>CM048747.1:326646274-327896274 GCA_026315105.1 Locusta migratoria | reverse complement strand
CAGCATCACAGTCACATGTACCAGAAGCATCACAGCTGTCTCCCATCATTCAGTCCCGGGGATGTATGCCTCCAGCAGAGAGCATGCTGATTTCTCCACCACCTGCAGCCAGTACTTCAGAGATGTTACCCATCATTCAGTCACGGGTCCGTGTTCCGCGCAAAGCGCCCCATCTAGGGCACTTTCACCCATACATTCTCGTGGTACCACGTGACCTGGCTGCAACACATCAAGAGCCGATGGTTGTCTCCGCACTGTACAACACCTCTGCAATGTGAAGTGAATTTCCCAAAGGGGGAAAAGTGTTGTGACAGTGCGTTATAAATTTAAAACTACTGCCGCATGTAGTGCGCGCCAAGTAATATAGGGGCGCTACAGCAATTAGACAGCGCCGCCTAAGTGAACCGGGGCCCGCCTGAACTCAACGGAGCACGCCAGTGTACATTCAACTACGATTCAAAACACTTGTTGTGTAGAGTTGAAATTCTATTGTTAATAAAGTTATTACAGTTAGGTGGTGAGTACCTGAGCAATTATTAGCTTTTTAATTGGCTAGATTTACTGTGGTGAAAGTTTTGCATGACGCTTGCCTAGGCCTCACAAAGGCCACTCTTAAGACATTCGAGACAAAGTGTCCTGACAACAAGTAAGAAGTCAAAGCTCAACTAAGCGTCGATTACAACTTACAGACACCCTGGTACCTCTTTTTGTTGGCAAAGTTTTCAGCCTAACTCTCATATTCATTACACAAATTATTTTAAATTTTTAGGACAAGTGAAAAAAAAAAAAGAAACGTTCCTGGGGGTGTGTTTTAAACCCCCCCCCCCCCTTATCTACTCTCCTGTTTCGTGTTATTAAAGTTATTATTATTTAAGTGGTGACGAGTTGTGGAATACTCCACCTGTTGACATTGGTATTGTCTCGATCATTATGGAGACTTTAGACCAGCTATTGTGCACCCTCAATGAGCAACAGACTGCCGAAGTAGTATCGTTATGTGACTTACCACAGACGCTTATGTCAGTTGTGGTGTCGTCGTTGTCTAGTCGGGTCGCATCGTGTTCTCTTCCTCTCATACGAGGAAGCTGCGGAAGAATGTGAGGACTATGAAAAACGTCTGCAGCAATATTTTGTGGCATTTGGCATAGTCGATGATCAGCTCTGCAAATCTTTGTTTCCTCGTGGATTTCTCCAAAAGCATATCAACTATTGTCTCAGCTAGCCCCCTACAGGATCCGTCGTCGTCATTGTCTTTTACTGAAATGTGCGACGTGCTCTCTAAATATTATCACAAAAACACTCATGTTGTTGCTTCCCATTTGGATTTTTACAAATGCCAAAAGCAGCCTCATCAATCATGCTGCGAAATTACAGGGCCTTAGTAAATGTCAAATTGTTACTGACATGCATCATGAGTGGTATACCAATTCCATGGTTCGAGATGGTATACTTATGTTAGCTATGGATAAGGAAGTCAGATAACAGGCCCTCCAGCTTCCGAACCCCTCTTTAACTGAAGTATTTATTATCGTCCAATTGTATGAAATTTCTCGTGTCGCCAGTGCCCAAATTGATGAATACAAGGACGTTAGTGTTGTGCAGTCTGATTCTGCAGCTGATGGCATGTCTGTTTCATGTGATGATGGTGAAGTTGCTGCTATACAAGTGCATCAACAATGCTGAGTGGGGCAACTGCACATTAAGAAGAAGAAACAGCGGCAGATGCAGAAACAAAATCAGGTACGGTATGTTCGGCACTTCTATCCTGTCCACGTTGCTTTATCAAACACTATAGAGTAGATTGGCTACGTGTCATTCCTATAACAAGAAATGATCACATTGCCTCAGTCTGTTGGTGTAACAAGAACCTGCTGTTGTTGAAGATGATGACTCTGTCATGAGTTATTAATTGTGCATGTTCAAATACTAGCAAGTTGCATATAGATGTTCGGGTCCTTGACAAAAATATTAGCATGCAGGTCGACACAGGTTCTGCTGTCAATCTCATAAATTCCCACACATTTTTGGAATTGGGTTCTCCGCGGTTGTGTAGTGATTTCAAAAAGACCATCAGCGCCAAATGTCTTATTGATACTTATCATCCTGACAAGTTGTATGCCAAACTTGCAGGCTGACAATTCTCGAAAATTGATTTATCAGAGGTATATCACCAGCTGACCTTGGAAGTAGATTCCAAACAATTTCTCATCTTAAACACTCCTTTTGGTCTGCATTAATACCAACAGTTGCAACATTGGGCTTTATACTTGTCTCATTTTCACTATGAAATTCATTACAGAGGATCATGTTGCTTCTGTCACAGGTGATGACCCAGTCCTCTGTAAGGCGATTAGATGCATTCAACAAGGGTGGCCTGACAGACCCTCAGGTAAGGCACCTGACCCTCTCCATAACTATTATGCCTTGCATCTGTGACTGTCTGTCTGTGATGGGGTGGTCCTCCTCTCTACTGACAGAGCATATCCGTCAGCATGTACTTCAGCTGTTGCACAAGGGACATTGGGGTGTTTACTGCACTATAAGTCTTGCTCACAGACATGTGTACTGACCAGGAACTCACATGGACATTTCATGCATGGTCACCTTGGATATCAAATGTGCTCAACACTGAGCAACCCCTCGAGCTGACTCTTCCCCGTGGCCTGCCTCGGTGCGCTTGTGGGAATGAGTCCACACCCATTTTGACGATTCTTATCTTGGTACCTACTGGTTTCTTGTCATTGATGCTTATTCCAAATTTCCTTTTGTGGTTTGCTGTGCATCCCCTTCGTTCAATCCACCCAGGACTGTTCATATTGTTTCAGAAGTCAATAGACAATTTTTTTGAGATGGTTAAATAAATTTTATTTTTATTTTTTCTTATACCATTTGGTATGGAATGAGCCTTACAGTGATCCACTCTTGGTGTGACTGTTCCGGTAATTTTTTAAGTCTGAAAAATCGGTATCGTGCAGCGGCTACAAGAACTTTTCTCTCATAATGAGCATTCAGTGCATCTACTATTTGTTCAAAGTCTACATCACGAGGAGATGCCTGCGGGAATAGTTTCTGCAGTAATACGAAGGTGTTGGGGCCCACCACAGACAATAAAAGATGCTTAACAGTCTGACCTGTAAGTTGATGAGCCGCGACGAGTTCTTGAAACTGTGCGAAATAGTCGCTCCATTCTTCCTCACGTTCGTTGTACTGGCGGAACGTCGGAAGCGGTGCGGCGGCAGGTGTGGGCTGCTGATGTGACGACTGTTGTTGTTGGTGAGCAGCCTGTGTCGTCAATTGTGACACGGCCTGGAGAAGCTGGGTAATTTGCGCCGTCTGTAACTGAATAATTTCCATTAAGTTTGGGTTCGGGGTAGTGGCCATGCTGACCGATTAGGCGCCGCGTATACAAGTAACTTAGTACAAAACACAAATGCAATATGAAAGAGGACGCTCTGCAACAAAAAAGTCCACAAAATACGTAACAGAATATGTTCCCCCAAAAATCTTATAATAAGGGTGGGTGGGCGGGAGCAATTTTTGCGTGCTCCGACTGCTGCTGTCTGGCTGCTGTAAGCGGGCTGGTCCAAGGTTCTATCCCATCCTCGTCGCCACTTTTGTGTCCCGACTTCGTCGCCGCTTTTGTGTCCCAGCCTCGTCGTAGGTGTCGGTGGCCGAGTGGAATTAGTCCGACACGCTGATGCAGGTACGGAGGAGAGCAGCCAGAAACTATAAACACTCGAGTAAATTAGAAAGAGATATATTGCACAGAATGTAACAATACTTAACTTTTACATAGTACTGCAGAATGTTGATACATAGTTGTTAGAGGCCTGCCTAGTGCCTGTACAATAGCAAAGTCTTCACTCGTGCCTATCGGATTACGAAGGTCCTAACTCGTTGCTATCTCAGTCCGAAGTCGTTGCTAGCTCAGTCCGAAGTCCCGACTCGTTCCTCTCTCAGTCCGAAGTGCTATATATTTCCGTGGTGGCCACGAGCGGGGTTCCAGCAGAGGGCGCTCGTGGCTGTCGTCGGAAGAACGCCGCGCCGTGCATGCATGGCGGCGCGCGGCGAAAGTAGGTGGCGCGCACTTTGTACTTGTGCGACACCACAGTTCATATTGTTTCAGAAGTCAATAGACAATTTTTTTGAGATGGTTAAATAAATTTTATTTTTATTTTTTCTTATACCATTTGGTATGGAATGAGCCTTACAGTGAATTTTGCAGATATCATATCTATAACCTCTTCTTTTAAATTATTCCTTAACTCAGCTAGAATCGTAGTACTGTTGTTTTTTTTTTATAAAAAAAAAACACTTGGTTGTGTTTTAAATGACTTTCCCATCTCTGATATAGTTTTTCAGTTAGTATATAATTTTATGCTGATTAATGAAATCAAGGATAAGCCTATTCTAGACACTTTTGTTCTTAGCTGTAACTATTTAACATTCAACAATAAAATTTACCCACAAAGGTGGCCTATCCACTGGTTTCAATACATTCATAATTACAACATACATTTTTATTAATGCTACAGATAAGATAATGTGCAATACCTTGCTTTGAATGGAAGGAGGGGGAGAAGAACAAATTGTAAATAAATCCTTTCCATTCAATGTTTAGAAGGGAGTAGCACAGGATCAAATAAGTGAGATTAATATTATAAAACAGTTCTAGAAAATACTATGTAAAATAGTGAATAAATTTACATGTAAGGAAGACAAAAGGTAAATGGGAACACCACCAGAATGTTAAAAAGAGTTATGAATCAATATTATTATAATTTATCTCAGTATGCAGCTAACCAATTTAAATTTGAAGCTGCTTTTAACACCAACAACATTCTATGCTGGTAATTTAGGAATAATGTAAAGCAGGAATTTGATAAAGGTGTTATCTAGAAGTTGTGGGGTTTTTATTTTTTGTGAAACACTGAAGTCCTTAACAGACTAATATTCCACAAGCCAATTTTAGTAGTTAATTATAATTACCTACTATGAAACCCTTCTGCCTTAATTATTCTAAAGCCTTCCATAGCTATTTTAAACCAGCTGTAATATGGCTTATTAAGTACACGTCTACCATGTTGACTCCAATCTCTTCTTCTATGATCTGATCAGAGAAGTTGCCATAAAAGCCTTCTGTGTACTCTGTGCAACTATTCAGCCTCTCCTTTGGCTTTAATAGTGCAACACCCAATGCACTTATCGTAATATCCTTCCATTAACTTCATCAAAGGTTGTCTTATATATATATATACACTGATTCAGGCTTTCTGATAATCATTTCTTCACACTTTTCCTGCAAACAATTTGCTTTGCCTTACCTGAACTTCATTGCTGTGTCCCTGCCTCCCTCTAAATATTTTTTACTTCTTTCTTTAATCACTAATTTGAAGTATTTCTTCTGATATCTAACATTTCTACACAGTTGCTTTCTTGTACCTATGTTTATATGGTCCACCAGCCATGGGTGCTTTTTTAGAGATGTTCACTCCTCTTCAACTGAACTATCTACTCTGGAATTCCCAATCACAGAATCCACATTCACAGCAAACTTCAAGTGTGCGTTATATTCCACTTCCTTCTCACACTTGAGCCTACTCTTCAGCATTATGAAATTTTTATTTGAGTCTAGCTGCTCCTGGATATGCCTTAGAATCCAATATCTCTTTTCAGAATATTTGTCTGATCATGGTGCAATCCAGCTTGAATCTTCCTATACCTCTGAGTCTCTTTCAAGTATACCTCCTCGTCTTGTGATTTTGTAACAGAATTTATTGCTCAACTCAGTCTTTCTCCTCTGTCATTCCTACTGCCAAGTCCATATACTCCCACAACCCTTCCTTCCATTCCTTTGCCAACAATCACATTCCTGTCCTCTATGATTATTGTGTTTTCATCTACCTGTACATGCTGAATTACCCATCTCGATCCTTATATACTTCCTCTTCGTCTTTATCTTCTGCTTATACCTAAACTATCATTGTTAGTGTTTCTCTGCAATCAAACCAGATGAAACCAACTTAATCAGTGAAGTTCCCCATTCATAATAAAGCCTACATCTATTATACCATTTTCTGCCGCTGTTGATATTGCTCTATATGCACATGACTAAGTCAATACCTTTTTTCCATTGTACTTCACTGATCTATACTATACCTAGGCTCCAGCTCACAGAATGTCAAGCCTCCAATGGTTATTCGACCCCCTTTTTTTTATGGTCACCTTCCCCTTGGTAGTCCCCTGCAAGAGATGTGAATGGGGGACTAATTTGAAATCTTTTACCAATGGCACTACTACTAGACCATGGGTAGAGCAATTCACATGATAAAGGCTTGCCCCTTTGAAATGCAGCATTTTGAGTGCTTTTCCATTATGAAAGGTGGTTCAGCCTAGATGATTTTAACAACCACAACTCTTATCCATTATGTATAAAAACAAAATCAAAGAATACTATTGAGAATCTTTTTTGAAACATTGTTGATGTTTTACATTTCAACTATTTCAGCTGAAGGAAAATTAGAATTTTCTTCTATCCACTTGGCAACACAGAGCAATTTATCTTCTCTGAACATGGGTGCCATCAACTGCAGACTGAGGGGTAGGCCTTTCTTGGATAACTTCACTGGAACAGAGATGGCAGGTAAACCTGAAACAGAAGAGGGAAATAAAATTGCTGTTTTGTGGAGGTAACATACTACATTCATTAACTAAAATTACAATGAGAAAGATGGTTGTGACTTCACTGTTATTGGAAGTACTGTCTACTAGTATCCACAACTGGCAACTCAAGATTATTTTAACTGCATATCTCTGCATACATGCAACAAATATTTGATTAAAAACTTTCAGCAGTTCTTTTTAATTACAAATGCACAACCTGGACCGCAGATTTTATGTTGTTTATCTATAGCCATAATCTGCAAGCCATGACAAGACACACCTTTGATCTCTAACACCTGAACTACACACAACCTTGCTTTGAACAACAAGAAATCATAAACAAAACAGTGGTGTGCATCATTTCCATGCAAAATGCTGCACTTGACTGGTACAGGGTGGCTACCAAATCTTCATTTTCAAATTCAAGGTTTTCAAGGTTAAAAATAATCATTTTCCAGGTTTTCACGAAACTTAATTTTGCTCAAAGGAGTTAGCAAACATCTATACCATGAAGAAACTAGTTACATATTTTGAAAACACATGTCATCCAAGTTGAACCGTGTCACGTTGTAATAGCCACCAAGCAGTGGCGAATCCAGGATTTGTGTTGGGAAGGTGTGGGGTGGGGGGGGGGGGGGACAGAACTCATAAAAATTGTGGCATTGTACCACAAACTGATCCATCCAGCTCATATTATGAGGTTTTCCTCATGGTTTTGGGGGATCTGCAGCCCCATAGACCCCTTCGCCCTGCCCCAGATTCGACACTGACACAATGTATAGTATAGGGTGTATATTTTAAGTTGACAAACCAGAATAACAAGGGAAAAAACAGTATATATTGAACAACGGTTTTCACCATTATGAACGGACGGCAGAGGATTAGGAAATGATACTAAACTTGAACTGTCTCCACTGTTTGGGAGTGGTGTGGGTGCCTAGTGTAAAATTTTAAATGGAAACTCCTATTTTTTATTGCTGATTCAGATTCTACAGACCAAATCATGTATAGTTTGGTTGAATTTTTTTTCTTTCAATTGGCAACATATTGCACTGTAATCATAAGAATTATTGGCCATACTACTGAAGAAATGTACCACCCAGGTTAGAAAATAAAGGCTAATCATATTGATAATGCTTCAGAACCGAACCAAATGATACCAGATGGACATTTCTTCCCAGCTAGTTCAGTTACGTGTTTTTTCGGCAATTCATAACTGGTATTCAGACAAGGGCAATCTGGACTAAGGTATCAATTTGGAAGACTGCCCTGTCCACTGCGGTGAAAGGGAGGGATCACTTTGGGGATCATTTGGTAGCGTACTGAAGCATCATGAATATGGTTTTCATTTATTTTATTTCCTGTTTAGTACATTTCTTCACCGTTATGGCAAGTATGTCTTATTATTACAGCACCATCCGAGGTATAAAAAATAAATAAATAAATAAATAAATAATAAAAAAAATTGAAAAGAAAAACACCATACATAATGTGGGCCTTAGAACCTGAATTTACAATATAAAATCGGTGTTCCCATTAAAATTATACACTTGGCACCCCCCTCCACCCACAAACGGTGGAAACGGTTCAAGTTGAGTATTATTTCCTAAGCCTCTGCCATCCGCACATGCTGGTGAAAACCATTTTTTAATATCTACTGTTTTTCCGAGTTATTCCGGTTTGTCAACTTAAAATTTACACCTTGTATAACGGACTACGTTCAGTGCAAGTAGTTGGAGGATACTGTACGTTTTAATGTGAATTGCATTCGTTAATGCAACATACCCCATTCATTTACACTAGACTTCCTGATACATTAAAATACAGTCACCACTCATGAACTAGTGATCGAGAACTCAATACATAAATTATGATTTCCTTTACCTTCAGGATATGAACAACCTTTTCACTTCTTTCAAGTTTTTCATTTAGATTGTTTCCAATGACGGTTTTCAGTTTCCAGAGCCCATACAGTCAAATAAGTTATGCCCGGAGCCCATACAGTCAAATAAGTTATGCCCGGCATGCGTAATAATGCACAATGTTGTGGGCGAGTTCTTGAACTTCGAGGAGATGAAATCGAGAATGCAAAAACATATCTAGAGCAACAGCTGTGTGGTATTTGCATTCAAGTGTCATCTGGTAAAATAACACTCAACAGCAGATTTTAATGAAAACATTTTATTCTAATGAATTTGTTTCATTTTTTTAAATTCTTGTAGTACTAAACAGACAGTGAAATATATATTGTGGAAAGCAACAGACTTCCGTTTGCTTATGAAAAGTTTATACTTCTTGCGTGGCTGTTCAAAGCACTCTTCCCCATTGTAGAAATTTGTATCTTTGCGTTGCACCAAGAGCATAATGCATTCGTTTGTGATGTGGGATCACATGTAACCCACGGATACACTGTCTCCTATGAGCTCTGATATCGAGTTATACTCTGTTTTGACATGACGGACAAACACTTCATTCTAAAACACATTGAATTACTTCATCTGTGCGGGCACAGGTAAGGTCAATTCACACTTTGATTCACTCTATTGTTATCTGCAACGATTGTTTCACTCTGTTCCATCTCAGAAAAATGTAGATGGCGTTAGTCTCGAAATATATATTGAACTATATTTTGAATGTACTGTTATAAGACAGCTTTTAAAGCAATAAATTACAACTGAAAGAAATTCACAAAAGTCGCGTACCGTATTGCAGAGTTATACTTAGATCGTTTTGGAGGACAATTAGCATGTCAAAAAGTCGCAATCAACAGTGCTAGAACTGTAATTCATATGGGCACGGCTAGCGCTCACTAGGTGGCGTTGCGTGTATGTATGCTTTTTGAAAACCCATTAACATATAACGAGGGGAATAATCTTTTGTGCTGACCATAAAATAAATAATTAATGCTGTTCCTGCTCTATGGCTGACAGGTTCTCAATGTACCCTTGTCCGCTAAGTAAAGTAATTATCCTCGTAATTGTTACCGCGACTCCTCATTGGCGCTAGCCAAGCCCGCATGAAAAACAGTTCAGCCATCGACAATACGTACATGATGACTGTTTACTATTTAATATTATCAATGTTACGTCAGTCACAGGAATCTTCTATAATTATTACTAACGAACATAGGCACCAACTTGCGAAAATCTTAGGGTTATGCTCAGTGGCGTACCCAGGTATTTCTAAAGAAAAATAAATACAAAGCAAAGCCAAAAATGTATACAAAACACACGCTATTGATTCCATATCACCGTCACTATCACGATTATAAGTCGAAGTCCTTTTGTATTTCACTATATACTTATCCATTTTTAACGGTTTTCACACGCAAGACATTAACCCTTTTAACCCAAAATTTTATTGATTTATGAACAAAAATATTTATTTGACAGAATTTTTGATTTTGAAGAAAATTTGGGATGACTACAGATGGAATCAGTGTGCAGGATATGTTTCCTTTATCGTAACTAATAACATTTTCAAACGGTTGACTACTAATTTAGACATTGGACAATTATTTAGTAATAAAGTTTTGTAATTATTTTGTTCCCTTTACCTTGATACAATTATTTGGAAGTATTGTTGCATTTACTCCAACTTAGACATCAAGCAACGATATATATTTTGACAATGCATTGTAGCCTAATGCTTTTTGTTTCCTCGAGTTAATGGTAGACAGGCTAGTCACAATGAATTATTGGAAGCCCTGCAATGTTATTTACAATCTTTGAACAAATGGTTGTGGCTAGATGGATAGATAAAGATGAGGGGAGGGAAAGGGTTAAGACGTAATTCCACGCATAGGTGACACAGGTCAAAAAGAGCAGAATCTAAGGTCCGACTACAACGTTCAATTGTTAACAAATTGTTGAAGCCTGAAAATTCAAATTGAGAAAAAAATTTATCACTAGCTGTTGCGTTTCAAGAATTTTGTAGAGCTGCGAATTAAAACACAAAGACCTTCGCAAGTTGTTATGAGGACTGTCTGTTTACAGAATGTTTTAGCTAGAGGGGATAGAGCAGTCTTCACAGCAAGTATGTCGGCGTACTGGTAACGTATGTGGTTGTCAAAAGGTTATCTCAAAAGATACCGGGAATAAAATTTGTAGTACAAACATTTTCAATGTATCGTATCAAACCCACTTCATTTCTAGGTATTTAATACAATTAAAAGTTGCCGCCTTTAGTTTATAATATTGACTTAACAAGTGGAATTCCATTAACATTCGGACTATTTAGAAAACGTTCACTTCACTCACATGTGAATGTGGATTTTAATGCCTACGAATTCAATTACCTGTTTAAAATAATCTATTTAGAGTGGTGTCTTACAAAAGCCAGCCGGCCTTAAATGGGATGAAAGAGTCTATTTTAATTACAGTCAAGAAAGATAAAGTAAAGAAAAAATGATACCAAAATTTGCAGTGGTGTATGCCTAGCATACCCACTCAAATTTTGGGGTACGCTTGAGCGACTGAGCATACCCGTAGTTGGCAACTATGCTAACGAAGCATCACAATACCAACTTTTACGGAGTTTATAGTTAAAAATCAACAAAATGCCTTCGCGAAGACATTTTTCAACACAGAATCAGACAAACGAGATCTGTGTTGATGAGTATCACTGAGGGGGTGGGGGGGGGGGGGGTCAATTACGAAAATTGCTCAAATGTAGTACAAATAAATATCGCCTTTCATTCTAGCTGCGATTTCGTAGTCGCGCCTTATGATAACATAGCGTCTTCGACGTACATCACGAGGAATTGAGTCGCGTGGTTCAACAACACTTAGAGATAAATACAGAAATAGATATCGAAATACATAACCTATAATTATAAAACATTTTAAACCGCCCAAAAATATATTTGAAAATGCTCTTGTCCACAAAAATGAAGCGATGAATATTATTTAACCCGTGGGCACTAGCGATCTGAGCATTTTGCTCACCGTAATTTTAAAATGACTGACATTTTGTTAGTTTTAAATATTAAACTTTAAGGTTTTTTCCTTACTAAAACTACAGGGATTACTTATTTACACTTATTAAGTATATTTCGAACTGGTCGTATAATCTAAGCAACAGGCTATACACACGAACGATCGTTTAACTCTTAAAGCCGCGAGAAATCATAGGTTAAAAATCCCGATTTCTGGCTGAAATTCAAGTTTTTTTCCCGGTTTTCCCCGTTTTTTTTTTTTTTTTTTTTTTTTTTTCCAAATTCAAGGCTTTTTCCCGGTTTCAAGGTTCGGTGGCCACCCTGCTGGTAGTGTCACTAGATGCCGGTGTAGTGTAGCTGCACTAACCTGTGCTCCAGTTGCGTAAGTGGTATAGCTGCAGGGTGTATTTGTCTCTTTGAGTGTTCGCAAGCAAGTTACTGCGTACTCTGTGTTCAGTGTAGTGATATCATGGAGAGAAGTAATCCTACGCATGTGGTCCAAATATTAGGGTCCACGTTGGAACGTGGCTGATTAAGGAAATGACATCAGGACTGAGGATATGGAGTCTGTGGATATATTATATAACATAATAATTCAGAAATATAATGGTGACGACACAGAAATATATGACATTATGTTGGATGGATATTCAGGATTTGAAGGAAGGGCATGAAACTAACATACCAACATCATATTTTGAAAATGTAATTAGTTTGGCTTTTGATATTGGACTGTGTCAACGCAAAAGTGATTTGGAATGTGATAATATGGCTTTAGTGAGGTGTGCACATTGTTCTCTCCTAGTTTGTTTTAACCACTTCATCAACGATCCTTATCTGCACTTACAGGACTAATATAAGCACTTTCAAGTGTGTGGTATTGCTGTATGCATGTGTTTTGCACTATTATAAGTACTTTAAGCAGAGTGTTTTTGGCACTGTTAATTGAATATGACGCCATTAAATTTCATATAATTTCCTTCCTGTGATATTGATATCTTGTTACTTTGTTTCTCTTTGTTAAAATGTTACTTGAGGTACAATGCAATGTTTTGCATGGAAATGACTCTCACACCACGGTCCTGTTTCTGATTGCCTGTTATTCCAAGCATGGTTTTGTGCAGTTCCAAGTGTCGAGGTCAAAGGTGTCCCTTGTAAGAAGCACATAGCAAAGTGTCCTTTCCATTGAAACATTATCATTACTTAGTTCCAGGTTTAGACTGAGTGTAGAAACAGTGAATGCGTAAATGCCCCTGTGTGCACTGAAAAGAATGTAATCTTTTCAACGTGCAAATGGGAGCTTTAACATTTTTGGATATGAAGTACTGGTTGCTATACTTCATTAATAGTAACTGTTAGTGTTTATCAACATTAATGGTACTTAATACAAATTTTAAAAAAAATGTTTATTCAAGTAAGTACAGTGTCTTGATGGTGCCTCTTTTCTAATGTAAACATCCATTTTAAAACATTGCCTTTATTTCAAGTGCTTAATTGAGCACAATTCTTCTTTGCTCTTCCCTCCACAGTATCTCATTTTAGTTCATAGACACTACCAAAATACACACGTTGTCAAAACAATAAGTAAAAAAAACTATCAGAATGCGTCTGAACTGTTTTGATGGTCTTCTTCAACTGGACCTGAAGGGGATCACAAACACTTCATCGAAACTCAAGAGTGTTCTCCTTTGTAGATGTGTTATACATTCCCAGACTTATTCCAAAAAATCTTCTTCTCTGCAGATGGCCCAATACACTTGTTCCAATTTGAATGTTAAAGCCTATATATTTTTAATTATGTGACACTGTCGAGTCGCACACCCCTAATTCAGTTTTCGGACGTTACAGGATCCTCCCCTCAAATTGATAATTTATACTTTTCTACATTTAAAAAAAAAGTTCAAATGTTTGTAAATCTATCGGACCAAACTGCGTGGTCATCAGTCCATAGCTTACAAACAACTTAAACCTAGGTAAACTAACCTAAGGACAGACACACACACACCCATGCCCCAGGGAGGACTCGAACCTCCACGGCGAGCAACCGCGCGATCCACAGCGATGCTTTAGACCGCTCGGCTACTCCACCGTGGCTTTCTACATTTAGAGGAAGCTACAATTCATCATACCAAAGTTATCCTACATCTTTCCTAAACTAAGGCAACAAGACATTCTTCTAAACTACAGAAAGTCATACATTGCTGCTTACTCATATCTGGCAACCTTCAAAACGTAAAAACAAGAAGATCCAATTTAAAAAAATCAAGAGATATGATCTATCAAAATATGTGGCTCATTTTAATATAAACACTATGATAACTTATATTTAGGACATTACCCATTTGCAATTAAAGTTGAAAAAATGTACCCAGCTGGGATTTGAAGCTGTGTCTCCCGCTTGCTAGGCAGCTCCACTGAACCGTAACACCAATGGGGACACAGCAAATCACAACTGTGTGGACTACCCTAGCTCGCCTACCATCAAATAAAAATTCTCAACTTCCTCTGCCCACTCTTACTGAAACTTGCGGTTCATTTTTTCATCCCCCCCCCCCCCTCCTAAACTGATTCCCATGAGATACTAAGTGGAAGATCAAAAGTTGTGTCTGTTATATTGAGAGTACTGATTTTAGCCTTTTTCATAATTGAGCAAGTGCCCAATGGTTCCACTGTTACAATAATTGAAATAAACATTTGCTCACAGAAAACCAACAGATGCACAGATACTTCAAAATTTTCCTCATCTAAATGTCATGTAATTTTTGAAATTATATTTTCTCTTCATGGCCCTTTGCAGGAAATAGTATACGATCAGGAAATAATCATCAAAGTGGAATGGTAAACAAGAAACTCCCTGTTTTAGCAGTGAAATTTAGTAGGTTAAATGATGCAATGCTTTTTGTACTGTGTGATGATATCCAAGTTGCATGACTCCTAATGTCTATGAATTTCTATACTTATATTGATAACATTGACAAGTGTTCAGAGTAGTTTTGACCATTGGCAATAAAAAATAGGCGATTTTTAAAGTGAAACTTAAGTTGCATGATAAAAGCTAAAAAAAGGGAGAATTAATAGTATAAAACTGAGGTGGGAGAAAAAGTGAAAGATTAAGGAGACACCCTCATAAGTGGGGAGAGGGACTGATGACCTAGCTGTTTAGTCCCCTAAAAACCAACAGCAACAATAAAATCAGGAGAGTTGACAAGTATGGCTGATCAGTTTAGCTATATAGAGAATGAGATAGAGCCAGTCATCTCGGCATTGAAAAGGGGGGGGGGGGAGGGGGGCAGTGGGGCACTGTGAGTCAGCCTCAACCAGTCTGCTACAATCGTCTACTGAAATGTTGAGACTTGTAGACCCTGTATATATCCCATGAAATTCCACTTTTTTGGATATCTTACATCTTATAAAATAGGCTGTATGTGTGTATGTATGTATGTTTCACATCTCCTCCTAAACTACTGGACCGATTTCAACCAAACTTGGTACACATGTTGCTTAATATCAGGCAACAATCGCTGTCTGGTTAAGAATCACCTATGACACATATGTAAGGAGATATGATGTCATAAACAATGAGATGCACGAAAAACTGCTGCGTCTAACGACAATGCTGCACATTTCCTCCTAAACCACTGGACCGATTTCAACCAGACTTGGTACTCATATTTCTTATGTGAGATAACAATTGCTGTAGCAGTACGAACCACATATGACATATGGTTTGGGAGATACAACATCATAAACAATAAGAGTTGCAAGAAACTGCCACACAATGCGACGAGACCTTATGAATACACTATATGAAAATAAGAGTACTTAACGAGTTGCAACAAACTTCAAACATGATTTCAAACCTTCAGTAAACTTTTTCTCGCTGACAACCATAGCAAAATTATGAAAGGAAAAAAGTTTCTCGCTTACTACTTTTCTGCTGTTTATGGAGTAAAACTATGGCATTCGGTATTACGTTACAATTTATAATTTGTACACCAAAAATTGTGGCTGCAGGAAATTTTACAGACATTTTACAGAAATTGTATCACAGTACGACACGTAGTTCATGAGATGTGAGAGACGTAAAGAGTAACGTTTTTGGAAAACCGCCTCATCAAGCATCACGTTTTACTTCATTACTACTAACCTTATTCACAACAGATTTTACAGACATACAGAATTTATACAAATCAATATATCCTGCAAAATTATAGAATTGTACAAAATATCTACACTAATAATAATAAATATGTAAATGTAGACCTGTCGCTGTTTGCTTCAATCTTCAACACTAGTGGACGAATTTTCATGCTGTTTTCACAGGATACATGAGAGAAGATTGGTTCAGGATCTAGGCATAATTTCATCGAAATAGAATCTTGAAGTGTTTTCATAGGCCGTCGTGTCTGTCTGTTCATCTATTAGAAACCACTTCTCCTAAACTACTTCGCAGCTTCACATGGGGTTTTCGTAGGTAATTTCAGCGTACCTTGGGACATCATATAGACTTAGTTTCATAAAAATCAGATCACGGAAAGAAGAACATCACAATTTAAAGTTTTTCATTGACAACAGTCATGTCTATCTTTCATCTCCAAAACTAATAGACAAATTTTCAGGGGTTTTTCATAGGAAATGTGAGGGTATCTTGCAGTGACAGAAACGCTTCATTTCACAAAATCGGATGAGAAAAAGTAAGATATCACAATTTAAATATTTCTCAGAAAAGAATCGCATGTGTCTATTTGTAGAGAGTAATCTCCAAAAGTACTAAATGGACATTCATGGGGGTACCAAAGAAAAATAGAGAATATCCTGGGGCAACATATAAGCTTCATTTTATCAAAATCAGATCAGGAAAGTAAAGGATATCGTAATTTGAAGTTTTTGGTATATTTCATACTTGGAAAGAACAAAGTAATGCAGCAAAGAACTAATAGATAGCGCTGCGGGTGTTCACGTGAAGTTCGAGGCAGCAATCGAAAATTACCCTTTGAAAATACTACTTACTCTTTGACTTTTCAAATTTACGATATTTCTGAAATTGTTTTCTTGTTTGCTATGTATTACGAAATATGATTCAACGCAATGAATATAAAACTGATACAATCCTCACCACGTTTAATCCATATATTTACAAACTGGTATCACAGTCTAACGTGTATGTACAACTGCTATGGAAGTCTCACGCTTGGAGCGACAATAGCACATCTAATGGAAAGAGAGTCAACCGTAAGAATAATAATTGTTTTCAGTGACATTTCTACTTCATTAAGGAAATATTACTTATTATATTTCAGCTTTCCATGCTCAGCCCATTGTCCAGAGATATGAATGATCATGAAATGAATGTTTTAAATGGCGAATATAACTGATGTATTATGTAAGCTACATCATATTCATGAAGATTTGCCTATTTCTAACACGTTTATCAAACGTATTTAAAAAAAAAAAAGAAACCAACTGACACATTTTCATGCAGTTTTCACAGGAAATTTAAGTTTGGGGCAACATATAGGCATGATTTCATAAAAATCAGATCACAGGAAAATGATACATCACAATCTTAAGTGTTTTCAGTAAGTCTCTGTTCACCTATTAGAAATACCTAATCTACTGAACTACTTCACAGATTTGCATGGAGCAACTTCATTTCATAAATGTGGAAACAGGGAAATTGTTTCAGATGTAGGTTATGCTTGAAGTATGGAATGCGTAGTACAGCCAACAAGCGATAGAGGCGCTGTATTGCACCAAAGAACTAATAAACACAACTGTTGCATAATGAGTATGGGGTAGTACAACAAGGAAGCGAATGTCTGTAACAGAATTAAGCAATCTTATGTCTAAGAATACCAACAAACATTGAACATAGTGTTATGGATTTTGCTTTGTGTATTAAATACTTGACGACATTTCTTTGCTTATTTTGGCACGTTTCACCTTTTGTATCAAAACTTTATGAAGATACATTGTTTCGGACAATGACTTTTACTTACATTTGACATATTGGCTAGGACAAATGAGTTTATTGACAGAGCAATCCAACAAGGATTCTATTTTTATTGAGGTACGGAACCCTAAAAAAAACAATGTTACACACAGGCCCTCCTTCAACAGCCATTGCGAAGCACAGGCATATAAGTTAGTTTGAAGTATAAGATACCTATCACAACTAAACCTTTCTTTATGAATAATCACAAAATTATTCATAAAACATTATAATATGATACAAGACTGTTTAATTGCATCAATAGCAAGGTATTTTATTGGACTTTGATAAAATGCTTCTGTTTATAAAAAATGTAACATTAATATTGTGCCATAATGTGATTTTACTAATCAAATTTCTAACTAACATTATCTGATGTATTTTTCGATGCACTGATTTGTTTCTGATACTTTATTGACCTCAAATCTGCATAATTACTTTAATTAAACTATTTTAAATAATGCCAGCAAATGCAATTACTACTCTAATTGTCAATTACTTATGATCTTAATTTCCGTTTTGTTTTGTCACGAAACTGCTTTTAATATAAATGTAATAATTTTGTCCATATTATTTTCATGAAAGATTGTTCTGTACTAAACCTAAACATTTCTTAAAACTTTATTTAACTATTTCCATGTTCTAGAATGTTCTCGAAAATCGGAATGTATTAACATGCGCAAATTGGCGCGAACACAATTAGTTAGTCTTTAGTCTTACTTCAGTCAATTATTTGTTTGTGTGATTCTCCAATACTGCAAATTAATGAATGAAATGTGTCATGTTTAGTTCTAATGACTAACAAGAACCCATCGTCTTGATGCTTTCATAATTATATACAGGTAGGCAAGCTATTGAAACTATTAGAGCCGTTCAAACTGAACGACCGAGACAATAAGGTGATGTATGACTTTTATTTATGAAACACATGTAAAATGTGGTTCTAATGGGGCGTATGTTCTGCTGGAGAGATCTGAAACTAGCCAAGATGTTTCCTGTTGGGATAAGTTTAAGCACTAATTCAATTAGAAATTTGTGTCATTTGATGTTAGATTAACAAGATGCCTATGATAATATCCAATTTTTCTGAAGTTTATTTTTATAGCCATTTTAAACAAGAGTGTTAAAGTTTTATTTTCATATCACTTACCTTTTAAACAGTTAAATTTTAAAATTTGCAGTAATTATGATATTTAAGCGTTCAAGTTTGTTTGAGAGTATTGTTACAGATGCGCACATTGCGCACTCATAACGGATATGCTTCAGAAGTAAGAGATCCGAAAGAGAAATATTGAGTAAAAAATGTGCAGTCTTTGCTACAAATTTCTTCCATGCACTCATCTACATCTGCATCTACATAAGTACCTACTCCGCAATCCACTGCAAGGTACATGGCAGAGGGTAACTCATCACACTACTAGTCATTGCCTTTGTATGAGCCCTAATTTTTCTTATTATATCCTTGTGGTCTTTACATGAAATGTGAGCTGGCGGCAGCAGAAACTTACTGCAATGCTTCAAATTCCAGCCCTCTAAATTTCCTCAATGGTGTTTACTTCTAGTGGTCACTTCATCTGTTTAGGACTTCCTAGGAGAGGTCTGATTTATATTTAATAGTGGAGATAAATCATGTCTATCAGATTTTTGAGTACATTATTTAAACCATTCCATCATCACAAGTTCACTTAATTAGTGACGCACTATGCTGATTATGAATTTTCTGATGAGACATCAGCTCCACTGGATGTAAGTTTATTAAAGAGACTGCTATTGAAGACTACGTTTTCTATAGAGGGTTCTGCTCTAGTGGATTAATAATATTGTCGTGAGCAGTGGAACATTTCATTACCCAGTGAGTTTTTTATTTCTTTTTATCGAATTCACAAATGGAAAATATTATAAAACAGATTAAGAAGGGGGCATCAGTGCATAACCTCAGCCATGCACCATACAGTGGCTTGTGAAGCCTAATACTCTTGTCCATGAAAACATACATACATGCATACATCCTTTGTCACTAATCAATGTTGACGTGTGTTGTAAAGTATCCTATGCCACACACTATACCAAATTTTATCCAGACAGTGGTCTTCCTTTTGCTTTGAAGGTTAAGTGTACATAAGATGTTCCTATTGTTGTTCTAAATGATTTAATAGGCCTACTAGTGACTGTTTAGATTTTATAAAAGGTGAGCAATGAAGTATTGTCCTTTAGATATTAACGGTTCTTGTGGTCCTATGTAAGTGAATATGTACTGGTGGAATTCAAGGACAATGGAAGGAAAAAATGGACTTATGCCGCTAATCTCAACAGCAAATACTGCTATCAGATTAATATGCAGTAAAGGGTACTATTATGCATTAATAAAAAAGATGTAGACATAGCTAAATCTATTTACTTGTAAAACTAAATACATTACTCATTAGAGCTGTGAGCAGATCATCAGTACTACCAGACAACCAGAGACAAAATATTGCCATTTTGCATTATCTAATATACTGGTATTATTATTATTATTATTTTTATCTTTGCCGTCGTTCATCACTATTGAGTCATTGTTTTTTGTAACATTTATTATTGCCATATTTTTACACAGAAGGAAAAGAGATGACTTACCAAAAGGACCGGCTCGTCGATAGAAACAAATAAAATAAAATAAAATTACACACAAACACACATACAAGCTTTCGCAGCCTAGCTGCTTCGTTAGGCAGAAGGGAAGGAGACCCTTCTGCCTGATGAAGCAGCTAGGCTGCGAAAGCTAGCGTTTGTGTGTGTGTGTGTGTGTGTGTGTGTGTGTGTGTGTGTGTGTGTGTGTGTGTGTTTATTTGTTGCTATCACTGCCTGTGCCCCTTCGCCTGGTAAGTGTACTTCATCTATTTTTTAAGTATATTTTTCCTGTTAGGAATTTTCCCTCTATAATGGTACAGCTGTTAACAGTTTATCACGTTTATTGTGTCTTTTCATATGCCACATTTCAACAGATGATACACCTTCACTACAAGTCTGACCAAGTCGCCTCACTTGTGAGTGCTTGTGCTTGAGCCACGAGTTGCTCACTGTGCCACTCCTGAGCAGAGGACCCGCAAACAAGTAACAAGCGAGCTTGTTGCACCTTCTGGCCGACTCTAGAACAAGAGTAGTACTGTCACGCTTCTCTGGGCTTGAGTTGCTCACATGTGATTTTTGTGGATATTTCTTCCTCAAGGAATTTTAACATATTACAATTGAAGCAAACAGAAATAACAGTAAAACCCCGCTTTTATGTTCTCGGATTTTACGTTTTCCTGCCATTTACACCATTTATTGTTGGTCCCATCAAATTTCCTATGTTCACAATGTTAATTCACCCCTGTTTATGCATTAACATATTTATACTTTTCCAGCATGTTACATTTTTGAAACCATGTTCATAAATAAGAAATGATGTAACTGACATTAATTGATACTGACATGGCTTTCGCCTTCAATTTATTCCTATTGTGAATATTAACTAAGTATTTTTGTAAAGTTTTATAAATGGTGAGACTGATGGTTTGCTATTGTATGTTTTTCTACACAGTGATGCGGACACGGCATAATATAACCTGAAAAACATGATTATAGTGTGAGATTCCGACCCTGTGCAGATGTCACAAAATACTTA
The DNA here is from genome assembly GCA_026315105.1 of Locusta migratoria. Classification (NCBI taxonomy): domain Eukaryota; kingdom Metazoa; phylum Arthropoda; class Insecta; order Orthoptera; family Acrididae; genus Locusta; species Locusta migratoria. The sequence continues at coordinate 327,875,037 of CM048747.1, read as the reverse complement.
TTCATATATTTGCACTCTAAAACGGAATAAATTCTCGAATATCATTGTGCAAAACATCGAAAAATACATATAGTATGCAACTTGTGCAGTTTCCCTTCATAAATAATGAATGCCAGTTAAAGGCTTGCTGATGAAGTCAATTATGATGAATGAAATTACTTCAAAAATTTCTACTTTGTATAAAGTTAGCAGTTCCAGTTCCGCATGGTGCTTAAAACAGAAGAAAATTCGGATAAACTTTATTACATAATAAATAAACTTTCTTGCAAGTATTTTGATGCTACTATGTACATATATCTCAAACTACGAAAATGCAAGGGTGATCCAGTAAGAATATTTTACCATTTAAAACTTTATTTTACACCATTTTCATTACGTCCGTTGAAAAGAGTAAAAATGGGGTTCTACTGTATTAATTATATTGGTCTGTAATTCTGGGACTGACTGAAAAGATTCAGTTACTGTACATTAATCATTTAATTTTCTGAAACCAAATCTTTTATATTAATTTCCTTTTGTAATTTCTATTAGTAAAATGTCATTTAGAAATTATTTAACTGCTTTCCAATTGCTGAACAACTGCTTTCAAACCCTCTCAATTTATAAAGTGGGCACATTTTTGAAAGATATCTACTCACTCTTGATCACTGTACACATATCATGACCTGTAACTCTAATTAACATGAATCTTAGAAGTTATTTTCATGTACAAACTTTCCATATAACATCTTTTTGTTGGCTGGATGTTAGTACTATATCACATCTAGAGTTTGGTGTGTGAGAAACATTATGTTATCATGACCATCTCTCAAATAAGAATCAGCTGACAGTGCTTTGCCCATTTCATGATCACTTCATTTACACTGGACTGACACTTAAGGCAGAGTCCTGGGCATCTACAGAAAAGACTTCTTCCATTGTTACAAGTGTATACATTTACTCAACTCAAAATAACAGACCACTGCTGCGAGACTTTTGTTTACAGCTTTATCAAGTAGGTTAGGGGCTAGAAATGAACTTGATTCAAACCTCTGTAAGTAAACAATGAGATTTACATGAAACCTTTCAGAACTGTAAGAAAACACTTGTTCATTTCCACCACCTCTTCTCCCTCTCACAGGTGTGTGTGTGTGTGTGTGTGATTTTTTTTAAATCTTCCCCTTCTTAATTAATTCTTTTTCTTTACCTACCCACCTCCTACTCAGCATTATTCAATTCGCTTCTCTTTACATCGTGATCTATCCTCTTTGGTTTGCATGGGTCAGTACTTATCATGCAATATCTCTGAATTTCACATCCACCCATCTTTCATTAAATCATGGCCCAGTTTGTGAGTAAACTTTCCCTTTTGTTCCCTTTCTCTTCCATCCTCTAACCTACAAAAAGGAAAATATTTCTGAAAGCTTGTAACCAAGTTCATTTTTGTCTTCATTTGCATCTTTTTTGTGCAACTATTGGCAGTACTGAGCTGACGTAAGCACTGGCCAGCCAGTATACCTATTTTGAATAATATTTTCACATCTCATTGGAGAATTTCCCTCAGAATAGTAGAAAACACTTCAGGTAATTTTCTGAATATATAGATATAATTACCATAGTAACTTGCTATGAATATTTCCATAATTCTATAAAAATTTCTCACCTGCAAGATTGGCAGGCTGTGTACAATAGTCTTGACTACTACACTGTTGCCTGTTGTCCAGTTTAACAAAGTCCGAGTGCCGTGGAGCATCAGTCAAAGTTACTGGTGTGAGCAGCACATCAACACCAGAGGACCACACACATTCAAAATCCTGAGCTATCAGCCTTCGCAGTTTCAGTGCTTGTACAAAGTACTTCTCATAATTCCTGCAAGCAACATTACAACCATGTTCAAACAGTCAGAAATATACTTACACAATACACGTAAAGAGGTTTTGTAAGATCAAAGACATTTAACACAAATTGTGGATAAAATCTTTAATTTCACATCAAATAAACTTCATGTTTTATATCTAATATAATGAGGACAGTTACAACTCACCGCAAAGACGTGGCGACGAGATGCGACAGGCACATACAAAAGACACACACATACAACACATTCAGCTATCGGCCATGGCCTTCTTCAGAAATAGAGCACTCACGCAATCACACAGGCACACAACACAGTCATACAACCATCACCTCCGACTGCCACACTTCGAATCACGCTCTGCAGCGAATCGGGGACGGGAGGGGACGGAAGGGGGAGGGGATAGAAAGGTTACGTCACGGTGGTGGGGATGGGTTAGATGGGAATAACGAGATGCAGCTTAGGAATGGAGTGGGGAGGCGGGTGAGGGGAGAAAATAAAATAAAATAAAGTAAAATAAAATAAAATAAAATAATATAATATATATATACGGGGACGGGAGGGGAGGGGAGGGGGAGGGGATAGAAAGGTTACGTCACGGTGGTGGGGATGGGTTAGATGGGAATAACGAGATGCAGCTTAGGAATGGAGTGGGGAGGCGGGTGAGGGGAGAAAATAAAATAAAATAAAGTAAAATATATATATATATATATATATATATATATATATATATATATATATATATATATATATGAAAATTCATGCACACTGCAAGTGCACAAGACCACATACGCACACATACGCACGCACGCACACGCACACGCACACACACACACACACACACACACATACATACATATACACACACATGATCACACATTCACACACCACTCAAATCAGGCGAGGTTTGGGGTACAGAGGTAGGAACTGTAAGGTATGGAAAAATATATATATAGGGAAATTATCGTAGGTTGAGGCCTGGTTGATTTCGGGATCGGAGAATGTATTGTAGGGATAACTCCCATCTGTGCAGTTCAGAAAAGCTGGTGGTGGATGGGAGGATCCAGATGGCCCGGGTTGTGAAGCAGCCATTGAAATCAAGCATGTGCTCCGCTGCATGCTGTGCCACAGGGTGGTCCACCTTGTTTTTGGCCACAGTTTGGCGGTGGCCATTCATCCTAATGGACAGCTGGTTGGTGGTCATGCCAATATAGAAAGCTGTACAGTGCTTGCAGCACAGTTGGTAAATTACGTGGCTGCTTTCACAAGTGGCCCGGCCTCTGATGGGGTAGGATAAGCCTGTGACAGGACTGGAATAGGAAGTGCTGGGTGGGTGGATTGGACAGGTCTTGCAGCGGGGTCTTCCACAAGGATATGATCCCTGTGGCAGTGAGCTGGGTTTCGGGGTGGCATAAGGATGAACAAGGATGTTGTGAAGGTTGGGAGGGCGACGGAACACCACTTTAGGAGGGGTGGGAAGGATCTTGGGCAGGATGTCTCTCATTTCAGGGCATGAGGATAGAAAATCAAAACCTTGGCGAAGGATGGAATTTAGTTGTTCGAGACCAGGGTAGTACTGGGTGACAAGGGGAGCGCTCTTTTGTGGATGGTTACTAGTGTTAGGAAGAGGATTTGGGGTGTGTGAGGATATGGCACGGGAGATTTGTTTGCGGACTAGGTCTGTGGGGTAGTTTCTGTTTGTGAAGGCCTTTGTGAGACCTTCAGCATATTCAGAAAGGGAATTCTTGTCACTGCAGATATGCCGTCCACGGGTGGCCAGGCTGTAAGGGAGGGATTTTTTGACGTGGAAGGGATGGCAACTGTCAAAATGTAGGTACTGTTGGTGGTTGGTAGGTTTAATATGGACGGAAGTGTGGATGGAGCCATCAGTGAGGTGGAGGTTGACATCCAGGAATGTGGCATGGTTGGTTGAGGAAGACCAGGTGAAGTGGATGGGAGAGAAGGAATTGAGGTTCTGAAGAAAGGAGGATAGGGTGTCCTGGCCGTGAGTCCAGATCATGAAAATATCATCAATGAACCGGAACCAGGCCAGAGGCTTGAGGTTTTGGGATGCTAGGAAGGATTCCTCCAGACGGCCCATGAACAGGTTGGCATAGGAGGGTGCCATGCGGGTGCCCATGGCTGTGCCTTGGATTTGATGGTAAACTTTCCCCTCAAAGGAAAAGTAGTTGTTAAGTAGGATGAAATTGGTAAGGGTTATGAGGAATGAGGTATCAGGCTTGCATTCAGAAGGACGTTGGGAGAGGTAGTGTTCCAGAGCGGCAAGGCCATGGGCATGCGGGATGTTGGTGTATAGGGAGGTGGCATCCACTGTGACAAGTAAAGATCCAGGAGGCAAAGGGGTGGGAATGGTGGAGAGTCGGTGAAGGAAGTGGTTGGTATCCTTGATGTGGGAAGGTAGATTTTGGACAATAGGTTGGAGGTGTTGGTCAACTAGGGCTGAAATTCGTTCGGTAGGCGCACAGTAACCAGCCACAATAGGGCGTCCAGGATTATTAGGTTTGTGGATTTTGGGGAGCATGTAAAAGGTGGGTGTGCGGGGTGCTGCTGGGGTGAGGAGGGAGATGGATTCAGGGGAGAGTTTCTGGGAGGGGCCATAGGATTTTAGTAGGGATTGGAGATCTTGTTGGACTTTGGGGATGGGGTCAATCTGGCACAACTTGTAGGTGGAGGAGTCAGATAGTTGGCGGAGCCCTTCTGCCAGGTAGTCACTGTGATCCATAACTACAGTGGTGGAACCTTTATCAGCAGGGAGGATGATTATGTCAGGATTAGTTTTAAGGTTTTACTCCCACCTAACCACCCTCTGGTTACCCTCCAAGAGTTTCTCACCTCCAACTTGTCCTCACCATCCTTTCCCAAGTCCCTTCCCAAGAACTCAAACCTTTCAGCAGAAGAAAGAAGAGCCATCCAAAACCTTAAAACTAATCCTGACATAATCATCCTCCCTGCTGATAAAGGTTCCACCACTGTAGTTATGGATCACAGTGACTACCTGGCAGAAGGGCTCCGCCAACTATCTGACTCCTCCACCTACAAGTTGTGCCAGATTGACCCCATCCCCAAAGTCCAACAAGATCTCCAATCCCTACTAAAATCCTATGGCCCCTCCCAGAAACTCTCCCCTGAATCCATCTCCCTCCTCACCCCAGCAGCACCCCGCACACCCACCTTTTACATGCTCCCCAAAATCCACAAACCTAATAATCCTGGACGCCCTATTGTGGCTGGTTACTGTGCGCCTACCGAACGAATTTCAGCCCTAGTTGACCAACACCTCCAACCTATTGTCCAAAATCTACCTTCCCACATCAAGGATACCAACCACTTCCTTCACCGACTCTCCACCATTCCCACCCCTTTGCCTCCTGGATCTTTACTTGTCACAGTGGATGCCACCTCCCTATACACCAACATCCCGCATGCCCATGGCCTTGCCGCTCTGGAACACTACCTCTCCCAACGTCCTTCTGAATGCAAGCCTGATACCTCATTCCTCATAACCCTTACCAATTTCATCCTACTTAACAACTACTTTTCCTTTGAGGGGAAAGTTTACCATCAAATCCAAGGCACAGCCATGGGCACCCGCATGGCACCCTCCTATGCCAACCTGTTCATGGGCCGTCTGGAGGAATCCTTCCTAGCATCCCAAAACCTCAAGCCTCTGGCCTGGTTCCGGTTCATTGATGATATTTTCATGATCTGGACTCACGGCCAGGACACCCTATCCTCCTTTCTTCAGAACCTCAATTCCTTCTCTCCCATCCACTTCACCTGGTCTTCCTCAACCAACCATGCCACATTCCTGGATGTCAACCTCCACCTCACTGATGGCTCCATCCACACTTCCGTCCATATTAAACCTACCAACCACCAACAGTACCTACATTTTGACAGTTGCCATCCCTTCCACGTCAAAAAATCCCTCCCTTACAGCCTGGCCACCCGTGGACGGCATATCTGCAGTGACAAGAATTCCCTTTCTGAATATGCTGAAGGTCTCACAAAGGCCTTCACAAACAGAAACTACCCCACAGACCTAGTCCGCAAACAAATCTCCCGTGCCATATCCTCACACACCCCAAATCCTCTTCCTAACACTAGTAACCATCCACAAAAGAGCGCTCCCCTTGTCACCCAGTACTACCCTGGTCTCGAACAACTAAATTCCATCCTTCGCCAAGGTTTTGATTTTCTATCCTCATGCCCTGAAATGAGAGACATCCTGCCCAAGATCCTTCCCACCCCTCCTAAAGTGGTGTTCCGTCGCCCTCCCAACCTTCACAACATCCTTGTTCATCCTTATGCCACCCCGAAACCCAGCTCACTGCCACAGGGATCATATCCTTGTGGAAGACCCCGCTGCAAGACCTGTCCAATCCACCCACCCAGCACTTCCTATTCCAGTCCTGTCACAGGCTTATCCTACCCCATCAGAGGCCGGGCCACTTGTGAAAGCAGCCACGTAATTTACCAACTGTGCTGCAAGCACTGTACAGCTTTCTATATTGGCATGACCACCAACCAGCTGTCCATTAGGATGAATGGCCACCGCCAAACTGTGGCCAAAAACAAGGTGGACCACCCTGTGGCACAGCATGCAGCGGAGCACATGCTTGATTTCAATGGCTGCTTCACAACCCGGGCCATCTGGATCCTCCCATCCACCACCAGCTTTTCTGAACTGCACAGATGGGAGTTATCCCTACAATACATTCTCCGATCCCGAAATCAACCAGGCCTCAACCTACGATAATTTCCCTATATATATATTTTTCCATACCTTACAGTTCCTACCTCTGTACCCCAAACCTCGCCTGATTTGAGTGGTGTGTGAATGTGTGATCATGTGTGTGTATATGTATGTATGTGTGTGTGTGTGTGTGTGTGTGCGTGTGCGTGTGCGTGCGTGCGTATGTGTGCGTATGTGGTCTTGTGCACTTGCAGTGTGCATGAATTTTCATATATATATATATATATATATATATATATATATATATATATATATATATATATTTTACTTTATTTTATTTTATTTTCTCCCCTCACCCGCCTCCCCACTCCATTCCTAAGCTGCATCTCGTTATTCCCATCTAACCCATCCCCACCACCGTGACGTAACCTTTCTATCCCCTCCCCCTCCCCTCCCCTCCCGTCCCCGTATATATATATTATATTATTTTATTTTATTTTATTTTACTTTATTTTATTTTATTTTCTCCCCTCACCCGCCTCCCCACTCCATTCCTAAGCTGCATCTCGTTATTCCCATCTAACCCATCCCCACCACCGTGACGTAACCTTTCTATCCCCTCCCCCTTCCGTCCCCTCCCGTCCCCGATTCGCTGCAGAGCGTGATTCGAAGTGTGGCAGTCGGAGGTGATGGTTGTATGACTGTGTTGTGTGCCTGTGTGATTGCGTGAGTGCTCTATTTCTGAAGAAGGCCATGGCCGATAGCTGAATGTGTTGTATGTGTGTGTCTTTTGTATGTGCCTGTCGCATCTCGTCGCCACGTCTTTGCGGTGAGTTGTAACTGTCCTCATTATATTATTTATTCCAACCTGGACTTTCCATTATTATATCATGTTTTATATCTCATTTATTAAGTAGATAATATTGTTGTGGTGTAAAGTCAGAGCTACACATAAGAGAACGATTATAGAGAAGGCAGCGATCGACTGAAAGCCAATCGCAAGCAGGTGCCGTGCACCCTGGAGGGAGTAATCGAAGGTGTGCGCCCTCTACAAGTGGCTATATCTACACCGACATACGTCTGGATAGCCCGTCAGTTACTAGTTAGCTACAAAGCCAGAAATAGGACAGTACTAAGTTAGAACGCAGCTACGAACTTAGCAGTAACTAGGTCACGGCGCAGCTAGCATCTTACGGACGATGCCGCGAGAAGAAACAGACATATTTTCTAAAGTTGAGTATTATAATTTTCAGTCAATATAACTCGTATTATTAATCTGAATAGTTGTTACAGTTGACAGCTATTCCTGCACCAGTACCTTTCCTGACAACTAGACCGGGATGAGTATGATGCAACAAATATGTTCAACATATTAAAATGTTTTTGGCATAGGAAAAGATCTCATAATTAAGCTTTATTCCTGATTTTCTAGATTGTACTTATCTTTTAGTCAAAAATATAATGTGAAGCTGTATAACAATAATAATATGCATAAAGTACACATCTCACCTTCTCAGAAGGAAATAGTTTCCAGAGAGAATTCGACTGCGTACAACCTCACCAAAACCAGCTCTGCGAGAAGCGGCGAACAACGCTTCAGCTGAATTGCTTTCATTTGCCCTGTAACCATATTCAATGCCATCGTAGCGAGCCATGTTGCTGGCAACTTCAGTGTGATTCAGGACCGAATAACATGCTATTGACATCTGTGTGTGGGGTAACGATACCTGTGGTACAAAATAGCAAACATGTTTTCTTCCTGTTTGTCTTACTTACCCTAAGTGAATGGACAGTTGAGAAAACATTTCTTAATTCATTTGTTTACAAGAGGTAAATAAAAAGTATTAGGATACAGAAACCCTTTGGAAACTGACAAGTTACATCATTTATACACCGACGACACATGCACTGTTGTTGAATTGGCATTATAAGATTCAACCTTATTGCATTATACCTGTATGTTGGAGTTTTGAAAACTTACTATTAAAATATGTTACTGTTTACTTAGTCATTAAAAAAATACACTCCTGTCTGCACACTAAGGTATGATTAAAACCATTTAAAAATTTGAGCTTCAATAATGTTGTGGCAGAAACATAGGCCATACATGGTATGCTTGTACAACACTACATACTGTGCTTGCAATAATTCACATGATCTGACCAGATGTATTGTGTACAGTGGTCCTGACAATGTTATTCACAGACAGTATTCTAATTGTAGAAAGCAGAATGGCAGAGGGGACAGAGTTGATACATGATGAGGTCAGTGGCCAACAATGGATAACAAAAGCAAGCCCATGGGTGGAATGTTGCCCACACTATCATTTTATAGTCTTGGGAAACATGCCAAAAGAGAGGTAACATTTTATGAGAAACAGGACAAGTTCAGCTATATTTTGTGACCCACCAACAGGATTATTAATCTGAGTTCAGAAGAAGTCACGTGTATGCGACAAGTGAGCTGCAGTGTGTGATGACTGGATAGGAGATAAAGCAAGAAGCACTACAGTGTGTTTAAAATTATTTGCAACTTTCGAGGCCTCAGTATGGAGTGAGTGGAAGGGCGTGCAGTTGCCATTATTGGCTGTGCATGCCAGGAGGCAGCAGTATGCCACACTATTGGTCATAGCTGCAGCCAGCTGCCAAGCAAACATTCTTTGCGCCACAGACACAAAACTACTGAGCGGAGAACATTCTTTAGCTGTAAAAAATTGCAGTATTAAACAGAGCAGTTACATCAATGAATCTTTTATACACACAGTTATAGTGTAACAATCATCAATGTCCCATTCTTTTGACTTTGAACTAGAACTGCAGTCAACTGAAATTACCATATTTTCATTCGGTTCTTGCAGTCCTACACAAATACACATTTTCTCAACTACCTTCTTGATATGGCTGACAATTTGATGCTAGTCCTGTGGGGTAACATTTACAATGTCTTCTTTCCACTATATTTCAAACTCACAGAGTTTAGACAATGTAAAGACAGTTTACAACTCGCTGGAAAGATGTAATGATGAGCTGTGAGAGGTACATAAAAAAAAAAAAAAAAAAAAAAAAAAAAAAAAAAAAAAAAAAAACCACACACACACACACACACATACATACATGATGAGGTCATACTTAAGCTATCGGCCATGACCTTTTTCAGAATAAAGAACATTCACATAGTCACACTTCAGAGTCATGTAGCCATCATCTCCGGCTGCTGCACACTGACTGTGGAGTGTTATATACATTTGTGTGTGTTTTTCATGTGCCTGTCACAGCTCGTTGTTATGTCTTTGCAGTGAGTTGTAAACTGTCCTCATTATATTATTGAATTCCTCCATTATCATAGAGTTTGAAGTACTACTTGTTCTTTGCCCCATTACAATCCATTTGGGCCCATATATTTTCAATTGACAGTGTTAAGGAGAAACAAGGTAAATTGCACAACGTCCTTTTTCATTAGCTAGTTATTCATTTTAGTAGTCTTGAGTGTTTGGCTTGAAAATGTCTATACTTCCATTAAATTCATTTTATTCAAGCCAATTTAAACTTATCCGATGGTACATTTCCTTCCACCCAAAACAAAATATCTGCTTTTTCCAGTCCACTTGTGATGTACCGGGTCATAGCTCGCAGCCTCTTTAAGTTCTCTCAGATCGGTGCTCTCGGTTGCGGCTGTCTGAAATTTCATGGGGGCAAAACTAATCCACTAAAATAATGTAGACGGCACATAGAATTGCAGTTCATTGACACTTTAACGATTCATTAGTGCCCAATTGAGGAGAATTTTTTTCAAAACTCGATAAATGCAACAAACACAGTTTTGCATAAAATGGGGTTTTCTATTTTCGTCTATATAGATATGCTTGAGCATTTTAATTTTTACATGACTACTAGATCTCACAGACATTAATAAACCATTTTAATGAAATATATTTAAATTTAATTTTTATAACAGTATATTAAGGTGTGTTTTTTTCCAGTATTTTTCAAAAGTCGATAAATGCTCAAAATGTATTGCTGGTATGAGCTATGATACTTCTTTAATTCAATGGTTTTTTTCCACAACTAATTATTATTATTATACTGAATTTTTATTATATTCCTACATTGTTGTAAAATACATATATTTGCATATATTATTATATAGTTTTTTTAATTTATACTTTTTGACTTTATTGAGAATACAAAGAACAATAATAGAAATACAGTGGCATCATACAATAACAAATTTTTTTTTAAACTTATAACATTATTATGAATACTACATGAAGAATGAATAACACAAAAACTATTGCATTTTATTATAACTGTTTTACTGTCAAGCTCTCCCTCTTACATCTACACATTATTCGTCTACGACATCTTTGTAAAACTCCTTTGCAGCAACAGGAATTTCAAAATACTTTAGCAAGGCAGACACTTCTTTCTTCTTTTCATTGCTTATCATATTTTGTTTTGGTAAAAGGTTGGATGTTACTATTGTTGGATTGCATGGTGTGTTTCATCTCAGGATGTCAACTTGTACTGGATCACTTACTGACACATTAACCATTTTCTTTGCTTTCTCGGCTGATCATTGTAAATGGTAGCTTGTGCTTTAGTACTTTCTGTGCACTTTCTTTTAGGTTTTTACCAGTCTAATCTGTGTTTAGAACATTGAGAGTACCATGCTCTTCCAAAATATCATAATATTCTTTAGGAGACAAAATGTTTTCTTTTTTTCTGCAAGACTTCTCAATTCTACCAAACACTCGACCTGGAGGAAAGTAGTTATGGCCACGAACAGGAAAGAAGTGACGACTTTTATAGAATTTTTTACAATTCTCGAAGAACGCTGTACGCAGAGTTCAGCAGCTTTGCCTTTCCTTCCTTTAGATTTTGAAGGCGAAACCTTGAGTCCATGAGTGCATTTAATGGTAGGTTCCTTTTTACACTTTTTGCTTTGCGTTTCAGGTTGATGTAATCTCTTCTTGAATTGGGAGTTTCTTCCATCGGGTCCTGTGATTCGTATGCCATTTTCAGAATCACAAGAATCATCATCCATTGTGCTTCTGCTTGCAATACTTCTTTGTAGACATGTATGTGAGCGTCAAGTGAATACTTGTCTAAAATTAAGCTACAGGTGTTCTGATGACAAAGAAGTCGGTTTGCAACACTATTTCTGCCAGTAAGTTTGTTACAACAATGCTTAAAGCAATGCATACATTCCATTATTGTGAATTGTTTGCTGGAGAAAGAGAGCCGAGGCACTAGAGAGTAATAAATTGCATTTGTCAACTTTTGCTGTAACTGTGAGAATGCATATCTCGTGTTTTTCTAAAACCTTCTGAACTGGAGTGCTCATACACACAAGGGTAGTTGGATTTTGCTAGAACTTGGTTCAGGGGTTGACGTAAAAGTTCAACATTATGCCATTACCATGCGTAACTTGGTTTAGATTTTTTTTTCCTTCTTCTTCTTCATATATCGAGTACTGAAAAAACGCTCCTCAATTGCACTTATTTATGGCCAGCATACAAGTCTCATTAATAAGATTTACCACAACCCAGTACGCACATTCCACACAGCAATAATACAAATTTACACAGTTCATGTGTGGAACACAAAAGTCTGAGGTGCACAGTTAATATGGCATGTTTATGATGAGTTAATTCATAATACCCGTAGAAACACTTTCCACTTGATTAACACTGAACAACTCATATAATTATATACATGTGCGTTTGTTCCACAAGAACAGACGTCATTTCTGATCCTGCAGTTGCTATTCTTTCATATTCACAGAATATACAACATCAACTGCAAATGGGCAAAGCTGAAAATGTGTACCCGGCCAGGTTTCAAACCCGGGTCTCCTGGTTTCTAGGCAGTCATGCTGACCACTACACACACCACTGGGGACACAGTGATCACCGCACCTGCAAGTACTACCTAAGCACGCCTCTCATCAGATACAAATTCACAGCTCTACCCTGCCCACAGTACTCAAACTCGTAGTTTGGAAACTAATTCCTGTAAGAGTAAGGGCCACAATCTTGCCCACCCCTCCCTACTAATGAAAGGATGAAGTCTACTTACCAGGCGAAGGAGCACAGGCAGTGATAGTAACAAATAAACACACACACACACACACACACACAAACGCAAGCTTTCGCAGCCTAGCCGCTTCGTCAGGCAGAAGGGAAGGAGAGGGAAAAGGAAATGATGAGGGTTTTAAGGGAGTGGGTAAGGAGTCATTCCAATCCCGGGACAGGAAAGTTTTACCTTGGGGGGAAAAAAGGAAGGTAAACAAATACACACACACCCACACATTTACACAGACGCAAGTACACTTAAGCAGACATACTGTAGAACTGTAGAAAGCTACCAGCAGATTGGATAGTTTTTTGAGGTGCTGGGTGGCATGCTGTTCTAATTTGCGGTTGGCCTGAAGGAGGATATTCTGAACTGCAGGTGTAGATGTAGGAGAGGAAAGGCTGAGGATTTTGTTTAGGGATAGGAGTTGACAGGTGTGTTCATTGGCGGAGTTGATATGTAAGTTAACGATTAGGTGGGTGAGGGCTATGGATTGTTCAGTTTGGAATTAGTATAGGGCAGGATGAAAGGATGGGTTACAGCCAGAGATGGGAACTTTTAGTGTGAGGCCCTTGGGAGTGATTCCAAATGTCAGACAAGCCTGCATAAAAAGAATGTGGGAGCGTAATCTGACTAGGGAAAAAGAATGTTTACGGAGGGAATGTAAATAAAACTGGATGGGGTTGTTGTAGGGATGTTGTAAGGGAGGCATAACAGGCTGCAATGAACGAATAAAATGATAATTATATATATATACGTAAAAAATAGATGAAGTACACTTACCAGGCGAAAGGGCACAGGCAGTAATAGCAACAAATAAACACACAGACACACACACACACACACACACACACACACACACACACACACACACACACACACACACAAAAATGCTAGCTTTCGCAGCCTAGCTGCTTCATCAGGCAGAAGGGAAGGAGAGGGAAAAGGAAATGATGAGGGTTTTAAGGAAGGGGGTAAGGAGCCATTCCAATCCCGGGACAGGAAAGACTTACCTTGGGGGAAAAAATGGAAGGTAAATAAATGCACATACACCCACACATTTACACAGACACAAGTACACTTAGGCAGACATACTGTAGAACTGTAGAAAGCAAAGAAGTTATATGTGTCTGTGTAAATGTGTGGGTGTATGTGCATTTATTTACCTTCCATTTTTTCCCCCAAGGTAAGTCTTTCCTGTCCCGGGATTGGAATGGCTCCTTACCCCCTCCCTTAAATCCCTCATCATTTCCTTTTCCCTCTCCTTCCCTTCTGCCTGATGAAGCAGCTAGGCTGCGAAAGCTAGCATTTTTGAGTGTGTGTGTGTCTGTGTGTTTATTTGTTGCTATTACTGCCTGTGCCCCTTCGCCTGGTAAGTGTTCATCTATTTTTTACGTATATATATATATATATATATATATTATAGAGGAAAAATTCCTAACAGGAAAAAAATATACGTAAAAAATAGATGAAGAACACTTACCAGGCGAAGGGGCACAGGCAGTAATAGCAACAAATAAACACACAGACACACACACACACTCAAAAATGCTAGCTTTCGCAGCCTAGCTGCTTCATCAGGCAGAAGGGAAGGAGAGGGAAAAGGAAATGATGAGGGATTTAAGGAAGGGGGTAAGGAGCCATTCCAATCCCGGGAGAGGAAAGACTTACCTTGGGGGAAAAAATGGAGGGTAAACAAATGCACACACACCCACACATTCACACAGACACAAGTACACCTAGGCAGACATACTGTAGAAAGCCTACTACAGTATGTCTGCCTAGGTGTACTTGTGTCTGTGTGAATGTGTGGGTGTGTGTGCATTTGTTTACCCTCCAGTTTTTCCCCCAAAGTAAGTCTTTCCTCTCCCAGGATTGGAATGGCTCCTTACCCCCTTCCTTAAAACATCATCATTTCCTTTTCCCTCTCCTTCCCTTCTGCCTGAAGAAGCAACTGGGTTGCGAAAGCTTGCGTTTGTGTGTGTGTGTGTGTGTGTGTGTGTGTGTGTGTGTGTGTGTGTGTGTGTGTGTGTGTGTGTATTCATTTATTTATTTGTGATGCTGTCACGCCTGTGCTCCTTCGCCTGGTGAGTAATCTTTGTCTATTTTTTATATTTAATTTTTCCTGCTAGGAATTTTTCGTCTTTATATATAATTCCTTAAAATTATTTTGTACTACTAGCAACAAAATGCTCATAGCTGTTCAGCTACATAGTACTTCCATGATGTACCCAATGCAGTAAATGTCACTATTGTGCCGCTGATCTGTTCATAAAGTAACTCATAATGCAATGGTAGTAGGTGACTGACTACTTTTACATAGCAAATAAAGTAAAAAAAATGTACGTCACGAGTAACTCAATGCAGCTAACTGTCAACGTGTTTCAGTAGACTCTGCAACTTATAATTTCTGGGACGTGCATCTTGCATATGTAACACTTATGTATACAAGCTGCTACAAATGAATTTGTAGTAACACGTTGATCAGGTTGAGAGATAATGGAAAAAATTAGGTATGTAGCTGATCAGCTACACTATGCATCAAAGGGTAAAGGTTTAGTGACAGAAAAATTAGCTAGGAACCATTTATTAACGTCCATGAAAACTTCATTAGCTGACCTATCTAAGGCTATACTTGATTTATTATTTATTGCAATGGTGTGTCATCTGCAAACAAAATAAACCTGGTATCCTGTAATGTTACTCATGGAAGGTCATTGATATGCATAAGAAAGATTAAGGGCACTAAAATGGAAAATTGGGGGATACACACACACATTATTTGTTCCCAGTTGGATGGTGCCTGATAGCTTAATATATGTCTTTTTCCTATTGATACCCTTTGTTTTCTGTCGGAAATGTAGAATTTGGACCATTCTGCAGCATTTAGTTCTAATTTACTTAAAATGATATTGCGAATTACATAGTCAAATGCCTTTGACAGATTACAAAATATACCAGTAGCCTGTAATTTATTGTCCAATGAATTGACTTCATTTTCACTCTGTGTAGATAGCCATCTCAGTATCAGAATCCTTTAGAAATCAACATTGCAACATGGATAATTTTTCATATGAAGTCGGATTGTTAAGATGACTGTATATTATCTTTCTAATATTTTTGAGTATACAGATAAAAGGAAAATTGCATGGAAGAGGGATACTACTTCATCTCCTTTCTTGTACAGACTTAACTTCAGCATATTTCAGCCTTTCTAGAAATGAACTGCTGATAAGACTGGTTACACAAATGAAATTAAAATGTCTCTCTAATTTAATATATTAACAATGGAAAATCCAATTGTAATGTCAATAATGGAGAACAGATAATAACTCACTGTAAAGAGGCTCATTGAGTTGCTGAAAGCAAACAAAAGAAATCGACAGTCACATTCATACAACTTAAATTTTCGGACACGGCCTTCATCAAAAAAAGAACACATACATTCACACAATCATTTGCTTCATAAATTTAATGAACACCACTATTTTAATGCCTTATTTCCTAAAGTAAACAACACATTATTTCCTTACTATAGAGCTATCATTTTTCTATGGTTTACGGGTACAAAATTTTAGAAACAGCTGATTGGTTCTAGCGCCCATCTTGTAGCAAGAAGGTGGTGCGCTCACGTAAGACACATGGCCATGACACCAAATGTCCTCCTTGCAGCTGTGGTACCATCAAGTTGTATGTCATATGTGCTGTCACTCACTTTTGTGGCTCACATAAGACATGGCCTTAGTAGACCTTCACCATTTTGAGTTAATAAGGTTTCATTACTGCAAATAGGCTGTCCACAGGGTGCAAGACTGCATGAGAGGGAATTTTTGGTGTGGAATGAATGGCAACTGTCAAAATGCAGGTAGTGGCAGTAGTAGGTGGGCTTAATGTGGACAGAGCTGTTGATGGATCCATTAGTACAGTGGGACATGGCAGGTTGATAAGGATCAGAAGAAGCAGATGGAAGAGAACGAGTTCATGTTTTGAAGGAACCAAGCATACGGTGTCCTGACCCCAGTCCAAATCATAAGAATATTGTCAATGAAAATGCAAGGCTTTGGGATGCTAAGAAGGTTTCAACCTAGTCTTTCCAATGTTAAATGGTTGATATGGTATATCAGTTAAACTTCAATTCAGAACTTGACAACTCTGCCTACTACAGTATGCTACACTTCTTTAAAAAATAACCATGTCTTAAGTTACAAATGAATATGTGGGTTACTGAACACTTAAGACAGATCAGTATTCAACCTCCTATCCTTCCAAATTTATGTCAGTAGAAATAATTCAAACAACAATGTAATTTCGCTTTGTGATATGCTGGTTACAACTGAAGACAGTTAAACACAATGGGAGAAACTGATTACACAAAAATTTTAATGCACAATACTTTTGAAACTTATGAGACTTTGTGACTGGCAAACAGCACACCTGTGAAACAACAGCTCCACTGCGTTCCAGTAAATCTGCAACCAGAGTCCATGTTTCCAACATCTCTGCAGACAGCCCAGGACAGTGGTACTCTGCAGGCACACCCACTCTCAGACCCTTAACATCTATATTCCTAAGATGAGACACCGGTAAAAATGGTTTACGTACGGTAGTTGAGTCAAGTGGGTCGTGACCAGCTAGAATATCTGGAATAATGAAAATGAACTTAAATACTCCTTAGTGTACATCAAATGTCGAATACATCCACTAACATATCATCCCATACTAATTATAGTCTTTCAAGCAAATTCACCAAATTTCATTGATTGATATATTATCAGTCCACTAGGCCACCGAAGTAGTTACCTTCTTAAATGTAAGAAAGAAATCTGTGTGGAGAGTGGTGTGAAGCTACAGCAAAAGCAAGGGTGAAATTTAGGTTTAATTCAGTAACAGTTAAATTGTTTAGTTTCGTACCATTTTAGTTTTCCAAAATTTGTAGTACAGTATGATATAGTAATTTAATGAGCTGGGAATCATTTTATAATGTCATGTCTTACTATAATAAGAAAAACCTAAATTACATAGACGAACATATAAATACAAGATTAATATAAATGACTGCAGAGGTTTCACTAATTTTCTGAAGCTATATTATTTCACATATCATCACAGTTTTTGTACGAATACGAGGGTGGTTCGATAAGTCTGGTAAATTTCTATGAAATAGTGGGAAATTTTCAAAACCTGTACTGTTGTTGCTAAGCCTGATATTTCCACAAATATTACAGCAAGTTTCGAATGGCAGATGTTATCAGTTAATTGTTGGCTGCCAACTGAAGTGGTAACTACGTAGTTAGTTCCTTAGGACAAAAATGAATTTTGTGCAGTCATTAAACATTTTCATTTGAAGGGTTGGTCCATGTGGGTTCTGCATCAACACTGAAGACCATTTACTTTTGGATCAATGACTTTAAATGTTGTTGGAGAAGCATGGAAGATGCAACCTGGTTCAGTCGGCCCACTGAAGTCACCACACAGGAAACCATCGATAAGGTGCTTGATATGGTAATGGAAGATCAAATATTAAAAGTTCGTTAGATACCTAACATTGTAGGCATCTCAAATGAACGAGTGCATTACATCCTCCTTATAAAACTGTTCATCAAGAAGCTCTGTGTGCAATGGGTGCCATGCCTGCTCACATTGGACCAAGAAAGGAAATGAAACAAAATTTCTGCACCAAATCTCACACTGTTCAGAACGTTTTGTGCAGATTAATGACTGTGGATTACACACCATTACACTCCAGAGACCAAACAATGGACAAAGAGTGAGGAGAGTGCACCAAAGAAGGGAAAGGCTGTTTTGTCAGCTGGAAAGGTGATGGCCATTGTATTTTGCAATTCCCAGCATATAATCCTGATAGATTATTTGGAGAAAGGCAGAGCCATAACTGGACCCTATTATGCTGCTCTTCTGGGTTGTTTGACACAGGAACTAATTCAAAAATGTCCAAGATTTGCACAGAAGAAAGTGTTGTTTCATCAGGCAATGCTCCAGCCCACTCAGCAGCTATCACAATGGCAAAAGTGCATGACTTGGGATTTAAATGGGTTCCTCACCCACCCTATACATCAGACTTGGCTCCGAGTGACTTCTCCTTATTCCCAAACTCGATAATATGGCTAGGTGGGAAGAAATTTTCATGGACTGAGGAATTGTCCGCCACTGTGACAGACTATTTTGCAGAGTTTGACAAAGCCTACTTTGCCGATGGGTTGAAAAAATTTGAAACTTGCTGGACGAAGTATATAGCCTTGCAAGGAGACTATGTCAAGAAATAAAGTGAGTTTTTGCCGTTAAAATTTTTTTTTAATTCTATTTTCACAAGACTTATCAAACTGCCCTTGTGTTAACAAATTAAATAAAGTGTTTTACAGTCCTTGACATTTTACAAGTTTTCCACCTCTTCCACTCCTCTCCACCTCTCATCTCCCTCCAATTATGCGGTTAACAAATCTGCTGCAGCACATCCCTATCAATATACACAGCTGGAAATAAAAATGTGTATACCAATTCACTTAACATTTATTGTTGAAACACAGATTAATAGCTCAAGTGGTGCTATGGTGTCAGGTGTATATGGTGTAGCCTCCATAGGCAGCAATACAAACACTGAATCTGGCATCCATTCAATCATAAAAATGGTTAACACTCTCTTGGGCACATTATTCCATGACTGATCAACCTGTTCGCTTAGAGCTGCAAGAGTAAGGGTTGATGAATTGCAAGTATCTATTGAAATAATGACACTCTACTTAATCCACTACTTGAGAATGAGAACACTTAACGACTTGCACAAAATTTACAAAAATTCTAAACTTTACAAACCTTTAAAAATGGAAGATCAGGTTGCAATATTAATAATATGAGGACTGAACAATATTTTGGAAAGGATAAGTTGCTAGTCACCACCAAGACGTCTGATGAGCCACATAAAGGCGCACATAACAGAATAAACAAAAACGAAGCTTTCGGCTGTACAGCCTTCATCTGCCACAAAGAACACACACACACACACACACACACACAAAACCTAACCACTGTCTCCGGCTACTGCGGCTGGACTGCAACAGACAGCACAGCTGAGGCGAGAGCAACCAGTGGTGGCGATGAGGAAGCGGCATGGAGAGGGAAGCAGGAAGGGAGGGAAGGGGTGCCGGTGGGGATGGAGCAATATGTCAGTGCTGACTCACAGATAGGAAGGGACTGGAGGTATGTGGTGGAAAGGGAGATGTACCTAAGCTGGAGCGTGGGCAGGGAAAGAAAGGCGAGAGAAGAGTGGTGGGGACAGGAACTAGCGAAGGTTTAGGCCTGTGGGATTGCAGGAGCGTAGGATATACTGTAGGGAGAGTTCCCATCTGTGGAATTCAGACTAGTTGGAGTTTGTGGGGAGGATCCATATGGCACAGGCTGTGTATCAGTTATTGAAGTGAGCCACAACATGCAGTGCTGGTCATGCCCACGTAGAAAGCTGCACAGTGGTTGCAGCTCAGTTTGTACACAACAAGACTGCTATAACAGGTTGCTCTGCCTTTTACGGGATAGGAAATGCCTGTGACTGGACTGGCGTAGGTGGTAGTGGGATGGAAGATAGGACAGGTTTTGCATCTAGGTCTATTGCAGGGATATGAGCCATGGGGTACAGGGTTGGGAGCAGGGAAAGAGTAGAGATGGACAAGGATATTACGTAAGTTTGGTGGACGGAGAAATACCACTGTAGGGGAGGTGGGGAGGATTTTGGGCAGGGTATTTCTCATTTCAGGGCAGGATGAAAGATAATCAAACCCTTGGAGGAGAATGTGGTTTAACTGCTCTAGTCCTGGGTGGTACTGGGCGACGAGAGGGATGCTCCATTGTGGTCAGACAGTGGGTGTGGGGGAGGTGGCGGGTAACCGGGCAGAACAGGGCCTCTGATATCTGTTTCTGGACAAGGTTTGGTGGGTAATTGCGGTCAGTGAAGGCCTTGCTATTCGCAGCTTTATTTAAATTTGTTTCCATTTTTTGTTCTTTCCAATGAGTGCACTCCTGAGCAACTCTATATTACATACTATAATACAGACAATTGACAATTTCGGAGTCTTTTCCGAGCAACTATGATGAAAAGTTTTACATTAGTGTAATGTGCTCCTGTGAAGTAGTTTCGTCAAAGATGATGGATAAAATATTTGACAAAAATCTTTGTCAAAGATCTTTTACAGTGTAATACCGGCTTAAAACAGGTGTGGAAGTTAGAGCCTCCTTAAGTGCCCGGAAAACTATTTCTTTCATCTCGTCCCAGTAAAACTTTGTGTATCCCTGCAGAAGTTCTTGCTATGGATTGCCTTGGTACAAAAACCTTTTATGGAACGACAGTAGTATGAGCACAGCCCGAGAAAACATCTCACATCACGAATGGGCTGAGGAGTTGGAAATTCTGTGTCTGCCCTCACTTTATCTGGATCAGGACAGATACCATCTCTGTTGACTAGGTGCCCCAGGATTTCTATCTCTTTGGTGACAAAGAGGCACTGCTTTGGGTGGAGGCGGAGCCACGCAGTCTGAACACACTTCAACACAGTTGATAGGGTTCTTAGATATTCTGCAAATGTCCTTGAGAAAACGACAATGTCATTTAGGTACCAAATACATGTCAACCATTTAAGATTTTGAAGCAAGTTGGCTATCATAGGTTCAAATGAGGCTGGAGCAGTACTTAGTCCAAACGACATGACTTTGAATTCATGGAGGCCATCAGGTGTAATCAAGGCAGTCTTCTCCTTCTTAGCTCTATCAACTATGATTTGCCAGTAAGCTGTCTCCATTTCCATGGTTTAGAAGTATGTAGCTCCCTTAAGGCAGTCTAAGGTGTCATCAATGCACAGCAATGGATAGACTTCTTTCTTTGTAATTTTGTTCAGCCTCCGATAGTCAACACAGAAATGCCACGTGCCATCTTTTTTCTTCATGAGGATCACCGGATATGACCATGGACTGTCTGAAGATTGAATAATGTCATCGTGCAACATCATCTTAACTTTTTCCCATTTTCTGTCCTTCAGCTGGTGACACTATACGAACCTTGGCTAATTGATGGATGTTCCCCAGTATTTATATGGAGTTTTATCGTGGGCCATTTCATGTGGCTCTTCTCCTGCATGGCCCTGAAAATTGGTGTAGTACGGCTAACACCTGCTGACTTTGTTCCTGGATCAGACCAGGCCATATGCAATTCCATAGTAGTTCCCTTTAGTACATTGTCAGCAGTAACAGTAGGGCAGGAGACTTCATCAGTGACATTGAGCTCTCCCTCCTGAAGTGGTTCAGGTGTTCCAGTTCACATTTTTTTAGGGTTGATTTGAGATTGCTTGTGAAAATTAGTGATCCAAAGCTCTCCTTGACCACCTGTAATGCTTATGATAGCCAGTGGTATGTAAATTTCCTTCGTTATACTGATTAGCTTTTTGCGATCGACAAGCACTTCACAGTTTAACTGGTCATGTCGTCAGCTAACTGGAACTCTTCTCATTGTTTGTAGTGGGATCTCAAAATTATCAACAACAAACAACCTCCCACGTGTTACGTGTACTTGTTGAAACGGTTTCCTCAATTTGTAGCTCAGATCTTCCACAGTCAATGAAAGCCTGATACACCTGAAAGAATTCCCCTCTGAGGCTGGTGTTATGGTTACATTCTGTTAAAACAAAAAAATTCAAATGGCTGCATTCTGGTGTTGATAGTTATTCTTGTGACATGTTACTGCCGGCCGGACGTATTTTCTATTTGCAACCTTCAGCACAGTTGCTCTTGTATCACAAAACATTGTCTTCTTTAGTTTGTGGCAGTAGTTATTTGAGAATACAGAAGAGGAAGCTCCTGACTCTTCTAGTGTTCGGGCAGGTTGGCTGTCAATGATGACATCAATGACATTTCCCGACCTCCATGGAGGATTTTCATCTGCAGCAGCCTCACCTCCGTAGAGGGTCGCCTCATCTAGTTTTTCTGAACACGATGGCTAGGCGGGTTTCCACTATTTCTGTAAGGCTACAGTAAATGGCGGAGTGTTGGAGAGCGACCACACCCAGTATACAGCGATGGGCTTCACCCCATAGGTCAACAGTAATCATCTGCAGTTGACTGCATTGAAACGACTGCTCAGTGGTTGGCGTCTTGCGGCATAATAATTGTCAAATACTCGTCTTCTCTCCTTCCTGTATTGTGCGACTTATCCACGATGCCCACAGTGAAAAAACAAGAGCGTGCTTTATTCTGTTCTCTAGATATTCTGTCCTCTTGCGAAGCGTCATAGTTGCCGAGTAGTTGGTACTGTCCACATCTGTTGGTTCCTAGGCTCTCATTTGGCAGCTGCAGTGTAAGTCGTAGTAGGGTGAGGCCATTCTTCACATTGGGTGTGACTGGTGGTGCTGACAGGCACTAATGTTTCAAATACCTCTTCCTCAGCAGCGTCCGATCCCTCATGACACACAGGACTGACATCCATGTCCATAATCCTGTGCTCATTTGGTCCATCAGTCTCGGCTGCCATAAACTGTTGTAATTTTTTCCTCACAATCTGTCATATGAGAGAAGCAAAGTCATGCTGGTCTTCCCAATGACCATAAGGACTACATTTGGGTGTCTGTCATACTTCTTTCTTACAACCCTCCTCTGTTGCATCTCTTCACTTTTTTGGTATCATTGAATAAACTCTTGTGTTGTTGAATCGTCTTAATAGACGAGCTCGATACATATCTTCTCTATGCCCTTCATCAGGTGTGAAACTTTTTTGGCCTCAGTCTTATCTGGGTTAACAATGTGGCACAGAAGCAAAACATTCTGTATATACGACTGTGTTGACTCACCATTCCGTTGGGCCCTGTTCTTCAATTGCTCTTCTGATAAACTGAACTGCCGCTGAAAGTCTCCAAACGTTTTCTTAATTTCTGTCTGAAATTTTTCCCAGTTATCAAACTTGTCCTTATTATTTTCAAACCACTGCTGGACCGTCGCTTCCAGGTAGAAATATATGTTCACCAAGCACATAATGTGATCCCACCTATTATACTTGGCGACTTGGTCGAATCATTTCAGCCTTTTGTTTGGGTCCTGTCCAGCATCTCTGAGAACACCAATGGGTATCTGATGTGCAGCTGGTTAACCACTGTTTTTGTATCCATGGGTCTTTTGATGACATGGACCTACGGGCGGAGGTAGTCAGTATACCCTTTGTATTCCGGTTCTTGTCCGTATAGATGACAGCTCTTATGCTGCCTAATCGGAGCAATGATGATGCAGATGTATTGCAGAATACCCGGCACCTCCACTAAAAAATGTCATGCTGAAAACTGCAGGTGGTCCAAAATTTGAAGGCTGGTTGTTAGTAGAGCACAACACTTCACAATTAGAAGGTTTTATTGCTACACAAGGATACACTCAGAACAGACTGCCTCTTGCTTGGGGGTACTCTGCTATTTACACATAGAAACAATTTTCTGGAACTTACAAGTACATCAAACATAAACATGTAGAACATTATAGAAATAGTAAATACAAAGAATTTTTTTTTTTCTTCCAGTGGTGAGATTTGAACCAGAAACCGCCAGTGCAGCAATCTGCAACACTAACCACAGCACCATGTGTTCCGTCTGAAGACTCGCTGCAATATTACTAGCCACTCCCAGGTAGTGCATCAATAGACAATACTTTCTCCTACAAAGACACCTTAAAACAGATTTTCACCAAATCCAAAACAGTTGCCGGTATTTATGCCCTCACTTGAGCTGATAAAATATGTAAAAATTGTAAATATGTTACCTACAAAATTGATAGTAAATTTTGACATCATTCCAATGCTGTGATCAAATCTGTTGTAAATGCAATACTTTTGTTTTAAAATATTCATTTTGTCCAAGTATTTTTATTAAAACCATGCTTAATAAATACACTGGTCAAAACAATTAGGGGATCAGTTGAGATGCCTAGGTTCTGAAGTACTGTCATTGGCTGACTGAACTAAAAGGGTTCAATTATTTTTCAAAAGAGATAGATTGGCTGGCCAATACTTACCTTTGTGCTGTACCACCGATAGTGACACAAATGAAGAAAAAGGAAGAAATGGATGAAAGAGGACAAGCTTTCGGAACACAGTTCCTTCTTCAGGTGGGAGAGAAGGAATGAAAAAAGGATGGGAACAGGTCATGACCTAGGTCGTGAACAGAAGGGAAAGGTAAGTACTGGCTAGCCAATCTATCTCTTTTGAAAAATAATTTATCATCTCTGAGGAGAATTTCCATCATTAATCTAATAAAATGATTCAATGTCTTTCTGTTGGTTCTATGCAGTGGAGACAACAATAATACACCTACTGAGATATTGACAGTAACAGAAAGTTGCTGCAGAGGAGGTTGGTGATGACTTGTGTTTACCCTACCAAAACAAAATACAAGGCAGTGTTGTTCAGATAGTGTAGTGGGCAATGAGTACATCCCTAGCGCAACCATGTGATGTATTTTTTTATTGCCAGGTAATAAATTTCATTACAAATTTAATTAAGAAATCAGAAAACTGCACTTACCTAATCAAGAAAGAAGAAGAAATCACTTCCCGAGAAGCTTGTATCAAACTACATTCCATTATACATCACCAGTCGTCCTCACAAGTACTCAGCGACATGTGTTATGCATATTCACTGCTGGACTATGCGATGAAAGAAGCTGTTTTCAGAATGTCAATCGAGGGTTTTTTTTTTTTTCCTATGCAGACATTAAAAATACCATGTAACTGCAAAAGAGCAGCATTCATAAGATGCGGTCAGTATTATTGCTTTCCCTGTATATGTAACTGATCAATTGCAAAAGAATGGAAGTATCGATTTACATACACTACTTCCCCAAGTACGTGTTAACTACAGTCCCTTTTTAAAATTGTTGTAGTCCCAAATTTCATCCAATGCCCTTCTTTTTTTGCTTATATAAATTAATAAAATAACATATACAATGTTGTGATTAATTGTGACATCAGTCTACATCTACATCAATACTCTGCAAATCACTATGAAGCGCATGGCAGAGGAGACGTCCCACTGTAACAGGAGAAGTCCCACTGTAATAGTTATTAGGGTTTTTCCCCCATTCCATTCACATATTGAGTGCGGGAAGAATGATTGTTTAAATGCCTCTGTGTGTGCTGTAATTAATCCAGTCTTGTCCTCATGATCCCTACAGGAACAATATGTAGGTGTACGCATTGCCAAGGAGCAGAAAAAAAATTGCCGCCGGGTGGAGTTGAACCCGCGACCTTTGTGATACAAATCCATTCTTTTACTGCTGAGCCAAACATGGCTTCCTAAACATGCCTTCACAGGGATAGTGGATAAGATGTATATGGTGATAGATCTGTATCAAACTTCCTTTTATTTCCTAAACATTTGGCCATCTGGTGTGCCTACTTTGAACACTTTCATGTCTTACCATGCCCTACATGTACCATAAATTTGGATGAATTCAACAATGACAAGTAGGCGTCCTCTCCCTGTCATAGGTATAGCAACAAGATACTTTGACCTTTTGTTGTGCCCTACACTAGTGCCATAGGAAATGGGTTTCTTCTGGTGGATGATAATGCTTGACCCTGCAGAGCTGCACTTGTGGACAACATGCTTGAAGCTAATAGAACTGAACGAAAGGAGTTCTGGGTCAGGGTGAACGGCCCGACTATGACAGAAGTGTATGACCCGGGTTTTGGAAGCGGAGAAGGTGAAGCCATGCGCTGAGGCCCATGACTGTGCCTTTCTAATGGCTCCCTGCAGACACCTTTCAGCGACACCAATGCTAGGAGAGCTGAAATATAAGCAAAAGTCATTGGCAAATAAAGAACAGCTAACAAATGACCCCACTACCGCAGCTAGACTGTTGATCACAATTAAAAAGAACGATACACTAAGGACGGAGCCTTGTGGGATGCCGTTCTCCTGGACTCGGGGGGAACTGAGGGAGGTACCAACTAAAGTGCAGAGTGAAAGGAAATTCTGGAGAAAAATGGGGAGTGGAGCCTGTAAGTCCCAGTCGTATAATGTCACAAGAATGTGGGTGTCAGGTAGTGTCATATAGCTTCCGGAGGTCAAAAAACACCGAAACTAGGTGCTCTCACCTAGAGAAGGCTGTACAGATGGCAGACTCCAGTGACACTAGATAGTCAATAGTGGAGCGATCCTGACGCAACCCCCCCTCCTACGTAGAATATTGGACCAAAGTCTATCAACAAAAACATGGCAGGGTAATGATGCCAAAGCCATTTTTTAAAAGAAGCTCTGCAATCCTGGGCCTGAACAGGAGAGAGATTAGACTCATGGTTGGATTGCTGACAGGTCATCGGAATTTCAAAAAACACCTACATACAATGGGAATAACAGAAGAGGACCCTAAATGTAGGATCTGTGATGACGGTGATGAAACTGCATCACATCTAATCTTTGAGTGCATTGCATTGGAGAGTAAAAGGCACAGAACATTTGGGACAACCAGACCCGAAGAAATTGTGTCTAATAAAGAAATGGTAAAGGGACACCTTGCACTGTTCAAGGGCATTGGTTGGCTTTACTAGATATAACAGGGAGCGATACCGCACAATAAACTTAGTTTCGGTGCGGGCAGTGGCGGGTTGGACCAAGACTGTTTTGGCTTCCCTGAGAAAATCAAATCAAATCAATCCCTCCACTGGAATGGGAAAACACCCCCTGCCCAGACACCATTAAACAAGGTGAGCAATTTGGTTTGAAATTCCACTGACAGGTGATGAACGAACAGGCTGTGTATGCGGTCTGGCCCGGGGAGGTATCACAGCATGCAGTGAGAGCAGTTTGGAACTCCCACTCAGTAAACAGAGCATTGTATTGTTCCTGGTTGTGTGTATAGAAAGATAACCGAGTCTGCTCTACCCACTGTTTGAGAGAGCAGAAGGACGCACTATAATTTGCCGTCGCAGAGCAACGTGCATAACGCTCTGCCATGCATTCAGTATAACAGCCAGGTCAGTATAGAGGGTGCCCTCGACATTCAGAGATGGGGTTCCCACCGGTGGGCAGTACCCAAAAAGGCACTGTACTTGAGACCAGAAGCAAGAAGGGGAGGCTCAAGAACCAATGGAGGCGTCGTACCCTCCCAACAGTCCTGCTTACTTTGTCTAAAGAGTCGTCAGGCTTGGTCCTGTAGCCTGTTAAGGGCAATTAAATTGTCCAATGTGGGATGATGCCGGTGGCATTGCAGTTCTCTCCGACAGTCTCAAATGGCCTCAGCAATCTCCAACGTCTACCAATGTACAGACTTGTGCCAAGGGGAGCCAGTAGTGGTTGGAACATTAGCCTCGGCGACAGAAACTATGGCAGTAGTGATCTGTTGAACCGCCATATCCATGTCAGCTGGTAGTGGAAAAGGGACCACAGCCAATCAGCTCAATGGAGACACCATCGGGGCGGGCGGCCTGCAGGGTGAAGATACAAGTGCGACAAAATGACAGGGAAGTAATTGCTACTGCAAAGGTCATTGTGGACCCTCCAATTAAGATGTGGCAGAAGGCTTGCGCTACATATGGACAGACCGATGGAAGAGTATGTGCCATGTGTGATGCTGAAGTGCATAGGAGCACCAGTGTTCAAACGGCACACATCCTGCTGTGCCAGCAAAGCTTCAACTTCCCTACCACGCACCGAGGTCTGAGAACCACCTCACAAAGGGTGGTGGGCATTGAAGTCCCCCAATAGTAGGATTGGAGGGGGAAGTTGCGCCACCGAGGCAGTGAGGTCAGCGGGAGAAACTACCTCATCTGGGGATGGGTAAAGAGAGCAGACAGTGAAGTCTTGTAGCCCTCTGATCCTAAGAGCCACTGCCTCTAGGGTATCGTGGAGAGGCAAGGGGGCACAGGGGACAGTAGCACGGACGTAGATGCACACACCTCCAGAGACCCTGTCATAGTCCACGTGGATTTTAAAGTAACCCCGATAGCCGTGGAGGGCAGGGATCCACTGGGCAGGAAGCCACGTTTCCTGGAGGACTATGCAAAATGTGGGGTAGCGGCACAGTAATTGTTGCGGCTCAGCAAAGCTCAGCAGCTCAGGAAAGCAAGGAAAAATTTGGAATAGGGATTAAAGTTCAGGGGGAAGAAATAAAAACATTGTGTTTTGCTGATGACATTGTAATTCTGTCGGAGACAGGAAAGGACCTGGAAGAGCAGTTGAATGGAATGGACAGCGTGTTGAAGAGAGCATATAAAATGAACATTAACAAGAGCAAAACAAAAATAATGGAATGCGGTCTTAGAAAATCAGGCGATGCTGAAGGAATTAGATTAGGTAACGAAACAATAAAAGAGGTAGTTGAGTTTTGTTACTTGGGTAGTAAAATAACATGCAATGGTTGCAGTACAGAGGATATAAAATGAAGAATGGCAATGGAAAGAAAAGCATTTTTGAAAAAGAGAAATTAGCTAACATCGAATATTAATTTAAGGGTAAGGAAGTCTTTTCTGAAGGCATTTGTGTGGAGTGTTGCCTTGTACGGGAGTGAAACATGGACGATAAGCAGTGCGGACAAGAAGAGAATAGAGGCTTTTGAAATGTGGTGCTACAGAAGAATGCTGAAGATTAGGTGGGTAGATCGCATAACCAATGTAGAGGTACTGAACAGAATTGGTGAGATAAGGAATTTTTGGCATACCCTGACTAAAAGAAGGGATCGCTTGGTTTTTTTTTTTTTTTTTTTTTTTTTTTTTTTTGTGGTTTTTAGGGCGCACAACTTCTATGGTCATTAGCGCCCAGTCAAAAACATAGATTCGCTATGGCCTCAAAAAAATGGGGACTGTCAGAACATCCAGAAGAGGCTAAAAACGAAAGATAAAAGACAATTAAAAGGGTTAAATATCCTTGGATAAGTTGGCCAAGTTGATAAAACGCAAAACTCTAGCAGCTGCTCGTGTGTCATCAGCTAAAATTTCCTGCAGAGTAGACGGAAAGTGAACGGCTACACGGAGATGATTAAAAAGTACGCAAGACAGTAAAACATGTCGCACGGTCAGCAGTTCACCGCAGGAGCACAGCGGTGCAGAGTCGGCGGACAGCAAGTGACGGTGGCTGAAACGGCAGTGACCGATCCGCAACCGGGCCAGGATGACCTCCTCCCGCCGAGAGGGGCGTGAGGAGGTCCTCCAAGCGGTCGGGATCGGTTTTACAGTTCGCAATTTGTTGTTGGACATCGAAAACCACGCACTGTGCCATTGCGACACGATACTCCGGCGGAGAGCCCATTGAACATCGTCAGATGGGACGCAAAAGGTAGCCAGGCGAGGTAAGAGAGCTGCTGCCTTGGCTGCTATGTCGGCCGTCTCATTCCCGGGCACACCTACGTGGCCAGGGACCCACAGGAAAGAAACGTGACAGCTGTCATCTGCTAGCAACTGGAGGGAGCGTTGGATCCGATACACGAGAGGATGGTGCGACAAAGGGTCCTTAAGACTCTGCAGGGCACTAAGGGAGTCCGAACAGATGGCATAGAAAGGTTGGCGGTGGCGGCAGGTGTACAAAACGGCCTGGTGGAGGGCAAAAAGCTCAGCCGTGAAGTTAGAGCACCGGTCAGGGAGCTTGTATTGGAAACGGTTGTCCCCGACGACGAAGGCAGATCCGACACCGGCAGTGCTCTTGGAACCATCAGTGTAAATAAATATGGCGTTATCGAACCGCGAACGGAGTTCGACAAGCCTCGAGCGGTATACCAAATCCGGAGTGCTCTCCTTGGGGAGCGAACTAAGTGCGAGGTGAGTGTGAACCGGGGCCTTATGCCACGGTGGCAATGGGCTCCCGCTCAACCGAAAGGGGGAAGGAAGGGTAAAATCGAGCCGCTGTAGTAGGCGGCGAAACCGAACTCCAGGTGGAAGCAAGGCAATCGCAGACAACTGATATTGGCGATCGAGTGAGTCGTCAAAAAATAATCGGTAAGATGGATGGTTGGGCATCGACCGCAGGCGGCATGCGTACCGAGACAAAAGTATGTCACGCCGAGTGGTCAAGGGTAATACAGCAGCCTCGGCATACAGACTTTCAACAGGGCTGGAATAAAATGCACCGGTCGCCAGACGTAATCCCCGATGGTGGATAGAGTTGAGACAGCGGAGAATCGACGGCCGTGCAGAAGAGTATACAAGGCTTCCGTAGTCGAGCTTCGACTGAACAATCGCCTGGTAAAGGTGAAGCAGGACGGTACGGTCCGTTCCCCATGACGTGCCACTGAGGACACGAAGGACGTTAAGGGATCGGGCACAACGGGCAGCCAGGTAGGACACGTGCGTGGACCAGCAAAGTTTACGATCCAACATGAGTCCCAAGAATTTCGTAGTCTCCACGAAAGGGAGAGCAACAGGGCCGAGATGTAGAGAGGGTGGAAGAAATTCCTTATATCTCCAGAAGTTTATACACACAGTTTTCTCAGTGGAGAATCGGAAGCCGTTTGCGATGCTCCAGGAATAGAGACGGTCAAGAAAGCGTTGAAGAGAACGCTCCAAGAGGCACGTCCGCTGGGCGCTACAATAAATTGCGAAATCGTCAACAAAAAGAGATCCGGAGACGTCGGCTGAAAGGCAATCCACGATCGGATTGATTGCAATGGCAAAGAACGCCACACTCAAGACGGAGCCCTGTGGTACCCCATTCTCCTGGCAATAGGTATCTGACAAAACAGAGCCCACCCGTACCCGGAACTTGCGATCCGCCAAAAACTCTTGAAGGAAAAGAGGAAGGCGGCCCCGAAGGCCCCATGTGTGCAATGTGCGGAGAATGCCCGCTCTCCAACAGGTATCGTATGCCTTCTCCAAGTCGAAGAACACTGCTACTGTTTGACGCTTCTTTAGAAAGTTGTTCATAATGAAGGTCGACAACGTAACGAGGTGATCAGCAGCAGAGCGGTGTCGACGAAAACCGCATTGGATATTAGTCAGGAGGCGGCGAGATTCGAGGAGCCAAACAAACGTGGAGGGAGTAAAACGGTTAAAAGAACTAGTAAAAGCAGTCCAGCAAGCTTTCTTGCTGTCGTTCATGATACGACGACATTGCGCTCTCATACGTTTATAATGTATGCAATTCTCCAAAGTCGGGTGGCGGCGGAAGGTGCGTAAAGCACGGCGCCGGGCTCTAAGCGCGTCGCGGCAGGCTGCAGTCCACCAAGGGACCTGGACACGATGTGGAGAAGAGGAAGTACGAGGTATGGAACGTTCGGCAGCTGTGAGAATAACCTCTGTGAGGTAGTCGACCTGACTGTCACAGGTGGGAAAATCCCGATCGTGAAAAACAGCCATGGTAGAATAAAGCCCCCAGTCGGCTTTAGAAATGTTCCAACTGGTGGGACGAGGAGATGGGGAATGATGCAGAATGTGGATGATACAGGGGAAATGGTCACTCGAGTACGTGTCAGAAAGTGCATACCACTCAAACCGACCGGCAAGCTGAGGAGTGCATATTGCGAGGTCTATATGGGAGTAAGTGTGTGTTGTGTCAGAAAGGAAGGTTGGCGCACCGGTGTTGATGCAGACAAGATCGAGGTGTTGGAGAAGGTCCACCAAAAGGGAGCCTCTCGGACAAGGTGCCGGAGAGCCCCATAAGGGGTGGTGGGCATTAAAGTCGCCTATCAACACGAAGGGTGAAGGGAGCTGATCAACAAGGTGTAGCACATCTGCCCTAGTAAGGGCAGCTGACGACGGCGAATAAATATTACAGAGGGAAAAGGTAAGTGTGGATAGGGTGATGCGGACGGCAACTGCCTGTAGGTGAGTATGCAATGAAATGGGATGGTAATAGACATCGTCTCGAAGGAGCATCAGAACCCCTCCATGGGCTGGGATACCTTCCATGGGTGGCAAGTCGAACCGCACAGAGGTGTAGTGTGGAAAGTCTGCACGATCACGGGGACGCAACTTAGTTTCCTGGAGGCAGACTAGAAGCGGGCAGTGCAATCGAAGGAGTAGTTTTAACTCCTCCCGATTAGAACGAACGCCGCGAATATTCCATTGAAGGAGCGCCATGATAAAAATGAGATAAGAAATAAGGATAAAAACCAACTAGCAAGCGGGGTCACCTCGACGGCCGCTGAGGACCCAATTTCGAGGGAGCACTGCTATCGCCGTCCAGGGGCAAAGGGTCGTGGTCCATAGGTTCGACCGACGCGCCTGCCACCTCCCTGAGTTGATCAGGAGGGGCAGATTCCGCCGCCGGTAGAGGGCCGGGTGCCCGGCAGACGGAGCGACCCGGTGAAACAGAAGACGGCCGAGGCCGGCAACTGTTGGACGGCGTGACGGATGGGTCACGCCTCGGCGGGGAAGGAGAGGAACTCTTGTTCTTGTCAGCTCTTCTGGAAGAGTGATGGCGGGAAGAGGCAGTTGACGGTTGGGAAGCCTGAGAACGCAGAAAATCCTCACGGACGGGTTCCTTTTTCAAGGTCCGGGCATCTTGTTTAGGTGCTCGCGGTTTACTAGAGTTTGACGAAGACTGTACCCTAGAAGCAGCAGGAGGAAGCGGGGACGTGGAACGGGCAATCTTCGGGCTGGCGGATCGCACAACTGTGTCAGCGAAAGTGAAGTCACATGTCTGGGTACTGGAATCCTTGGTAGGTCGAGTTGAGGTAAGTACCTTACTGTATGTACCCGCTGGGAGGACAGCGGGCTTTCGACTCGCCAACAACTTACGAGCAGCAGATGTTGATACCTTCTCCGTAACCCGAATTTGCTGGATTACCTTCTCATCCTTGTATACAGGGCAGTCGCGAGAGGAAGCCGCATGGTCACCGTTGCAGTTTAGGCAGTGAGGGGATGGAGGTGGGCAATCCCCCTCATGGGCGTCCCTACCACAAGTGACACACTTTGCTGCATTTGGGCAATGTTCACGGGTATGGTTGTACCTGTGGCATTGAAAACAGCGCATTGGGTTAGGCACATAAGGGCGGACAGAGATGACTTCATACCCTGCTTTGACCTTCGACGGGAGGTCAACTCTGTCGAACGTCAAAAACACAGTACGAGTCGGTGTCAATTGGGTATCGACCTTTTTCATCACCCTGTGGACGGCTGTCACACCCTGATCGGACATATACGATCGGATGTCTTCCTCAGACGACCCGTCAAGGGATCTCGTAAAAACTACCCCCCGTGACGAGTTAAGTGTGCGGTGCGCTTCTACCTTAACTGGAAACGTGTGCAACAACGTAGTACGTATCAGTTTTTGGGCTTGGAAGGCACTTTCCACTTCCAGCAACAATGTGCCATTGCGCTGACGTGAACAGGTTTTAACAGGGCCAGCAATTGCATCTACACCTTTCTGTATAACGAAAGGATTGACAGAATTGAAATCCTTTCCGTCGGTGCGAGAGACAACCAGAAATTTAGGTACATTAGGCAGAGTCTTTTTAGGCTGAGGCGAGTCTAACTTACGTTTCTGGGTCAACGTCACGAAAGAAGATAAGGAAGTCATCGCGGAAGTGTCCCCCGTGATTACCGGTGTCTCCGATGGCGCGCTCCTTCCTAGTGGGGGCCCTCTCCGAGGGCTTACCCGCCTTAGGTGATTGTTCACACCTCAGGTCACACCTCCCGATAACTGACGGAGGGACCAATCGGCACGTTCGGAAGGTACCAGCTCGGGTAATCACCCCTCCCTGGGCCTGGCCTTTACCAGGGGGTACGTACGTGCCCTACTTGTCTACCCGGGGCGGGGAATTACGCGTTACCCCGTCACCTGCTACGCACGATAATGCGTGGGTCGGCCTTCAGACACGCACAGGGAGGAAAGAAGAAGAGGATAGGAAATGAAGAGAAAGAAGGAAGAAGTGTCTCAAACGCCGAAGCGGAGACTAGTGAGGAGAAGAAGGCAAGGAGAGTACAAGGAGAGAAAGAAAACAAAGGGTAAGTAAGGAAGGAACGAAGGAAGAAAAATGACAAGAACCACCGTAGATCACGAAATATGCCCGTCTCCGGGCGAAGGCATAAACCGGGAGGGAAAGTGAAGCAGCCTGGGGCAGAAGAAAGGCTGCTCCGGCTCGGGGCCCCGTGCGCGCCACACACGTACCCACAAAAGAACTGTGGGCCCCCTGGGGGGGATCGCTTGGTAGGACACATTCTTCGGCATCAGGGAATCGTAAATTTAGCATTGGAGGGAAGTGTGTGGGGTAAAAATCGCAGAGGGAGACCAAGAGACGCATATAGTAAGAGATTCAAGTGGATGAGGGTTGCCGTTCTTATGAGGAGATGAAAAGGCTTGCTCAGGATAGAGTAGGGTGGAGAGCTGCATCAAACCAGTCTCCGGACTGAAGACCATAACAACAACAGCAATATGGTGGAAAAGACCACCTCAATTACATTGGAGGATGGAATTTCCACCGAGCTGATAAGCCATAGCTGAAATCAAGGCAGGTTATTCCATAGGAGTACCTGCTGCCAACTGCTCAGAATCTGATGGATCAAGAATTATAGGTTCCGGTGAATTTAAAATGGCGAGATCCTCAGGGGGAGCGAGGATCTCCACCTCATTATCAGAAGCAGATGCTGAGGAGTCCTTTTTCGTTAGTTTCTTCTTTTTCTTCACCTCTTGCTGGCCCTTTGGTGGTAAGGGCTGGAGAGGCTTCTCTGGAGCAGCATGAGGGACTGGCACAGAGCCAGAGGCCCTTCGATTAGCAGTTTGTGGATCCTTCAGCCATTGGCTGGGATCCTGTGGCACACACTGAGAAACCAGAGATTGTTGCGAGGGACCCCTTTCGAGCGAGAGGAGTCGGAGGAAGCTGTTGTGCTTCTGACTGAGTAAGGGGGACAGTTGTTGATAAAACTCTTCTGGGTATTAGACCGCATCGTCAATATATCAAATATTACACCGATATATTGACGATACGGTCTAATACCCAGAAGAGTTTTATCAACAATGACAATGGCCGCGGAAGCCTTCGTTTACAATGGGGACAGTTTCCCTGATGATGTGGGGGAAGGTGCTCCCACAGGAGGTGTGTGTGCATATATGTGTGCGTGCGTGTGTGTGTGTGTGTGTGTGTGTGTGTGTGTGTGTGTGTGTGTGTATGGGAGCAGATGATGGTGCACCCCCAACCATCGAGGGGGTTGAACGAGTTTAACAGCCCTGAGGGCCCATGGTGGTGTTACAGGTTTAGCTACCGTGATCACTGAAGAAAGGGGTGACGACATAACAGCAGCAAACGATGACTTGAGTGTGACAGGGTGCAGTTGCTCATACTTCTTTTTAGCCTCCGTGTATGAGTTTACCCATGGTCTTGTACTCTATAATCTTACGTTTCATATGGAGCACTGTGCAGTTAGGTGAGCAAGGGGAGTGGTGCTGTCCACAGTTGACACATACAGGTGGGGGGTACAGGGAGTGTCCGGTTGGGACGGATGCCCACATTCTCTACAGGTGGGCACCTGGACATGTGCCCAAATTTCCAGCCCTTAAGGCACTGCATCGGAGGAGGGATATAAGGCTTTACATCACACTGGTTTTCTGGCCTCAAAGGCCAAGATGAAGGCACTGGTGGCTACCTTGTTGTCCTTAGGCCCCTTGTAAGTGTGCTGGCTGAAATGGGCACCCCGCTGTTCAAGGTTGGCGCATAGTTCATCATCGGACTGCAGGAGGAGATCATGGTGGAAAATAATCCCATGAACCATGTTTAAACTCTTGTGAGGGGTGATAGTCACAGGAACATCTCCCAGCTATCACAGGCCAGAAGCGCCCCTGACTGTGCAGGGGATGCTGCTTCAATGAGGACTGCACCGCTTCTCATCTTCGACATACCTGCCACTTCACCATACTTGTCTTCCAAGTTGTGTACAAAGAAAGGAGTTTTAGTAGTAATGAATGATTCCCTGTCTGCTCTGCTACATACAAGAAATTTAGGGATTAAGTCTCAACCCTTTCTTTAGCCCGTCATTCCTCCCACAGGGTAGCTATGGAAGGGAACAATTGGGGGGATCATACTGTGCAGCACTGAATTCATTTTTTCCTCTCTTAGAGACAGCGTTTTTGCGACTGCCCAAGCTATTAATTGCTCGTTTCATCCTGGTCCCACAAGCAGCTAGGGAACTATACGTCCACCCAGGCAGAGCCCCACTTGCCTGGGTAAGCCTTAGACAACTGAGGTGCAGCAGGTTCCTCAGAGGTTGCTCGCTAGTGACTGTTCAACCTCAACAGCTATGCATCTGCTCGGCACGTAGCACACCTTGACATTGAGGTTTTTTTTATAGAGGTTTGTACCGTCATCACACCCCGGGCAATTAAGCCAAGATACCTGGGCTCTGAAACGTAAAATGTTCCACCGTCGCACCGAACGATGGTCGTTTAAGTGCACAGAGCTTACAGTGTGACAGACTGTTGGCGTGACACAGTCCACATCTCGGGACCCTGAGTTTGCCAAGCCCCTACTCAGCAAATTAATGCCAAGCCCCTGAGGGGTATCCTTTCATTATAGTTAATATTGTATGATATTCTATTATTACCACTGGGGATTGTCTTTAATTATTATGATGCAGCGATAAAGCTACCCCTTCACCTATTGTTGAATTTGTTTTGCCTATTAAGTCTATTGTTAACTAATGGTCCCATTGAAACTAACAATAACATCTAGTTGCATCAACTTCTTGAAATACTACTATCTTCATTTCCAAGCCATCTGCAATTTATTTAGCTTTATATCTGCTCCTGTAAAGTTTCTGCCATTTAAAATTATATTTGAATTTACATATCTCTTTCACATAATATTCTTTCAAGATTTGCATCCCAAGGGTCAGACTGTGTCCAAAGGGTTAGACTGTGTCCAAAATTCTATCACTTTGCTTCCTCTTCCACTGCCCTCCCTTTAGAACTCAATGTTTGGCTCTAAAAAGTAGTTTGGTAAAATGTTTGTCTTTACGGAAAATAAATTCCAAGCAGAACTAGTTACATGTCTTTGATAACTTCGCAAGTATATGGTGTAAGCTTTTTAACATCTAGGAAGATTACAAAATTTATACAGAAAAGATACTGTAGATAAGAAGAATTTGTACTGGTGGGTGAATACGTTTACAGGTGAGGCAGGTGGATGCAGGCATTTATTTATATGTAAGACAACTACATTTGCCCGAAAAAGTATACATAGTTACTGTGGAAGGGGAAGAGTGGAAGTCCACTTTCAAAAGAAAAAGCAATAAAAAGATGAGATTAAGACTGGCTCAAATTACTTCTTTGTTTCCTTTTCAACAGAAACAATGTTCAGTACAAACTTTGTATAGATGAAGAGTCACTAATGATATGGATGACCTGCACACACTGTAAGGCCATGCTGTATCCACCTCTGCCACCACCTTGCAACTTTCTTGTCTCCCCTCCCCTCTTCCCCACCCACCTATCCCTGTACTGCAGAGCGTGACTCGATATGCAGCAGCCAGAAATTACTTTGTGTGTCTGAAGTGTGCTTGTGTGTCAGTATGAATTGTGTATTTTTTATGACGAAGGCTGAAGGTTTGTGTGTATGATTGACTTTCTTATGTGCTGATAACAGTATGATGTAAGACTTTCCTGTGAGTTGCAAACCGCCCTCATTATGTTGCTGAAGTATTAATATGTGAGGACAATTTACAACTCACCGCAAAGACGTGGCGACGAGCTGCGACAGGCACATACAAAATATACACACATACAACACATTGAGCTATCGGCCGTGGCCTTCTTCAGAAAATAGAACACTCACGCAATCACCCAGGCACACAACACAGTCATACAACCATCACCTCACTTCGAAGTGCGGCAGTCGGAGGTGATGGTTGTATGACTGTGTTGTGTGTCTGTGTGATTGCGTGAGTGCTCTATTTTCTGAAGAAGGCCATGGCCGATAGCTGAATGTGTTGTATGTGTGTATCTTTTGTATGTGCCTGTCGCAGCTCGTCGCCACGTCTTTGCGGTGAGTTGTAAATTGTCCTACATATTATGAATTCTAACCTGGACTTTCCATTATTATATTGTTGAAGTATGACTGTCTTATACTTACTAAGCATTGTTACTGCATCATCCACTGTTCTTGTAAGTATGCCTGGTACATCCATCGAATTGACAAGAGGTATGAGACCATACCTTGACAGCAAGCCATATGTAGGTTTAAAACCAACAATGCCACAGTAAGCTGCAGGATTACGCACAGAGCCACCTGTATCTGATCCCAGTGCCCTGCAACAAAATGACGAAACACAGAGTTTTTAGGCAATTCCTCATTCAACTTGCAATCTGTAATTAATTCTACAAATTCTATTTGAGTATCTTCTATTTATAAAACTCAGGTAATAAGCACAGTCTTACAAGTTAATATTCTGCACACAAGTTAGTATGATATATCGATAAAAAACCAACCAAGGCCATTGGGAATCTTTTATAAATTAACAATTTATTTTGGAAGTGCAGAACACAGCACAATGCTAAATAAGTTATAACACTAAAATCATGAGAAACAGAATTAGACAATGGAAAGTACAGGTTTCCCTGAGGTAAGCTGTGGCCAAAAGCTCAACATCTAACAGGTTTTTTATTATTAAAATTTTTCAGTCTATTATGCCTTGCTCTTATGGATTTATTACTGAAACCCCACGTTTCATCCCCAACTGCAGAGGACATTCTCAAGGGGGATCATGGCTCTTTTGTACATCCGATACACACCCTGGGTCGTTACTGACTGCAGTCGAATTACATTTATGAGGGCTCGCGTGCAGAGTTGTGACATCAGATGTTTTGGATAGGCGCATGCAATTTGTTGTTGCTGATTGCTGTTGTCAGTTGTTAATATTGTCCCGTGCTGCAAGACTGCTACATTTTTTCTTCAACACTGGAATCCAGATTTCATCTTGTTTCATGCCATCCTCCATCCTATTGAAATTATTGGGGTGTTTTACAATTTCTATAGCCCGTCTGTACAGGCTTCCATTTGTGGCTGCCAAAACCTGAGTTATATCTCATTGAATAAGGTGGTCCCCTGGTTGAAAAACATTTTCAGCAACAGCTGATCTGTTAATCTCTCCCCTTCTACAATTACCCTTGTGCTCTTCTAGTCATTTTTTGACTGTTCTTTTTGGGGGGGGTACTCACGTATACGTCTCCACAGTTATATGGAATCCTATAAATTCCTGCTTTTTCCAGCATCATTTGCTGATTTAAAATGGTCCTGTATCTTCCAAGTAGGTTTGTATATAACGGCGACAGTCCATTTTGACAAAATTTTACGGATGTGGTCAGTGACATGCTTAATAAAAGGCAGGAAAACTTTAGATTTCACAGGAACATTTTCATCGTTTTCAATTCTAGATGTAAGTCCAATGCTCTCCTTATCTCTGTGGACAAGTAGCCATTCTTAAGTAAAGCTCTATAGTCGAGCCAAAATATGATGAACCCTGGTCGTTGGGCCAATCAGCTTTGAGCACCAGCTGCGGTAGCAGATCATTGGAGGAAAACTTTAGATTTCACAGGAACATTTTCATCGTTTTCAATTCTAGATGGAAGTCTCAATGCTCTCCTTATCTCTGTGGACAAATAGCCATTCTTAAGTAAAGCTCTATAGTCGAGCCAAAATATGATGATCCCTGGCCATTGGGCCAATCGGCTTTGAGCACCAGCTGCGGTAGCAGATCATTGGAGTAAGTCTAATGCTCTGCACATGCGCATGTGCTTTTGCTAGTTCTGCCAGACAACAGCGACCGTTAGCTATACTGCCCGGCAGCGAACTAACTATTTGGCAACATAGTTGCATTCCGTTTCTCCAAGTTGGGTGGTCTCCCAGCCAAGTAGGTGGAGCCAGGGATCATCATGTTCTGGCCGACTATAGTTACGTGTTCAAATGTTTGTAAATCTTATGGGACTTAACTACGGGGTCATAAGTCCCTAAACTTACAAACTACTTATGAACTACTTACGAACTAGGACGGTACAAATATCCATGCCCGAGGGGGCATGCAGACCGCGGCCGTGCAGACCGTGACTGAAGCGCCTCAGTCCCCTCGGCCACTGCAGCCGGCATATAGTTACGTGTTTTAATCCTTGCTGAGTAGTTCCGGGTTGCATCAGTTCCTTGCTCCATCCACTAATGTGTTTATTATGCTTACAGTGGTTCTAAATGTGACTGTCTACCATTTCAAGATAAAAGAATTGTTAGAGCTGCAGACATATGGAAGAATTGACAGATCAGCTGTTGCTGAACATATTTTTCAACCAGGGGACCACATTATTCAATTTGATAAGACTCAGGTTTTGGCAGCCACAAATGGATATCATGAAAGACAGTACAGCGAGGCTATAGAAATTGTAAAACACCATAATAATTTCAATAGGATGGAGGAGGGCTTGAAACTGAATGAAATCTGGTTTCTGGTGTTGAAGAAGAAATGGAAAAGTCTTCCACCATGGGACGATATTAACCCTTTAGCTGCTGCCGCCAAGCATCCTGTCTGTCGGGTTGCTCGCACCCTTGGGGCTGCCTAATCCTGCTACCTGTGCTAACGGGTGTCCCCACGGTCAGCTGCAGGCGGCGGAGCCAGCCGATCGGTTGACCTCGCCCTGTGCTGAATATTCCTGCAGCCAAGGGCAGTTGTGGCTGTTCTGCCTTCTGAGACCCAGATAGACAATGTATCTGGACACTTTTTCCGTGGCTTTGTATCTGCAGATGTATTACTATACAGACGTCATGCACATTGAGACTGCTTATTGGCCATTCCACATCAAGTGGCCTGATTTCAAACCATTTTGCCACTCGATCATCCATCACGGATTTCGAATTTTGTTTTGTTTGTTTTTCTTTTTTAATATGAACATTTACACATGTATAAGTTACATATATGTGGAATCTGTTCTTTCGGACATGTCCGAAAGTACAGATGCCACTTTTGATCCTGCAGTTATTATCTATTCACATTCACAGAATGTATGACATTAACTGTGAATGGGTAACGTTGAAAATGTGTACCCAGCCATGGTCTGAACCTGGGTCTCCTGCTTTCTAGGCAGTTGCGCTGACCCCTTACACCACTGAGGTCACAGTGATCATTGCACCTGCAGAGAATTACACAAGTACGCCTCCCGTCAATTCGCAACTTTACGCTGCCTACCAGAATTCAAACTCGTAGTCACTTTGTACTAATTCCCCTAAGACTAAGGGCCTAGGAGTGCCTCCACACTGAAGAAATGATCATTGCCAATCATCGGCAAATTGTATAGCCTAGAAAGCAGGAGACCCGGGTTTGGATCTCAGCTGGGTACACATTTTCAACCCATTCACTTTTAATGTCATACATTCCGAGAATATGAAATTACCCATGTCGTCTATGAATATTAGTAAAGTTTGACAATTGTTGAATTTATACTGGATCAGATATAGTCACTGATTTGACTTCATGTGCAAAGTTGGGCAGATTGAGCATGAATTTCTGGGGACTTTGAGCTATTATATCTGCGGCAATATTTTGTTAAAATAAATGAAATTTGCTCATCTTCTAAAACTACACGTGTTCTCTTAAGAATAACAAAGAAAATAATTTTTTGAGGTATATTCAGCCAGAAAAGGTAAAGCCGATTTTCAGCCATTAAAACATGCGTTTGATGACTCTGCTTCGGGACACAGACGTCAATTCGCTAACAATTCAAGTATTCTTTCATTTTTATGATATTTATGTCAGAAGACTTGTTACAGTTTGTAACAGATGAAACAAATCCGTTTTACGGGTATAGCAGAGCAAATACTTGGAATCTGTACATTCACTGTCATTCCTAGTGAGTATCTCCAAAATTTCTTTATCTGAGCAACTATGGTGACATGATGAATGCAAAACTAACACTCACAAAAACACAAAATGCGAAATATAAATCAACACTGAAGGACAGCAAAAGTATGTGCAGATGCACATTCAAAATCTGAAGCCAAAACTCTGAACAGCTACTGAAATGGTGCGGAAATACAACTCTGCACCTGGAGACATCCACAGCACACAGAAAGCAGGGGCTCGGCGCATCTGAACAAGTAAACAGCACGGACGGAAAGTCGCAGCCGCACACCTGGGGACAACCACAGCACTAGGGAAATGGCACAGAGCCATGTCTCTAGATATCCATAGCAGTCAAAGGGATAACAGCGGCAATCAGGAACAACGCATTCCGTGTACCTATCCAAAACATCTGACGTCACAACTCTGCGCGAGCCCTTGTAAACAGAATTTGGCTGCAATCCATAATGTGCCAGGAAATGTATCGGATGTACAAAAGAGCCACGATTGCCCTTGAGAATGTCCTCCACAGATTGGGATGAAACACTGGGTTTCAGTAATAAATCCATAAGATCATGGCATAATAGCCCACAAAATTTTAGTAAAATTGACCTTTCCAGCCGTGAAAGTTTCCATTTTACAAACAGGTTTATTGTCATTCCTGTTTGTAGTTTCAATCTTGAGTAGTAATGACAAGTAAAAGTTTTCTTATTTTGGCGTGTAACAGTAAATGAGCCGGCAAGTAATCAGAGTACTACAGCACAGAGCAATCCCAGGATCCTACACTAAAGCTACTTCTTCTCCTTATATGTGTCTATATGATTTAAAACCATGGGAGTCCCAGACAACTGAATGAAGTGCACAGTGTATTAGTGTTTATGTCTTGGAAAAATTCTAATGACAGTTTGATTACTCTTTGTTTTTATCATTAGTCTGTTATCTATTGAAAAGTTAGTTTCCAATATAATTTAGTAACTAAATAAAAATGGTCTCTATGAATGGATACAAAGTATATTAATTCAGGGATGGATAAAATTTTCGACAAAAAAGAAAGTAGTGACCCTGCAAAAGAATGAAAATACACAAACAGATATGCAGAATCAAGCAACATTATCGAGTCAAGACGTGGCACGGGCACACACATACAGTTAGCAGACTTATGTAATGAGTTGCAAAAACAGATCAAAGACTTTCAGGCAAAAAGAGTGCAGAAATGAGCCCAATAATCAGCAAATGAACAGCAGTAAGCAGACTGCTAATGAAAGTACATATGCCACAGTTTATATCTGACAAACTGGAACTTTGGTTTGCTACGCTGGAGCAGTTGTTTTTTGAACAGAATGTAATTGCAGACAAACTCACAAGATTTGAAGTAGCAGTAAACGCATTAGATTCAAGGGCAGCTGTTGTAGGCGCTGTTGTCATTCTTGCACCATGGTCAGAATGCCCATACAAAAGTTTAAAATCACTACTCAGCGTTAGAATGTGCAAGCTACTAACTTAAAGACTATGGGAAATGCTTAAGTCGGAAGGCATGGGAGACAGGTCACCTGCTGAATATTGGCATCGTCTGTGCGGCATTATAACAGTAACAGATGTTCCAGATAATTTTACAACATGTATGGATGACGAAATTGCATGGGACTGTCAAAGCAGTGGTGGCAGCTTGTGAGAAAGAACACATTTGTCCGATAACAG
The DNA here is from genome assembly GCA_026315105.1 of Locusta migratoria. Lineage (NCBI taxonomy): Eukaryota > Metazoa > Arthropoda > Insecta > Orthoptera > Acrididae > Locusta > Locusta migratoria. Next base: position 327,830,951 of record CM048747.1, on the reverse strand, counting down.
TAGCAGACAAGGTTCATGCATCATTGGATAACAATTATACAGCAAGATTAGCCATGGTTTCGGACAGCTTCAAACAGCATTAGATGGCAGCGATTGAGATTAAGGTCAATATTACTAAAATTTTCTGGGCTATTATGCCGTGATCTTATGGATTTATTACTGAAACCCAATGACACAGTTAAGCAGTTATACAAGCTCACAGAAAAACTGAACACACTGCAAAACCAAGTATCACAATTTTTAGAAATTAAGAAGGATGACGGTGGCTGCAAGACAGGTAAGGCCAAGGAAACCAACCAGAATAGTAGGCAGAAGAGTATTTGTCAGTTTCTCCTATGGTTTGGCAACAGGACCACGAGATGCACAAACCTTGTGCAGGGGTGAATTCAGCATGGTGAGAAACTTGACAACTTCTCCTATTCAGTCACAGAGATTGTACGTTACAGATGTAAAAATAGGACAATGTTACCTTATTGACTGAGGTTCTGATAAAAGAGTGATGCCAAGTGGTACAATGAGTGGTGTGTCATTGTTTACAAATGACCGAGCTGCAAATATGGCAACACCATTATGTCTCATAGCAGCAAAAAAAATCACAGATAGCAATTTTCGGAATATGTGACGTAGAAGTAGACTAAGGATTCCGTCATGGCTGTAGGTGTAATTTCGAACAGACGTTTCAGAAGCTATATTAGGTGCCAATTTCCTGTGCAAAAATAATATAGAGGTGCATTTCAGTACAGCACAAATTAAGAAATATGACAAAATGATCAAAGGTAGACATGGATGATAGTTGTCAGACTACAGATTATTTACAAGCTGGGATAGTAAACAGCGAAAAGGAGTATATAGAAATGCCAATGTCAAAGCTGTTACATAACACAGTACACCACATTAAGACCATCATCAGCTTCAAAGATTTTTGGTAGTAGTGCTTAAATATCTATTACCAAAATTTAACAAGAGCAGCTGAAATACAGGCACCATTAACACAAGCATTGGCAGGAAAAAAACAGAGTGGGTGATGGCCATTATCATGAACACCAGGAATGCAACAGGCATTTGACTATGTTAAAGCGAACTAGAAACAAGCGGTCCAATTATCTTATCCATTACTGGAAGTGAGATTAGCCTTGGAGTTGATGTGAGTCAACAGGCAATAGGAGCAGCTCTGAATCAAAGTGTACGAGGAGGCTGGCAACCTTTAGGGTTTTTTTTTTTTTTTGTTTTTTTTTTTTTTTCTTTTCCATGCAACTCATGACAACACAGGTGAAATGGAGTGCACACAGCAGGGAGCTCCTCACAAATTATGAATCAGTAAAGTATTTTAATCCAGAGAGAGAAACAAGTATATGCACCAGTGTTTTTCAACCTGTGGGACAGGACTCCCAAGGGGGTCGCAAAGTCTTGCTCGGGGAGTAGTCATCACAGCAGAAAGTACTTCCACTATAAAATAACTAGAAGTTCAGTAATACGAAAATGTATGGCTAAGTAGAATGTATTTAAAGTTAAAATTATGGAGTTCCTTGTCTAACATTAATTTTGAATTGAATAGATCATAGATTGTTTTATATTACAGTGTATCAATGAAGAATATGCACAAAGCCTGAAAAATATTTTTAGGAACCAGCTGACATGATACAATAAGTAATTCTGAAAAATTGAAAAATAAAGATACATTTCTTTACAAATTTTCTATACAGTGTGACCCACTTCTGAGTCTTGCATGAAACACAAAACAATAATTACACAAAATATATTATTCTGTTGGAAATCGTGTAAAAGTAGGATCATGTGTTCCATTCCATAAAATATAGACAAAAACGAAATTGTCCAATAATTTAAAAGAAAGATGTAGCAAAATAAAGAAGATTAAATTTGTTTCCCCTGAGATAACATAGTTTTGTTACGGTTCGTGAGGATATTTTAATTTGGAAAGGTGTTGCCAGAATATTTTTCCTTGGGGGAGGCTCAAATATTCAAAAAAGACTGAAAAACACTGATTTACACTGATCATAAAACTATTACATTTGCATTCAGCAAACTCAAAGATAATTGCTGTCTAAGACAATTCTGACCATTACAGTACATCAGTCAATTTAGCACAGACTTAACGATATATAGCAGGAGCAGAAAACATTTTTTGTTGCCGACTTCTGGTTGAGGATTGGAGTAATTTATCAAACAATTGATTGTGACAAGTTAGCAGCGGCTCAATTCAGAGATATCCAATTACTGGAATATTGGCAATGCAACACCGTAGATGTACAGCTGTGACAAGTACAACCAGCAGAAAAAAGGGATAACATCTGGTGTGAGGTATCAAGGGGTACAAAAAATTGTAGTGGTACAAGCCACTTCCCCCATTTCTCCAATACCTTGAGATACCAAAATAGTTATGAATTTATTTTAGTGAATTGATTAGTTTGTTTCAGATTCTGGAGGTGGTGGCAGCAGCAAGTGGCCTCAGATATTGTGTCTGTCTAGTTAACGATATATATTGGAGAAAGTGTATGCTTAGATGGTTGCTAAGAAGAAAAAGTTGTTGATTTCGATTTGTATTCTGTGTCTGACATCTGTCAAGATATTTGTGTCATATTCCTATGTACTAATTGATAGAATAACTCCTTGAATATAAATAAATACGGAGTTAAATGTATAAAAGATTGGTTTATTCTACACAGTACATAGATGAGTGAGAAATGACCAATTCATTTGGTAATTAAATAATGACTAAAAGCAATTAGAGGCACAACTATATTGCTGGACCTCCTTGTTTCAAGACTTTCATATTTTGAACCTGAAAGGAAGATTTAATGGTTGAATTTCACTCTTCATAAAGAAGAACTGTCGGCTTGGAATTCATTAACTGGTGAATTACTAAGCATCTACAAAAGTAACTATCACACTGCTTATGTTGAAAGTTATTCAAATCAGGGTCAGGCAGCCGCGATAGTTCAAAATGTTCAAATGTTTGTAGAGCTTTTGGGACTCAACTACGGGGTCTTCTGTCCCTAAACCTATAAACTACTTATGAACTAGCTTATATTAAAGACTGCACAACATCCATGCCTGAGTGGGGGATTCGAACCCTCGACCGCAGCACTGTGCAGACCATGACTGGCACACCGCTCAGCCACTGCAGCCAGCCAAGGGGTACACCTAGACCTTTTATCACTGAAAAATTTCGCAAAGTGATGTCTGATAACATGGTCAAGCTTTCCCAAGTGCTAATAATAATACTGACTGACTGAAGTAGATCATTGCAGAACGTATTTGTACCAAATGCACCATCTAAAAGTTGAGTATTCTGTTCATTCATAATAAAAGTATCTGTGAACTAATTGATTCTTTCAGTTGCAGACCTTGTCCACAATCCTAGCTAGCCATAGTCCACCTAGCAAACCTACCATTCAGTGTCCCAAAGGAGTACATGAAACTGCCAACAAGGACATTTGATTTTTGAACTATACTAATCATTTCCTTTTCAGACCAAGATTCCGAGAATTTTTGTTGTTATGTGCTTGTGGAAATTATTTTGCAGGTAGCGCACTACATTAGCTTATAGCATTTTGATTTCTTGGACAGTGTCTTGTTTATCACACCTCCTCCTGAAACTTACACTATTCCCACTGACGCTGCTGCAGCTAACACATCGTTGCGCCTGAGCCACTAGTGCCATTGCCAAATGATATAACAAATTTTTGTTTCAGTTACATGCCACCTATAGTGCTGGCCACACGCGCGACACACAGCAGCGCATTTTAGTTACATAAAATGTGTTCCTTTTTAATCTTGACACTTATAACTTTACGTTTGTAACTTGAACATGAGCTCTATTGCTCAAGAACCTTTGTCCATTTCATGTAACAAAAATTTTTTACTTGTGATTAAGGCTTCCTTAGTTGAAACCAAAACCATGGTTAAGTAATTAACCTGTAAATTTGCAACCGATGAGCTGTATTTTTTAATATACTAGGAATGTGTCAGACTTGCGCATCCAGAAACAGATCTTAGTAGTATTCAGATCCTTCACTTGAGCAAGTGCTTAAAATTATTGAGTACAAGGACACGTGACTTTGCAGCAAATAGTTTTCAAGATGCCCATATATGCAGAGTGGCTTTGAGACGAGGAAAGTGCGCCGTCTTGACCCGCGAGTAAACTTATAAATATCTGTGCATGCCAAGCCGAACTTCCAGTAAACAACCACAGCGTCAGCCTTGCGACAAGCAAGGCAAAATTAAGGCCTGTATGAAATGATTTAAAAATGTAGATGGAACCAATGTTTTCGTAATGCAAGTTGTTTTTCGTCTGGCAGACGACGGCATGTTGAAAGAGTTATGATTGATCCGTGGTAGTAAAACTTGCAAAATTCACGCAGACTGCGTGCAGACACTGTTTTTGCTATTCATTCAGAACCTGCTGCCACTAAGGCAGACTCTAGTGTCCCGGTAACAAATGAATCGGGCACTTCTTTGCAATGCCGATTATATATACACATTTGCAACTTGCTGGCAAAACAGTGAAATTTTTGCTTGATATGGGCGTTACTGTCACATATGAAATGTTAGGTGCACCTCAGTTGTGAACAGTGCACATTTTGCTTATGGCATATACAGGACAAGACATACCAGTGATAGGTACTTGTAGCTTTGCTGCAGTGTATGGAGATATACATAAAACAGTTTCTCTTTTCTTTCTGGAGTCATATGACAGTGTAACCATTTTCGGTTTGGATCCGTTTGATTTTAGTATCACCAGGAACATTCTGTCATTGATGTCATTTGATCCGAATGTATGTATAACAAAGCTGTGTGCCAAATTTCCTGAACTCTTTTCCGGCGGATTTGGACAGGTAACTGATTTTTCTGCACATGTGACATTAAAAGCTAATGCATTACACAATCAAGTCACTCAGGTACTCACAATTAGTGACAAAATCAAGGTGCTATAGCGCCCATTTCAGTAAGCCAATTGGCTTCTCCTTTGGTGATTGTCAAACAACCATCTGGCAAACTCAGAGTTTGTGTGGACTTTAAATCGCACTGTGAATTCTCAGGCAATAATTGACACATTTCTATTGCCTCACCCTAATGAGCTTATGGACAGATAAGGAGTTGGTAAATATTTTTCCAAAATTTATATTCAGGATGGATATCTGCAACTTCTGCACAAAGAACAATCACAGAAATTTCTTGTTATCAGTACACACATGGTCCTCTAAAAGTTTCTCAGTTCGGTTGTGCCTCTGCTCCAGCAATATTTCAAAGATACCTAGAACAAATAACAAAAGCAGTGCCTTGTTTGTCAAATTATCTACACGATATTGTTGTTTCTGGCAGCACAGCTGAAGAGCAATTCAACAATTAACATGCACTTTTCAAAGTCCTTTCGGAAGCTGGTCTCAAATGTAACAAGGACAAATGTGTGTTCTTTCAACTGAAATTGAATATTTAGAACATGTTATAAATTTGCAGGGTGTTCCTCCATTGTAGTCACATTTGCAAGCTCAAGGCTCCCACAAACATTACTGAATCACAATCTTTTCTGGGCAAAATCTCATATTATATAAAATTTCTTCCAAATGCAGAGCAACTATTGGCACCATTTCATCGTCTATGGTGGAAGAATGTTAAGTTAGTTTGGTCAAAGGAGTGTGACATTGCTTTCCACAAGTTAAAGGATGCTTTACTCAGTGATCATTGTCTTGTACATTTTGATCCTGACAAACCTGTTGTGTTAGGCATGGATACATCGTCTTACAGCATTGGAACAGTTCTCTCACATCCCAATGGCTCTTCAGACAGACTAATCGCTTTTGCTTCAAAATTGTTGAACAAAGCCCACGTAAACTACTCTCAAATAGTGAAAGAGGTATTAGAAATCATCTATGGTATCACCAAATTCCACCAATATCTGTATGGTAGCAAGTTTTACCTGGTAACTCACCACAAGCCACTTCAGTCCTTGTTCCATCATGCCAAGCACTACCTAGTCACACAGCACAGAAGCTGCAATGTTGGGCACTAATTTTGTCTTCTTACAATTATGAGATTATCTACCAGCCGACATCACACATGCTAAGGCCAACACACTGTCACGTCTTCTTGTTGGCCCAGATGTTGATTTCGATGCCTCAGAAGCTTCCTCTTGGCACATAGATGCTATCGATTCTGAGGTCCTGGATCAGTTTCCTCTCGAACACTAGAAGGTTGCCCAAGCCACAGCGGCGAACCCAGATCTTTAAATCATGTTGTGGTACATCTACACGGGGTGGCCTTGTGCAGTGACGCAGATTGTTAGCCTGGTGGTACAATGCTACTTCTTACACCGACATAACTTGTCAGTGTTACAAGGTGTCATTTTGCTTCATACAGAACAGTACCAGTTGCATGTGGTGATCCCTCACTCATTGCAATTTCAGGCGCTTCAGTTACTGCACCAAGGTCATAGGGGTGTGGTCCGCACCAAACAATGGTGTGCAGACCTTGCACTTGGATAGGTATGGATGCGCGGAAAGAGAGGATGACGGCTCATTGCTTGTGCAGAAAATCAACCCGCCCCTCCCCAGCAGTTCTCTGAATAATGGCCCACCCCAACAGCACCATGGGAGCGAGTGCATTTAGACTTTGTGGGTCCTTTTTGGAATACAAGATGGCTTATTATTGTAGATGCTTACAGTAAATTTCCTTTCATGGTCGCTATGAACTCTGACTACTTACAGCACCCTCCAAGTTCTTCAGTCTGTTTTTTGTATTAAAGGTCTACCAGAACTGATAATGACGGACAATGGTCCACAGTTTGTGTTGAAAGGAGTTTGAATAGTTTTGCCAAGTCAACGGTATTCACCATCTGACCTGTGCTCTGTTCCAGCCTCAATCAAATGGCGAAGCCGAACATTTTGTGAGGACATTGAAGTCACAGATACCCAAGCTGAAGTACCACCATATGCGTGAACAAGCTCTTCTGCAATCCCTCACCTCCTACCACTCCCAGCCACACAACAGACCATCATCTGCGGAGTTATTGCATGGTTGGCAGCACCACACTCTCCTTCATCTTACTCATCCACCAAAGATGCTGCCCATTCCAGAGATTCAGGCACAAACCCATCTGTCTTTTTCAGGTCCTATGGCGGACGCAGACATTGGGAGCACCGTACAATCATTTGACGGCTTGGCGCTAACATGTATTTATGGCATGCAGCGCAGGCACAGAAATCAAATTCAGTGAAGCCAGCGCACATTATGTGGTCAATGTTAATACAGAAGAAGCACAGCCTGAAAGAAGGCTGCACACTCAATCCATAAAATAACAACAGTCCTATCACACTTCCCTGGGGCACTCCAGACAACACTCTTCTCTAATGAGCACATGCCATCAAAGACAATGTACTGGGTTCAATTCCTTAAGAAGTTTATGAGCCATTCACATATCTGAGAGCATCTTTTGACGTTGCTGGTCTTCTTTCTTCTGCGCTTGGTTAAATAAATGGTGAGGTTTTTCTGTATATGTAAGAAACTTAATTTTAATTAACTTTCCCAAACATGTTTCAACACATTTTTTGCTATTATCAGTGGGGTTATTTATTTTTTGTTCCGAAAAATTATAGTTACTGAAAAAATGTCTTTTCAGGTACATCAAAATGTTTTTGTAGGTTCATTTGGTATGAATTTTGCTTAGGTTATCAGACAAATATAACTATTTCAGTTTTGTGAAATTAGGCCTCGAAATACAGTTATCACACTTTTGCATACCTTTACATAAGGCTATGTAAAAATTCATTAAGTTGTGGTAATAGTTTTTTTACAAACTTGTCATCTGCAAACATAATAAACAGTTTAATGTTATTGCTTTCCAATTTAGCAGACTGCAGTGCAGCACCTTGTCAAAAGTCTTACGGAAATAAATGGTGCAGTTCGCCTGTTGACCTTCATCAATGTCTTTGCAAGATACCAAGTGAGATAAAGGGCAAACTAAGTTTCACATGAGGGATACTTTGTAAAGCCATGCTGGTGCAGGGACAAAAGTTATGTCTCATGGGAATTTACTATATTTGAAGTAAAATTATATGGGTCATTCTATTTCAAATAAGGAATAATTTTTTGGGGTGCTGATAAGAGAAACAACCTTAGAATTTTCAAACTACAAAAGAAAATATTCAAATCAATGACAGGAACAAATAGTAGGCAACCATGCAAACCATCATTTGAAAGCCTGGACTTAATGATAATCCCTTCAATATTCATATATGAAATACTACTATTTGAACAAAAAAAAACTCACATCTGTTTGAAGGAAATGCATTCACACATGACTATGAAACAAGACATAAACCACAATACACGTGATGCTGCCACAGACTCAAATTATACGAAAACACTCCCTATTACATGGCTCTGAGGATCAGAAATAAAATGAGGTCCAAATTTGGGGAATCCACATTGAAGGCCATTGGTACCTACCTTAAAAGAAAATGTTGTTATAGTGTAGAAGAATTTTTAAATGATTAAAATCAAATGATATTCTGGGCTAGAAGAATTAATAAATGGGAATAGTAATGACAGAAGTACAAAAGGTATACTTCCTAAGTCATATAAATACAAAATAGTTAGACTTTTGCCGTATATTCATGTTTATATATAGCTCTAAACATACTGTCCGAATGGCGATATGCATACCATTCTGTATATCTGTACTTCGTATAGGTGTGTGAAGTTTTATTGTCAATGATGATGAGATGTGAAAAATTTGTAATAAAATTTGGTACGTTTCTTATAATACATAATGCATACATTACACATTTACTTTAATGTATAAATCAATGTAACAATTTAGATTAAAGACTGACGAGTCACCAATGTTGTCAATCAAGCGACTGTATAAAAAACATGTCATGTTATCTTATCACCCAATATAAATAAAATTTGTTGCTCAACATTTTCTATTTTTCTAAATTTTTTATCCTAATTTCCTTATAGGTGGACAGTCACAAAACACTGAAAATTGTTATAGGCTGATTTTTTTTATCAGCCATTTTAAAATGGTGGTTGGGAACATTTTCGAGGAAAACATGATTTGTGGAAAGTTTAATTGCCAAGTTATTTAAAAGATATCAGAATAATTAAAAAAAACAGTGTGTTTAGGAAGAAATGGACTTTGTGCATACATTTTTAACTTTTTTATTTATCGTGCTAGGGAGTGAGATTCATTACAATATGTTGTTTCTGTGTTGAATACTTACATATTCACCTGCAGTGTAAGTTCTAGTCCTGAGAATGCAATCTTGTTGCTTCTAAAGCTTTCCAAAAATGTCTGAAGCCTTTTAACATCAATTTTTGCAGGTCAATATCTATAAAGGTACTGAATGAAAACAAGGGAAAATTTTACAGAATGTTATTTATACTAATAGGAATATCCCACAGAAAAATTAGGAACGAGACTGAACTACATTTAGGGGCGGTTGCATAAACATTGCTAATCGTAGTTCAGTTTTGATAGACGATCAGAAATGAATTTGGTTATTTTCTCAGTGAGAGTTACATAACACTAATCTTCTATCACTGAACTTAGTTCAGTATGGAACTAAGATCAGTAAAGCAGAGTTGACAACAGAGTTAAATAACTGAGATAATTGTGATTGTATCGAATCGAGTTGTATCAAACTTGCAATTTATATAGAAATGACTGATAATTCTCTATGTCATTCGAGTTTTGACTGCGTACATATACAAAAATGGAAAATGGAGAAGTAAACTCTTAAGGCAAATTTCAAGAAAGAGCAAAAAGATATTTAGTAGCTACTTTTTAACAATACAAGTCACTTGTTGAAAATAAGAAGTCAGACCCCTCCACAACTGAGGAGGAAGCATGGAAGCAAATTGGGTGTGATTACAATGGCAAGAATGTGGTACGCGGGAATGGTAGTCTTTAAAATTGTGGTATGAAAATGTTAAGAAACATCAGAGTAATCTGAAAGCTGGAAGTAATATAATTTGAGGACCATGCATATGAAACAGCTGGTAACAACAACTTGTAGCATTATTATTCAAGTAATTACAAATAGCATTACCATTTGATTTGAAGCAATAGTAAGCCAATTTATTCTTCTTCATATCATTAACTTGCAGACACAGACAGTGTCTAGTGACTACTTGGAATTTTAACCTATACTGTAAATGTATTGTATTCTGCGAAATTGCCAATCGCTAAACAGTGGGTTTCTTTCAATTTGTCTTTGGTTTCCTTGAAATATTGAACTTGAGCTTTCAAGATAAATGATGGGATTTTGAAAGCACCAGCTTATCAGCAAGAGAACGTAAAAATTACAGCTGTGTAATGAGCTCAGCTCTTCTGTTTGTACCCATTTTTTGAAAATTATATCATCAGACAAGATGCAAAGTGTTTTTTTTTTTTTTTTTTTTTTTTTTTTTTTTTTTTTTTAAAGACATCACATAGGGTGTCTGGGCCAGGACATTCTGCACAAGTGTCAAGCATACATTTCTCATTATCAATATTGCATACCATGAAAGCTATCAGGTCTTTATAATTTGCATTAAGCTTCAATTCTTCTATTGTAAGCCTTGTGTTTTGATGATGCTTACAAACACATATGCTATGAGTAATTAATGAACCTTTAAGAACGCACCACTTCGGTCGTAGAACACAAAACATAAAACACCCAATTTTGTGATCTGGGTATTTCTGTTTATGGAGGCTGTCGAGTTCATTCAGTGAGAGAAGAATTACCTTTCCTGCCTCTGCACCTTAACACTGTTAATCACAGTTGAAAAACAAACTCTCTCTCTCTATCTTTTAACTACAACATCAACAACTATTTTCATCATCCTAACATTTTTACTCTTGGAAAGATGTTCAGCTACTGGTGGTTTTTTTTTTTTTTTTTTTTTTTTTTTTTTTTTTTTTTTTTTTTTTTTTTTTTGTAGTTTCCAAGTGGGTTGCAACGTTTTGTCCCAAAAATGTAAGTCTACACTTGCAGAAAAACTCTCACTCATCACTTGGATGCTTTCAGAGAAAATAGAACAACGTATGGTAGAACACACAACCTTGTTACTCTCTAATGAAAACTGCAGCTGGCAAGTAATTAAATCTAAATAAATGGAGAAATGTTATTATGTATATACTGTATGCAAGTGTAGTATAACAAATGCACTGGTAAGTCGAGTTTGACACTTAGAGCTCTTACCTATTATTATCACTGCCCATTTTTATTTACAAATAGAAATATTTGCTCATTTGCTGTAGTAATGATTTAAGCATCATTCAACCAATGTCAAATGTCAATTGTAATCATTTCAAACCCTTGTTTGCCAATTTGGCACTGCACGAGGGTGTAGTATGGTATTACTTTTGTGGAAATTCACTAATGTATTAATATATTTGAGTAGGTATAAAGAATAAATAAATAAAAATTAAAAAAATTAAAAAATCACCCTTTTTTCCATTCAGTCCTCCTTCAGATGATGATGATGATGATTTCTTGTCATTAGGCCATTACAGCAACAGACAATGTCAAATGAAAATATATTTAATAATACAGTGTAGTAAAGTATTGATTAATTAGCTTATTTTAGTTTATACTACAACAATGCACAGTAGGTCACCTATTCAATTACAAAATTTTTAATGTTGAAAAATTCTTTGATGTCATAGAATGGGTGGGAAGCTAAGCATTCATGCAGTCCTCCTTTGAATGTTAGTTCGGGAAGATCCTGTATAGCATGTGGTAGCTTATTAAATAGCCTGTGCCATACAACTTCGAAGCTATTTATTGATTTTGACGGCCTGTGGTAAGCTACAAAAATCGACATTAAAAAGGCTTTTGGCCAGATTTGGAAAGCCCTATAAAATACAGAAGTACATACTCAGGTATAAAACTTATACTGCAGGTACTAGTGTAAGTACAACATAGAAATAATATATTATTAGTGAGCCTCTCTTCCTTCATAGGAATTTATGGTCTTTGAATGTAATGATTTCAATTTTTTTTACAAGTCTTTACAGAGAGATTTTGACTGACTCCCTAGCATGAGAAAACAAGTTAAAATATATGCATTAAATTCATTTATTCCTGAACTCACTGGTTTTTGAATTATTCTGTTATCTCCTAAAATAACTTGGTAATTAAACTTTCCACAGACCATGGTTTCCATGAAAATATTCCAAACTGCCATTTTAAAATGGCTGCCAGAAGAAAATTATGGATTGACCCATATTCAAGTAAGTTTGTATGTTTGTAGATAGATACAAATCAGTATTTCACATGAAATTCCAGTTTTCCTCGTAAACAAGCAGCTAAAGTCTTGCCTTAAAAGGTGAGATGTATCACCACTATTCATGCAAATTTTCATATGTATACTGGCAGCAAAGCAAAATAAAACATCAAAGTTTAACTAAGCACTGGTTCCTTCTGTAAAGTTTAGTGGATTCCACAACTGATCGACAAGACCTCTTACCAGCATTTGTTGATGGACATTCTAAGTAATGTACATTTATCTACTTCTCTTGACTTAAAGTGTTGACTCTTAAGTGAAGTCCTCATCTACATCTGCCATTTCCTTTTATAGCCTCAGCTCTGATGGCCAAGAGCACATAACCTATTGGCGGCATTTGGAGCCACAGCAGTGTTCCATTTAGCCCCCTTTTTTGGTATAAAAGTACTAATATCTCTTTAATGTGAAAACCTGCTTATTTTTTTCCTTTAAGTACATTTTGAAACCAATGTTAAATAAATTTTTCAAACAAATTTCTTGATCATTTTGACATGTAGAATTTTTTTGAAACGGAAATCCCTAAATGGAATATGAGCCCTGAACTGTTACTATTGCAAATTTCTGTAACTTTTCTATTGAGCCAATAATCCTCAAAATTGATAAATCTCTGACACTCTGCTTAGTTACTAAAGTGCTGCATTACTAAAGTGCTGAAGCATGTAACATAATTCTAAGAGGGCACTTAATACACAATGATTTTATACTTTTTGTCAGCAACCACAAATGAATGCAATGCAAAATTGATGCCAGATCAACAAGGAGATGAAAGGAGTGCAGTAAATGGTTATGATAGATGTTTGTATTGCATACAATTCTACAGCTTTGTTATAATCTTAATGAAATTTTGCACACATGACCAAAAGGAAGGTCACTGTTGGTGTAAGTATGACTACAGCACATAGTTCAGGAGATATGAGGTCATAAACAATTAAATGCATAAAAAACTGCCACATACCACTTGACAAAGATGCACATCTTCTACACCAGTTGATTGATTTCAAACAAATTTGGTGCACATTAAATGTAACTTAACAACTGTTGTAGAGGTAATGTATGACACACAGTTCAAGAGATTTATTTATTTATTTACATCTTCGAGCATTTTACATGCTATTGATGTTAGTTTGTACAAATGGAACAGTTTGATACATCACAATACATATAACAACATTAACAAGGGGGGGGGAGGGGGGGGGGAGAGAGAGAGAGAGAGAGAGAGAGAGAGAGAGAAAAGAAAAGACATCTGAATCATATAATTTTGCTTTTAAGTATCAAGTGAATACAGGCTAAAATATCAAGTCCTCTTTTGAGCAATAAAAAAATTATCTATGGCATACAAGGCTTTCTTTTTGATCCAGTTTTGTATGGTTTTTCAAAAAGTTTTTAATGGTGTAATGTGCGCTTATGGTGGCAGTGCACTGAACACTTTAATTCCAATGTAGGTATAGATACAATATTTATGGTGCATAGCAGAGGGTTCTTCACTTGTGGCCTTTGATAAAATCTACAGTTTTGCTCCAATCTTGATGAAATTTTATAGACTTGGCCTTCAAAACAGAAGGAAGGTCACTGTCTACATAAAATGTTGTATGGTGGATGACAGATGATACTTTACTTATGGACTTCACCAGCTACATTTTTGCTATGATCTTTATGCAATTTTGTACGTTTGACTTTCAGCTAGCTACCGTATGGTGCAAAGCAGAGAGTACATTGCAACAATATTTACACTGTTTCATTGATCACATGAAAGTCGGTAGATACATTTGATTTTTCATAGAGACACGGAGGAAGAGAGAACACAGGAAATACATCAAGCCACACCTTAAAATTAACCATGCCAGTTCCATAGCTAACCACACCAAAAAGTGGGGAAAAGGTGTAAGAAAAATAAAAAGAGAATGGGAAAGTAGGGATGAACTGAGGAGGTGGGAAAATATACAAATGCTTATAAAGCTAAGGGAGCAAACTGCTGAGGTCATCAGGCACTACAATTACAAACTATTTAAACTAAAAAAAAAATAAAAAAACACACACACATACACACACACACACACACACACACACACACACACACACACACACACACACACACACACACACCTATCCAGAGGCAGGACTCAAACCCTAGAAAGGGGAATGGCCGCACTATCTGTAGCAAAGTGCCTTAGACTGCTTGGCCACTCCTGCGTGGTGAGGAGGCGGAGCTAAGTAGACACAGGATGGATCGATATGGGGTTTAGGGCGCACAATACCAAGGTATTTAGTGCCTGAACTGATGTAGTATGAGAGGATGAGAGGAGTGTGAACAGAATACAAGAAGTAAAAGAAAAATAATCTCGCAAAATGTGTGCAGACAAAGTAAATCACAGAAAATGATAGATAGATGTAATATTACAACAGTGCCTAAGAAGAGAAAGGCTGAGCAGTTTACCATGGCTGGCTGATCAATGGAATAAAAAATACTGAGGCAGCCACTCTGTAACACATTAAAATCTTCCACCTAAAAGTTTAGGCTAGAATCTACACAAATCATATCTACATCCTTACTCTGCAAGCCACCTGATGGTGTGTGGCAGAGGGTACCTTGAGTACCACTATCGGTCCTCCCTCCTATTCCAGTCACATATTGTTCGTGGAAAGAAAGATTGTCGGTATGCTTTTGTGTGGACTCTAATCTCTCTGATTTTATCCTCACGATCTCTTCGTGAGATATACGCAGGAGGGAGAAATATAATGCTAGACTCCTCGGTAAAGGTATGTTCTTGAAACTTTGACAAAAGCCTGTATTGAGCGACAGAGCATTTTTTTCTTTTTTTGTGGTTTTAGGGCACACAACTTCTCAGGTCATTAGCACCCAGATCAGAACAGATTTGCTAGATCTCAAAACAATTTATAACTGCCAGAAAGGAGCGTATCAAGAGAAAGCTAAAGCAGAAGGATAAAAAATATCAAATAGAAGGGTTAAATATCCTTTGATAAATTAGCCGTTTTGATAAAATGCAAAACTCTAGCAGCTGCTCGTGTGTCATCAGCTAAAAGTTCCTCCAGAGTAGAGGGCAAATTACGGGTTACACGGAGATGATTAAAACTAAGACAAGACAGCAAAACATGTCCCACCATCAGCAATTCACCACAGGAGCACAGCAGTGCAGGGTCAGTGCCGAGAGGTCAAGGGTAATACAGCAGCTTCAGCATACAGACTTTCAACAGGGCTGGTATAAAATGCACAGGTCGCCAGGAGTAATCCCTGATGGTGAATGGAGTTAAGACGGCGGAGAAGGGATGGCCGTGCAGAAGAGTATACAAAGCTTCCGAAGTCCAGCTTCGACTGAACAATGGCTCGGTAAGGGTGAAGCAGGACGGTACGATCTGCTCCCCATGATGTGCCACTAAGAACATTAAGGGATCAGGCACAACAGGCAGCCAGGTAGGACACATGTGGGGACCACCAAAGTTTCCGATCCAACTTTAGCCCCAAGAATTTTGTTGTCTCCACGAATGGGAGAGCAGCAGGGCCGAGACAGAGAGATAGTGGAAGAAATTCCTTGTACCTCCAGAAGTTTATACGCACCATTTTCTCAGTGGAGAAGCGGAAGCCGTTCTCAATGCTCCAGGAATATAGGTGGTCAAGACAGCGTTGAAGAACACGCTCCAAGAGACATGTTCACTGGGTGCTGCAATAAATTACAAAATCTTCTACAAAAAGGGATCCGGAAACGTCGGCTGAAAGGCAATCCACGATCGGACTGATGGCAATGGCAAAGAGAGCCACACTAAAGACAGAGCTCTGTGGCACCCCATTCTCCAGGCAAAAGGTATCTGACAAAACAGAGCCCACCTGTACCCAGAATTTGCAGTCCACCAAAAATGCTTGAATAAAGAGAGGGAGGTGGCCACGAAGGCCCCATGTGTGCAAAGTGCGGAGAATGCCCACCCACCAACAGGTATCGTAAGCCTTCTCCAAGTCGAAGAACACTGCTACCGTTTGATGCTTCCTTAGAAAGTTATTCGTAATGAAGGTTGACAAGGTAATGAGATGATCAGCAGCAGAGCGGTTTCTACAAAAACCACATTGAACATTAGTCAGGAGGTGTCGAGATTCGAGGAGCCAGACCAACCGAGCATTAACCATGCATTCCATCACTTTACAGATGCAGCTCATGAGAGAAATAGGGCGATAACTGGGAGGAAGATGTTCATCCTTCCCTGGTTTGGGGATGGGGACAACAATGGCTTCACGCCAACTTGTGGGAACCTGACCTTCAGTCCAGATGTGATTATAGGTGCTAAGAAGGAAACACTTGCCCGCAGGAGAAAGATTCTTCAGCATCTCAATATGGATGGAATCAGGCCCAGGAGCAGAAGATCGGGACAGGGCGAGAGCACGGTCTAGCTCCTGCATGGTGAAGGCGACGTTATAATTTTCACGATTAAAAGAGTGGAAAGAAGGCGGCCGTGCCTCCTCTACCTGTTTGCGAGGGAGGAAGAGCTCGAAACCTCCGCAAAGGAGCGGCACAAAGCGTTGGAAACATCAGCGGGGTCCACAAGGATTGCGTTCTTGACGGTCAAGCCAGAAATCGGGGAGTGGACCGCGATGCCGGATAAATGGCGTAGGACACCCCAGACAGCCGAGGAGGGAGTAAAGCAGTTAAAAGAACTGGTAAAAGCAGTCCACCAAGCTTTTTTGCTGTCTTTTACAACACGACGACATCGCGCTCACAGTCGTTTATAATTGATCCAATTCTCCAATGTTGGGTGACGGTGAAAGGTGCGTAAAGCACATTGCCAGGCTCTAAGAGCATTGCGGCAGGCTGCAGTCCACCAGTCCACCGGGATGCGACGTGGAGAAGAGGATGTACGAGGTATGGAATGTTCAGCAACGGTGAGAATAACCTCGTGAGGTATTCAACCTGACTGTCACAGCTGGGAAATTCTGATTGTGAAAAACAGCCATGGAAGAATAAAGCCCCCAGTTGGCTTTAGAAAAGTTCCAACTGGTTGAACGAGGAGATGGGGTATTATGCAGGAGGTGGATCACACAAGGGAAATGATCACTCGAGTATGTGTCAAAAAGTGCATACCACTTGAACCGACACGCAAGCTGAGGAGTGCATACCGCAAGGTCTAAGTGGGAATAAGTATGTGTTGTGTTGGTGGAAAAGGTCCACTAAAAGGGAGCCTCTCGGGCAAAGTGTTGGAGAGCCCCATAGGAGGTGGTGGGCATTGAAGTCACCTACCAACACGAAAGGTGAAGGCAGCTGGTCAACGAGGTGTAGCACATCTGTCCTAGTAAGGGCAGACGACGATGGCAAATAGATAACCCATCCAGAGATCTTATGAAGACTACCCCCACAAGGAGTTGGTGCAGTGAGCATCCACTTTCACAGGAAAAGTATGCACAAGCATAGCCCGGAGTAATTTCTGTGCCTGAAAGGCATTCTCAATTTCAAACAACAAGGTCCCATTGCGCTGTCAGCAGGTCTTCAAGGGACCTGTGATCGCATCGACACCCTTCTGAATAAGAAAAATCCTGATCATCAGTAAAAGATACTACGAGGAACTTAGGAATGTTAGGCAAGACTTTCTTTGGTTGAGATTCATCATGTTTCCGTTTTTGGGTCAGGGTTCTAGAAGATTTGAAAAGTTTCATAGCGAAGTGTCCCGCATGATTACCGGCATCTCTGATGGCGCGCTCCTTCCTTGTGGGGGGCCCCTCACTGAGGGCGCACCTCTGGTCACACCTCCCGAGAGCGGACGGAGGGACCAATCGGCACGTTCAGAAGGTACCAGATCGGGTAATCACCCCTCCCTGGGCCCGGCCTTTACCGGGGGGTACGTACGTGCCCTACATGTCTATCCGGGGCGGGGAGTTATGCTTTACCCCGCCACCGGCTACAAAAGACAAAATAGCAGGAAAGGAAGAGGACCAAGAAAAGGAGAAGTCTCTGAGTAAGAGAAAAAGAAACCTCCGAGCGAAGGCACAAACCGGGGGGGGGGGGGGGGGGGGGTAGCAGCCTGGGACAGAAGAAAGGCCACTTTGGCTCAGGGCCCCGTGCGTGCCCCACACGTACCCACAAAAGAGCTGTGGGCCCCCTGGAGGGTGGGGGGTGGGGGCAACAGAGCGTCTCTCCTGCAAAGACTTCCACTGAAGTTTATCAATCATCTCCGTAACACTCTCACGATCACTAAATGATCCTGTAATGAAGCATGCTGCTCTCCATTGGATCTTCTCTACTTCCTCTATCAACCCCACCTGGTACGGATCCCACATAGGTGAGCAGTATTCAAGGAGTGGGCAAACAAGTGTACTGTAAACCTACTTCCTTTGTTTTCGGTCTGCATTTCTTTAGGATTCTTACAATGAATCGAAGTCTGGCATCTGCTTTACCAACGATTGCATTTATATGCTTGTTCTATTTTAAATTACTCCTAATGCCTACTCTCAGATGATTTATGGAATTAATTGCTTCCAGTTGTTGACCTGCTATAGTATAGCTAAATGATAAAGGATCTTTCTTTCTATGTAATCATAGCACATTACACTTGTCTACATTGAGATTCAATTGCCATTCGCTGCACCATGTGTCAGTTCAATGTAGATCCTCCTGCATTTCAATACAATTTTCCATTGTTATAACCTCTCTGTATACTACAGCATCATCCGCAAAATCTTCAGAGAACTCAGATAACTTTAGAATCTTTGTGACAAAGCCTCATTGTTGGCTAAAATAAAGGGCAAATTAACACCAAGATCTGATTCAGTCTTCTCAGTATTATATAATAACACACTCACTTAAAATGTCATATACAGTTATCTGTACGTGTTATCTTGAATATTGGGAATCCGCAGCCAAATTTTTTTCATTTTTAGACCAAATCTGCTTAGACTTACAGAACCACCACCAGCTTCAACAGTCCCCTGCTGACAAGCAGGGTCCATGGATTCATGAGGTTGTCTCCTTAGTTGTACACATCCATCCACTCAATGGAATTGGAAACAAGACCTGTCAAACTAGACAATATGTTTCCAGTCATCATCAGACCAATGTAGTATTGATGGGCCCAGACTAGGCATAAAGCTTAATATCATGCAGTTAGTAAGGGTACATGAGCAGGGTTTTTTGATCCATAACTTGTATTGATGATGTTTCACTGAATGGTTCACACACTGACACTGTTTGATAGTCCACTTTGAAATCTTCAGAAATTTGCGGTAGGGTTGCACTTCCCTTACACTGAACAATTCTCTTCAGTTGTTTTTTTTTTTTTTTTTTTTTTTTTTTTTTTTGTGGTTTTAGGGCGCACAA
Organism: Locusta migratoria; assembly: GCA_026315105.1. NCBI lineage: Eukaryota > Metazoa > Arthropoda > Insecta > Orthoptera > Acrididae > Locusta > Locusta migratoria. Next base: position 327,811,347 of record CM048747.1, on the reverse strand, counting down.
CTGCTGTGGTCATTAGCGCCCAACACTGCCCATAGTAAAAAAGAACCGGGGTTAGAAATTACATGGCTTTCGCCATATTTGCACGATGTATAAAAAGTAAAACTCTGTTAACCGATTGCAGGTCATCAGCTAAAATGTCAGCCAATTCAAATGGGAAACACAGATCATGACGGAGACGGTTAAAAAATGGACATTGCACTAAAAGATGGTTCACAGTAAAAGGTGCATCACAGTGCTCACATAAGGGAGCAGGACCACCACGTAATAAATGCTGGTGGCTAAAACGGCAGTGGCCAATACGAAGCCGGGCCAGAACAATCTCCTCTCGGCGGGAGGGTCGAGATGACGTTGACCAGAGATCAGGCACAGGTTTAATGGCTCGCAATTTGTTCCCTGACAGGGATGACCAATGTAGATACCAACGGGAGATAATACGCTGGGAGATACCAGCGCGAAGGTCATCAGAGCTGGTGGAAAAGGTAGATAGCCGAGGAAGGAGAACTGCTTCCTTGGCAGCCGTATCCGCAGCCTCATTCCCCAACACTCCCACATGGCCAGGGACCCACAGAAACGTTACCGTAGTTCCGCTCGTTGAAAGAGAAGTAAGGCAATTGCGGATGCTTTGTACCAGGGGATGGGCCGGATATAGCATGCGAAGGCTCAACAAAGCACTCATAGAGTCCGAGCAAATGACAGTCTTACTGAGCGAGTGTCGCCGGACGTATTGTGTGGCTTGGTATAATGCATACAGCTCAGCTGTAAAAATGGAACTCCACTCAGGAAGACGATATTTAAAAGAGACGTTGCCAAGTACAAAAGCACACCCAACACCCTGGTCTGTCTTTGAGCCATCAGTGTAAATGAACAAATTGTCATCAAATTTAAACCGGAGTGCGTGAAATTCTCTCTGGTAGACGAAACGAGGTGTGGAGTCCTTTGGAAGAGAATGAAGATCAAAGTTAACACGGACTTCGGGGCTTCGCCACGGTGGAGAGGTGCTCTCTCCAGCCGAGAAGATAGCAGGCATTGTAACGCCAAGCTGGCCGAGTAGCGAACGCAAGCGTACTCCCGGTGGTAGCAGAGCAGACGGGCGCAGAGCGAAGAGACTGTCAAGTGAGTCGTTAAAAAAAACTGCGTACGTCGGGTGTCCTCGCATGGACGACAAACGACTAGCGTAACGGCTAAGCAGGAGTTCCCGACGGTAAGAAAGGGGTAGTTCGGCGGCCTCGGCATAGAGGCTCTCAACGGGGCTAGTATAAAACGCTCCTGTCGCCAGACGGAGACCTTGGTGGTGGATTGTATTAAGGCGGCGCAGTATGGATGGTCGAGCCGAAGAATAAACGATGCTACCATAGTCCAGTTTGGACCGAACTATGGTGCGATACAGATGGAGGAGAGTAGACCTGTCAGCTCCCCACGAGGTGCCACTTAACACCCGCAGCACATTGAGAGAGCGGGTACAGCGAGCTGCCAAACGGGATATGTGGGGAGACCAACTTAACTTCCTGTCGAGAACAAGTCCCAAGAACGTCGTGGTATCCACAAATGGAAGTACTATGGGGCCCAGTCGAAGGGATGGGGGAAGGAACTCCTTCCGCCGCCAGAAGTTCATGCAGACTGTCTTGTCAGCTGAGAATCGAAAGCCAGTGTCCATACTCCACGCGTGGAGATTGTTTAGGCACCGCTGGAGGCGCCGCTCCAGGAGACCCGTTTGCTCAGAGCTGCTGTAGATCGCGAAGTCGTCAACAAATAGGGACGCCGACAATCCCAGTGGAAGGTGATCGGCTATAGAATTGATTGCCACTGCAAATAAAACAACGCTCAGGACCGAGCCCTGGGGGACTCCGTTCTCCTGATTAAAAGTGCTCGATAAAACCGAACCAACACGCACTTTAAAAACACGGTCTGTTAAAAATTCACGGATAAAAATTGGCAGGCGACCGCGAAAACCCCATGTATGCAGAGTGCGGAGGATGCCCATCCTCCAGCAGGTGTCGTATGCCTTTTCCAGATCAAAGAACACCGCTACTGTCTGGCGCTTCCGTAAAAAGTTATTCATTACTGAGGTAGATAGGGCAACAAGATGATCCACCGCAGAACGGTGCTTGCGAAACCCACATTGGACATTAGACAGGAGATGTCGCGTTTCAAGCCACCATACCAGGCGCCCGTGAATCATGCGTTCCATCACCTTGCATACGCTACTGGTGAGAGAAATGGGGCGGTAGCTGGAAGGGAGACATTTGTCCTTCCCAGGCTTTGGTATGGGAATGACTATGGCTTCACGCCAGCGTCGCGGAAAGGTGCCTTCTATCCATATGCGGTTGTAGGTGGCCAGTAGGAAGTGCAAGCTCGTTGGTGAAAGGTGTTGCAGCATCGCCACGTGAATGCCATCTGGTCCTGGAGCGGAGGACCGCGAAGACGAGAGTGCGTGGTGAAGCTCTTGTACAGTAAACTCGGTATTGTAGCATTCACGGTTCTGAGAGGTAAAGGGCAATGGAGTCGCCTCCACCGTCCGTTTCCTAGCTAGGAAAGCGTCAGTGTAATGTGAAGAGCTAGACACCTCTGCAAAATGTCGACCCAGTGCGTTGGCTATTTGTGGAGGATCGACGACGGTGTCAGTTGCGACACACAGACCGGGAATTGGGGAATGAGCCATAGTGCCCGAAATTTTTCGAAGGTTACCCCAAATGATGGAGGAAGGGGTAGACCTATTAAAAGAGCCCGTGAATGAGCGCCAACTGGCGCGTTTACAGTCGCGAAAGAGGCGACGACAATAGGCCCGCAGCCGTTTGTATCGGATGCAGTTGTCGAGCGTGGGCCGTTGTTTGAAGATTCTAAGGGCACGTCGCCGTGCTCGCAGAGCGTCACGGCATTCCGCAGTCCACCACGGGACAAGGGGACGACGTGCGTGGGAAGTCTTGCAGGGGATGGAACATTCTGCGGCTGTCAGAATAACTGTGGTAATGTGTTCCACTTGGTCGTCTATACTAGGATAATGGTAAGTACCAAAATCCGCCAGTGACGTGTAGAGCTCCCAGTCCGCTTTCGTTAACTGCCAGCGGTGTGGATGCTCAAGGATGTCAGGCATCATTAGGTGAATTACACACGGAAAATGATCGCTCGAATGTGTGTCTGAGAGAGCAGACCATTCAAGACGCCGTGCCAGCTGAGCAGTGCAGATAGCTAGATCTATATGGCTGAAAGTATTTGTGGTGTCTGAAAGATAAGTTGGTTCACCAGTGTTAAGGCAGATGACTTGAAGGTGGTTCAGTATATCTGCCAGGAGGGAGCCCCGTGGACATGGTCGTGGGGAGCCCCAAAGGGGGTGGTGGGCATTGAAATCGCCCACCAACAAAAACGGACGCGGAAGCTGGTCAATAAGATCTAGGAGATCTGATCTAGTGACGGGAAAAGAGGAAGGAGCGTAAATATTGCACAGTGTGAAGACAAATCCAGGAAGATATATCCGGACAGCAACAGCTTGTATTGGAGTACACAAAGGGACCGGTGTACTGTGTACGTCATCCCGAATAAGCAACATTACGCCCCCGTGGGCTGGAATTCCTGCCACTGGAGGAAGGTCAAAGCGAACGGCAGTGTAGCGTGGGAAAGTAATTCGAGTACCAGGGAGCAATTTTGTCTCCTGTAGAGAGAAGATGATTGGATGATATGTTCGCGTTAGAAGCTGCAGTTCTGTCCAATTCGACCGGATACCACGAATGTTCCATTGAAGAATATCCATAATGGGATAAAATGAGATGAAGGTGGACATCAGCCCGACGAAGGCGGCGGGCCACAGTGCGAATGTTCGCAACTGGTGGTGTCTGAGACAGGAGGGTCTTGCTCCATATTCTCAGAGGTTACCACAGCAGCTGCGTGAGTGTGGTCGGCAGCCCCATCTTTGGCTGATGCACCTGGAGAGACTATAGGCTTCCATGGGATGCCATCGTCACATTGTGAGGTAGGAGGGGGGAGAGTTTTCCCCCTATTTGATTTCTTGGAGCCCTGGTGAAGCTCTTTGGTTGGCTCAGATGTTTTGGTAGGGGTGCGGAGGAAATCCTCGCGCGAATGCTCTTTCTTAGACTTTCGCGTCTCTATCTGTGGTTTCACAGCTGAAGATGAAGATGAAGACTTTGAAGAGGTACTCACACTTTTCGTTGAACGTGGCGCCGTTGTCGATGTAGGTTGTTTGACAACTACTGTCGTAAACTGTAGGTCACAAGTCTGTGTGGCCATATCCCGTGTCGGTGGAGGCGTTGCAACTACAGTACTGTAATTACCACGCGGTGGGGTCTTAGGCTTACGACTGGCGTACATTTTACGTGCAACTTGTATGGGAACCTTTTCCTTTACACGGATTTCCTGGATGGCCCGTTCATCAGCAAACACAGGACATTCCCGGGAGGAAGCAGCATGATTCCCGTTACAATTTATGCAATGAGGGGACGGTGGTGGACAAATCCCCTCATGGGCCTCTTTACCACAGGTGACACATATGACCGGGTTCTTACAAGACTGGCTTGTGTGGTTAAATCGATGGCACTGATAACACCGAGTAGGGTTAGGAATATAAGGTCGTACTGTGACGACCTCATACCCTGCCTTGATCTTCGGCGGCAGAGCCACTCGGTCGAAGGTCAGAAACACTGTGCGAGTGGGCACTACAACATTGTTCTCTTTTTTTGTCACCCTGTGTACTGCAACGACGCCTTGAGCTGCCAGATATTCTTTCAGTTCATCATCAGTCAGACCGTCCAAACTGGCCGAGAAGACTACCCCTCGGGAATAATTGAGGGTCGGATGGAGCTCAACACGAACCCTCTTCAGTTGTGTTGGTGCCATTCTTGCAGGATCTTTTTCTGGGTGTCACAGTGATGTCTGATGAGATTTGATGTTTTTCTGGATTTCTGATATTTAAGGCGCACTTGTGAAATGGTCTTTTGGGGAAATCCCCACCTCAACTGTACCTCTGTGACACTGTGTCCCATCTCTCATGCACCAACTGCAACACCGCATACTTAAATCGTGATAACCTGCCATTGAAGCTGCAGTAACCGATCAAACACAGGTGCCAGGTACAGCTGTTGTTTTATACAGGCATTGCTGACCACAGTGCCGTGCTCCGAATGTTTACATATCTCCATGGTTTACATATCACTGTGTGAGGATCAGAAGAACGTAACTCCATTTCAGCTACTTCACAGAAGAGACAAAAAAAAAGGTATTTTAAGGTGTAAATTTCTTGTTTCAATGGCGTAATGTAAACTTATTTTCCAATTAAATTTGTATTACATCAATGAAACAAGATATTTTCATCTTAAAATACTTTTTTTGCCTCTCGTGTGAAGCAACTGAAATGGAGTTATGTTCTTCTGATCCTCACACAGTGATATGCTTGCCTACATAAGTTCTTATGTCTCTTCAGCATATATTAGGTTTTTTATTCCTTCTCCTCCTATATTAGGGTAAGTTGCCACAGATATCTGATCTAAATCATTTCACAATGAATTTTAATCTTATGTGGGCTCTCCTAGATGGCAAACACCACCATCATCTGCAAAACTCTAAGAGGACTGCCTAGACAGTGTATGAAATTTTTAAATTACCAATTTCCCTTCTTAGCACTAATGATTTTACAATAAGTATTGCACTGTAATTATTTGTTTTATTATCAGTTAGTTGGAGTACTTTGTCCACCCAAATGATCTCTTCTGTTCATAAGTTGTCATTTTTATGTTGTTCTGTTTTATATATAGTGGGATTAGTTACAGGGGTAGGAACCATTAGGTAGGGAGGGAAATGTAAACAGATACAACCAATTTTTTCATTAGTTGTTTTATATGTTTTTCTTGTATATGTAAATTTTGTAGTCTTTTGAGATTTGGAAGTCACTTTCAGTCTTTTTTGTGTGTGAAACAGCTAGCAGATTATAGTCAATCTTCTTGCTTCTCATTGAATCAATAAATAGTCTTCAAAATACTTACGCAAATACAGCTCCACTTGCTACAGCGACAGCACTCCCTCCCGAGCTTCCACCCGCTATGTACCAGTCACTATCTTCTGCAGCATGTGACAAAGCACTGGATGTATGAAACTTGCGAATTCTCTGTTGTTCTAAAGAGAGAGAGGTCTCATTGTTGAGTTCTTCAGGCTCCAGAGGACTTTCATTAGTAGTTTTTGCACCTATAAACTTGGAACCCCAGATATTTTTAGTGGGGCCATAGAGTGAATCTACAGTACCACACCTGTAAAACAATTGAAATCTATGTAGAAGACACCAATGGCACAAATGAATTTGACATTGCCTTACTTTAACACTTAAATCTAAATCTACATCTATACTCTACAAGACACCTCACAGTATGAGACATAGGATATTTTGTGTATCACTATCACTCCCTGCATCACTCTTTCCCGGTCATGTATGGTAGGAGAGGAAAGACTGCAGATATGTCAGCTCTAATTTAATCCTCAAAGCCTTTTTGCAATGTATGCATAGGAGGAAGCAGTACATTGGTTGGCTCTTCAAGAAACTTGTGCTCTTAGAACTTTGACAGAAACCCATACCGTAATGCCGAACATCTCTTTTGCAGTGTCGGTCACTGGAGTTTGCCAATCACCTCTGTGACACTTTTGCACTTACTAAACAAAACTAATGAAGTGTGTTGCTTTCCTCTGGATCTTCTCTGACTCCTCTTTAACCCAATCTGGAATAGACTCCACAGTGACAAGCAATATTCAAAAATTGATCAAACAAGTGTTTTGTACACTACTTCCTTTGTTGATGGACTACATTTCCTGAAATTCTTCCAATTAACCTAAGTCTGCCTTACCCTTGATTAAGTTTACGAGGTCATTACACTTCAAATAATTTTTTATGCTTATTCCCTGACATTTAAACAGTGTAGCCATTTCTAGTGATTTTTCTGCAACCACTTAGTCATAATCTTTCTATGTATCTCGAATATGTAATATTTGTTTAGGTTGAGAATCAATTAACACTCCCCAACCCCTTCAGAGTGTGTGTAAATTCTCTGAAAGAATCATCCTGCCACTCTGAAGGTCACAATTTGATCCCCTTCAAATCCACTCATTTGGCTGTAGGAAGCAGGAGTGTGTGTATGTGGCAGGTTCCTGTTCGCTGTCAGAGTGAGGCTTACGGGTGTAAACATTCCTTATTAAAGGGTACACACAGATGGCACTCTAGAAGGTATGTCACTACACTATCTGTTGGAGGACAATGTTGAAACCACTGTCAGTACATCCACTATCCCCAAAGTGACATCTTTCAACATCAGAACAAAATCAATGTCATCTTTCCAGATGTACTATTTACATTATATCTTATATTTAAAGGCTAGTGCACATAAGCAAGAATAAGAGAGAGAGAGAGAGAGAGAGAGAGAGAGAGAGAGAGAGAGAGAGAGAGAGAGAGAGAGAGAGAGAGAGATAAACAGGCAAAAACCTAGATACCTACCCCATAGCGAATTCGTCCATATTGCACTTTCCCAACAAGACCGCGCCACTTTCCTTCAGCTTCCGAACCACAGTTGCATCATAAGGAGGGCAAAAATCTTTCAACATCCTTGAAGCACAAGTTGTTTTTATATTCTTCGTACAGAAATTGTCTTTTACTGCAACAGGTACACCGTCAAGTGGGCCTTGTGGGCAGCCTAAAAAAAATTGCGTAAAAATTTTAGCTTTCTTTCTGGTTGAAGCATACGAGTATAGTTTTTTCTTTTTTTTTTTTTTTTTCCACTCATCAGTTTCTGAAACAGCTAATTTTATTGGTAGTTTCATAAATTAACACATCAGTAGCTCAGCTTATTTTCACTCATTGTCTTATGGCTTAATAAGCTACAAACATATTGTTTACTGAGCAACAATCAGTAGGAAGAAAAATAAGTGGTATTCACAAATGTAACCAAAACTGAAACACAGAACTACTGTGTTGGAGAAAAAGTACAAAGTGAACAAAGTATACAAGTCTTACATGATGGGATGATAATGGATCTCTTACGCTAGAATTTAGTAATGAACATTTAGAAAATCATACAGAAGAATCAGTGGTGAAGGAAGTAGGATACCAAAGTACTGAAATGATACCCATTTGGAGTTTGCCAAGGATGTGGGTACTGCAACAAAGAACACCAGGGTAGGCAACAGCAATTAAAAGGAATGGACATCACATATGTTGGACAAACATTGCTACAGGGTTGGTAACTGGAAAGAAATCTTGGATAACAGCACAAACACTTCAACTGATCTTTAGGTGAAGACAAGAATACAACAATGTAAATCCCTTAGGAATAAAAATGAATAGAAAATGCGGGGAAGTCGAGATGAAATGTGAAGAAACTGAGAAGCAAAGTATCATCAAAGGAACTGATTCAGCATGTACAAAAGTCAAAGCAACCTTCAGTGAACATAAAAGCAAGGGTGGTAAAGATTAAGAATGCATTGGGAATTTCTCTGTTAAAAAGAAAGAGTGGATAGAGGGAAAAAGTCCATTGAAGGCCTCTATAATGAGGATTATTTCTCTGGTGTGATAGAAACAGAACATGGAGACATTGCTGGAAACTTGGTGCTCTATAATTAAAGTACAAATGTGAAAGAGGTTTCAAATACTTGAGATTAAATAAGAGAGAAGGGATAGGTAAAATTCCACCCAATTTTCTCAAATTTTTGGGGAAATGACTATTATAGTGGGAGAATACAATCATGAGTCTGGTAATGTACCATCAGACTTTCAGAAAAATTCTATCTACACAATTCTGAAGATAGGAAGGGAAGTGTGAGAACTATCACACAATCAGCTTAACTGCTTAAGCATCCTAACTACTGACAACAAAATATAAAAAAACAATGGGAAAGAAATAGAATCTGTTATATGAAGATCAGTTTAGCTTTAGGAAAGGTAAATGCACAGAAAAATTTCTGGCATTGCACTTGATAATTGAAGGGAGAAAATAAAAATCAAGACACTTTTATAGGATCCATCGACTGAGAAAAGTGTTTGAAAGTGTAAACAGCACAACTTATTCGAAATTCTGAGGAAAATAGGAGTAAGCCTTAAAAAAGATGGTAAATACAACATTAGCATACCCAAAAATGCTTCACAATTTTTAAACATGGATGATAATTGGCTATACAGCCCCTCCTATCCCAGCCCATCTCCCCTTCTTTATCCGTATACTAGATTATACAGAAAATAGGAAAGTATTCTTTAAGGCATATTGGCCTACCAGTAGAATAATACTACAACGATATCTGAATAATAGAAAACACACACACACACACACACACACACACACACACACACACACACACACAAAATGGTGCATTACAGATAATGCTTTGATGTAATTTGAAATTGAGAAATCATCCAGAAAAATGTTCTAAGGAACAAGTATATCATTTTTTCACTTAGTAAAATATAAACTGCTGGTTTTCTGAGTCTTCCCAATATGATATTTAGAAATCTTAAATCAGCATTTTAATCAGATATTTTCTGAGACTGGCCCCCGACCAGGTCCCATCTGGTGGTGGTATCCATCTCCATGTGTTCTGATGTAGATCTGCACCAACTGCAGCTGTCTACTGTGGTGCAGCTATAGGCTACCACAAGTTCTGTAAGTGGCCCACACCTGCCAGGTGTGTTCCTAGCACTATTGAGATACTGTAGATATTCCTTAGTCTGTTGATGACAGCAGTGGCTTTTTCTCATGGCCGTGTCACTCTCTTGGCCGTCAGAGTTCAATTTATACCTGTAAGGTGCCCTTCCTGCCACATCAGGCTGCTGTAGGAGTTGCACGTTATGTCTGCACACCCTGCAACAATCTCATTTGGTGGTGGACATTTCTGGAGTTCTGGCTCATGTCTGCATTCCCAGGTTGCATGGTGTCTGACATTCCAGATGGTCGCAGCTAAAACTCTCTCTCTCTATGATGTAGAACTGCCGTCTGATGGCCATAAAAGGTTTTATCCCATTAAGTGTGGCCCCAGTCATCTGACATTCACTACCAAGGAAAGAAACTTCCTATAAATACAACATTCGAGAAAGATTGAACCAGGCCTAGTTGTGAAAACTAAGACTAAGTATTCCCGTATTAATTTCTGAATTGAAACCCATGGTTACATATAATTAACTACTTTAGATACCATGGTGATCACCCTCAGATGATGGAGTTTGACGAACCCCTGTGAACACAAAGAAAAGATTCAAATGCTGTACCATCTCCACCCACTATCTCATCAGGAATAGGAAAATGATCAACAAGCAGTTCAACAGCAACAGTACAGGATTTTGTTTTTATTCTTAGCCATGTCCTCACCAAAAAGGGGAGCATCCTAGGAAATATGACGGAAAATTTATTTCTCTAATTTCAAAATTTCAGAGCACAACTAATGAACAATTTATTGTAATTTCCAAGCTTTTCAGAGATGTATTTAGTATAAGAAAAACCATACTAAACAGTATTGATTCCTCAATATTTGTTGGCAATGCCATTAATGAAAACAAAAATGGGGAGTGCAGAATAGAGTTCTCCATAACCAAGTAAGCAAGCACAAAATGCGTTACGAAATGAGCAGAGCCTAAGTGGGTAGGCTGCCTCCACAAATAACCGCAGCAAAGCATATGAGGTTTGAGCGAGTATACGGTTTGAATGGCTGACTATTGCAGCCAAGATTGGAAGGCACGAGAAGGTGTGGGCCAGTGTCTGACTCGCGTTAAGCGCCCTTTTCTGTGAATGACAACAGCCAGCACAGGCTTCTCATAATGTGTTTGTCTGGAATCATACAACTGTAGTAAGAAAGTAAGAAGCAGACTGGAAAATATGTGTAGCCTACATATTAGTGAACATAAAAATTGATGTGACGTCTACAGTATATATCTGTTGAATTTGGAAGGAAACCTCTTATGTGTTCAAGACTTATCATGCATAAACTGCTCTAATTTGTTGATTTCCACTTGGGAAAGAAACATAGTTGTCAGAAATATCATAATTCGCTCAAGAATACTGATAATAATAAAATAGTATAGCAGTGTTATCAGCTATTATAATTAACTTGCCTGATTGATTTATGCTAACAGCTTATCTATTTTTACAGGAGAAACAAGTGTTTGTATCTGAGTCATGATTTTCCTATGTGAGGAAATTAGAATTACTTCCACACAGAGACTTACGTTCCTCTGGACGTCATTCCCTTATATCAATAGACCTGACGTAAATAAAAATCAAGAAGTTCATGGCAGAGTGACACAAATGAGTGTAAATTATGTAGGTACACCATGTGATCTTTAATGTAACTACTTCTGTACTCTGAGGGCATGGTGTCGTACCACCAAACAGAAGAGTCTTGCTCGACCCACTAAGTGAGTAGAAGGAACTGAGCATAGCCTACCCGCACCAATACTTGTGACCGAACAAAGAAGCCACAGCCAGAGATTTGCAGAGGGCGAGTACGGCTGGGTACTGAGTAATTTCAGTCAGGTCTGTAACAGAAAGAATACAACCGCCTGTACCTGACCATTTTCATACTCAATACACAACTCAGACTATTATTATTTTATGGTTTGATTGTGCTCATTTCATTCCAATCACAAGGACTATACTGGTAAATAATTTTTATAACAACACAAATATCTTCTTCTTCTTCTTCATTATTATAAATCAGGGTGTCCCTGTGTTTGTTTTTGTGTTTCTATTGAATACCAACCTACAGTTTTGTTCCAATCTTCACAAAATTTGGCACACATCTTCAAATTAGAACAACTATCCATTATCTGCATAACATTTTGTATGGTGTATGGCAAAGGGTACTATACCTATGGAATTTGACAAAATCTAAAGTTTTCTTCCTGTTTTGATAGAATTGCACACTCTTTGACAAAAAAGAGTAAGTACAGGCCGGGCGCAACATGGGACAATAAATGTGGCCATGCTGATACACTCCAAGTCCGGTTATCTGCACAATCTGGCAACAGTGTAGACTGTGACAGTTTATGCAGTACTTCTTGTGTTCTATTACAAGAGGTTTAGGGCAGCTACATTCATGATCTCGCAGTAAAGTGCGTGACTAGCAATGTGAATGTTGGCGATCGAAACCACCTGTAGACAAAATTTTTATTTCACCTTCCTTGTGAATGCTGATGCTATAAGTGTAAGGGGAGCATATGCGTAACGTATTTCACTTTTGATACACTGGTAATAACATATCGGTCCAATGACATTGCTGCCTCTGGACACAGCACACGGTAGAGCTCTCCGCGGCCCACTAGCAGGCGGCAGAAGCAGTGGCTAAAGTTACAAAAATAAGGATGAGAGCACTGGAGTATATTTCTCTTTCAAATAATAATTAGTGTTTTATGAAACATTTAAAAGTCAAAGAAACAAATTTGATAAAACCCTCTCAATAACACTGTTAAAAATCATTAATTCTGACGAGTGGTATTTTCACAGACAAACTATTTCGAAAACAAGATTCTCCAGTGTCATCTTCTTCTTCCTCCTCCAAGTTTCCTTGATTTTGTTGGTGCATTTCAAATTCTTCTATTTACTGATTTCCATAACTAGTGGCAATCTGATATCTGACACATGGTTTCAAAACTCATTTCAGTAACATGTATAATTTTTAGTATTGCAATTTTAACAAATTAATACAATAACCTTTGTAAAATATTCATAGGAAATGAAGTGGAACTTGACTCCTTTGGTCATATAAGTAATACTGTGTGAATAAATCCAAAACAAATATTGTACTATCAAAAAATGTAAAATCCAGACAATCAATGCAAAAAACTAAGATAATATGCTGGTTAACACAAAGAGAAGGTTTTGACTATAGGACCACAAAGTTAAACATTATGATTCTATTAGATGAAGTCTGACTCTCAGGCAGCAAAACACACACACACACACCAGCCAATGTCCTCCCCAACTGCAACTTACATACAGCCTAGCCATCCTTGGCCATTGCATATGAAGTGAAAAAGCTGACCAATTTCCAGTTATGCATTGTGTCCGACTGCAGTCCAAATAGATGAAATTGCGGTCCAAATAGATGAAATTACTGTCCTGATCTTTTTCAGAAACAGAATTCACATTTCCCACATCTTGTTTTCAAACAAAGCTTCCAAAGAAAATGAGAGTGGGTAAAATAAAAGCCAAATTGATTACATATTGTGTAGAAGGAAAAATAGTGGGGAAGTGTGAAATACTAAGGTCATATACGGTGAAGGAATAGCAACACAACATAAGTTGATTGTTGCAGATTGTGAGATGAAAGTAGGTAAAAGACAGAGGCACATAAACCAAAGTTAAAGAAAAATTAAGTGGTGGAGATTAAAGGACAAAAATTTGAGAGAGGAGTTTACTGAAGAAGTACTGGGAAAGATGAAATTACAAAAGAGTGTGCAGGAGTGGTGGAAAATAAATAGTGCTGTTATAAGGAAGACCAGGGAGGAAGTGCTTGGATTAATACCTGGGAGAGGTGTGCCAAAAGATAAGGAAGGAAGCATGGTGGTGGAATGAAGAGGTGCGGAAGGTGGTGAAGAAAAAGAAAGACACTAAGAGGAAGTGGGATATGTCTGGAAGCGTTGAGAACAGGGAAGCATACAAAAGTGCCAAGTAAGAGGCAAAAAGAGCTGAGGCTAAGGCTCAAGCTGAATCGGTAAGGGAGGCATACGAACAACTAGAAAAAGAAAAAAACAGGGTGTGAGACAACATACGTATAGGCAAATCAAGAGATAAAGCTTCTAAAGATCTAACAGCAATGAAACAAATGAAAGATGAAAGAGGAATATTTCTGCATGATTACGGAAAAATAATCCAAAGGTGGAAGAATTATTCTGAGAAATTGTTGATTGAAGAAAATGTAAGAGTTGAAACTGAGGAAGGCGAGGCTAATAAAGGATATAAGTAGAGAGGAAGTCGAACGAGCAGTTGAAAAGATGAAAAATCAGAAGGCAGTTGGCCCAGACCAGATTCCCGTTGAGGTATGGAAGTGTCTCGGTATAAAGGAAACTGAACTCCTTTGGGTTTTGATGAAGAAGATGTGGCGACAGGAGGAGATGTCAGACGAGTGGAGAACTAATGTACTGATCCCAATATTTAAGGGGAAAGATGATGGGCACGACTGCAGTAACTATAAAGGTATTAAATAGATGGCACACACAATGAAAATTTGGAAAAGAGTTATAGAGGCAAGAGTACGCAAGCAGACTGTGGTGTGTGAAGAACAGTTTGGGTTCATGCCTGGAAGAGGAACGACTGACGCAATACATGCTTTAAGGCAGATAGTGGAGAGACACCGGGAGATGCGAGCCAATTTACATACGGCTTTCATTGATTTGGAGAAAGCTTATGCCAGAGGGACGAAATATGGAGAAGCATGAGAGAGCAGTGCATGCCAGAGAAATATGTGAGATTAGTAAACAAAATGTACAGAGGAGCAAAGATACAGGTGAGAAGTAGTCTGGGCACGACAAAGGAGTTCCCAGTAAAAGTGAGCTTAACCCTTACCTCTTTGTCCTGATTATGGATGGGCTGGTGAAAGATGTGAAAAAAGAAGCGCCATGGAATACGATGTTTGCGGATGATGTGGTTCTTTGTGAGCAGAGCATTGATGGACTTTAAGAAAAGCTGGAGGATTGGAGGAAGGCACTAGAAGAAAGAGGGATGAAAATTAGCAGTACGAAAGCAGAATATTTAACACTGAAGGATGGGCACATACGGTCTTGCAAGATCCAGGATGAGGAACTGATATCGATCTGTAATTTTAAATACCTGGGGTCATACATACAGAAGGGCGGAGGACTGGAAAGCGAGGCACAGCATCCAATAAACTGTAGTTGGATCAACTGGAGGAAAATGAGCGGAGTGATGTGTGACAAGAAGGTGAGCAATGGGTTGAAAGGAAAAGTGTACAAGTCGGTGGTAAGGCCTGTTATGGTATACGGGGCAGAGACATGCCCAATCACAGTAGCCCAGGAAAGGAAGATGGAAGTGTCAGAAATGAGGATGCTGGAATGGATGTGTGGGGTAACAAGAAAGTACAGAATCAGAAATGAATTTGTTAGAGGAGTTGTGAAAGTGGGACCCACAGGGAAAAAGATACAAGAGAGTAGACTAAGGCAGTATGGACACTTGAAGAGGAAAGGGAAAGAGTATATCAGAAACAGAGGTGAAGATATAAAGACTGAAGGAGCGAGAAGGAGAGCAAGACCGAAGATGAGGTGGAAGGATAAGCAGATACCGGGGGACCTAAGGGAGAAAGGATGGAGGAATGAATGAATAGAATATTATCGAGCAGAAGAATCCAGAAGAGCAACGGTGACCCTACTTGACGAGGGACAAGGCTATGATAAAGAAGACGACGTAAAAGCATCCTTATGAATATGATACAAGGAACTTGCCGTGTGAGTTTTGGTTTCCCATGCGAAGGAGACTCTTGAATATTCCTTGATTATAGAAATAAGATTTCAGGGCTCACCTGTAGACGGGGATACCGCCCGTCAGCGTGGACCAGTGACACCATCCCAGTGCGGTAGTTTTGAGGTGCGTCCGGGTTTGTAGAAGGCGCGAGTTATTATTTGGTGGTTGAGTTAAAAACGATAGTTTGTTTACAAAAAAAAATTATATTTTGTGTTTAAACGTGATCTGTAGCTTCTGTCTGACGATTAGGTGTAGGTTAACCGAAAGATTTTTTCTTTCGTATGTAAGCGCCGAAGGCGTGAATTTTTGGTACAAGACCTGTGATGTATGGTACATTCTGTTATCCATAATAACTACAGATTATTTGTATCTGCAATACATAAGTATTAAGATATCCCGTATACTGGCTTTCCAACATCTAGATGACGTCATGGATCAAAGCAGGTGGGTGGTATCCCAGTCTAGAGTTATGCCGATTTCAGAGGACCACAATGGACGAGTTTTCAGAGACGCAGATAATGGTTTTCTGTAGGAGAGGAACGACAGTGAGAAGGGGCAAATCAGTTCAGTATCATTCAGCCTATAACAACTGTGCGGGAATGGCACCAAATATATCCTGTTACAAACATCGGAAATGAAAGTTGCACACGATAGATTATACATACCATCTTTGTATCGAATATTAGATTCGGCGGCTTGTGCGCGTGACAATTTTTCTTCAATATGAATAAATGCATTAAGTTCTTCAATGCGCCGAGATCTTGCCAAACACTCTTCACACAAACTGGTTGGCAACAATAATCCATCACGCAAAAACTGAGAAACCTGTGGATAAATATTCCTTCATTCGCATTATATATATGAAAAGGGTAAAGTTAAGCTACATCAACAACTGTATTTAAAACTCACCTGACGAATGGATAGCGAGAGCATTACCAATAACTTTCAAGATGCCAAAAAAACAAGTTCGACTATGTATCTGACAGGTCTCGCACTATTTTAAATCAATTATGGTATTTAGAATTGACTGTCTGCAATAATCGTACCTGTACACGAATCTCAAACTCCCGCCATACAAATTTGTACGACTGTGCACTCTACAGCGTCGGTACAGCAGACAACACTGTGTTAATGTGCATGGATAACAGATGGAATATCCTATATCGATATATCGCGATTTGAATCGACAAAATACCGATAACATATATACATATGACGTCGTTTTTATCCTGCAGTTATTCTTTCATATTCACAGAATATGTGACATCAACTGCCAATGGGCAAAGCTGAAAATGTGTACCCAGCTGGGATTCGAACGAGAGTCTCCCGCATTCTAGTCAGGTGAATTTAGGTCGACTATCGAGTTTTGCGGTCGAATCGTGGCAATCGATGCCATGATCACAACATATACGAACTACAGCAATACCGCCTAGAAGATAAGGCCTGACAACTGGCTGGGTCTACGTGACACCGAGAGGCGGTGGACGTAAGCTGACTGGCCGGCCGCTACGAAGCGGTGGGGGTGCCCCAGTGGGCAGCCAGTCAACTGGCAGCTGCCGCCTCTTAGTGTGACGTAGGCACGGCCAGTTGTCAGGCCTTATCTTCTAGGCAGTGTTGACTACAGACGACGTTTTGTTAAGGCCGTATTACCTACACCACCTAGAAGACAAAGTCTTACAACAGGCCGTGCCTACGTCACACTTAGAGGCCGCGACCGCCATCTGGCTGGCTGACCGCTGCGCGGCGGTGGGCGTGCCCCAGTGGCCAGCTAGTGAGGTGACAGCCACGGCCTCTAAGCCTGGTGTCACACGCTCCAACATGTACGCAGACATGTCTGTACAGACCTTTTTTGCGCAGAAATGTCGGAGCGTGTAAATTACTCATCGACGGATGATGCCCGGTCTGCGCAAAGTCTGGCATGGTTTGAAATCACACAGATGCCACTCAGCCAAGTCGGAGCGTGAAAACGATATCTCAGACGAATTGCACAGTCAATTGTTGCTGTAGCCAGCGTACATTGTAGTATTGTTATTGTTGTGGCAGTGAGGAGGCTAACGTAACAATATGAGTGATGTTTCCGGAGAGAGTCACGGTTCTCGAATGCACACATGAGAGTTTTTAACGGAATTCATTGAACTTTACAAGTCGTTTCCAGCCATATGGAAGATTAAAAGCTGGGACTATAATGACAGAAATAACAAACGTGTTGCATATCAAACATTAATAGCAAAACTGAAAGAAGTATAGCAAAATGCAAATAGAGAAATGGTTGTAAAAATAAATAAATGCATAAGGAGTTGCGACTAACTTCTGTTCTCACCTTCAAATATTGCTGCCTTATAGCACAACATGTTTTTGGAATGATGTCAGATAGTGATGATGATGATACCACAGCAGAAAATTTAAGGTCAGCATAACTTCTGCCTGTAGCTAGAAACCGCAATGTCACTAAAAATCTCTCATAAGCACTTATTGACTTTCTCATCACACTGTCATGTCTCATTATGTGTGATGTGACGTGTTCTAACAGCACAAAAATGTTTCCTCGTCCATTCGCAAATAATTGAACCAGTCATCTTTTTCAACTTTTAGTTATTTTAAAAGTTTAATGTGTGAAAGTGATAAACGTTTTAATAGCCAGTCCTTAACCCACTTTTTATGTTGTGGCCTCTTTCTTTTCTTTCCTTCTAATATAATTTCTGTGTACAGCAGTATTGTTTTATAAGCAATTTTACTTACGTTGCCCACAGCCTTTATACAATGGACAGAACAACTCAAGAATGAGCAAAGATGTACCAACGATTGGACGTGTAAATGCAAAGCTTTAATGCGCAGATGATCGTTGCAAAACTGGTCTGCACAGACATGTTGTAGCGTGTAAAGGGGCGCTAAGTGTGACATAGGCACGGCTAGTTGTAAGGCCTTGTCTGTAGAGGTTCGTTCCAGCAGCTGCCAGACTGCTTGACGTGCATGCGCAACGCTGAAATTGTGTTCCAGCCGCGCCTTCTCCCGCTTCTGGCTACTTGGAGTGTGGCTGTTTTGTCTTCCAGCAGTTGTCGAAAGCAGCCAGACGCTACCCTGAAAAATATTTCTGGCGCGATCAAGCTGCCAATTTGCGCATGCGCAGAAAGATCTGAGTTAGAGTGGAGGGAAGCCATCACGTGACATGTGTGACTTTGTAGCGGGTTTTCGATTATTTCAAAGTCACTGCAATCACACTTAAGATCAGATATTTCTCGTTTACACTTCTTCGTTATTAGGAAGGGAAGTATTTTCATTATTCCTTTAAAATGACCTTTGCTTGCAGCCAGAAACAGTGCCAAAAAGGTTCCAGCGGTGCTAGTATCAAACAAGGGTTTTTATGTCGTAGTACCTGCATATGCGCAGTAACACATGTCTCTTAGCGCTTGAAAGTAGCCGTCTGGCAGCTGCTGGAACGAACCTTACTTAGGTGGTGTTGATATTACACGATACACCTATGCTGCAACGCCACAAGCGTGATTATCAGGAACTACATACTGCTTTATGTAAACTAAACACGGAGTTTGTAACATTGATCTGGGTTAAGCTCGTTGGTTTGACGTATGTGTGATTATTAGTTCTTAAAAAAAGTGAATAATTTATTTTATTCCCTTTAAAAGTATAATTTGAATTCTGTACTATGGATAGTGGGGAATACGGAGAAGGAGGTCAGAACAAACTCTCTGAAAATCTAAAAACATTGGCAACTGTCGCCAATGTGGTACAGGCATTACACAATGCAGTTCTCGCCATCGAAGTGCAAGACATTGTTTCATCCAGATAAAGACAAGCAGAAATTACAATCAGCAAACCTGACAAACGTACAGCATCGGAGACTTCAATCATCTCGGATGAGAACATAATTAACAAAGTCGGCTGCTCACAGGTTAGTGACAATGAGTTTAATTATCTAAAACCAGACTGTACAGAGAAAACGATGTTGGACCTTACTCATTCTATACTGAAAGTTCAACAAATGACGTTGGTCGCTTACATCCTATGTCTGTAGGAAAAATGATTCACAACAGCTATCCAGAAAAGAAAGGCCAAATTTTAAATATTACGCAAATAGGTCGCAACAGAATAAAAATTGATGCTAGTAATCCAGACATGGCAAATTTATTACTGAAGATGCTTTGCACGACATGGAATCTAATAAACTATGTTGCAAAAGATGAAAGAAATGATAAAATTAATATCTCTCCCCAAAAATTCCATGATTTCTTCGTTAAATCAGTTGAAGAAGTGGGAAGTGCTATAAATATACCTGAATTTACTTCATCACAGCTTCTGTCAAAAAATGTCTGTATATGAACAAATGTGGGTATTCTGAGCTTTTCTAAGGTCTCACCTAGTCTTGTTTTAAGAGTACTGTTGTGAAGCAGTTGAAATCTTCTGACAGTGTAGACATATATAACTTGTCCTTCAATATACTGAAGAAAGTAATAGATTATATAAAGCACACCTTAACACATTGCATAAAAAAGTGTATATCAGGGGATATTTTCCTGAAATGCTTAAAGTGTCCAGGGTAGTCCCAGTATATAAAAAAGGGGATAAAGACTCTCCTTCTAGCTACAGGCCAATTTCGATAATTCCAGCTTTTACAATGCATAATTTACCAACAATTATGTGATTACTTTGAAAATCTTGGAATAATTAGTGCATCACAATACGGTTTCAGAAAAAACCTTTCAACTGTGGATGTTATAGACTCTGTAGTCAAGTACAGTCTTCGAGTATTTGAGGACAAAGGCTTTGCTCAAGTCACCTTTTGTGATCTAAGCAAAGCCTTTGACTGTGTAGAGCATACAATACTCCTTGAAAAACTGGACTTCTATGGTGTTAGAGGCAATAGCCTTAATCTATTGAAGTCTTATCTGCACAACTGTAAGCAAGTTGTATGTGTTGGTAAAGAAATGTCCAGAATGGAACAAGTGAAGGTAGGTGTCCCACAGGGATCTGTGCTGGGCCCTTTCCTGTTCCTAATAATGATTAATGACCTGCCTTCATGTATCAAAACTAACACAGTACTATATGCAGATGACACAACTTTTCTGCACAGCAATAATGATCTGATAAGCCTTAAAACGTGTGTTGCAAAGACAGTTGAACAAGCATCACTTTGGTTCAAAGAAAATGGGTTCTTGCTCAATGAACACAGCAGATGGTATTTAGTCTATAAGATAAACTTCCATCAGACGATCCTAGTTATGTTAAGTTTTTGGGGGTTAACTTGGTTGATAAATTATCTTGGGGTGAACATGTAAAATACATAAGCGTTATACTGTCTAGAGTAATTTATTTGTTAAAGCGTCTTGTGGATTGTGTGGATACATGACATTCTATTCAAATGCTTGTTCAAATGTTTGTAGAGTCTATGGGACTTAACTACGGGGTCATCAGTCCCTAAACTTACAAACTACTTATGAACTACCTAAGACTGAGGACGGCACAAATATCCATGCCCGAGGGGGGATTCGAACCCCTGACCATACTGGCTGTGCAGACCATGACTGGAGCGCCTCACTCTCCTCGGCCACTGCGGCCGGTGACATTCTATTATTGCAGAAAAAGGATATTAGAGTAATTACAGGTTATCCATATAAGGCACATTGTAAACCTTTATTCTATGAACATAAAATTATGACTTTCATAAACTTGTATGTATATTATGTTTTAATCTATGCAAAGAAGAAGCTACCAGAAGTAAAACGAAGAGAAAATATACACTGTCATAACACAAGGAGGAATAGTTGTATCTATAGTCCGTATCATAGACTATCAAAATCAATTAATAGTTATGATATTATAGGGCACAAATTATTTAATAAAGTTCCTCAAGCTGTGCAAGACTTTCCAGAGGAAGCATACAAACAAGCTCTTTATGATTGGTTAGTTGCCCATCCATTCTATGATATAAATGAGTTTATAAGTTGTAATATTATGATGTGCTGTAAATAAGTATGAACTCAACTGTATTCATGTTAATAACTGTGATATAAATGAGTTTATAAGTTGTAATATTATGATGTGATGTAAATAAGTATGAACTATACTGTATTCATGTTAATTAACTGTGAACTGTACTGTACTCTAAGTGTGACTTTGCCTATTGTCTCAATGGCCTAATGATAATAAAATTATTATTATTATTATTATTACTCTGGTCATCATCCGTTTATTTAATTTACAAACAATGAATGATTCATGATGTTTTCGTTGAATTGTCAGAAGAAGAAATCTTACAAGAGATCTCATCACCAGCAGAAGTTCAAATGTTTGTAGAACTTATGGGACTTAACTACGGGGTCATCAGTCCCTAAGCGTACAAACCACTTATGAACTAGTTAAGACTAAGGACGGCACAAATATCCATGCCCGAGGGGGGATTCGAACCCCCGACCGTAGTGGCCGTGCAGACCGTGACTGAAGCGCATCAGTCTCCTCGGCTACCGCGGCCGGCCCAGCAGAAGTCATTAATATTTAAAGGAAGACAAAAAAGGTTATTAGTGATAACGAAGAAACGATAGTTAAGCTTAAAACATGTTTCTCAGACACTCCCACAATATGTATATTTACATGGTACAAGATGTGAGGTAGAATTATACATCCCTTCTGTTAAACAATGTTTTAATAGTCTTTGATTCGGTCATATAGGAAAACAATGTATAAGTCAGAATCGATGCAAAAGATGTGGGGAACACCACTCTCACTTGCAATGCACTAGAACAACAGTCAAATGCATATATTGCAATGTACCACATCAAGCTACTGACAGGATATGCACTATTTATTCAGAAACGTCAACGTATTTGCTACACAAAATCTCCTACCGAGAGTCAGAGAACTTCCTTCGACACCATTCCTTTCATGGAGGTAAAAGGAGCATATACCTCCATGATTCCTTTTCACGTGTCACACAAGGATATTCACCTTCTTTTAAGGAAATAAAAAGTTCTGTAGTAGACACTTCTAATCTAGCTGATTTTCCTCTAATTAAAGCTAGTTCATCAGGCAAAACTACTGAAGTCAAAGATCACTCATTAAATGGGCAACAAACGAACAGACATTACATTCCCAACTTTTATCAGAAATTTAACCGAGCAAAAAGACAATGCCAAATCCGTCTATAACATATCAGAATTTAACACAAAATCGTATAGACAAACAATGCAAAACGTATAATTTGACCCAAGTGGTTTAACAGGAAATCACATTGAATTTAATCCATTCCGACTGCAACAGATACCGCAAGAAGATAAGGAAACTGAATCAATTAACAGTTTATCAGACAAAATATTTCATTTAATTCTTTCTGTTGTGGATCAATTGCAAAAAAATGAACCAGTGGATACTCAAACAGTCAAAACCAGGCTTATGAAACTGCCGCCCAAACCAAGAATTTGATTGATATCCCTCGTCCAAAATAGGGAATTTAAGGATTTTACAATGGAATGCAAGATCTGTTTTAACTAACAAAATTAGCCTGGAAAATGAACTATACCAACAGAAGATAATGGTTGCTTGCATATCAGAAACATGTTTTAAATCTGATATATCTATATCTTTCAAGGGCTACAATTTAATAAGATCTTATAGATTGGATGGAAAAGGTGGTGTTACAATTTTGGTTCACAAGAGTATGCCGTTTTCTAATACTGATATTCAGTTAATTAATGACAATCTTCAAGCAGTAGCCATCAAAATCTTTCTCAGTTCATCTACTTATTCCATAATGTCAGTGTATAATCTGCCATGAAATAAAATAGAGCCTGATATTTGGAGCAAAGTCTTTCAACAATTAACTACTCCAGTTATTATATGTGGAGATTTTAATTGCCACAGCATAAGTTGGGGCAAAGAATTCACAGATAGAAAAGGAGCTGCTTTGTTAACTGCGATAGAAGATAATCAGTTAATCATATTGAATGATGGTTCTCCCACAGTAATACCCCACCCTTTCATCGAGCATCTGCAGTGGACTTTATGTTCTCCTCAAGTTGCCAACATTCTGTCAGATTCTTTAGGTTCAAACCATCTACCTATTTTGCTCATCGTCAACGAGAATCTCTTACCACAGAAAAGACAGATAAAAAGTGGTTGGAGTATTAAAAAAGCACAGTGGGATGTTTATAAGGCCTCTCTGCTACAAAACAACTTAAACCTTGGCGAACCATCAAATATGAGAAAGTTATATGAACATTTAAGAAATACTATCTTGGATGAAGCAGACAAATCAATACCAAGAACAAAGTCAGTAGATTTAAATAAAAGACCTGCTTCAAATTGGTGGTCTCCAGACTGCTCTAAAGCTATCGGCAGACGAAGACTTGCACTTCATTCATACAGGAGGAATCCATCACTAGATAACTATCTTCAACTTTGAAAAAAGCAGGTACAATCTAAAAAATTTCTAAAACAACAAAAAAGGCTCATTGGCGAACTTTTTGTGAGAATATGAATAAACAAACGAATATATCAGAAGTTTGGCAGTGTGTCAAGAAACTAAGGAACCGATTTTCGCCAGCAATAGACTCCTGTATACAGTTGGATGTCTCTTGTGTAAAAGCTTTCATGGATAGATTATGTCCACCATCAATATCCCTTCCAATCACAATTCCATCGGTGGAGTACTCAGCACACTTTTTATGTCAGCCATTTCAATATGCAGAACTACAAAAAGTCCTAGAAGAAGCTTCTGATACTACTTCTGGAATAGATTCAATCCATTACTCAATGTTACAAAACATGCCTACAATAGCTCAAATGCGTTTATTGAACATTTATAATAAAATATGGATGAAGGAAGGATTGATGTATGAGTGGACAACTCAGATTATTATTACTGTTGCAAATCCTAACGCCAATCCTTTTGACGAAAAAGCTTCAGACCAATTGCATTATCATCTTGCATTAGAAAAACACTTGAACATATGATCAAAAATAGATTGGAATGGGGGCTTGAATCTAGAAATTTACTCCCAAAATAGCAATCTGGTTTTCGCAAGAGAAAAGGAACGTTTGATAATCTCTGAATTTTAACTACGGAAATTCAAACAGTTTATAAACAGAAGCAAATACTTTCAGCTCTCCTTCAGAAATTATTAAATTTGGGTATTCCGTCTAGCTTTGTGTTAGGAATCAAATCATTTTTAATTGTACATAAAATCTTTGTTCGGCATAATTATAAATTATATGGCCCAAGAACTATATATAAAGGCCTACCACAGGGAGCTATTTTAAGCCCTTTACTTTACATTATCTACACATCAGACTCGTAATATATCTTTTCTCCACTCTTCAGTATGCTGATGACATATGTATATATGCTATAGACAAAAGATTGCATACAGTGGAGTATTTATTATATCGCGCAGTCACAGCATTCACACACTGAATGAACATGGCCTTACATTATCAGAAAATAAGTCCACAGTGGTTCACTTTACAAAACAAAGAATTCAAGGTAGAGCCTATTTCATTCAACTGGGAGAAAGAGAATTTCCAGTCAAACCATCAGTAAAGTTTTTGGGCATGATTTCAGACATGCGTTGCACTTGGAATAATCACATAGCGTATATTACAAATAAAATAGAAAAATCCATGAATGTTATGAGATCAGTTGCTGGCACTTGGTGGGGAGATCATCCCTCTGTGTTACTGATATTATACAGATCTCTAATAAGATCAATTTTGGATTATGGAAGTTTCCTGTATGGTAATAGTTCACGAAAAACACTGGCTAAGCTTGACAGCCTGCAATATAGATGTCTCAGGATATGTTTGGGAGCCATGCGATCTACACTCACCAATGTATTGTTAGCTGAAGCAGTGGAGATGCCTTTATCAATACGAAGACGTCATTTAGCAAGCAGATTGCTTCTAAGGAAAATACAAGATTCAGCACATATTTTACATAGTCACCTTACTCAACTGCAAACAATGTGTCTTGAGAACAATGTAAATGAAAATCAGCTTCCTTTACTGGTATTAGCAACGAACACCATTCGTGAGATCCAGTACCACATTATGCCAAATGTCATCGGCATTCCATTTCAGTTTCCCTTTAGTCGCCAATTTAGTAACATTTCAGTACATTATTGTAACTTGAGGAGGAACTACACACATAATTGGAACAATGTCGTCATGCACTGGATATCTGAAGTATCATCAAAGGCATTATTAACATTTACAGATGGTTCAAAATTAGGTACCAATGGACCAGTTGGATGTGCCCTTTTATGCCTTCAACTTTCTCAGTACAAGCAGTATGCTCTTCCAACGTTATTCTCCATATACTCAGCAGAGGCAATACCCATCAAAGAAGCAATAAAATTTGGAAGACAGACAGGACATCGAAATATAGTGATAATAACCGATTCTAAAAGTGTTATACAAACTATTGAACATCGAAAATGGAACTATGACACAAATATATATATATATATATATATATATATATATATATATATATATATATATATATATATATATATATATATATATATATATAGCAGAAATTGTTGACTTACTGGCACAAAGCAATGACTCAGGAACAGTCTTTTCTTTCATATGGATTCCAGTCGACCAGTTAGCGAAATCTGCAGTCAGAACTGGGATTACACTTCATGCTCGACCCTCCATCAGATCTTAATCCATGGATCAAAAGGAAAATAAATATATACTGGAAAGAATACTGGAAATCATCTTCATCAGTTAAGGCCAGATGGTATGCATCAATACTGTTGAGAGTGGCAATTCAAAACTCTCAACAGAATTTCTTTTGTATATATATGTTCTTTTCTTTTCATAAATATCTGTGTGCTATTGCTTTTATTCTTGTGTTGTATAGTTGCTATGTGTGTCTTTCCATGTTTTTTTTATTAAAAAGTAATAAAATATACCAGGAGGATATTTCAGTAGTTATTATTACAAGCAAATTTACATTTTGTGTGCCTGAAGAATGTCCACAGCTCTCTAATTTCATCAGGTTATGTGCTCAGAGCTGTGCTGAATTGCAGGATTCGTAATTTTCTTGTTAAAGACGCGATCTCACTCTTAATTATGGTTGATGAAGCAGAGAAATACAAAATTCCATTGTTTGATGGGACCAATTTTAGTAATTGGAAATTTCGAATTGAGGTGTTCCTAAGTGAGTTGGACCTGCTGGAATTTCTTCAGATGAAATATTCAAGGATGATCGTATTTGATAATAATGATAAAGAAGAAGTATGCACGAAGAAAGAAATGCAATTAGCATCTTTGAAGAAACATGATTACAAGTGTAAGTTTCAAATCATACAGAGAATTGCGGACAATTATTTAGAATACGCTAAAGATAAAACTACGTCGTTTGATCTGTGCTTGTCACTGTGTAATGTTTGCGAGAGAAGAGGAATGGCGAGTCAGTTGTTAATTCGGAAAAGTTTACTAATGATAAAATTTGACTCGACAAGTAACTTCCTTGCTGATCATTTTCTACAGTTCGACAAATTAATTCGCGAGTTGCGAACATCTGGAGCAAGATTAGAATAAACCGACATCGTTTGTCGCCTATTGTTGACAATGCCACCGGATTATGACAGTCTAGTCACAGCGCTAGAAACACTGTCACCAGGTACGTTAACTCTAGATTTTGTAAAGAACAGACTTCTGGATGAAGAGACGAAGAGGAAGGATGCTGTCAAGGAAGACCAAATTAAGTCATCGACTGTTATTTTGTCCCAGTCTAGACAGAAGTCCGGTAAGACTGATAATATTATTAAACCAGATAACAGTGGTAGGACTACTAAGCGTTTTAGTTTTCGGTGTTATAACTGTGGTTTGAAAGGACATAAAATGTCAGATTGCCGAAAACCTAAGAAAAACGAAGCACAGAAACCGAAACATAATTCTGCAGGGGCAGCGTCTGATACTCAGAGCGAGAGAGAAAATAATTATTGTTTTCCTGCCTCTGCTTATAAAAACTTGGCAATGTCAACTGAAATTAAGTGGTATTTAGATTCTGGAGCGACAGAGCATTTAATAAATAGTAATATCCAGTTGAAAAATGTAAAGAGGTTGTCAGAGCCAATTAAAATCAATGTTGCGAAGTGTGGAACATTTCTATATGCGAAATGTGTAGGTGAAATAGAAGTTACAAGTTGTGTAAATGGTAACAAAATTACGATTTTGATTACAGATGTTCTGAAAGTTCCAGATCGTACCTATAATCTGCTGTCAGTGCGTAAACTAGAATCAAAAGGTTTGCGGGTGATTTTCTAGAATGGTAAAGGTATTATTGAGAAAGACGATATAATACTTACCATTGCAGAGAGAGGCGAGTCAAACATGTACACAATGAATTTTGTACATAAGGATCCTCACTGTCATAACTTCACCAACTGAGACCATTGAACTATGGCACAAAAGGTTGGCTCATCTGAGTTACGATAATACCGTATTTGTGCGAATATAGGCCACGTGAGAATATAGGCTGCACCTAAACTTTTGACAAGAGATTATAGAGAAAAACAATCTCGAGTATAGGCTGCAGGTTTTTTAATTTTTATTTAATTTATTTTTATTCTTTGTATAATCGAACTTTTTTCGTAATCAGAAACACAATGTTAACGAAATAATGTTCTCTTTTCAATAAACTAAAAACAAATATGCAAAACTGTAAATCAACGAATAGGTAAAATTTTACGATGCTTCTCCCCGGGCTCCAGTGCTTATGTAATGTAGAATCGCGCTAATATTTTTCGTAAATGTTACTGCTGCTCGTTTCGCTCGCAGCAAAATAAATACTGTACCTGCTCTATGGTTGACAGGTTCTTGTGTGTACCCTTGTCCGTTCAGAAAAAAATAATTTTCGTTTTAATTGCAGTTGTCACGAAGAAACATTTATTGGTCATTTGAGTTGCCGTCATTACCATCGGTGCCAACGTAACCACTGCAGCCCCGCGAGAAGCATCGTACAATTTAACCCAACAAAGAAGAAAGCGAGACGACAGGCCGATCCGGGCGCCACAAGTGAGGGGACGCTGACCAAGGCGTGTTACCGGACATTTCAAGTGTAGTATAAAGAGTAGTCGTGTGCTGCGAAAATACAGTATTTTTCGGTGTGTGTGTGACGATGTTTTGGCTTGTAAGTTTATAGGGGGAAACGAACATACGTGTTACACTGCCGAATGTAAGCTTCAGGGTGCCTAGTCACAGTAACGGACAGGGAAAACGGAAAGTTTGACGTAAATTTGACGTTGACGAAAAAACGTTCGACGCTGGTGTTTAATTGAGGATAAACTATTAAAATGTTCGAAGAATCGTCGTGCATTTCAAGGGCTAAAATGTAAATATACCAACCGGAATGTTTGCTTGACTTCATAATTCTAAACAGGAACTGTGGTCTTGCTGTTACAATAGAAATGATTCAGTTGCTAGGCTGCAAAATAGCCCCGAGTTCCAAGTACATTGTTTCATGGAAATAACCCCCAATGAACGTGAAACCAGTGAATCTGGTCGTAGTAAAGTACGTTATTTTAAAACGTAGCACTGGAACTCAACATCAGCATTAGCTACACAAATAAGTTTTTCCGCTATCCTAACCTCCCATCACCGCTCACGGTAGGCGTTACAGTACCAATGTAAACGTCACGGTAAAATCTCTCGCAACACACACTAAACTTTTATCGTGAAGACTAGCTTCATTGACTACATCCAATTAAAATCATTTGTCTGCTTAGGAAGTGTGTGTTACGTACTATTTTTGTTTTAAGTCCGCGCGGACGTGTTAAAAAAACAGTCGTCAGCTTTTGTTGACACCATTCGATTTATATCGACTTCCACGAATTCCCGCGCCGTTTCCGTGAACATGTACAAAAACGTATATGTAGTTCTGCGAAACTGTTACTGTAGCATTTTGAAAATTATCTAGTTTATTACGTTTCTCAAACCAAAATAAAAGTGAGCGTGCAATTTTTCAAACTAACGACTTTAGGAAAAGGAGCGGTTGGGGGGAGAAAGACTGAATCTCGATTATAGCCCGCACCACGATTTTGTACGCCGAAATTTGGGGAAAAAAAGTGCGGCCTATATTCGAGCAAATACGGTATTCGTAAGTTGCGGATGCAAGTGGATGGAATTAATTTCAAATCTGACAAAACGGGTCATAATATTTGTTATACTTGTGTTGAAGGGAAACAGGCATCACAGTCGCATAAAAAACGAAGAGTAAAAACTGCCAGGCCATTAGAACTCATTCACAGTGATCTAATTGGACCCATTACACCAGTTTCATACAATAACAGAAGGTATGTTTTGATATTTATTGATGACTTTACTCATTTTGTTTGTGAATATTTCCTGGAAATGAAGTCGGAAGTGCCAAAGTATTTCAAACTGTTTGTAGCTATGTCTACAGCTCATTTTAACTTGAAAATAAGTCGTTTTCGCTGTGCTAATGGGCGAGAGTATATATCTAATGAGCTGAAGAATATTTCAGGAATCTGTTGAATGTTGTGAAATGACACAAGTTGGCAGTGGATCAATAATAATGAATGAAAACGAAGTTATTAGAGGCCTGGGAGTGGGGTGGAAGAAAGATGTTCTGAACTGTCAGAAGGGGGGTGATTTTGGGAAAAGATGGCTAACATGATGTCATAAATAGTTTGATGTTTGTGTAATGAGCTGTTCGTTCAGACTGTGTTCTGGGGACTGTTTCACGAACTTAGTGATTTCTATTTCTTCCAGAAGTGAGAGTTTTTTTCCCTTTGTGGGCGATGTGTAGAATTTGCAATTTGTCTAGGGGGGTTGAGTATGTTTGCTTCACTTGAGATGCTCGAAAAAGGCTGAATCTCTAAAAATAACACCTTCCTCCTCCCTAGCACCAACCATTCCCCCACAAGGGAGGGGTTGGGTGGGACTAGAGGCCGTCAACCGCGGCGTGGCTCCCACTCGTTCCCGCCAGCGAGAGCGCCTGGTAAGACCGCCACACCCGGGAGCCCGCCATGCCGGATATGCAGTCTCGTGAGAGAGGGGCCTCCGTACTCGCGACTGGGATGCAGAACAGCCGACAGCAGTGCGCTAGCGCATGGCCAGCCCACGTCACTGCGCCATGATCATTGTGCCCGTCCAGCACATGTATACATTAAGACTGTGTTCATACTGCAGGCCGGACAGAGACGGAAGAAAGGGGGAAAATCTATGTTCCGATTTTCACGATGAAAAAATGTTGACGGTATATAAGACCATCCCACAGTGTTTTATGAACCAAGTTCCTCCTTCCAAGCTTTGCCTTGTCTGTAAAAAATGAAAAGTCTACTTTTCATTGCGCCCTAGTTTTTAATTTCGTAACGCTCCTCACTCGATTTTCATGAAAGTATATGGTTAAAATATCTGATTTTTGGACTCATCTGATAGTACATCATCTTAGCTTTCGAATAAATCATTCACCTTATCTTAATTCATAACAGTCGTTTTCAAATTACGCTATTTGACATGTTGTGCAATTGATTTACAAATCGTGTACTGATAATGTTCGGTAGCGAGCAACTTATTGCTCTATGCATTTTAGACCATACATTACATCGAGTGAAATGGAGCTAAAATAACAGAAAAGTTTTTGAAACAGTAGTGGCACTGATATCTACTTCCTTTCACAAGTAATTGCCAGTTATCTGAGAGACATCATACCGCGACTGCAAGCCAACGAACTCGGCGTGTGTTGAGCGTGAAGTAAAGCACTGCAGCGCCGAAAATATTATTTGCTGGCCACATATGTTGGTCCCTCGTGATGTGTTAATGATCCATAAGCAGTAAATAACTATACTCTAATTTTACTTGGGTGGCGAGTGATTACAATGGACAATGATCTGCTATGGTAATACTACAGTTAAGAGGTATAAAAATTGTTTGTTGTCCACATCATACAATTGATGGAATACATATTTCGTGTTTCGAATTACAAGAGATGAATATATTAATGTAAACTGCGAATTTGTTGTTAATGGACTGAAATATAATTGTTTGAAATTCTGTTCAATGACTTCATAGTTGGAGATGATAAACGAAAGAAGCCAAAAAATATACTTACATTTATTGATGCATTTACACCTAAGACTGTTATTAAACTTGTTAGCGTTATTTTAATTTTTGCTTTTGTAACTCTCGAAAATATATGTACCACAAGGTGAAACAATCTGTATACAGTGTCTCACATAAAAGTACTATCTCTCATAGGGAAACTAGAGTAGGAGTGAACTAAGTAATAAGTAGTACATAACAGTAAAATTAAAACACATTTAGTTACGTCCTGATAAGGGATGCTGCATCTTATGGCCACAGGGGGACGTCAGGTGTTCCGGTTTTATGTGGGACACGCTGTACTATGTTCAGCTCATTTCCACTTTCAAAGAAGTCTACCGGTTCTCAGAAGTTTTACTTATTTTGTTAGGAAGCTGTCTGATGGGTACTGCTTTTCTGTGAACATTTCCTGAATCACCTGATGACAATTTTCTTTGTCTCCATGATACTTTTATACACTGGCGTAGCTATGTCACCAAGGGCCCCAGGGCAAATATGACATTGGGGCCCTCTTTACACTAATACTGTACAGATGCAAAACTACTTCATCATCAGCTCCTTGCCGCCCACTCGAAGACATAACAAAGCAAACCTAAATACTACTATGTAAATTATTATGTGTCACGCAGCAGATAATGTTTAATCGTACTCTCTATTATAATTGTGAAAGTTTATTTGTTTGTTATGCTTTCACGCAAAAATTACTAGGTGATTTCGATGAAATTTTGCAGAGGGACAGAGATAGAGTTTGACCTCGGTAGGACATACAGATGAAAATGCCTCATGGGATATTTATCATCAGCGGTGACAGCAGGCGGACTGTTGTCAGTGCCGACAACTCACTCTCGCTAAACTACTGCGCTGTTGGCTCATTTCGTTGACAGCCCAGTCAAAGAAGGAAAATAGGGGAAATATTCGTGTATGATGGTTTCATCAAAAGTAAGTTGCCGGATTTTGTGTGATTAAACACTTTGGATTGAGCCATGTCTGGCCAGGAAAAAGTAATAAGTAAAATAACTAAGTCGATATCTTTGCTTATTATCGTGACAGTGGGGTAGAGGGCAGCGTCTTGATGCACAATTCACTATCGAGACATAGTAATTATTACATGAAACTTCTGAACCGTGAATAAAATTTAACCCTTAAATGGCAGAATAAACAAATAGTGTGCGGGTAGAAACGTATCTTGAAAGATTGTTGTTTGTTTTTCACATACAAGAACTGTGCAGAATACGGCGGAGGGTATAGTGTTAGTATGAACGTAAATTGAAGAGCGAATAGTTCTTATGGTATAGGTAGGCGCCGTTCCCAGAAGAAAAGCCACAAAATGCAGAATCCATTTCCTGCCTACCAATGCAAGGTAATGTGTAGAAAGGTATGTAGATTCTGTTGGGTATTCCTTTCGGTATTAACGCATTTGTGGAAAATAAACATGCCTGTTTCCTGGCGCAAAGCATTTTTTTTGGAAAATTCGCACTCTCCATGTCTGTCTGTGCTGCAGTGGCGGCTGGTGGGCTATTTATTAGGATGGGCGGCATGTCTCTTCAATTGTACACGACATTTTGTCCCTTCAGAACATTTCTTGATCGGGGAGAATATAGCATTAATTTTATTAGCTAGTTACGTAATTTAACCCTTCATCTAATACGACTTTTTCCTCCTATACCATAATACGAACAAATTTATGCACAAATATGTAGTTTTAATAT
The DNA here is from genome assembly GCA_026315105.1 of Locusta migratoria. Lineage (NCBI taxonomy): Eukaryota > Metazoa > Arthropoda > Insecta > Orthoptera > Acrididae > Locusta > Locusta migratoria. The sequence goes on along the minus strand of CM048747.1, from coordinate 327,778,112 downwards.
TTTATGTAGGCAATGAAAACCTCTTAACTCCACTTTATTAGATTTCACAAGAGACCCAAAACTGTACCTTAAAGTAATGTAAAGTGGTAAGAAGTAAATTCGTTGTGTGTGTCACTATATAAGGAAGTGTTCAGAGAACACAAATACTTCATCAGCGACAAACATAATATGTTACTGAAATTAGAAGACTGTCACCAACAAATGTAGTCACGAGTTTTTCATTGCCTACCATTGGTATGAAATAAAATCAAATTAGCGTTCTTACCTTAATTAATATGTTTGTAGACGAAGTCCAGTCTTCTCTCCTTCCCTTCAGCAAAATGGTCAATCTCAAGTTCATTAAAATTATGCACATTTAAAAGTGTTTTTTCTATAGAGCACATAGTTAACACACTAAGTTTCTGGTGAAAGTCTTGATTCTTTTGAGTGTAGAAAAACACCACTCACTTTCCGCTGTTGTCATTGGTATTGTGCGAATGATACGCATGAGTTTCACTGATTCCGGTAGCACAGTTTCTAAATTATTCTCGTATATACAATTGAGAAGTATTAAAGCTCCGTTTGCTGTTTGGAAATCATTTCTACTGTATATGACTGTCAATTCCTGTCACAGTTCATTTCTGTTTAAGTTAAATATTTTAACTGTGGTCTGAAAGTCTTTGTCAGGGAATAGCAGTTTATGTTTTGGAAACAAACTTGGTTGCAATAATACAGCTGCTGACAAGTGATTGATAAATGCGAAACGCTCTTCGATGTTAGCCATAACAAGGTCACAAACTTCCTTTGCAACAGTTTTACGACAGTCTAAAAAACGGAATCGCTTTGGGCCGGTGATCTCTTCATTTCCATTCCCAGTTTCCCAATGATGATCGACATCAAGAGAGTTTCTCGTCAGGTTTACAGCTGACTTGAAATCGGAGACATTTTTAAGAGCTTTCGCACTATCAACATCTCTACATTGCAGCTGATTAAATAAAATCTCGCAGTGTGGCAAGAGCTTATTGAAAAACTCAAGCCAAAAGAGAAACTCTTGGTCGATTATAAGTTTGCCAAGTCCAACTGCTTTCCTAGCTGTTGAATAATCATTGCTGGCATCATCCTCAATTATCCCAAGGCATTCAGCTATTTCTTTCTTGTACTTAAATACGTTCTTCACAATTCGCGTTTTGAAATTCCATCTTGTATCAGCATTTCTTGGAAGACGTTTCTTCACAATATTATCCAGTATGGCAGTCCTTTTCACTGACTCTGAGAAGAAAGTAGAGAATCCCTGTAAATTGTTAAAAAATATTTTCAGTTCTTGTGCCGTGTTGCACAGCGCTCTACAATGAGATTGAGTTGGTGGGCATAACAGTGTACAAAATTTGCTCCCTCATACACTGCTTTTACTCTTGCCTGCACCACAGTGTGCTTGCCACTCATAACCGAAGCTCCGTCATAACTCTGAGCTATTAACTTTTCTGGAGAGTCGTCAATCTTTAGTTTTTTAAACTCGTTGAACACTTCAGTACTTATTGCATAAGCTGTGTGATCTTTGGGTGTTACGAAATTTATGAACCTTTCATATACTTTCCCCTTTAATTCGTATCGAATAATAAATACTAGTTGAGACAAGGTAGCACAATCTGTCGTTTCATCAACTTCAATACCGACATAATCTGTTTCTGACATTTCTTTGGAAATTAACTGATGGCACACAGTATATACAGAGTCCAATAGTTCGTTTTGAATTGTTTTGGAAAGCCCCAAAAACACGATTATTGGTTTTTTCAATATGTCCCTTCAAAGTGGAATCTAGTTCTGCCATGAGATTGACCAAACCCCGAAAAATACCAGGATTTTCTGAAGCATCCGTTTCGTCATGTCCCCTCAGTGCAAGTTCAAATTTCCCACAGAACTTGATACAGTCGATCAACTTGCTAAGGATGTAATGATTTTTAGAAACATCTTCATTAAATTTCTTAATTCTCAGTCTATAAGCTGTATCCAGCTGACATCTAATATCGACTTTGCCAAGCATAACGAATTCGACGTTACTATTTATGTGAAGCTCACTTAATTTATGTTTTTTAACTTTATCGGCTAAATGTTTAATGTCTGTTACCCCATCTGTGGTCCAAGGATATTCCGCAACATTCATTACCAGTCACATATAGCAGAAGAAAGCATTTCTTATTTCACATCCACAAAGCCAGTCTACATGTTTATATAAAGCAGGATTAAATTTCCTAGTAAAACTACTTTTGCTTTTGCACGCATTTTGTGTCTGTACAATGTTCAAATCAGGTCTCGGTGCTCCTTACCTTTTTAATTCCAACTTTCCTTCAAAAGTCAATTTTTGACTACCAAATGTTAAAATGTAGTTTACGCTATTTATATTATTCATTCTAAATAGGAAACTAGAAAAACAGTTAGGCAATAACACGCAGCTTTACAACAACGACACTAGTATCACACGCACTGCACCTGTTCCGCGAAGACACAGCCTGACCGGTGCCGGTGCGCCTTTGTGTATTTCGCGCCCTTGGCGCGGACGCCGTCCTAAGCGGCCCGGTTTAGCGCACTACCCCCACAGTACCCCCACTCACCCCAAGCACCCGTTGCCAGCCTTTAAGGAGGGTTGACACGGACATGTATCGTTGGCGCACATTGACTTGCGCACGTCGAAATTTTTCGTGTGAACACCCAAATTCGCAACTTGCGCAAGTAAAAATGAAAGTTGAGGTCGAGTCAACTTACTTGCGCAAGTTGGCTTTCCCCCACTACTTTTTCATCGTTTCTGCAAAGAGGGCCACTGGTGTCGAATAACATCTGTAGTCTCTGTTTTTACGTTCGCGTGTTGGTTTTGATCCGTATATTTAGTTTTCTTTTATTATTATTATTATGAAAGGCAATGTCAGTTACAAGAAAGTGTCCGTTGCACTTTACAATCCAGTTTCTGAAGCTCTACGATGAACGACGGTGTTTATAGAACATTCATCTTCCAATTTATAAAGATGGAAACATGAAAGAGGACGCAATAAGATCAATCATAAACGGAATGCGAGAAAACGTGCCACAGATAGATGAGAATGCGGCGAAGGCAAAAATAAGCAGTTTAAGGAACACTTACCTCATAGAGAAGAACAAAGTTAGAAATTCTATGAAAGTGGCTCATCAAAAACTGAAATTTATGTACCTACATTGCCGTGGTTAAACATTGCTGATCGGTTATTAAATAATATTGTGTCAGCAAGAGAAACAATCTTTCCTCCGAATAGTTGAGCCCACCAGACTCAATAAATGCCGAAACTTGATCAAGTTCATTCTAAAATGATTTTCGAATGATGCTTCGTCCTCATTTTCTAACTCCCTAATCAGAACTGTGGAAGCTCCCAACTCATTTCTCCTCGCGATCCACTTTCGCACCCAATATCTGCATCTTCTCTTCTTCCGATCTAAGTATTCGGTGATTTTTTGTATTGCAATTAAGGAAACAACGCAGATGCTCGCACGTATCAAATCATTTGGCGCCATTTTGAAAAGCTACACTGGACTTGCTTGGACTGAAAACTTATGCGGGCGTGTGAACGTTCACTTGCGCAAGTTGAAGTCCATTGGCGCACGTAAACATGATCGTGTCAACTCTCCTTTACACAGCACGGACGGATCGTGTAGAGTCCAACAGTCAGCCCATTCTGAAAACATTCGCTGACCCTGCTGGCTAACAGACTACCTAGACTAAAAACATTGATCATTCACTTATACGGGCTGCTGCTACACGAAAATTATTCGAGTCGTTTTGTGATTAACGATTTGTACATATTCCATGTTGGATATTTTTGGGAGGGCGCCGCCCCAGAGTCCTTAAGGAGTAGCCGCCACTGCTGCCCAGTATGTCATCTGTGATTTATGAGGTGCACTGTGAAAGGGTCGGTATAACTTTGTAAAACACCCTGTAATTTCCTTTTGCAAAGTAATGGGGTAGACAGAGTGGTGGTTCGCTTTCTCGCTATTCGTTTTGCAGGCTCACAAAGAACGGCAATGCCTGACCATTCCAGCGGTCTGCCCTTTCCCGCACTTTCTGCACTCCAACCCCCCCTCCCCCTTTCCTGCTGTCACCTGTCACATCCCCACAACAAATCATATGCCATATACTGTTCTATTGTACTTAAATATGCTGCATACATTTAATATTTTGTCTTAGTCCATTCTGTTTAACAATAACTATATTACCGTATTGGCTGTGAAAGGTATATTTGGGTTACCGACCCCCAGGGATCATTTACTTATTTTCAATATTCTGCTTTAGTTTGCTTGAAGTAAGCTATTTAAGTACCAATAAGTTAAAAATATTGCAATTTAGTACCATAGTTCATGTTTTTTTGTGTGTGAGTTATATATGACCCTCATGGCGCCAGAGTAAAGTGCCAGGTGTGTCATTTGCTATGTCGCTAATAATTTTGGGTTGGTACTCCTGTAAGTCTTTCATTCCACAACATTAGTTGCATACAGATCCATTATTGGTTTTCTGCATTGTTACACAGTCTTTATTCAGTGTTGCTTGCTCCGTAACACAGTGATCTTGTAGCAGGAGGAAGTGTCTCGTAAAAGTTATGTAGATGAACAAAGGCATGTACAGAAGCTTTTAGATGAAGTTATGGACATAAGTGAAGAAGATGAAGATACTACTGAAATGGAAAAATTAGAGGAATGTGTTGATGCTGAGTAGTGCTCAAGGGGAGGAAGAAGCTGAAGTTCAAACAAAGAGGGGCACAAAGAAAAAACCAGCAATGATAACTGACTATACAGTCATTTATAGATCTCTCTCACCAAATGAAGTCCTATACTGTCTAAAGCGGAGTGTGAAATGGTACAGGAATCTTGGCAGTTGAACAGTTGACAGGGTCAGCACTGGTAAATGCTCTTGTGGTTTACCGATACATCAACAACAAGATCATTTCAGTCACAGTATTCAAAGAGGAAGTGACTTTGAGACTACTCCATACAGAAGATGCTGATGCCCCTGAGAAATCTCTCATCGTAGCCACCGAGCTGCCTGCAGATTGTGCTCTTGTGAACATGGGAGCAGCAAGTCACAGGTTTACGGATGCTACGAAAAAATTAAGAATGAATTTGGAAGAGAGCAAGCTGTCAAGAAATGCAAACAAACTACATGGAAATGTAAGAAATTGTGACTCATATTTTTGCGAAGGGTGTTTCTTCATAAAGTACAGTGCATGCAGGTGTTAGAAAAAAAATGTTTGTATTGTCTATGGGACTTAACTACGGGGTCATCAGTCCCTAAACTTACAAACTACTTAAGAACTAACTAAAACTAAGGACGGCACAAATATCCATGTCCGAGGGGGGATTCGAACCCCCGACCGTAGTGGCCGTGCAGACCGTGACTGGAGCGCCTCAGTCCCCTCGGCCACCGCCGGCGCAGGTGTTAGAGATACAAAATGGAATTACCCAATTTTTTTCAGTCTGTTTCACTATTGTTGCAATCAGAGTTGGAGAATGTGATTAAAACTGTATGTGATATACAATCTACTATATAAGTTATATGTAATACCAAATAATAAATTATAAAAACAAGAAAACTCCAATATGACTGGGCCATGTGAGTTATATATAATTCACGATTTCAAGTGTCAATGACTACTCTTGAGCAATTGAAAACTGAAGACCACAAACATGATTAGTTACTGGAGCCATAACGTACTGTAACACCAAGTCACAGTACGCTACTGTGTGTTACAACTACTTTAAATAGAAAAATGTCTGTGGGTTGTATTTACTTAACGTGTGGGTTGTATTTACTTAACGTGACCCGAAGAGAAGACTTTCTGTGACTTATATTTAACTCACGTGGCAGTTAATGTGTTAAAACATTTTTTTCTAAAAGTTGGGAATTTTTCTATTTCTTGTAACACGAATACTATTAGTCCTTGAAAGAAATTCACTGTGTATCGCGAACTTAATGAGAGGCGTTTTTCAAGTCGTGGGGATTTCGTTCGGGTTTCCTCACGCACCAAAGTCAGAATGAAAGAATACCTACTGGAGTAATACAATGCTTCAAACTGTTAGATTGCAGATGTTGGCAAAGATATGATTTCTGATCGGTAATTATCGGTAAGCGTTTTCGTGACTGCAGTACATTGTAGTAATAATATGGGTACACAATTAAGAAGTAGTAAATTTTATTTTAACAGTTATTTTACAATCTTTTCCTGGTTTTGGTTTTTGCAAAATCATTAATAAGGTCTGTTAAACCTAGACTTGAGCAGTCTTGTTTTCTATTGCTATGAGTACCAAATGTCCGAGTCGAGCTTGAGCCATATTGTACCTCAGATGCGTTTTGATAATTTTTAATTTACTGAACGACCTTTCGGCTGTGGCAGAAGAATAAAACTAAATACTTCCATAACCTCACATTCTAATAAATCATATTTTGTTATAATTTCCTTACATAATTGACGAACTGTATATTTTGAGGTCAAATTTCGGCAGGAAAAATTAAAAGTCCAAAAAAGAAGTACAGTACATTAAATGTATTTATACTGTATTTGGAGGAGCGCGATCCTTCACATTGCACACCACAACACTCCGAAGACCCAGCTGTTGCTGTGAGCAGCTCTGATGCTGCCGCTACTTCTGCTGCTACGCAGACTGAAGTGTGCCGATTGTTGGAAACATTGACTGGCACATAATGGCGTCTTGTGAAGGCCCAATTAGATGCAATGGTCCGCCGGCCGGTGGCCCAGTGCGGATACTGTGGGAAACTCACCTGACCAAAAATCCTGTTCATCCTGCCACCGAACTTCACTAATCCCCACTATATTTAACTTCAACCTATCCATTTCCCGTTTTAAATTTTCTAATTTTCCTACCCGATTAATGGATCTAATATTCCACACTCCGATCCGAAGAATGCCAGTATTGTCTTTCCTGATGACAACATCCTCCTGAGTAGTCCCCGCCCGCAGATTCGAATGGGGGACTATTTTACCTCCGGAATATTTTACCCGAGAGGATGCCATCATCATATTTTCATAGAGAAGAGCTGCATGTCCTCGGGAAAAGTAACGGCTGTAGTTTCCCCTTGCTTTCAGCCGTTCGCAGTAGCTGTGTGGCAAAGCCACATTAGCTGATGTTACAAGGCCAGCTCAGTCAATCATCTAGACTGTTGTCCCTGTAACTACTGAAAAGGCTGCTGCCCCTCTTCAGGAACCACACGTTTGTGTGGCCTCTCCACAGATACCCATCCGCTGTGGTTGCACCTACGGTACGGCTATCTGCATCGTTGAGGCACGCAAGCCACCCCACCTCGGCAATGTCTGTGGTTCATGGGGGTGGGTACTTTTAGTAAAAACTTAAAATGATACTTTCTAATTATATCTTTAGTAGGTACGCTAGGTCGGTTTCAAGCCAAAAATTTAGGGGTTCTAACCCAACCTTGACCTTTGGAACTTGACATATCGATAAATCGTTTATCGACATATCGATCAAATCACTAAATCGGCCTATCGATCAAAACGTTCAATTAAGCTGTCAGACTATTGATCAATTGCTGATGGTCCAATTGATCAATCGACCTACCAATAAAATCGACCTATCGGTAAAATCGATCAATTGTGCTATCGAGATATTACCAAATGACGAATCGAGCTACTGATCAATCTATAAATTGAGCTATCGACCGTCTGATTGCAAACAACAACAAGATGGCAGTCATGAACAACAAGATGGCAGTCATGAACAACAAAAGCAACAACAACAACAACAATAAGATATCGGACATATACGACAAGATGTCGGACATTGACAAGTGCTACATATCAATAATTTTTTTGACCAAAATTCTCGCGTAAAAAAATCGTATATTTTTTTAACAATATGACGGACATGAACAACAATAACAACAATATGGCGGACAGCGGCAGCGGGAAGCTCATAATAAAAACATATAACAGAAGGCAAAGGGAAAGGTCCCAGGATCGAGAGACGATTCTGGCAGACAATTTTAGTCTGGCAGGAAGTTTCATATCAGCGCATACTCCACTGCAGAGTGAATGTTTCATTCTGGAAACATCCCTTAGGCTGTGTCTAAGCCATGTCTCCACCATATCCTTTCTTCCAGGAGTGCTAGTCTTGCATGTTTCACAGGAGAGTTTCTATGAAGTTTGGAAAGTAGGAGGCGAGGTACTGGCAGAAGTAAAGTTGTGAGGCAGCATCGTGAGTCGTGTCGGAATACCTCAGTCGGTAGAGCAAGGGTCCTAGATTAGAGTCCCGGTTTCGGCACACAATTTTAATCTGCCAGGAAGTTTCAGATATAACAGAGGTTTATTATTATTCTGGCATGGCAAACTAGTATTGTTTTGCAGCTCTCTGCTCATTTCAGCACATGGTCAATGAGCTGAAATGACTCGGGATTCACGGAAAGGACATGGCTGCAAATCGAGTCCCACCACCACCGCCCTACCCAACCTTTCATCCATCAGAGTGATTAGAATCCAGCTGGAATCGTGTTCGGCCAGTCTTTTTATTTGACAACAGCTTCTACATTTGTGCAGTACATTCTCAGATTACAAAGTTCTTCGCTAGTTCCACCAGTTGCAGTTTTTAACTTCGTTCCTATTCCTTAACGCCTTCACTTGTAACTTTATCAAACTGGCAAACTAGTATTGTTTTGCAGCAGTCTGCTCATTCCAGTACACTGGTGTGGACCATGGCGACTGACAGTCTGATTTCGAAAGCCTCTCGATTATTTAGATGTATTGCCTTGGACGCTAGTAACAGGAACTGCAATCTTTAACTTTGTTCCCATTGCTTCACCCCCTTCTTTTTCGCTTGTTATAACTATGCTTTTTATAGAAACGATGCACGTCAGTGTGCTGAAATGACCTGGGACTTGTTTCTGCTATGTTGCGCGCTCCGTACAGTTTCATTGCCAACATTACTGACAAAAACCTGAGAAACCTCAAATGAAACTTCGCTACCGGACAAGTAAAATATCAGATTTTCGCGTTCAGTTTTAAATTCTATTAACACTATTAGTAGAACACGTTTAAGAAATAGTGTGTCGATATTAAGAGAAATGAAATGTAAAATGTAAATGTGTTTTATATCCAATCTCGGGATGTTCCTGACCGATCGAATTGAAATTATCACACAATGTTGCACTGAAATACGCCCACTGTTTTAGATAATTTCTTTTTGTTTTATTTTATAATACGTTTTTAAAAATCTGTTGTAAATATTTATGTCTTCGTAATTATCTTGTAGTTCACTTTTTACATTTATTTCATGATCATATCTCCTGACAATGTATTGAGGCTTACAAAGCTGAAGTATAATGAGTATTTCTTTAATTAAGTAGAAATATTATAAAGAAAACAACCTCTATAAGCAATAAAACTGCCTGGGTCCAATTTGGCTCCAGAGGTTCTTATACATTGCAGCTTGCATGCGATCCTTCTAGTATTAAATGCCAAGTAGACTAGACAGCAGCTATAAAAATAAATAGAATTAGTTCCTTTGCCCATTTTACTCTGGTTGTCATAATACTTAGGGAGTCATTCTCAAGTCATGCCGTTGTCGCAGCAATTTGACATTACTTCTGGCGTGGCTTGCAAAGGAATTGATGGATCAGCTTTCAGTGTAATTTAGTGATAATTTTTTTTTTTACTTTTCGACAACTCACTGCGAAGATGAGTTTTTCATGTGTAACTCTGCCTTACCTGGTGCAGTGTCTGCCAGAAGTACAAACAAGTGTTCTTTTAGCTGAACTAGGGCCTTCTGCGGCCCAGGGCCATGACCGAGAGGGGGGGGGGGGCGGATGAAGCGGATCAATTCCCCCCTCCCCCCCGAAATGCCTCAATATTCATCTAATTCCTGATAAAGTAATTCAAAAGTATGCTGAAGTTGCTCCTTCGAGATTTGTATTGAATAAAATTTAATATTGTCCCTATTGAAATACATCTGCACCTTTAGTTCAACGTATGTAGTAAAGCTTCACAAGTCAGAATATGAAGCTTACCATATCAAATTTATAATTTGTTATGCCCAGTTAAAGTACGTTCTAAAAAGAGCATGAAAAAGCTATAAATTTGTTATTTCTAACTACTGCACACAACAGCAAAAAAAAAAAAAAAAAAAAAAAAAAAACTGCGGGGTGAGGGGGAGGGCTCATCTCTGATTCTGGGTCCAGGGTCCTGAATCGAATTTGGGGGCAATGGCACCATCAGTACTAAATCCATTTATGTCTCCTTACCATTCTTAGGAAATCTTTCTTACAAACTCGCCAAACTCCTTCAAAGCACTGATGCAAAAGAAACCTTCACGATCAATGACAAGATCCAGTATTGCATTGCTTTCACCACAGTGAACGGCTAGTTAAAGACCCTTTTAACCAGTTAGGCTTCTATAAAATACAATGTTTGCAGTGTCCCTTATCATACATTGGCCAAACTGGACGAGCCTTCAAAACTAGGTTTCAAGAACATTTTTTAAGTAAGAAAGGCGCTGGAAAAAAATAATTCGGCCCTTTTCTGAGCATCTCAAGAGAAGCAAAGACATTCAACCCCCCTCCCCCCAGACAAATTGCAAATTCTTCCCCACAGGAAAAGAACTCTCACTTCTGGAAGAATTGGAAAACACTAATTTTGTGAAATGGTGTATTAAAAAATGAAACTTTTTGTGATTTCATGGTATCCATCTTTTTCCAAAATGAGCGCCCTTCTGACAATTCACAACATCTTTCTTCCACCCCACCCCCAGGCATCTTATAACTTCCTTTTCATTCATTATTAGTGATTCACTGCCACCTTGTATTATTTCACAAGATTCAACCGATTCACGAAATATTCTTCCACCTCCTTTCCTCCACCTTTCATTTCCTGCACGTGACACATATCTCTGATATTACTAAGCAGCCACCTGGCAAGCCGCTATTTCTCGCAGGCTGTAACTCTGCCCATGCCGCTTTTTTTAATGTTCGCATTCATGTTCTGCAGTTATAAACAATACTACCAGGTGTAAACGTGGACCTGCTGCGACAGCGACTCCTCTGCTGCTATGGAGAGTTTTATCGTATAAAATGCTTTATATTAATTTCCATACTGTACCCCTTTAGTCCCTAGTTATTCTGCTTCAAATAGCCATTATGTACTTTGTATGTTTACCTCTTTGCAGAGGCCCAATGACAGAACATAAATTGTAAGCTACTTCCTCTTCTGTGGCTCCATCTCCACCCAAGTAAGTTCCGACTTTTCAAAATTTACTCACCTTCCCATGCCAGGTACATGGACTGTAACAAAACATTTGTCTGTTTCCAATCTGATGATGCACTAAGTGTGCGAAACGCTTTATTGGATATAATAAAGAATATTGCAACAGAGACTGTGAATTATTTAAAAAGATTGTTTTTGTATAACTGAGTTTTTACAGAAACTGCAATTATGTAGTTAAACTCAAAAAGCAAAACCCTTTCTAAATACAAAATATAATCCAAATCGTTAAGAGTCGTTTCTAGGATATGTGAAATATAAATGTGCAAGAATTGCTCGTTTAAATATATTCCATGTAATCTGTATAAAGGAGGTGTGTGTGTTGCACTGCATCTGGAATGCATAAGAAGCAGGTAATTTTTAATCATACCTGTGTATTTGCTTTAAAAATGGTCTACGTTTCAGTGATTGCTGTGTAATTCGCTGAATTTAGTTTCTGTCACCTGTAATTCGTGAATAATAATTAAGGGCTTACGATCTTCGTTCTGTGCTTCCTTTGTTCATACGCGTCCTCCTCATTGATTGCTTTCTGGTTTTTTTAATCACTCGGCACGATTTGCGTTGCCTTCGAATCAGGAAGGCCAATTCACACTGGCCGTCACGTCAACGTCACGTCACGGAACCGTCACGTCAAGTTGTATTCACACTGTCCGTCCGTATCCGTCACGTCAATTCGTCCATCTCAATACGCGATGTTGAAAGTGAGTTTATGAGTGGCGATTTGTTATGTAGAAAGTCATAGTTTAATACTAGAAAGGGGGAACAACAACGCTAAATGTTATTAACGGCCAGAGAAAACTTTAAAGTGTATGTTTTTGACCAACTTACTGGGAACTGAACCAACATTTCAAAACATCGACATCTGTTTTCAAGCGAAAAAATAAGCATATGAAGACACCAAACCATACTTGTAAGAGCATAAATAGCGCCTGTATACTTTAACCATTACGATTTGCTCGCTGACATTGTTAATACCGTCGTAAACAACTGAATTTTTGTCTTTCATTAGAACTGACATTTTCATTTAAAGTGTTATTTAATGAAAAATGCGTAATCAAATTACAATCCTATTCAAATAAATAGTTTGCTTCAGTCATTTCTGTTACAATGTTACGTAACATAAACCATATTTTGGTTTCAGATATCCGACCTCAATTTTAGAGGGACACTCAATTGACAAAAATATTTAAGTCGTCATGAAACATTTAAGATTTACCCCTGAAACGAGGTACAACAACAACACAAAGATGAATAAGACACATTTGCATATAAACAGTGCAATCGTCGACTGCAACATGTAATTCGCATGACGAAAATAGGTTAACTTCCGATGTTAGCAGACGGCCGTTCCGTCAAAACATTCTTCTCGAGAAAGCTTGACGGACGTTGACGTGACGTGACGGTCCGGTGACGGACAGTGTGAATGCCGCCATTAGAAATACATTGCAGAATGTTCTGACGGACGGTGACGTGACGTGACGTGACGGACAGTGTGAATTGGCCTGGATTCGCTAAATCTGGGAATCGTCACGAGACAGATGATTTTTCTGAATAACTATTCGTCCCCCTCTTGAATGCTTCCAGCAGCGTATTCATTCGGCACGATTCGGCATCTACATGGGATACTCTGCAAATCACATTAAAGTGCCTGGCAGACGGTTCAATCGAACCACCTTTATACTATTCATCTCCTATTCCATTCTCGAATAGCGCGCATTATTCGGCAGTCGCCTTCGAATCATAAATCGTTGGAACTTGGGATCGTGACGAGACAGACGATTCTTTTGAACGAAGATTCGTCCGGATCACGATTCGATTCCTTATTTGTATTCGTTCAAATGAACGACTCAATCACGAATCGCCACAACTCTACTCCCGTCTTCTTCCCTCCCACGCCATGTCAACAGGGGCGAGAAACCTGCCACTGCGTTGCCGCCCCATACGATTCCACGTTCCGCACATGTCTGAGTCTAATCATGGGAGTGTAGTTTCTCCTCGCATTTTTATCAAGAATGGAAGATTAGGGTTTAACTTACCATCGAGATCGTTGTCAATAGATATCCGGGTATCAGTGTCAAAAGGTTGACATTTGCTACCAGTTAATACACTTTGTATAGTAGTATCAGAACACCGTAAATTTACTTTCGAGTATATTTCGTAGAAACTTAATATTTTTAATGAGTTTGTATCAAAAGTAATAAACATATGAATTGATCATAGGGGGGTAACATCCATTCCGTTTTCCTCCACCGCCTTCCTCTCAATCTTTCCAACACTTTTTCTTCCAAAACAGTTTTTTGTGATCTGTATTTAGTTGAAGACGAATACCTGTAAAAATACGAAAAATATCTATATCCCTATTTTGCTTTATTTCTATTTCTAGCTGAAGTTTTAGTGCTTTACAAGTCAGTCAAAAGCTACCCTTTACTCAAAAAACTTCAACGCTGTATCACTTCATTTAACTGAAGTACTACAGCTTATATGCTTAATTGAAGTCTGGCGTGATTGTAAACATTTTTAAGAGACTATTTTCCTGAATATTGCGCAATAACAGAGCAGCGGTAAAACCTTTTCTTCGGACGTAGACGTTCAGTTTCGAAATATGACTGACAAAGGCTGTGGGTAGTTTGTTTTGTGTTTGTGTTCGAAATGCGCGTGCCGCAAAGTGCGTGCTAGGATATACGAAATTAAGAAGCGTAAAACACAGTGACGCAGCCTTGCACCGTAAATGCGCTGTACGTGAATTTGGTCACTTGTTCTGATTGTAAGTATTAAAACTACCGAACGGTAGTTTATAGTGCATACAGACGTTGAAATTATGAACAAGTTTAGTATGTTCAGGAGTTTCGTCACAAGCTACAAATTTAGAGGTTTAATGAGTATAAAAGGTAACAATTAGATGGTGTGACCGGCTTTACCAATTTTCAGACTCGATATAATTTGAGTATGAAAGCTGTAAGAATTCACAAATTTGGAGGTAAAGATGCGCTTAAGCTGGAGACTGTGCCCATACCAGAAGTTGGCGACTGCGAAGTTCTCGTGCGTGTTAATGCTGCAGGAATTAATCCTGTCGACACTTACATCAGGGAAGGATCATTTGCTGTTCTGCCGACACTTCCAGCTATACTGGGCAAAGAGGCAGCAGGTGTTGTTGAAAAAGTAGGAGTTGGAATCCAAGGATTGAAGGTATGACTGTACCAAATAAATTGATTAAAACAATAGGCCTATTTAAGAGACAGAATATCTAGACCTAATACATAGCAGACAACAAACTGAGAGCTCTCTCTCTTTGTGAAACAAATTTTCAATGTTTTTGTTTGTTGCTTTTCACTTCATATTTGAGGTAAAGTAGAAATATCGTCATTATGCACACTTTCATTGCAATAAAACTTTTTCTTATACCGATGAAAATGGTTCTAAGTGTCAGGTGTCCTCTGTACACCACACCAGCCATTTGAAGCAACAAAGATGATAAAGAGGTTGTCAAAGAAGATATACAAGCATGGTAAAATTATTTGCTATAACACAAGGAATTATCAGATTAAAGAATGTATTGAATATTGTTGTAGACTAATGTTATATCGGAAAGCTCCATCCCACTAAATATTTATTGGTTACCGGTATCATGATAGAATTATTTGAAGCATAACTTAAGGTCTAGGTTAGTTAGAAATGTCATTGCTCAGTTGTCAATAGCCTGACCTCTAGAGTATCCTAACGTTATTCTTGCACTGTACTTAAATTCAATTTGCTGTATTAATTGCACTTTTTACCATAAAATTTAGAAAATAAAAGGTAAATTCAGAATGAATGTATTACCTGAATTGGTCAAGAGGAGTGATCGATGTGATCCGTTAGCGTTGACCCACAATGTAATGGCAGCTTGGTATCAATGCAAAAGTTTTGTTATGAAATGCTTGCTTTTCAAGGCTAATTAATTTATTAAATGGATAGGGGTAATACAAGAGCAGGAACAGTGTTGTTTACTCACTTCATGGTCAACACAAAACACTTAGTTGGGTAAAATTTACCTAACATCCTGGTGGCCTTGTGTGATTATGTTGCCAACATATGGAATAAAATCTTTGTCAAGATGTTAGTTTCTTAGACATCTACAGAGAATGACTTGATTAGTGTTTTGTACATATAATGAAGTAAATAAATAATGCTGTTCCTGCTGTATGGTTGACAGGTTCTTGGGGCCAGTTACAGGACATGAGTCCACCAGTTGGCTTTGATCCATGGCATCGGTGTGTTGTTTAGTAGGCAAAGTACTTTCGACAAGCTAGACTGTATATGTCTATTCTGATTGACAAAAGTAGGTATTTTAATTTTTTATGAATACGACATAATTTTAAAGGATGTGGTTAGGCAGGAACCTAAGAGTACAACTTAAATTGTTGATTAGATTAGATACTTTATTGGTGCTGTTAATCATGACATAGTACATGGTTTGCACTTACGATATGGGACAAGTCAGTCTTACAGTAATTGCAATTTATACCTACCTTGGTTTACATAGTTCGTTGCGAGTGAACAAGCAATGATGGCACTGGGATGCTCGTGTGTTCGAAAGGTACCGATAGGAGGTCACAACTATGATATGCAAAGATTCTTCCTAATTACCTAATGAGCCCCATGATTTAATTAAAACACTAATCAATTGAAACATTATTTGCCGTTGGCTAAGACTGAAATATGGGTTTTCTGATATTGTGATGACATCATGAGTCAATGCAAATGGGTAGAATCGTGTTGTAAAATTATGCCGGTTCTTGTATGTACCCTTGTCCACTCAGAAAAAGTAATTGCCCTTGTAAAACAAAGATTTCATTACAAAACATTTACATTGTCATGCAATTGCCTAATGCCAATGTCATGACTGTCAACATTATCAGGTGAGATCACCAGGATGGTAAGTAAAATGTAACCCCTAGTTGCGACATCACTTCTCAGAAGCCTGCGGCACGTATTGAACACTCATCCGTATTCAGTTAATGGATAAGACTCAGAGTTTTTTATATTTATGTATTTTGTAGGCCTACATGGACTAAAAAAAAAAAATAATAATAATAATAATAATAATGGAAAGGCAGAGAGGGATTCCCACTTTGTAACTTTTACTTAATTATAGGCCCTATAACAGCTTCAGCTGACTAAAATCATTATTGTTCTAATGTATGAACATGAATTCTTCAGGCTCAGTTTCTGTATGTCAGCTTGTTTTTATGATAAATATAATCTAGCAATTTCTTTAAAATGTCTCTCTACTACTTTCACATTTCCAGTATAATAATAGGACAGTTTACAACTCGCCGCAAAGACGTGCCAACGAGCCACAACAGGCATGTAAAAAATGCACACACATACAACACTTTCAGCTATTGGCCATGCCCTTCTTCAGAAATAGGAACATTCACACAATCATACAGCCACACAAAACAGATACCCGATTGTCACCTTCGGCTGCTGCTCTTCTGGAGGAGGCCATGGCCGATAGCTGAAAGTGTTGTATGTACTGTACCTTTTTTATGTGCCTCTCGCGGCTTGTTGTCACGTCTTAGCGCTGAGTTGTGAACTGTTATATTACTATACTGTTAATTCCAACTTGTACTTTCCGTTATGAGATTGTTCCACATTTCCCTTGTTTCAGTGTATCCTGAATATCGTAATTTCAGATATATAGGCCCCTACTATTGTAAAAATAGCACTATTTGATATATCCTTGATTTATTTATTTATTGTAATTTATGAGTATTTGCTTTGGATGTAGGCCTATCCAAGTTTTGCTATACCTAGGTCAAGTTGATCTTTTTAATGGGGTAAAATTTTACTTACAGCTACAGTTCTGTAGTGTGCTTATTCTTGGCAACAACCACTCAATGCTCTTTGAAAAAGTAAATGAGAGGAATTATAGTTTTTTTTAAATACATTTCCTGCTTTGTAGTTCACAGGTTCTGAAATGTTCCCTTGTGTGGTCAGGAAATTAATTATCCTCATAAAGTGATCATTTCATTGCCAAGATTAGTACACTACACTGCTGCTGTTGTAAGTAGGCTTCAGGGTCAAGGCAAGTGTTGGTGCCACTTCCGTGTTGCTCATAGGTTGGCAACACACTGCATTTGATGTATCCAGTGGGTATGTCTCATTAACATGACCAACTACAGGTGAGCAGTGATGGAAAGACTTTAAATTGCCCCATTGAAAGCTATTGTCTGATTTGTTGTTTTTGCGAGTTGCTTGACAATTGTCTCTTACACTTTCAAGTTTTTATGGCAGGCCAGTCCATTAAATGAGGCGAGTTAAGTGAAGTGTTATTGCACAGTGACATTACTGAGTGTGTCTGTACATTTTACAATACAGTATGATCCATTTACATTCAATTATCCACAAACTGAGCCCCATGACATTACGGTAATCATATGAAATCTTATAATGGAAAGTCCAGCTTGGAATTCAACAATATAGTAAGGATAGTTTACAACAAAGACATAAGACTAGCTGTGAAAGGCACATAAAAAAAGACACTCACACATACAACACTTTATATATTGCTGCGAGACACCACATACACCGACTGCCAGCGTGGCGCAGGGGTAGCGTCACCGGCTGCAGTGCTGAAGGTCGCCGGTTCAATCCCGCCCATTGGCAAAAATTTATTTCTTTGTAATTAACAATTCCAGAAGCTTCTACATCTTTCTTATGTTCATTTGTAAATTCTATTGTAAACTGTTCTTCTGCCCGATAGGCAGTGAGTGCTGTGTGTATGTTCAGTTCGTAATAAATGTGCTTTCAGCATAAGAACTGTGTTCAGTTGCATTCAAAGTGAAGCCTGCTCCCATTTCAATGCGACATTGTTTGGTGGAGGCGCCGGGTATCCTGTGCAACAGCTGCATCACCGTGGCTCCGATTAGGCAACGTAAGAGCCGTCGCTTACATGGACTGGAACCGGAATACAAGGGATTTACCGAGTACATCCTTCCAAAAGTTCGTATCATCGGAAGAATCATGGAAGCGAAACCAGCGGTAAGTCAACTGCACATCAGACATCCGCCAGTGTTCTCTGGAGATGCTGGACAGGACCCCAACAAATGGCTTAAAGGGTTCGACCGCGTCGCTAAGCATAACAGATGGGGGTCATACGATGTGCTTGGCCAACGTTTACTTCTACCTGGACGGAACAGCCCAGCAATAGTTTGAAAACAACGAAGACAAGTTGAACGACTGGGAGACGTTCCAGGAGGAACTTAAGAAGGCGTTTGGAGACCACCAGCGACAAATCCGGTCGGTGGAAGAATAACTGAAGAACCGGGCCCAACGACATGGTGAGCCGACACAGTCGTTCATACAGAATGTTTTGGCCATGTGTAACGTAATGAATCCGAATTTGACTGAGGCCGACAAAATCACACACCTAATGAAGGGTATAGCAGAACACATGTACCAAGTCCTTCTGATAAAAGACGTCGCTACGACGGAAGAGTTCATCAAGTGGTGCCAGCATATTGAAAAGATGCAACAAAGGAGGGTAGGACAAAAGAAGTATGACCAACTCCCCAATGTAGTTTCTATGGCCATTGTGGAAGACCAGCGTGACTTTGCTTCTCTCATACGCCAAATTGTGAGAGAAGAATTACAACAGTTGATGGCAGCTGGGACTATGAGATGGAGCGAGCCTCAGATTATGGCCACGGATGTAAGCCCTGTAAGTCACGAGGAAGCCGACGCTGTTGAGGAAGAGGTATTTCAGACATTAGCTCCTGTCTGCCCCGTCAGTCGCACCCGACGTGAAGAATGGCGTCATCCGGCAATGACGTACACCGCAGCCACCAAACGGCAGCCTATGAACCGGCCGAAGCGGCCACAAGCAACTCTCCCGGCATCTATGACGCCCCGCAGAAGAACAGATGTTTGGAGGACAGAAGACAACACACCATTGTGTTTCCACTGTGGGCACCCTGGACATGTTGTACGCTACTGCAGAGAGAAGAAGGCGAGTGTTCGACGATTATTTTGCTGCAAGATGTCAGCCATCAGAGCAGTTCTATCCCAGGCAATCACCTGCCAATGAGTTCAGTCGACCTATGGGAAGAAGTCCATCGCTGTACCCAAAACGAGGTTGTTCCCCGATGCGCTGCAGCCGTTCACCGTTGCCGTACAGAGGTACCAGCCGCTCTCCTAGCCGCCGTGCCCTGGGAAACTAAGCGAGGCGACCATCTACAGAGGTGAGGCCGCCGCAGATAAAAATCGACCATGGACAACAGTCGCTAAGATGTCGGGGAAATCTCATCGACGTCATAATCGACGACCAACCTATCCGGGCACTTGTTGATTCAAGAGCGTCTTTTTCTGTATTGTCGGATAGTTACTGCCGCACACTAAAAAAGACAATGTTCTGTGATACGGGGGCAACTGTGCTGAAGGTCGCGAATGGAAAGTACGTCCAGGCAGCAGGAACTTGTGTCGCAAGAATAACCATCAACAACAGGACCCAGCCGTTTGAATTTGTTGTGTTAACAGAATGTAGTCACAATGTCATCCTTGGATGGGACTTCCTTCAGGCATCCCAAGCTATCATTGACTGTGGAAGATCTGAGCTGCAAATTGAAGAAGGTGTTCCGACGGGTACATGTAATAGAGAATTTTCTGGGAAGTTATTTGCC
The DNA here is from genome assembly GCA_026315105.1 of Locusta migratoria. NCBI lineage: Eukaryota > Metazoa > Arthropoda > Insecta > Orthoptera > Acrididae > Locusta > Locusta migratoria. The sequence goes on along the minus strand of CM048747.1, from coordinate 327,758,176 downwards.
ATTAACAATATGACGATCCGGCCGTTGACGATAAGAAGAGTTGCAGTCACACACACAGATGAGTGATTAAACTTTGAAGTGCTTGTTGATAGTAAAAAGTTTATCAGGCTTACCAAAGAAATTTACGTACCAGCGGCTATCATAAGCATTACCGAAGGTCAAGGAGAGATTTGGATCACTAATTGTCACAAGCAGTCGCAACTTATCCCCAAAGGATTGTGTATCGGGACAGTTGAATCAATCCAGGATGGTGAGCTCAACGTCATCAACGAAGACCCAAGCTCTGCTGTTAGTAAAGACAACACACTGGCCCCTCAGAGGCTCAGCATTAATTTGCTGAGTACGGGCTTGGTGAACCTGGGGTCCTGAGCTGTGGGCCGTGTCGCACCAACAGTCCACTACACCGTAAGCTCTGTGCATGCTTCAACGACCATCTTTCGACTCGATGGTGGAACGTTGTACGTTTCAGAGCCCGGGGATCTTGGCTTAATCGCCCGGGTCGCGAGGACGTTACAAACCTCTATAAAAAAAACCTCAATCTCAAGGTGTGCTACGTGCCAAGGAGATGCATGGCTGTTGAGGTTGAACAGTCGCTAGCGAGCAACCTCTGAGGAATCTGCCGCACCTCAGTTGTATAAGGCTTACCCAGGCAAGCAGGGCGCTGCCTAGGTGGACCTTTAGCTCCCTAGCTGCTCGTAGGACAAGAATGAAACGAGCAAACAATAGCGTCGCCACACGCAAACCTGGCGTCTCAAAGCGTGGTAAAATGGAATTTGATTCAACTGCTTACGATCCTAAGACGTTCCCTTCCCTTGGCACCCCTTGGGAGGAACGTAGAGGAATTCGCCGATCCGAACCATACTCGCCACGATATCTGGCGTGTGCCTGTTCTGATGGAGAGTCCTTTGTGTCCACTAAGCCACAGTTCTTTGTCAAACATCTAGAAGACAAGTTTGGCAAAGTGGAGTCGTTTTCCAAGATGAAAAGTGGGGCTTTACTGATATAGACGGTGTCCCCAGCCCAATCGCGTGCATTACTTGCCTGCGATAAGCTGGGTGAGATCGTGGTGAGTGTCACGCCCCACAAGTCTTTAAACATGGTCCAGGGTATAATCTACCATAGAGATCTGTTGTCCCAGACCGATGCCGAGTTGCGAGCAAACCTGTAACGTTGAGGTGTTCATTTCGTCCGTCCTAAGGAAAACAGGGTTGCCACCAATGCTTTTATCTTGGCCTTTGAAGGTGATACACTGCTTGAGAAGGTCAAGATAATGATATACCGGTGTGACGTAAAGCCATATGTCCCTCCCTCTATGTGGTGTTTCCGGTGCTGGAAGTTCGGGCAAATGTCGTCCCGATGTACTTCCAGCCCGAACTGCAGCGAATGTGGGTGGCCATCACACCCAGACACCCCATGTACCCCACCTCCCGTTTGTGGTTTTTGTAAACTGTGGGCAACATCATCCACCATGCTTGCCGGCCTGTACTGTTCTTCATCGGGAAAGAAAAATCATGGAAATAAAGACCCTGGACCAGCTCACTTTCTCTGAGGTACGTAAAAAATATGAGCGGCTCCATCCTGTAAAGATAATGACATCTTTTGCTGCAGTCACAGCAGCGCCGGTTTCTTTGCAGTCGACGGTACCAGTGACCTCTCCATCTGTGGGCCCTATGGACCAACAACCTTCTACTGCCCCCTCGATGGGTGGGGGACCATCTTCATCTATTGCTGCCCCAAAACCCGAGGGAGCCATACCCACCCTACCATTGGGGTCTCCAGTCCCCACCCCCCAGCCAGGAAAGCAATAGTCTTCTCTGGCCCCTCTCGCCCGGAAGGTGACCCTTTTGGCACCCCCTCCCGATGCTTCCACGAGTGGATTGGAGGATCCCAGCCACAGGCTGCAGGATCCACCTGCCCCCAGTCGACGGGTTTCCCGATCGACATTGGGCCCAGAAACCACTTGCGAGAAGTCCTCCCAGCCTTTAAGACCGAAATGGCTGCGAGAGGCTAAGAAGAAAAAGCTTAAGAGTTAAGAGGAAAGTCTCCTCGGTGACTTCAAAGTCAATTCCTACGTCATTTGCCTCAGAAGATGAGGTGCAGATCTTCAAGTCTCTCGAGTATCTGGCTCTCACTAAAACACTCGAACCAATGGTCCTCGATGATGTAGATGCACAACGCCTAGCAGACCGCAAATCTTTGGACTGACAATCTTTAGTTTTACATCATGGCTTTCCAGCAAGGACTGAATCAAATTCTCGTATGGAATTGCGGAGGATTCTTCAACTGTTTAGCTGAGTTGCAGCAGTTCTTGTGCCATTTCCCAGTGCTTTGTATGGCTCTGCAGGAAACCTGGTTTCCTGCTCAGCAGACCCCAGCCCTTCGTGGCTATCGGGGCTACTTCAACAACCGTGCCGACTGTGACAGAGCCTCTGGCGGTGTCTCTATATACACCCTTGCCACTGTCCCCAGTATTGCTGTGCCTCTCCACACACCTATTGAGGCTGTTGCTGTTCGCCTTCGGGCTATGCAAGAATTCGCTGTCTGTTCTATATACCTTCCTCCAGACAGGGCTGTTTCGTCCACTGATCTTGCTGCTCTGGTAGCACAGCTGCCCCCACCATTGCTTCTTTTGGTCAGACTTTAACGCCCATCACCCTTTATGGGGCGGAACAGAGACGACTCAACGTGGTAGGGAAGTTGAAACTCTTCTTGCATTACAAGACATCTGCCTTCCAAATACTGGTTCCCCTACGCACTTCAGTGTTGCGCATGGCACTTTTTCAGCCATAGATCTCTCGGTCTGTAGCCTGATCCTTCTTCCACACCTCACTTGGAGGGCCCACGATGACCTCTGCGGGAGCGACCACTTTCCTATCTTTTTGTCGCTCCCACAGTCTCAACAGGCGGAGCACCTGCCTCGATGGTCCCTCCATAGGGCCGATTGGCAGTGTTACACCTCTGCTGTTGTCATTCCTGCCAACTGCCAGCTGATGTGGATATGGCGGTCCAACAGGTGACTGTCGCCATAATTTCTGCTGCTGAGGCCACTGTTCCAACCACCTCAGGGTCCCCTCGGCGCAAATCTGTGCCTTGGTGGTCTCAAGAAATCGCTGAAGCCATTCGGGATCGGTGTAGGGCACTTCAGTGCTACCGGCGACATCCCACCATCGATCACCTGATTGCTTTTAAACGGCTCCGGGCCCGAGCTCGATGGCTTATGTGGCAAAGTAAGCAAGATTGTTGGGAGAGGTACGTCGCTTCTATTGGATCTCGTGCCTCATCTTCTCGGGTGTGGACCCAGGTTCGACGTCTTTTCGGGTACCGCCCAACAGTGGGAGTCCCCTGTCTTTGCTTACAGGGTAATGTCTGCTCTGACCCGCTTGCTATCGCCGAGCACATGGCACAGTTTTATGCAGGCATCAGTTCGACTGCAGCTTACAGTGAAGCCTTCTGCACCAAAAAAGAATGAGTTGAGTGGAAACCACTGTCATTTTACATGCGTTGCCAGGAGCCGTACAATGCATCCTTTAGTGAGTGGAAGTTTCAATGTGCCCTTGCTGCATGCCCCGATACTTGTCCAGGACCAGATCGTATCCATAGCCAGTTTCTTTGACATCTTCTTGTGGATGCTCAGAACCAATTGCTCACCTTGTTTAACCATCTCTGGGCAGAAGGTGTTTTTCCCTCACACTGGCAGGAAAGCACCGTCATCCCAGTGATAAAACCTGGTGCTGACCCACAGGTGGCTGACAGTTACCGTCCGATCAGCCTCACGAATGTCCTATGCAAACTTGTTGAACGTATGGTGAGTCAGCGGCTTATGTGGATTCTCAAAGACCAACTAGGGGGTTGCACAACTAGGGGGTTTCCGTCAGGGCCGCTCCACAGTTGATAATCTTGTGTCCTTGGAGTCGGCTATACGTACAGCTTGTACCCGACGTGAACACCTTGTTGCTGTATTTTTCGATCTTCGGAAAGCGTACGACACAACCTGGCGCCACCACATACTGGCTACATTTTACGACTGGTGCTTACGGGGCTCACTTCCGGTCTTTATCGGGAATTTTCTCTCCCACCGCTCTTTTAGGGTTAGGGTGGGTACCACTCTTAGTTCCTCACACATCCAAGAAAACAGTGTCCCACAGGACTCTGTCCACAGTGTGCCTCTGTTTTTAATCGCCATAAATGGTCTTGCCACGGCTGTGGGATCCTCTGTCTGTTCTAGCTTGTTTGCTGATGACTTTTGTCTGTATTTTAGTTCGTCTAGTATTAGTGTTGCTGAGTGGCGGCTGCAGGGAGCCATCCGAAAGGCTGAATTATGGGCCTCTACCCATGGTTTTCAGTTTTCAGCACAGAAAACCCGCGTGATACCCTTCTGTTGCCGGCGAGCAGTTCACATGGATCCCGAGTTATATCTGGGTGGTGAATGGTTGTCGTCGAAGAGACGCATCAGTTTCTTGGCATGGTAATCGACAGCAGACTTACTTGAGTGCCACATCTGCGTCAGCTGCGACAAAAATTCTTGCGACGTCTTAACATTCTCCGCTGCTTGAGTCATACTGCTTGGGGCGCTGCTCGTTCCACTCTCCTTCAGCTGTACAAGTCCTTGATACAATCTAGACTAGATTACAGGTGCCTGGTATACGACTCGGCAGCACCATCCGCCTTGAGGATCCTTGACCCCATCCACCATAGTGGTACCGGCTGGCAACTGGGGCCTTCCACACCAGCCCTGTGCCAAGTTTTCTTGCCGAAGCAAAGATTCCTTCTTTACACTTTCGCCAGCAGCAGCTTCTCGCTAGCTATGTTGCTCGAGTCCACGCCACGCCACACCATCCAACTCGCAGGCTTTTGTGTCTGACTGTTACCCCTCCTTTTCCACCACGTCAACCTAGATCAGGTCTTCCAGTCGCAATCCGGGTTCGTACACTCCTTTCCTCACTTCATTCCCTACCTCTCCCTGACACTTTTCCTGCCCATCCCAACTTCCTCCTTGGTCCATTCCCCGTTTGAAGCTCCACCTGCAATTGTCCTGCGATACAAAGGCATTAGTTTCACCACTGACACTCCATTGCAAGTTTCTGGCACTCCTTGCTACTCACCGTGATGCAGAAGTCCTCTACACTGATGGCTTCCTGGTAACTGGCAGAGCCAGTTACGCTTTTGTTCATGGCGACCACACAGAACAACGGTCCCTGCCACCTGGCTGTAGTATTTTTACAGCTGAACTGATCGCCATTTCTCGTGCTCTTGATCACCTCAAAACATGCGCCCGGAAGTCATATGTTGTGTGCAGCGACTCCCTTAGTGGCCTGCAAGCCCTTTCCAACTATTTCTCTTCCCATCCATTGGTGCAATCCATTCACAATGCCATCGCTTCACTCGGCAAGTCTTGTTTTTTTGGTGGACTTTATTTGGAACCCCGGTCACATTGGCATCCCGGGGAACGAGCGAGTTGATCGGCTGGATAAGCTTGCCACCACCGCTCCTCCCCTGGATATTGATATTTCAGAACGGGATACCCGATTGGATTTGCGTCACAAGGTTTTTGAGGCTTGGAACATACAATGGGCAACACTGAGTACTCCCAACAAGCTCCGAGCGATCAAGTCCTCTACGGCCGTCTGGAAGTCGTCTTTCCGGCCTTCCCATAGGGACTCTGTTGTCCTGTGTCGCTTATGTATTGGCCATACGTGGTTGACACATGGCTACCTTTTACGTAAAGAGGACCCACCGAATTGCCGTTGTGGAAATTTGTTGACAGTAGTCCACATCCTGTCGTACTGTCTGCTTTTAGCTGCCTTTCGGCAGTCTTTTGATCTACCTACTGCACCTGCCTTGATTTTATCTGACAATGCCTCAATGGCTGACCGAGTTTTAGGTTTTATCCGTGCAGCTGTATTTTATCATTCTGTTTAGTGGTGGGCTTGTGCCTGGTGTCTCAGGCTCCCACCTCTCATATTTTACTATGATGTTTTTCTTACTTCTACCCTGTTTTTACCTCAGAGTTTTTAGTCTGTGCAGAGTGACTGGCTCATCTTATATTTGTTTGTGATCAGCCAGCCACTATTCCCTGCTTTATTTTAGTTTAGTGCAACACTTTGTCTCTCTTATTCCTGTCTTCTTCAGTGTTGTTGAGAGTATCAAGTTCATTGGCACTGTGTGCTCCTTACACCTCTCTTCTAGGTGTTGAGCTATATTTTACTTTTTCTTACTTGGATGTCTTGTCTTTGTTAGGAACAGGGGACTGATAACCATATAGTTTAGTCGCCTCTAAACCCCAAACAACAACATGCTGGAGGAGACAAACGTGGAACTGCCAATAGGGCCCGGACTGACCAAGGAACAACGCCAGTGGGTGTTGGCTATACTATGTCAATTTTCAGGTGCATTCACACCTCAGCAGGGAAAAAGTTAGACGAAACGGCCCACGATAAAGCATGATGATACTGCTTCATGACTGAGGCCTACGAGGCTCCCTACCGATTTTTATCAGTCAATTTTTATCCCACTGCATTTTCTGGGTTAGGGTCAGTTCTTTCTTCAGCTCTGCACGGATCTAGGAGAACGGCATTCCACAGGCTTCTATGTTAAATGTTATACTCTTCCTAATTGCCATCAGTGGGCTGGTGAGCTGTGTTGGGCCACTTGTCACTCCTGCACTTTACATCGGCAAACTTTGCATATGGTATGGCTCCTACGCGGTAGCCTCAGCTGAACACCAGCTCCAAGTGTAAATTAATAAATGAATGAATAAATAAAGACAATATATCTGAGATAATAAATTATATCGCATTAACTCTTTCTTTGGACACAATTAAATTTAAAAGTCTTTGGTCAGGTTCTGATAAGATGCTGCGATACTCCTAAAAGAGAACAGTTTATTTGTTTCTTACCACCACAAGCTAGACATTGTTGTGTCGGTGCAGCTCGTAGATTCTCGACTCATGGTCTGCAATTGTTTGAACCTGTAAATTTTGAATACAATTTTTGCCCAAGAAAGAGTGTCTCGAGAATGATTCTCTCTGCATGGAACAGAAAATCCATTCCACAATCTGGAATTGCCAGCAGTTCTGTGTCTAATGTAACAGTCAATTTTACGATCAATTTATGATCAGATAAAGTCCTGTGTGTATAATCTGCAGGTTCTTATTTTCCAGATGAGGTAGCTGCCGTAGGCTATCTTTGTACTCAACAGAAATTGCATGTGCAAGAGATTATATAACTGTAGACGAATGCAGAACTTACTTTCAAATTGAAACATATATATTGAGCATTTGTGATACATCAATTCACAATCCATATAGAAACCATTCATAAAACCCATATCCCGAATACTCTAACCTCTACCAGCAAAGAACAACCACTGTCTCTACCTAGCAATTACACAGGGATTTTATATATTCTGAAAAATACTTTACAATAAATTTGTAATTAATGATCATGCTTTTGATACATATTAAATATTGTGAACATTATAGTTAGTCTTGAAATTGATTTACAATGTGACAAAATCTTTTATCGATAATAACTTGCTTAACATATGGACTTATGTGACGCATAGTACTGACGGATATCATACACAAGGTGCCATTTGGCGGCTTTCCCATTTCATTTTGGCCCCTCCGTTCCACCTTTAGTCAAGCACGAAAGTGTGTATTGCCTCCCATGTGCCTATGTTCCTCCTGAATCCAAACTGTTCTTCTCCGAGGTCAGCTTCTACCAGCTTTTCCATTCTCCTATAAATAATTCGTGTTAAAATTTTGTAAGCATGACTTATGAAACTGATGGTCTATATGTGATTTCTTTGGAATGGAATTATTACATTTTTCTTAAAGTCTGACGGTATTTCTCCTGTCTCATACATCTTACACACCAGGTGAAATAGTTTTGTCATGGCTGGCTCTCCCAGAGACTTTAGTAGTTCTGAGAGAATGTCACCTACTCCTGGGGCCTTGTTCCAAACTAGGTCTTTCAGGGGTCTGTCAAAATCATCTCTCAGTACAGTATCTCCTATTTCATCTTCATCTACTTCCTGTTCCGTTCCTACATCATTGTCTTCTGAAAAGACCACGAGGATAAAATTACAGAGATTAAAGGCCTGAAAAACCATACACGACTGGAAGAGGAAAACAAGGAAGTGACTGGTACACACAGTATCCTCCACTACCCACCATAAGGTGGCTTGCGGAGTATGGATGTAGCTTTAGGTGTGCCATGGTAGTAATACCTTTTCCTTCTCCAATTAGTGATTGGCAAATAATTGAACTAAAATAGTCTGCTGTATTTCAGGATTTCTTGAAGTCTGTACTTATTCAGTTGTGAAGTAGAAAGTATATTATTTTTTTATATGCCAACGGATTATGTGCTCTTATCTTTTGATTAGATGATTCTTTTGAAACTGTTTCTTTTGTATTTTGCTTTGCCTTACACCTCCTGTTTTTCCTCAAGTGGCTTTTTTTCTCGATTAATTTATAAATGTGGTTTCTGTTAACACTTGTCCTTTTTTGGGCTATCTTTATGACATGATCTCTGTTAGATGAACATAGTTCAGAGTCAGATGAACTGATTAAGGTGGAGTATTTGTTAGGACATTGTACTTTTATTCAGCATCAGTAGCATTAAAGTTCACAGCTGGCCACTTAATATAATTTTGCCCATGTGTGCCTAAATACCTTCAGTCAGTCTGTGACAAATCCTTCGCCATCTGAGGCAGTACTTCAGCATTAATGACCTCAATTTGTCCAACCTTCCTTTCTTCCTTCTTCCAGATGGAGCAGACCTGAATGAAGATATAACTGGAAACTCGTACTTGGACCATCTTATGCAACTTGACTGACTGGTATTTGGTTTGACTAAGAACACAGCATACGGAGTGTGACATCTCATCTATGTGAGGCCTAACATTTTAAAATGGTCTGAGGGAATAGCTTTTCATGCATATCATTTAAACACTGCAATCAGATGCGACACATTGTAGCTGTTTTATTACAGCCCAGCTGCAGATAACATTTCCACTTCTTGGGTTGCTAGATTTAAATGAAGTATTCATGAATTGTTTGCCTGCAATTGCCTCTACTGTCTATAGTAATTGCCACAATGCAGAAGAGTGGCGATTGGAATTTAGGAGTATGTGGAGGGGTGCTTTGGAGAGCTAGTAGTATACATTGACTCATGGTGTGGAACACTTAAGTTACTTGGAACATGATTTGTATACATACCTGGAAGTCTTGCAAACAATATGAATGGGTTATTTAAGTAGAACCCCCATCTTTATCAAAAAGGAGACAGCAGATCCAGAAAATAATTGTGAATAGCCAATTGCTGGTGGGCACATGCAGTACAGGATTGGATCATTGGCTAGATATCCCTATCAACGGCTGGGCCAATACACATGATGACTAGCCAGCTGCTTCATAGGGTAATTGTCCTAGTGGTCAATACAGAGCATCAGCATTTGCTTGGCTACCAGAATTTTTGCAATAGGTGTTGTAAAATTAGGTAGATAAAAATGGCTCACCGTTCTGTAGCCTTTGTGCCATTTCATCCATGAGTCTGGATCAAGGACTAACCTTGTGAGTAGTGGTGAGTGATGCATCAGCAGTTGAAACTTCATGTCGTACAGGTATGTATGAAACTTATTCACTGCATAGACAGTTGCTAACACCTTCTCTATTTGTGAGCAGATTCATTGAGCCTGGATGAGTGTTATGGAAATGAAGGCAGTTGGGTTTGGAGCTGTTAGAGCCTTGTTAGGAGTGGACAGGTGGCAAGAAGAGGCTTCCCTGGCACAAATGGCACAAGGCAGAACCTGCTATAGAGAGAGCAACTCCGTCACCTGATGACACAAAACATGCTCTTTTTTATTCATGACTTTGTGGGGCTATTAACTGGGCAGCCCGGGGCGTAAAATGATCATAATAGCTAATCATCTTACCCAGAAAGAAATGTAATTCTTATAGAGTTTGAGTTGGGGATTATGTTGTTGTTGTCTTGCATATGATTGCTGGTTGAATGGCTATCCTGTTTACAGAGTATTAACTGAAAGTACTTCACCAAGGTCTGGAAAAAAATTATATTTTCTGAATTTACATTTCAGGCTATCAGCTGATGAGGAAATTGGAAACTGCAATAACTTTATTAACACTAGAAAATACAACAGTACACAAAAAGTGTTTCGTATCATGGTTAAATGTCAATTGACGAGCTCCGCTGAGTCCAGGCGAGCCCCGGTTCACTTAGGCGGTGCTGTCTAATTACTGTAGTGCCCCTAAATTACTTTGCGCGCGTTACGTGCTGCGATAGTTTTAAATTTATGACTCACTGTCCCAACACTTTACCCCCTTAGGAAAATTCACTTCACGTTGCAGAGGTGTTGTACAGTGCGGAGACATCCATCAGCTGTTGATGTGTTGCAGCCAGGTCACATGGTGCCATGCGAAAGTATGGGCGAAAGTGCCCCGGACGGGGCCCTTTGCACAGAACATGGACCCGTGACTGAATGATGGGTGACATCTCTGAAGTATTGGCTGCAGGTGGTGCAGAGATCAGCATGCTCTCTGCTGGAGGCATATGTCCCCGGGACTGAATGACGGGTGACAGCTGCATCGCCTCTGGTGCATGCGACTGTGATGCTGGCACACCTCCCCGCACATTCGACTCATGTGATGGAAGCACATCATCTGCAGGGTTATGTTGAATGCTCGGAGTTGTGAGCTGTAAAGGTGGAACCCCATAGGTGGTGTCTATTGGCTTGTGAAGGAGTATGAATAGTGGAGACAATGTTCACAATGGCAGGTCAACTGCCCACGAACGTATATCGTCAAAATGATGAACAACCATTCCCTGATCAGTCTGGATGTCACACAACTGACGGCCTCTAAACTTTTTGATGGTTCCTTTGATCCACTTGGTACGAGAGGTATATCCCTGTACCCAGACAGGGGCACCTACTCGGAACTTGTCAGGAGGGTGAGAAACAGCCTGAGACTGTCGGAAGTGAAGAAGATGTAACAATGTACGTGGCTGACGACCATGTGAGAGCTCGGCCGGGCTGTGATCACCCATGGTTGTATACCGATAAGAACTTAGAAAGTGAAGTAAAGCATCATCTGTAGAAAACTCATTGAAGAACCTCTTCATCTGACATTTGAATGTGTGTACAAGACGCTCGACCTCCCGATTTGACTGTGGATGGAAGGGCGGCACCGTGACATGACGGACACTGAGGCCAAATGGAAATCTGCAAAAGCCTGTGAGGAAAACTGAGGACCACTGTCTGTGATGAGCGTAGAGGGTAGACCTTCATGGGCGAAAATCTTTGCCAATGCATTTGTGGTTGCCGCACTGGAAGGGGATGCACAGCGAACCACAAAAGGGAAATTGGAATAAGCATCAATGACTAGAAACCAGTAGGCACCAAGAAAAGGGCCAGCAAAATCGGGGTGGACCCGTTCCCACGGGCACGCTTGGGGCAGGCCACGGGGAAGGGTCAGCTCGGGGGGCTGCCGACTGTTGAGCACATTTGGTACACAGGGCGACCATGCGTGAAATGTCTGCGAGCCAGATTTTTAGTGCGGTAAACACCCCAATGTCCCTGGTGTAACAACTGAAGAACACGTTGACGCAGAGAAGCTGGAACCACCACCCTTGGAAATGCTCCGTCTGTAGAGAGGAGAACCACCCCATCACGAACATACAGCCGTGGGGCGGTAATGGATTTCATAGTGAATTCGAGACAGATATAAAGCCCAATGCTGCAACCTGTATGCAGCTTTATCTGGAAGTGATGCTGAAGGATGAAACAGGGAGACAAGAGGCTTATGTTCGGTAATGAGATGAAACTTGGAACCATACAAGAAAACATGAAATATTTTTAAGGCATACGCTATGGCAAGTGTCTCTTTCTCAATCTGAGAATAACGCCTTTGAGCATCATTGAACGTCTTCGAAGTCTAAGCAATAGGCTGCTCTGATCCATCATCATATTGGTGTGCAAGGATGGCCCGAAGACCATATTGGGATGCGTCCGTGGCCAACACCAGGTGCGGCCCTGGGCAAAACGTGACTAGACACGGAGCCAACTGAAGTTGATCTTTGAGGGGGCAAAAGCACGTTCAAATTTGTCAGTCCAGTGGAAAGGAATGTTCTTACGGAGCAGCTGATTCAATGGATGGGCCACGTCAGCCGCAAAAGGAATGAATTTATGATAGTAGGCAATTTCGCCAAGAAATACCTGAAGGTATTTAACATTGGACAGCCGTAGGAGGGCTGTGATAGCATCAACATGCCGACTTAAGGGTCGGATCCCGTCACGGGACAGTTGAAACCCCAGACACACAACAGAAGACTGAAAAAATTGAGATTTAGTGAGATTACATTTCAGCCCCCGCAGACAGGAGAACTTGAAAAAGTGCGCGAAGATTGGCAAGGTGTTCATCCGTGGAAGCCCCCGTAACTACAATATCATCTTGATAGTTAATGCAACCAGGCACGGAAGCCGTCAGTTGTTCTAAAAAATGCTAAAATATAGCTGGCGCACTAACAACACCGAATGGCAACCGTTGGTATTGATGCAAGCCAAACGGAGTGTTTAAGACGAGAAATTTTCTGGAATTTGCGTGCAAAGGCAGTTGGTGATATGCCTCCGACAAATCAGTTTTGGAGAAGAATTGACCGCTTGCAAGTTTGGCAAACAACTTGTCAGGACGAGGAAGCGGGTAAGTATCAATGAGACATTGGGCATTGACGGTTTTTTTGAAATCACTACACAACCGCAATTTGCCATTAGGTTTACAAACCACAACAAGGGGGTTGCCCATTCACTAGAAGTAACTGGTAGGAGAGCCCCCAAAGACACCAACCTATCTAATTCAGCCTTGACTGGGTCATGTAATGCAACTGGAAGGGGGCGGGCACGGAAAAATTTCAGACGGGCCGCCGGTTTGAGCATTATATGTGCCTCAAATTCGACAGTGCAGCCCAGGCCAGGAGAGAAAATCGAGGGAAAATTCAGTACACAATGCATCTGAGTGCAAGGAATATCATCAGCTACCAGATGTACATCGTCCATAATGGAGAATCCAATAAGTCGAAAAGCATCATACCCAAACAAGTTTTCCGTTCCTGCATGATCAACAACAATAAAGGTGAGAGAATGAATGAACGACTGACTTGTAGGAAGTGGACACCTCAAATTGGCCGATAATCAGAATTTTCTGTTTGTTGTAAGTCCGCAAATTGTGCATGACATGAGACAACGGCGGAGAACCCAATTCCAAGTATGTGTGGAAATTAATGAGAGTGACAGCAGAAACTGTGTGTACCTGCATGCAAATTTTTTTGTCAAGTACCTGAACATCTATATATAACTTGCTAGTATCGGAAAGTACACAATTGACAGTTATAACAGAATCGTCGTCTTCAATGACAGCAGGAGTCTTGTTAGACAGGCAGACGGAGGTAATGTGACCTTTCTTATGACATGTGTGTCATGTGGCCCAGCATTGAGGACAATCTACCCTCTCATGTTTGATAAAGCAACGTAGACAGGATGGAAGTGGCGAACGTACCTGATTTTGCTGCCGCGGCTGCTGCATCTGCCGCTGCTGATTTTTTTAGCGCACGGTTGTACCGCGCCCCCTCGTTGACGCACGTGTACTGCGGCAACGTCCCCATCATATGAAACAGACGTGTCGTATGGCGCATCAGACTGCACAGCATTGATGTCCATGTATTCGTCAATTTGGGCGCTGGCGGCACAAGAAATTTCATACGACTGGGCAATACTCAAAACTTCAGATAAAGAGGGATTCGGAAGCTGAAGGGCCCGTTGTTGGACTTCCTTATCCGGAGCCAACCTAAGAATAGCATCTCTAACCATGGAATTGGCATAAGGCTCATGATGCACGTCTGTAACAAATTGACATTTTGTACTAAGGCCTTGTAATTCCGCGGCCCATGCATGATATGATTGATGCAGCTGATTTGCGGCACTTGTAAAAGGCCACCTGGGAAGCAACAACATGGGTGTTTTTGCGATAATATTTGGAAAGCATGTCACACATTTCAGTAAAAGATAAAGATGCTGGATCCCGTAGGGTGCGAGCTGAGATAATAGTTGATACACTTTTGGAGAAATCCACGAAAGAAATAGTGATTTGCACAGCTGATCATTGCCAATGCCGAAACCACAAAATGTTGCCGCAGCCGCTTTTCATTGTCCTCCCATTCTTCCGCAGTGTCCTCGTATGGAGGCAGAGAACACGGCGCGACCCGACTGGACAACGACGTTGACACAACTGACGTAAGCATCTGTGGTAAGTCACGTAACGTTGTTACGAGGCCAGTGTGTTGCTCGATGAGCATGCGCAATAGCTGGTCTAAGCTTTCCATATTTATCAAAACACTGCCAACAGCAACGTGTGGAATAGTTCACAACTCGTCACCACTAAATGTGCAATAACTTTATTAACACTAGAAAATACAACAGTGCACAAAAAGTGTTTCGAATCATGGTTAAATGTCAACTGACAAGTTCCGCTGAGTCCAGGCGAGCCCCGTTTCACTTAGGTGGCGCTGTCTAATTACTGTAGCGCCCCCACATTACTTTGCGTGCGTTACGCGCAGCAGTAGTTTTAAATTTATGACGCACTGCCACAACAGAAACAGGGAGTTTAGATTCTGGATGTGCTCTACAGTAAGTGTCCTGTCACAGTGACATCATCCAAGTAAGTGCCACATGAGAGAACTGCCTGTATCAGTTACTCGAAGAACTGCTGAAAAACAGCTGGCACATACGCATGATGACTAGCCAGCTGCTCCATAGGCAGCCAAAAGGTGTGTTAAGCATTAAAATTTTCTGGGAATATGAATGTAAATATGCCTCTGACAGATCGGTCTCCGTCTAAAAGGTCTGTTCTACAGCCTGGTGAACAGATACTCTGGCTGTGGGATTGGAAAAAGAGTCGACAGTGAACGGGTGATTCACATCTTAAAATTTCCACCAGTAACTGAGAGTGCTATCTGGATTTTTGACAGTAAGTGGGGAGCACTCTGACTGGAAGAGACTGGGGTGATTACATTGAAGGCAACCAAACTGTCCACATCTGCCTTCTCTGGGTCCTGTAGGACATGTTGAATTCGGTGAACCCACAAAATAGCATGGGACTGAACGTGGTTTCAGATTAAGTCTTGCATTAACAAATGCTGACCAAGAGGACATCTTTGTTACATTGAATTGGGATATCCAGGGATACCAACTGCACATTCTCAGAAAAGAAAAATCAAAATTGCATGAAGGTATCTAATTAAAATATGATGTGTGCCATGACAGATGCAACCATCAAAAATGAAAGTTTGCAGTACACATTTTTATAGAAGCCTCAATTGTAATCGGGCTTCACAACTTGATTTCATGACTCTCATATCGTTTGACCTCAGAACAGATACAGGGGAGGAGAGTCCAACATCACACAAGTGGCTGTGTTAGTATCCAAGGAGCGAATCCACACAGCACAAGGAGCACGTTGATAGGTTTCCCTAATGTTAAGTACGATAATGTGAATAGGGTCTGCTTGGAAAGTCACTACCATGTGCATGGCTGCATTGTCACTGACAAGGGAAGGACTCCACATACAGCCAATAAATCATTTGTGACAGGTTTCTCATGTACAAAAAAAATTTAGGACTGTAAAATATTTTGGCTAGATAATTTTAGTGTGAGCATTTTTCATCATCATGTATGTAGTGCAAAAATGTTTATTTTCCAAAAAATAGTAAAAAAAACTTTTACTGTTGCCACTTATACATTCAAGGAAGTAATTCAGCAAAAGAGTTGCTAGTCGAGTGACCTAGACACTCGCTGGTGCGGTAGCTCGTCAGGTATATAAGTGACATTTGTAAAAGTTTCTTTATGGAATTTTTGGATGATGTTCATTTTCAGAAATCTTTCATGAAGTCAAAAGACTTAATGTATATGAGAAAGAAAGAAAGAAAAACTTGGGATAAAAAAAGACGTGGGAAGAGTTTTACAGGCATTATCAGAAAAATGAATAGGCCTTAAAAAGGGAGGAGGGGCAGTAAAATCATTTTCTGTGCCTAGAGCAACTCTAAAAGGCTTTTTTTGTCTTGACTTGTCTTTCGTAGAAGCAGTTAATCGAAAAATCGGAAGAAAGCCAATTTTGTATTCTGAGAAGGAAGACAAAGTTGTTAAATATTTAATTACATTGGAATATAAATTCTATGGCCTCACAAGAAATGATGTCTGACGTTTAGCTTACCATTTATGTGAGAACAATGAAATCTCCCATCCATTCAGTGGCGAAGTTGCAGGGCGTGCCTGGTTTGACCATTTTGTGAACTGCCACAAAGGTGTTCTATCTTAAAACCTTCAGCAACTTCTTTTTCATGCTAATGGTTTCACTAAGGACGCTGTAAACACTTTTTGACATTCTGGAGGCTGAACTTGATAAACATAAGTATGCAGCTAATCATATAGTCAGTGTGGATGTAACAGGCATATCCATCATTCAAAGCAAGGTTCCTCGAGTGATTGGTCTTAGAGGCAAATGGCAGGTTGGTGCTTAGGTAAGTGATGCTGAGAGAGGTAACCTCATTAGTGGTGTGTGTGCTGTACGAGTGCCGGAGTAACATTTTTTGCACCACTGATGATTTTTCCAAGGAAAATCATGGTAAATATTTTAATGAAAGGTGCCATTAGCAGATGCCATCCATCTTGGTGGATTCAAGGTAATTTATTCACAGACTGGTTCAAACATTTTATTAAGAAGACAAAGCCCACAGCAGAAGATCCTGTCCTCCTAATTCTTGATGAGCAAAAACACACACACAAAATAATGAGGTTGCTGATCTTGCCCGGGATAATCACATTACTATCATAAGGCTCCCTCCCTCATGCAACCCATAAAATGCAACCTTTGGACAAGACATTTATGGGCCCATTGAAACACAAGTACAGTGAAAATATTCGACAATAGATGCACCATAATGACAGACCACTAGGACCATATCTCATTTCAGAACTATTTGGCAAGGCTTACCTAATGTGTCAAACTGGAATGATTGCTGCCAATGTTTTCAGAGTAAAGAAATTTACACTTGCAATGAGCTGATTTTTGGGGAAGCCGATTTTACTTCCTCGGGGAGCAATTTGTCACAGTTATAAGGTGTACAAAGTCTCCAGCACAACACAATTCTTTCTCCAAATGATAAAATTGCTATTGATTCTCCTAAAGAGTTAAAATCCATGTCAGCACTTCAAATAATTACAACCAGAATATTTGCTATCACTTAGGGATGTGGAAGAAGCCAGTCCCTCCGGACATTCTACATCAATGAACCGTAAAGTAGCTTTGGCCCAGTCCAAAGACCAAACAAAAAATGACAAACAAAGGCCTTAAGTCTGCAAAATCTACCTTAACAACATCATCACCATATAAACTGGCCTTGGTTGCTGCAGAACAGAAGAGAAAGGAGAAACAATCTTAAAATACCTTCAAAGAAGAAAGACTGAAAATAAAGTGCCATGATAAAAGCTAGGAGAGAGTGTAAAAGAGAGATGATGTCATCTGCAACACACGAAGAACAAGAAATAAAAAATAAAAGATTCCCATGAAGTCCTGCAAGAGAAAATTACTTCTGTTCCTCTCAAGTTCTAATGAGTTATATAATTCAGACATTGATTCAGGTGAGTCTGATCCTGAAACTGCATTTGGTGTTATCACTTCACAAAAAAGGCTGGCTGTTTTACACAGGACTGTCGTGGTGAACTATGGGTGCAGTCTATGGTATGTGAAATGTGGGCCCACACTGAGTGTGCAGGTTATGAGACTGACATTTTGTTTGTGATTTTTCTAAGTAGCCTAGGTGTGTTTTTCAAAATATTGAAGCTATAAGAATCTTAATAAAAATGATTTTTTAAAATAAATTTAAGTATGGGGATTATCTAAAATATAAATTCACATTGTAAACTTTTATAATTAAATGTGATTTAATAAAACTGCCTTTCTTGTAAATTCTGGTTTAATCTTTTGAATTTATACTATGGGGCTCAGATTGCCAACACTACTTCTTTTTCCCTCAGATTGTGTTAGGTTTTTAAATATATATATATATAATTCCCCCACGCACCATTCAGTATCACAAATACTGTAAGTCAAATAAATATTATATTATGTGCCCAACAACTGTTAACTTTATAGTAAAGAAATTGTGGCAGTAAGTACAAAAAATCAAAGTGGGTGCCCAAAATACCAGCTCTTCCTCTATACAAATCTGCAGTACAGCAATGGGCACACATGTGACACCAACTTATGCCAGCCTATTCGTGGTCTATCCAGAAGAATCCTCCTTAACTATCAAGAAAGCCAAGCTCTTCATCTGGTTCAGATTCATTCACATCATCTCCATAATTTGCACCAAATGTGATGACACTATATTCACATGCCTGAAAAACCTCAACAATTTCTCCCCCATCCCCTTCAACTGGTCCTCCTCAACATAACTAGCCAGCTTGTTCTACATTGACCACCATAATGGATGTCTAACTCTGTCCATATCAAATCAACCACCAAAAATACCTCCATTTCAACAGCTATCACCCATTCCACATTAAGAAGTCCCTTTCGTATAGCCTAGGCAGCTATGATCATTGCATCTGCAGTGATGAGCAGTGTCTTTCAAAATACTGCAGTGCTCTCACTGAAATTACCCTCCCAACCTTCTACAGAAACATACCTCACGTGCCATGTCTATCCAGTCAACCACCCCTCCATTACACCCACAATTCAGCCCCAAAGGAGGGCTCCTCTCATGACCTAGTACCCTCCAGGACTACCCATCCCTCCCACAGCGGTATTGTCACCCACCAACCCTATGCAGTAGCAGTATTGTCATCCATCAACCTATCAGTAGCCTTGTCCATCCCTACTCCAATCCTACTGTCAATGCCTCGACCCATGGCTCATATTGCTGCAATAGTTCTATATGTAAGACATGGCCTATTCATTGTTGCACCACCACTACCACCACCACCTACTCCAGTCCTGTCACAGGTATATCCTATCCCATCAAAGGCAGGGCAATCTGTGAAAGCAATCATGTTACCTAAGTACTCGGCTGTAACCATGTGTAGCTTTCTGCGTGGGCATGAAAACTAACAGGTTATCTGTCCACAAGAATAGCCATCAACAACTTGTGGCTAGGAGAAAGCTGGACCACCCAGTTGCTGAATGTTATTAGTTCATATCGTCCATAACCTCTTCGCTTCGCTGTTCGCACTCCAGCGATACACACAGCTTCCATTTGATAAATGTTCTCCAGTCTCTCTCTCTCTCTCTCTCTCTCTCTCTCTCTCTCTCTCTCTCTCTCTCTTTTCCTTTCTCCTTGCCTCTCATTTCTACAGACTCACATGCAGCGTGGTACCTAGATACCTTTTCTAACATATGTAGTTCAAGGACATGTTATCAGACAGCACTAGTGCATTTCTCCAACCATAGCTTGCATCCCTTTCCTTCCACCCCTCCTCGTGCTGCCTCCATCCCTACCATCAACTCCTGCTTTTACATGGCTTTGCACCCCATAGTCTCTCTCTCTCTCTCTCTCTCTCTCTCTCTCTCTCTCTCTCTCTCTCTCTCTCTCCCTCTCTCTCTGTGTGTGTGTGTGTGTGTGTGTGAGAGAGAGAGAGAGAGAGAGAGAGAGAGAGAGAGAGAGAGAGAAGTCTAGTAAGTGTGTCTTTCTGTGACTTGGCATGATGTGTGTCGTTAGTAGCACTCTATCCTTTTCAAAATATTGTTGACACAGCCAAAATAGATAGTTGACCATTGCAAACAGTGGAACCAAGAATTCATATGGAAGTTCTGAAGACATAAAAGAAGACATGCTGCCCTCTTGTGCTTGACAGCCAAGGAAGGGGATGACACCCCTAAAAAGGAACTAAGAGTTGTAATACTTGATATGTAGCTGTCCACCTAGAAACTCTTTCTGTGAGATATGAAACTATTTTACATGTCATGGGACTTCTGGACTTAATGGGTTATTTTGAATAATTGACACCTCACAGGGCTCAGCATTAATTGAGTACGGGTTTGGCGAACCTGGCATCCTGAGCGGTGGGCTGTGGCTTGCCAACAGTCCGCTACACCATAAGCTCTGTGTGTGTTTCAACGACCATTGTTCGGTGCGACGGTGGAACATTGTACATTTCAGAGCTCAGCGATCTTGGCTTAATTGCTCCAGTCGCGAGGACAGTACAAACCTCTATAAAAAAAACCTCAATCTCGAGGTGCGCTATGTGCTGAGGAGATGCATGGCTGTTGAGGTTGAACAGTTGCTAGCGAGTGACCCTTGAGGAACCTGCCGCACCTCAGTCATATAAGGCTTACCAAGGCAAGCGGGGCTCTGCCTGGGTGGATGTATAGTTCCCTAGCTGCTCGTGGGAACAGGATGAAACGAGCAAATAATTGTGTTGCTGGACGTAGAATTGGTGTCTCTAAGAGAGGAAAAGGCGACTATAATGCTGCACAGTAGGACCCCCAGTCATGTCTAAAATGCGATCAAGGGCAGTCCTCATAACAACGTCATCTCCGGCTCAGCCAGAAGCATTGCTTGCCTGTGACAAGCTGGGCGATGTTTCCATTACAATAACACCTCATAAGACACTAAATATGATCCAGGGTGTCATATTTCATAAAGATCTCTTGCTACAATCTGACGAACAACTGAGAGCTAATCTAGAGCGGCGTGGTGTTCATTTCATCCGACGAATTTACAGGGGTCCGAAGGACAACATGGTTGCCACCAGTGCATTCATCTTGGCTTTTGAGTGTGATTCATTGCCCGAGAAAATCAAGGTGATGATTTAACAGTGCGATGTTAATCCCTACATTCACTCCCTATGCGTTGCTTTAAGTGTTGGAGGTTTGGACACAAGTCCTCCCAGTGTGAAGACAACCCCACCTGCCTGGAGTGCAGACGTCGATCCCATCCCAACGTCCCATGTAAACCCTCCTCCAGTCTGCGTCAGCTACAGCCAGCAGCATGTCCCCTGCTCACCACATTGCACAGTTCTCCACAAAGAGAGGTAAATTATGGAGTATAAGACACTGGGCAAGCTGTCTTACTCTGAGGCCAAGAAGAAGTACTTGAAGCTCCATCCAGCTACAGTGGTTTCCTCCTATGCCGCAGCTGTCTCACCAGCACCATCCCTGGCGACCAGTCTCCATCTGTGCAACCTACTACACAGGGCCCACAGTCCTGATCAACTATGCCCACCCCCTTGACCGTAGGGGGCATGTCGTCTTCAGTTGCTCCCAAATCCATCTCGGGAGCAATACCCACACAAACTCAGGGGACACCAGTCCGCACCCCTCAGCCAGAGGAGCAACAACCTTCTCTGGCTCCTCTCACTAGGAAGGGATCACTTGGATCCTCTTCTTCTGAGTTTTCTCCTGCCACAACAGCAGATACCAGCGGGTGGCAGGCAGTTCCGCCAACTGCTGGTCGCAGGACCTCAAGGTCGTCCTCAGTCCCTGAGACTAAGACAGCAAAGCCCTTGTGGTCTCAGAAAGCCAAAACACAGTGAGAGACAAAAACAAGCAGCCAAAAAAGAACTCCCAGTGGCCACTGTGCCGCCCCCCCCTCCACCTCTTCCTCTGAGGACGAGGTGGAGGTTCTTGCATCCCCCAAGGACCTCGCTCTCAGGGCCCCCAAGAAACGATGGGCATGGATGCAGACACATCGCCACTGGTGGATGGAAGTGATAATGAGGTGTAATGAGCCACATTTTATCACTCATGTCTTCCCAGATGATGGAAAACATCTTAATCCAATGGAACTGCGGCAGTTTCTTCACCCACCTGGTTGAGCTAAGACAACTTTTGAGTGTAACACCTGCTCTCTGCATTGCTCTCTGCATTGCCCTCCAGGAAACCTGGTTCCCAGCAATGCAGAACCCTGCCCTTTAGGGCTATATGGGATACTTTCGGCAATCGTAGTGTGTATAACAAGGTGTCAGGCGGAGTGTGTGTATATGTCCTTGCCTCTGTCTATAGTGAACCTGTGCCCCTTCAAACACAGTTAGAAGCTGTGGCTGTCAGGGTAAGGACAACCAAGAGATCACTGCCTGCAGTCTCTACCTTCCTACCTCTCTGAATGCCTTGGCTGAACTTATATCACAATTTCCCCAACCTTTCCTGGTATTGGGCGATTTCTATGCCCATAATACCTTGTGGGGTGGTTCTACGATTTCTGGCCATGGCAGAGTTGTCAAGGACTTGCTTTCTCAACTCAACTTCTGCCTCTTAAACACTGGTGCCCCCACATATTTTAGTGTGGCCCACGGCTCGTTCTTGGCCATTGATTTGTCAATCTGCAGCCACAGCCTTCTTCCATCCATCCATTGGAGAGCTCAGGGTGACCTGTGTGGCAATGGCCACTTTCCGATCTTTTTGTCACTTCCACAATGTCAGTCCCTGGCACGCGGACCTAGTTGTGCTCTACATAGGGCAACTGGGACGATTACACCTCTGCTACCATTGTTACACCTCTCTGCCACTCGACAACATCGATGTGGTGGTCGAGAGCACCACACGATCTATCGTTTCAGCTGCAGAAGTGATCATTCCTCGTTCCTCCGGGTGTCCAAGGCAGAGGACGGTACCGTAGTGATCGCCAGAGGTCGGTGAGGCTATTAAAGATTGCAGGCGAGCCTTACAACATTACAGGCAGCACCCCTCTATGGAGCACCTGATTGCCTTTAAGCAGCTCCGCACTCGTGCCCACTGACTTATCAAAAGACGTAAACAGGAGTGTTGGGAGAGGTACGTCTCTACTATTGGGACAGGTACCTCCACCTCACAGGTCTGGGGAAAAATCAGGTGCCTAAAGGGATACCAGATGCCAACAAGTATCCCTGGGATCTGCATCAATGGAACTGTTTGTACAGACCCCGCCACACTTGCTGAGGCCTTTGCTGAGCATTACGCTCGTGACTCTGCCTCTGCGAACTACCTTTCCTTTACCGCTCACCGCTCTAAGGTATATAACGTGCAATTTAATGAGTAGGAGTTCCTCAGTGCTGTTGGCAGGAAAGTGTCATCATCCTGGTGCTCAAACCTGGCAAGAATCCTCTTCATGTGGATAGCTATCTGCCCATTAACCTAACCAATGTATCCTGTAAGTTGTATAATGTATGGTCTGTCGGCAGGTGTGTTGGATTCTCGAGACTCGGGGCAGTTTCCACCCAAGGTCGCTCTACCAAGGACAACCAGATGTACTGCGAGTATGCAATCCACACCACATTTTCCAGACACCAACATCTGATAGCAGTCTTTTTCGAAATGCAAAAAGCATATAATACAACTTGGCAACAACACATTCTCACTACAATTACTTGGTTGGGGTCTCCGGGGATAACTCCCAGTTTTTATTAAAAACTTTTTAGCTCTTTATACCTTACATGTTCAGGTAGGTTCCTCTCGTAGCACTTCTCATGTTCAGGAAAATGGAGTTCCTCTGGGCTCTGTTTTGAGTGTTTCCTTATTTTTAGTGGCCATTAATGGCTTACCAACAGCAGTTGGGTCATCAATATCCCCTTCACTATATGCTGAAGACTTCTACATCTCTTTTAGCTCCTCCAGCACCCATGTCGCCGAACGTAGGTTGCATGGAGCCATTAGGAAGGTGCAGTCCTGGGCTCTTGTCTACTGCTTCCAGTTCTCTGCTGCGAAGACAAGTATCATGCACTTTTGTCAGCATTGGGTGGTTCATCCTCAGCCCAAACTGTATCTTGGTGACCACCTATTAGAGGTGGTGGACACTCATCGTTTTTTAGGGCTTGTTTTCGACTCCCAGCTGACGTGGATCTCCCACATTCGTCAGCTGAAACAGGAGAGTTGGTGCCACCTCAATGTTCTCTGCTACCTAGACCATACCTCCTGGGGTGCCTGACTGCTCCACCCTGTTGCGGCTCTATCAAGCTCTGATGCAGTCACGTTCCATGGGTCTGCATCACCATCAGCAATGTGATTGGTGGACCCCATTCATAACTGTGGGGTTCGCATCACGATGGGTGCCTTTCACACCAGCCCTGTGGCCAGCTTACTTGTGGAGGCCAGGGTCCCACCTTTGCAGATCCGCCGCCGACAACTGCTCGCTGCCTATGCAGCGCATGTCCATAGCTCGCCAGGCCACCCAAATCCGCTTGTCCTTTTCTCTCGTGTGGTTGCCTGTGACCGCCGATGACCCAGGTCTGGTCATTTGATCGCCTTTAGAATCCAGTCACTTTTGTTGGAACTTGAATCTAACCCACTGCCGCCCCCATATCGGCTCATGCACGCGCACCTCCGTGGTGCCTGCCAAGGCCGCATATTTGTCTGGACTTGGCCCATGGACCCAAGGACTCAGATCCCCCAGAAGCTCTCGGTTGCCAGTTCTTAGCAGTCGTAGCTACATCCCCTGCACGTGAATTGGTTTACATGAATGGTTCGAAGGTTTAGAGTCGAATTGGTTTTGCGTATGTTCATGGCAACCAGATTGAACAGCACTCTCTGCCGGATGGCTGCAGCGTCTATACCGCAGGGCTGGTGGCAATTTCCCGAACTCTTGAGTACATCCGGTCTTGCTCAGGTGAGTCCTTCCTCATCTGCAGTGACTCCCTGAGTAGCCTTAGAGCCGTCGAACAGGGCTATCCATGTTCTCCTCTGGTGTTAGGAAGTCTGAAGACACTATCTACCCTCAACATGTCCAGTCGATCAGTGGTGTTACTCCTGTCTCTGGGTCATGTCGGTATTCCGGGCAATGAACGTGATGATACGCTGGCCAAACGGGCTGTCGGTGCACCTCCAGCCTCCCGGATTCTGATCTTCGGACAGTGCTGCAATGATGAGTGGGTGACCTTTGGTCTACTGAATTGAGTAGCCTGACAACGTTCAACAATCTCGGGCTATAAAGGAGACCACGGCTGTGTGGCGTTCTCCCATGCGGGCCTGTCGCCGTGACTCCGTAGTCCTTTGATGGCTCCGCATTGGCCATACTCGGCTGACACACGGCCATCTCCTTTGTGGCGAGTATCCGCCTGAGTATCACTGTGGCTCCCACCTGACGGTGGCCCATATCTTGATGGACTGCTCTGTTTTAGTCACTCTGATGCGGAGTTTTAATTTTGCTGCACTCTTAGCCGATATTTTAAGTGATGATGACAAAATGGCTGATACTGTTTTAAGTTTTATTCAGGACAGTGGTTTTTACCGCACTTTTTAAAACTTTTCTTCAGTACTTTGTCTGTGTGCGTCCTGTCTCATGTCCTCCTATTGGAGGTTTCCATGTGTTTCTGTGTGGCTGACTTTTCCTCTTTTTAGTCAGTCAACCACAGATGTCGGCTTTTACATTCCATTTCTTGTCATTGCTTGTTGACTTTTTGTGATTTTCACATTATGTGTTGTCTGTTGTCGACTTTGTTGTCCTTTTCCTGACTCGGGGGATATTCCTTCCCTTGCTGTTTTCAACTCTGGGCTCTTTTACAAGTTCACATCTGCTGCCAATGATGGAATAGGGGACTGATGACCTGCAGTTTTGTCTCCCTAAAACATCCAAACAACAACAAGAACTGACAATATTGACACACTCGTAAGCTATAACTTCATTACCATATGGATACTGTGAGCAATAATTGTATATCTATAATTTCACACACCTATCTAATTCATTTTCTTAGTGAACAACACTATACGCTGCAATTACATTATTTTTTAAATCTTGTATGAAGTTACTGTCATTCTACTCTTGTAACTGGAACACTGACTCACCTTTTGTAGAGTGCTGCAAATACTGAAACCTATGTTTTCCTAAAAGTTTTGTGTGTTTAATTTACTTTTGCAGATTTCATTAATAAATGTATCACTGTTTCTTTAACATGACAAAAATAATGTTTCTTACTTTGCTGTATTAGTGATCTTTCTGATTCACCAAGGAATAGGAAATTTAAAAAAAAAAAAAAAAAAAAAAAAAAAAAAAAAAAAGTGTGATAAAATGGTGTGACATAAACTGCATGAAATTAAAAGCTATGCAAAGCACTTTGGTGCTAACAAACTAAAGTATTCGATTTTACTATGTTAGGAAATAATTATCTTTCTTTACGGTGCAACGGAATGATCTCTTTAGTTTTACTTCTCAAAAGTGAACACTGCTGAAATCTCCTACTCTATCAGCAACTTTATCGATATGCAGATACGAGATTCTCCACTAAACTTCTCACGATACCTTTATTCTCAGATTGATATGAAATAATACCATTCACTTTCTCAAAAGTAATCATTTTTTCAAATGTATTGGTCACACTGATTTTTATTTTATCATTACCCTTTCGATACATCATCATCAGATAAACTTTTTTTTAAAAACGATGGAAATTAAAATACATCTTATTTGAGATGACTAACTAAAATATAAACCACCATTATGGATATCTAGTGAAGGTGTTGAACTAGAGTCTCATGCCAAACAGTTTGGCACGAGAATCTAGTTGAACACCTTCACTAGACATCCAGGTAGTTTATATTTTAGTTAGTCATCTCCAATAAGATGTATTTTAATTAACATCGTTTTCCTTTTTCTTTTTTTTAGTTTATCTGATGATGATGTATCGAAACGCGTAGTGATAAAATAAAAAACAGTGCGACCAAGACATAAAAAAATTATGCATCCCAACGTATAGTCACTTGTCCGCAAATAATGGAAAATTTTATGAACCGAGATCGAAAGGAATCGTCAAACTTCAAACAAATCTTGATCAATTCTCTCCACAAATATGGCAATAAAGTATCGTTGCCACCACTTTTTCATAGCAATGTGTAACACTTCACTTCTCACAGAATGACACCTTTAACTTATTTCCATATGGCATCGAAATTCTTAATTAACTACAGAGGGTTAGGTACTAACTACTGAACAAGATAAAGATGAATTTCTAGCAATTACTCCATTCAAGAAACCTGAACAACAATGGAATTACAGTTATTTTACCCAATAATCTTTACCAAATTTACTACATACAAAGTAATTTTGTTCTTTACCTTTGTTGTTAATTATCTTCTGAGTGGTGTTATACAAAATTTAACAATATTCAGCCTCTGTCTGTCTGCCACCAACTGTGGACAGACTATAGAGTGGACCCAACGTCCAACCACTTTGAAGAACAGACCAGAAGTATCGTGCCTCCATGCTAACACTGCACTCCGCGGGACATCATTAATATTCCCACAGTGTAATGTTGGCATCTACTGCCAACCTAAGGTTGCAGACCAACTAAATTTACTGTCTGTGGCATTTCTTTCAGAAAATTCTTGTGCTGTGGCATAACATACCTGTTTCAACCTTGGAGATAATGTGGAAAGCAAGTTATTTACACATGGTGAAACTCGACTTCCCTCTGCATCCAGAGCTCCACGATAGTTTAAAAATTGTAACAATGTTTTAAGAACTTCATCCCAGGTAGTCTCTCTCTCTCTCTCTCTCTCTCTCTCTCTCTCTCTCTCTCTCTCTCTCTCACACAGAATCAGCCTACAACCTGCTACATGGGTTTGCTGAGCCAGTGAAGGCAGAATGATGACTAAGACTGCAAAGATAAGTAATCCACTCCTTAAACATTTCCAACAGTAATTTCTACCTCCCAATGAAATGCAAAGTAGCACACACCATCCAAAACTGGAATCCACTATGTTGTGACAACAATGTGTAAATAGTGGATAATGACAAAGTATCAGGATTTTCCATTGCAGACAACGTATGGAGCAAAGCAGATATATGTTGAGAGGGCCATGGCAAAAATAAATAAAGAAAGAAAACAAAACATCTGGGTCACTTATGATTAGAATCAGTTTCCTAGAATGCTTCAAAATAATGGGGCAAGTACTGTAATTGTGTGCCCCCACTTGCAGTCAAAAAAGTAACTGGGTGCTGATGCTCTTACTGTAACAGTTGCCTGTCAAGCTGGTACTGTTATTGTGCCAGGCTTTGCTGCAACAATTCCAGACCCATAATGCCTTAGCAGAGGAAGCATGGAAGGTCCAGTGTCGCTACTATAGAGGCTTTCACTTACGAATACACTTTATTCTGAGTGAGTTGTAGTATGGCTACGAGGGTTGTCCATATAGTAATGTGCTACAGTCACGAGGAATGATGTTAAGTGCGATCTGGCAACACTGTCATGCAGCTCAGTTCCCCTCTCTCCACTGCCACAAGTTGAAGCTGTCTGCGACTTTCAGTGTAGGCTTGACAGCCATTAGCGATGGAGCTTCTGCTTGTTTCTCCTGCCAGGCGCAAGTTACGATCAGTAATTATTTTTTTGTGTGCAAAAAACACTGCGCCAATGGATATTCATGCACGACTGTGTGAAGTTTATGTGACAAGTGCATGAGTGTATAACACGTTCGTAAGTGGTGCAAAGAATTTAAAGGAGGACGTACAGATGTCCGTGATGAACAGTGTTCTGGTAGGCCATCGGTTTCGGGCAAAACAATTGCAAAAGTGGAAGAAACAATGCTGAAGGATCGACGAATAACAGTTCGGGAACTATGTGAGCTTATCCCTGATGTAAGCAAGTCCACCATAAACAACATTTTGACAGAAAATTTAGGTTATTCCAAGGTTTGTGCAAGGTGGGTCCCGAGAATGCTTATGGAAGACCACAAACGGCAACGCATTCAAGCAGACTGTGAATTTCTCCAGGGCTACGAAAGCCATGGAAAGGAATTCTTGGACTCTCATTATCACTGGGGATGAGATCTGTGTCCACTATTTGACACCGGAAACGAAGGTACAATCCCGTCCGTGGAAACATCCATCGTCACCGAAGCCGCGTAAGTTTAAGCAACAACTGTCTGCCGGCAAAGTGATGGTGAGCGTGTTTTGGGACAGTAAGGGGTTATTGTTGTGCAAATTTATGCCTACTGGGACAACAATAAATGCTGATCGTTATTGTGAATCTTTAAAGAACCTTTGCCGAGCGATTCAGAACAAGAGGAGGGGCATGCTGACGAAGGGAGTGAGTTTTAATCAAGACAACACTCGTCCGTATGTTGCCCGTGTGACAACTGAACTGATCGACAACTTTCAATGGGATATTGTCACATATTCGCCCTACAGTCCAGATTTATCCCCAAGCGACTATCATCTCTTCCCCGAATTGAAGAAACACCTGGGTGGGACGCATTACGCAATCGGAGAGGAAGTGAAAGAAGAAGATGGTACACAGAATGCAAAAATGCTTTAATCATAACAGCGATTATGTCGAAAAATAGGAAATATTCTAAGCTTTTTTTCAATATATAATGTTATTTAAATAAATTTGTTTTTCATTTTGAAAAAAAAAATGGGAACCTTACTTTATGGACAACCCTCGTAATTTGAGTGTTCTATTAACAATTATGACAGTTATACCTTAAAGGCAGTAAGCTTCTTGACAGACTGTTTTGCATTCAGTTGCATGCCATCACATTCTTTCAGTTCTCATCACCTTGTTACATCAGTATTAATCTGTACATCTTCTTCAAGAGTGGATACCTAGCTGATGTCCTACACTGTTCACCTTCAGTTCTGATGATGCAAATCTTTATGGCATGCCATTTTTCATTCAGTGTTTCATAATGCAAATAAATAATTTGTTTTTAATATTTCTTGGATGTTGACTCAGTTGAGTTTGTCAAATATACATGTGCACACACATTCTCTGTAACCCTCCTGTTGCACATGACAAGTCATAGCAGCTAATATTTTTTCTTTTGTAATTCTTAACAGAACACTTATATATGAGTATTAATAGCGGATGTACTTGTGACCTCACAGTTGGGTTCCTTGTGAGGAGGGAAACAGTTACAGCGAATAAGCAAAAATATTAAAGAACTGCGACCAAACAGAGGAGACGACAAACAAGAGTCCTAAAATGAATCAGGTCCAATTCATTAGACAGTTAATTGTATCAATGGGATTGAAAGGATGTGTGCTTGCTGTGTGCGGACGCAGGAGGAGTTGTTTACAGTTCGCGAACAGCTGCTGTCTTGGGGTGCAGTGGCGGTGGGGAGTCTGGTGCATCGAGCAGGACACTTAAAGTGTCACGTGCTTCGCCCTCTGCCCCTGCTGTCGAGGCACCAGACTGGAGTGGTTAAAATGCCTTCTCCGCAAGAGAGTGGCGAGTTTAATGATGTTCTCGTCACTCGAGATGGAAGGCCAATGTGGAGGCTGGCCATTTGGCCACACCTGTTTGTCATTTGAATGGACATGTGGCCACTCCTTCAGCAGGGTCTGAGCAGGTACACAGGGGGAGGGGATTATTAGTTATTGGGAACTTCAATGTTAGGCGCATAATGGAGCCCTTAGGCAGATAGCATTGAGATTCGGAAAGAAGTCCAATGTGCACTTGGTGTGTCTGCCAGGGAGCCTCATCTGAGATATGGAGGTGGCCTTGCCGGTGGCTATTGAGTGTACGGAATGTGGTTGACTGCAAGTTGTGGCTCATGTCGGCACCAATGATGCTTGTTGCTTTGGTTCTGAGGACATTCTCAGTTCCTACGGGCAGCTGACTGAATTGGTGAAGGCTGCTGCCCTCGCTCACAGGGTGCAAGCAGAGCTGTTGATGTGTAGCATTGATTCCAGGGTTGATTAGGGTCCTTTGGTTTAGAGCCGAGTGGAGGGTCTGAACCAACGCCTTTGCCGACTCTGGGACAGTCATGGCTGCAGATTTCTGAATCTGCTTCACCGGGTGGGGAATTGTAGGATGCTCCTAGATAGATCAGGGGTGCACTACACTAAGGAAGTGGCTACTTGGGTAGCAGAATATTTGTGGAGTGCACATGGGGTTTTTAGGCTAGGCACTAGCTCTGATGAGCACTCGCCTGTTAACATTCAGACAGTAAATCCAGGTCGCATTCAGCACAAAAAATGTGACTATCAAAATATTAGCTGTAAATTTTCTAAGCATTAGAAACAAATTTCCCAAATTTGCTGCCCTGCATGGAAATTATTGTGCTCATGTAGTTTTAGGCACCAAAAGCTGGCTAAATCATGACGTGGCAAGTTCAGAAACATTTAGCAAGGCATGGAATTTATATTGGAAAGACAGATCGGATACAACTGGAGGGGGAGTGTTCATTGCCGTGGACAAAGGTATTGTTTCTACTGAGGTTGAGGTTGAGAGAAATTGTGAAGTTACCTGGGCACATATAACAGGCCTAAGAGAAGTAAACTTAATAGTTGGGTGTTTTTACTGCCTCTTTCTATAGTTCCTCTTGCTCTCAGCACCATCAGCAGTGCCTTCTGCAAGCATGGGTCAGTTTCAGTTGATATTGATAGTTCCATCAAATAGTACACAGGAAATGCTTTATGTGGTTGACCATCTGCTATGTCTACAGTGCTACATATATTTCTTATCATTTGTTTCCCACTTTTAGAGACAAGGAGTTTTGCTAGTGTCAGAGATGGACAAGTATTTGGAAGAACTGTTGGATAGAATGGATAGAGTCTTGAAAATAAATTATAAGTTGGTCACCATTAAAAGTAAGAGAAGGGTAATGGAGTATAATCAAAGGGAATCAATTTGGGAAATGAGAGACTAAAGGAAATGGATATTTGAGCAGAAAATAACTGATGATGGTAGAAGTAGAGAGGACATCGAATGAAGAATGACAGTAATAGAGAAAAGCTTGACTGAAAAAGTGGAATTTGTTAATAAACAATACAAATTTGTATGTTGAAAAGGTTTTGTCTGAAGGCATTTACATGGAGTGTAGCCTTGTGTAAGAGAATCATCGATATGCAATTGATGCAAGAAGAGAAGACAAGATTTGTAATATAATTCTACAGAAGATTGTTGAAGATTATATGGTTGAACAAGTAGTAGATGAGGATGTATAGTGTGTATTGGAGGGGGGGGGGGGGAATGTGTAGGAAAATTTTTCATCATCTCGTCTAGTGATAGTGACTATAGGCACTCCGTTTTTGCATTTGTTTACAACTAGGTTGTATAAGTAAAGGAGACATGCTGCAGCCTGGAACTGATGGGATAAGTTTTTGACTAATTCTGCTTAATTTGTATTTGTAGTTGTATTTCATTGGGCTGGCTTAAATAGAGAGAAGTTTCCCCCAATTATAGCCATTGCAGTATGTTGTTGTGTGGCAAACTCCAAACATCATATAAAGGCACTGATAATTGTTTTCAGTTTTGACCTCACTTATTGATTGGTTGTTTGAGACAGGGGACGAAACTGCTAAAGTCATCAGTCCTCCAGTGGGGAGGGGAGGGAGTGAGGATAGGAAAGGGGGAGGGAAGGGAAATGCGGTCAAGGAAGAAAGACTGCATTAGCTTGGGGCCCCGTGTAATCGCAAAAGAACCGTAATCCCCCTGAGGGGGGGGGGGGGGGAACTACACTTGTCTTCCTTCTTTTAGGTGTGGCAAGAGTTGGGATTTTTCCACTGGGCTGACACATGCTTGATTTCTGGGTCATACAACTAACTATCATAAATTGTAGTGACTTTGGTCAAAAATTTTGTATCACTTTCACACTTGTTTCTCAAACTGCGGCTAAAATGCAACTATTATCATTATTATTATTATTATTATTATTAGGGGAAAAAGATAGTGAGTGGCAACAGGTCTCACCTCACTGTGTAGGTCCTCAGTTAAAATCTGGTGGCATGAGCTCCAACTCACACCTATCTCTTGTGAAATTTCATTGATCATAAAACAATGATCCACGTTGATTTTTTATAGATTTTCTCAATGTTTTCACCATATCAAGGTATCGAAGGGTGCCCAGGATGAGCACTGTCTTCAACACTCATCCCACCAGGTTTAAGGTGCCCAAACCAATGAAAAAGGTTTGTGAAGCTCATAGCATCCTCCTTGAAAGCTTGTTGAAGCATTTGGTAGTCTTCTGTTGCCAATTTTTCGAGCAAGAGACAAAACTTCAAACATATTCTTCTTTTAAATCTGTCATAATGCCTTTACTGATAGAACATGAGAGAGTAGGAGAAAAACACTTAAGTGTTCATATACAAACTGACACTTGTTTCATGAAGTGCTTATTACTCCCGATCTAGTGGGAAAAGCCTCTACTATGTGCATGAATGGTGTCACACCCTTTGTCTTTTCATTTTATTTATTATTATTTCTTTTTTCCTTTTTTTGTGTGTGTGGGGGGGGGGGGGGGAGGAGGGTGAACACTTTGTACATAAGTAAAAAGTGGAAAATAACCATTTCAGACAAGAACAGAGAAAAAAGTTTTGAAATCTGATGTTACAAAAGAAGCTGAACATTAGATGGGTGCAATTTAATTAAGATAAGTTAACAGGTCAAATCCTAAGGCATCAAGGAAAAGTTGGTTTGGCAATGGAAGTAAATGTGTGAGGAAAAATTGTAAGAGAGGTCAAAGGATTGGCAGTTTAAATGGATGTCAGTTCTCCTGTTTAATTAAATGTTTGGCAGGGAACTGTGACCAACAGTGAAAAGTTAGAAACTGCAGCACATTACAAACATTGAAAGGACTCGATACTTCATTGAGCATAGTCACACACAAATGTACCAAGTACATTGAAATTTCAGTACGGTGTCTCTAAATAAAAAATGAATTGTACATCTGCATGTAGGCCATAAAACGACAATGTTAGCATATGAGAATTTAAAAATGCATAATGGGCAATACTCACTAAGGATAGACTAGAATAAGTGTCAGATGTTTATACTAATATATGTAAATTATTAGGAGTAAAGGTAACAACTTTTACCTAACAGTAGAAGCATTGAGATGTTGACAGGCACATAAAGCCGTACGCTGTACAAAGTAGATTCCAAAAGTTTCTGGCTTGACTACATTTTTAAAGTTGTAAAAATAAAAAATAAAAATATTTCAACATAATCACCTTTTATTTAATACACTTTTCACATCCGTTAATTAACTCTGTGCCTTTCAAAAAATATGATTCTTATTGGGCAAATGTCCCATTACAGCAGCTTTCAGTTCTTCTTCATCATCATCAAATTTCCTTTCTCAAAGATCATTCTTAGTTTGGAGAAGTGATACTAGTCACTTGGAGATGGATCTGGCTATATGGTGGGTGGTCAATCTCCAGGAAGCCACAGTTCTTCACTGCAGCTTTCACAGTTGCCACCTTGTGCACTCGCAGACACGAATATTCACAGTGGTAATCCTTTGTTTGAAATCAACCGAGAGAATTCCTCTTCCATTCCAGAAGTTTGACTGACCTTCACCTTTGTTGATGATGGTTCATCTGGTTATGTGATTCAAGAGATTCATTTTTGGACAGAGGATCATAATAAAGAACCATAGTTTCATCCCCTATGACAATGGTTTCCTGTGTTGTTTGGGTTGCCATAGCACAGCTCCAAAATTTTTGTGTAACAAGTCACATGCCGGTCCTTCTTCAGGGCAGAAAGAAGTCTAGGTACACAGCTTCCACTGATCTTTCTCATCTGCAAATGATCATGAATGATCCAAAAAAACTGTTGTTTTAGATAATCCTAATGTGTTATAATTTCCTTGAGTTTCAACCATCTGTCTGTCTCAAATTAACTTTCGATTAATATGGAAATTCTCCACAGAGATGATAAATTATTATTCAAAAGAGGTAGGTTGGCTGGCCAGTACTTACCTTTTTGCTGTACTGCCGATAGTTACAATCCTAACACCATCCCCATGACCTAGGGCGTGAATTACCTTTCCCTTCCTTTCCTATACCTATTTTTTTTCTTTTTTCTCCCTTCTCTCCACCTGAAGAAGGAACACAGTTCCAAAAGCTTGTTATTTTCCTCCTTTTTTTTCTGAGTGTAACTATTGGCAGTACAGCAAAAATGTAAGTACTGGCCAGCCAATCTATCTTTTTTGAATAATAATTTAAAATTAACTTTCAACATTAGTGATGGTTTCCTCAGTCACTACCTCAACAGGTTGACCAAAACATGGATCTTTGGTAATGATCTCTCTGCATAGGTGGAACTGTTTGGACCAATCATTCACTGTGGAGTTTGAAGGGGAAGCATCTCCATAAACACCATCCAAACAGACTTTGATTTCTGGTGGTGCAAACCCTTCCTTTGTCAGGAATGTTATCACTACATATTATCCACCTTAGACCATGGCACATCTTATCAAACAAGGAGCCTAGTAAAGGGTTGCAGTTCATGTTTCTCCCTTCAATGTATTTTACACTTTGCACTTATATTCAAGGTCAGGTCAGAAACTTTTGAAGCCAACCTTGTAAGCGATATATTTGTAAAATTTACAATCATACTATAATAATTAAATTGTATATGGATTATTTAATCGGTCTTAATGCTCCTGATAATATCTATTACTTTTTGCACTGCTTCCACTTCTTGCCTGCATTATTGTATATTGAATTGTGGCAACACTACTCTTTGCACATTTCACGGCCCATGGAGAAGCAAGTAGTTTATGAAATGCTGCTGCAGGGGCTGGAATATTGATGGTACATTATGGTGCAAAAGCCCAGTTCAGCACAGCAGTTATAAGAGTTTCGTTCTACTGTAACATACTGCAGCTTTGGTTATTTATGTGACTGAAGCTGAGCAGAGCAGCTCTAAATACTGCCTACTCAGACTTTGGCAGTACCTTGACTCCGAATATGCTGAGGCATGCTCCACACAAGCCATTTCTCCCATTGTGGCTAATCAGCTTCGACTACATTGATCACATCATCTGTTAGCTGTTGGTGTATCGGCTGTTACTAGATTTAATGGTAGCCAGTGCTTTAGGGTAACTATGTCCAGTCTCTAGGTATCTCCAAGGGCTCCTGGATTCGGCAGTTGTACAACAACGTCACGTGCCTCACCGATCACTGGCGACAGCCGGCTGCACACCACAAACACCTTTCACTTGCCAAATACCTAATGGCAGTCATGTATCTGCAAACACACACCAGTTGCTGCAACTTTTCTGAGCAACAATGTGCCTCCCTGGATATACGCAATTCTAGGGGCTAATGTGCTGCCTCATGTGTCATGCTAAAGTAACAACTGCTGCATGGAGTTCTAATGTAAGCCATCGAATCCCTGCCATTAACATCAGCACAAAGTCTTAGTGAATAGTGTCGTTAATTCTACTGTTAAGATTCGGTGACTGCTGGGGAGCTAGTAGTATGCAACACATTGTCCATCAAACAGCATCCTGAAATAACCATCCTGGCATTTAATGTTGTCTGTACACACAAAACTATTACAAATGTTTAAATATGATGTACTGTTTTTTATATTCATTGTATTCTTGTTTGGATGTTTGACAGTTTTGGGACCTTCAGCTTTTGATTTAAAGTATTTCTGTTTTTATGAATACAAGACTAATATCTTGAGATGGCACTCTTGTTGTTCCAGGAAGGTGACAGAGTATTCACATGCTTGCCAGATAATGGAGGCTATGCAGAATATGTTACATGCAAGAAAAACTATGTCTTCCCACTCCCAGAAAGGCTGTCATTTAGTCAAGGTGCAGGGCTATATGTGCCATACTTTACGGCGTACAGAGCTTTGGTTACCAAGTATGTATTTATATTATTGTGTATCCTAATTTATTGTTGAACGTTATGGCTAAATGTTGTTTTCATGTGTATTTCATAACTGATAACAAATCCAAAATTTGTTGAGTTACGTTCTGCTATAAATCTTACAAAGAAAAATATCTGTTGTAATAGAATTTACAACCTCTTTCTGAGGTATGGTAATAAGTTAATTTCTGTTTATGAGATACTTCAAATATGTTTAAGACACTGATATGATTGCATAGGCGCTACTGTGTTTATGACTTGACTAACTCTAACTAAAAACTTACTAAATTACTACAATTGGGGATATTTAACTGCTACAACTGTACGAAGTCACATAAGAAAAGAATTTATTTTGTTACCATTTTATATTTGCAACAAAAATGTTTTGTGTCTTTCACCAGGTATACATTGTATGATATTGTAGTAACTTTATATGAACTTTAATTCCACTTCTGGAATTCATACATAACAAAACACACTTGAAATGCAAATATGTGTGTACACCGAAGTGGTTGAACAAGAACTGACTTCGTAGCTCTGCACTTCCCTGCACTGTGTTCTGGTTGGCGCTTTCTTAGCATTATTTTGAGAGCAGCACCCCTACAGTCAATTACGTGGAATCTAACAGCAGCTGTGTCAAACATCATGTGTGAAACCACAACAGATATTCTGTTCTCTGAGGAATTGGTATTTATAAAATAATACATCTTCTAATATAACAATAGAATCTCCAGGTTGGATTGTCATTCGTATGACGATAGGTTGCAACCCACCCTAAAGGAAGCCACTGAACTACAGACAGGCATGCAGAAACTTCAATTTTTGGCCACAATCTTCTCATATATAGTGTGTGCCATTTAAGATGTAAAGTCTCTTTTATATCATGAACTATTACACATATCAAAACATGGTTTTTGACACATGCTAGAGCATCAAGGGACACATATATTTTTTTGTTTGGTGAACAGTTTTAGCATCGATATAAAGTACTTTGTTTTTAATGAAACTGCTTACTTTTGATAATTGCATTCAGTAGTTCTTGGGAAAAGAATTACAGTGATATACCATTAGTTAATGTTGACATTGAAACCTCTTAAAAAAATAAATAAATAAATAAAATAAAATAAAAAAATAAAAAAATAAAAATGAGAAATGTCGTAGAATTTCAGGGCACAGTGGCCAGAATCCCCATTAGCAGGGAAAACACTGCCATGCGGAGCTCTCGTACTATGTAGCATCAGAATGTCGGCACATTTGACTGTCAACTTCGCACTGCAGGCTGATCATTTGCGCTTCAAGATCCATTGCATGCAGACATGTACACGATATAACAGAATTGGATATCAGTGGCGGACTAAGGCGGAGGGGGTGGATTGTCCCGGACCTCCGGTCTCCCTCAAATACCTAGAAAGCTATTTTTTTTAGCGCTCTTGGCATTGGCATCTCGTTCTGCTGGGACCTCCAAATCTTGAAAGCTTCTTTTTTTTAGACTGTCCCATGCCTCTCATCCTGGAGGACTCCAAATCTCAAAAGTTACTTTCTGTATGTAGTAATACATGTATTTCCAAGTTGTTGGGGGGGGGGGGAGCGGCTCATTTTGTTTTTACCGCCCTGGGCCTCCAACAACCTTAGTCCACCACTGTTGGATATACTACTTTTATATAATTAATGTAAAAGAAATGATGTGCTAATGATAACAGCGGTTTGGGACTATCTATCTGGATTGCCTATGTCCATTGTGCCAGGCAGTTGCACAAATCACGAAGACACTTGTGTGACAGGCTGCTTGAATGTCAAAATAAAAACAAGAAA
Source organism: Locusta migratoria (assembly GCA_026315105.1). NCBI lineage: Eukaryota > Metazoa > Arthropoda > Insecta > Orthoptera > Acrididae > Locusta > Locusta migratoria. The sequence goes on along the minus strand of CM048747.1, from coordinate 327,719,779 downwards.
GAAGACTGCAACCAACAGAGAACACGAAGAAGCTGTCCCAGCTACGACGCTAATGAATCCGGACATTGATACAAGTCATATTGCTATAGACTGTGGAATCAGCCAGACGAATGTCGTTCACATCTTGCATTGACAAGTCACTACATTAGGAACTGTGATTTCAAACGCCAAACAGAATTTTGTCACTTTGCTGTTCAGCAGTTGAGAGATGACACTACTTTTTTCAACATGTGCTCTTTACTGACGAAGCAACGTTTACTAACCACAATAATGTAAATTTTTTCTTCAGGTGCAACACCAATGGCTGTAGAGCGTATGGTGCAGTATCATAGACAATTGTATTGTGGGACCTTACTACATCCCAGACATGCTGAATGAATATTCATGTGCACCTTTCCTTACAAACATTCTGCCAGTTCTTCTAGAGGAGGTGCCACTGGATATTCGAAAGTGTATGCTGCAACACAACAAATGTCCAGCTCAGTCATCCTGTCCATGTGGCAATGCAAATACAAGAGGAAAATTTCCTGTATGTTGGTTAGGATGAAATTCTGTTGTAAAATGGCCTGCAAGGTCCCCTCCCGCCCTTTTCTTTCTTTCTTTGGGGGACCTCAAATATGCAGTCTATGATGAAGCCCCAACTACACCATACGATATACAGAGTCATATTGCCGATGCATGCTCTAACATATCATCCACTGTAATTACATCTGTTCATCATTCTTTTAAACAGTAATTGCAAATGTCCATGGTGAACATTTTGAACACATGTTAAAATAAAGGGTAAAGTTGTGTTTCTGTAAGAAACCTAATGTGTTCTTTAGGTGTTTATCAAAACATTATTAGTAAATTGTTTATTACGGTTATGTGTGTATGAAATTGCATTATAATGTGAAATAAGTAGACAGTGTGTATTGCACATAGCTGGTAACACTGTCATTACCCACTTTTGTTCAACATGAAATGGCATTTCGTTAAGAATAATATTTATTTGGCACTCTACAGGTGGTCACCAAACTATTTTTAATAAAATGTTTAGTTCAGTGAATGTGTCCCACTTGATATAATTTAGAGCAGTGTAGGTTGTGACAGTTGTCTGACAGCATTTATCGTACTTCTTAGTAGGCACACAGCCACATACAGGAAACAATAGGTCGACTATTCCTTCTATGATTCAGATATTTCATACAATAGTCACTTTTTGTAGTGTATAAGACCTCTTTATTTCCAAAGAATGAAAAGGTGATTTCTCTGTTTCAGTGGACATAAATACAGGAAGATAAACAAATGTGAAGTAGTTTTCCTAAGCCCTTTGTGATTTGGTAGATTCAAGCCTATGTTGTATATCCATACATTCATAAGTCTCAAGTTGGTTCAGGGGGAAACAAAGCATTACTATAGTCGTGCAGGCCTACTTTACAGTATACAATTACACAGCCAGATCTGGGATGCCTGCTTGGTAGTGTGTGCACTGCTAACGCCTATTCCAGCCATTGTGCCCTCAAACTATAGGACATTTCCAAATTCTTATATGACAGGTTTCAATGTTAACATTAACAAATGCTATATAACTGGATTGTCTTCCCAAGAGCTATCATGTGCAGTTACAAAATGTAAGCAGTTCTGTTTAAGAAAATGTACTTGCTTCAAGACCTTATTTGATAGCAGTGCTAAAACCATTCACCAAACAAAAATATATGTGCCCCTCGATGTTCCAATTCGTTTTGATACGTGTAACTGTTCATGAAATAAGAGAGATGTTAAATCTTACATGACTCACCTTTGTGTGTGTGTGTGTGTGTGTGTGTGTGTGTCCAGTGGAATTAGGGAGATAGAACATTCCGCACTACCTGGAGACACATAAAGGCACTGATAGATGGTAATGGGAGATGCACCTGGGAATGCAGTAAAGGAAGGAGCTGGGGATGCAAATTGGGAAGGTGGAGAGGTAATATTAAGAAAATAAATAAATAAATTAGGCACACAATGAGCAGACACACATTACCTGGGAGGAGATGTAAGACGGGAATGGGAGGGGACTGTTCTGATAGGGTTTAGGGATGATGGGTTACCTTAGGTTGAGGCCATGATGGTTGTGGGACCATAGAAAGTGTTTTAAGAATGAAACCCATCTGCACAGTTCAGAAGAGCTGCTGGTGGAGGTGAGGATACTGGTGGCCTGGGTTGGAAAAGTCGATCTATAGTCCAATTAAAATTACTTGCAAGTTGAAGTTTGTCAGCTGCAGCTACAGTGTTGCCACGACAGCTGCCGGCTGAGAGCTGGCGCTCAGTAAAGTTGGCACTGCGCCGAGTACTGTTCGCAATTTTTTGCACACTTTCAGTACCATTTGTTGTTGACAATACTAATTAGTCAAGCTTTAAATGTACTGCAATGACCTAAACAGTTAAATATTGTTAACATTATCCATATCAATAATACTGTTAACATTTACTGTTGATAATGCGATTTTACAAGGCTGTGATGTCGAACACCAAAAAGAAAGCGTGTACTGCAATTATTTTCACTGTAACGAATACAATGAAAAAGATGGAATACTTCTGAGAATGGATGAAAAAAATACGTCTATCATACCTGCCAACTTTTACGGTTTGTCCGTAAAATTTACGGAAATTGCAGGATTTTACGGTTTTACGGATGGACAGTGCTATTTTACGATTTTGCGGTAAAACATTTGAAACATCTAAATTCGATAATCGCATCCATTTTCTTCCGTACAATCGATTGTTTGCGTTGGTCGAAGGTAGGTCTACGATACTCGATCTTCCGAACATTCGATTGTTCGCGGGGTCGAAGGCAGGTCTAAGATAGTCGATAACTTATGCATTGATATGATTGGTTCGTTTACCCGTGTGATGTTTGTGTCGTCATTGGACTCAAATTTAAAGCCGCTACCGGTAACCAGTTCTTCCGTGTGAATCTAGGTGTCGATAGGCTGTGCTTCTTAAGTTGTTTGTTCCGATCCGTTCTTTTGTTGAAGTGGAACCCGTTTACTCCTTTGTTTACAAAGTTAGCGTTCCTTGAATATATCGTCCTTTCAAAGCGTGTGACATATTTTAAAGAAGTGTTAAAGTGTTTGCACTACCAGTTCGTATTCTTGTATTATAACTTCATAGTGTTTTAAGTGACGTTCAGTGAGTGATCCAGGTTCCTTTCGCTGTTCCACTCCATAGCGAGACACGTGTTGTTGGACATTTTTATTCGCTGTTGCTATTGTTCGTCATGAATAAATCGAACAAGAAACAATACTTTCAGACATTTAAAAATTCATATTCTGTCGATTTTCCGTGCATACTAAAATCAAAGAAAGGTGAAAAATTTGCCTTTTGCACGGTATGTGGCTGCGACATTAATATTGCACATGGGGGAAGAAATGACTTGAGTAATCACGTGAAGTGCGCTAAACACTTAAGCTGCGTCAAATCCAAGGAAGACAATACCAAAATCAACGCCTTTTTTGCCAAATGTGGAAACTTCGACAATGATGTTATTAGGGCCGAGTGTCTTTTTACTTCTTTTTTGGTGGAACACAATGTGCCCTTAAGTGCCGCTGATCACGCTGGTGCATTATTTAAGAAGATGTTTCCCACATCAGAAGTGGCGAAAAAATATAGCTGTGGTCGCACGAAAACGACATCCATTGTCAAAACAATGGCAAAAAATGCATCATCTGAAATTGTTAAGTTCCTTCAGAATGGACCATTTTCATTGGCAACAGATGGAAGCAATGATACGGACACAAAGTTGTATCCTATTGTTGTGACGTTTTTTGATTTTACTCAGGAAAAAGTAGTGAGCACTGTGCTATCCGTACCAGCATTAGATGGGGACTCAACAGGGCGAAACATAGGTAACCTGATGTTGTCACAGCTGAAAACTTTTAACATTCCAATTGAAAACTGTGTCGCTTTCTGCTCCGACAATGCTCCTGTTATGGTTGGACAAAAAAATGGTGTTGCAGCAGTTCTGAAGGAAGTTCGACCAGGTATTGCCATCGTAGGTTGCATTTGCCACCTGATTAATCTAGCAGCTGAAAAAGGTGCGGGAAGATTACCTCTTAAAGTCGATGAGATCCTTGTCGATATATTTTATTTTTTAGAGAAGAGTGCCAAAAGAAAAGAACGTCTTCAGAAATTTCAGAGCTTGCACAATAAAGAGACAAAGAAAATTCTTAAGCATGTTTGTACTAGGTGGTTATCTCTAGGTAGATGTTTGGATAGACTACTGGATCAGTGGGATCCGCTTCTTTCATTTTTCAAGGAGGAAGTAATATCCTGTACCCAAGCCATTTCCACAAACTTGACATCATTTAAAATACCCAGAGTTGAACAAAGTGGATCCAAAGAGTATCAGAAGAAGAGACTTCTTGATTCTGCTACTACACATGCCCCTAAACGAATAGCATGTTCTTCCAAGTGTGACAGACCCATCCTGAAAAGCAAAACTTCTGGTACAACACGCGAGGAAAAATTGTTTATGTTCCTGTCCTCAAACTTGAATAAAGCCTTTTGTACTTTTCTGCATGTGACTATTCCTGTGTTTGACAAATTAAATGTTGCTCTTCAGTCTTCTTCCCCACAAGTTCATATTTTATTAGAACTTCTAATGGATATGCTAAAGCAGTTGTTCGCCAAGTTTGTGAAGCCCAAAATTGTCAAAACCACCTCATTACTTGAAGTTGAGTACAACTTGATTGAGAATCAAAGAAGTGATGATGAGTTGGTTATTGGTGTTCAGACTTCCAACCTAGTGAATGATCTTCAGGAAATGGATAAAATCCTTTTCTATTCATCGGTGAGAAACTACTTTTGTACTACCTGTGACTACATCATCAACAAGTTTCCTCTCAAGGATGATGTGTTAAAGCATGCTCAAGTTGCTAGATTGGACAAAATTGACGATGCACAGTTTTCTTCTGTTCGTTTTTTCTTGGAAAAGTTTCCGATTATGTTATTTAAGGAAGAACATGAAACTACAGATGAGGTGGTGAATGAGCTTCAGGCACAGTTCACAGCTCTTCAGGTGGAAGACAATTTGATTACAAATAAAGATGCTGCAAGTGATACCAGTTGGGCACAACTATCAAGAATTCGAGGAGCCGATGGTCGGCTTAAGTATAACAGAATTTCTAGAGTAATGCTCTCCATTCTCACCATACCCCATAGTAATGCAGAATGTGAACGTGTTTTTAGCCTCGTGAAGAAAAATAGAACACAGTTCAGATCGTCAATGTCTAATGAATCTCTGGAATCAATTTCTATTTTGAAGACCAGGAGTTCTGGTCCCTGTTATGAAAAAACATTTTCCCAAGACTTTTTGCAGGAAGCTAAGAAGGCCACAACTATGACATTAAAATCAAATTAACGTGTGATTTGCATAGTGCAGTGTGTATTGGACCTATATGATTTCTTGACTGTGTTACATTAACCAATTTTTATTTTGTAAAGCTTTTGTCGACTTTCATAATCAGTGTAATTTATCAAGTTAGTCTTGCTATATGGTATGCTCCAAAACAACGTTTATCACACCTGGAGCTGTTTAATATGGATTTCTTCTTGGCTGTTATGTTCAACTACAGATCATTGCCCTATTCTGTAAGTAAATGTGATTTTATTGAAGTACACTATTTCATTCATAAATGCCCAGAAGTATCGTTAAATATTTTTGTCATGCGTGAATTTTACTGATTGTCACCGTAATTTTACTGATTGTCGCCAGTGATTTTACTGAAAGCCCTTTCCAAAAGTTGGCAGCTATGGTCTATGAATGGATGTAAAAGAACAGAGTTGTTTTGTGTTATTTACTGACTAAAATGTTGATGTGATATACAAGAGATAAACAACATTCATTAATGGGATGAGCAATAAACAAAAATCTTTAATGTGATGACAGATTAAGTACAGCGGAACTGAGATTATTGGCGACAGGCAGTTTAGTGCTGCAATATCAGCCAACACAATTAGCAAAACTGTTATTAAAACCAGTGAAGTAATTTAGTTGGGCTGCAATGATACAGTCAGGTAACAAAGGTAAAATATACATTTATACATTTTTTTCGTAATCTGATAATGCTGATTCATATTTAGCAGTCACTGAATATTTACATATATACTGCTGGGACTTCCAGGTTTCCAAATTAATAAAGAAAGACATGCCATAGTGAATACGCCGTTCACCACTGTAAACTGTTAGTATGACTGAAAACTGAACCTGGCGGTCATTATACTTAGAGATTAAGTGAAATAGTGAACACACTAATGCTGTGTGGCTGGTTCACAAAGCTTTGTCAACATGTCAATGCTTGACGATTAAAACTAACATCTACGAGCAAATTTAAAACAGAAGTCAATGCTAAAAACAAACTATAATTTCTCACCTTTATTACTCACATGAAACGGTCCTCAATGAGCTGACGCGTTACAGCTTATAGGCGACACAGTCACGACACATACATTGCAAAACGAAGCTCACCGTTTAAAATTAAGGAAATTTTCTGTGTGTACATCCCTTCACCGACTGCTAACTGCAAGCTGTTGCATCATCAGGAAAGAGGGTAGATACCATTCATTGCCAAATCACTACAAGTTTCCGAGTTGGATAAACCGCTGAAAGTAATGATAAGTTCTGTCACACTGTCTTCCAGAAAACCTTCATTTTTCCATGCTTCATCTATTACTCACTTTGTATGCATCACAACAGCCATCCAGTCCATTTCGGTGACACTTTCCAGGCCCTGAATAGTTAGTTTTTCAACTTCACTCACAGTGAACTTTTTTCTTTTCACGAGCAACATATCCTTTCACTTGAGTCCAAATAAGTTAAATTGCAGTAAAGTGGTAGTGGTATGGTGGAAGTCTTACCACTCTGTGTCCATATTTCCATATTTATGAGCCACTTTGTCGATAATGTAAATTGGAATTTGTGGTTTATTAAGTGATAAGAGTTCCATCAATTCTACTTTTTTCATTGTATTGTCGACAGTAACTTTATATTGTTTTAACCGCTGAATAGTGTCTTCCCTTCAAGATGACGAGGTTGGAGCCTTATCCTTCAAAACTGAATGGTATGAAGCATTATCAGGAATAATTACTGAGAGATTTTCTAAACTTGGTAGCAATGTATTTTCGAACCAATTAAGAAATGTTTCATAATTCATTTCTTCATGATACTCAGACGTTTTCTTTGATCTGAATAATAGTTGACAGCCGGGAATAAAACCATGCCACATACTGGCATGCAAGAGAATTATTCTTCCACCTTTGCCAGTAGGGAGTGCTATACCTTTCCGTTTGTCGGCACTCCAACTTTTCGTAACTGTATGACCTGCATTCACCCATGTTTCATCTATCCACACAATGTTCTTGAAATTAATGTCTTTCACTTCACGTAAAAATCTGCACCGTCGTGCAGCTATGTCTTCTCCTTCCAACAACATTTTACGACCTGAAATATTCTTGTATTTGAAACCAAGATTCTGCAGAACTACTCGCAACGACGATTTGCTGCCTTTAAAAACTTCGGCCTCACGCAATGTAGTTTGAAGCCTATCTAACCTGGGCCAATTTCTGTTATGGGAATAGCTGTAAATGTGATAACGAATAGCTTATTGTGCGAAAGGATCTAAATTTGTTACACATTTCTGAAAATATCTCTTCTTCCTCGGCGTATCAAGGCAACAGGGTCCTGCTTCACTTATTTCTTTTTCATACCTTTCTTTGCCAATGCGCATTACAGTAGCTTCACTAACCTTAATCGCAGCTGCGGTTCACACGACTACTTTCGAAAACGCTAAGAAAGGTTCCCCATTGTCCGCCTCCCTCTCAAAGTATTCTCGCACATTGCACATGAGTTGTCACGATTGTACTTTAAACACAATTTCTTGCCCACTTTTCTTAGCTGATGTCTTTTCATCTCGAAGTCTGGGCCTGCCCCTCTTCTTCCGCACTTCACCAGACATTATGATGACACCAAATAACAACACATATGCTTAACAACAGCAACAAAAATGGTTCATAACCTAAGAGGCACATTTCTACACAGCACTAGCCTAACAATGGACGCGAGCTGTCCACCTGTTGCGGCAGCTTGTCAACAGGGAGTAGTCGGGGTGTTACGTTGAGCCCTCTGATTGCAGGAAGGTAGCTCCAGCCTGTGAACTGTCAACTAGCAAGTAATTTTAATCAGAGTATAATATATGTTATGTAAGCTGCATGCTGTGCCAAATGATGGTCATCTTGCATTTGATGGTGGACATTCATTCTCATGGGCAGCTGCTCGATAGTAATAACAATGTAAAAACATGTGAAATGATTGAAGCATAGTTTGTAAATTATATGACTGCATACACAGGTGGTCCGGCCTTTGATGAAGTATGATAAGCCTGTGATGAGACTGGGATAGTATATGATCCCTGTGATAATAGCTTGGGATTGAGAATGGCATACGGGTGAACTAGGATGTTGTGGAGGTTGGGTGTGTGATGGAACACCTCTTTAAGAGAAGTCAAAAAGATCTTGGATAGGATGTCTTGCATTTCAAGGCATGATGACCAATAATCAAAACCCTAACAAAAGATGTGGTTCAGTTGTTCCAGGGATGATTGGCCGTGTGTGGGGATATTGCACACCTGTTTGCAGACTAGGTCTTAGGAGGTAATGCCTGTCTGTGAAGACCTTCATGAGGCCTTCAGTATATTGAATAAAGGGGTTCTCGTCCCTGCAAATAAGTCATCCACAGATGGTATCAAAGTTTTTTAAATGTGGAATGGGTGGCAGCTATCAAAGTGCAGGGACTATTGGTAGTTGGTGGGTTTCATGTGGTCAAAGGTATGAATGGGACCAACAGTGAGGTAGAGGGTAATGTCTGGAATGTGGCATGCTGAGACAAGGAGCAAAAGTTAAGTGGATGTTAGACCAGACGAGGGGTATTGGGAGATTAGGAAGGTTTCATTTAGATTGCCCATAAATAAGTTAGCCTAGGAGGGTGCAATGTGGATGTCCCTGGAATAGTTGTTTGTTAGGATGCAGTTGGTGATGGTTATGAGGAATGGAGTATTGGCCTCTGAGTCTGAAGGACATTGGGAGAGGTAATGTTAAGAGAGTGACAAGATTGTGGGAAAGAGTGATATTGGTGTTTATAGAAGTTACATCAGTAGTAATGAGTAAAGATAAGGAGGTAAAGGGTTGGGGATGTTAGAGAGTCAGTAAAGAAAGTGGTTGGTATCTTCAGTGTGTGAGGCTAGATTTTGGGACAGCTGATTGGAGGTGTTGGTCAGTGAGGGTCAAACTTATTTCACCGGTAGCACAGTGATCAGCCACAAGTTGGTGGCAAGGGATTATTTGGTTTGTGGAGTTTTGGGTACTTGTAGAAGGTGGTTGTGTGGGATGAGGAAAGAGATGAATTTGGAGGAGAGGTCCTGAGAAGGGCCATAGGATTTTGGATGGGATTGTAGGTCTTGTTTGACTTTTGTTTGGGATGGAGTCACCCTAACACAGCTTGAAGGTGGAGGAATCTGACAATTGCTGGGGGCCTTCTGCCATGTCTCTGTGAGTCGTCACAGCATTACCTCTATCTGCAGGGAGAATGACTAGGTTGGGGTTTGTTTTGAGGTTGGGTAAAGCTTTCCTTCATTCTGCTGAAGATACTTTAGGATGGAGAGTGAGACCATGTTATAGGTAAAAAATTCTTGGAGGGTGACCAGGGTGTGAAAGGGTCATTGTTTGATGACAGTATGAAGTGGGATAGACAGGTTTCAACGTTGGCACAAAGCTGGCTTTGTTGGACGGATTGCTCACAAAATAGTGTTTGCAATGTAGAGATGAGCAGAAGGAGAGGAGGTCTTTAAGTCCAATATACTTAAATTTTTTTATTTGGGGCTGAAGGTGAGACATTTGGATAGGACTGAAACTTCTGTGGGGGTTGAAGTTTTTTGTGTAAAGGTTAACAATGTTTTGGGTGTGCTATTGTGGTGTGTTGGTGGGAGTTTTACGGGATGTGGCTTCTTGGAAATGTCAGTAAGGTAAGGTATGTGTGCTATATGAGGGTTTTACAATGGGGAACACTGTGAGTAGGATAGAGGTTGTCTTCCAGTTTGCCTGTCTGCTGCACAGCAATTGTCTTTATGGTGAGTTGCTACCTACCGGGACTTCCCATAGTTAGATTTTTCTGAATGACCTTTCTTCCATCCCAAACCCAGTGGTTTTCCACTGTTACTGTTCTCTTAAAATTTCCTTGGATAGTCCTTTCTTTATTCTTGTTTCCTGTGCATTTATTGCCTTATAAATTGCACTGGCTCCGATATCTAGCCAGATTTTAATAATGTTCTCATTCACTCACAGCAAGATATATAAATGGTGTGGGTTGTTGATGCATCATTCAATTATTCACACCTCTGGTTGTTCCCATTATACACATTTCCTACCTCACATTTTTACTTATTTATTTATTTATTAATTCTGTCTCTGCACCTGTCAGTGCCATTCAAACTAGTACCCTCTTCACTAATGAAAAGCACACACATTCCCATACTTTTTGCTCTCTGTGAATTATTTTCCCATTATTTCCTTTGATTTTATACACATCACTTATTCTAGACTTGTTCTTGTTTGGTATGCTTCCTATTTGCCAGATTTAGCTATCTTCTATTTCAACTACTCCTTTGACTCTAGCCTATAGTGATGATTTCAAGTTTCATTTCCTGTTCTGAAATGTCAGAGAAACTTGCCAGACTTCAGTGGGTTGAATTTAGGTGCAGAACTGAAGGTTAAGCCTTTCGATAGGACAGATATCTCTGGCATAGAGAGGGATATGGATGAGAGGTTAGGTTAAGGACTGAATTAGAATTGGTGTTACGCGGTATTTGTATGTGCTGGTGGTTGTTGTAGTTTCTGGATGGGACATGTGCTGTGTGGCATACTGTTTGGGTTTACAGTTGGCTTGTTGTATGATGTTTCCGAGTTTGTTGATTGAGCCAGGAGCTGAGAGGAGAAGATGGGTAATGTTTCAGTTAGTGTCATGCCCCATAAATCACTAAACATGGTCCAGGGTCTAATCAACCACAGAAGATCTCCTCTCCCAGACTGATGAAAAGTTGTGAGCAAAGTTGCAGTGTCGGGGGGTACACTTCGTCCAGCATGTGTTCAGGGGACCTTAGGATCAGAGGGTTGCCACTGGTGCTTTCATTCTGGCCTTCGAAGGCGATACATTGCCTGAGAAGGTCAAGGTAATGAAATACCGGTGCAATGTCAAACCCTATGTCTCTCCCCCTATGCGTTGTTTCAGGTGCTGGAAGTTCGGACACATGTCCTCCCAATGTAGTTCCAGCCCTTCCTGCAGGGAATGTTGGTGATCATCACATCTGGAGGTCCCATGTACTCCACCTCCCCTTTGTGTGAATTGTGGGCAACACCATCCGCCATACTTGCCGAACTGTGCTGCATTACATTGGGAAAGAAAATAATGGAGATCAAGACCCTGGACCACATTTGACCTATTCTGATTTACGTAAAAAGTACGAGTGGCTCCACCGGGATGGTAACATCCTTTGCTTCAGTCATGTTGTTGCCACCGTTTATGGGGATGACGACACTGCTAATGCTCTCTACCCCTGTGGGCCCTAAGGGCCAATAACCTCCCACTGCCACCTTGATGGGTGGGGGCACCTCTTCATCTGTTCTTCTCACATCATCACCTATGAGAGTAATTACCCCCTCTCCACCGGGGATCTCAGTCTCCGAACCCCAGCCAGAGAAGAGACAGCCTCCTCTCGCTCGGAAGGGGTCTCTTGGGACTCTCCCTTCCATGGCCTCTCACAGTGCACAGAGGGGGGGGGGGGTGGAGAAGGATCCCAGCCAATGGCTGAAGGATCCATGACCTGCTGGTAGAACAGCTTCTCACTCTTCTTCCAACCCTGATGCCACTACAGAGAAGCCCTCCCAGGTCCCCAAACCTAAGGGCCAGGAAGGTGGAAGGCAAAAGAAAAGCAAGAATAAGGATGCTTTGGTGGCTACAAAGCCACAGGCACCCACATCTTCTGCTTTGGAGGATGAGGTTGACATCCTCGCATCTCCTGAGTATGTCGCAATAACAGATTTTCCAGAATCTATGATCATTGATAATGGCGATTCTGAACAGTTGGCAGCAAATGCCACTATGGACTAACCTGTTCCTCATTTTTAATATGGCTTCTCAGCTTGATGACCAAGTAATTCTTCAGTGGAATTGCAGCGGTTATTTCAACCACTTAGCTGAAGTGCAGCAGTTGTTGTGCCACCTCCCTGTGCTCTGTTTGGCACTGCAGGAAACATGGTTTCCTTCTAAGGGGACCCCGCCCTTCGTGACTATCGGGCGCATTTGCCTTTTATACACTGGTGCCCCAACAAATTTTTGCATGGTGTGAGGCAGGTATTCAGTGATAGATCTTTCTGTTTGTAGCCTGAGCCTGCTCTCACACTTTCGATGGAAGGTCCATAATGACCTTTGTGGTAGCGACCACTTCCCTATCTTTGTGTCACTGCTGCATTTTCAACTTGCTGGCACCCGCCTCAATGCTATCTCCGTAGAGCTGATTGGCAATGTTACACCTCAGCTCTATAGTTCCTGTTCCACCGCCAGCCGATGTGTTACCAGTGCCATAGTTTCAGCCACTGAGGCAACTGTTCCCACCACTTCTGGTTCCCCTCGGCATACATCCGTGCTCTGGTGGATGCCAGAAATTGCTGAGGCCATCCGGGATTGTCAATGGGCACTCCAGCGACACTGCTGCCCTCCCAGCATGGAAAACCTGATCGCCTTTAAACGGCTATGGGCCCGAGCTCGACAGCTCATCTGGCAAAGTAAGCGGGACTGTTGGTAAAAGTATATTGCCAACATCGGCTCTCGCGCACCCTCATCTCAGGTGTGGTCTCAGGTTCGGTGCCTTTTTGGGCACCATCCACCAACAGCAATTCCCAGCCTACACATTTAGACCCCCACTGCTATCGATGAGCACATGGCGGACCATTAAGTTCACAACTCTGCAACTGCAGCTTACAGTGCAGCCTTTTGTGCACTGAAAGAGCGGGTTGAATGGTGATGGCGATCATTCCATAGGCGCCGCGACGAAACGTACAATGCGCCATTCAGTAAGTGGGAATTCCAAACTGCCCTTGCCACATGCCCCGATACATCCCTGGCACCAGAGCAGATCCACAGCCAGTTCATCCGCCACCATTCAGCAGAGTCCCAACACCGGCTTCTCATCCTGTTCAACCGTCTATGGGCAAAGGGGGCTTTCCTGTCACAATGGCGAGAAAGCATCATTATCCTGGTGATGAAACCTGGTGCTGATCCTCAGGTGGCTGAGAGTTACCGCCTGATCAGCCTCACCATCGTTCTCTGCAAGCTCTTTGAACATATGGTGAGTTGGCGGCTCATGTGGATACTTGAACACTGGGGTCTGTTGTCCCCACAACAGGAGGGTGGGGGTTGGAGAGGGGGGGTTCCGCCAAGGATAATCCACTGTTTATAACCTAGTGGCTCTGGAGTCTGCCATCCGTACGGCATATACAAGGTGTCAGCACCTTGTTGCCATCTTCTTTGAACTGTGGAAGGCGTATGAAACCACCTGGCATCACCATGTTTTGGCTACTCTGTACAGTTGGGGCTTCTGGGGTCTGCTCCCGTTTTTCATTCAGAACTTCCTTTCACCTCGCTCTTTCTGGGTTGGTGTTGGTACCTCCCTTGGCTTATCCCACATACAGGAGAATGGAGTCCCACAGGGCTCTGCCCTTAGTGTTTCTCTCTTTTTGATCGCTATCTACAGCCTTGCTATGGCAGTGTGGTCATCCGTATCTTCATCACTCTATGCCGATGACTTCTGCCTATATTTCAGTTCCACTGTTGTGGGTGTTGCTGAAAGGCATCTGCAGGGGGCCATCATAAAAGCACAGTCCTGGGCCACGGCCCATGGGTTCCAGTTCTCCACCTCCAAAACCTGGGTCCTGCACTTTTGTCACCATCGGGCAGTGCATCCATACCCCAAGCTGCATTTCGGTAATGATTTGCTTTGTGTTGAACAGACACACTGTTTCTTATGCATGCAATTCAATGCCTAGTTCACGTGGGTCCCACACCTTCAACAGCTACGGGAGAAGTGTTGGCGCCACCTGAACGTTCTTCGCTGCCTAAGCCATACCATCTGGGGAGCCGCCCATCCATCTCTCCTACAACTGTATAAGGCTCTTATCCAATCCCATCTGGATTATGGCAGCCTTGTCTACGATTCTGCGGCCCCTTCTACACTGTGTGCCTTGGACCCAATTCACCATAGTGGCATCCATTTAGCGACCTTCCGCACCAGTCCCGTGTCTCAAGTCTTCTTGCTGAAGCTGGGGTTCCTCCCCTACAAATCTACCGGTAGCAGCTACTGGCTTCTTATGTTGCCTATATTCATACCTCAACTGACCACCCGAATCACAGGCTTCTGTTTCCAGCTGCCATTCTCCCTTCCCCACGATGACTTGCACAGTCGGGTCTCCTGACTGTGGTTCATCTTTGTTCCCTTCTTTCGTCCCTTGCATCCCTTCCAATCACTCCCACGTTCCACTACCTTAACCATACGTCTCCGTGGTCTGTACCTTACCTCCAGCTTCAGTTAGACTTGTCCAGTGACTCGAAAGCCTCGGTTTTGCCAATGATCCTCTGTCACCAGTTCCAGGCACTCATTGATTCATTTCATGGTGCAGAAGTAGTATACACTGATGGTTTCCTTGTGGACGGTTGTGCTGGGTATGCTTATGTTCATGGTGACCACATTAGGCAGTGTTCCTCACCCTGTGGGAGTAGTGTTTTTACAGCTGAGCTGGTGGCTATCTATTGCGCTCTTAAACATTTCCACGACTGCCCTGAAAAGTCTATAGGATAGTGACTCCCTGAGTGGTCAGTTCACCCTTGACCAGTTTATGCAAAAGCACCATTTGGTTCAGTCCATTCAAGATACCGTTTTCACTTGTGGCGAATCAGGCTGTTCAGTGGTTTTCATTTGGACCCCGGCCCACATTAGCATTTCGGGAAACGAACAAGTTGATCACCTGGCCAAGCAGGCCACCACATCACGGCCCTAGAAGATTGGTCTCAAAGGTAGCAACTGCAACTGACACACAAGGTCCTAAGGCCTTGGACCTTGGAATGGGCTGCCCTGAACAAACCAAATAAGCTGCACATAGTAAAGTCCTTTACAGCCATGTGTAGATCCTCCCTGCAAGCCTCTTGTAGTCTGCAGACTACTTATTTGCCATACGTGGTTGACACATTGCCACCTTCTACATCGAGAAGACCCACCAAATTTCCGTTGTGGTGCACTGTTGACAGTGGTCCACATCCTGGTGGACTGCCCTCTTTTAGCTGCCTTGAGGCAGTCTTTTACCCTGCCTTCTGCACTTCCATTGATTTTCTCTGCTGATACCTCTATGGTTGACCGTGTCTTAGGTATTATTCGCCTGCTTTCTTGGGCCATCACCCCTCCAGAACTTCAAGCTGTTCTCTCTTTTATGGAAAATGACTTGTTTTTAAATAAAGGCTTTTAGTGTGTGCAGAGTGGCTTGTTCATTTTGTATTATCCTTGTAATCAGCCAACCACACTCTTCTGCTGTAATATTTTAGTTTTGTTGTCTGTTTGGTCAACTCTTAATGTGTCTTGTGTTTTATGTTATCATTTTACCATGGACTGTCTTACTGTACCCGGCATATACTGGACATAGAGTACTTCATAACAAATGGCTAAGTTTTAAGATGTGAACTCTTAGCTGGGAACAGAGGACTGATAACCGAGTAGTTTAGTCCCCTTTAAACACACAACAACAACAACAACAACAACAATAAGAAGTGAGTTGCAGTGCCTCTTACATAAAAGTAAGTTTTGTATTTGTAGGATTTTAGAGTTCTGCTTAATTTGGTGAATATTTTTTCTAAGTATGTTATAGTACACCAGGTGGTTTTAATTATAGCTGTTTCTGTAATGGGGGCACATAGGTGTAGTTAGACCTTTCTACTTTTTCTTTGTCTATTACTTCAGGTATATAGTCATTGTTGGATGCAATGTATTTTATGGTATTGAATTCTGTTTGAAAGTCCTGTTTTGATAGTGATTGGAATGTAAGGCAATGTACCATGGAATAGCAGGCAGATTGTTTGTTTGATATTGGATGTTGTGAACAGGATGCTATTACACCGTCTGTTGTAGGTTTTCTGATATTCTGATGTTTGTTTGTGGTAGTATCTATGGTTAGGTCTAAGAAATTGGTGGATTTTTCAACAAGCTCCATAGTGAACTAACTGTATGTTTTTGTGTTGTGAGTTGAGATGTTCACAAAACGTGTTTTAAAAATATTCAGAAAATCTACAAAAAATAGACACTGTATTACCATCCTGTTCACAACATCCAATATCAAACAAACATACTGTCTTCCATTCCATGGTACACTGCCTTACATCCATACCATTATCAAAACAGGACTTTCAAACAAAGTTAAACACCATTAAATACATTACATCCAACAATGCACTAGCAATAACGTTTCTTGTTGGCGCCTGTCAAATGTTTACCTGAAGGTGGCCTAATAAGCCGAAAACTAGTTCGTAAGTAAATGAAAATTAGTAGGGGGGAAAACCAGTTTGTTTGTTTTGAACCTGAAATATGAAATTGTTCTACCAAGAAGTGATGGAAGAATCCATTTATAAGGAACTTAGTAACATTCCCTTTTTCTTCCCTCCTCTTCTACTTGATGAATAATAATAGTTCCAAAAGATAGTGTGCTTGTTTATTTTCATCTCCATTTGCATCTGTTCCACATGACTGTCAGCAGTACAGAACTAAGGTAAGTACTGGTCAGATCATCAGGTCATTCAGTTTTCAACTATTTGCATTCAAGTATCAACATTTTATTGTTTTCGTGGCTGTTTCAAAGAGCCAAATGCCTGTCTTTTAAACTTTACAGCACACCATCCAAAGATTTCTATGTCGCAAAGATCGTATTATTTTGATCACTTTCATTGCATACCTGGATTAGACCTTTTTTTCTCAATGGTATTCGTATTAATACACTGCTGGACAAGTAAAACACAACATCAAAAAGGGATGGAGATATTAAGTGGGAGATAACAACTTGTACTAAGTCACATGATAGAATTCCCCCCCCCCCCCCCCCTCTGCCCAATTCCCTCTCTCGCCTCCTCCCTCTTCTCTCTGCCCTTTTTGGTTTGTCTTGTACTGTATGTCATGTGCTCTTTCAATCTCCTCCATCACTAGCCCAAAGTATGTTTGTGTAACATATAGAGAACTATTCTGTCTTGAAGAAAAATAATATTAATACTGTAAATGGTATTTCACACTGCAAAAATATTAATTTAAATAGTTGATGCTTTTTTGTAGGTGTCACATTAAGCCAGGAGAATTTCTTCTAATTCATGGAGCGAGTGGTGCAGTCGGAATTGCAGCATTACAATTGGCCAAAGCCTACGGTAAATTTTTCTCATTTGTTACATACTTTTTATCATTTACAGAAATCCAAATGAAACTGCTTTTATATCAGAAGTTTTGCTTAAAACTAGTGTGTATCATTGAAGTAAAAAGCAGTTCAAAAGCTGTAGTCTTAAATATGAAACTTTTAAGCAGGTTTTCTTCTAAATTAGCAGTTTTACAAAAGGGAAGACATGGGAAATGGAAATATGGTTTAACCCAGCCGTACTATAAGCAGATGGTCTATTCCATTTTGAAACAGAGAATTCTGTTTGTCAGTGAGCCAAGAAAGTTATACAGTTAATTTCAGAACATTTTACGTAATTCTGCTGCCGCACTTTGAGAACCTATCCTCATCCTATGAAAACAATGTGAAGGTGATGGATTTCTACTCATGGCAGTTGGGTCTTGATGCCCAGAGACAGCAATGTCCAACTGTAAGCACGTATTGTTTGTTTATTTCAACAAAACAATACAATGAGGTTAGTTTGTAACTCACCACAAAGATGTATGTCGAGCTGTGACTGGCACACAAAAAATGCACTAATATACATGAAATTTAGCTTTCAGCCAAAGGCTTTGTCATAAAAAGGACACAATCTCTGTCTATACAATCACACAGACACAGAACTATCATCTCCAGTGGGAAAGCATCATGTCAAATTGCTTGAGTCACTAGTAATTTCATAACACAAATCTGCGATGCCTTGAGACCCATGGGCAAAATTACCAGCTTTCCTACAAACAGGCTGTATCCATCCACACCACTGCCCTGCATCCTTCCTGCTCCCCCTCCCCCTTCCTCTCTCAAGCCCACCCCACCCCATCCTTCCCCTCCCCGCCCCTTCCATCACCACAGAGCATTACTCAGAATGCAGCAACCGAAGATGGTGGTTGTGTGTATGTGAAAAGTGATTGTATGAGTGAGGTTATGTGCACTTTTACTATTAAAGGCTGTGGTGGAAAGCTATGCTGTGTCTTTATAATGTAATATATACTATATCAGTGCCATGTGCAGTTCTGTTATGAGTCCATGTTATTACAATGTCCATTCCTTTTTTATTTTATTTTATTTTTAGTGCCTGTTGGAGCTTGATGATCATCTTTGTGGCATGTTGTGAACTTGCCTTACTATATTGTTGAATTCCATCTGGAACTTTACATTGGTGTTATTTCTTTGTCTGATGGAAGACTATCGGATACCTTGGCTAAATTTTAAAAGTGCTAAGTGTGTTAGTCTGACAGTCGTAGTTCATATTGCTATTATTCTAGCCCAGATTTTCCTCTGTTCTTACAGCCTCTCTTCATGTAATCACATATGAATATAGGAAAAGATTACTATCTTTATGTGCTGCACGAGACCTAATTTAGGTTATTTCCAATAAATCTGTAGAAGCACACGTCTATGCACAATCCTCAACAAGCCATCTGCTGATTTATTTGTCATTGCTGTTAAATGAGTTCGCATGCTGGCCACAAAAAGTCAGTGACTTGATTCCTGAAGTACAACTAAATTTAGTTATATTGTTGGAGCATGGACAATCCACTGTACTTATGCAGCAAATGTATCTACCCTCAATTCATGTTCAGATTACACCTTGATGAGACTATTGGTGTCTGTGTAAGTTTTTCTGTGTTCTGTCATAAATAAATGTTTTATTCAAAGTAACAGAATTAATATTTCATGTGTCTGCCTGGCTGATTTTATGAGCTACTATAATATTTGGTTTATCTACTAGTCTCGAAGTGACGACTCCAGTGTGATCCAGCAAGCATGAATAAACCTGCCATACCAGACATAGGTGTAGCCAGAACATGACTTTGGGAGGGGTTTTTAATGAATGGACGTTGTACTGACTGTAAATAACACTAATATCGTATATATTATATTATATTCATTCCAAAGGACTGTATACTAGAGTTTCAGCTTTGTGTGGAAACAAAATTATTAAACTCCAAAATAGGAACAAGGGGAATATTGTAAAGTTACGCAAATGCAGATTGAAATCAGAGAGGTGGTGGGTAAAGCTCTCAATAACTTCTTGAGCATCATCAGAGAAGCACTTTCTAACTCATTTTTTTCCGCTAGGTGAAAGCTGTTAATGTAAAAAGAATAATAAGTGTGCAGATATTCTTGGCTAGGCAGGAATCTTGATTTGTTTATGTAGAACACTAAAAAATTGACACTGCAACATAAGACTGACATTTTAATTACTAATGGTGGTGTTGACAGAAAGCCAAAATTTCTAAAACAAGACCGGCCAGGGTCAGTGACAGATTCTATACAGGATCGTCGCTAACTTTAGTCCCCTTTCTACCATAATTTACTGTGGGTACCTTGAATCAAGGTTATGTTCCTAGTGATTGGAAAATAGGCAGTTCCCACTCATCTATAAGCAGCAGTCAAATGAAAAGAAAACACCAAGGAATAAACAAAGTAAACTGCTCGTTATTTCAGTAGTAATCATCATAACTGTTAATACATTTAGCCCTCTGTGGGGAGACAAAATTGTTGATTCCTCTAATCACAAATGTTTGCAGCTAGTTACAGTACCACGAGTTTCTCAGTTCTGCACCTCTTCATCCAAAACACATGAATGGGCATGAAAATCTTTCTTCAGACATCATGGAAATCACATGAGGAGGAATAGGGAGCATTTTCATGTCTTCTTCTCTGGATGTTGATTTGTGGTTGTGTGTTCTTAGGTGTTCAGCAAATAATGAGTGGTCTGTTCCAATTTCCAGGCTCTAATGTGTTGTTTATAGCCGATATAAAACATTCTGCTAGTTTGCCCTATATTATCTTCCATCACAAGTGTTACATTGCAGTTTGTTTATTCAAGCTTTTTTGCGTATGTCTGTCTTTTGTCAGTCTTGGGATGTATTTTTGAGCATAAATGTCTATTTTGTTGCTGTGTTTATGCCCTGTCTTTTGAAAATGTTCATTATTTTGTGTGTCAGTTTGTGTCTGTATTATCCGGCAAGGCGAAGTGGTAATGCGGCAGTGGCAGGAACTAACTTGGTCGTGTGATGAGGTAGAGCTGGCTTGTGGTTACACTAGTGGTTACACTAGTGCTCATTGTTACCTGTAAGTGTGAGAATGGAAGGTGAGCGTGGAAAGTGTCTTCAACGCCAAGTGCGGCAGCTTGCAAGTAACATAATTAAATTTGTTGACGACAAGAAACAAAAGGGATTGACCATGTCGGAGCAGAAGGCGACAGAATGTGCTGCCAAAATGTTAAAGCTGAGCAAGATGATGGTTTCCAAGTTACGGAAAGAAGGATACAATCCAAGCAGAGTGGAACTCATGTTTCTATGCCGAAGAAGAAGAAGAAGAAGAAGAAGCAGCAAGAACCTCACAATAAGTATGTGATGATGATATGGATCAGGTCGCAATTTCAACAATATTACGAACAATATAAAGAAATACTAAGTTTGCGAAAACTGCACAACTTTTGTCAAACAGAACTGAGTTTCAAAGCTAGCAACAAAACCCTTAGAAAAACTGTTTGGTCTATGGGATTTTGTTTTAGAGGGTGCCTAAATAAATGTGTTGTTTTGTGTGAACGAGAGGACATTGTTGCTAAAAGGGCTTACTTTCTCAGGTTTTTACGTAAAAATCTAGCATCAGAATTAGTGACCATTGGTTTACTTAGATGAAACATGGATTCACACGCGTTATACAGTAAATAAATGTTGGCAAACTGAAAGTGTCTGAGGCATATTGTCAAAAAAAAAAGTGCCGGTCACCATTTAATTGTTGTTCATGTAGGTGGAGACATGGGTTTCATTCCGGGTCCACTTCTCACATATGATTCAAAAACCGAAAGGTCTGACTATCACTCATAAATGGATAGCAAACACTTTCAAAAACATGTTGAAACCCAACTTATGCCAGGCTTACCTCCAAGAAGTGTTGTTGTTTTTGATAATGCTCCATATCACAATAAACAAGAGAATAAACCGCCTTCCTCTAGCTCTTTTAAAAAAGTAAAATACAATCCTGGCTGACCATCAACAACATAGGTTATGACTCCGATCTAGAAAAAACCGAACTTCTGGCACTAGTTAAGGGGCACCAAATGTCTCCAGTGTATTGTATCGAGAAAAGTTTGCAAGAACATGAATTTGTACCCCTCTGAGTGCCTCGTAGCATCCAGACCTCAGCCCCATCAAATTAATCTGGAATATTGAAAAAAATAAAATCCATACTCAGAATATCTCAAGCATTTTGCTCACGTAGCTGAAAAAAATTACAGCTGATGCTTTTGCTGCTGTGACATTAGAAGATTGGAAAAAGGCGGGATGTCACGTAGAAAAAGTGTGCAAGGACTATTGGAGAAGAGATGCTCTGATGGACGAAGAAATAGAAAGATAATAATATCAGTTGGGCTGGATTCAAGTGACAAATCATCATCAGTGACCAAATCGGCAGATGACGAATCAACAGAGAAACTGAGGAACACAATCAGCATGGGAGCTAGTTCTACAGATACTGCCAGCAAAGCTATGTGAACAGCTGAGGTAAGATACTGCTGTCAGGAATATATCATAGAATCCATATTCTAACTATTGTTTTTAATTGAAATTTATTTCAGTGTTGTTCATTGGAAGAAATATTTTGTTTTGATTACTAGCTTTGTCTTTACTCCATCTGACTACCCGCAACGTCTTTATCCATTCTGAATACTTCTGGCCATTGTAGGTGTTGGACATGCTTGACTGCAGTAATGTTCAACCAATGATTGCTTCACAATTTTTGATAAAAATAGAACACTCGGAAACTGCCATTGAAAGGATTAGTAACATCGATGCAGGCTTAACATTTAATCACAATATTGAACATTGCATTCAAATTTCCAAATTAGATTTAGTCTTCTGCAAAATTAATCATGAGCAAACGTGTTGCATGTAACAGGCTAGTAGCATCCCACTTACAAGAATTAGTGGAACGTACATGTACGCCATACTGTTCCCCCCCCCCCCCCTCCCCACCCGTTTCTTTGGTGTAAACACAACGGTGCTGCCACCGTTGTGAGATTACCACTTGGCTTTTCCGAGTAATATGTCATTGTGTACCATCTTGTGTTAACTCTTACATTTTTTGCTTATTCTGGATAGTGTTATGATACTTGGTGTTTGCGATTGTGTTGGTTCTGTTTTGTTGTGTCTGATTTTGTTTTTTGTGCTTTTATTTTTATTTTGTTGTTTAGCTTTGTGACTGTCATTTCTGTAAGCATTGTTATCAACTATCTGCATTATTATGTCAAGTTCTTTTTGACAGTTTTCTTTGTTTAGTGGTATTGTATTGAGTCTATGGAACATGTTTTAGAGTATGGCCTGCTCCTGTGAGAGTGGGTGTGTGAAGAATCAGTGTATAATAATGTCTGATGCTGTGTGTTTACGATAAATTTGAAATGTATATTTTTTTATGCAGAAAGTTTTTTGGTTGTCTTGTTCTTATCTTTTTCTCATTCAATTGTACAATGGAAATACCTAGAAGGATTCAACAGTATTTTGGAAAGGATTGTTTGCTACTCACCACAGAGACGCCCCATAAGTTGTTGAAAGGCACACACAACAGAAAGCAAAAGTTAAGTTAAAGCTTTTAGCTGTTAATCTGTCGTCTGCCAGGGAATGCGCCCCCCCCCCCCCCCCCCCCACACACACACACAGACATTAACCCAACTGTGGTTGGGTTTGTGCACGTGCGTGTGTGTGTTGATGTGCGTTATCTGGCAGACGAAGGCTTAACAGCCGAAAGCTTTACCTTAATTTTTCCTTTGTTATATGTGCCTTTCTGCGGCTCATCAGGTATCTCTGTGGTGAGTAGCAACCAGTCCTTTCCAAAATATTGTTGAATCCTTAAAGGTAGTTCTATTGTACAATTGTCTCATTCAATTATGAATTTTATATTTTCATGTATTTTGTTGATGGTTGTATGTAATTTTTCAATTTTGGTTAGTGGTTTGTCTATTAAGCAGAGAATTTCATGCTTATATCTGATATTGTATTCGTGAAAATGATCCGTTCAGTGTGCTTTATAAAAATATTGCCGAAGACCACAAGTTACCTGACTGCCAGTGTGGCGCAATGGATAGCGTCACAGATTGCGGTGCTGAAGGTTTGCTGGTTCAATCCCGTCCACTGGCAAAAATTTATTTCTTTGTATTTATCATCTCCAGATTGTTCTATGTGTTTCTTATGTTCACTTGTAATTTCTACGTGTTTCTTATGTTAACCAATCCTAATTTCTAGTACATTCTGTCTGTGTAGAAATAACAGAGCACTCTGCCTGAGAGGCAGTCAGTGCTGCTTGCAAGTTTCAGTTCACAGTAAACCTGCTTTCAGTATAAATGCTGTGTTCAGTTGACAACCCTGCCTTTGAAGTCAAGCCTGCTTCCATTTCAATGCGGCAATATTTCCTAATGCTCCTGAAATTGGGGACCCCATTGGTAATCCATCTTCCTGTATATAAAATACACTATTGAACTGAAATTAGTTTTGTTCTGTTATGAGCTTTAATAATGTGAGTATTTCCTTAATCTCTTCTTCTGGGAGCTGACTGTGTGGTTTTAAATTTTTGTCAATGATGTCTAGTGTTTCTGCTACTGGTATGTTGGAATGCATGTTTTTTGTGTCAAACAAGAAGACTGTTGCTGTGTTTGAGATATTTACATCTTTTATTTGTAGTGATGGCTGCATAGTGTTTTTAATGGATTTGTCTTAAAGTTGTATGACTGACAAAAGACACAATGTATATATACCAAAAAGCTGGAATATATCAATTTCAATGTAACATTTGTGATGAGAGATGTATAGGGCAAATAAGCAGAATGTTTTATAACAGACATAAAGAGCACATTATAGCCTGGAAGTTTGGAACAATCCACTCCACATTTGCTGAACACCAAAGAACATACAACCACAAACTAACATCCAGACAAGACAAGAAGACGTGAAAATAATTAGAATAAACACTACAAGAAAATTACCATATTCAATAAACCAAAGCAGATAAGAAAATCGTGGTGAATGACCAGGCACATGTGTCAAAGAACTC
This sequence comes from Locusta migratoria, assembly GCA_026315105.1. Taxonomy (NCBI): domain Eukaryota; kingdom Metazoa; phylum Arthropoda; class Insecta; order Orthoptera; family Acrididae; genus Locusta; species Locusta migratoria. The sequence continues at coordinate 327,695,203 of CM048747.1, read as the reverse complement.
ACTGCTCACATTAATAGATGAAATAGGAAAAGGCTTACACCTTCCACTTTCCCATAAACCGCCCTCCCCCCCCCTCCACAAAACAATGAAATCTATGCTCAAATCATCAGAACACAAATATTTTTACTGCTAACTGAGGTCACACAGACAAATACACCATCTTTTTTGTACATGCAAAACACAGATGACCCATACACTACTCAGTTAAGTTGAAATATGTGTAAACAAATGAATTCCTAAACAATATACGCCTTAAAGCAAGGAGGTTAAAATAAAGGGAGTTGGTGTTCTCTATGCCGAGCACGTTAGTTGAAGCCTTTCTGCCATCTTGGTGAGTTGTTGAATGCTATTTCTGCATTAAAACTATGTGCCAAATTGACAGTATTACTGCTAATGCATTGAATTGTAAGTCAGTGCAAAGTATGTACTTTCAAACAGTATACTTTCTTGAATAAATACTAACAAATTCTTATCATAAGATATTTGAAAAATTAATTTTTAACGCTGATTTGAACTCTTTTAACATGTTGCACATCACGGCAAAACCACTGGAGGTATTATTCCTGTTTTTAAGTGACATAAAACATCAGCTTCACAATACAAAGACTTTTCCAAGACTCGGCAATATGGTGGAGGCAGGCTTCAATTTTTCAGCGTGAGGGCATCTCCCTATATTCTAGCCTCCTTGCCTTAAAGTCTGTGAAACAGTAAACATTGAAAAGTAATAAAATGAAGAAGGATATACACAAATTATGGCTAAACTGTGAGATTTCAATCAGTGATCAGGTGGGAAGAACACCATGAAAATCGCAAAACTATAAAACTTGAGTAGCTTATATTTATTTTAATTAAAATAAAGTGAACTGTTTATAATCTGTTAAGGCGACATCAGTAAGCAATAATGTAATTTCCATATATGTAATCCATTGATGATGCCCTAAAGAAGAGGGCGAAACAAGTATGGAGAAAATACAGGAATTGCAGCTAGAAAATGGGAGTTTCATTTCAAAAAATAAATAATTTGGTAGTTGGTGTGAAAAATGGTCACATGAACAAACTTGTGGATGGTATAAACTTGAAGTGTAGTACAATAAACTACAGTTAAGTGAAATTATCATGACAGTTGAGGCAGAAATTTGTATGAAGTCTTATTAGCAGTTATATTGGAGACTTGGTATACTGACAACCTATATAGCATACAAGGGTAGTTAATCTGTGACATGATATGAAAGAAGACTCTTTTTTCTTTTTACTGATTAAGCAAAATGTTTTGTATGGGAAATAGTGTTGCCTTGTTTAGCAATGAACCTATACTTGTCATCATTTTTGAACTTTTATTTATTTATTTTTCTGAAAAAACGGTCTCTTAATTTCTAACAGTCAACCATGTTATAAAATTGACAAATATTTTAATGACCCTTCTTGAGGAATAGTGTCTGATGTCATTGGGCAGCAGTTTTGTTTACTGTAATAGGTAATACTTAGGATGTGCAGAATTTATTAGCATATTCTTACTGTTGTAATTAAAATAGAAGTTTAAAATCATGTCATTCCCTTTTGAATATAACTTTTGAATATAACTCTTATATAACAAAACTAGAAGAATAAAAGTAACACACTTACTGTTCAATGCCAAGAATTTATGTTGAAACAGGCACATTATTTGTGTATTGTAGATTGCAATATGACATAATACTTTTTACTTAAGATTAAGTGAGAGCAAAAGTGAATTTTGTTGCAGGACTTTCTGTTGTTGGCACAGCTGGAACATTGGAAGGCATGGAACTAGTAAAGAGTCTGGGAGCAGACTTTGTGTTTAACCATAAGTAAGTAAGTTCAAATTTATGGAATGCATAGAAGGAAATCATTTGTAGTAAAACTAAAGGACAAGTACATCATGGCAAGAAAACCAGTGAACAAAATAATTCTTTCAGTATTGATAAAAGAATTACAAATTAGACTCGGACTCGTGCTTTTGTAAGTTATATCCTTAGAATCTGATGGGAAAGGGGGAAGACTTGGAACCATAAAGTTTAAAATGTAGAACAACATCTGAGAATGCAGATATCAGATGTAGCTGCCCTATGTTTTCAGGTGAATTATTATTATTATTATTGTTGTTGTTATTATTCTCCCCCCCCCCCCCCTTGGTGTCACTTTATTATTTTCATGTATTATGTACTCCATTGCTGCCCCCTTTTTCTGAATTAAATCCTGAGCACTTTAATGTAGCTCAGGTTCTTTAAGTTTACTTGGTATTGTACTTAAAGAAAAATTTCTGAGACACAAGTACTCAGTCGCACTGATTACTCTGTAGTAAACGTAGATACTATGGATCAGAAAAAAGCTGCTATACTCTGATTAAAATTACTTCAGTGAGTTGAGTGCCATGGAACCTGTAGTCCTGAGCTCAAAGAATAAATAACATAAATGAAAAGCAATTCCATTGGTGCATTTATTATTGTAGAATATCTAGACTTTAGCTATAAACAGCTGTCTACACTGCATTTGTGTAAGTTATTTGAACCCAATTACACAGATGTCTGATGAGTCATGGAAAGGCATAAATTACAGCGGCTGGAGACCGCGATCATGTCTGTGCGAGTGTGTGTGTCTTTCTCTTTGACTGACGAAGGCTGTAACGGATGAAAGCCGTCAAGTTTATTTATGCCTGTTATTTGTGCCTTTCTGAGACTTATCAGACATCTCTGCAGCGAGTAAGCAAGCTGTCCTTCACAAAAATAACCTTACTAGAATTTCCATTGTTTTATTTGAACCCTATCAGCACACAATAGTACTACTGTAGTATGTGCAGCACTTCATTTAATGTGTGTTGGCTTCATGCTGGCAATGCTGTCCTCCATCACCACGTCTGTAAATTACAAAATAATTTCAATCAGAGTATAGCTAACTTCAAGAGGTAACTAATGAAAAGAATTATGGATTTTGAAATGACAAAACTATCTAGGAAATGTATAGGTGAATTTGGTGATTTCCAAAGCAGTCCTGTGTTATAATAATATTATGACAAGGATGGATTGCTTCTCAAAATGTATAATAGGCATTGAGTTGCAGATAGTCTCACTGAAAAGAATGAAAAAAATTTAAGATTTTAACCAAAACAACTTCTTAGGCAATTGAAAATAAGCACATACAACTCTCACATGTGACTGCTGTCTCTGGTCACTGTGGTCAGAATGTGTATTGCTGCTGTATCAAACAAGAGCAGCAATCTGGGGTGGATGATGGAGCCAAGGGGGAGGTATGGTATGGAAAAGGCATGCAGGGTAGGAGCAGAGGAAGGTATTTTGCTGTTCGTGTGATCATGCATGGCATTGGTGGAGTTGGATGGAGCTACTAGGTGCAATCAAGGAGGCTGGGGCAGGCCAGGGGAGAACAGAAATGAAAGAATAGAGAAAGGGGAAAAGATAAGAGGGTCTGATGGTAGAACGTGGAGTAGTGGGGTGGTTAATGAAAATGTAGGTTAGGTAAGAAGAGTTCCCACCTGTTCAAATCATAAAAGCTGTTGTTGATTGCTTGGATTCAGATGATGTAGATGTGAAGCAGCTATTGAAATGAAGCACATTGTATTTGGTAGCATGTTCAGCAACTGGGTGGTCTAGCTGACACTTGCCCGACGTTTGCAATGGCCATTCATGCAGGCTTTTGTCATCCCAATGAGGAAAGCAGCACGCTTGTTGCTGCTTAATTTGTAGATCACATGTCTGCTTCTGTAGGTAGTACTGGCTTTGATTGACAGGAGGTGCCTGTAACAGGATGATGGCAATGTTATTGGTGTTGTTGTTGGGCAGCAGTAGTCATAGGCGGGTCTATGAGACAGGTCACGCATCTAGGACTTTTGCAGGGATAATGTAGCAAGGAGTTGCAGGTATGTATGGAACAGAGATGGACAAGGATATTTCAGAGCATGACGAGAGGTAGGTGAGGGAGGAAACTAATGCCATCGGCACACAGAGCGTGTATCTGAACAAGCGTGGCCAACATGGTGAGTTTCTGACTTCACAATGTGCAAACCGCATGTTGGTGAGGCTTTCCCAACATGTGGGGCAGAATCAAGCATGCCAGATATTCTCAACATGTCTGAATTGACACCAATAAGGTGGGAGAATGCCACCGAAGTCACACCACACGATCTGAGGGGGGGGGGGGGTGAAGCTCTTTTCTGTAGAGAGATGTACACACCATATTGGACATCAATAGAAGTTCATATTTGATGGTTTTTATGTATATAACTTAGTACTTATGTACGTCATTTCAAAGCACATAAAAGTAACTGGGTAAATTGAGAATTGCTCGAAAACCAGTCATTAGACATACTATTTGTTGGAATAAGTGACTCGAAACGTCTTATAAATGCTTAAAAAATTTCCGTACTACAGAAATCTGTCATTTCAAGACAGCGGTGCACTGAAAATCTGTCAAAATGAATTGTTCTTTAAATGATTAGTTGCAATTACGTGTCTGCAACTGATATATCTACCTGTAGTGCATACAACATGTTTCATACCTATGTTGAAGGTTTGTACAATGATCGACTGCTGTAGCACAGGCAGTAAAATTCTGAACTGTGAAACGGAAAACATCTTGCAGCGCTGGTTCAACCTCCTCCATAGGAAATTCTCCCCCCCCCCCCCCCTCTCATATTTGTGTTTCCCGATAGGCTCAAACGGTTCCTATTAATTCACTCAAGTGTATATAATATTTGATGCTATGTAAACATAAGTGTGCATCCTCCGAGGAGTGAGTTTGACGGATTTGTTTTATGAAAAGATCAGTTCGCATATTACTTAGAGTAAAATACGCACTTCATGTTTAATGTCTTGCATTTTATACGTTGTGAAGATTCTACTACTGAATAGTAACATTGATCGAGGAAGGATTAACTATTACTAAAAAGTGAAACTGTTGCAATAATGTTTGTCTCATGTGAAGGGCTATTCTAATTTCAAATCGCACAGTTTGTCATGTAACTTTCATAATTCATTGCAATTATTGACATAACATGCAACTTTCCTAAGTCTTAGGTTCATAGATATTTTGTTGTTAAGTAGGCTTATATAACCCAACCTGAAGAACACATGCACAAGTGCAGAAATAAGCTTATCAATAGAGGTAAAGCAGGAGTTCCATCCCTTTCATTTCATAAACAGTATGATTCCAAAACCTGATGCCATCAACAACAGTTGCTGGAGAGTTTAATATTCACAGAACATATGACATCAACTGCGATTGGACAGAAGTGACGTCTGTTCTTTCGGAACAGACGCCATATATATAAAAAATAGATGAAGTACACTTACCAGGCGAAAGGGCACAGGCAGTAATAGCAACAAATAAACACACAGACACACACACACACACACACACACACAAAAACGCTAGCTTTCGCAGCCTAGCTGCTTCATCAGGCAGAAGGGAAGGAGAGGGAAAAGGAAATGATGAGGGTTTTAAGGAAGGGGGTAAGGAGCCATTCCAATCCCGGGACAGGAAAGACTTACCTTGGGGGAAAAAATGGAAGGTAAATAAATGCACTTTATTTACCTTCCATTTTTTCCCCCAAGGTAAGTCTTTCCTGTCCCAGGATTGGAATGGCTCCTTACCCAATTGGGTTGAAAAGGACCAGAGAAAGTGCTTAGAGGAGAAGATGTTAATGATTTGGAGGAATGTTCATAGTATACCCTCACCCTCTGTCTAGATTATGAAGATGTCATAAGTGAATCTGAACCAGGTGAGGGTTTTGCATGCTTGGTGGTTAGGAAGAATTCCTCTTGGTGATGAATAAGCTGATAAAGGATGGTGCCATGTGGATGTCCATTGGTGTCCCAGAGATTTTCTGTAGGTCATGCCTTCAAAAGAGAAGTGCAATTATGGGTCTCAAGCTTTGAGGAAGGTAGTGTTCAACAGCAGCATGGCCATTAGTGTAGAAGGTGGAATCAGCAACAATGATACAGTTGGTCTAAGATTTATTACAGCTCTCTATTTTTCCATAATGGTTTTGTTCTTTAGTCCAATTAAGAAATTAGCAGATTGATGAGTTTGGCAAGGTCCTAATTGTACATTGCATCAATGTTTGTACACATACTTATAGTATTTTCTGAACCATAAAACAATTTTAAATAATGCATTACACAAGTGGTAGGTTCCTGCTTGGGGGATAAAACTAACTCATCTTTTATTCTTATTCTGTGGCATCATTTGGTATGTCACGTTAAAAACAAAAGTAATGTGGCCATCAATGCAAAATGTTGCTTTTAACATCTAAGTGTTCTAATACACATTTGAAAGCAAATGCAATATACTCTTATCTTTTTTGACCAATGAACTGAATTTCCCTGTCAGTTATTTAGTGATTACAGTATGGGTGGGGTTGCAACAAGTGTTGGAAATCAGGGAAAATTTGTTAGGGAAATGTGGGGAAAACAATGAAAAATCTTCTTTTTGGGTCAATGGATGAAATGATTTGTTTACAGGTGCACCACACAACGGAAATGAAGAATAGATTATTTCTCTCACAACGGAGATCTGTCTGGTTTTCATTGATGGATTTTAATTGTTTGACAAAACAATGAGAATTATTAGACAGAGTAATTGAAACTATACTTACCTCAATCCTGATGAGACTATTTTGAAACTGTTATGACTAATAACACACCTATGCACGTTACGCCAGCTAAAAGTGTTGCTAGGATTCTGAACCGTCCCATCGAAGCCCAACACAACATACGTCCGTACACACCCACTCTTATCCTATCTAGTAGTATTGTCCGGACACACGTTCGCAAGCACAGAAAGCATATAACTGAGGCAAGGTTTATGGCTGGCCCAGTGCCTCTTTCAAAACGCCGCACAGCTGGCCCAGTGTCCTTCATGAAGCATGTGAAGCACTTTGGAATGGAGATCCGCCGGAATCAGCACCCACGGAGCCTGTCCGTCTGTAGCCAAAAGGAGAAACCCGTTCCATTCAGACAGACCAAAACAGAAGGAATAATAGTTACGGAGGGGATCTGAAGCCCTATGCGGAGGGGCATCAGGCCAGCCCACACGAATGTAGTGCCGCAGCACGGGATTGGACGACACCGCCTTGGCCAACACTGGAGCTGTAATAGGAAAACCATCAACAGTAGCCTGAGCTTCCTCATCCAAATAAAAGCATAAAAGCTCTTCTCGATCAAAGTCACGATCAGGACCCGCCAGGAGGCACGATAATGTTTCCGTGTTAGCATGCTGTGCCGTGGGATGGAAATGAATTTCATAATTATAACGTGAAAGAAAGAGAGCCCAACGTTGCAACCTATGAGCCGCCTTGCCAGGAAGTGCTGCTGTAGGGTGAAATAGAGACACCAAGGGCTTATGATCAGTAATAAGATGAAATTTGACCCCAAACAAGTAAACGTGAAATTTCTTCAAAGCATACACAATGGCCAAAACTTCTTTTTCAATTTGAGAGTACCACTGTTGGGTTGCCGTCAACGTCTTAGATGCATACGCGATGGGGCGTTCCGACCCATCGGGATACTTATGGGCCAAAACCGCTCCACTGCCATGTTGAGACGCATCTGTAGCCAGAACCAAATGATGCCCAGGAACATACGCCGTCAAACAAGGTGCAGAAACCGGTAAGCACTTTAACGTGCAAAACGCCCATTCACACTCAGACAACCAGGCAAAGGGAACACCCTTGTGAAGCAGACGATGTAAGGGATGCACTACTGAGGCAGCCCCCGGTAAAAAAACAGTGGTAATAAGCAATATTGCCTATGAAGACATGTACATCTTTAACAGATGCGGGACGCGGCAGGGACTGAACTGCGGCCACGCGATCCGGCAAAGGGCGAATGCCCGCTGAAAACACTTCAAACCCCAAATAAGGAATAGAAGGCTGGAAAAAACCAGACTTGGCCAGGTTGCAGCGGAGACCGGCTTCATGGGGTGAGGCCCCAGTCACAACAATATCGTCTAAGTGGTTAACACAGCCTGGAACCGGACGGAGGAGCTGCTCTAACCAGCGCTGAAAAATAGCCGGGGCACTAGCGAATCCGAAAGGGAGTCGCTGATATTGGGATAACCCAAAGGGAGTGTTGACGACCAATGGATATTTTGTGTCATCATGCAAAGGAAGCTGAAGGTAGGCTTCCACTAAATCTATGAGAGAAAAAGAGTGGGAACGAGAAAGTAAAGCAAGGAGATCATTTCTATGAGGCATGGGGTACGAGTCAATTACATACTGTGCATTGATGGTGACTTTAAAACCCCACAGATACGTAAGGACCCCCCCCCCCCCCCTCCAGCTTCTGTACAACCAGTGGCGTAGCCCATTCACTGGAAAAAATAGGAGTGAAGACCTGCAAGTCCTGTAGGCGATCCAATTCAGTCTTAAGTTGGTTGTGCAGGGCTACTGGCACCTGGTGCGCGCGAAAAATCTTGGATCACGCCATCAGTTTCATAGTAATGTGGGCAGTAAAGCCCACAGCACAACCCAGCCCACCCGAAAACAAGGATGAAAATTCCTGACAAAGAGCATCCAACTCTGAGAAAGAAACCGAATCTGACAGGAGATTGACAGAATCATCAATAGAAAAACCAAAAACATTAAAAGCAGCCACATTGTCATCAACAACAAGAAAAGTGACCGGTCTCACGACAGATTTATACACCGTGAAAGCCGTAAATAGACCCAAGATTGGGATGCGCTGGCGGCTGTAGCCACGCGAAGAACGGTTGACAGCAGCCAGAGGGGGTGAGCCAATTCGTACATATGTGATATAATTGAGAAGAGAAACGGAAGCTCCCATATCAACATGTAAGGTAACCGCCCTGTCAAAAATCTGAACTTCAACAAAAAGTTTGAGAGACGGAGAGTGAACATTTTGGACAAGATTAACATCCATCTTGTCATCTTGCTCAGTCAGCCGGGAATGGCAGACAGAAGCCATGTGGCCTTTTTTCTTGCACGAGTGACATGTAACCCAACACTTGGGGTAATCAGCCCTGTCATGTTGTACAAAACAAAGGGGGCAAGATGGATAAGGTCGCTGCGTGCGGGCGGGAGTGTGCGGCGTGGCCCGCAACTGCCGCGAAGCCGTGGCCTGTTTACGACCGCGCGTGGTACCAGTGATAGTTATATACACAAAAACACAAATAGAGACAAAAATAAATGTTGACACTGGCTTTCGGAACTGCAGTATTTTCCTTCTTCAGGTAGGAGAGGAAGGATGAGAAATGGGACAGAAGGGAAAGGTTACTCAGAACCTAGCCCATGATGTAGGGATGGGTGAGCCATTTGTGTCTTTTTGTGTGCGAGTATTGGCAGTTCCAAGCTAAGGTAAGTACTGGCCAACAACTCTATCTCTTTTGAAATATATTTTCTCATCTCAGTGGCAAATTTCCATGAGAGTAATCAAATGAAATATTATATTCAACTTTTACAGGAACTACATACCAGTTGTAATAGTCAAAGGGTTTGAAGGGAGGGAATAGTTGAGAAAATAGTAAGACAGGGTTGTAACCTTACTCCAATGTTGTTCAATTTGAGCAAGATGTGAAGGAAAGCAGGAAGAAAATTGAAGCGAAATTGAAGTTCAGTGAGAAGAAATAACTTTCCTGTTTGCTGAAGACATAGTGATTCTGTTAGAAAATAGACAGAAAATAATGTGGAAGAGCAGTTGAATGAAATAGACTATTTCTTCAATGGAAGGTATAAGATGAACATAAAACAATGGTATTTGAATGTAGTCAAATTAAATCAAGTTATACTGAGAAAGTAATAATTGGAAACAAGACAGTAAAAGTAGTAGATAGATTTTGTTATTTGGGCAGTAAAATAACTTGTAGCCAAAGTTGAGAAGAAATAAAATGCAGAATGGCAATGGAAAGAAAAAGATTAATTTGTTAACATAAAATATTAATCTAATTGTTAGGAAGACTTTTGTTTGGAACGTACAAGGTAACCTTGTACATGAGTGAAATGTGTCCGATAAGCAGTTCATACAGGAATAGGACAGAACCTTATGAAATGTGATGGTTGGCTAAACACCAGTTGTAATAGTCAAAGGGTTTGGAAGGGAGAGAGTAATAGAGAAAATAGTAAGACATGGGGGGAACAGTTAATAAGACACATTCTGAGATATCAAGCAATCATCAATTTAGTATTGTAAGTTGTAGGAGGGGGGGGGGGGGGGGGCGAGAAGCAGACAAAGCAACTAGTACAATAAGCAGGTTTTTGGAGTGAATACCACAACAGCAACATACAGCATATTACGTTCATGTTTCTTGTCCAATTTCACAAATTATATCACCTTGAAAATTCATAAATCCTGTATGGGAGCAAAAACTTGCTGTAATTCAAAGTTTGAGTTAATTTGTTTATTAAATAGAAATCCTTTGACTTACAATGCATTTTATTTCCACAAGTTATTCATTCCATATATTAAAAATTAAAGAGTTATCTATGCTTTTTTTAACTGCAAATAAATAAATAGAAATAAAGAACTGCGATCCTCAGTACCTTGCTGTTAATATGCAAGACCAGTGGTTGACATGGGAGTCATGAACTGTTAACAATTTGCAAGATCTTGTGATGGCAGGCTAGATCTACTGATACCAGTAATGAAGTGATGTTAGACAATCTGAATGTCTATTTATTTAAAATAAATTAGATTGCCACAAAGTTTGAAATTGTCAGAAATAATAATTTTCCTGTTTATTTAACTTTTCATATCTCAAAATTTGTTGGGGGAAAAATCTTGAAACTGTGTCTGGAGATCAGGAAATTTTTAGGAATAGGGACTGATGACTCCGTAGTTAAGTCCCATAAGCTCTACAAACATTTGAAATTTTTAGGGAATTTCACTTTGGGGAAATTTGTGGCAACATAAAAACAAAATCAGTATCCTTGTGCTATGTGACGTTTTAAGTGTTCATAAAGCTTTATTGTATGTGCAAAATGCAAAGAAGGGTTACTTTTAAAATATTAAGCTTTGTTGGGCTTGAAGTCTGTCATTTCATTGAAATGATTTGTCCTTTGACTTATATACAGCTTCATTAAGAGGTGCTGATATTTAGAGTAGTCTGTATCTTGTTACTGTATTTGGAACTACCTATTTCCTGAATAACAGCAGATTGATTTTTACACACAAGAGATGACAGACATATTAGTTTTGGGCATGTGTTATGTCATCACTGATCTCATCTGGTATTTACTGTTTTAAATGTTATTGACTGAAGTTACCAAAATAAATTGATTGCTGTTTATTTTTCAGAGAAAAGGGTTATCTCAACAATGCTGTAGCTGCAATAGGAGGGCAAGGTTTCAACGTTGTTTTGGAAAATCTTGCCAATATTAACCTTGGTGCTGACCTCACTGTACTGAATCAACAAGCAAGAGTAGCTGTAAGAATTTCAATACATCATATTTTTATGCATAGCTTTTATTGAATAAACAATAATATTTGCTTTATTTATTCTAATATTTGATTACTCTTCTACTTTATGGAAATTTAACATACATAAATTATAAATCCTATTTCCTAAAATCTTTGAATAGTAATATCTCACACTATTATTATGGATAAGTTCTATATCAATCTATCCCTGCCATAATAAAAGTCAAATACTATACACTCAATGTTCCTTAATTAAAGATTCACAGTATCTTTGTAGTATATTGGCACATGATGTGCCTGTCTGACCCTAAAGGGCAATGTTCTCAAGGATCTGTCAAGTAGATTCATGATGCAAAATCTCTTTAGTATTTGATGTTCCGAAGTCAATTGTTGTTGCCCTGCACTGGCCGCATCTATAACAGAATTAATTACAGCAAAGAATGTACTGAAGTACCTGCTCCTTTACCTGATGGAGTGGAAGTATGTGGCTTATGGGTGTGTACCATCAGAAAGTTAAGCAAGCTCTTTTGCAGAGTTCAGATAGTGTAATCCAAGCCTTGTTATTACTGATGGAAATTCTCCATTGAGATGCTAAAATATTCTTGAAAAGAGATAGATTGGCTTGCCAGACTTACCTTAGTTCTCAGCTGCTGACAGTCACATAATAAAAATTAAAAGAAAAAGAAAAAAAGAATAATAATAATTAAAGAAACATGAAAATGAAAGTGAAAAATAGGACACAAGCTTATGGAAATATTTTTCTTCATCAGGGACAAGAGCAGGGAACAGAAGAGAGAGGTTACACACAACCTTAGCCATGAGAATGGGTGATTTGTAGAAATTAGATTTGTATGTCAAGTACTGAGCCAATCCAATAGCAAACCAAAGAGGGGTATATAACCAAAGGGGGTAGATCAAACATTAAAGAGAATTTCACCAAATACAGCTGAGTGGGGGGATGGTGGAGGACACTTTTAAGAGGGAAAGATTGACACACACACACACACACACACACACACACACACACACACACACACACAAAATGTACGAAAGGAAGACAGGGAAGGGAGAATAATAAATAAGTGAGTTTAGGAGGGGGAGAGGTTAGTGTAGATTTAGACCAGGAGGATGGTGGGAGGAGAAGACATGTTGGAAGGCAAGTTCCCTTCTCTGTAGCTTTGAGGGACTGGTGTTGGGTGGTAGTATTCAGATGGCATGTATAGTGTAATATGTGCCAAGGTCCCTGGAGTTATGTTGTAGGGCATGCTCTGCCATAGGATATTGGGTGTCGCCCAGGCAAACAGTCCGACTGTATTCATGCATTTACCCAATTTGTTGGTGGTCATACCAACATAAAAGACAGCACAGTGAACACACATCAGTTGGTCGATTACATGTGTAGTTTCACATGTGGTCCTACCTTGACTGGGGTAGGTTTTTCCTGTGTTGGAGCTGGAGTATGTGGTTGTGTGAGGGTGCATGGGACAGGCTTTGCAGTGGGATCTGTTAGATGGGTAGGAACGATTAGGTAGGGAGGGTGGTTTTAGGATGTTGTAAGGTTTGACGAGGATGTCACTGAGGTAAGGAGGAGGGCTGAAGGCTACTCGGGGGGGGGGGGGGGGGGGTGAAGGATATTTTCGAGCACTGATATCATTTCAGGGCATGACTTGTGAAAGTCATAGTCCTGACGGAGCAGTTTGTTGAGGGCTTCCAGGCTGGGATGGTACTGGGTGACCAAGGGAATGCTTTCACGGTGGTCTGGGATTAGGAACATTATTGCTGGAAGCGGAGGAATGGATTGCTTGGGTGATCTGCTTGCGGACAAGTTCTCCAGGGAGGTTACTGAAGAGGAAAGCATTGAACAGGTTGTAGTTATACATGATGAGGGATCCATCACTGGAGCAGATATGTTTCCCACAGACACCTAGGAATCATTTGATAATATGCAAGATATGGCAACTATTGAAGTGGAGGTACAGTTGTTTGTTTGTGGGTTTAATGTGGACTGAGGTGTGGATGTGGGACTCAGCAAGGTGAAGGCCAACATTGAGGAAGGTTGCTTGAGTTCTAGAGAAGGACCAGGTGCATTTTAGAGAAATAGTTGAGGTCTTGGAGGAAAGCTCAGAAGAGCTTTTTCACCATGAGTCCACACCACTAAGATGTCATCTATGAATCTATACCAAGCCATGGGATGCTACTGCTCCTTCTTAAGTAAATGCATCTTCCATGTGGCCCATAAAAGAGGTTGCCATAGGAAGGGGCCATCCTGGTTCCCATAGCTGTCTCTTTGATTTGTTTGTAGGCGTGGCCCTCAAAGCTGAAGTAATTGTGGGTTGAGAATGAAATTAGCAAGTGTGACAAGGACTAAAGTTTTTTAGAGGCTTTCAGACCTCTGCCACATACTCCCTTTGATTTTTTTGGAGGGAGGGGTAGAGCAGGAGGATCCCTTTGTGAGGGTGGTCAGAATTGTTCAAGGCAGTGTTCAACACTGGCTCTGTAGCCTGAGGGTTGTGGCAACTGAGACACTGTTGAACCTTGCCTTGAGCAATTCTGATCACCCTCGCAAAGTGATCCTCTTGCTCTTCCCAAAACTATCGAGGGGAGTATGTGGCAGAAGTACTGTGTCAGTTGCCACCTCTGCTTACAGACCTGTTCCTCATGACCCCAATCCTTCAATCATAGCCGAAGTACAGAAAATCCTAAAAACCCTAGGTCCCTCACAAGGTCTCACTACTGCCTTATTAGGACTTCTCCCTGTGCCTGAACTATTCACCCCTACAAAGTACTTTCCTCTTAAAATCCATAAATAGAACCACCCTGACTGTCCCATTGTAGCAGGCTTCAAAGTTCCAACAGAAAGTATCTCAGCTCTGGTAGATAAACACCTCCAGCCTATAACCTACAGGCTCCCACCCTACATCAAAGACACAAACCACTTTATGGACTACCTCAAGTCCATCCTTATGCCCCTCCCACCTGAAAGATTCTTGTTACCATAGATGCCACATCTCTCTACACCAACATCCCTCACACCCATGGCCTATCAGCCCTCAATGGAGAATTTCCATCTGTAACATCCACCCAAAAGCTACCAGAAAACTTCATTCCTTGTCACACTTGCTAATTTCTTCCTCACACCAATTACTTCACCTTTGAGGGCCAAACCTACAAACAAATCAAAGGGTCAGCTATGGGCACCTTCCTATGCCAACCTCTTCATGGGCCACATGGAAGACACATTCCTTAAGACACAGCATTTGCACCCCCTGGCTAGGTATAAATTCATAGGTGACATCTTAGTGGCGTGGACTCGTGGAGAAGCAGCTTCTGAACTTCCCTCAAAGACCTCATGTTGAGCTTCGCCTTGCTGAGTCCCACATCCAGACCTCAGTCCATATTAAACCCACAAACAAGCAACAGTACCTCCACTTTGATAGCTGCCATCCCTTCCATATCAAACAATCCCTTTCCTACAGACTAGGCATCTGTGTGAAACTTATCTGGTCTAGTGATGGATACCTCACCTCTTACAACAACAACAACAACAACTACTCCTACTTTCCAACTCTTTCCCCTTGCACAACTACCCTGCAGACCTTGTCCACAAGCAGATCACCTGAGCAGCCCATTCCTCCCCTTCCACCAACAATGTTCCTAACCTCAGACCACCCAGAAGCATCCCCTTAGTCACCCAGTACCATCCCAGCCTGGAATCCCTCAACAAAATGCTCCATCAGGGCTATGACTTTCTCAAGTCATGCCCTGAGATGAGATCAGTGCTCGAAAATAACCTTCCCACGCCACCCAGAGTAGCCTTCCACTGTCCTCCTAAACTCCGTGACATTCTCGTCAACATTCCGAAACCACCCTGCTACCTAATGGTCCCTACCAATTTAACTGATCCCGCTGCAAAGGTTGCCCCGTGCACCCTCACACAACCACACATCCCAGCTCCAACGCAGGAAAAAACCTACCTCATTCAAAGAAGAGCCACATGTGAAACAACACATGTAATCTACAAACTGACGTGTTCACTGCACAGCCTTTTATGTTGGTATGACTACCAACAAATTGGCTGAACACATGAACGGGCACAGACGGTCTGCTCGGCTGGGTGATACCCAGTATCCAGTGGCAGAGCATGCCCGACAACATAACTCCAGAGACCTTGGCAAGGGTTACACCACCTGTGCCATCTGGATACTACCACCCAACACCAGTCCCTCAGAGCTACGGAGTTGGAAAATTGCCCCCCAACATATCCTCTCCTCCCGCCATCCTACTGGTCTAAATCTCTCCCCCTCCTAAACTCACTTATTCATTACTCATTTCTCTCCCCCCCCCCCCCCCCCTTCCCCTGTTTTCCTCTTGTACAGTGTGTGTGTGTGTGTGTGTGTGTGTGTGTGTGTGTGTGTGTGTGTGTTTCTCTCTAAACATTTCCCTCTAAAAAATGTTTTACCTAACCCCCTCCACCATCCCCAACTCAGCGTTTTTCGGTCCACTTCTTTTTAATGCTTGATCTATCCTGTTTGGTGATATATGTACCCTCTTTGGTTTGCTATTGGCTTGGCTCAGTACTTGACATACAGTATCTCTGACTTCCAGAAATCGCCCATCATCTTCTTGTAGCCTAGGTTGTGAATAACCTTTCCCTTCAGTTCCCTTTCTTTTATCTCCTCTCATACATGACAAAGGATAATATTTCCGAAAGTTTGTGTCCTATTCTTCGTTTCCATTTTCGTGTTTTTTAGTGTGACTGTCAGAGGCTCAGAACTAAGGTAAGTACTGGCCAGCCAATTTATCTGTTTTCAAGAAAGTTTAATCCAAGCCTTTGATGCTTTAAGAAGTTACTGTATACATTTTGCTGTTGGTAATGCTTCTGGTTACTGTCTTAAAAACAAGAAACAAAACAGGCTTTGTAGCTACTATATCTCTTTCTGATTGGTGGTAATGTTCATACCACATATGGCCTGAGAAATCTACAAAGCCTTCAGTGTTACATTCAGTCCCCTGATCTGTCACATACAGAACATGTAAAAGGAAGGTATATACTTTCATACCAGCTTCTGACTAACAATCTGAATGCACAGGTTTCAGACCGGACATTCCTAACCAATTATATGAATAACAATTCCACAATGGATAAATATTGGTCTGGTACTCTTGATGTAACATTTGCATTGTTGTCATTGTATTTTGTTCCAGTGTTGTGAAGGTTTCTCTTGACATTTGTTGTACTTAATATTTCTTCAACTTTTAGCAGCATTATGACACATCTCTAATATTGCAACTATTACAGGTTGTAGGATCTCGTGGGTCTGTTGAAGTGAATCCACGTTCACTCATGCTGACTGAAAGTACCATCATAGGTGTTAAACTGATGGGAAATACAGAGGTAGGTTGTAAATTCAAGGATTTTTTATTCGTAGATTCTTTGTGTCTACTTGTATATGCTCAGTGACAAATTGTTAGTTTGTGTGTAATCGAGTCTGTATAATGACTAGTCCAATATGTTTGTCAGTCAGTCATTAATTACTGAATATTTCATGTTTTGTATAGATAGAAGCACTTTGATGTAGTTTGGACTATCTGCTTAGTCTCAAGTTGTTTGATGGTCATCTAGAGCCAAAACCAGTTAACACAATAATGTAATCAATGTTATTGTGGAACATTAATAATATGTATTGAAGTTTCAATATGTCCATGTTACTAAAAGTGTCTTTGGAATATTCCATGAATGTTGCATCAGTATTTTTGATGTACAAGTAAGGTAAATTTGTTGAAAGTAATGGACAATTCTGTATCAGTGCAATTAATGTTACTGCATATCTAATAACTTCATTGAGCTGTTGACCGGCACGAAAAATAGACAGTCACATTCACACAACTTAAATTTTCAGCCATGGCCTTCATCAGAAAAAGAAACACATACATTCACACCATCTCTCAGACCACTATATACACACACACAACCACCATGTTCAGCCACTCCAGCATTATGAGCATCTAGATTGTGAGTGTGGTGGAGAGTGGAGGGGGAAGGATGTTGAGTAATGGTGGTGATGGAAAGTTCGCCATTGTATGATAGATTGTGAAGGCTCTGATAAACAGGAATTTGAGATGCAGCATTGAATAAAGTAAAGTGAAGTGAAGGGAAGGGGTGGGAAAGGATAAAAGGGAGGTGTAGAAAAGTGTGTGGAGGGAGTGCGGGATTCGAAATGATAAAAATAATAAGGAAAAAAATAATAAAAACAGGAAAAAATAAAAATAAATTAATGGGATATTGTAAGTGGTGACTGTAACATTCTTCATATTTGAGGTAACTTTCTGTTCTTTAAAATATTGATGATGATTATTTACGGTAGGCAATTGTGTAACTTTAGTCTTCTTCGCTTTGATAGTCTAATACACTCTCAAATTTTACTTAGCTTGTACTTCAGAAATTTAGGTGGTTCTCCTGTTTGATCAATCGAATTGAATTATTGTTTCTTATTTCACCTGAACGTACTGTGAAGTATTACTTTCCTGAGCCTATTTAATGTCTGTAGCTTCATTAAAATGTTTGAACATACAAATTGTTTATCTCAGGGGCTATGAATTATTTTGAAAGTTCATCTTTTTATCTGTACCAGCAGCTCACTAAAATGAAGTCAGTTACACAAGAATTAATTTATTTAGATCTTTCATGAAATAGTCTTTGGAAGTTTATTTTTAACAAGGTTCATTTCACTGAATAGCAGAATAAGTAAATTTTACTACATATTGCAATCTATCACAGTCAAAGATATTCATTTAAGCACTGTTCAAAATATCATGGATTTGGTAAAAGTTCCAACTATGGAAGAACTCTCTTAAGACACTTTTTTTTTCTTTTTAAAATTTCACTGACCTATATATATTTTTCTTTAGGCATGAGTTACAATAAGTACACTTGAACAAAGTCACATGTAAGTATTCACAGTTCAGGAATTTGATTCCTCACAATAAACTTTTATCACAATATCTCTGATATAAGTTAGCGTTCATAATATTTTTAAGTCCACTAAAGCAGAGTTCATAACTTACACTTCCTCTTTATAAATGGAAAACAATTATTATTCTATCCCCAATAATACTGAGATTATCTCGTCGGGAGGTAGAATTTTAACTCTCTTCTGTAGCCTAAACCTGATCTAGATGATGATATCACGAAACACATAATACTTCGATACTTCATCGCTCACTATCAGAGTCTTTACATCTTTAAGAAATGAATTAATTTCTAATTAATTAATACTGAACTAGCCTATTCACTATTCCTAAATAGCTAGCGAACTGAACATATCTAGATCTGAATACATAGAAAGCTGAATGCACGGAGATCTTAACACATAGGGAACTGAATACATAGAGAGAGAGTAACACAACTGAGTGTACTATTTATACTAGTTTTCCAACAAAAGATGACTGTAATTTAGGGTGTTCTGACTAACTTATTCTGTGGCCTTGACTATTCTGTATTACAAAGATATGAACTGATTTCTTTTAAAATTCAAAAATAAAAATATGTGAATTCTGCCTCGTAAAAATGAGTAAAAACTCAAAATTGACAGAAATGGCGATTCTAATGTAATGATCGCGATGTAGTGTTAGATGACACCATCCTCCCATCCCTACACCCTATGCCTAACATTATCCATTTCCCACTCATTATACTGTGTCTCTCCAATTCATGTTCTCCTTGCAACTGTGTGTTGCCCCTTACGATATTCCTGTACATAATTATGATATGATATTTTGTGTGTGTGTGTGTGTGTGTGTGTGTGTGTGTGTGTGTTTCTATTTATTTGTGCTACTATCACACCTGAGCTCCTTCGCCTGGTGAGTAATCTTCATCAAATTTTTATATATAATTTTTCCTGTACATAATTACTTTTATTTATTTATTTATTTTTGAACTAATATTTATTTTTTCCTTATTATTTTTACAATTGAAAATCTCCCCCCCCCCCCGCCCCCCACTCCCTCTACATGCTCCTCTAAACTTCACTTTTATCCTTTCTGGCCCCTTACCTTCACTGTATTCAATGCCACATCTCAAATTCCCACTTATCAGAATCTTTACAATCGATAATGCAGTGCGGAATGGTCCATCTCCAGTATCCTTCCTCCTCCACTCCCCCACTTCTCTCACAGTCTAGATGCGTCTGGTGCTAGAGTGACCGAACATGGTGGTTGTGTGTGTGTGTGTGTGTGTGTGTGTGTGTGTAGTGGTATGAGTGTTTGTGTGAATGTATGTGTTTCTTTTTCTGATAAAGGCCATAGCCAAAAATATAAGTTATGTGAATGTGACTGTCTTTATATATACTAAGTCATGTTAACTTTGAGGCACTATGCTACACTTTTATGAAGTTTTACACATTTATCTGATCTGTTCATTGGTTTATCATTTTTATTTTGTTAATATGAATTTAAATAGGTCACTCATTTCCAAAATTCATGATTAACATTAGTGCTTTCATCAAACATATGTTGAAAACATGAAAATAAATATGTTAGATAAATTTGCAAATTTATAATTACAGTCAAAGTTACAAAATCTTTATTTCTACAACTACTGCCTTTCTTTAAATGAACCAAACTATTGCTAGTATAACATGCTTGGGCTGTTAGTTATTCAGTTCTTGAAAGTGTGTCACTTGAGTTGGTGTTTTCAGATTTGACTGGACTGGTCTAAATTTGACCATTTGTATTTACAAACAAAACTCAAACTTTTTATGTTAAATGTTGTTGTTGTGGTCTTTAGTCCGCAGACTGGTTTTGTTAAAAAAAAAAAGTTATGAATGTCTTTATTCCTATAACTTCCTCTTTACAAAAATTGTGTTCAACTCTCTGTCTATCACCCTGACCTTTTTAGCATTCTCCTTCTATGTATAGCCTATAAAGACATAAATTTTCCAAATAATAAGGGAAGTAGGAAGCCGTAGCTATTGAAAATTAAGAAATTAAAAATTAGAATCTTACGGAATTCTCTAGTAGCTGCAGTAGATGACCACAAAATTATTCTTTCAGAATAATATGTGAAATAGCAAGACCAACAGGTAACTTTATCCCATTACCTTGAAATTTTAATTTCCACTGCTGATTACATGGTCTATCTTGTAGTTCCAACCATTTTACCACTAGGTGGCTGTCATGCTAGACCTGTACCTTTCTGGGTTTTTCGTTGTCATTAATCACCTTCGTCTTACTGTAACCACTCTTACTGTTGATGATGATGATGAGGAGGAGGAGGAGGAGATGCAGACATAGTGTGCGGCCTGCTTTCAGTCGCTGCGGAATATGATTTCGTTTTACTCCTGTAATCTTTAATTGGATCTCACTCGATCTTAATGCTTTCAGTGTGATGGGCACTGACTCCTGTTCTTTTAACCACCTAATTGTTTTAAACTGGTGTCCATGATGGATCAATCAGGTTCTCTTCTTGGACTGTTTTAATATAGATCTTGATGACTCTGGTTCCCTTTAGCAGCACATTTTAATATCAGTATGATGAGACATCTGGGGGAGCTGTCTCTTTTAACTATTAACTCCATTAACTCATCAGTGAAGGTTTTAACATGTGATTTTATCCAGTGCAGCACTTATGTCGCGATTTTAGCCCCAGAAGTGCATGTCCCCGTTTTTAACCTTTCCCTGGTTATGAGATCATCTACAACATTGACCATGCCCTCCAATGTATCACTGTCATATTATACTGTTGTAATTGACACTTACGGAAATCCACCTGATGCCAAATGGACAACCATTGTATGCATCATCAGGGGTGTACCTCTCGTCAACCTCTACACACTTTCTGGCAAAAGCAAGTGGTGTGAACGCTCATCCCTTTTCTGCCATTAATTGAACCCCATTTTAATGATGACGAGACCCTTAATATTCAGCGGTGATATTAAATGTGTGATGTCCCCAGTCGACCAGTACTGCAGGCCTGCCAGGTGTGTGGTCCTTGCACAATTACTTACCGGCTTAGACCTCCATGGTAATTGGTGGAAGTTCCAGCCCTGCTACACAAAATACATCCACTTTTACTCCAATGGGGCTAGTCGCATTGATCAGATTTATGTCTCCTCTCAACTGCAAGCCCTCCCATCCCAAGGGGCTGTGGTGCCTGCAGCTTTTAGCGACCACTGTGGTTACTCATGTGTGTTGCATCTGCCAAACAGCGTTGAGATGCCAACTCCCCGCCCTTGGAAGCTAAACATATCCTATCACAATTCGGCTGACCGCTGTACCGAGATTTTGTAAATGTGGGAACACTGCCTCGAGAAGCAAGCCTGATTTACCTCGGTACTCACAAAATGGGTAGGCGAGGCGAAGCTGCAACTGCAGAGGGCGGTGCAATGGTGTTGCTGCAAAGCATATTGGAGGCAACAGTGACTGGAGTTTTTCCAGCAGTATCAAGAGTAGGGTGCTCCGGATCCATCAGGAGGGAGCTAAGGACCTGTTGGAGCTTAGTCACTGACAGAGTCCCCTTGAAGGTGAGAACACCACCTCTTACCACCTGGCACTGGAGCAGCAATATGGCATACAGAACTGTGTATAGAACTTCTTACAGCCAAACACGACATCCTCAATCATATACATGAATATTTTCATATGGTTTTTCTCTCTGTCAGAGAATTATTATCAGACACACAAGATTTACTTACTGATGCCGACCAAGTTGAACTGATGGCATCCCCTTTCTATCACTGAGTCATGGAGGCATTGAAGAGAAACCCCAATGGAAAGACACCAGGACCGGATGTACTCCCATCCAAGTTCTAAATACGTTTTGGTACATCCTAGAAGACAAACTTACAGCCATGGCAAACCAAACCCTCTGTGGCGTCGCAATCCCTCTGAAGCTGCTGGAGGAGATTGTCTTTCTAATCCCCAAAGTGCAGGGCCAGTGTCGGGTGCACGATCTCCACCATAATACACTGTTGAATGGCGACTACAAGCTGCTAGCAAAGTGTATAGCCAGCAAAATGAGGGCAGTTGTGGATAAAGTAATCAGTCCATATGAAGCGTGCGGTGTTACCCGGCGGAATATTTTCCATACCGGCATGACATACCTTGATGTCTGTCACACTACAGTGGCTGGGGGTTGGGGCGGCTACCAGAGCTGGGCACCATTAATCACAAAGTTAACTTCGTTAATCATTAATCCGTTACTAAAAAAGTTAACTGCGTTAAACGTTAAAGCTTTACTCTATGGACAGTTTAACAGAAGTTAACGTTAAACGTTAACTCGTAATAGTATTGTGCAGCCACGAAAATGTATTTATATATTTATGATATGAATATTACAGAGGAAAAAATTCCTAACAGGAAAAATATATGTAAAAAAAAAAAAAAAAAAAAAAAAAAAAAAAAAAAAAAAAAAAATAGATGAAGTCTACTTACCAGGCGAAGGAGCACAGGCAGTGATAGTAACAGATAAACGCAACACACACACACACACACACACACACACACACAAACGCTAGCTTTCGCAGCCTAGCTACTTCGTCAGGCAGAAGGGAAGGAGAGGGAAAAGGAAATGATGAGGGTTTTAAGGGAGTGGGTAAGGAGTCATTCCAATCCCGGAACAGGAAAGACTTACCTTGGGGGAAAAAAAGGAGGGTAAACAAATACACATACACCCACACTTTACACACACAAAAGTACACTTAGGCAGACATACTGTAGAAGGCAAAGAAGTTAAGAAGTTAGACAGAGATACCACTTGAGGCAGAGGCTCTGTCCAGAGAACCGATGCAAAGATGTTAGATGGTGGGTGGGAATTCGAATTTAGCGGAGGTTGAGACCAGGTGGGCAACGGGAAGAGAGAATATGCTGAAGGGCTAGTTCCCATCTCCGGAGTTCTGAAGGATTGGTGTCGGCGGGAAGTATCCAGATAACCCGAACAGTGTAACACTGTGCCAAGATCTGCTGGTCGTGCCCCAAGGTGTGTTTAGCCACAGGGTGATCCTCATTACCAACAAGCACTGTCTGCCTGTGACCCTCATCATTTCCTTTTCCCTCTCCTTCCCTTCTGCCTGACGAAGCAGCTAGGCTGCAAAAGCTAGCGTTTGTGTGTGTGTGTTGTGTTTATCTGTTACTATCACTGCCTGTGCTCCTTCGCCTGGTAAGTAGACTTCATCTATTTTTTTACATATATTTATATATTTATGTTGTTATATTATTGAAATCAGCAATTTAAAAAAAGCACATTACCCTACGTGATATTTAACAAAAATATTTGGGTGTGCAAGTTTAAATAGGGCTTGGAGTATAAATAAATACTAGTATTACTCTGCCACTATATCGTGGCAGTCAACAGTGAGCACACTATAATGTAAAATAGCCTCCGCAACAGTCACTTGCTTGGAGAGGGGGGAAGTCTTTTGTTCTTTGAAGTGATTTGTCTTGTTGTATGAAAAGGAGAATGTTTGTCATTTGTTTATGCTCATGGCCAGCTGCCATAATATAGTCCCCCAGTAATATATAAATCTTAATTTTCAGTAATAATTATTTAGCAATAAATACAATTTACAGAAGACCCAGAATATATAATTTCACTGAATGTCATTTGCCATAAGCTGCATTTTCCTTTAATAAACATTAGTATATTAAAATTCTCGGCTGACAGAAAGGCACATTTGGGTGTCAAAATATCTATTCCCTCGGAAAAAAAGATGTTCGACTGCAGCACTTGATGGTATAGCAGTATTATATTTAATAAAACATATTACTAAAATATTTTCCCCAAGAAATGCCTCATCATTAAATGAATTATTGTATTTCATGTCCAGCCACATCTTCACTAGACTTTTGGCTTTACTTCTTAAACATCTGTGGCCTGCAGGCTTCTGCTTAGATTGAGTGACAGAAATAAAAAAAAATCTTGCTCCTCGTCCTCACTGTTACTGCTTCCATCACCGCCACTGAATTATCTTTGTCCTTTGAAGTTTTGGTGCGTTCTTGCGTTAGTGCAACTTCTACGTTTTCCTGCATGCATTGTCTTCCAGCTTCCCCAAGAGTAAGATAAGACACTGGTTAGTTACTGATGTTACAAGCTGTGCACAGTATTTGTTTGTGTGGTTAGTTACTAATGTTGCAAATTGTGGACTGCAATTGATACATATTTAAATTTCAGGAGGAACATTTGGAAGCTGCAGGAGTGATTCTGAAAGGAATTGAAGATGGATGGGTCAAACCTATAATAGCCAAAGAATATTCTCTCGAGGAAGCTTCTCAAGCTCATCATGACATAATTCATAATAAAGGTGCTAGAGGAAAACTTGTTTTCAAGGTCTGAAGTTTGTATGATGGACGAAGTTGTAAATTTACCTTATGGTACCCTAAATATATTTAGTGAAGAAAGTGCTCAGGAGTAATCATGCCTAATTCAATTCTCTTATATTCCTGCATAGTATAGAAAATGAGTTTTGTTTATGGAAGTATTGAACACATTGTGAAATGCACTTTATATGCTAATGCTTTATTTTGGGATAACATACATTAATTTACAACATGTTTGACCTAAATTAGTATGCACCATTTCTCTACTGAAATTTGTCTATACTTCTATTGTTTGAGACGTTCTGCCCATTGCTTTCTTCAACGGCAAGGTTATATAGCTGAAAAATTGTTGAAATAATTTTACAACCATTTAAGGTTAACAATAATATGAAAAAGATAGCTTGCTACTTAGCATATAGAGGATATGTTTAGTTGCAGACAGGCACAACAAAAATATTGCTAAATATTTAAAATTTTGGCCAAGAGGCCTTCTTACGAAATAGATAACACACAACACACACGACCCATGCCTCTGGCTGCTAGGGCAGACTGTGTACTGAAGCAGCAATCTGGAGTGGATGATGCGGCTAAGGTGGTGGCATGGGGCAAAAAAATGGGAGATACTCTACCACCCTGTGCCACCCCTTATCCTTCAGAAGCTACCGTACATGGTTTGGCCATGGCAAAGATGATCATTGAGCTGCAGACAGGCACATAGAAAAAGGCAAAAACATGCACAACTAACAGCTTTTGATGTCAGCTTTCATCAGTATAGAGCACACTCTTCTTCATACAATCACAGGCACAACTCCCTAACACACAATTGTCACCTTTGGTTGAGTTAGTGATTAGTGCCTGTGACTGTTTGATCGAGTGTGTTCTATACTGATGAACCTGGGGCTGAGCGTGCGTGTGTGTTTTTGTGTGTGTGTGTTTTTGTGTGTGTGTGTGTGAGAGAGAGAGAGAGAGAGAGAGAGAGAGAGAGAGAGAGAGAGAGATATGATTGCCTTTCTTCATGCCTGTCTGTCGCTTATTGCGGTGAGTTGCAAGCTATCATTTTATTGTTGAATTCCATCCTGGACTTTATTATAATATTGTTGTTATTCCATCCTGGGCTTTCCATGGTTTGATTCAGTATCCAAGGAAGATTTTGAGATTAAATATTTATTCTTCCATTTTAGGCTACAAATAATCAATTTTTTATGGGGTACTGTAAAGTAAATGTGTATCATAGTAACTTATTGTTTGGTTTATCGTGTCTTCTGTGCTGTTTGTATGTTTTTTCTGATAGATATGCTGTGTAAATTGTCAGCTTAATATTATACATTTGGACAAAGTATTTTAAGTTACTCTGGTAAAAGTCAATTGTCAATTTAGAACATATTTTTTTATTCTGATGTATTAAGTGTCAATAAAGTAAGAAAATATAAACAACTTACACAGTGATAAACAAGCTACTGTGTGCACTGCATATCATGGTATACGTGAATGCTGTAATATTTATGGCACATATGATCTTGCACAATTAATCACTGAAACATTTTTAATTATTTTGTGTTCAGAATGAAAGATAAGTTTCAATTAAGTACTGTAACTTTATCCGGGCCTACATGTTTTGGAGCTTAAAACAGAAACATTTGTGATGTAATACTGAGTTGACAATTCAACCCTATTTTCATTCCAATTTTTAAGATCTCATGGACATCAGTGGTAAAATTATTTGTCATAAGGACGAAGACAGTTGAGAAAATGTATGGAAAGGGCAGTATATTTGCTTTAAAGTACCAACATCTGGTGGAGTGGCTATGGACTCATTAAAAAGGCTGCAAAGTGTCTTCTGTTTGTTTTAGCACATTAAATAGTCGTAAATATTACCTTATTTTGTACACAACAGTATTGCAAAAAACCATTATTGTGATCTTAGAGCTTTAAAACTTCAGAATTCTGATTGAGAGATTGCCGATTGTTTGCAGTGCTCGGAAGCTCTTGTTTCAATATATTTTGTTAGTTGCCTGTGCATTTTTGCTTGGCATTTAGTCAAGACAACTGCTATATCTTGTACTGTTTATTACTGTTAATAAATACATTCCTTAAATAACATAAATCCTCGTGAAATCATTTAAACTTCATCCATGAGCCTCATAGCTTTTCTTCTGACAGTACCTGTGGTATTGGCAAAAGTAAAGCTATTTCACTTCCTCTCTCCCTTCTAAAATTCCTTGTGTGCTATTATATAAAAATGACTGATGGAACTTAATGTATCATCTTGTTTATTCTTGGTCCTGTACTTGGTTTGGCTCTGTTTCTCCAACTTTGCAGCATCAACTTCCAAAACTTTTGTTAAATAGACTATTTTGTGTGGCTCTGCTCAGCTGTCTGGCAACACAACTATGGAACTGTACAAAATATATATCACACTAGTTGTCTACATCGTCTAATATCTCATTAAGATTGCTGTTTATCTTAGATCAATCCTGTTTAAACATCACACTGAAGAGAAAATAAATTATGAACACCCACTTAATGGCATAATTGTCAGTGACACTTCAAGTACAGTAATTTCCCTCAAATCATTGTGATGTAATTCTGTCCTGCTGGAAGATGGCATGGCATCAAACATGAAGGGATGAAAGTAGTACACAGTTCTCATGATGTCTCAAAATACTACCCAGGACCTGTTGATTATGTGCCATGTAAAACTGTTGCTGTATTCTGATTGGTTACTGTCATTATGGTGCGAACTTGGCAAGAAACCTACTAAGCTGCCGCATCAATTGAACTAATATATCATTCTGTGAACTGACATAGTTCGCTGGGGGCAGTATAGAGGAAAAATTCCTAACAGGAAAAATATGTATAAAAATAGATGAAGTTTACTTACCAGGCAAAGGAGCACAGGTAGTGATATTAACAAATAAAACACACACACACACACACACACACACACACACACACACACACACACGTGTGGAAGCTTTCGCAACCCAGTTGCTTCTTCAAGCAGAAGGGAAGGAGAGGGAAAAGGAAATGATGAGGGTTTTAAGGGAGGGGGTAAGGAGCCATTCCAATCACGGGAGAGGAAAGACTTACCTTGGGGGAAGAAAAGGAAAGTAAACAAATACACACACACCCATGCAAACACACCTAGGCAGACATACTGTAGAAAGCAAAGAAGTTAAGAAGTTAGACAGAGATACCACTTGAGGCAGAGGCTCTGTCCAGAGAACCGATGCAAAGATGTTAGATGGTGGGTGGGAATTCGAATTTAGCGGAGGTTGAGACCAGGTGGGCAACGGGAAGAGAGAATATGCTGAAGGGCTAGTTCCCATCTCCGGAGTTCTGAAGGATTGGTGTCGGCGGGAAGTATCCAGATAACCCGGACGGTGTAACACTGTGCCAAGATGTGCTGGTCGTGCCCCAAGGCGTGTTTAGTCACAGGGTGATCCTCATTACCAACAAACACTGTCTGCCTGTGACCATTCATGCGAATGGACAGTTTGTTGCTGGTCATTCCCACATAGAACGTTTTACAGTGCAGGCATGTCAGTTGGTAAATCACGTGGGTGCTGTCGCAAGTGGCTCTGCCCTTGATTGTGTACACCCTCCGGGTTACGGGACTGGAGTAAGTGGTGGTGGAAGGGTGCATAGGGCAGGTTTTACAACGGGGGCGGTTACAAGGGTAGGAGCCAGAAGGTAGGGAAGGTGGTTTGGGGATTTCATAGGGGTGTACTAGGAGGTTACGGAGGTTAGGTGGGCGGCGGAAAGACACTCTCGCTGAAGTGGGAAGGATGTCATGAAGGATGGATCTCATTTCAGGGCAGGATTTAAGGAAGTTGTATCCTTGCTGGAGAGCCACATTCAGAGTCCGCTCCAGTCCCAGAAAGTATCAGGTGACAAGAGGGGCACTTCTGGGATTCTTCTGTTGAAGGTTCTGAATTTGGGGGGATGAGGAAGTGGCTCTGGCAATTTGTTTCTCTACCATTAGGAGGATAGCTGCGGGATGTGAAAGCTGTTATTAGGTTATTGGTGTACTGGTTCAGAGCTTCAGGATTGGAGCAGACCCGTTTGCCACGAAGACCTAAGCTGTAAGGAAGGGAACGTTTGATGTGGAATGGATGGCAGCTGTCATAATGCAGGTACTATTGTTTATTGGTAGGTTTGATGTGGACGGATGTGTGGATTTGGCCGTTGGACAGATGGAGGTCGACATCGAGGAAAGTGGCATGGGATTTGGAATAGGACCAAAGGAGTTGAGGTTGAAGAGGAAATTCTGGAGTTCTTCTTCACTGTGTGTCCATAGTGTGTGTGTGAAGATGTCATCAATGAATCTGTACCAAACTTTGGGTTGACAGGCTTGGGTATCCAGGAAGGCTTGCTCTAAGCGTCCCATGAATAAGTTTGCGTACAAGGGGGCCATCCTGGTTCCCATGGCTGTTCCCTTTAGTTGTTGGTATGTCTGGCCCTAAAAAGTGAAGAAGTTGTGGGTTAGGATGAAGCTGGCTAGGGTATTAAGGAAAGAGGTTTTAGGTAGGGAAGTGGGTGGTCGGCGTGAAAGGAAATACTCCATCGCAGCAAGGCCCTGGGTATGCGGGATATTTGTGTATAAGGAAGTGGCATCAATGGTTACAAGGATGGTTTCTGGAGGTAACAGGCTGGGTAAGAATTTCAGGCGATCAAGGAAGTTGTTGGTGTCTTTGATGAAGGATGGGAGACTGCACATGATGGGTTGAAGGTGTTGGTCTATGTAGGCAGAGATTCGTTCTGTAGGGGCTTGGTAACCGGCCACAATGGGGTGGCCGGGATGATTGGGTTTGTGAATCTTGGGAAGTAGGTAGTAGGTGGCGGTGCGGGGTGTCGGTGGGGTCATGAGGTTAATGGAGTTAGGTGAAAGGTTTTGTAGGGGGCCTAAGGTTTTGAGGATTCCTTGAAGCTCTGCCTGGACATCAGGGATGGGATTGCCATGAAAGACTTTATATGTGGTACTGTCTGAAAGCTGACACCGTCCCTCAGCTACATACTCCCGCCGATCAAGTACCATGGTCCTGGATACCTTGTCGGCTGGGAGAATGATGATGGAATGGTCAGCCTTCAGATCACGGATAGCTCGGGATTCAGCTGTGGTAATGTTGGGAGTAGGATTAAGGTTTCTCAGGAACGACTGGGAGGCAAGGTGGGAAGTAAGGAATTCCTGGAAGGTTTGAAGAGGGTGATTTTGAGGAAGAGCAGGTGGGTCTCGCTGTGATGGAGGACGGAACTGTTCTAGGCAGGGTTCAATTGGAATGATGTCTTGGGGAGCTGGGTCATTAGGAGTAGGATTATTTTTCTTCGTGGCAAAGTGGTATCTCCAGCAAAGACTACGAGTATAGGAAAGTAGATCTTTGACCAGAGCTGTGTGGTTGAATTTGGGAGTAGGACTAAAGGTGATGCCTTTGGATAGGACAGAGTTTTCAGATTGGGAGAGAGGTTAGGAGGAGAGGTTGACTGCTGAATTAGGATGTTGTGGTTCCGGATTGTGTGGATTGGAGTTTTGAGGTTTACGGGGGGAGAGGAGTTGGGAGTGGGAGATTGAGTAGATGGGAGAGACTGGGTTTGTTTGCTATAAGAGGAGGTTGAGGTTTATTGGAGAGGTTGTTGAGGGAGAGAGTATTGCCTTTCTGGAGGTGGGTGACCAGGAGATTGGATAGTTTTTTGAGGTGGTGGGTGGCAAGTTGTTCTAATTTACGGTTGGCCTGAAGGAGGATGTTCTGAACAGCAGGTGTGGATGTGGGAGAGGAAAGGTTGAGGATTTTGATTAGGGATAGGAGTTTACAGGAGATGGGAACTTTTAGTGTGAGGCCCTTGGGAGTGATTCCAAATGTCAGACAAGCCTGCATAAAAAGAATGTGGGAGTGTAATTTGGCTAGGGAGAAAGCATGTTTTCGGAGGGAATCTACTTAAAATGGATGGGGTTGTTATAGGGATGTTGTGAGGGGGGCATAATATATGGATGAAGGAGGAGTGGGAAATATGGGCTATATAATAGGCTGCAATGAACAAATTAAAAATAAAAATATGTATAAAAATATTTATTTACATGTCAGGAGGGAGATGAATGTGGACAGTAATTCAGGTATGAGAAAAGAAAGGAAATAGGAAAAGTTTTTCAAATTTGTTGTTGGTACTGTGGTCACCTTTAGTTATCAACAACGTAGTATAAAAAGGTTGGGTAGTGGTATGGCATGAAAAAAAGGGTTTAAGGAAGGTGAAAATCGGAAAAAGTACGAGAAAACCGCGTGAAAATGCAAGGACGGTGTAGCACTGTGCCAAGATGTGCTGGCCGTGCACCAAGGCGTGTTTAGCCACAGGGTGATCCTTATTACCAACAAACACTGTCTGCCTGTGTCCATTGATGCGAATTGACAGTTTGTTGCTGGTCATTCCCATATAGAACACTTCACAGTGCAGGCATGTCAGTTGGTAAATCACTTGGGTGCTGTCGCAAGTGGCTCTGCCCTTGATTGTGTACACCCTCCGGGTTACGGGACTGGAGTAAGTGGTGGTGGAAGGGTGCATAGGGCAGGTTTTACAACGGGGGCAGTTGCATGGGTAGGAGCCAGAGGGTAGGGAAGGTGGTTTGGAAATTTCATAGGGATGGACTAGGAGGTTATGAAGGTTAGGTGGGCGGCGGAAAGACACTCTCACTGGAGTGGGAAGGATGGATCTCATTTCAGGGCAGGATTTAAGGAAGTTGTATCCTTGCTGGAAAGCCACATTCAGAGTCCGCTCCAGTCCCGGAAAGTATCCGGTGACAAGAGGGGCACTTCTGGGGTTCTTTGGTGGAAGGTTTTGGATTTGGAGGGATGAGGAGGTGGCTCTGGTAATTTGCTTATGAACCAGATCAGGAGGATAGCTGCGGGATGTGAAAGCTGTTATTAGGTTACTGGTGTACTGGTTCAGGGATTCGAGACTGGAGCAGACTCTTTTGCCATGAAGACCTAAGCTGTAGGGAAGGGAATGTTTGATGTGGAATGGATGACAGCTGTCATAATGGAGGTGCTGTTGTTTCTTGGTTGGTCTGATGTGGATGGATGTGTGAATTTGGTCATTGGACAGATGGAGGTCGACATCGAGGAAAGTGGCATGGCATTTGGAATAAGACCAGGTGAATTTGATGGAACCAAAGGAGTTGAAGTTGGAGAGGAAATTCTGGAGTTCTTCTTCATGAAGATGTCATCAATGAATCTGTACCAAACTTTGGGTTCACAGTCTTGGGTATCCAGGAAGGCTTCCTCTAAGCGTCCCATAAATAAGTTTGCGTACGAGGGGGCCATTGTGGTTCCCATCATGGCTGTTCCCTTTAGTTGTTGGTATGTCTGGCCCTCAAAGGTGAAAAAGTTGTGGGTTAGGGTGAAGCTGGCTAGGGAATTAAATGAAGAGGTTTTAGATAGGGTTGCAGGAGGTTGGCGTGAAAGGTACTGCTCCACCTCGTCGAGGCCCTGGACATGCGGGATGTTTGTGTATAAGGAAGTAGCATCAATAGTTACAAGGATGGTTTCTGGAGGTAACAGGTCATTTAAGGATTTCAGGCAGTGGAGAAAGTGATTGGTGTCTTTGATGAGGAATGGGTTGAAGGTGTTGGTCTATGTAGGCAGAGATTTGTTCTGTAGGGGCTTGGTAACCGGCCACATTCGACCGGCCTGGATGATTAGGTTTGTGAATCTTAGGAAATAGATAGAAGGTAGGGGTGCGGGGAATCCGTGGGGTCATGAGTTTGGTGGACTCAGGTGAAAGGTTTTGTAGGGGGTGTAAGTATCTGATGATTCCCTTAAGCTCTGCCTGGACATCAGGAATGGGGTTGTCTTGACAAACTTTGTAGGTAGTGTTGTGTGAAAGCTGACACAGACCCTCAGCTACATACTCCCGCCGATCAAGTACCAGGGTCGTAGATTCCTTGTCGGCAGGGAGAATGATACTAAAAGTTCCCATCTCTGGCTGTAACCCATCTTTTCATCCTGCCTCATACCAATTCCAAACAGAACAATCCACAGCCCTCACCCGCTTGATCCTTATTCTCTACCTCAACTCCGCCAATGAACACACCTGTCAACTCCTATCCCTGATCAAAATGCCCAACCTTTCCACTCCCACATCCACACCTACAGTTCAGAACATCATTTTACAAGCCGACCGCAAATTGGAACAACATGCCTCCCTCCACCTCAAAAAACTATCCAAACCTCTGGCCACCTACCTCCAGAAAGGCAATACACTCACCCTCAACAACCTCTCCAATAAACCTCAACCTCCTCCTATTGCACAGAAACCCAGTTTCTCCCATCTACTCAATCTCCCACTTCCAGCTCCACTCCCCCCCTCCCAAATCTCTAAATCCTAATCCACACAATCCTGAACCACAACATCCCAATTCAGTAGTCAACCTCTCGTCTAAACCTCTATCCCAATCTGAAACCACCGATCTATCCAAAGGCCTCATCTTTAGTCCCACTCCCAAATTCAACCCAACAGCCCTTGTCAAAGATTTACTATCCTATACTCGTAGTCTTTGCTGGAGATATCACTTTGCCACGAAGAAAAATAATCCTATTTCTAATGATACAGTTCCCCAAGACATCATTCAAATTGAACCCTGCCTGGAGCAGTTCCGTCCTCCATCACAGTGAGACCCACCCACTCTTCCTCAAAATCACCCTCTTCAAACCTTCCAGGAATTCCTTACTTCCAATCTTGCCTCTGTCTTTCTTGAAAAACCTTAATCCTACTCCTAATATTACTGCAGCTGAATCCCGAGCTATCCGTGGTCTGAAGGCTGACCATTCCATCATCATTCTCCCTGCCAACAAGGGATCCACGACCGTGGTACTTGATCGGCGGGAGTATGTGGCAGAGGGAGTGCGTCAGCTGTCAAACAACACTACCTACAAAGTTTGTCAAGACGACCCCCATACCTGATGTCCAGGCAGAGCTTCAGGGAATCCTCAGATCCTTATGCCCCCTACAGAACCTTTCACCTGAGTCCATCAAACTCATGACCCCACCGACACCCTGCACCCCTACCTTCTACCTACTTCCTAAGATTCACAAACCTAATCATCCAGTGGGGGCCGGTTACCAAGCCCCCACTGAACGAATCTCTGCCAACATAGACCAACACGTTCAACCCATCAGGTGCAGTCTCCCATCCTTCATCAAAGACACCAATCACTTTCTCCACTGCCTGAAATCCTTAACTGACCTGTTACCTCCGGAAACCATCCTTGTAACTATTGATGCTACTTCCTTATACACAAACATGCTGCATGCCCAGGGCCTCGCTGCAATGGAGTACTTCCTTTCACGCAGACCACCTGCAACCCTACCTAAAACCTCTTTATTTAATTTCCTAGCCAGCTTCATCATAACCCACAACTTCTTCACCTTTGAGAGCCAGACATACCAACAACTAAAGGAAACAGCCATGGGATCCAGGATGGCCCCCTCATAAGCAAACTTATTTATGGGACGCTTAGAGGAAGCCTTCAGGGATACCCAAGCCTGTCAACCCAAAGTCTGGTACAGGTTCATTGATGACATGTTCATGATCTGTACTCACAGTGAAGAAGAACTTCAGAATTTCCTCTCCAACCTTAACTCCTTTGGTCCAATCAAATTCACCTGGTCCTATTCCAAGTCCCATGCCAGTTTTCCTCGGTGTCGACCTCCATCTGTCCAATGACCAAATTCACACATCCATCCACATCAAACCAATCAAGAAACAACAGCACCTCCATTATGACAGCTGTCATCCATTCCACATCAAACGATCCCTTCCCTACAGCTTAGGTCTTCATGGCAAAAGAGTCTGCTCCAGTCCCGAATCACTGAACCAGTACACCAGTAACCTAATAACAGCTTTCACATCCCGCAGCTATCCTCCTGATCTAGTTCATAAGCAAAATACCAGAGCCACCTCCTCATCCCCCCAAACCCAGAACCTTCCACTGAAGAACCCCAGAAGTGCCCCTCTTGTCACCAGATACTTTCCGGGACTGGAGCGGACTCTGAATGTGGCTCTACAGCAAAGATACAACTTCCTTAAATCCTGCCCCGAAATGAGATCCATCCTTCATGACATCCTTCCCACTTCAGCGAGAGTGTCTTTCCGCCGCCCACCTAACCTTCATAACCTCCTAGTCCACCCCTATGAAATCCCCAAACCACCTTCCCTACCTTCTAGCTCCTACCCTTGTAACCGCCCCCGTTGTAAAACCTACCCTATGCACCCTTCCACCACCACTTACTCCAGTCCCGTAACCCGGAGGGTGTACAAAATGAAGGGCAGAGCCACTTGCGACAGCACCCATGTGATTTACCAACTGACATGCCTGCACTGTGAAGCGTTCTATGTGGGAATGACCAGCAACAAACTGCCCATTCTCATGAACGGTCACAGGCAGATAGTGTTTGTTGGTAATGAAGATCACCCTGTGGCTAAACATGCCTTGGTGCATGGCCAGCACATCTTGGCACAGTGTTACACTATCCAGGTTATCTGGATACTTCCCACCGACACCTACCTTTCAGAACTCCGGAGATGAGAACTTGCCCTTCAGCTTAATCTCTTCTCCCATTGCCCACTTGGTCTCAACCTTTGCTAAATTCAAATTCCCATCCACCATCTTTAGCATCTTTGCCTTGGTTCTGTGAACAGAGCCCCTGCCTGAAGTGGTATCTCTGTCCAACTTCTTTGCTTTTTACAAATGTCTGTCTAGGTGTGTTTGGGTTTGGATATGTGTGTGTGTATTTGTTTACCTTCCTTTTTTCCCCTAAGGTAAGTCCTTCCACTCATGGGATTGGAATGACTCCTTTTCCACTTCCTTAAAACCCGTATCCTTCCCTTTCTCCTCTCCTTCCTTCCTCTTTTCATGAAGAAGCGACCAACGGTTGCGAAAGTTTGAATGTTTGTGTGTGTTTTTATTTATGTTTTTTCACGTCTATCGGCGAGCTTGTGCTTTGAGTAAGTCAAACAATCTTTATTTTTATACATATTTTTCCCACCAGGAAAGTCTCCTTATATATCATTTTGTGGGGGGGGGGGGGGGAGGGAGGGGGGGGGGGTTGGTGGTTTGGGTTGGGAGTTTGCTTCAACTGAGCTTCTATAGGATCTTGGGGAAATTTTAACTTTTGGAGCAGAATCATATGCTAGGTCCACTAGGCCTACCTCAATTACTTGGCCTACTTTGTTTGCTATGTGTGTAGCCGAGCGGAACCCCTCCTCAATCACATCATGTGACTTGCGCCATACACTGCCTCCCCTTCTGGCGCTGCCTCACCCAATCACAACAAACAGTGAGCGAGAATATAAACAAATGCTCCCCGCCTATGTCCACTTGTCTCTCGGTTGTCATGAACGGCACGGTTCATAAACTCTTGTCTTGTCAATGGATCTCCTATCTCCAGCAAACCTCACCGTCTTTGCCTGGAGAAGCTCGTGGGTGTTAAGGAACTTTTGGAATCTGTTGTCATTGGACCGTTGTCCACTAGCTGCGGGCGCTGATAACCTCACTGTTGAGCGCCCTAAAACACCAATCATCATCATCATCATCATCCAGTAGCTGGTGGTCACTATTTATTTAGTACCCTGGACAATTATCCCATTGCGAACATTGCTGACTGTACTCAAACCTTGGCAGGTGCAAAAGTGCTTTCTGTCATGACTGCAAGCGTGCTTATCACCAGATACCAATGGCCCCCGAGGATATTGAGAAGACTGCTGTCACTACTCAGATAGGCCTGTTCCATTACCTGTTCATGCCTTTTGGTCTAAAAAAGCGACTCAAACCTAGCAACACTTCCTCAACAAAATACTTTTTCCTTTAAAATTTTGCTTTGTCTATCTCAATCATATATTAGTGTTTAGTGATACTGTTGAGGAAAACAAGAAACATGCACAATCCCTCCTTGACACCCTGGCTGCAGCCATCATCAAATTCGGCGACAATAAAAAACAACTGTACCAACACTCGGTGCTTTTCCTTGGCTTCATGCTTTCTGCCAATGAAATTACCCCTGCAACTGAGAGGATTGATCATATCAGGAACTTAACCCATCCTTCAATGTTCAAAGAACTGCACTGCTTCCTTGGAACAATCAACTGTCATCAATGTTATCTACCTGGTGCGGCTAAGCTTCAAGCTTCCCTGACAGTCGGCAAACACACCTCTGGTGAATGTCTCGTACCTTTGAATGATGCCATGACTTCTGCATTTTGTGCCCTCAGAGATCTCTTAGCTCGAGCTGTCACTATTGCTCACACTCATCCCAAGGCCAAATGTTTCATCACGACAGACACTAGTGACACCACCATTGGAGCAGTTCTTAACCAAACTTTCGATGGTGTCACCTCTGCTTTGCAGTTCTCTTCTAGAAACCTAACAACACCCAAAAGAAGTACTCTGCCTTTGATAGTGAGCTCTTGGCCATCTACGAAGCCATTAAGCACTTCCATTCTGCTGATCACAAGCATTTTGCTGCTGCTGCCATCACCAACCCTGCTGCGCCCTCCCCTTCCTTGCAGGTTTCATTACTTTGATTATATCTCTCTGTTCACCACTTATGTATGCTACATCAAGGGTCCTGAAAATGTTAAAATGTTGTTGCCGATTTTCTGTCTCACAATCTCTTCTCTTGGATCTCTCTAACTTCGCCACTCTTCAGACTGTGGATAAGGATACCATGCAACTTATTCTTCTCTTCAACCCATCAGCACTACCTTCCCTGGTGTCTCTGATGAGGTTTGGTGTGACGAATTGAAGGGTACATCTCGTGCCTTCATTCCTTGTTGCCTCACATGAGAAATCTTCATTAAACTTCACAATATAGCCCAACCTTGCATCAAGACTTCCACCAGACCAGTCACTGATCATTTTATCTGGTGGGACATGAGGTGAGACTGCCAAGCCTGAACTCACGCCTATGTCCCCTGTCAACACAGCAAAGTTCAGACACACACAACCCCTGCCTTGAACTCTTTTTCCCGCCCATGCTGGCTGCTTCCAACATGTTCACATTGACCTTGCTGGCCCTCTTCCTCCAGTCGATGGATTTCTCTACCTGTGAACTTCCATTGACTGCACCACCCATTGGACAGAGGCCGCACCCATTGCAGAGATGGTCACTCGCTTTGGCTGCCCTGTTGTCATCACCACTGACCAGGACAGGCAATTCAAATCAGCCCTCTTCCAGAATTTATGGAACCTCTTCAGCATCCTTGGCCAATTACCCTCAAGGAAATGGTTTAATTGACTGTTTGCACCGCACACTCAAAGCTTCCCTCAATTGTCATGATTCACTTTGGCACGAGGCTCTTCCCCTGGTCCTTCTCAGACTACGCTCTACATATAAGGATGACCTGAAGGGCAATTGTGGTAGAATTTGTCTAAATCCAAAAGTTGATCCTCCATGGTGAGTTTGTCCAGCCCCCTCCCTCTTCTGACCTCTCATCTCTTGTTGTCAGAATCAGTATCTATTGCTCCAAACTCTCACCACTCTCTTCTTCCAGTCATTCGCTTCCCACTCCTCGTGTTCCTCAATTTCTTTTGTCTTGCTCACACGTCTTCCTCTGGGATGACTCCGTTCACCCCCCCCCCCCCTTCAGCCCCCTCACTCCGGCTCCCACGAGGTCCTGAAAAGGGGTGAGAACATTTTTATTATTTCCTTTAATGATTCTCCAGCAACTGTATCTGTACACTGCCTCAAACCAGCTCATAATGACCCTGAACCTCCCACCCTCTTCTTCCTTCCCACCCACTCTGTCCCAAGTTCATCTTCTGTTTCCTCTCCCATATCCTCCGCACTGTCAGCCCCTCTCCTTCATCCCATTTTTGGGGTTTCTTACTTTTTCACATTTCCCTCCTCTCCTAATCTTGAGTTCATCATTCCTGTTCTCCCTGCTCAAGCCACTGATCTTTCTATTGTCATCCAGGACTACTCCGTTTTCATCCATTCCTCGACCACCTCCTCCCCTCCCTCTGTCTCTAGCTGGCATCTGGTGAAACACATCCCCCTACCCCGTGAGGCGACTCTACCCAATGTTTGACCCTTCCTACTCCCTCCATCCAAAGTGCTCATCTTTGCACTGTTGGCTGCTGCACAAGGATCTTTGCATCCTGTTCAATCTGATATTTTCTTAGCGTATTTCTAATTTAAAGAGTTCTCGGGTGTTCGGCCGGGTCATGTTGTAATTTCTGCACGATATTTTGGCAAACCAACACTTTGCCATATTCAGGTGATCCCTGACGAAAGTCGTGCTCTTCCTGTCAGTGTCCTATATATAGGCGTTACCCCCTCCACTTCTCCCCCACGTTGGTGGTCAGCGTGGCTGCCGGAGGCGGTGGTGGGGGAAGAAGGGCTCCCTGCTGGGGATGCTTCTTCTTTGCTAGTTCCACAGCAAGATTCAATGCCTGACTTAGCTGTAGGCCACTGTCTTTATTAATTAAATTATCTTTTACCCTGATTTCAATGGCCTTTTTGATTACGCAATCCCAGAAGGAGGAGGACTGCTTTAAAATTCTAGTGTTCTCATAATCCTTAGTATGGCCAGTTCTTATGCTATGGTCTGCCACGGCTGATTTCGAGTACTGACGTTGTTCTGTGTGGCGTCTATGTTTGTGGCACCTCTCTTGTACTGTGCGTATGGTTTCCCCAATGTATGACTTGCCGCATTGACAGGGGATTTGGTAAACGCCTGGTTGCCGAAGTCCCAAGTTGTCTTTAACAGAACCTAGTAGCGTCAAGGTTTTTGCCAGAGGTCAAAATACACATTTAATGTTGTGTCTCCCTAGGATCCTGCCAATTTTTCTGGAGGTGTTTCCGAGGAATGGGATGCATGCCAGCGATTTGTACTCTTCTATTTCATCTTCCTGCTGTTGCCTCCGAACGGTCTGTCTGAATGCACGTTTTATCTGACTGTTGTACTCATTTCTTCTGAAGGTCTTCTCGAGGTGCTCCAGCTCAGCTGGTAGACTTTTTTCATCACAGATTGCATGTGTCCTGTGGACTAGTGTACGTAGAACGCCTTCACGTTGGGATTCGTGATGGCTGCTAGAGACATGAAGGTACAAATCGGTGTGTGTAGGCTTCTTGTACATGCTGTATCCCAGGTTACTATCAGGTTTCCATTTCACTAGGACGTCAAAAAACAGAAGGGCGCCGTCCTGTTCCACCTCCATCGTAAACTGTATGTTGGGTTGCAGCGAGTTTAGGTGTTGGAGAAACTCGCTTAAGCTGTCCCATCCATGAGGCCAAACAGAAAACGTATAGTCCACGTAGCGATAGAAACAAGTCAGTTTTAGGTGTGCTTGTTCCAGGGCCTTCTCCTCAAAGCTCTCCATGAATAAATTCGCCACAAATGGGGTCTGTCATTGCGCGGGGGAGAAGTGGAGGGGGTAACACCTATATATACGACACTGGACACTGACAGGAAGAGCATGGCATTCATCAGCGACCACCTGAAGATGGCAATGTGTTGGTTTGCCGAAATATCGTGGAGAAATTACGACATGACCCGGCAGAACACCCGAGAACTCTTTAAATTAAATTCTTTGCATCCTGCTTGTGCCATTCGCCGCTCACTACACTTGGATGAATTTGTCATGGGTGTGCCACCACTTCACCGTCGCCTGCCCTTTTCCCTGTCTCCAGACACTGTCGAACTGACAGTTATGCGCATGCCGAGGCAGGTGCCTTGGTTACACTGCCTTCCTCTCCTCCCTCCCACCCCCTTAAAAGATGTACTCTGAACTGTGGGAGGGGGGGGGGGCTGTGTGGCATCTTTAGAGGACCATATTAATTCAGTTGTGTGTAATCTGCTATACTATGCACAATAATTGTTAGTTGAAACACATGTGGTCTCATTGGGGCTAAAACCCCACTTGATTCCCCATAATCTAGAGTGGTATAGCCCAATCAATCATCAGTGGCCTTAAGCTGCTCTACCTAGACACACATGCCCCTTCAGGAAAACGGTGGATACTAGTGACAATTAGTGATCCAACCTACTTACAATGCTTATGACTATTGCTGCCCTGTATATTTCTTCTAT
Source organism: Locusta migratoria (assembly GCA_026315105.1). NCBI lineage: Eukaryota > Metazoa > Arthropoda > Insecta > Orthoptera > Acrididae > Locusta > Locusta migratoria. The sequence continues at coordinate 327,654,412 of CM048747.1, read as the reverse complement.
GAACTTGAGCAGCTTTATGCAATCAACAACATCTTTGTAGTTTAACTGAGCATCTAAAGTTGACACCTTGAACTTGTCTCCCTAATGAGGGTGGAATAACATCATCTTCAACAATAAACAATTGGCCAGAGCAATCTTTGTTATGTGTTCTTGTTGGAATAGCTTTGTGAATCTATAATTCTCATCCTCCATGTTATATTACTGCTTGCCGTACCTGCAAGTTCCATCTAAAAATATCATCATTATTACCCATTATTAAAACAAAAGATCAGAAATGGCTGTTTTGTCATTGATAGTTATTCTTGTAATATAGGTTCCTGTTGACAAGACATATTTGCCATTTGCAACTTTCAGCACAATCACTGTACATCAAAAAACATAATTTTCTTTAGCTGGAGGGGGACTTACTAATAAATGACACAAAAGATATTCTTGGAATTTGGTTTTCTGAAAAACTGGTGAAAAAAGGAATATGTGGAAAACACTGAAAAGTTAAAAGGACAAGATGTTAGAAGGTGTGTTAAGATATGAGGATGTACTTAACCTTCATGGTATTCTCAAGTACCGTAGAGTGTAAAGGCTGTACAGGAAGACTGAGACTGGAAAACAGTCAGCAAATAATTGAGGATGTAATGTGCAAGAGTTACTTCAAGATGAAGATGATTAGTGTATTATTCCACCGTGTGAATCGCGTCGCGACAGTGGTCTGTCTTTGTTTTTGAAACAGTTACCGTTTGTTTACTCTAGTCAGTCGCCCAGCGGACCTAGTCCAGAGCACACGCCTCCAGTGCTTTAGCAGTAAATTATCAGTTGTAAGTGTAACCGGCTTCTCTCTAGAAGCTACATATTTTTACTTTTCAGTGCGTTTTTCCCTTTAGTTCGTTAAATTTATTGTGTGCTTGCGTTTTTATTTGATTCATATTCGCGTTAAATATCTGATTAGTGTATTATTCCGCCGTGTGAATCGCGTCGTGACAGTCGTCTGTCTTTATTTTCTGATTAAAAGGGACATATAGTATTCTGATTTTCGTCTGCACTTCCTCGTCTCAATTTGTAAATTTATACTGAGCTATGATGCATATTAGATTCACATTCGCATTTTTACACAGTGTAGTTTTCCTTTGAACGCATCGCGACTGTAGTTTTTGTTTTTGTTGGAACTGTAATCATGAATAGGGACTGTGACTGCTGTGTGCGGATGCAGTCTGAGCTGGTGACACTTTACTCCCAGCTTCAAGCTGTGTTAACCTCGGTTGCACAGTTGGAAGCTGCGATCGATGGGCGCCGTTGTTGTTGGCCGGCAGTAGGGACCGAATGGACTCCCGTCGTCTCCACCGATCGGCCTGCGGCAGCGACATGCCCTGAAACTGCTAGCAGTGAGGCAGACATCCCACCTGTGGTTGCGTGGGAGGTTGCTCCAGTGCGTGGCAGGAGGCACAAGACATTCCGGGGGGCCAATCGTGAGGCCTCCCCGGTTCGTCTTGCGAACAGATTTGAGGCGCTGTCTGCTCAGGACGATGTTCCTGAGTCGGATGGTGTCTCTCACCCTGTCACATCCCAGCCTGCAAGATCCGGGCTTTCACAGAGGGTGGGTTTACTTGTAGTTGGGAGCTCCAACGTTAGGCGGGTGATGGAGCCCCTTAGAGAGATGGCTGCCAAGGAGGGGAAGAAGGCCAACGTGCACTCCGTGTGCATAACGGGTGGAGTCATTCCAGATGTGGAACGGGTCCTCCCGGATGCCATGAAGGGTACGGGGTGCAGCCAACTGCAGGTGGTGGCTCACGTCGGTACCAATGATGTGTGTCGTTTCGGATCTGAAGAGATCCTCTCAGGTTTCGAGCGGCTAACTGAAGTGGTAAAGACTGCCAGTCTTGCTTGCAAGATGAAAGCAGAGCTCACCATCTGCAGCATAGTTGACAGGACCGACTGTGGACCTCTGGTACAGAGCCGAGTGGAGGGTCTGAATCAGAGGCTCAGACGGTTCTGCGACTGTGTAGGCTGCAGATTCCTTGACTTGCGCCATCGGGTGGTGGGTTTCCGGGTTCCGCTGAATAGGTCAGGAGTTCACTACACGCAGGAAGCGGCTACACGGGTAGCGGGGGCTGTGTGGCGTGGACTGGGCGGTATTTTAGGATAAAGAGCTTCGGGGAAATAGAAAATGGGCAATCTCAAAGGGTGCAGGTGGATGACAGGAGAAATGTAGATCCGGAAACTATCGGTATAACAGTTGTAAATTGTCGTAGCTGTGTCGGGAAAGTACCAGAACTGCAAGCGTTAATAGAAAGCACCGAAACACACATCATTATAGGCAGCGAAAGTTGGCTCAAACCGGAAATAAGTTCAGAAGAAGTATTTGCAAAAGATCTATCGGTGTTCAGAAAGGATAGATTAAACAAAATAGGTGGGGGCGTGTTTGGCGCCGTCAAAAGTAGTATTTCATGTAGCGAAGTTGAAGTTGATAGTTCCTACGAATTCTTATGGGTAGAGGTTGTACCCGAAAATCGTAAGAAGTTAATAATCGGTTCCTTTTACTGGCCTCCTGACTCTGACGATACAATAGCAGAAAGGTTCAAAGAAAACCTGAGTCTAATTACAAAAACGTACCCGACTCACACAATAATAGTAGGTGGTGATTTTAATTTACCCTCGATCTGTTGGCGAAATTATATTTTCAAATCAGGAGGTAGGCATAAAACTTCGTCCGAAATTGTACTCAACGCATTCTCTGAGAATTACTTCGAACAATTAGTTCATGAGCCAACTAGAATTGTAAATGGATGTGAAAACACACTTGATCTCTTAGCAACAAATAATCCTGAGCTCATAACGAGTATCAAAACGGATATAGGTATTAGTGAACACAGAGCTGTCGTAGCGAAATTGAATATCGAAAGTCCCAAAGTTACCAAAAATAAACGCAAAGTATATTTGTTCAGGAAAGCAGATGGAAACAAAATACATTGCTTCTTGAAAGACAGCTTCCACTCGTTTCTAACGCTAAACCTAGGTGTAGACCAGATGTGGCTCAAATTTAAAGAAGTGGTATCGACAGCAATTGACAGTTTTATACCAAATAAATTAATAAAAGAGGCGATCCACCTTGGTACACAAAACAGGTCAGGCAGGACACTGTTGCAAAAGCAAAGGAAAAGGCATACTAAATTTAAACGAACACGAAATCCCCAGGATTTGCGATCATACTCAGAAGCTCGAAATTTAGCGAGGATTTCAATGCGAGATGCCTACAATATTTATCACAACGAAACTCTTACTCGTAATTTGAGTGAAAACCCAAAGAGATTTTGGTCATATGTTAAATATACTCGGGGCAAATCACAAACAATACCTTCACTACGTGATAGTTATGGCGATCCTGCCGATGAGAGCGCTACTAAAGCAGAGTTACTAAACTTAGCTTTTAGAAACTCATTCACCAAAGAAGACGAAACCAATATTCCAGATTTCGAATTACGAACAGATGCCGTAATGAGTAACGTAGAAGTAGATATCATCGGAGTAGTGCAGCAAATAAAATCACTTAACAAGAACAAGTCGTCTGGTCCGGATTGTATACCCATTAGATTTCTATCTGATTATGCTGAAGCGATAGCTCCTTACTTAACAGTCATATACAACCGCTCTCTCATAGAAGGATCTGTACCAAAAGATTGGAAAGTTGCACAGGTCACACCTATATTCAAGAAAGGCAGTAGGAGTAACCCACTAAACTACAGGCCTATTTCATTAACGTGAATTTGCAGCAGGGTTTTGGAACATATCCTGTATTCAAATATTATGAATCATCTCGAACAGAACGATCTATTGACCCAAGGTCAACACGGATTTAGAAAATATCGTTCATGCGAAACACAACTAGCTCTTTATTCACACGAAGTGATGGGTGCTATCAACAAAGGTTCGCAAATCGATTCTGTATTTCTTGATTTCCAGAAAGCTTTTGACACCGTACCTCACAAACGGCTTTTAATCAAATTGCGTGGTTATGGTATATCGCCCCAAATTTGCGATTAGATAGGGGATTTCTTGTCAGAGAGGACACAGTTCGTAGTAATCGATGGTAAGGCATCGACTAAAACAGAGGTGATATCGGGCGTTCCACAGGGTAGTGTTATTGGTCCTCTGCTATTCCTTATTTACATAAACAATATAGGGGAAAATCTAAGTAGCTCTCTTAGGTTGTTTGCAGATGACGCCGTCATTTACCGTCTAGTAAAATCATCTGAAGATCAAAACCAACTGCAGAACGATCTGAATAAGATATCAGTATAGTGTAAAAATTGGCAGTTGACTCTAAATAATGAGAAGTGTGAAGTCGTCCACATGAGTACAAAAAGAAATCCGTTAAACTTTGTTTACAACATAAATCAATCAAACGTGAAGGCCGTAAACTCCACAAAATACCTAGGAATTACTATTACTTCAGACCTAAACTGGAAAGAACACGTAGATAATATCGTGGGAAAGGCGAACCAGAGACTACGTTTTATTGGCAGAACCCTTAAAAGATGCAACAGAACTACTAAAGAAACTGCATACACTGCACTTGTCCGTCCATTTTTGGAGTATTGCAGCCCAGTGTGGGATCCTTATCAGGTGGGTTTGACGGAGGACATCGAAAGAGTCCAAAGAAGGGCAGCTCGTTTCGTATTGTCACGATATAGGGGAGACAGCGTTACGGAAATGATACAGGATCTGGGATGGGAATCATTACAACAACGGCGCTTATCGCTGCGGCGTGGGCTACTTGCGAAACTCCAATCACCAATATTCTCCTCCGAATGCAAAAATATATTGTTGACTCCCACTTACATAGGTAGAAATGACCATCAGAATAAAATACGAGAAATCAGAGCTCGAACAGAGAGATTCAAGTGTTCTTTTTTCCCCGCGCGCTATTCGAGAATGGAATGGGAGGTAAATAGAATAATTGTGGTTCGATGAACCCTCTGCCAGGCACTTAAATGTGATTTGCAGAGTATCCCATGTAGATGTAGATGTAGAAGGGTTTGGTACAGGAACGGAATTCACGCTGGATCACATAAGATCAGCCAGAAGACTAATGTCTCATAAGAATTATTGAGGATCTCATTGTTGTTCTCAAACCATTTTTTGGCTGTTCCAATGTAAGCAACATTAAACATCTGCCATCCCACTTGTTGCTTGAATCTTTGGCAACACAGTTGCATCCTTTGAGTCCTTCTGTCAATTTATGAACGGTATCTACAGAAAAAATGGACGAATGCCTAAGATGAGTCTGGCTTTATGAAATGAGATATGGCAGAAATGCTACCTTCAGAATCAAACCATCAGCTATCAGTAACTATTGTAGCATGACCCCATATTTTTTTCCCTTTTGCTTGCTCTACTATACTTGCATTCCTGTACATGCTTCTTTTGTGTCCCAACTTCGTCACCGCTTTTGTGTCCCAGCCTCGTCGTAGGTGTCGGTGGCCGAGTGGAATGAGACCGACACAGGAACAAAAATAGCACGCTGGTGCAGGTACGGAGGGGAGCAGCCAGAAACTATAAACACTAGAGTAAATTAGAAAGAGATATATATATTGCACAGAATGTAACAATACTTAACTTTTACATAGTACTGCAGCATGTTGATACATAGTTGTTAGAGGCCTGCCTAGTGCCTGTACGATAGCAAAGTCTTCACTGGTGCCTATCTGATTACGAAGGTCCTAACTCGTTGCTATCTCAGTCCGAAGTGACCGATGTCTTTCCGTGGTGGCCACGAGCGGGGTTGCAGCAGAGGGCGCTCGTGGCTGTCGTGAGAACGCCGCGCCGTGTGTGCATGGCGGCGTGCGGCGAAAGTAGGTGGCGCGCACTTTGTACTTGTGCGACACCACACCCCTCCCCCCCAAACCGCCGCGCCGTCGTGGCGTAGGACTGAGGGCCACGGCGACGGCACTGGGAGGAGGGCCTGGGCGGGGGCGTTACTGGTGGGACGGGCGTCGTAGCTGAGGCTGGGATCGAGACGCCGTCCGCGCCCCAGCATCCGCCTTTCGATCCTCCAGGGAACCCACCAAAACCTGGGGAAGGGCGCACCCCCCCGCCCAGAGGGAGCAGGTCATCTTCTTCTGAAGTGCGTGGCCCAGGCGGCGGCGGCACGCACGGTCCCGGAGGCCCTCTCGGTGACGCTGTCATCTACGGCGGCGACAGCGGCGGCGACGCGTCGATCTCCATCGGGACGATCTCGTAGTCCGGGGACGCTGGACCCGTTGACGAACGATGTGTTTGTGCTCCCTGGTGGTGAACTGGGTCTGGAATCAAGAAACCGGAGACAGGATCGCGCGGCCTATGCAGACGCAATTGGTTTGCGTGGCGCCGCAGCTCCGACCCTGTGGAAGAACGTACAACATACATATTGCGACCGAGCACGCGCTGAATGGTGCCCGGCAACCATGTCTTCTTGTTGCCAGCAAACACCCTGTACAGCACTGGCGTGGAAACCTGAAAACGCGTAGCGCCATACGAACCGACTCGGTGCGTGGGAGGCTGCAGCAGGTGAAGGAGAGTGTGGTGACGGCGGCCGTGTAGCAGCTCGGCAGGAGACGGGCCGTCACGTGGCATGCACCGATACGTAGACAGGAAAATTTGAAGAGCTTGCTGCCTGGAGTGCTGACCTTTCATCTTCTCCATGTAAGACTTGAATGTTCGAACGAAACGTTCTGATTCACCATTGGACTGAGGGTGAAAAGGTGCAGTGGTAATATGCTGAATACCATTCACACGACAAAACTGTTGAAATTCCGCACTAACAAACTGAGGTTCATTGTCACTGACGATAGTTTCAGGCAAGCCTTCGATGCAAAACACTGATGTTAAGGCACTGATTGTACTAGAAGCTGTCGTTGAGTTTATGGCAATCACAAAAGGAAACTTGCTGAAAGCATCTACAACAATTAACCAGCGCGTATTCCAGAAAGGTCCGGCAAAGTCAATATGTAAACGTTGCCATGGTCCCTTGGGGCGTGGCCAGTCTGAGAAACGCTGTGGAGGAGCCGCCTGATGCTCCGCACAAACTGTACACTGTGATGTCATGCTCTCTATCTGAGCGTCCAATACCAACCCAGGTACAATGACGTCTGGCCAGTTGCTTTGTCCTAACAATGCCCCAATGTCCTTGATGCAGGAGGTGTAACACTTCTCGTTGCAGGGAACGAGGAACAATCACTCTTGCTTGGTCGTTGTCGGTATGCAACAACAGTACACCCTGACTTAAAGATAATGCATGACGTTGTGCAAAATAACGTCGAACCAGAGGCCGATGAATGTCTTTTGCTCTGGCAGGCCACCCTGAGCGAACAAAACATGCTACCACACTTAGGTCTGCATCTGCAGCTGTTTCCTGTGCAACCCGACGAGAGTTCAACGGGAATCAAACATGCATCACTGAGTAGTGCAGACTTTAATTTGTCAAAGGCAACTTGGCAATCTTTAGACCATACAAAAGGAACATACTTCCTACGTAAGTGATGCAGTGGAGCTGCAATCTGAGAGGCGTTGGGAATAAATCTGAAATAATAGTTAAGCTTTCCCATCACTGCTTGCAATTCATGCACCTTCTTAGGAGGAGGCAAGTCTTTGATTGCTCGAAGATGTGACTGTAAGGGATGAATTCCTTGGGCATTAATCACATGGCCTAGGTACTCTATTTCAGTTTGAAAAAACAAACACTTTGCTTTATTACAACGTAGACCTGCTGCAGTCAAAACTTTGAAAAGGCACTCCAGGTTTGCTAAATGTTCTTCAACTGTACGTCCGGATACCACAATATCATCTAAATAGTTCGAACAACACGGTACAGAAACTGTCAGCTGTTCCAAAAAGCGCTGAAAAATAGCGGGAGCGGAAGAACTGCCAAAGGGTAGGCGTTGAAATTGAAAAAGGCCCATGTGAGTATTAATGACGAAAAATTTTTTGACTCGTCATCAAGCGGAATCTGTAAGTATGTCTCTGCTAAATCAATCTTGGAAAAGAAGCGAGACTGTCCTAATTTGTCCATCAGTTCCTCAGGTCTGGGCAGAGGGTAAGTGTCTACAATTGTTTGACTGTTCACTGTTGACTTGAAGTCCGCACAGAGACGAAGTTTTCCTGACGGCTTGGGTATAATTACTATAGGCGAGGCCCACTGACTCGCAGAAACAGGAGAAATCACCCCACTATCTTGCCAACGTTTAAGTTCTTCGGCAACTGTATCACGCAAGGCGATAGGCACTGGTCTAGCTTTACGAAATTTTGGAACTGCAGATTCTTTTAAAGTTACATGTGCCACAAAGTCTTTTGCACAACCTAGTTCCGGCGAAAACAAGTAACTATATTTGTCACACAATGCATTGATTTTATCCTGAGGCACTATTGACGAAATTTGAAGCACATCTCTTTGAATTGATAAACCAAACAAGTCAAAAGTATCTAGTCCAAAAATGTTCTGTGTCGATTTGGCCTGAAGAACTACAAAAGCAACTGTTTTTGTTACACCTTGAAAAGAGGCGGGCAGGCTACACATTCCTAACACGGGAATATTTTGACCTGTATAAGCTGTTAACACTTGCTGTGACGGCGACAATTTTGGCGAACCCAGAAGTTCATAAGTGTCTTTATTTATTAAAGTGACAGCGGAACCAGTATCAAGCTGAAATTGCACCGACTTATTTTCTATGAAGAGAGTCACAAACAGTTTTTGCTTGCGGCGCTCGACAGGGGTGCGAATGTGGGCAACGTCTGCTACGGTTTGTTTACTGCCCTTGCGCGGGCCGCGTAGTGAAGTGAGCGGCTCAGACTCGGCACGCAGCGGATTAACAACACTGTCACTAGATGGCACTACCGCCGGATCGGAGTCGGCGCAATGCGAGGCTACTACAGAGTCACTAACTACTGCACTAAACTTTTGAGTAGCTACTCCAAGTCTACTGTCACCATCTACACAGTACTGGGAACTAGTACGATGAGCAGTTGCAGAAGGCACTATTTTCACTACCGGAATGCACTGTTCATAGTCATTTTGCTTGTCCCGAACCCTTTTCCGTTGCACTGTTTTACGCGCTCGTCGGCGCTTGATACGTGGTGCACTATATAGTTTTGCCATTGGCGCAGAACTACTTTCTTGAAATTGAGATCCAAGGAAAGCACTGTTCAATTCCACAGCCCGTATAACGTTTACAGAATGAACTGTTCTCGCACTTTGCGAAGCACCGTTTCTAACGTTACTGTTCTTTGAGTTTTTAATTTGCATACACACAGACTGCACATGTCCCGATTTGCCACATTGATAACAGGTTGCGTTGCGACTAGGGCAATGAGCACGCTTGTGGCGAGACACACACTGGGGGCAAGATTTACGTACATTTTTCTGAAATGAGCGTTGGCGCCCGTTATTCAAATCACTGTTTCTAACACGACGGGGCGATCTTTGTGTCACACTTTTACACCGGCTACTGTTCACTGTCTGTTCAGCACGACCGGTAGAAAAATAAGAATCACTAGTGCTATACTGAGAACTACGGCTAGGAAAGCGTCCGTTGCGGTGCACTGAATTTACACTATGGCTTTGCATTTCTACATCAGCTAAGTCAAAAGTATCATGCGCTTCTATAAGCTGCAGTACACTGTCTAATGAGGGGTCAGACTGTTTCAGAATTGCTGCTCTAATTCTGGGGTCCTGAATATTCTGCGTAATCGCATCCCTCAACATCACGTCACTATACGAAAGTCCACAAGAGCAAGTAAATTTACATTGGCGGGTTAAGCCCTTCAATTCCGTAATCCACTCTTGGTGTGACTGCTGCGGTAATTTTTTAAGTCTGAAAAATCGGTATCGTGCAGCGGCTACAAGAACTTTTCTCTCATAATGAGCATTCAGTGCATCTACAATTTGTTCAAATTCTACATCACGAGGAGATGCGAGAGGGAAAAGTTTTTGCAATAGTACGAAGGTCTGGGGGCCCACAATCGATAAGAAAAGGTTCTTCACTCTCTGACCTGTAATTTGATGAGCCGCGACGAGTTCTTGAAACTGTGCGAAATAGTCGCTCCATTCTTCCTCACGTTCGTTGTACTGGCGGAACGTCGGAAGCGGTGCGGCGGCAGGTGTGGGCTGCTGATGCGACGGCTGTTGTTTGTGAGCAGCCTGTGTCGTCAACTGCGACACGGCCTGCAGTAGTTGAGTGGTTTCCGCCGTCTGTAACTGAATAATTTCCATTAAGTTTGGGTTCGAGGTAGTGGCCATGCTGACCAATTAGGCGCCGTGCATACAAGTAAATTATAACAAAACACAAATGCAATATGAAAGAGGACGCTCTGCAACAAAAAAGTCCACAAAACACGTAACAAAATATCTTTCCCCAAAATTGTTATAATAAGGGTGGGTGGGCGGGACCAATTTTTGCGTGCTCCGACTGCTGCTGTCTGGCTGCTGCTAGCGTGCTGGTCCACGGTTCTATCACTCCTCGTCGCCACTTTTGTGTCCCAACTTCGTCGCCGCTTTTGTGTCCCAGCCTCGTCGTAGGTGTCGGTGGCCGAGTGGAATGAGACCGACACAGGAACAAAAATAGCACGCTGGTGCAGGTACGGAGGGGAGCAGCCAGAAACTATAAACACTAGAGTAAATTAGAAAGAGATATATATATTGCACAGAATGTAACAATACTTAACTTTTACATAGTACTGCAGCATGTTGATACATAGTTGTTAGAGGCCTGCCTAGTGCCTGTACGATAGCAAAGTCTTCACTGGTGCCTGTCTGATTACGAATGTCCTAACTCGTTGCTATCTCAGTCCGAAGTGACCGATGTCTTTCCGTGGTGGCCATGAGCGGGGTTGCAGCAGAGGGCGCTCGTGGCTGTCGTGAGAACGCCGCGCCGTGTGTGCATGGCGGCGCGCGGCGAAAGTAGGTGGCGCGCACTTTGTACTTGTGCGACACCACAGCTTCTAATGATGGTGCCAAAAGGAAATTGTAGTGGCACACTATTCTCACCAAAAAGGCAAAAAACTTAGCAGTTCACCATGCAAAGAATGGTGAAAAGGTATTATGTGTGACAAGTGCAATTATTGATTACACAAAAAGTGGGTGAAAACAAAATATCAGTGATGATTTTGGTTGACATTGAGGCATTACAAACCAAAATACTGCTTTTAAAGAGGGGAAATGCTATATTAATATGAGAAAACAGTCCTGTGTGGGTGAAACCAGATGTGAAAATACGTTCGCACATAATAGGGACTTTATAAACAATAACATCTATAGTGTTGCTGCTGCCACAGTAAAACAAACAAGTAAAACTCTGATACATAAATATAAATGGAAGTTAGTGACTTATACTAAAAGAAGAGAGAGAACCACAGCCACAAAAGGGATAAAATAAATTTGATGACTCATTGCTGAAAAATGTAAGTCACAAACAACAAAACTGATGTGCTTACTGGAACTAGGACACAGCAACTCAACAAACACTTTAAGAACATGAAAAATGCAAAACAGGTGACTGAAGAACCAGATTGTGAACTCAAACTTAATTACAGAAGTGTCTTTGTGCATGTTGAAATGAATTTGTTAAGAAGTGATAGCAAAGACGAAATTGTTAATGAGACCAGAAATGTGATTTGCTTGGCAAGAAGTTTTATCTGAGAGATCCAAGCTCATAATTAGCAGAATCATAAGAAGGAGGTAAGTGAGTGACAAATATATATCAAAAATAAACTGCACCATCAATGAACAATGTGATAGTCTAGGAGCGATGTTTATAGGTCTAAACAAATAACTACGTGAAAATTGCCTCGGAAAGAATGACATACACTTAAATAGACTGGAATGTGTAACACTCAGCAGAATGTGATTCTTGAAGTTTTCCCGGCGGACATAATATTCCATCATCTTGCAGGAGTGCGCCCGGGACAGCGACAATTCTTTGTCCGATATTTTGGCTGCAAACCAGACAGCCATCTTCAAGGCGAGTCCAAGCCTGAGTTCTCAGCATCTGCACCTGCCTATTTATACGGTAAATCACGTGATGCAAAGCTACTGAGGATTAGAGTGTGCATGCTCGAAGATATCACATTCATAACTGCTGCGCTAGTCATAGGTGATATACTTTAAAGATAAACCTGTGGGCACTGAGTGCAAACATAAACAGAGCTGTTATGTATCCACAGTGCTTACAAATGAATAATTAATCATTGGAAGTGGGAACATCAATTGGAAGTGAAGACGCAGACATTCTTTCTGAATGAAGACGTGATATAAGTGCCTTCCATGCATTTTCAAGATGAAATCCTTCATCATGATTTAATAGTTGAATGTGTACAGCTTCCTTTACGTCTGAGTCCCAGAAAGTAGAAGCTGTGGTTAAAATCTTTACTTCTTTGTAATCCATAGAATGGCCAATAGAAATGCAATGTTCGTCTACGGCAGACTTGTTGGACTGAAGAAGGCGTGTACATACTACTGGTGTGAGTGCACTTTGACCTATGTAATGTTCACCACACTCACAAGGGATTACATAAACCCCCGCTTTTCGTAATAACAATTCAACGGATCCCAAAAGAGCTGAAGCCTTAGCTGATGGGCGGAAGATCACATCCACTTTATGTTTCTTCATGATTCTGACTATTTTTGAAGAAACATTACCCACGTATGGGAGAAAGGCTGTAGATTTCACTTCCCTTTCCTCTTCATCTTTCTTCTGTGATTTTTCTGGTGTTTTTATTTGCGAGGCTTTCTTAATCTGATGTTGCGAATAGCCATTTTTCTCTTTAAACTGCCTCGAGGTGTAGGAGTTCTTCCTGCAGGCTGTCAGCCTCTTTGAGCATGCATACTCTAATCCTCAGTAGCTTTGCATCACGTGATTTAGCGTATAAATAGACACACGCAGACGCTTTTGAACTCAGTCTTGGATTCGCGTTGAAGATGGCTGTAAGGTTTGCAGCCGAAATAACTGGATGAAGAATTGTTGCTGTCCTGGGTGCACTCCCGAAAGATGATGGAATACTCAGCAGAATGTTTACAGATGTCTGTAAAATCATCAGAAACAAGGAAAACTAAGAGGGCTTGATAGGGAAGAAAAATTATATGTTCTCGCTGAAAATGCAAAATGTAAGCACCATTCAAATATGAAGGAAATAGAGAATAGGATCCCAGAATAAAATCCACAACATTTAAGCCAGCAAAATGAAAATTACATAAAGATACTACATCAGAACATACAATACATTGGCAAAAAGAAATAAAAAGTGGGAATACTCTTAAGTAAATTACAACCAGACATATTATGTATCAGTGAACATGGACTAACTGAAAATCAGATAGATAATCTAACAATAAGTGACTACATCTTATCCAGCTATTTCTGTAGATTAAAACTGAAGGGTGGTGGTGTATCTACATATATTAACACTCTAAGTGCCAAACCCGTAAAATGTTTGGGCCCGGGATCACGTGAAAATCACCAGACCAGTAAAATTTATGGGCCACTACATTTAATTTAACACAAAATACTGCAGTGTTACTTCTACGGGTAGGCTATGCGTTCCAAAGTATTTTTTCATGGGGAATTTAAGTAGAAAAGTGCAGCTTCAAAATAATACTAAATTTGCCTCAAACCAAACAGTACATTTCATGCAGTGATTTTTTTAAATGTTGTGTAAAATACCTGTTTTCTAGGGACAGGTGCATAAAATAGGCCTTGTACAGAGAGTGTGAACAAAAGCCAAAATCAAAGAAATCAGAATCACGAGTGAGCAAAATATTATTATTTTTAGAATAGTGTTAATAAGAGAAACCTGGACTGAAACCTATAGGCACAGAATTAAATGAGAAGTATGATGATTTTATAACAATTAAATTTCATTTTAAGGCAGCATTCCCAAATGTTAAGAGACAAGTAAATGTACAGCAAAATTCACATCAGATAACTGGAAAATTGTTGAACAACATAGAAAGCTGCTGGAACTGAGATGGGTGGGAGATGCTGAAAGTTATAAAACATTACAAAAAACTTGCATAAATATATTGTTGTTGTTGTTGTTGTTGTCTTCAGTCCACAGACTGGTTTGATGCAACTCTCAACACTACCCTGTCCTGTGCAAGCATCTTCATCTGCGAATAAGGACGGCAACCTACATCCTTTTGAACCTGCTTACTGCATTCGTATCTAGGTCTCCCTCTACGATTTTTACCCCAAAGGCTTCCTTCTAATGCTAAGTTGATGATTCATTGATGTCTTGGAATGTGTCCTACCAGCATATTCCTTGTCTTAGTCAGGTTATGCCAGAAACTCTTTTTCTCCTCAATACTGTTGAACACCATCTCATTAGTTTCATTATCTACCCATCTAATATTCAGCATTCATCTGTAGCACCCTGTTTCAAAATCTTCTGTCACCTTTTTGCCTGAACTCCTTATCATCCAAATTTCACTCCATACAATACTACAGTCCAGACAAATATTTCAGAAAGGACTTCATATGTTTGTAAATCTAATGGGGCTTAATGTCTCTGGTTATCAGTCCGTAAGCTTACAAACTACTTAAACATACTTAAAACTAAAGACAACACAGACACCCCACACCTAAAGGAGGACTCGAACCTCCAACTGCAAGCAACCGTGCGCTTCGCAGCATAGCGCTTTAGACCACTCGGCCACTCCACTGCGGATGAGACAGGACTTCCTAACATTTAAATTAATATTGGTTGTTAACAAATTTAACTCCTTCAGAAACACTTTTCTTCTCATACCCATTCTACATCTTATATCTTCTTTACTTTGGTCATCAACATCAAAGCTCAACTACTACTTTTATTACTTCATTATCTAATCTAATTTTTTCCGCATCACCTAATTTTGGACAGTTTCAAGGAGACCATACACATCCATATGGCAGACAATCTTATCAACAGGGATGCAGATTTTCAGCCGAGCGTGACCTGGAATCAAGCATTGGTTGTGAACAAAGCAAAACAGAAGAAATAAGAAAATCTGATACACAAAGGAATGTAGTTACCTAGTTCCAATTTCCACCACAGGAGCATCTGACAGCACAGTCATTGCCCATGGTGCACACAATGAAGATGCCTCCTCGGATCCCAGCAGGGCACACAGGAGTGCCGCTGTTGACCAACACTTAATGGTCTCTTGCACATGCATATTCCCTGCTACTGCCCGGATAAATACCATCGCCACTGCGCAATTACCATGAGTTGCATCTTGCGCTACTGACAGTAGCTACCACCACCTGAAGATGTTGAGCAGTTGTCTTGATGAAATATTGTGGGAGATGCACAATATCCTCAGGCAAGAAACCAACAAAGTTCATTTGCAACAGATCCGCTGGGAAAGCCTGAAAACTCACATCTGGTATGTGTGGCCTTGAGAGAGGAACTATGGTTAGATATAAATTGCACAATTTGATCGTTGGTATATTGTAGAAGTGCGAGGTTGGAGAGACCACATAGTGATGAGATAGCATCAACACGTGATCCAGAATACTGTCAGTATCTTTGATGTATCTCATATATCATATAGTGGAATCCGCAGGATGAAGGATCTGTGGGCAGGTTGTGAATGGCAGCCACTAGGGGCTTGTGGTCGGTGAGCACATAGAAAGGATGTCCTTTAACTGCAGAGCTAGTAGCTCTCAAAAAAGGTTGAGTATTTCTTTTGTGCATTGTGCAGTTCTTTGGAGAAAAATTGGAGTGGTGATGTATTATCATTGTCTTACTGATGAGAGCCCCAATAGCTGAGTCACTCACATCATTTGTGTTGAAGAGTTCGACATCTGGATGATGATGGGCATTGGTGACAGCCTTAGCCAAAAGGTCTTTAAGTGCAGAAAAATATCTGTCATATTGCGAGTTCATGGAACAGGGTGTGTGCTGGATGTTTGTTTGTCAGCGAGAGCATCCTTGAGGGGGCCTAGTGTTCGTCTGTCCCCGGCAAGTGGTGCCAATAGTAGTCAATAGTGCCTAGAAAGTGCCAAAGTTCCTTGAATGTTGATGGTTGAGGTACGTTTTGATGGAATCAACTTTATTGGATGGCAGAGCAATGCCCTTTTTGGATACAGTAAATCCAAGGACAAACATAGATTGTCATGGAACTCGATGCTTGCAGTGATGAGAGTATCTAATGGAAGTTGTTGTTGTTATTGGGGCTTTAGAGCGCTCAACATCGTGGTCATCAGTGCCCAATCTAATGGAAGTTTGACGTGTTCCTTGTTCTCCTCGACTCAGGCACTAAACACAGGTATCTTGTCCAAATACGCAAAGCAAAACTTTATGTGGAAGAGAACTTCATTAATGAAGTGTTACATTTTTAAGTCCAAAGGGTATAAAATGGTAATGAAATAATCTGAAAGGAGTCATGATAGCAGTTTTTTTCAATGTTCCTGAGAACCATTAGAATCTGATGATATGCACATTTGCAGTCCAAGACAGAGAAAATTTTGTTATCTGCCAAGGCATGTATTAAATATACTATGTTAGGTACAGAGTAATTGTCCCTCATGGCCGTGGCTTTGAGTCTGTGATAATCGTCTCACATATGCCAGATGCCATATTTTTTGGCAACTAAATGTATCTACATCTACATGGGATACTCTGCAAATCTCATTTAAGTGCCTGGCAGAGGGTTCATTGAACCACTGTTATACTATTTTATCTCCCATTCCATTTTCGAAAAGTGCGCGGGAAGAATGAACACCTGAATCTCTCTGATCGGGCTCTGATTTCTCATATTTTATTCTGATGATCATTTCTACCTACGTAAGTGGGAGTCAACAATATATTTTCACATTTGGAGGAGAATGTTGGGGATTGTAGTTCCGTAAGTAGCCCACACCACAGTGATAAGCGCAATTGTTGTAATGATTCCCATCCCAGATCCTGTATAATTTCTGTAACGCTGTCTCCCCTGTATCCTGACAATACGAAATGAGCTGCCCTTCTTTGGACTCTTTCAATGTCCTCCATCAAACCCACCTGATAAGGATCCCACACTGGGCAGCAAAACTCCATAAAAGGATGGACAAGCGTAGTGTATGTAGTTTCTTCAGTAGTTTTGTTGCATCTTTTAAGGGTTGTGCCAATAAAATGCAGTCTCTGGTTCACCTTTCCCACGACATTATCTACTTGTTCTTTCAAATTTAAGTCAGAAGTAGTTGTAATTCCTAGGTATTTTGTGGAGTTTAAAGAATTTCTTTTCATACTCATGTGGATGACTTCACACTTCTCATTATTTAGCTGTATCGATGCACTAGTGTTGCCTAAGATTGACAGAACATATAAGAAATGAGTGTCTGTGGGGTGATGGTACACTGAGCGCTGCACTGCATCTGGTGATGCCTGTTATTGGCTTGGGAATGTTTGTCACTAGAAAATTCCATTGCAACATGCAGTTTGGTGACAATTGAATGGTGAAGGTTGTTGAACCCAAGCACATCAGCTGAGTGGCATTCACAGCTCACAGCTGGAGCATGGACAGCATTTGGGCGATGTACATAGCCAGGTGTCTTATGTGCATTGTCTACATTGTGGGTGTGACCTTCACCGATATCTGGAAGGTGCAGGTGATAAAACATTTTAGTAGACTTTAAGTAATTACAGTTCCTTTCTACCACTTTCAAATGATACTCATCTTTTAAACATTACGACGTATGGGGGTTCTGCTTGCTGCAACATTATTCTCCTGGGGCGTCATGGTAGAAATAAATACTCGATATGTAGAATTTTCACTTTTTCTTTAATTTGAAACAAACTTCTCCTCCACCAAAACATTACAACTTTAAACCATAAACAAAGCATCAGAACTTAGCTGGTAGTACTTCCATATCAAAACAACAGACTCACATAGCTTCCAGAGCACTTGACAAATGACTGAAACTCGAACTCCCCCACACAAGGCGGTGAGGCAAATATATAACCTCAGCAATAATGACGTTACATTATCCATTGCTCATAACAATTGAATATACTAATTTACAATGAACAAACACACAAAGAAAACATTTCATGTACACAAGAATAATCACAGTATCAAATGAAAACTATACACACAATAGTTTTAGATTGCAACTATCTTTTTAAGTTTTAATCAAGCTACTTTTTGTTTGACAACAAAGTGCGATCTTAAATTTTAATTCTTTTATTAACGAGTACATCACACATGTTCCTAACATATATTGAACTATCAAATCTCATGGCCATTTACAAAATATACTCCAAATCTTGCATCGGTCAATATATACAAAGAATTTAATATTGATAATTAATGTAATAGTCGAAATAACACAATTAGCTGGTCTACACGACTTGTTTATGAGCCTAACATACATACAATGCTATTAATTTTCATTTCTTTTTGTCTTTTTACAAAAGATTTTGCAATTCTTCTGTTTAAGTCTTGAAATAACATACGACGAGACAACTATTGTCTATAGAACTGTCTGGAAAGAAAATATATGAATCTCTTAATTAATGAAATCTATCACTTGTTTTAATCACAGTATCACCCAGACACTGTCCTAAACTGATTCCTAGACTGGCTATTTCATTTGTAACTTCACACGCAACTTTTGTCACTATTAAACCACACGATTCCGGATCCGACGCAGACGGTATCGTAGGATGACATTGAGATGAGAAGACCAGGCAGACGGTATCGTATGATAACATTGAGATGAGGGGGCCGGCAGTATCATCACAGTTACAAGTGGCAGAGGCTCATTTTGTTGGAAGCGAGCATCAACGGGTGGGCCTCGTAGACTCTATCAGCCCTCTTGATGCGCTTGCTGGGTGACTGAAGGATGTCATATGTCAGTGCAGTTTGGACAGTGAGGGGGAGCTTTCTGGACCAAATCAGTCATGTTGTGCTCGTTAATGAGCAATCAAAGATGGCACCACAGCTGAGAAGGCTTCTTATCACCAAGGTGTTCCTCGTGAAGGATTATCTGATGGTTTCATCTGGAACCCAAAAAACACACTCAAGGATGGTGTGCTTGGCAATGATATAGTGGTAAGCAGTCAGCAGCAGATCAAGTCAACATGTTTGTGGAGGTGTGTGATAAGGCACAAGTATCTGGCCACATCATCCAATGAGTAAAGGTAGAAGATTTGTTTCACCAGAGCAGACCATATTGTTGGCACATTGATAGAAACTGGTGGCAGTTTAGGTAGCTGGACAGATGGTGGAGAAGGTGGTGAGGTCAGGTGCCTGGACCTGTATCTCAGTGATAGCTAAATCACTGCACAGTTGTTGTGAGGAGGCATGAAACACATGCGTCGTGTCAGCTGTCCCTGGTGGGACCAGAAATACAAGCAGTAATGCAGAGGTATGATGTGATGAAACAGCATGGTATTCTGGTGCAGCAGAGGCACTGCAGCACACAGTTGCACATTGAAAGCACTGTCACTGTATATTGGTCAGAAACAGCCATGTCACTTGGTGGGGGGGGGGGGGGGTGCGGCAGAGGAGGTAGCCTAAAGCTACAACACTTTCATTATTAACTCCCATGGAAAGCGGTTGCACAAATTGTGATGCAACTGTGGCATCCAGAACATTCATTGTATGTGTAGAAACAGTTGTGCTTAAGGTGCAAGAAAACTGTTCAGAATTGTAAGAGAAGCCAAAATAGCATTGTGACTAAAGTCACTGTATTCTTAGGAAAGAAAAAAGTTCAGAAGTGGTGGCAGATTAGCACCTTATTAGCCGACCACATGGCCCGGATGGCAAGGTGGTTGAAAGTTCTCTGCTTTAAATTACAAAC
This sequence comes from Locusta migratoria, assembly GCA_026315105.1. NCBI lineage: Eukaryota > Metazoa > Arthropoda > Insecta > Orthoptera > Acrididae > Locusta > Locusta migratoria. The sequence goes on along the minus strand of CM048747.1, from coordinate 327,634,628 downwards.
ATTTGAATATTCTGGATATGGTAATAGGGAAGCACACAGGAAAATTTTCTGATGTTTATTACCACTATATAAAGGTGAAACACTGGAAAGAATATTGGGCGTGACAAAACCAGAGTCAAAACCTACCTCACTTGTGGTGTGAGCTGTGGAGAACATGTTCTGAGAAAACTGTGAAACTGGAAGCAGTGAAGAAGAAGTTGATGAACTCATTGATCCAAGTGGGTTAGGCACATGTGAGGCAGCATGCGATCTGAAGAGAAAACTAGGTGGCTGTTGCACCAGCGAAGTCATTGCAACTGTCAAATGGAGGCACAGTTTTAACAATGGAAAATCCAATACAAATATCAATAATGAAGGATAGGTAACAACTGACTGTAAAGAGACTCCCTGAGCTGCTGACAGAAACGAAAAGAGATAACCACATTCACAAATTTCGGCCATGGCCTTCACCAGAAAAAGAAAACAGCTACATACATTCATACAATCACTCATACAACTATACACACACAACTATCATGTCCAACCACTCCAGCAACACAAGCTAGACTGTGAGTGAGGTGGGGAGTGGAGGGGGGAGGATGCTGGGTGAAGTTGGGGATGGAAAGTTCACTTTGCATGATGGATTTTAAAGGCTCTGATAGGCGGGAATTTGAATTGTGGCAATGAATACAGTGAAGAGAAGGGGCGGGAAAGGATAAAAGGGAGATGTAAAGGTGTGTTTCGGGAAGGATTTGAAATGATAAGAATAATAGGAAAAAATAAAAATAGGCAAAAATGTAATAATAAAGATAGGAAAAAAGAAAAAAAAATAAAGTAACGAAAAAAAGGAAAAAAAATAAAGTTTGGAAAAGTAGGAAAAAATAAGTAAAAATAAAAAGTACCGTAATAAATTAAGGGGATATTTTAAGTGGTGATACACAGTTGTAAGCAAGACATGAGATACAGGATAATGGGTGGGGAAGGAAGGAGGGGAGGGGAAGGAGATGCATTGGGTGCAGGGATAGGAATTTATCTTAGGTTGAGGCCAGGAAGGTTGTGGGACCATAGAATTTGTTGAAGGGACAACTCCCATCTGCGCAGTTCAGAAGAGCTGGTGGTGGAGGGGAGGATCCAGATGGCTGAGGTAGTGAAGCAGCCATTGAAATCCAGAGTGCTGTGCTCAGCTGCATGCTGTGCCACAGGGTGGTTTATCTTGTTTTTTTTTTTACCACAGTTTGGCAATAGCCATTCATCCTACTGGACAGCCGGTTTGTCGTCATACTGATATAAAACGCTGTGCAACGATTGCAGTAGAGCTGGTATATCAAATGCCTGCTTTCACAGGTGGCCCGACCGCTAATGAGTTAGGATAAGAATGTGACGGGACTGGAATAGGAAGTGCTGGGTGGGTGGATTGGGCAAGTTTTGCATCAGGGTCTTCCACAGGGATATGAGCCCTGTGGTAAGGGGTTGGGGTTGCAAGTGGCATAGGGATGGACTAGTATATTGTGGAGGTTGGGTGAGCAATGGAACACCACTTTAGGAGGGGTCAGAAGAATCTTGGGCAGGTAAAGGGATGGGGATGGTGGAGAGTCTGTGAAGGAAGTGGTTGGTATCTTGGATGTGGGAGGCTAGGTTTCAAACAGTTGGTTGGAGGTGCTGGTCAACATGGGCTGAAATTCTTTCTGTGGGAGCACAATACCCAGCAACAATTGAGTGTCCAGGATTGTTAGGTTTGTGGATTTTTGGGAGCATGTAAAACGTAGGTTTGTTTCGGGGTGAGGAAGGAGATGGATTCAGGGGAGGGTTTCTGGGAAGGGCCATAAGATTTTAGCAGGAATTGTAGGTCATTTTGGACTTTTGGGTTGCTCATACATGTATAATCATGTAAAGACAACTGTGTATCACCACTTAAAATACCCCCTTAATTTATTACTTTTTATTTTTACTATTTTTTTTTCTTATTTTTCCTACATTTATTTTTCCCTACTTTTCCTAACTTTATTTTTTTTCCTACCTTTATTTTCTCCTTTTTTCCCTAAGTTTAGATTTTCCTATTTTTCCTAACTTTATTTTTTTTCTTTTCTTCCTATTTTTATTTTTCGTTGTTATTCTTATCATGTCAAATCCCCCCACTCCCTCCCCACACACCTCTACACCTCCCTTTTATTCTTTCCTGCCCATTCTCTTCACTGTATACATTGTGGCAAATTAAATTCCCACCTATTAGAGCCTTTAAAATCCTTCATGCAATGCAGAACTTTCCATCTTCACCTTCCCCCAGCTTCCTTCTCCCTCCACTTCCCAACTAGCTCATAGTCTAGCTTGTGTCACTCGACTGTCTGAGTGATTGCGTGAATGTATGTGTTTCTTTTTCTGATAAAGAAAATTTAAGTTGTGTGTATGCGATTATCTATTTTCATGTCTGTTATCAGCTCAGTTAGCATCTTTATGGTGAGTTGTTAACTATTATCAAAATGGATGCATGGCATATTTCAGAAAAAATCTTGTGCAGAAATCATGAAATGCTCTCCAAAGAAATGACTAAACACTATGATCAACACTAGGAGTCACCACTACAGTATTTATTGTTGTTGTTGTCGTTGTTTATAGGTAACTAAATTACAAGATCATCAGCCCCTGTTCCAAGCAATGATGTGGACATTTGATGAAATGAAAACAGAGAGAGAACACGGATGGGAGAAATCCTTGATGGGTGTAGAACAAAAATAAACACTTCACTGAAACAAAGAGGAGTACACAAAAGGGATAAAATTTCTGTTGCAGAAGATTAAAATGTCACAACAGAATGGCTGATCACTAGGATAAAAATGGATTAGCGAGCCGTGCTGTACACACTAAAAATCACCTCAACTGAAAAGGAAGAGGCTATCAATGACTTAAAAGCACTGTAAAAATGAGGGCCTTAGAATCAGGCATAAGCGCCTTCCATTAAATGGAATGGTAAAAACCGGATGCACAAATAAAATGTAAAACAGTAGCAGCCATGGAGGCATTGTCACCTAAATATGAAGGCAGCACATCTGGTAGATTAAAGGACTGCTTCAAAACAGCTAAAAGTGAACAATCGAACAGTATGTGGACCACTGTCAGCAATCTGGTGGGCCCTCTCGACACAAGAGGTGGCTGTGCATTAATGAAATATGGCCAATGCAGAGTCGGCAGAGTACAACAAGTCCCTATGAGAGGCTCGCAGGGAGGACCTCCACATTGCCGTAGAGGGCTTAACAGCACAGAGGTTATTCGGTGTGTTCGATTCAGCCCACTCAGTATTCCAAAGTGCCAGTACCTTCTGACTGAGCACCATTCGAAGATCCCTCTCCTGGAGGCCAATTTCCAGCATGGTTATGGTAGTAGCCTCCTTTGCCAGGTGGTCACACTTTCATTCCCCATTATACCAATGTGGCCTGGAGTTCAAAGGAAGACCATAGTGCAACCCGATTTACCTAGTCTGTATACAGCTTCCTGAATGGACTGTAACAAAGGGTGTTTTGGAAAGCACTGGTAATGGGCTTGCAGACTGCTCAGGGAGTCAGTAAAAATAACCACAGAGTCCCCACAGCAGGCTCTGAGATGTTCAAGGGCCTGCCAAATGGCGACAAGTTCTGCTGTAAACACACTACTTTCACAAGCAAATGAATGTTTTTCAATATGCCGACTGTGGGTATAGGCATACCCAAAATGTCCCTTGACTAGGTAACCATATGTGTATACAGATTCAGCGCCACGGTACGAATCAAGAAGGGGAAGCAAAGGAGCTCCCAACAGTCCTGATGTTTAATTGTCGGGCGGCACTGGTGGCACTGAAGCGCCCGTCGACGTTCACAGATAGCATCAGTGATCTACCGCATCCACCAAGGCACCAGCTTGCACCAAAGTGAGCCTGTAGTAGTCGGGACATTCACTTCAGCGGTGGAAATAATGTCCTCAGTTAGTTGTTGGACTGCCATATTGATGTTATATGGTAATAGAGTAGTAGCCACAGCTATAGAGGAGTAGCCTTGACAGTCAGCCCTATGGAGGGACCACTGGGGCAGCCCTTCTGTGGGGTGAAATTGTGAGAGTGACAAAAAGAGAGGAAAGTGGTTGCTCCCACAAAGGTCATCATGGACCCTCCATAAGAAATGTGGAAGGAGACTCGGGCTGCAAATGGACAGACCGATGGTGGAGAAAAAGCTATGTGCCACGCTAAAGTGTGTGGGTGCCTCACTGTTCAGAACACAAATGTCAAGCTGTGTGAGAAGGTTCTCAACGTCTCTACCATGGCCCGTGGTCTCAGATCCACCCCACAGAGGGTGGTGGGCATTGAAGTCACCCAAAAGGAGGAATGGTTGGGGTAATTGGGCGACCAATGCAGCGAGGTCAGCAGGAGATACAACAACATCCAAGGGAAGGTAAAGGGAACAGATGGTAAATTCCTCTATTGCCCGGATGCAAACAGCCACTGCCTCCAGGGTGTGTTGAGAGGCACAGCAGTGCTGGGGTTGGTTGCAAGAACATAGACACAAACTATGCCAGATACCCTGTCATAGACAGAAGGATTGTTGTAATAGCCCCGATATCCATGAAGGGCTGGAGTCCTCTGTGCAGGGAACCAAGTTTCCCGTAGTGTAACACAGAATGCTGGGAAGTGGCACAACAATTGCTGCAACTCGGACAAATGGCGGAAAAAACCACCACAGTTCCACTGCATGATCATAGAGGCTCTTGGTCACTGGGGCATGCAGATTTGGAAGGTGCAGTGGGGTCCACAGGATCATTTGCTGTCGCTGATGGTGGGGGCAAAGCCTCAACATCCATTGCATCTGGGGACTCAGCAAAAGCCAAGTCCTCAGGGGGCATGAGAATCTCTATTTCGTCCTCTGAGGCTTGAGGCTGACGTTTGTTGTGGTGGCTCTGAAGCCACCTGGTGTTCTGTCCTTTTATTTTTATTTTTCTTTCTGGTCTTTCAGTCTCTCCTGCTGGGAGGGCTTTGCTGCCGCAGTCTCAGGGACAGAGGATGCCCTTGAGGCCCTGCGACCAGCAGGCTTTTTCAGTCACTCACTGGTATCCACTGTACCAGCGTGAGAGACCTTAGGAGGAAGGTTGTCGAGGGAGCCCTTCCTTGTGAGAGGAGCCAGAGATGGCTGTTGGTTCCCTGGCTCAAGGATGAGGATTTTTTCCCCTGTGGTTTTGGAGTTATTGCTCCCAAAGTAGGGACTCTGAAGGCAGCAGAAGAGGAGGCGCCCCTGATGTCAAGGGGGCAGATGGTAACTGTTGCGCCGGAGGGCCCAGGATGGTAGACGTAACAGGAGGTGACTTTACCAGGGAAGGTGACAGTAATGTTACTGTAGCATAGGTGGACTTCATGCTGACAGGGTGAATCTTTTCATATTTTTTCTTGGCCTCAGAATATGACAGCCTGTCCAGGGTCTTGTACTCCATTATTTTTTGTTCTCTTTGGAGAACTGTGCAGTGTGGCGAGCAGGGAGAGTGGTGCTGGCCACATTTTACACAAACTGAAGGTGGGGTACAAGGGATGGGATGTCTGGATGAGATGCACATACGTATTCCCGACAGGTGGGGTTGGCATCACGGTGGGATGATATATGGCCAAACATCCAGCACTTAAAGCAGCGCAATTGGGGGGGGGGGGGGGGGAGGGGGAAGTAGGGTTTGACGTCACACCGGTAGATCACCTTGACTTTCTAAGGCAATGAATCACCCTCAAAAGCCAAGATGAAGGCACTGGTGGTGACCTGTTGTCCTTCAGACACCTATATACGCGCCGAATAAACTGCACTCCTTGCCTCTCTCAGTTCTTCCAGAGTTCTTAATCAGACTATAGTAAGAGATCACGAAGAAAGATAATACCCTGCACCATGTTCAAACTTTTGTGTGTGTGTGTGTGTGTGTGGGGGGGGGGGGGGGGTGATGGTAACGGGAAGATCACGCAGCTTGTCACAGGTGAGCAATGCCTGTGACTGGGCTGGGGATAACGTTGTTATCAGAATCAACCCGGATATCATCTTTGACTTTCTGTCTATCTCACCAAACTTGTCTTCGAGGTTCTCTACAAAAAACAGAGGCTTTGTTGTCATAAATGATTCACCAACTGTTCGACTGCACACCAGGTATCGGGGGGCATACGCCCCACCTTGATGACGAGTCCAACGATCTTCCCACAGTGTAGCCAGGGATGGAAACGATTGGGGGGGTCATATGATGCCTCCAAAGAAGGTGAGTTAAGGTTGAAAAAGTGTTTGTGAAGATCAATCTTTAGTTACACCGCAACAGATATAATAAATTCTATTCTACTAGAGAATTACTGGGAACTAATCCTTACTATAGAATCTTATATAGAAAATATCACAGAATATGTGTTTACAATTAAAAAACAGTCAAGATTACAACTGGAGATTTACAGTCAATAGCACATCAAATACTGCACACTGTAGTTCAGGAACTCTTCTACAGTATAAAATCAGCCTTCCAAACAGGAACTGTCTTAATTTTTCTTAAACATCAGCTCAACTTCTACACACTTCTTTGAGACTGGGCACTAAAAATCTTCCAGTCACCAAAATGAACTGTACCACACTTAAATTTGCCTGTTCTTAGTGGCTATCATGTTTTCTTCTGGGATCAAGACTACCACATGCAATGGTTTTAAGGATTTCAAGTTCCTTAAAAAGATTCCTTGAAAATGGCTCCAGTATGGACTCTAAACATTATCCTTTTAGCTCTTTTTTGTATGCACACTACGTTTTTTTTAGCAAGTGGGTGGTTTCTCAAAAATATAGTTCCATATGCCATAGTGGCTTGAAAAAAACCATAATAGGCTGATTTAATGGTTTCCACATTTCTATAAGAAGAAGTAATCTGTAATGCAAAGGTTGGTGAACTCAATCTTTTACATAGAACAGGATGTGGTTTAGCCAGCTCAGACTGCTGTCAATATGCAAGCCTAAGTATTTTGAGGTAACTCCTGGTTAACAATTGGTCACCTATATTTACTACTATTTCTTCATCATTAGGCGTTCTATGGAACTGAATGTAGTTTATTTTAGAGTAATTTAAAGATAGCTCACTAATGTTAAACCAGTTTATTAGCTCAATTAAAACTTTATTTGATGTTGCCTCAAGTTTATCTACTGAATTATCAATAAGTAAAGTAGTGTCATAAGCAAAAGTGGTGAATCTACTGTTGAATCATCCTCATTGCCATTTGTTGAGTTCTCATTCCTGGTCAGCCAGTCTTTCAGGAAAAGTATGGTGGAGGATGCGTAGACAGCTAGAACAACTATTCAGATTAGTGATACAAGTTTTATTGACTGAAGACTACAGTACTCAACTTCTTTCTTTTTCTTCTCTCTTCTCACAATGTTGTCTTCTGTATGATGCTAGCTGCACTGAGACCTAGGTGACTGCCTTAGTTCAGAGCTGAGTTCTGACAGGCAGGGGGAGATGCACGTCAGCCAAGATATAGCCACTTGTAGAAGGTGTGTGTCTACAGTTACTCCCTCCTTGAGGCATGGCGCCAGCGTGCTATAGGCTGTCGGACATCATCCTCTGCCTTCTCCATAATCATTCTCTTGTGTCTGGTGTGTGTGGCGCTGATGCTACGCCACAACATCCCCCCCCCCTCCCAAAGTACCAAACCGTTGTCATATAGGGAGCTTGACAATGGGAGAGGAGGCAGGTTCATGGACATACTGATGGACCAGAGTCAGACTACCGGCCAGACCCCGCCATCCAGCCTGAGCTCATGAGGAAATGTCATCTGTAAAAACCTCCGAAAAGCCCACGTCCACGACATGGGGCCCAGATGATGACTTAGATGGTGACAATGTTGGCATTGAATGCTGGTCCAATTCCATCAGGATAGCTCATTGAGGTGGAGGCGGCAAGGGCTCTGTCTCCATGGTGTCGGACCATGGTGCTGAGGAGATCTGCTGCATGGGTGGCTGCTGAGATTGTGTGGGCGGCTGCGGCCACGCGGTCTGCATGGTGCGTGAATCTGTCAAGAGAAATGCAGAAGGATCACAGGGTTCACAACAAGGGCGAATTTGGTTGCAGTGCCTGCGTACAATGCCATCAGGTCCTGAAATTTCAAACATGTGAGCACCAAAACACTGGATAATCTCACCCCGCTTCTACCATCTGGGACCGCTGAAAACTTTGTGAAAGACTGGGTTAAGTGGAGTGATGTGGTACTTGGGTGTCATCCACTGCTGCTCTGGGCAGTGCAGTGAGTGCAGCAGATGGAGCAGGGTGGGTTGTGGCGGCCATGCAGAAGTTCGGCCGGTGATGACACGTCTTGTGGATGCGAGTGGTAGGAGGCGAGGAACAGTTGCAAGGTTGCCTCCCATGAGTGCTCCGGATGGAGTTTGGACATCTGCTGCTTAAATGTTCGGTTGAAGCATTCTGCAGCACCATATGATTGTGAGTGAAACAGTGCACTGGTGAGATGCTTAATTCCACTGTATTCACAATAGGAGCAAAATTCTTGCAATGTGAACAGAGGGCCGTTGTCTAAGACTATCAGTTCAGGCAGACCTTCCAGACAAAAACTTGAAGCCAACATCCTAATCATGCTACTAGAAGTCATAGAAGGCATTGGCACAGCAAATGGGTAACCACTAAAAAGTATCAACCACAATACGCTACTTAGTGTTCCAGAAGGGACCAGAATAGTCAATATCTACTCATTGCCATGGTGAATCTGCTTTTGGCCACGCAAAAAATTTCTGTGGTGGGGCGTGTGAGATTACCGTCCATTTGGTCATAAAATATAAGACCTAGATAGCATTAAATACACTGCAGACATTGTCCATGCCAATGCACAAAATGTTATACTTTATCTTTCATTTAATGGTAGCAGTATATGTATTAAGCAAGATAACATATATTGTGGAAGTAACATTTATAGTTAGGCCATGGACAGAATTTTCTCATGTTGGTGAGCGCTGTGGGCTTGAGGCAGAGGAGAGGCCAGTAGGTAGTGGTTTTTCCCGGATTAGGGAAGTCCAGGCTAAGACCTACCAGGGGAAGTGCGGGACAATGGGAGCAACCGGCCGAGGTGCAGCGTCCAGCGCAGTATAAAATATTCAAACATTACTTAAATTTGTAGCAATACTACGTACTGAGGAACCTCTATGGGCCTCACTGATAACATGATGCTTAATAAATAATTTAATGGACGATAAATTGGTAATTTGAACTGGAACTCAGGCATGCAGCAAACATTAAACAAATATGTAACGATTTTGCATGTTAATATTTATACTGTCGCGTTGCAATGGAAGTAGGCTTGATTTCAAAGGCAACTAAACACAGCACTTATAATGAAAGCACGTTTATTACGAACTCAACATACATGAGCACTGACTGTCTCTCAGGCAGAGTGCTCTGCTATTTATACACAGACAGAATTTACCAGAAATTAGAAGAACAGTTAACATAAGAAACAAGTAGAATTTACAAGTGAACATAAGAAAGACGTAGAACCTTCTAGAATTCTAAATTACAAAGAAATAAATTTTTGCCGGTGGGCAGGATTGAACCGGCGACCTTCTGCTCCGCAGTCTGTGACGCTATCCCCTGCGCCATGCCGGCAGTTGGTGTTCGTGGTCTCTCGCGGCATTGCTCCCTTTCCTGGAGAAACAGCGACCCGCTGTTATGATCCCTGTGGAGCCAGCTGCAATGTCCTGGGTCTTGACCGTGTCATGGGTCCTCTGTATGACAGTCCAAGAGAATCCTTCCCTTCTCCGCGATTATCGACGACAGACATTCCTGTCGTGGCTTCATCAGGAACATTACCATCCTTAAAGTCCTTGAACAAGAAGTCATTGTCGTCTACCTGCTCTTCAGGATCGTAGTAAGGCTTCATGTGCAGGACATGAACAATGTCTCTTCGTTTTTTACGTTTCGATGACGGCTCAAAATCCTCAACTTCGTATGTGCCATCTGACAGGCGGCGTATGACACGATACGGACCAAAGTATCGCTTCAATAACTTTTCTGACAGTCCAACCTTCTGTACAGGGGTAAAAATCCATACCAGATCTCCTGGGCTGTACACAACAGGTCGGTGCTTGTCGTTATACTGTTGACGGTCCTTCTCCTGGGCATCCAGTGTCCGTATGCGAGCCAGCTGTCTTGCTTCTTTGACCCTGGTGATGAGCTGTTTAACATAGTCCTGCTGAGTGCCGTCCGGTTGGAACGGGAACAGTGTATCCATTGTCGTCTCAGCTTCACGGCCATGGAGCCTGTGGTGTCTTTTCTTGCGGTATTGTAAGCAAATGTCACAACTGGCAGAATTGAATCCCAATCTTTCTGCTCAACATCGACGTACATCGACAGCATGTCGGCTAACGTTTTGTTAAAACGTTCTGTAAGACCATTTGTCTGAGGATGGTATGCAGTTGTCATTCTGTGAACAATGTTGCACCGTGACATTACCTCTGATACTAGTTTTGACTGGAATACTTCTCCACGATCAGATATCATGACACATGGTGCTCCATGCTTCAAAATAATGTCTTCTACAAGGAATTTTGCGATCTCTGGAGCTTCTGCAGTCGGCACAGGTTTGGTGACAGCGTAGTGTGTGAGGTAGTCAGTGCAGACTATTATCCAACGGTTACCGGTTGTTGACTTCGGGAACCTCCCTAAAAGATCGATCCCATCTCGGTGGAATGGAGCTGCTGCCGGCGGAATCGGTACAAGATGTCCTGGAGGTAATTGCGGCACATGCTTCCGTCGCTGGCACTCTTTACAGTGACTCACATAGTGCTTGACAGATCGGTAGAGACCTTTCCAGTAATACCTGCGTCTGATTCTGTCTAGGGTCTTCACGAATCCCAGATGACCGGATATTGGATCATCATGGAAATATTTGAGAATAGCTGGCTGGAGATGAGCTGGAACAACAAGTAGCCATTTGGGGCCCAGTGGATAGTAGTTGCTCTTGTACAATGTTCTGTTTATAAGTTGGAACTCTCCATTGGTCAGTTCTCCTTTCTCCAAGGCCTCTATCATTTTTAATAGTGTTGGATCTTCCCTCTGTTCAGCTGTAACGTCATCTAATTCAGTGAGAGCTGAAATTTCATTAATTCTGTTGTGTTCCACTAATGGATTCCTCAAAAGGCAGTCGGCATCTTTGTGTTTGCGCCCGCTCTTGAATACCACTGTGACATCGTATTCTTGGAGTCTTAGTGCCCATCTTGCTAGTCGACCTGATGGATCCTTCAAGCTAGTCAGCCAACACAAAGAATGGTGGTCTGTCACGACGGTGAATGGTTTGCCGAATAAATACGGCCGGAACTTGTCGATAGCCCAAATAACCATGAGACATTCTTTTTCAGTTGTAGAGTAGTTTATCTCGGACTTCGAGAGTACTCTTGACGCATAGGCTATCACTTTTTCGACACCTTCCTGAACTTGTACAAGCACTGCACCAATCCCATAACCACTGGCGTCTGTGTGAAGTTCCGTTTCTGCATTCTCGTCGTACAAGGCTAGCACTGGTGCAGAAGTTAGAGCCTCCTTAAGTGCTCGGAAAGCTCTTTCTTTCGTCTCATCCCAGTAAAATTTGGCGTCTCCCTGCAGAATTTCTTGTAATGGACGTGCCTTGTTACAAACATCTCCGTTGACTAGATGGCCCAGGATTTTTATCTCTTTGGCGACGAAGAGGCACTTCTTTGGATTGAGGCGGAGACCTGCAGCCTGAACACACTTCATCACAGTTGACAGGCGACTCAGATGTTCTTCAAATGTTTTAGAGGAAACGACAACATCATCTAAATAGCATAGACACGTCGTCCACTTAAGGTGTCGAAGCAAGTTGTCCATCATGCATTCGAATGTGGCTGGAGCATTATATAATCCAAATACTTTAAATTCATAGAGACCGTCAGGTGTAATAAAAGCCGTCTTCTCCCTGTCAGCTTCGTCAACCTCGATTTGCCAGTAACCTGTCTGCATGTCCATAGTTGAGAAGTATGTAGCTCCTTTCAAGCAGTCCAAGGTGTCGTCAATACACAGCAGTGGGTAGACATCTTTCTCGTGATTCTGTTCAGATGCCGATAATCGACACAGAATTGCCACGTGCCATCCTTCTTCTTTACGAGGACCACCGGAGACGACCAAGGACTCTCCAAAGGTTGAATAATGTCATCTTGCAACATCTTCTCCACTTCCTCCCGAATTATCCGTCTTTCAGCTGGCGACACTCTATACGAACGCTGGCTAATTGGCGGATGATCCCCAGTATTGATACGGTGCTTTATCGTGGGCCATTTCGTCTGACTTTTCCCCTGCTGAGGTGTGAATGCACCCGAAAATTGGTGTAGTATACCTAACACCCGCTAGCGTTGTTCCTTGGTCAGTCCAGGCCCTATTGGCAGTTCCACTTTTGTTTCCTCCAGCGTGTTGTCTCTACTAATAGAAGGGCATGGGTCTTCATTTATGACGTTCAGCTCACCGTCCTGGATTGGTTCAGCTGTCCCGATACACATTCCCTTGGGGATAAGTTGTGACTGCTCGTGACAATTTGTGATCCAAATCTCTCCTTGACCACCGGTAATGCTTATGATAGCCGCTGGTATGTAAATTTCTTTTGTGAACCTGATAAACATTTTACTATCAACAAGAACTTCACAGTTTAACCAGTCATCTGTGTTTGTGACTGCAACTCTTCTCATTGTCAACGGCGATATCGTCACATTGTCAACGACGAATAACTTCCCAGAAAATTTTGTATTACGTGTATCTGGCGGAACAACTTCTTCAATTTGCAGCTCAGATCTTCCACAGTCAATGATAGCTTGGGATGCCTGAAGGAAGTCCCATCCAAGGATGACATTGTGACTACATTCTGTTAACACGACAAATTCAAATGGCTGCGTCCTGTTGTTGATGGTTATTCTTGCGACACAAGTTTCTGCTGGATGGACGTACTTTCCATTCGCGACCTTCAGCACAGTTGCTCCCGTATCACAGAACATTGTCTTATTTCGTGTGCAGCGGTAATTATCCGATAATACAGAAAAAGAGGCTCCTGAATCAAAAAGTGCCCGGACAGGTTGGCCGTCGATTATGACGTCAATGAGATTTCCCGACATCTTGGTGACTGTCATCCATGGAGGATTTTCATCTGCGGCAGCCTCACCTCCGTAGATGGTCGCCTCTCTTAGTTTTCCTGGGTGCGGTGGCTAGGGGAGCAGCTGGTACTTCTGTACGGCGACGGTGAACGGCTGCGGCGCGTCGGGAGCGACCTCGTCTAGGGTACGGCGATGGGCTTCTTCCCATAGGTCGACTGAACTCATCAGCAGGTGACTGCCTTGGATAGAATGGCTGACGTTTTGCGGCAAAATAATCATCGAATACTCGCCTCCCCCTCTGCAGTAGCGTACGATATGTCCAGGGCGACCACAGTGGAAACACAGTGGTGTGTTGTCTTCCGTCCTCCAGACGTCTGTTCTTCTGCAGGGCGTCATAGTTACCGGGGGAGTTGGCTGTGGTTGCGTCGGTCGGTTCATGGGCTGCCGTTTGGCGGCTGCAGCGTAAGTCATAGCAGGGCGACGCCATTCTTCACGTTGGGTGCGATTGACGGGGCAGACAGGAGCTAATGTTTGAAATACCTCGCCCTCAGCGGCGTCGGCTACCTTGTGACTTACAGGGCTCACATCCATGTCCATAATCTGGTGCTCGTTCGGTCTAATAGTCCCGGCTGCCATGCACTGTTGTAATTCTTCTCTCACAATTTGGCGTATGAGAGAAGCCAAGTCCTGCTGGTCTTCCACAACGGCCATAGGGACTACATTTGGGAGTCTGTCATACTTCTCGCGTCCAACACTCCTTTGTTGCATCTCTTCAATACGCTGGCACCACTTGATGAACTCTTCTGTCGTAGCGACATCTTTTATCAGAAGAGCTTGGTACATATCTTCTGCAATTCCCTTCATCAGGTGCGTGATTTTATCCGCCTCAGTCATGTTTGGATTGACTACATTACAAAGGGCCAAAACACTCTTTATGTACGATTGTGTCGGCTCACCATGTCGTTGGGCCCGGTTCTTCAGTTGTTCTTCCACCGATCGGATTTGTCGCTGGCGGTCTCCAAACATTTTCTTAAGTTCCTCCTGGAACGTCTCCTAGTCATTCAACTTGTCTTCGTTGTTTTTGAACTATTGCTGGGCTGTTCCATCCACGGTGATGCAGCTGTTGCACAGTGTACCCGACGCCTCCACCAAACAATGTCGCGTTGCAATGGAAGTAGGCTTGACTTCGAAGGCGACTAAACACAGCACTTATACTGAAAGCACGTTTATTACGAACTCAACATACACGCAGCACTGACTGTCTCTCAGGCACAGTGCTCTGCTATTTATACACAGAAAGAATTTACCAGAAATTAGAAGAACAGTTAACATAAGAAACAAGTAGAATTTACAAGTGAACATAAGAAAGACGTAGAACCTTCTAGAATTCTAAATTACAAAGAAATAAATTTTTGCCGGTGGGCGGGATTGAACCGGCAACCTTCTGCTCCGCAGTCCTTGACGCTATCCCCTGCGCCACGCCGGCAGTTGGTGTTCGTGGTCTCTCGCGGCAATACAACTGTGATACAAAGACGAGCGTGGGCTCACATTATTCATTCTGTCTATGTGCATCTGCTAATATGAATATATTTTATGAGAGGTGTTGATCTGATGCAGAAAATGCATTTTAATTATGAGAAAAATAACATACCAGTCACTACCACATTTATATCCAAGACAATTACACAGATAGCATGGCAATGTTTGCATATAAAGTTATTTCAATAATTATTTCATATGATATCCCTGTAAATAGTATGTAATTTTTATGTTAAATGTTCATTTAAATAGAATTCCAATTGTATGTGCAGGTATACAATTTAAATAACTTATGCAAGTATGTGTATGTCCATGTAAGTGTATAAGCAAATATTATTTCATGTATTTCATAACTATTGCAATTTTAAAACAAATGTTAGAAATGTATGTGGCTGAACTCTGTGCATCTTGGCTATGCTTTGGGCAATTTGGAATTTGATGACGTAGGAGTAAAACCAGTTAGCGCGCATAAAAGGGCGCACGTGGCCTTTATACGGGGCAGTCGGAGGGTAGCTTACCTGCATGGGGGATGCGTCGGTCTCTGCCTCGAGTTGGCACTGTGTTTGTTTGTGCAGACGAGTCAGTTTTCCGAGCACTTGGTCGGAGGCTCTGTTATTCGCCGCTACGATGGCAGTATTTATCTTGATTCAGTGTGTGTTTATGTGTGTCCGAGGTGGGCCACAACATCAGTCAGTGCAACGATTTCAACATGTGTAAATTTATCGAGGTGGAAGACCTTTTGTAGCTGCAATAAGGAATGCATGTGTTTACTTGGAGGTAGCTTGCTGAAGAGCGTATTGAAGTGAAGTACATGCTGAGATATTAGTTTAGCGGAAAGTTACCGTGTGAATTTGTGTCTTGAAACAGTGCTAATTGTGGAGAGACGAAGTGATAATAGAAGTACTTTGGTTTTGATAGCATCAAGACACTAAAACAGTCAGTGACAAATAACATTTTATTTATGGGGGCTCACGAGCTATGAACAGTGGTAAATTAAATGTGCCAGAGGCCAGAAGCATCAGCCATCAGGGATTAAGGAATTAGAAATAAACCGAACTACATCATTTGAACTGAAATAGTGTTGATGTTTTGATTTACACACCCTCATCTTTCAGAACTTTGAATATTTTATTTATTTGTTGTATATGCAGGGAAAAGGCAGGAACTGTGCACAATCATACCCCTAGGCTAAATTACAGACAATACAGCAGGTTGTTTATGTTTTAACATGTGCAGTTTTCAAAGACGAGACTTTATTGTGCAGTTGTGCTGCAGTTTTGGTTCGTTTGTTGTTCTGTCTCTAATCTTTTTGCGTCTTCCCCTCACAGCTGGACTGGTTGGTAGTGCACACTGAACACTATGACTTCATCTGTTCTATATGGGCATCCATACCCTGCCAAGTAGAGTGTCATCATGCCAATTGCTTAGTGTGAACCATTCCCCAATGTTCTTGGTGAAGTAAGTTCAATACTTTATTCTGCAGACATCGCGACACATGCACTTGTCCACTCTCATTTGAAACTAGAATGACACATCTATGTACTGAAAATTAATTTATTCTAGCAAAATAGCAACACACCAGTTAATTTTGAATGTCACGTTGTGAACGAGGCCATTCTGTTAGAATGTAGTGCAGCGAAATCTGTAAATCGGGGTGTGTTTCTATGGCCTGAGCAATTTTCCTATAGTCCAATGGGAAGGATTGTAACAAAATATCTTCCTGTGCATCTATCTGACAACAAGACATCTCAGAAGCATCAAAGTCTTAATCAAAGTCAATTGGAAGATGGGAAAGTGCATCAGCATTTCCATGGCGAGATGTGGGTATGTACACAATCTTGTACTGATACTGTGATAAGAGCAGTGCCCAACGTTGCAATTTGTGTGCCATGTGAGTAGGAATTGGCTTGGCTGGATGACACAATGGCTGCAATGGCTTGTGGTCAGTGACTAAATAAAATTTTTTCCCATCACGTGTTCTAGATACTGCAGTTCTGGTTTGAAAAAGTCATACTTATTTAAGCGACACTTGAGACCTGCATCAGACAAAACTTGAAATAATTTTCTCAAATTTGCAATGTGTTCTTCTGGGGTACGGCCTGACATTACTATGTTGTCCCTGTAGTTTGTACAACTAGGCACCCGAGCTGTGAGCTGTTCCAAATATCTTTGAAAAATTGTGGGTGCAGATGCACTGCCAAATGGCAGACACAAATTAAACAAGCCCAGATGAGAATTGACAACACAAATTTTGTGTAATTCTTTGTCAAGTGGCAGCTGAACCAAGGCATTGCTTAAATCTATTTTTGAAAAATATTTTCCTGTACCTAATCTGTCCATTAAATCTTCTGGTTTTGGCAAAGGATAACTGTCTACAACTGTTTGTGGATTTATTGTGGCCTTGAAATTAACACAAATGCAGATGCTACCTGATGGCTTTGGAAAAATTACAAGCAGACTCGCCCACTGGCTGGCTTGTATTGGCTCAATTACACCATTTTCTTGCAATGTGTGCAGTTCTTGTGCTACTTTGTTGCGTAAAGTGAGTGGTACATCACGAGCTTTGCAAAATTTCGATGTGGCAGTTTCCTTCAGAGTAATGTGTGCAGTCAAATCTTTAGCTTTTCCTAGTCCTGCAGAAAATAAATCTGGAAAGTTTTTCTGCAACCTGTCTACACAGCCTTTAGCATCAAAATTGTTCGCAACTAAGACATTGTCTTGCAGAGTAAAACCAAAAAGATCAAAATAATCTAAACCAAAAATATTCTCTCCTTCAGAAGACTGAAGCACTTGAAATGTCACTGTGTGCATTTGCGTACGGTATACTGCAGGTGGTGAACACTGTCCTAGTACAGGAATGTCATTGCCATTGTATGCTGTTATCCTTGTTTTATTGCAAGAAAGTCATGGCTATCCTAACTATTCATAAGTTTTATGATTGAGCAATATGCCTGATGCACCTCTGTCTAATTGAAAGTTTACAGAAATGTCATTCGTACGCTAAGTGACATACATTTTTCTGGCCTGGTGTACAACTTGTGCTACTTCCGTGTCCTTGTTGTTATGAGGGGCAGCCACTGGTTTGGAAAATACTGCATTGATTGAATACGTATTGTCTTGTCACTGTTTGGGCAGGGAGGGCAAATTCTGTTTCTTTTGCTGTAAGTAATCTGTTTGTATATGACCTTTCTTGCCGCATGCATAGTATTTCGCTCACTGGGACAGACAGTTCTGCTTTTTGTGCCATGAGAAACATTTATGGCAAGTCTTCACTTCCTTATTAGGCAAGGCTCTGTGTCTATCAGCATGTTTACAGTTTGAGCGGGCAGGCGGAAATGCACGGCACTTGACCTTGTGCTCGCCAGCTTGTAACTTAGCTGTAGTACGCAGTGGAATTGAATCAAAGTTTTCCGCTGCCACAGTACCTAAATTGTACTGTTCAAAAATCTGTTCTACTTGATGGAAAGTCGGATCTGATTTTTAGAATCTGCTCACTAAGTCTACTGTCAGGAATATTATAGACAATAGCGTCACGTAACATCACATCTCAATACAAAGCTCTACATGAATATTTAAATTTACACTTTCTAGTAAGACTTTGAAGACCTGTTATCCACTGCCTGTATGTTTGGTTCAGATTATTCCTACACCAGAAAAACTGATACCTAGCGGCCACTATATTGATTCCTGGCTCTGAATCACAAGAAAGTTCAGAAGGCTCTGCGGTGGGAAACAGTTTTTTCACAAGACGGACCTACACATGACAGGAAAAAGTGTAGTTTGACAGTACCTTGTATCTTGTGAACTGTGGCGTATACTTCAAACTGTTGCAGCCATTCAGTCCATTCCTCATTTGCTTCTTCATACAGGTGGAATGGTAGAATTACTAGAGGGGAAGGAGAGGGAAAAGGAAATGATGAGGGTTTTAAGGGAGTGGGTAAGGAGCCATTCCAATCCCGGGAGAGGAACAACTTACCTTGGGGGAAAAAAAGGAAGGTAAACAAAACACACACACACACACACACACACACACACACACACACACACACACACAAACGCAAACACACCTAGGCAGACATGCCATAGAAAGCAAAGAAGTTAGACAGAGATACCACTTGAGGCAGAGTCTCTGTCCAGAGATCACAGGCAAAGATGTTATTGAATGGTGGGCGGGATTTGAATTTACGGAGGTTGAGACCAGGTGGGCAACAGGAAGTGAGAATATGCTGAAGGGCAAGTTCCCATCCCCAGAGCTCTGAAAGATTGGTGTTGGTGGGAAGTATCCAGATAACACAGATGGTGTAACACTGTGCCAAGATGTGCTGGCCGTGCACCAAGGCATGTTTAGCCACTAGGTGATCCTCATTACCAACAAACACTGTCTGCCTGTGTCCGTTCATGCGAATGGACAGTTTGTTGCTGGTAATTCCCATACAGAACGCTTCACGGTGCAGGCATGTCAGTTGGTATATTACTTGGGTGCTATCGCAAATGGCTCTGCCCTTGATCACGTACACCTTGCGGGTTATGGGACTGGAGTAAGTGGTGGTAAAAGGGTGCATAGGACAGGTTTTACAATGGGGGTGGCCACATGGGTAGGAGGAGCCAGAGGGTAGGAAAGGTGGTTTGAGTATTTCACAGGGATGGATTAGGAGGTTACAGAGGTTAGGTGGGTGGCAGAAAGACACTCTCGGTGGATTGGGAAGGATGTCATGAAGGATGGATCTCATTCCAGGGCAGGATTTACATTGTATCCTTGCTGGAGAGCCACATTCAGACTCTGCTCCAGTACTGGAAAGTATCCGGTGACAAGAGGGGCACTTCTGGGGTTCTCCTGTGGAAGGTTCTGAATTTGGGGGGATGAGGAAGTGGCTCTGGCAATTTGCTTCTGTACCAGATAAGAAGGATACTTGTGGAATGTGAAAGTTGTTATTAGGTTATTGGTGGACCGGTTCAGGGATTTGGGACTGTAGCAGACTCATTTGCCACAAAGACCTAAGCTGTAGGGAAGGGAACATGATGTAGAATGGATGGCAGCTGTCATAATGGAGGTACTGTTGTTTATTGGTTGGTTTGATGTGGACGGATGTGTGAAGTTGGCCGTTGGACAATGGAGGTCGACATCGAGGAAAGTGGCATGGGATTTGGAAAAGGACCAGGTGAATTTGGTGGGACCAAAGGAGTTGAGGTTGGAGGGGAAATTCTGGAGTTCTTCTTCACTGTGAGTCCAGACCATGAAGATGTCATCAATGAATCTGTACCAATCTTTGGGTTGATAGGCTTGGGTATCCAGGAAGGCTTCCTCTAAGCATCCCATAAGTAAATTTACGTACGAGGGGCCCATCCTGGTTCCCATGGCTGTTTCCTTTAGTTGTTAGTATGTATGGCTGGCTAGGGTAATAAGGAAATAGGTTTTAGGTAGGGTTGCAGGTGGTCGGCGTGAAAGGAAGTACTCCATCCCAGCTAGGCCCTGGGCGCGCAGGATGTTTGTGTATACGGAAGTATAATCAATAGTTACAAGGATGGTTTCCACAGGTAACAGGTTGGGTAAGGATTTCAGGCGGTGGAGAAAATGGTTGGTGTCTTTGATGAAGGATGGGAGACTGCACATAATGGGTTGAAGGTGTTGGTCTATGTAGGCAGAGCTTCGTTCTGTGGGAGCTTGGTAACCGGCCACAATGGGCTGGCCTGGATGATTAGGTTTGTGAATCTTTGGAAGTAGGTAGAAGGTAGGGGTCCGGGGTGTCAGTGGGGTCACGAGTTTGATGGATCAGTTGAAAGGTTTTGTAGGGTGCCTAAGGATCTGAGGATTCATTTAAGCTCTGCCTGGACATCAAGAATGGGACTGTCTTGACAAACTTTGTAGGTAGTGTTGTCTCAAAGCTGATGCAGTCCCTCAGCCACGTACTCTTGCTGATGAAGTACCACGGTCATAGATTCCCTTGTCTGCTGGGAGAATGACGATGGAATGGTCAGCCTTCAGATCACGGATAGCTTGGGATTCAGCTGCGGTAATGGTGGGAGTAGGATTAAGGTTTCTCAGGAAAGACTGAGAGGCAAGGTTGGAAGTAAGGAATGCCTGGAAGTTTTGTTGAGGGTGATTTTGAGGAAGAGGGGGTGGGTCTCGCTGTGACGGAGGACGGAACTGTTCCAGGCAAGGTTCAATTTGAATGATGTCTTGGGGAGCTGGATCATTAGGAGTAGGATCATTTTTCTTTGTGGCAAAGTTATATCTCCAGCAAAGACTATGAGTATAGGATAGTATCGATTTACTATCCTATAACAGCTAACCT
The DNA here is from genome assembly GCA_026315105.1 of Locusta migratoria. Lineage (NCBI taxonomy): Eukaryota > Metazoa > Arthropoda > Insecta > Orthoptera > Acrididae > Locusta > Locusta migratoria. The sequence continues at coordinate 327,613,711 of CM048747.1, read as the reverse complement.
ATTTAGTATGGATGCCTTCCAGACTTTTGGCATTTCAATTTCAAACAAGGTTCATTTGGTTTTGGGTCAAGTGCTATACCCGGTGTTAGAGGGTCTTTGCTCAGAATTTACTATGTTATTCTTGCCAAGATTAGGCTGTACTTCCACTTTTCAAGCTCACATCACAAATACATTCATTATAATACACAAGTGCGATATTTGTTTTGTAATTCAGATTAAATTTATGTCTCTACTGGGTTTTTATTGTTACCTGATATTAATGCTGTTCATTTATATATCTGCATTCAACGAGATAAAACTTCATGGAGTGATATCTGCAGCGAATTGAACTCTATCTGCCTTCTTTTTCTTTAGTCAAGGGCATTATGTGATTCGTCACACCCCTTGTGGCTACTGGAGCTGCACAGCATCCCTACTTTATAATGCCTCACTGCACCCCTTGAAAGGCCAGTGTGGCAGTAGTGGTGACACAAAAATAGACCCGTTGTTTTACTGACATACTGAATAGTGCAAGATATGTGCAGAACATTGTGCAAATGTTTCTTAATTAACTTAGTGAAACAGATGGAAACTTTGAATAGGATTAGACAAGAGCTCATATAGATACGCAATTCACAAAGTGTTCCATGACAGTGTCATTAGCAACGGCATCTGACTTCACCAAATGTAATTTGCAGCATTGGCCCTTAATGTTTTATTTTAAAAAACCACAGATCGATTTCGATCACATAATGATCATCTTCAGTGTCCTTCCAACTATAGAACAATATCAAAGATCAGTATGGAATACACACAAATACAAATTGAACTGGAATACCACATTAAATATAATATACAGACACCATACATACCGAGCATATGCATGCCCTGAATGCAACTGCAACGGTAATTTGCAGTGTCAAAGTTTGAAATAAAAATAAAACATTAACGGCCAATGCTGCAAATTACATCTGGTGAGTTCATCATTGTGTGGTCGTGGAGCACCTCCAAGTAATGGAATCAAACTTGAAAAAAAGGCATCTGACTTGTTGAGTTTAACCTCGTGTGATTTCTATTTGTGGGGAGCACTAAAGGATAAATTGTATACAACAAATCCACATACATTAAAGGAACTAAAGCAGGCATAGCCAAATACCACCCTGCGAGTGCAGGTGCTCTTGCCGTGCCCGCGGGCGGCCTTTGCCGCGTCTCTGCCCCCGCACTGTGCACAGTGGCATGTGGTGCACAAGCGACATGGTCATGGCTGGGGCCGTGAACTATAGAATACTCCGCCCGCAGGGCACAGGCGTACCCGCCGGGTGGAAATGTTGGCCATGTCTGAACTAAAGGATAACATCCATGAGTCTTTTAATTCAGTTTCTCAAAGAGAATTACATTGTGCGATAAACAATTTCTTTAGTACTTGCCAAAAATGCGTGGAAAACACTGCCTGATAGTTCCAGCATCTCGTTACATAATATGAGTGAGTACAAAAGTTATTTGCACATATTTTAAATTCAATACTGTGGCCGTAAAGTAGACGGGCAACACAGCATCTGATTTGCCTGGCGGCATCTAATGCTCCGTGCATCCAAGCATCTAATAGACGGAACACCATTTCGAACTGTCAGGAAACCAGTGAAAATAAAGTGCTTTAAAATTGGTACAATACAAGTAATACAAAATAACAAGAGAAAAATTCTGTATCAAAAGCCACAGCACACCCTCAATTTATTTTCTGATACTTGCACTCTCTACAAACAGTAAAATACTGAAAAGCATTTACATTCCTGTATCAGATACAGGAATGCCAGAAATGGGTGTCATTCATATCGGTATGTTACCTTTCAAGATTTTCCTGTCAGTAGTGTATACTTGCATTGGAAGATATAGCTTCTGTACACAAGTGTACTTCAGTTTACAATACAAGAACAAAAAGGTGTTTACTTACTTTCTAAACAGATTAATCTTTCTGTTGTGACTGATGTTGAAATAATCAACCACTCTTTGCAAATGAAACAACTTCGTAACTTTCCTTTCTATTGCAAAAATAGACAAATAACTTAGGTGTTTGTCAGACATTCCTAAAATAATGTTTTACATGCCATTTGGACGAAAATGTTCGTTCAAATGATGTAGAGGATGCTGGAAAAGTCACTGCTATTTGATTTAATTTGTACAGATCATGTAATACAAGTTAATATTGCTCTAACAAGTTGAACAATGCAAATAAATTGTCAGTCTTCACTGCATTTTGCTGTTCATGTCTTATGATAAGATTTTTTAATATCCTAATTTCTGCCTCTAACGATTCAGTATTGCACAAATAGTTCTGTGCCAATGGCGAAAACATTTTTTTATCCATAACATTTTCATTTCTGTGTTTAAACAAGTGATTCCTTTAATTATTCCACAGTTTGTAATAAAACATCTCTGAAGTTCGCTGTCTACTACATGCAAAACTGTATCAAAAACTAACGATTTGAAATCAGTTGGTGTACAGGTTCCAGATTGTCTTTATTCAGCAAATCACAAACCTATTCACCCAGTATGTTTTGGCTATCTGTGGGAATATCTGCACCTATTTTTGTTTCACATCTACACTTTCTTTTCATACATAAGTGAATCCTGAGTCTGATGCACACATTTATTTGAAATGATCCTGTCTGTCTCCACTAAGTTGTTGCAGCAACAGTATCACAGTCTTTGCCCTGAAGAAAATATGAAAGTGACTTACACTTTTCTAACAAACATGTGAACAGGCATAAATGAAAAATAAAAGTAAAGAATAACTTTGCAATAAATCCTGATGCTTCTGCAACTCTTTCTGAATTTTGTCCCTGAATGTTTACTAAAGTTACAATGATAGCTTCACTTGCCTTCTTCACAGCCAACCATGAAGCATACCGTCATGGCCATAGAGTCTCACTCAACTTTTTTCATTCCATTTTTCGAATCCTTATTTTTATTTGTGTGTCAATAAGCATTTGATGCACTTCCGACCCATTGACAAGATTTAACTTACAATATATTTAATGTGTGTAGATGGCTTGCGGGACTTCCCTGCATAAAAGAGCTTGGACATTTGCACAGGAACCATGCACAATTGCAGCTCAATCATACATATGTTCAACACAGCAATTTATATTAACTCCACAGTTTGCTAGTTACTTTTTAATGCAGACGAACAAATAAGAAGCAAAATATTGCAGGTTCAAAGCCTAGAATCTTTATGTATATGTTACCATCTAACAGTACTAAATGAAAATTGATAGTTGCTCAGTTTTTTTTAACAATCTTTGGACTCATCAACCATCAGAGCAAAATACTGCACTTCTTTCACTTCATCTGTGATATGTTCTAGTACAATATTGTTTATGGTGCTAAGAATTCCATTTTGTATATAATTATGTGTGTACTTTTCCCTTTTACATTCAAGTTTTTTCCAAACACTTTGATCTTTTCCCCCCTATACATTCCCTTAACTATAAAACATTTCCCTTATTTGCACTATCTTTCGATTCATTATCTCTCTGAGCTATTTCTTGAAGAGGTACGAACCTAAATACATCGGCAATCGTTTCTGTTTCCTCTGGTTTCTTGAACTTCCAGAGCATTTATTTTGTCTAGCAGAGTAGAAACTAAAACTGATGAATTCTCTCTAAACTTAGTAATCAGATTTTTGAAAGATTTCCAATGCCACTACAGCACTTTTGTGCGTCAAACTGTTTACATGCTGCCGAAATTAGACTCTGTTGCTCTCTTTCAGTTAGTGAAATCCTCACTTACAAAACTAAGAAATTCACTTTTGTGTCTTGAATTTGTAGACAGAAAAATCAATAGACAAAACAAAATGCAGCGTCATTTAAGATACTATATCCAGGCATGAATGAATTTTGCACCAACCTGGCTTGAAATTTCTTTTTCTGTCTCCAAACATGCAAAAAGGAAAATGTCTTAAAGAGGTTGATTTTTGGTCCATCAGTAGCTTTCATAGACATGTCACACAGTGAAGCATGTGGATTAGCATTGCTGCTGCCTCTGGCTGCTTCTAATGATAGGTAAAGAACATAAAGCTGTACCTATATTTTCACTGAAGTTTTCATTTCACAACTGTTTTAATCCCTTTTGTACTTCCATTTCATCATCAGTGAACACAATTTATTCTACTTCACTTTCTGGATTGTGAAAACTAACTCAGTTTCTGCACTTTCACACGGAAACATTGTAATTTCCTCATTTGATTTAATATTTTTGTTGCCGACTGAAGTAGTCTGATGTGCAAAGCCATTTTGCCATGTTACTACACTTTTGATTAAAAAAACATGCACAATTCACACAAAAACACACTGAACGTGATGATAACAACTATGCTTTTATTGTTTACCCTTAAACACATGAAAACGCTAAACAGAAATGGGGAAGAACCGGTTATTCGATATATCGATTGATTAGTTTGTTTGCTTGCATGGATCAATCAATAATTTTATGTTCACTTCATCGTCATAAGATTCGCTTTGAATGTTTTTGTTTTATTTGACTTTGAATCTGAAAGTTATGTGACTTATTTGGGCCACCCCTGCCCACCATCAACATGCAGCAGTGGATTCTGTGACTAATCAATACAGGTGGAGTGTCCAATAGTAGTGGTACTACAACAACAATAAGCTTTATGCCCTATGACTTGCAATGAGCAGAGGCGTATAACTGTAAGTAGTATGTCAGCTTCTTTATACTATAGTGAAGTGTTTCTCGTTGGTATGTCAAAAGACCAGTTGTTCTCAACTACTTTATAGTTGGGTATACTCTGCTGTTTTGTGATCATCAGAAAAGCTGAAAGTGACCTGTCATCAATATGTTCACATCTACAGGGTTACTTCTAGAAATTAGTTTTTCCAATTTAATGATATTTGTGAAATACCTTTGTCACACAGGTGCATTTACAGCATAGTGCAAGTATGATAAGAGTTAATGAGTGATTCATGTGTTTTGTCCACCCAGTTTTACAGTGGTATTGTTATTTCTCCATCATGAATTTATCTTTGATGCCAACAGCCAATAACTGTAATTTAATTACTCTAAACATATGTTTACCGAGGAAAAGAGAGTATTCAAAACATAGAGGAGGAGAGACATGTTAATATACTGTTGCTGATAAAGTTATTGGAGAAGGGAGAGACTCTGAATGAACAAAGATGGGAAAGCAAATAGACTTGTGGTGGTGTGTCCACATTGATATATATACACTAATGTGTATCTTTGAGCCAATATCTTTGGAGCCAGCTTCTCTGAGCTCTGTCAGCCATGTAGTTAGTCTGGATTTGTACTTGAAGCTATCAACAATAAAGTGCATTTCTAGCTCATATACGTGGTTTCTCTGGGGCTCAAACCCTCTTGAACCCCATACTGGTGACCCCAAGTTTCTTTTTACGTTCATTTGACCACACAAGTGAAATCTGCAACTTTTTCGTCGGTTTTTCGCCAAAAATACGACTTGCCACCAGCCAACAATCAACGTCCACAATGACTTCAGCATTCCAGACTTCGCCCGGATTTCACTTCGATCCTCTACATGTTCAACAAGTGCCTAATCTGCATGATACAATGAGTGCTTCACCTTTGTCCTCACCGCAAGATTTTTTCGCCACTCTGCGTACTACGAGTGCAGTCACATATTTTAAAGATTCCAGCTTTGCTACGCCCAATGTGCTTCATGTTGTTTCACCTTTATTTAGTGATTCTAATTTTCTAAATGTATTTTTATCAGACTTGCAAAATTTGAATAATGGACTTCCAACCGCCGGTTATGTAGTTGGTCAACAATGTGCTACACTGCTGCCACATTCTAACTTTATTCTTCCGTTGGGACACAGTGACTTTAGTGATTTAGCAATTTCAAGTTTTCCTACAAATCATCCTTCCAGTTCGGATCAGTTTTGTCATGCTCCGAGCATGCATTTATCTGCATGCGCAATGAACATTCCAGACAATGCCGTTGCTGCAAGTTACATGCAAGTCTTTCCCGTGTGTAAACAGTACAAGTGTTGTTGCTTCAAACTACCACTGTAGTGACATTGCATTTTAACATCCTGTGCCCTGTGATGGGGTTTATGTGCAGCCATGTGCTACATCAGGTGATGCGTCTGCCGCGCCGCACTTTCAAATGACTGATACATTTGGACCGCCTGTTTATGCGGAATGTTCTGGTGCCTCTGCCGCGTTGGTCTACAGTGCCGTCACGTCACACCGGGTTTCCGATCTACTGCTCTCGTTTCTTGCCCTGCCAGGGACATCCGCCGTGCCGCGTGAACTTCATACCTCACCTCAACAAGTGTGCTGCGTTTCCACTATCGTCGAGTATCTATTTCCAACACCCTGTGAGTGCTTTCAAGTTCAGACAGAATCTCTTGTGACATCCGTAAAAATCTATTTGTGCCTACACTGGAATACACACCTCACTTACCTGCTGTTGTTGGAGTACGCTCACGCAACACAGATAACACATGCAAGTCACCTTACTCGCCTCAACGCCCACATGCGGCCCGAGTTCAAGCCTCGCTGTCTCCTTCTTTGCTGATGTTCAAGCTGGCCGCTCTGCAGTGAGTTATTATGATTCGTCGAGTAGCTTCAAAGGGTAATTGCACCCAGGTCAGCACTTGTGTTCACCCCACTAGTGTTATTAGTGATGATGTATCTGCACACAAGGTTACCAACGCTTGTGACAGTTCTGTTTCCCTGCGGCATTCCTCCACGAGTGCTAGTAAAAGAAACTTGGTTGCTATGCCAACGCCTCGCTCGGATGCACCGCCAGCACTTCGTTCTACTCTAGTGGACACCTTCCACATTATTCTTTCTCCTCCCGCGTGATGATCTTCTGTTTTGTGCTCTCCCGCCCTGTTGTCAAGCACAAATCTGAAGCTTCAATTTCTCCGACTAGCATGCTGCCGCTCGAGTGTGTTCGTCTTTGGAACTGCTTGGACACATTTCACGCACCGCCATGTTGTGCTCATGTGACAGTGCCTACACCATGCATGCCGGCAGCCGATGTGTCAACTACCTCGGCACTTTGACTCTCCTTGGCTGCCCCGAAAGCTTCCGAGCTACCGTGCTGCCTTCGAGTGCTCCACCAGCTAGTACTTCATCGCCTTAGCATTCCTCAGCTCCCATGACAGCTTCCGAGACACCCCCCACCACCATGCTGGCCTCGCGTGCACCGCTGGTTGGCGCGACTACTACTTCAGCGCCTCAGCTCTTCTCGGCTGCCACGACAACTTTTGAACCTTTCCCGCTGTTGCGCTACACTTGCACGCATGACGCTACTATTTCACTGCCTCTGCTTTCCTTGGTCATCACAAAAGTTCCCGAGCCGCCTTCCGCTGCCTCGCTCAGTGCTACGCCCCTTGACGCACGTTTCCTGTGTGGCCTCGCGCTTTCACACCAAATGTCGCGTGTGCAAAGAAACAATCACTTGCCACCGTGCCCGTTGACAAGACAAGGTCTAATGGATTGCTATGTTGAACCCTGGGCCCCACCCACCGATGTCACTGACACATGCTGCGCCTTGGTCATCCCCCCTCTCCCGCCTCATCAGAGAGTACTCCTACTGCAGGAGGGGGCTATGTGGCGACGTATCCACATTGAAAAATATACTAATGTGTATCTTTGAGCCAATATCTTTGAAGCCAGCTTCTCTGACCTCCTTCGGTCATGTAGTAGTCTGGATTTGTACTTGAAGCTGTCACAATAAAGTGCATTTCTAACTCATATATGTGGTTTCTCTGGGGCTCAAACCTCTCTCGAACCCCATACACTGTTTCACAAAGGAACCATCACTACATTTGCTTTAAAATTTTACAGAAACCATGGAAAATCCAAATCTGGATTGTCACATCGGAATTCATGATAAAGAGTTCACTTACGTATTGTACCTTCTTGTTCAATAAGGCATTAAAGGTAACTTCCTTTGTGGATTAACATATGTTGGCACTTCAATTTGCTTATGTAGTCTGGCAAAGCTAGGTTTGCAACAGCAAACATTACAGTTTCATGGTCTCTATATGGTTCACTGTGGTTAACAACAAGAAATTACAGTAAAAAGAGGAGATTTTAAGTTAAGCTATGGAGTAGAATAAAGAATGACTTCTAATGTGAAACTTCCTGGCAGATTAAAATTGTGTGCTGGAACCAGGACCTCGCCTCCTACTTTCCAAACTTCACAGAAGTTCTCCTGCGAAACTTGCAAGACTAGCACTTCTGGAAGAAAGTTTCATTCTGGACTTGTAATGTGTTGCAGAGCTTATAGATGTCATCAAACCAACAAGCAGAGGAACTGACAGTACTGACTGTCATGCATGATGTTTCTTGAACCTTGAACATGTCTTGCAACACCACCTCTTCATCCGTAGGTTAACTAGGTATTCTCAGGACTTATTCTCTCCCCCCCCCCCCCCTCTCCCCAATTCCTTAGAAGTATGTTTAAGATTCTTCAAGATTCAATCATTTTCCTACATCAAGTGCCATAAGAAGTTTCACACATATTGCTAACTATTAAGGAAAATACAATTATATGCAGTAACTTCCTGCATGTCTGATTGGCTTGATTACTTGTTGACTAACAGGATCAAATAGGTTGGTGAATATTCAACAGAAATCAAAGTATTATTGGGGTATATCTTTAGGAAGACCAACAGGACCCCTAATTTTCTCAGTGGTTGTAAATGATTTAGAAGGTGGAATAAAAAGTACTATAACATTGTTTGCTGATTCAGTAGTGAGCAGGAAAGTCATATTGTTGAATGACTTACAAGGAGATGCAACTCTCAATACGTCTTGAGAAAATCAAGTTGAAGTTTTGCAAGTAAAAGTTACGTACCAATAATTAAAACAGTCACAATGTCTGTCGGCATTGCTCAGGTGGTAGTGTTCTGGCCTCCGAGCCATATAGTCGGTGCTTCGAATCCCACTGTGACATGTATTTTTTTCGTTTTCGAATTTAGTCATAAAAAACATTTAGGTATCTCTAATTCCACATGTGTCAGTTTTTGTTTACGTGTATGTAGAAGAGCTGAACATCTTGTCGTCACGTAGGTTAGCTGCTTGCAAAGCCATTAGTGGCTATGGAAATGACTTTCCAAAAACAGCGTCGTAGTTCTTCACAAACTAAACAATCAAAGATTACCATCGTCAACTAATAGTGAAGCCAATACTTAAAAAAAATGTGACTTATGTATTTTTGATTGAAACCATCATTATTAACAACCTTCTATAAAATATAGAAAATTATGAATAAACAAAATTATGTGCACTTTTCATAAAAGTTACTATTAGATATTAAACTTGTGTAAGTATTGGAACACTACGGGAAAAAAAAAAAAAAAAATAAAATAAATAATCTGTCACGACAGGATTCGAACCACCGACCCTTCGGTTATAAGGTCAGAATGCTACCATCTGAGGTACACTGACAGATGATACAATTCATTTGACGATGGGTTCTTACGTTCACTTGCAAAACTACAAAGTCGATTTTCTCAAGAATTTTTGAGAGCTGTTTCGAATGGCTTTGGCTGATTGTTATTTGAGTTCTGAACTTCACGTTCCATAAATATAAAAAAATTCTACAATCCAATACCCATGTGGTCTCCTTGTTAGATAAAATGTCTGCTTGGTTTAATCAATAGCAGCTCTCTTCTACTGTGTATAAATGCATCTTAATGCCTGCTATAAAGAGAAATAACTTTATAATATTTGATTAAAAAATAACATCTTAAGCATGTGACATTTTATAAGCAAGCATATTAATCATTTCACCTGCTGTTGCAAATAGTCCTAAACATTTTCTATGAGATTAAGAGTGATTTAGTTGGGCAGTCAAGGCAAGTCAGGGATCCCGAGTGTTCATCATGCATGCAACTCTGTGAACACTACTATTCTTATCTTAGAAAATATGAATGCCACTAGAATTGTCTTCCTAGATGTGTAGACGAAAGGTCAACATTTGATCACCAAAATATGTTGAAATAAATATCCTGGTTTATGTTGATGGTAACCCGAGTGATAAGGGCAAGTTATTGCATGAAAAACAGCTCCAAACATTACAGAAGCAGTACTGGCTTGAAGAAGCCCTCCACACACATAAATGTTGTTCTCAACACCTTGAATCATGTGAAAGGAGGTAAAATTTTGATTCTTTGGGCCACACTATTCACCTCCAGCTATAGTCAAGTTTTATTTGTTTGGCACATTGAATATGTGATGGTGTGAGTGGTCTTTTGTGTTGTATCCTTCCAGTGTGCAAAGTAAGCAGTCCGCTTTCCTTTATTCAATAAAAAACTTCTTGAAATGGATCCACATTCACTAGCAGCAGCAATTTCTATGCTTCAAAAGAACTATCGCTGATATGGCCTGATGCTTGCCTCCAGCCCTTGTCACTTAGGTCCTTTTATCATACCTTATCAGGTTTCACACGGCCGCAAGTGGTATAACATTTTTTGCCGACATCTTGGACAGCCTATAGTGCGGTCATGCGCACTTTCAAATGTGACAGCTATTTTCTTCAATTCCATTTATGTCTACATATCAGTCCATCTTAACACTGTAACATATGACATTCACAGTCATGGGAGTACAGTTACTGAATACATTTCTGTGGATCTAAGGTTGTTTTTCAACTTGTAAATGCATAGGTTAGATTAATACTTGTTCCACAGATCACGAATACTGCATTTCCTAGATGAGGAACATGTCAGTTTACTAAACTGTATATTTATGTGATAGTAGAAGACATTCAATTTTTTCAACTTTGAAAATTTTATTTGTTTATGTTACGTAAAATTACTAATATATAGCTAAAAATCAATCTACAGACTACTAGTCATTCAAAAATTATTTTAATTTATTTTTAAATGGTGGTTGGCTATCTATAAGACTTGGTAAATGGCCAAAGACTTTTGTGGCAGCATGATTCGCCCTTTTTGTACCAAAGTTAATCCACTCCATGGGGCCTTTCCGTTATGTGTTGCAGTGTAGAAGTCGCCACCTAATTTAAGTATAAATTTTTCGACCGAAGGCAGTAGTGTGTCAAGATGGAAAATGTGAAATAGCAGCAAGCCATTTCAAAAAACACTGTGCCAATTTCACAAAAGACAATGAACATTAGCACCAAATTCAACAAGCTTCTATCTCCAACTTGCTTTGACAAGAAAAAACTAGCAGAAAGCAAGTGGGAGGTCTCAAGTGCAAATTATTCATTTCAGTTAACATAACTATATTATTTTTGCGTTACTTGATGTTTTCCTGACAGATTACTTGAAAATATCGTTTTCAGGTAATATGTCATAACTACACATATTTTGTTGGTGCAACTGGCTGACATCTTCAGGTACAATGGACACATTGCTGGGCCATGACCCATCCATTCCTATTTATATCATTCTACGAAGGTAACATGAGCTGTTGTTGCCCAGCATCCTCTGTTGGGCACCACATGCTGATATACTGTGTATGTCCATACTGGGTTGTGTCAAGAAAAAATACATAACTAAAAGAATGTCACTGCTGAAGCCTCTTCACTTGAAGAAGCAGTCATGATTTTAACATGCTCAGTCCTGGATTCCAAACTCTGATAAGTTGGTAGCCAGTGTCCATGTTATGTAGATTCTTAGAGCTGCAAATTATTGAAGATGGTTTGGAAAGTTACAGCTCTACAAATCTGCTTAACAAGGACACTGGCTACTGACTTAACACAGCATGGGATCCAGCACCGAGCATGGTACAATCATGACAACCATCCAGAGGGCTAATGGTTGTGCCAGTGAAGAGGCTTAGGTAGCTACTATTTATCAGCAAGCAGCTCCTGACAGAGGATGTAGGGGCAGCTGTCGGCAGCTCATAGTATGATATGACTGTTTAATTTTTTCTATCTAAATTCTGGTCGAATAAGCTAATTTTCTAGGCAATACTCTATTTATTACGTATTTTCAGAACATCTATACATGTGCTAAGTAATAATTAAGAACTAAGTACAAATCACATTCTGATGACAATTGCAAGTGTAAGTGAATGAAGTAATGTAGTCTTAAATAGTCAAGTGACTATCACTCAAGAAGACTTTTCTACAAAATAAAGCATTCAAAAAGTATAATCATCAAAGTCTGATATAGGAAAATATAGAGAAGAATACAGTCCAGACTTCTTACAATACAGTTCAGTTATAGGGCATGTCTGAAAACAGTAAAAACAATACAACAACAACTTTAAGATCAACAGGGAAATTATACATAATACTTGCCTGACTTGATGATACCATATGTAACAGGAAGTAGCCCGCAAAATGAGTTGCTGAAATTTATGTAAATCAATAGAAGTGGTTTTTTTTAATTCTGAAATAATTAATCACACAATCATTTCTTAAGATAAAATTTATTTTCTTTCACATACAAAGTAAAACATCTCAGTAGAAATATGTGCAAGTTTGCTCTTCAGCAGCAAGATGCTAAAGCTTCTCATGAAGACATGCTTCTTTCATTTCTAGCATTACATAAATTATTGCAATGCTCTAAGAATATAATTTTTTAACATTCACTGACACACACAAGAATATTCTGAATGCATGAGGATTTCAAAAAGTCCATATGTTCACAATCAAAACTATTTATTCCAGGAGAGTAATATTTACATTATCTGGTGTGTATTTAACAGTGATCAGCAAGGTGCATTCACTGAACATTATTATTGACTGATCAAAAATACAGTCCACTTCCAAATGCATTCAGTATAACATTCACACAATTTCTTAAGCAGTGCTCTTAGCCATATATATATAACCTGCTAAATAAACTTTCAATCATCCACCACTCTAAGCTTTTAATAAATTTTATTAGTTTAGGAACTATAATCCCATGGTCATGTTCCTCAATGTACAAGTTGCTGTTAGTAAATCTGTGTGGCACAACCATTTCAGAGACCATTTTTAAAATGCCCTAGATCACGATCTACAACAGAATGACATACTACAAATGACTCAACATTTGAAACTGAGTAAATGATGCAAAAAATTATAAAATCAAATATTTCAGGAACAGGTTAGGTCTATTGAGGATAACATACTGATCAGGAAGCAGCTTAGGCAGCAAGGTAAAGAAATTATAAAAGCAAGCAAATAGCTCTCAAATTATGACCGATTTACAAAGCAAGACTTAATATATTAAATAAAGAAACTTCATAAAGGAAGGAGCATGCTGGGAACCATAACTTACAGCAGGGAATGACCACCTACTTGCCTATCAGGAACAATGAAACCAATTCAGCAACCTTATATAATAATGAGATTATTCCATTTATCACTGTCCATGATAATGCCATTAGAAGAAGTCACATTTTTTTACATTATCTACAAATGCTTGTAAAGAAACAAGGTTAAAAACTAAATACATACTAAACCTTTAACTGAAAACTGACTTGGTGCCACACTCTCAGTGTCACATGCAGCAAATACAAATATTTGAACTACACCAATCCATCAGGCTTTTTTAAAGCCTGTCATTATTTCATATATTTACCTTACTTTCTGTGAAACACATTACTTTTATGAATCCAATCTAGGTGTACAATAATATCCTATGTCTTTCTTGCTTTTCTTATGGTTTCACAAACGAGACATTTTTCCTTTCCACTTCTATAAAAAGCCTCCACTGATTAAAAATCAGCTGAAGAAAATCTCACAAACAGTAGACACAAAAGCTTTAACTATTGTCTTTTGCAGAGAGGATCACTCACGTATTTGTTCAAAAGTCACAAATTATAAGAACTGAATTCTCTCTACTTCCATTATGAAATCAACTTCCTGTAGACACATACAGCTCTTACCTAAATCCACACTGCTGTGAAGATCCACATTCCACAGGGTTCTTACACTTGACTCTGCTCTGGCCAACAAAATCGAAACATGTTACATTTCTCTCTCTCTGTGGACACAAACCACTGCCCAATAGGCCATATCACACATTAAATGAGGAAACAGCTGTGACTTATTCCCTACAGCATTACATCACAGTATCCGCATATTTATTACACCATACAACTCCAATGTTAAGAATTCCTTGCATATACCTCTCTCACAATCTTTTGCTGCCAGCATTTAGTTTTCTATAAACTACAATTTTTAAAGTGGTTACCTTCAATTCATATAAACAATGTGCTAGTTTGCACATACATGCCTTGTTACAAAGGCCGCTCTTCATTTAGGCTGCCAGAAGGGAACTGTAATTGCCAGTCAGCACAGATTCTACCGCAAAGATTCTCGGCACTTATAATGTAATGTTTAAACTGCATTACAATTTGGCACATGTCTGTTTAAATGTCAATCTTTCATCATGAACATAACATATTGCCACAAATAGTTTGTGCCATCTCTGATAAATACATGACTGTACAGCATAATGAACATCAAAAAGTAGTAAAAATGCTTTGATAAAATACTTTAAGTGTAGTCTCAACGGGAATGGATAGTATCAACTGATACATCCTGACTTGTACTCAGAAACAGTAATAAAGTACAAAATAAATACAGACGGGCAGTGTAACTTAACATCATGCAACAATAACCACTTTCACTCGATGCCTCTTGGTCCATCAATTGGCATTGTGTGCAGAACCTCATCAAGCAGCTGCAGTGCTCTATGTAGATGTACCTGAAATAAATTACTTTTATCAGCTGCTGTTGTAAAGTACAAATAGTAACAGAGACAATCACCCCCTCCTGTCTTTCCTCAACAATGATTCTTTGATGACTAGAAAATAACAAAACTATGTTGAACAAGGAAGGAAGGAAGGAGGGTGGGAGACATTATTGTAAGGGTAATTAGGACCAGTGAAGGCCTCAGTGAAGCCTCTGCATATTTTGAGAGGGACTGCTTGTCACTGCAGATGTGACGGACAAAGGTGGCTAGGTTGTATGGAAGGTATGTTTTGGTGTGGAATGGGTAAAACTGTTGAAATGGAGGTATTGTTGATGATTGGCAGGTTTGATGTACATGGAGGTACTTGTGAAGCCATCCTTCAGGTGGAAGTCAATGTTGAAGAAGGTGGCTTGATGGGTTGAGTAGAACTAGGTGAAGTGAATGGGGAAGAAGGTGTCGAGGTTTTGGAGGGATGTAGATAGTGTCTTCTCACCTAAGTCCAGAATATAAAGATAACATCAATGAATCTGAACCAGATGAGGGGTTCGGGATTCTGTGTAGTCAGAAAGGATTCCTGTAGATGAGCCATGAACAGATTGGCATTGGAAGGTGCCATACAGGTGCTCACTGCTGTACCATGAATTTGTTTGTAGGTGCTACCTTCAAAGGAAACGTAATTGTGGGTGAGGATTTAGTCATTCATAGTGACCAAGAAGGAGGTTGTGGGCTTGGGGTTAGTCAGGGCTCAACAGCAGCAAGGTCATAAACATTGGAGATGTTGGTGTAGACGGAAGTGACATCAACTATGACGAGCATGGTAGTAGGTGGTAAAGGAACAGGAACTGTGGCAAGTTGGTGGAGAAAGTGGTTGTCATTTATATAAGAGGGTAGCTTGTGGCTAATAGGTGTTGGTCCACTGATAGAGATTCTCTCAATGGGAGCACCATAACTGGGCACAATGGGACATGAAGGTGGTTGGGTTTGTGGGCTTCAGGGAGCATGTAGAAGGTGGGGGTGCAAGGTTAAGAGGAGCAACAGAGAGAGAGAGAGAGAGAGAGAGAGAGAGAGAGAGAGAGAGAGAGAGAGAGAGAGAGAGAGGAGAGATTGGAGATCCTGTTGGATGTTTGGAATGGGATCATTGTGGCAGGGTATGTAAGTGGAACAATCTGACAGTTGGCAGAGACCCTCTGCCACAGAGTCCTTGCAGTCTAGAACCACAGTGGTGTAGCCTTTGTCAACAGATAGGATCATAATCTGGGATCAGTTTTTAGGTAGTGAATTGCATATCTTTCTATAAGTGTAAGGTTAGTACTCATTTTGAGGGATGTGGTGAATGATGGTGAGGCTATGTTAGAAGTTAGGAAATTCTGAAAATTTAAAACTGGATGATTTGCGGCAACAGGGGTGGCTCTTGACTTTATGGAGAAGCTAACTGGATCAGGTAGAGTTCACCATTGGTATTGGAATGCTTCTGAATGATGGGGTTGGTAGGAAAATGGTGTATTATTTTAAGGATAGGAAGAAGTAGAAAAGATCCTTAACAAGTATGGCATGGATGAATTTGGGAGTGGGGCAAATGGTATGGCCTTTAGAAAGGACCAACACTTCTATGGGAAGGAGGCTTTAGGAAGAAAGGTTCATGATTATGTTTCTGCTCTGTTTAGATTGTGGATTGTTTGTGGTGGTGTAGGAGTCTTTCTGAGGCTGTGGTAAATGTAAAATTTCTGCTAGGCAGAGTTGTCAGCTATGAGGGGCTGTGGGGTATGTTTCGAGGCTCTTGTTGCGGGGTGAATAATGGTAACCCAAGGCAGGAGTAGGGGGTGAAAAGGTTACACCATTTTTTAAGGTGGCATTGTTATTTTGCTCTAGTACTTGAAGGCAGGAATTGCCTTGAGGAATAGGGTGCAAGTATTTGAGGGTGCAGAGCAAGAGAATTTTTTGGATGGAGGTGGGGTGCTGCAAAGCTGTTTGGGTCTAGTTTTCATGGCTTTTCAGGAATAGGTTGGTGATGGCTATGGACTGATGGAATCTGAACAGGCATTGGTCATTGCGGACAGAGGGACTGAAGCTGGAGATGGGTAATTTGATGGTCAAGCCATTTGGGGTGATACCATGAGCTAGACAACAATGTAGCAATATTATGTGGGATTGGGTTATAGCTAGTTTTTGTACTGATGAAGATAGAAGGGGGATGGATCCATGATGGGGTACTACATTGGATAAAATCTACCTAAATCACACCTGAAAACACAAGATCATGATTAAGTGCCTACATTAGTGTAGAGATAAGCAAAAACTGTGAAAATATGGTAAGAAATGCTAACAAACATGTAGAAAAATGATAGAATTCCAAGAGAAATTGTAAGAAAAGTGGTGGGATTGCATAGAAAACTCATTGGAATGTGTAGAAAACTTGTGGTGGAACATAGGTGGAACACTTGTAGTAATGTGTAGGAAACTTGTGGTGGAACATAGGTGGAACACTTTTAGTAATGTGTAAAAATCAATGATGAATATGTAAATTACATTCAAGAATGCTGGTAAATAAACCTTCATTGGTCATATGTGTATGAGTAATGTCTGAGTGATTGAATGAATGTATACGTATCTTTTTCCGATAGAGACTGTGGCTGAAAATTTATGTTGTGTGAAAGTTATTTTCTATTCTACATGCCTGTCTGTGACACAGTGATACATCCCAACCTGGACTTTCCATTCTTAAAGCTACATTTATGAAATATTGAAAAAGTGGATCTACGTCTACATCCATACTCCACAATCCACTTCACTGTGTGTGCAGAGGGTAATTTGTGTAACATTGTCACTTATTTCTATTCCAGCCGTGTATTGGTTGCGAGAAAAATAATTGTCTGTGCACCTCTATGTGGGCCTTTGTCTCTCCAATTTTATCCTTGTGCTCACTTCATTAATTTTATGTAGGAGTAGTAAGACGAAAAATTCCTAGCAGGAAAAATAAAATATAAAAAATAGACGAAGATTACTCACCAGGCGAAGGAGCACAGGTGTGACAGCATCACAAATAAATAAATGAATACACACACACACACACACACACACACACACACACACAATCGCAAGCTTTCGCAACCCAGTTGCGTCTTCAGGCAGTAGGGAAGGAGAGGGAAAAGGAAATGATGAGGGTTTTAAGGAAGGGGGTAAGGAGCCATTCCAATCCCGGGAGAGGAAAGACTTACCTTGGGGGAAAAAATGGAGGGTAAACAAATGCACACATGCCCACACATTCACACAGACACAAGTACACCTAGGCAGACATACTGTAGAAAAATGTCTGTATGTCTGTATGTCTGCCTAGGTGTACTTGTGTCTGTGTGAATGTGTGGGCATGTGTGCATTTGTTTACCCTCCATTTTTTCCCCCAAGGTAAGTCTTTCCTCTCCCGGGATTGGAATGGCTCCTTACCCCCTTCCTTAAAACCCTCATCATTTCCTTTTCCCTCTCCTTCCCTACTGCCTGAAGACGCAACTGGGTTGCGAAAGCTTGCGATTGTGTGTGTGTGTGTGTGTGTGTGTGTATTCATTTATTTATTTGTGATGCTGTCACACCTGTGCTCCTTCGCCTGGTGAGTAATCTTCGTCTATTTTTTATATTTTATGTAGGAGTAGGTAATATATAAGTTGACTCTACATTAAAGGTATGCTCTCAGAATACTGACAGAAGCCCGTACCATGATACAGAACATCTATATTGCAACATCAGCCACTGGAGTTTCCTAATCATTTTTGAGATGCTAAATGAGCCCATAACGAAATGTGTTGACTTCCATAGGATCTTCTCTACATCTATGTTAATACTCTGCAAGTCACATTCAAGTGCATGGCAGAGGATTCATCAAACCACTTTTATGATGTTTCTCTAAGTTTCATTCTGTATTAGCTCATGAGAAAAAGGAACACCTAAATCTTTCAGTTTTCAATCTGATTTTTCTTATTTGATTATTAATGATCATGTATCCTTATCGAGGTGAGTGCTAACAAAATATGTTTGCATTCAGAAGAGAAAGTTGGTGACAAAAATTTCACAAAGAGATCTCACTGCAATGAATAACACATTTCTTTTATGATTTCCACCTTAACTTTTGCATCATTTCCCTGACACTGTCTCACCTATATTATCATAATACAAAACGAGCTGCACTTTTCTGAACTTTTTGTAAATTGTCGGTCAGTCCCACCTGGTGTGGATACCACAATGAGCAGTAATACACCAAAATAGGATACACAAGTGTAGTGTAGGTAGTTTCTTTCACAGAAATGCATCTTCTAAGTATTCTGCTAATGAAATGTAGCCTTTGGTTTGCCTTCCCTACAATATTTTCTACATGTTCTTTCCAATATAAGTTGTTTGTAACTGTTATTCCTAGGCATTTAGTTGAATTTACAGCCTGTAGATTTGACTGATTTATCATGTAAATGAAGTTTAATGGATTTCCTTTAGTGGTCATATGGATGACTTTACACTTACCATTATTAAGGGGTAATTGCCAATTTTTGCACCATGCAGATATCTTATCTAAATCATTTGGCAGTTGCTTTTGATCTTCTGGTGACTTTAAGAACCAATTAATGACAGCATAATCCACGAACAGTCTAAGAGATCTACTCAGAGTGTCTTCTAAATTGTTTATAAAAATAAAGAACAGTAGGGGCTCTATAACATTTCCCTGGGGAATGCCAGGTATCACTTCTGTTCTACACAATGACTTACTGTCAATTACAATGTACTGTGTCTTTTCTGACAGGAAACCATGAATCTAATCACAGAAGTGTGGCGATATTCCATAAGCACACAATTTTATTAGAAGAAGCTTATGAGGTATAGTGTCAAAAGCCTTCCAGAAATCTAGAAATACGGAATCTATTTGACACCCATCATCAATATCACTCATCACATCGAGTAAGTAAAGAGATAGTTATGTTTCACAAGAACGATACTTTCTGAATCCGTGTCTTCTATTAACCCTACCTGGTACAGATCCCACATTGATGAGCAATACTGAAGCACTGGATGAACAAGAATTTTGTAACCTACTTCCTTTATTGACAGACTGCACTACCTGAGGATTGTGCCAATGATTCTCAGTCTCGCATCTGCCTTACCCATGGATATCTAGTTTTGCTCCTTTTACCAGTTTGGTGATGGACCAAAATTTCTTTGGATTTTCTGCCAAGTCGGCATGCAAAACACTGATGTCAGAGTTGTTGAATGTCTCTCACATGGCTGCCTTACAATAATTTTGATTGCCAGAGTTTGGCTATGTTTGTATTTGCAGTGAAGTTATTTTTGCTTTTCTACCTGTTTCCTAACTCACTTATTGAACCATGATGGATCTTTCCCATCTTTCATAATTTTACTTGGCACATACTTATCTAAAGTGTATTGTACAGTGCACTTGAACTTCATCCACAGTTGCTCAACACTGTCATTGTCAGAGATGATTATATCACGTTGAACAGTCAAGTGCTCTGGAATCTGCTTCTTTTCGATTTTTGCTTTTCCTATCTTTCTTGATATTTCTATTTAAAGCTGTATTCGTTGATGCTGTAATGGCCTTATGTTTGCTGATTCCCTGATCTAAGCAAATTGGATTGGAAAGTTTGGGTTTATTTGTCATCAGCATCTCCACGAGTCGGCTCTATTTAACTGCTCGACGTCATATTTGGATACAGCACTTAGAACAATATTGCTGAATTCTCTGTCCCTGCCTCCTGTATTAAACATATTTGTCTCTTGGTCTGAGTGAAAATCTCCACCTAAAACTATGACATGACTAGGAAACCTACCGATAATATTTTCCAAGTTTTCCCTCAGACGTTCTGCCACTATTGCTGGTAAGCCGAGCACTCTACAAAAACTTCCAATAAACCATGTCTGAGCTACTTTTCGAGCTGTCTTTCATCCAAAATATTTCACCAATACAATCATATTCTTCATTGCTATTTAGTCTCCTTCTTCAGTGTTCAACCTAGCTCTGTGGTATCTATTCCAGTCTGAGTTTAGCCAGCTTTCCATCCCTAGTACTATGTGGGCAGTGTGACTAAATTAGAGCAGTTCTGTGATCTATCCACATATGCTCCTGAATTACAATATTAATCTTTACTTCTCTGTTCTATTGTGCAAAGTGCTGCCATAACGGGAATAAGTAATCGTCTTAAAGGGCCTTTGAAAGGATTCCTCTACCCTAAAAAAAAACCACATGTGCACTCCACATGTATTCCACTACCCTAGTAGCCACTTCCTCGTATATAGTGCATGCCTGACGTATTTAGAGGGATTCTACAATTCTCCAACCATTAGTGGAGGTTGAGAAATTTGCACTCAACATCACCACAGAATCGTCTGAGCCCCTGGTTTAAGACATTCACCTCGCTCCAAAGCAGAGGACAGCGATTGGCTTTGAGAATGATACAGCAAATCGATAGCTCTGTTTCTACCACAAGAGAGAGACTAACTGCCTTCACCAAACTCCCAGCTGCTCGAAGGAACTGATGATGACCCCTGAACCCAGGTGGCAGGAGTCACTGGTGCCGACATGAACAACAATTTGCATTGGGTGCACCCAGTGCTCTCTATTGCTGATGGCAGAGCCGCCTCCACATCTCAGATGAGACCCACTGGCAGCAAACAGAGTGCACATGGCATTCTTTCCTGACCTTCCCACTATTACCCTAGAGGGCTCCATCACCTGCCTAACACTGGAGATCCCAACGACTAGCTATGAAAGGTGATGCAGATGAGTAGGAAAAACAATCCTGTAATGTTTGAATACAGCATTAGTAGTGGGCTTCTTGACAGAGTTGTGCCAATTAAATATGTAGGTGTAACCCTACACAGTGATATGTAATGGAAAAAGCATTTAGGGGCAGTTTGGGGAAGGCAGATGGTTGACTTTGGTTTATTGGGAGAATTTTGGGAAGATGTGAATTATCTGTAAAGGAGACCATATATAAAACACTTGTGTGACCCCAACTTCAATTTTGCTCAAGTGTTTGGGATCCTCATCAAATTGATTTAAAGGAAAATATAGAAGCAATTCAGACAGGTGACTAGGTTTGTTACTGGTAAGTTGGATCAATGTAGGAGTGTTACTGAGAGCTTCTGGAACTCAAACGGGGAGTAGCTAGAGGAAAGGTGACATTCTTTCTGAGAAACACTGTTAAAGAAATTTGGACAGCTGGAATTTGAAGCAGGCTGCATAAAGATTCTACTACTGCCAACCTACATTTTACATAAAGACCACAAAGATACCATCAGAGAGATTAGGATTGGTACAGATACATACAATTACTCATTTTTCCTTTGTTCTATATGGGAGAGGAACAGGAAGGGTAATTACTAATAGTGTTACTAAGTACCCACCAACACACACCTTTTCATGGACTGCGGAGTATGTATGTAAATAGAAACCCACCCTCTGCATCTGTCTGGACCTCTCAGAAGGACTGGCCGCTACCGTAACAGGCGAGGCAGCTTGTACTGGATCAGCAGTACTGTATTATCAGCAGCAGACAACACCTCAATCATATTTCTGAGGCATAAGGGGACAGCCTTATGGCCATTTCCTGGTTTTACCTTCTGTGCAGTTTCTCGATCCCCGTACAGTTTGCCAGTCATTATCAGGTGACTAATGACTGGCAGAAATGTCAGAAACTGTGTAACCACAGTGGAATCAGGGATTGGAGATGTTGAAGTAGGCACCAGAACTACCTCAGAAATAGCATCAGGTACATGAACCAGAACAGCAGCCTGAAGACTGTTGACCAAGGCCAAAACAGCCTCAAGTTGCTTATGGATAGCTGCGGGCTCCTACTTAATCCATACACAACAGGTACAGTTCCTATCCTTCTCTGTCAAGTAACTTAAAATTACCTTATGTAGGAAATTATGCAATAATAAAGTCCTTAAAGACTAATGAAATTTTTAAAAATTTGACTAGCAACAAAAACCCAAATAAGCCAAATTATGCTACTTGGAGCTTTTAAGGTGTGACACTTGCTGCAGATGGCACTGGACTGACTGATAACAAGCTGTAGCAACGCTCTCTAACTTCTTTTGAAATAAACATATCAGAGACATAAACTCTGCACAATACTATTTATGAAATATGTGAGAATAAAGCTCTTAAAAAGAGAAGAACATAAGCACTAAGGATCGACCGAATATTTGGTTTTGGTTACAACCAAAATATTGGTTTTGGCTGTAGTTTCGGTTTCAGCCAGAAATGAGCCGAATCTTCGGCTTGGCCGAAACTAGCTTTTGTGAATTTATGGATGAAGTTGGGGCGCGTTTAGAGCAGATTTTGTTAATCACAATATAATGCAATCTTATCTCATAGTGATATTCTTACACTGTGTTTGTACTTAATGAGTTACCATATTATTATGCTGAAAACTTTTATTAATGTGTTTCTTTGAAAGAGAGGGGATTTTGTCATAACTAATATGGTTTAGAATACATTGAGCATGTGGTACACAGCTTTTTCTGTCAAGTTTGTGTAAATTTACACTGACAACAATCATACTGTTAGTCGGAAATGTGAAATTATTTATCGAAATAGTTTATGCAATCTAATTGAAGTTTATTTACTGATAGGAATGAAGCCTATTAGTCAGACACTATAGAAAAACAAATTTACTTCACTTAGATTAATTACTGTAATAAACAAATGAAAAAAATAATGTTAAGGAAGAGTTACGAACACCCAACTAAATTTTACAATGTATATACAAGGTCTTGACTGCACTCGTTTCAACTCTGTAGATGACAGGAGCTAATCTTAGTCTGTTATGCAGTGACCTTGCGCCACAATTTTGATTACATATCAAAGTTAGGGTAAAGTGTAAATGCTATTTCTATATATAGCGTAGTTAGCAATCACAGACTTTATTTTGAGGATAATACCTAGTCGCAACAACTTAGTAGTTTTAAGCTATTCTGCATTGCACTTTTTTTTTCTTTTTTCTTTTTCTTTTTTTTAATGCAAAGCGCTACTAAAACTGCGAGGGGACAATGACAAAAATTCAAATGTCTGTGTATGTATGGTGCTTAACTACTCTGGTCACCAGTCCCTAGGCATACAAACTACTTAAAGTAAGTTATGCTACGGACAACAAATACACACATGCCTGAGAGAGGATCGAACCTCTGAAGGTGAGCAGCGGTGCACTCTACAGTAAGACACCTTGGAACACTCAGCCACTCCACTATTAGGGCTTTCAAGGGGTGACACCTGCAGATAGTCAACTTTGGTTTACTGAGAGATGTTCATTGGGAGAATTTTGAGAAAATGCAATTAATCTGTACAGGAAACCACGTACAGAACACTAGTGCAATTCATTCTTGACTCTGTTCCATTGTTTGGGATCCTGACCAGGTTGGACTAAAAGAAGACATAGAAGCAATTCAGAAGTGGGCTGCTAGATTAGTTACATGTGGTTTCAATCAACACACTAGTTTTACAGATATGCTTCAGGAACTCTTATGGCAATCCCTGTATAGAAGGTGCCAATCTTTTGGGGAACACTGATAATGAAATTTACAGGATTGGCATTTGATGCTGACTGCAGAATAATTACAGTATCAGCAACTTATATTTTGCATAAGGAGCGTAAAGGCAAGAGATAGTAGGAGGGGCTGATACTGAGGCATAGAGTCAACTGTTTTCCCTTGCTTTATTTGAGATCGGAACAGGAAAGGAAATGAGAAGTAGTGATAAAAATACCCTCCACCTTGCACCACTTAGTGGCTTGTGGAGTATGGAGGTAGATGTAGATATTTTTTTACATGAAATTTATGATGAAAGATAGTTAATGCCTAAACATTTACTGAACAACTAAAAAACTTAGCATCAAATGAATTGTAATCTTATTTTTGAGTATCATATGCTTTTCTTCTGTCAAGCTAATAATCAACATTCTTCAAAGTAACTTTGAAAATGTAAAAAAGTATTGTCAATAATGTAATGAGGCTGCATTGCAACTCGCCCTAAAGTCAATCCCTGAGTCATAGACAGGCACATAGAAAAGATAATCACATTCAGACCACTTCAATTTTCATTGAGATACAACATATTCTAATTATATTACTGATATTTCAACTGGGATTTTCCACTGTCAAAAGAGCATTACTTAATGTATATATAATCTCAAGATGACCGAGTTGTAATAAGTAGAAATAACTATATATCTGCAAATATGTTCTGAACTTTGAAACAATTAAATACTGCACATTTTTCATTAAATAAAAAAATAATGACAGAGGATCGAAAAGTTTACTCTGTCTTAACACAGGTTGCAAATGTGTGTTTGAAGAAAAATTAAGTAAAAGCAAAGTGAATTTGATAGAAGACAAGATGAGAACAATATACTTTGCAGGAATTTTCAAAGTGATTCTAAAATCTGAACCCCAGAAAAACAAATTTTACAAAAACATTATTTACCTCAATCCAGCATGGAGTTTCCTTTATGGATTGCCGCGGGTAGTCTGGACCCCAACCCTTCACAAAACTCAGTCGTAATATACAAAGTCTCCTCAAATCATCTACTCCAATTCCAGCAGCTGCACTTAAACCTGAAAGTAAAATATAGAATGTCAATATTCCAGACATTAAAATAACTACTATATATAGTCTCATTTATTTCTGTAGTACAATTCAAACTTCTAGCAATAATTCAGAGCTCAAAAACTAATAGCTGTTATTATTATTAAACAAACACATACAAAAAGGTGTTGCATCAACTTCTTAACCTGACATGTAATGTGTACATTGCATCTAAAACACAGATCCTTAGATCATCCATAGATGTCA
This sequence comes from Locusta migratoria, assembly GCA_026315105.1. Lineage (NCBI taxonomy): Eukaryota > Metazoa > Arthropoda > Insecta > Orthoptera > Acrididae > Locusta > Locusta migratoria. The sequence goes on along the minus strand of CM048747.1, from coordinate 327,588,208 downwards.
CTCAACCTGCACAAAGATGTAAACAACCACGCATGAGTAGGGCCACAGTGTCAATGTGACTGACTAGGTAAGATGGCTGATCAGTTACAGTTATAGCACTGTACACAGAAGATTAGTTCTGAAGCTTGACTGCATCCACATTGTTACTTTGTGTCAGGAGGGACTCTCATAAGGGAAGTTTACACATGTCTCGGAGTGAACCTAAGGGATATTGTTCATACATGGACAGATTACAGAGATACAACAACTGTTGATGAATTGTCTCATTGTGTAGCCACAGGAACTTGTGTTTCAATTATATCTGTATTTAACAGGCTGCATGACAAGGAACTTCACTACTGACATACACGGTGTGGTTCAGCTTTGACACCTACACACCACATAACACGGTGCAGATGGACCCAACAGCATGCTGAATGGACTCCGTAGAACCAGAATAATGTGCTATTCATAGATGAGACTCATACTCATACCCTCAACCAGACAATTGTCAAAGACATTTTTAGAGGCAGCCTGAAAAATGTAGACACACCTTCCAGCAAGTGTAAGAAGGTGTGGATCCCTGATGTTTTGGAGTGGTATTTATGGGGTCACCGTACACCACTAGTGGTCACAGAAGGCAATCAAATGGCCAAAACAGGAATGACATTGTGCTGTTACCAGGAATGGAGTGTTGAGGTATCAGAACAGTAAGAAGCGAATTTCTATTTTAATTTAATTTAATTTAATTTTCTATTATTATTAAAAAAAGGAGAGAGAAAATTATTATTAATAACAACAATAATTGACAATTATTAATTAATGTTGTGAAAAACAAATCATCTGTGGAACTAAAAGAAAAAAAGTGGAAGAGCAGTATCTTTGCTTTTTAATTAGCAGTCAGTCAGTCTTGTTTTGACTTCTCGAGCAGTTAGAAGTGATGAGCTGTCTCATTTTTTTTTCTGTGTAAATTTTCAGTTGAGATGTAAATGTTTTTACAAAAATACAAATCCTTTTCAAGAGTGAAAAGTTTCGTCTTAGTTCATTACTTCGGCCTTAAAGTGAACCACTTAATGACCCTGAGATGTGATGAAGCAATCAACAATAAGAAGACATTTTGAAAACTGTCGGTATTTTTTTTACATGAGTTTATTCTACGGTTTCTCTGAGGTTTATTAATATTGACTGCAGTTCTTCTTTGCTAAGTTTCATTACCAACATTTATATATATATATACCCCCAAGGTAAGTCTTTCCTGCCCCGGGATTGGAATGGCTCCTTACTCCCTTCCTTAAAACCCTCATCATTTCCTTTTCCCTCTCCTTCCCTTCTGCCTGATGAAGCAGCTAGGCTGCGAAAGCTAGCATTTTTGTGTGTGTGTGTGTGTGTGTGTGTGTGTGTGTGTGTGTGTGTCTGTGTGTTTATTTGTTGCTATTACTGCCTGTGCCCTTTCGCCTGGTAAGTGTACTTCATCTATTTTTTACGTATATTTTTCCTTTTTGGAATTTTTCCTCTATATATATATATATATATATATATATATATATATATATATATATATATATATATATAATATAAAAAATAGACGAAGATTACTCACCAGGCGAAGGAGCACAGGTGTGACAGCATCACAAATAAATAAATGAATACACACACACACACACAATCGCAAGCTTTCGCAACCCAGTTGCGTCTTCAGGCAGTAGGGAAGGAGAGGGAAAAGGAAATGATGAGGGTTTTAAGGAAGGGGGTAAGGAGCCATTCCAATCCCGGGAGAGGAAAGACTTACCTTGGGGGAAAAAATGGAGGGTAAACAAATGCACACATGCCCACACATTCACACAGACACAAGTACACCTAGGCAGACATACTGTAGAAAGCAAAGAAGTTAAGTTATAACTTAACTTCTTTGCTCTTTTCTTTTCTTTTCTTTTCTTTTCTTTGCTTTCTTTGCTTTCTACAGTATGTCTGCCTAGGTGTACTTGTGTCTGTGTGAATGTGTGGGCATGTGTGCATTTGTTTACCCTCCATTTTTTCCCCCAAGGTAAGTCTTTCCTCTCCCGGGATTGGAATGGCTCCTTACCCCCTTCCTTAAAACCCTCATCATTTCCTTTTCCCTCTCCTTCCCTACTGCCTGAAGACGCAACTGGGTTGCGAAAGCTTGCGATTGTGTGTGTGTGTGTATTCATTTATTTATTTGTGATGCTGTCACACCTGTGCTCCTTTGCCTGGTGAGTAATCTTCGTCTATTTTTTATATTTTATTTTTCCTGCTAGGAATTTTTCGTCTTAATATTCGTATCATATATATATATATATTATATTTCACAATATAAAGATGTTCCACAATGGTGCCCAACGGGGTGGCCAAGTATGGTATTAATTACTAATTGATGTAAATTTTTTTACTTTTCCATGTATCGTACTTTATGGAGCCAGAAAAAAAAAAGGATATAAGGATGAGATCGACTCAGGTAACGGGAAAGGAATGCACAAATAACAACGCAAAGCGGTAGTAAGAAGACAACAAAAGGTAGGAGAAGATAATCTATTATATATATACTGGTGCTTCCATGGTGGAAGAGGTGTCCTATCTATACTCCAACTCGAAAGAAATTTTCATTAACAATCTTTCTGGTAGTAAAAAAAAAAAAAAAAAAAAAAAAAAAAAACCCTAACAATATTTTGAAATTTCTCTTTCCACCTAGCTTCAATAGTTACTCAGAATTAATGTAGTTTGATGGTGTAACATCACGTAGTTGCTGATGTAGCTTGAGTGTTAATCTAAATTTATCCAAAAATTAACTTCTTGTGGGATATAAGGCATGAAATGTTCAATTGTGATTGTTGAAGCGTTTTTTTAAATAGTGGTTTGAGGAAGGGAATGGTCATTGTTGCCGAGGCCTTAAGTGAAAGTTTGCCAAAATGTCCGATAAACGTGAACAGTGTGAACTATCAGGAAAATCTTCTAGCAGTGATGGCGAAGTTAGTTTTGATAATCAGTTAGTCCAAAATCCCGAATTACAGATCCCAGCCTTAAATTATGAATCCAATGGTGATAACAATACCCCTTTCATATCAAACAATGACCCAATGATGAATCCTCTGTTAGATTCAAATATATCGATAAGTATAGAATCTTCTGGAGTATCAGACCAATTGTGTGGGGCTGATGATGAAGCTTCACAAAACGCCCACACAATTGAATTTAATAACTGGCAGACCCCCACTTCTTCAAAGGCACAAACCATGCACCCGGCAGAGATAAAAATTTCAGATAACAGCCGAGTAGAGACAGAAAATAAATCTTCGTCAGAAATGTACACTCTTTTTAACCGAATAATGGAACTAATAGACAAACAGTCACACAAACAATTAGAACAAATGCAACATTTGCGAACTGAAGTACAGGCTACCAGGGAGTCTGTTAAAAATTTACAAACACATGTCACACAAATGTGAGCTGACATACAACAGGAAGTAAATGAAATCAATGTTAAATCTGAGGCTTTAAATGTTAGGCAAACCCGTTTGAGCACTCAAGTAGATCACATTGCCAAGGATTGTGAAAGTTTAAAAGCAGCAAAACAAATGGTCGAAGGAGCCATAAGCTCAATTGAGCAGAGAGTAGACGAGCTGAGCGAGGGTTACAATCCGTTAGCCGAAGTTAGCTAACACGTGAAGTAGGATCTTTAAAGGTAGAACAAAAGAATTCCAACATAGAATTACAAGAGATAAAAAAGCAAATGCAAGACGATGAATGCGACAGTAGCACTTCAGGGCATCGGAATTGTAGAGAGGAAGTGGAAAAATGGGTAAGTGAAAAAGGGGAACAAATACTGCAGGAAATAAAAAGGGAAGTTGGCAGTATGACCCGTCAGATTTACGGAGAAAACACACCGGCTCAATCATCCACATTAACAAGTAATACTGTGCCACCGGGACATAATTTAGTAAATGAGCATAGGGAGTCTGTATCGTTTACAAGGTTGCAAACGACGCCGCCAATTTTCCAACACATTAATATGCAGCAAAGTCATGGATCACCTCTGGAACATTTAACTATGCCAACACAATCAAATGGACCGCGTATAAATACGGTACCCGGTTTGTCCACAGTTGTAACCCACACCCAATCAGCAAAAAACGGGGACCAGGTTATCAATATTGTTAATGAAGACGGTTTAGGTGGATCGAGAAAATTTCCCACATTTTCGGAAGAAAACAAAAGGAGTCATCCAATTATATTTTTGCAAACATTTTGGAATGTATTGCCACATTCTTGGTAGGATGCTTGGAAAATTCAAGAAATAGTTAGTCACATTGAAGGCAATGCTTCTGCTTGGGCTGCAAGCGCCATAAATAGGTGCCAAACCTATGCTCAATTTGAGCAGGAGTTCATTGCAAGATTTTGGTCACAGTCTGTACAAGAACGTCTACGACGGCAAGTTTTTAGTCCGGAGCCGTATAACAGACGCTCGGGCAACCTACGTAAATATTTCGAAAAATATCTGAATAAAACCTTGTACTGGACGACACCAATGTCACACGTGGATGTAATCAGGATACTCAAATCAAAATTACCCGCTGATATTGCTGAAAAAATTATGTGGGTGCCTGAGTATAAGTTGCCAAATTTTTTGGATGCTTTAGACGATTACGACCTGATCCATGAAGGGGAGAGAAGTTTTGTTCGCAATTCTAACAGGGATAATTTTGGTGACAATGTGAACCATGGGAATGGCTTTCTACAGTATGTCTGCCTAGGTGTACTTGTGTCTGTGTGAATGTGTGGGCATGTGTGCATTTGTTTACCCTCCATTTTTTCCCCCAAGGTAAGTCTTTCCTCTCCCGGGATTGGAATGGCTCCTTACCCCCTTCCTTAAAACCCTCATCATTTCCTTTTCCCTCTCCTTCCCTACTGCCTGAAGACGCAACTGGGTTGCGAAAGCTTGCGATTGTGTGTGTGTGTGTATCCATTTATTTATTTGTGATGCTGTCACACCTGTGCTCCTTCGCCTGGTGAGTAATCTTCGTGTATTTTTTATATTTTATTTTTCCTGCTAGGAATTTTTCGTCTTAATAATCGTTTCATATATTTGAATTCATACTAAGAATTATATGTATAAAATAAAGATTGTTTGACTTACCCAAAGCACAGGCTCGCCGATAGAAACAAAAAACATTCAAGTTTTCGCCACCGCTGGCAGCTTCTTCAGGAAAAGAGGAAGGAAGGAGAGGAGAAAGGAAAGGATTCGGGTTTTAAGGAAGTGGAGAAGGAGTCATTCCAATCCCAGGAGTGGAAGGACTTACCTTAGGGGAAAAAAAGAAAGGTAAACAACACACACACACATATCCACACACACACACACACACACACACACACACACACACACACACACACACACAACCTAGGCAGATATTTCAGACAATCTTTATTTTATACGTATTTTTCCCACCAAGAAAGTCTCCTACTATAATATAAAAATGCTGTGTTTTTAATAATTCTTCAGTGCACTATTGCTTCAGAATAACAATGCCTGAGTTATAGTAAGAAAATTGTGAAATACACGAAGCAAGATGGCGTATGCCAGGGAAAGTTTCCACTGGATCTTGAATCATCAGCTTCGTAGCAGTTTGGCAACCTTCATTAATATTCGGAGTGGGAGCCGTAATAGCTGGTATATCTTGTATTGTTCACACTTGAATTAAGACTACATCTATTGCTTATACACTGAACTTACTTCACAGAAAGGTCTTCTTTATACATTATTATAGGAGAGAGATATGTATATGTTTATTGCTCCATGTTGATCTGTGAGGTTCACTAAATTCATGATGGCGGCAATTGTTTCATCAGCTGATTTGATTACTTGACATTAGGCCAAGGAGGCAACAATGGGCTAGGCCACCAAACACTACCGAAGGTTGCAGAAATGTTATGTAGCCAACACTCAGGCATAGACCAGCTATTAGGGCTCCAACTCTGAATATTAATGAAGGTTGCCAAACAGCTACAAAGCCGATGATTGAAGATTAGGTGGAAACTTTCCCTGGCATATGCCATCTTGCTTTGTGTATTTCACGATTTTCTTACTATAACTCAGGCGTTGTTATTTTGAAGCAATAGTGCACTGAAGAATTATCAAAAACACATCATTCTTAGTATGATTAATTATAATCTGGTGTCCAGAAGTTCCACATTAACAATTGACTTTTGTCTTCAATAACAGAATTGTTGGCATGATATCTGGCTGGCTGCTTGCCATAGCGTAGTGGATAGTGTGTTAGCTTTTCATGTAAGTACATGTTGGTGATGGTTCGTGACACACCACCAACATTTTTCTTTTCTTCCATTCACCTTGTGTCCTAAGTGGTTTTTTTTGCAGTCTTATTAATTAAATAAAGCTATGTTCTGTGATATTCAGCATTGTGCACATTAAGAGCCCTCCCTCATAAATATGTTTGTGTGTGTGTTTTCTATTTCATGAACATGCCATGAAATATGTACCAACTAATTGCAACCATGCACAGGCATATACACTGAGGAGATACTGTGATAATGAATATTGTAAACAATGTGCTGATACTAGTATTTCCATATATAGATTAAGAACTAGATTTCTGTGGCAACTGTTTCTTAATGATACAGAAATGTATACAATGCAACAAATTGGCTTGGTTTTTTCCTTGCTTTCTTTCCCTTTTTTTTCTATACAATATCTTGAAAGTCATCAATTAGAATCGATGTATCTACTAAAATCTTTTTCTTTGGTATGGTTTCTATGGAAGTTTTTAATGTAGATTTACCTTTTCTGTAGTGAAGGTAGAACTGTGTTCATGTTACTTCATTCTATGTCAAAATTAAGTGCAAACATTCTGTTTGAAACTGTGATGGCATTTACTAAACTCTAGTACTTAATAGCATCAACACTCCTTTACAACAGTCAGTGTTACAGTATCTGCCCACTTCATGTGCACGTGCATCAGAAGACCACATTTGTAGTTCATTGGAATGTACATTAAAAAGAACTCCATCCCATGTGTATTTACTTCAAAATCTAACATGCTCTCTACTATGCTACGGCAGACAGCTAGGAATTTTACCTCCTAGCTCTCCTGTCATTACAGGCAACTGTTAATTACTGATGTGGAACTTCTGGACACCAAATTATAATTAATCGTACTAAGAACAATGTATTTTTGATAATTTATCAGTGCACTATTGCATTGAAATAACAACGACTGAGTTTTAATAAGAAGATCGTGAAATACACAAAGCAAGATGGGGTACGTCAGGAAAAGTTTCCACCCGATCTCGAATCGTCGACTCCGTAGCAGTTCGGTAACCTTCGTTAATATTCAGACTATACTCTTTGCAGTACCATCCCCAGTGTTGGCTTTGTAATATTTCGGCAACCTTCAGATGCTCTCAGTGGCCAAGCCCATCGTTGCCTCCTTGGCCTAACGTCAAGTATTTGATGCACCAAAGAACATGACATAGTTACAGATATGGCATACTGAAGTGCAAGCGCAATGATGCTTATGCTCATTGTTAAAAAATACATTTAATTTTACATTTGAAATCAGCTTCTAATGGCTAATGAAGAAACTTTCATGTCAGTTAAATGTATTCTTGGTTGGTTGAAATGATAAAAGCCGTATGAAATTTTTGAGGTACAATTGGTTTCGTAATTCTGACCGATCATTCAGGATACAATCAGGTTTATTGTGAATGTGACTATATATTTCAATTTCTTCAAGCAAATTCATTTGTGCTCCTTTTTCTGGAAAATGTAATATTTCTAGGTTTTCATCAATGCTTATCTTTGTGGTTTTGTGCTGGAATAAGTGAGCAGCAAAGGTTGATTTATTTTAAGTTGTGGAGCCTGAGAGCATCTGTGTGTTCACGGTATCATGTATTAAAACTCCTTCCAGTTTGGCCAATGTAAAATTTGGGACACATGGAACAATTTAGTTTATAAATGCCAGAACTGTGATGTACTTGCTCCTTTAAATTTATGTTATGAATTATATTGTCTTTCACTTTATTATTAGAGGAAACACTAACACAACTTTGTCGTATATAAATGTCAAAGTGACATACAGTAGAACCCCATTTTTACACTTTTCAAGTGACTTCAGTAAAATGGTGTAAAATGCGGGAAAAATGTTTTAAATGGTTAAATTTGCTTACTGGATTACCCTTGTATTTTCATAGTTTATTTGTGATATACATACATAACAGGCATCAAAATATTCACCAGGAAGTTTATTATATACAGTAATAAAGGTTATCCAAATTTTTACCACTTTAAGTGCTAGGCAGAAATGGAACTGGTAATTTTATGGGAAGTAAAAATTTTTGACGTAATTTCATTCACCATAATGGATTTGTCAACGAGCCTTTAACCAGCATTAATTATTTACGTAGTAAAACTGAACAAGTTCAGTTCCTTTTGCATTTTTCGATGTCTCGCATGACAATATTAGAGAATTTATTCTTGTTCTCAAGTGCAAATATATGCATAAGTATTTTTGCAATGTTTGCATAGGGTCAGCATCTCACACTATTATTGCATTTTTGAGATTATAATGTACTGTGCTCCCTTCAATGTGCAGAAAAATACACACACCATCAGTCCTCACCGTTTATAAAACGTAAAAAAAAAAAAAACTTACATCCACTGTGCTGTTAGTCAACTAGGAGCATACTGCAAACAATGAAATGCGAAATATAAGTTTGAATAAATGCAACGTGTCAAGAAATTTGACTGTGTAATGTTGTTTACAGACACTTATACTTTAAGGCGAAAGCCATGCCAGTGTCAATTTATGTCAATTACGACAGTTTTTTCTGCACGAACATGGTTTCAAAAAGCTTAAAACCGGGAAAGTGTGAATATGTTAACATGAAGACGAGAGGGAATTAACATTGTGAACGTAGGAAATATGACGCAACTGACAAAACTAAGGTGTAAATGACAGGAAAATGTAAAATTTGGGAACGTAAAAGTGGGACTTTAGTGTAGTTTGTTTTCTAGAGACAGCATTTGTGGATGCAAAGTAATGATGCTTCAAAGTTAGTTACAGAGTTTTGAAAGTTAATTTTTCATATTTCATAAAACAACATTTTCACTGGTACAACATTATGACTTTTAGAGTCTCATATGGATACTGAAATTTTTAAAATAAAATCTAATTGGCTCCTACAAGTAATATCTGTTGTGACCTTGTCGCCTTTTTTGTTTCCTCGTACCGGTCTAGTCGTCAGTAAAGGAACTGGTGCAGAAATCGATGTAAACTGTTACAAGTATTCAGATTAATAATACAAGTTTTATTGACTGAAAATGATAATATTCATCTTTATAAAATAAGTATGTTTCTTCTCTCTTCTTGCTTCTTGTGGCGTTGTCTATATGATGCTAGCTGCGCTGAGACCTAGTAATTGCTAAGTTCGTAGCTGCGTTCTGACTTAATAACTTCTTGGTTCCTAGCCACGTTCTGACCCAGTGACTGCCAGAGTTCTCATTAGTAAGTATTGTATTCCCGAATAGTAACTGACGTTCGTACAGACGTATGTCGGCCTAGATATATCTGCTTGTAGAGGGCGTGCATCTTCAGTTACTCCCTCTAGGATGCATGGCGCCTGCTTGCTATTGGCTTTCAGTTGATCGCTGACTACTCTATGATCGTTCTCTTACGTCTGGTGTGTGGTGCTGACTTTATACCACAACAATAGCAGTCTGCCAAAGCCCTCCAGCGTTTTTATTTATATTTAATATACAGTGATTAATTTAAATATGTTTTTATACAATATAATTATCTTATATTAAGCTATATTTCTGTTATTTAAAAAAATTATTTCAATGTAAGTTTGGAATAAATAATATAGTGAGGACAGTTTACAACTCACCGCAAAGACGTGGCGACGAGCTGCGACAGGCACATACAAAAGACACACACATACAACACATTCAGCTATCGGCCATGGCCTTCTTCAGAAAATAGAGCACTCACGCAATCACACAGGCACACAACACAGTCATACAACCATCACCTCTGACTGCCACACTTCGAATCACGCTCTGCAGCGAATTGGGGACGGGAGGGGAGGGGAGGGGGAGAGGGAGGGGATAGAAAGGTTACGTCACGGTGGTGGGGATGGGTTAGATGGGAATAACGAGATGCAGCTTAGGAATGGAGTGGGGAGGCGGGTGAGCGGAGAAAATAAAATAAAATAAAGTAAAATAATATATATATATATAAATATTATAGAGGAAAAATTCCTAACAGGAAAAAAAATATACGTAAAAAATAGATGAAGAACACTTACCAGGCGAAGGGGCACAGGCAGTAATAGCAACAAATAAACACACAGACACACACACACTCAAAAATGCTAGCTTTCGCAGCCTAGCTGCTTCATCAGGCAGAAGGGAAGGAGAGGGAAAAGGAAATGATGAGGGATTTAAGGAAGGGGGTAAGGAGCCATTCCAATCCCGGGACAGGAAAGACTTACCTTGGGGGAAAAAATGGAAGGTAAATAAATGCACATACACCCACACATTTACACAGACACAAGTACACTTAGGCAGACATACTGTAGAACTGTAGAAAGCAAAGAAGTTAACTTCTTTGCTTTCTACAGTTCTACAGTATGTCTGCCTAAGTGTACTTGTGTCTGTGTAAATGTGTGGGTGTATGTGCATTTATTTACCTTCCATTTTTTCCCCCAAGGTAAGTCTTTCCTGTCCCGGGATTGGAATGGCTCCTTACCCCCTTCCTTAAATCCCTCATCATTTCCTTTTCCCTCTCCTTCCCTTCTGCCTGATGAAGCAGCTAGGCTGCGAAAGCTAGCATTTTTGAGTGTGTGTGTGTCTGTGTGTTTATTTGTTGCTATTACTGCCTGTGCCCCTTCGCCTGGTAAGTGTTCTTCATCTATTTTTTACGTATATTTATATATATATATATATATATATATATATATATATATATATATATATATATATAATAGAGGAAAAATTCCTAAAAGGAAAAATATACGTAAAAAATAGAAGAAGTCACTTACCAGGCGAAAGGGCACAGGCAGTAATAGCAACAAATAAACACACAGACACACACACACACAAAAATGCTAGCTTTCGCAGCCTAGCTGCTTCATCAGGCAGAAGGGAAGGAGAGGGAAAAGGAAATGATGAGGGTTTTAAGGAAGGGGGTAAGGAGCCATTCCAATCCCGGGACAGGAAAGACTTACCTTGGGGGAAAAAATGGAAGGTAAATAAATGCACATACACCCACACATTTACACAGACACAAGTACACTTAGGCAGACATACTGTAGAACTGTAGAAAGCAAAGAAGTTAGAGGTCAGACAGAGATGCCACTTGAGGCAGAGGCTCTGTCCAGAGAACCAAGGCAAAGATGTTAAGATGGTGGGTGGGAATTCGAATTTAGCGGAGGTTAAGACCAGGTGGGCAACGGGAAGAGAGAATATGCTGAAGGGCTAGTTCCCATCTCCGGAGTTCTGAAGGATTGGTGTCAGTGGGAAGTATCCAGATAACCCGGACGGTATAGCACTGTGCCAAGATGTGCTGGCCATGCACCAAGGCATGTTTAGCCACAGGGTGATCCTCGTTACCAACAAACACTGTCTGCCTGTGTCCATTCATGCGAATGGACAGTTTGTTGCTGGTCATTCCCACATAGAACGCTTCACAGTGCAGGCATGTCAGTTGGTAGATCACGTGGGTACTATCGCAAGTGGCTCTGCCTTTGATCGTGTACACCTTCCGGGTTACGGGACTGGAGTAAGTGGTGGTGGAAGGGTGCATAGGGCAGGTTTTACAACGGGGGCGGTTACAAGGGTAGGAGCCAGAAGGTAGGGAAGGTGGTTTGGGGATTTCATAGGGGTGGACTAGGAGGTTACGGAGGTTAGGTGGGCGGCGGAAAGACACTCTCGGTGGAGTAGGAAGGATGTCATGAAGGATGGATCTCATTTCGGGGCAGGATTTTAGGAAGTCGTATCCTTGCTGGAGAGCCACATTCAGAGTCCGCTCCAGTCCCGGAAAGTATCCGGTCACAAGAGGGGCACTTCTGGGGTTTTGTGGAAGGTTCTTAAATTGGGGAGGTGAGGAAGTGGCTCTGGCAATTTGCTTCTGTACCAGGCCAGGAGGATAGCTGCGGGATGTGAAGGCTGTTATCAGGTTATTGGTGTATTGGTTCAGGGATTCAGGACTGGAGCAGACTCGTTTGCCACGAAGACCTAAGCTGTAGGGAAGGGAACGTTTGATGTGGAAAGGATGGCAGCTGTCATAATGCAGGTACTGTTGTTTATTGGTAGGTTTGATGTGGACGGATGTGTGTAGTTGGCCGTTGGATAGATGGAGGTCGACATCGAGGAAAGTGGCATGGGATTTGGAATAGGACCAGGTGAATTTGATGGGACCAAAGGAGTTGAGGTTGGAGAGGAAATTCTGGAGTTCTTCTTCACTGTGAGTCCAGATCATGAAGATATCGTCAATGAATCTATACCAAACTTTGGGTTGACAGGCTTGGGTGTCCAGGAAGGCTTCCTCTAAGCGTCCCATAAATAAGTTCGCGTACGAGGGGGCCATCCTGGTCCCCATGGCTGTTCCCTTTAGTTGTTGGTATGTCCGGCCCTCAAAAGTGAAGAAGTTGTGGGTTAGGATGAAGCTGGCTAGGGTATTAAGGAAAGAGGTTTTAGGTAAGGAGGTGGGTGGTCGGCGTGAAAGGAAATATTCCATCGCAGCGAGGCCCTGGGCATGTGGGATATTAGTGTATAAGGAAGTGGCATCGATGGTTACAAGGATGGTTTCAGGAGGTAACAGGCTGGGTAAGGATTTCAGGCGATCAAGGAAGTGGTTGGTGTCTTTGATGAAGGATGGGAGACTGCACATGATGGGTTGAAGGTGTTGGTCTATGTAGGCAGAGATTCGTTCTGTTGGGGCTTGGTAACCGGCCACAATGGGGCGGCCGGGATGATTGGGTTTGTGAATCTTGGGAAGTAGGTAGAAGGTGGGGGTGCGGGGTGTCGGTGGAGTCATGAGGTTAATGGAGTCAGGTGAAAGGTTTTGTAGGGGGCCTAAGGTTTTGAGGATTCCTTGAAGCTCTGCCTGGACATCAGGAATGGGATCGCCTTGAAAAACTTTATATGTGGTATTATCTGAAAGCTGACGCACTCCCTCTGCCACATACTCCCGCCGATCAAGTACCACTGTCGTGGAGCCCTTGTCGGCAGGGAGAATGACGATGGAATGGTCAGCCTTCAGATCACGGATAGCTCGGGATTCAGCTGCGGTAATGTTGGGAGTAGGATTAAGGTTTCTCAGGAAGGACTGGGAGGCAAGGTTGGAAGTAAGGAATTCCTGGAAGGTTTGAAGAGGGTGATTTTGAGGAAGAGCAGGTGGGTCTCGCTGTGACGGAGGACGGAACTGTTCTAGGCAGGGTTCGATTTGAATGATGTCTTGGGGAGCTGGATCATTAGGAAGAGGATTATTTTTCTTCGTGGCAAAGTTATATCTCCAGCAAAGACTGCGAGTATAGGATAGTAAATCTTTCACAAGGGCTGTTTGGTTGAATTTGGGAGTAGGGCTAAAGGTCAGCCCTTTGGATAGGACAGAGGTTTCAGATTGGGAGAGAGGTTTAGAGGAGAGGTTGACCACTGAATTTGGAGGTTGTGGTTCCGGATTGTGTGGATTGGAATTTTGAGGTTTGGGAGGGAGAGGAGTTGGGAGTGGGAGATTGAGTAGATGGGAGAGACTGGGTTTGTGTGCAATCAGAGGAGGTTGAGGTTTACTGGAGAGGTTGTTGAGGGAGAGAGTATTGCCTTTCTGGAGGTGGGTGACCAGGAGATTGGATAGTTTTTTGAGGTGCTGGGTGGCATGCTGTTCTAATTTGTGGTTGGCCTGAAGGAGAATATTCTGAACTGCAGGTGTAGATGTAGGAGAGGAAAGGTTGAGGATTTTAATTAGGGATAGGAGTTGACAGGTGTGTTCATTGGCGGAGTTGATGTGTAGGTTAAGGATTAGGCGGGTGAGGGATATGGATTGTTCAGTTTGGAATTGGTATAGGGCGGGATGAAGGGATGGATTACAGCCAGAGATGGGAACTTTCAGTGTGAGGCCCTTGGGAGTGATTCCAAATGTCAGACAAGCCTGCATAAAAAGAATGTGGGAGCGTAATCTGACTAGGGAAAAAGCATGCTTACGGAGGGAATGTAAATAAAACTGGATGGGGTTGTTGTAGGGATGTTGTAAGGAAGGCATAATATATGGATGAAGGAAAAGTGAAAATATGGGCTATGTAACAGGTTGCAATGAACGAATAAAATAATATAATAAAATTATATATATATATATATATATATATATATATATATATATATTCGTTGTTGAAACTGTGGTCACCTTAAGTGGTCAACCACGTAGTATTAATGGTTAGGTAGTGGTATGGCGGGCAAACGAGGTTTAAGGATGGTGAAAATCGGAAAAAATCGGAAAAAAGTACGAGAAAATTGCGTGAGAAAGCAAGGAAAACGTCTAAATAGGATTGGTGGAGTGGTAGCAGATTACGATATTGAGGCTAAGAATAGTCTGACGATGGAATAGTAGAGTCAAGACCAACGTAAAGTAGCTGAAATACGATGGGAAAAGTAGGAAAAACGAACGGAAATGTGGAAAAGCGGGAATGGAAACAAACGTGAGGTGACTAGGAAATGCCGAAAATGGTTATAAACAATATGAGAAACTATAGTTGTGAATTAATGTTTACGTTATATAGCGAGAGAATTTAATGAGCGGCGTATTTCAGTCGGAAGAAGGAGTAATGGAAGTGGTAAAAATCATATAAAAGTACTCAAAGGTTAGGTTAGGAAGTGGAGGTATTGTTGTAAGTATTGGCGAAAAGTGAACAGTAAGATAAGAAGGGAATGTAGAGTGGAACTGCTATATAAAATATATAAATAAAAATAAAAACAAAAACAAAAACGCAAAAACAAGGGAAAGTTAGAAGACAGAAAAGATTTCGAAAGATAACAGAACAATGACGGAAGTAATTGTTGAATTCAAATTTATGATACGAATATTATAGAGGAAAAATTCCTAAAAGGAAAAATATACGTAAAAAATAGAAGAAGTCACTTACCAGGCGAAAGGGCACAGGCAGTAATAGCAACAAATAAACACACAGACACACACACACACAAAAATGCTAGCTTTCGCAGCCTAGCTGCTTCATCAGGCAGAAGGGAAGGAGAGGGAAAAGGAAATGATGAGGGTTTTAAGGAAGGGGGTAAGGAGCCATTCCAATCCCGGGACAGGAAAGACTTACCTTGGGGGAAAAAATGGAAGGTAAATAAATGCACATACACCCACACATTTACACAGACACAAGTACACTTAGGCAGACATACTGTAGAACTGTAGAAAGCAAAGAAGTTAGAGGTCAGACAGAGATGCCACTTGAGGCAGAGGCTCTGTCCAGAGAACCAAGGCAAAGATGTTAAGATGGTGGGTGGGAATTCGAATTTAGCGGAGGTTAAGACCAGGTGGGCAACGGGAAGAGAGAATATGCTGAAGGGCTAGTTCCCATCTCCGGAGTTCTGAAGGATTGGTGTCAGTGGGAAGTATCCAGATAACCCGGACGGTGTAGCACTGTGCCAAGATGTGCTGGCCATGCACCAAGGCATGTTTAGCCACAGGGTGATCCTCGTTACCAACAAACACTGTCTGCCTGTGTCCATTCATGCGAATGGACAGTTTGTTGCTGGTCATTCCCACATAGAACGCTTCACAGTGCAGGCATGTCAGTTGGTAGATCACGTGGGTACTATCGCAAGTGGCTCTGCCTTTGATCGTGTACACCTTCCGGGTTACGGGACTGGAGTAAGTGGTGGTGGAAGGGTGCATAGGGCAGGTTTTACAACGGGGGCGGTTACAAGGGTAGGAGCCAGAAGGTAGGGAAGGTGGTTTGGGGATTTCATAGGGGTGGACTAGGAGGTTACGGAGGTTAGGTGGGCGGCGGAAAGACACTCTCGGTGGAGTAGGAAGGATGTCATGAAGGATGGATCTCATTTCGGGGCAGGATTTTAGGAAGTCGTATCCTTGCTGGAGAGCCACATTCAGAGTCCGCTCCAGTCCCGGAAAGTATCCGGTCACAAGAGGGGCACTTCTGGGGTTTTGTGGAAGGTTCTTAAATTGGGGAGGTGAGGAAGTGGCTCTGGCAATTTGCTTCTGTACCAGGCCAGGAGGATAGCTGCGGGATGTGAAGGCTGTTATCAGGTTATTGGTGTATTGGTTCAGGGATTCAGGACTGGAGCAGACTCGTTTGCCACGAAGACCTAAGCTGTAGGGAAGGGAACGTTTGATGTGGAAAGGATGGCAGCTGTCATAATGCAGGTACTGTTGTTTATTGGTAGGTTTGATGTGGACGGATGTGTGTAGTTGGCCGTTGGATAGATGGAGGTCGACATCGAGGAAAGTGGCATGGGATTTGGAATAGGACCAGGTGAATTTGATGGGACCAAAGGAGTTGAGGTTGGAGAGGAAATTCTGGAGTTCTTCTTCACTGTGAGTCCAGATCATGAAGATATCGTCAATGAATCTATACCAAACTTTGGGTTGACAGGCTTGGGTGTCCAGGAAGGCTTCCTCTAAGCGCCCCATAAATAAGTTCGCGTACGAGGGGGCCATCCTGGTTCCCATGGCTGTTCCCTTTAGTTGTTGGTATGTCCGGCCCTCAAAAGTGAAGAAGTTGTGGGTTAGGATGAAGCTGGCTAGGGTATTAAGGAAAGAGGTTTTAGGTAGGGAATTGGGTGGTCGGCGTGAAAGGAAATACTCCATCGCAGCAAGGCCCTGGGCATGTGGGATGTTTGTGTACAAGGAAGTGGCATCAATGGTTACAAGGATGGTATCTGGAGGTAACTGGCTAGGCAAGGATTTCAGGCGATCGAGGAAGTGGTTGGTATCTTTGATGAAGGATGGGAGACTGCACATGATGGGTTGAAGGTGTTGGTCTATGTAGGCAGAGATTCGTTCAGTAGGGGCTTGGTAACCGGCCACAATGGGGCGGCCGGGATGATTGGGTTTGTGGATCTTGGGGAGTAGGTAGAAGGTTAGAACCTTGCCTGGAACAGTTCCGTCCTCCATCACAGCTAGACCCACCCGCTCTTCCTCAAAATCACCCTCTTCAAACCTTCCAGGAATTCCTTACTTCCAACCTTGCATCTCAGTCTTTCCTAAAAAACCTTAATCCTACTCCCAACATTACTACAGCTGAATCCCGAGCCATCTGTGATCTTAAAGCTGGCCGTTCCATCGTCATTCTCCCAGCCGACAAGGGATCCACAACCGTGGTACTTGATCGGCGGGAGTATGTGGCTGAGGGACTGCGTCAGCTTTCAGACAATACTACCTACAAAGTTTGTCAACACAATCCTATCCCTGATGTCCAGGCAGAGCTTCAAGGAATCCTCAAAACCTTAGGCCCCCTACAAAACCTTTCACCTAACTCCATTAACCTCATGACCCCACCGACACCCCGCACCCCCACCTTCTACCTACTCCCCAAGATCCACAAACCCAATCATCCCGGCCGCCCCATTGTGGCCGGTTACCAAGCCCCTACTGAACGAATCTCTGCCTACATAGACCAACACCTTCAACCCATCATGTGCAGTCTCCCATCCTTCATCAAAGATACCAACCACTTCCTCGATCGCCTGAAATCCTTGCCTAGCCAGTTACCTCCAGATACCATCCTTGTAACCATTGATGCCACTTCCTTGTACACAAACATCCCACATGCCCAGGGCCTTGCTGCGATGGAGTATTTCCTTTCACGCCGACCACCCAATTCCCTACCTAAAACCTCTTTCCCTAATACCCTAGCCAGCTTCATCCTAACCCACAACTTCTTCACTTTTGAGGGCCAAACATACCAACAACTAAAGGGAACAGCCATGGGAACCAGGATGGCCCCCTCGTACGCCAACTTATTTATGGGACGCTTAGAGGAAGCCTTCCTGGACACCCAAGCCTGTCAACCCAAAGTTTGGTATAGATTCATTGACGACATCTTTATGATTCGGACTCACAGTGAAGAAGAACTCCAGAATTTCCTCTTCAACCTCAACTCCTTTGGTCCCATCAAATTCACCTGGTCCTATTCCAAATCTCATGCCACTTTCCTTGATGTCGACCTCCATCTGTCCAACGGCCAACTTCACACATCCGTCCACATCAAACCAACCAACAAACAACAGTACCTACACTATGACAGCTGCCATCCATTCCACATCAAACGTTCCCTTCCCTACAGCTTAGGTCTTCGTGGCAAACGAGTCTGCTCCAGTCCCGAATCCCTGAACCAGTACACCAACAACCTAATATCAGCTTTCACATCCCGCGGCTATCCTCCTGATCTGGTACAGAAACAAATTTCCAGAGCCACTTCCTCATCCCCCCAAATTCAGAACCTTCCACAGAAGAACCCCAGAAGTGCCCCTCTTGTCACCGGATACTTTCCGGGACTGGAGCGGACTCTGAATGTGGCTCTCCAGCAAGGATACGACTTCCTTAAATCCTGCCCCGAAATGAGATCCATCCTTCATGACATCCTTCCCACTCCACCAAGAGTGTCTTTCCGCCACCCACCTAACCTCCGTAACCTCCTAGTCCATCCATATGAAATCCCCAAACCACCTTCCCTACCCTCTGGCTCCTACCCTTGTAACCGCCCCGTTGTAAAACCTGCCCTATGCACCCTTCCACCACCACTTACTCCAGTCCCGTAACCCGGAGGGTGTACACGATCAAGGGCAGAGCCACTTGCGATAGCACCCACGTGATTTACCAACTGACATGCCTGCACTGTGAAGCGTTCTATGTGGGAATGACCAGCAACAAACTGTCCATTCGCATGAACGGTCACAGGCAGACAGTGTTTGTTGGTAATGAGGATCACCCTGTGGCTAAACATGCCTTGGTGCACGGCCAGCACATCTTGGCACAGTGTTACACCGTTCGGGTTATCTGGATACTTCCCACCAACACCAATCTTTCAGAACTCCGGAGATGGGAACTTGCCCTTCAACACATTCTCTCTTCCCGTTGCCCGCCTGGTCTCTACCTCCGCTAAATTCTAATTCCCGCCCGCCATCTTTAACATCTTTGCCTCGGTTCTGTGGACAGAGCCTCTGCCTGAAGTGGCATCTCTGTCCAACTTCTTTGGTTTCTACAAATGTCTGCCTAAGTGTGTTTGGATGTGGATATGTGTGAGTGTGTGTGTATTTGTTTACCTTCCTTTTTGTCCCCTAAGGTAAGTCCTTCCACTCCTGGGATTGGAATGGCTCCTTTTCCACTTCCTTAAAACCCGGATCCTTCCCTTTCTCCTCTCCTTCCTCCCTCTTTTTCCCGAAGAAGCCACCACTGGTGGCGAAAGCTCGAATGGTTGTGTGTTTAGTGTTCCTATCGACCAGCCTGTACCTTAGGTAAGTCAAAAATCTTTATTTTATACTATGCATGCACACTGCAAGTACACAAGACCGCATACACACACACACACACACACACACATACACACACACACACACACACACACACACACCACACGATCACACATTCACACACCACTCAAAATAGGTGAGGTTTGGGATAGAGAGGTAGGAACTGTAAGGTATGGAAAAATATATATATAGGGAAGTTATCATAGGTTGAGGCCTGGTTGATTTCGGGATTGGAGAATGTATTGTAGGGATAACTCCCATCTGTGCAGTTCAGAAAAGCTGGTGGTGGATGGCAGGATCCAGATGGCCCGGGTTGTGAAGCAGCCAATGTAAGTTTAATAGATAAAATGTTCTGTTGGTGCCAAAATATAACCACAAGTGTGAATTGTTACTGCTGCTGCAGTCAGTCGAGCAAGAGACCTCAGAAATTTAACAACTATGTAAGTTGAGCTAAGTCTCAGACTGTTAACATCTAAGAGCCCATGAAAATTGTGTGTAGGTTACGCATAAAAATGTTTCATATTCCAGAATGAAACTTTCACTCTGCAGTGGAGTGTGTGCGGATATGAAATTTCCTGGCACATTAAAATTGTGTGCTGGAATCGGGACTCAAACCTGGGACCTTTGCCTTTTGCAGGCATGCGCTCTACCGAGTCGAGGTACTGGCAGAAGTGAAGTTGGTGAGGTGGCATCAAAAGTGTCAGCATAGCTCTGTCGGTAGAGCCCTTGCCCGTGAAAGGCAAAGGTCCCAGGTTTGAATCCCAGTTCCGGCACACAATTTTAATCTTCCAGGAAGTTCCATGTTTCATATTGTTAAATGTTTGTGAATTCCAATTATACAGTTGTGGCTTTCTGTAAAGAAACAGTAAATTATAAATAAAACGAGAAGAGCCACTGGTGTCCCAAAATTTTGTGCAACATATTTCATTATAGAATCAAAGCCTAGCTACGTTACACTACTATTTCAGCCTCACATCAAGGGACAATGGATCTACAACGTGAGAGCTGCTTCTGCGCAGGGGACAACAGCAGTGAAAGAAGATTCCAGGTTAGTGAACAGAAACTCTCATCTTCATACACTGATGAGGTAAGAAGCAATATAGTCCTTCATGTGCAGTGATTTTTTCTAGCACAAACAGAAACAGTGACATGAAGTTTCTTGGTAACAGGACCAAGGGTGAAAGAAGGGAAAAAGTTGGAAACTTTCATTTTTACTTTTAAATAATGAACTTTCTTTGATTTTAAAGACATTACCCCATCTTTTTCACCTTTAATCCCACCATACAATCAATCTTAATGTTTAAGAATAATTGTTTCAAGCGATTAGCCTTTATTAATTAAATTGTGGGGCCAGATAGACAGTCAGTGGATCAGTTTGTATAGTCCCCATAATCACAAGGAATTACAACAATCATAAACATTGCCAAAATCATCATTCCATACAATTTCGTCTATAAATTCACTCACTATTTTTTAGTCCTTCATTGGCTACATGAAATATGTAGAAACACATGCGAATATTTCTGTTTTATACCTGAGCTACTAGGTTCCTATGTAACCACATATTTGAAAACCATTACATATTTTTAGCTACCAACTTGTGCAAGGATCCTAAAGCCTTGTGCATTGTTGGTACTGATGTAAGAAATTTTTGTTGTTGCTACAAATATTTGAAACGTCACTACATTCGAACATGAGCAATACTGAATTTCCTTTGTTGCATTGATTAAGTTGCATCGAGTTGATTCAGTGATTGAAACTTTGAAAAAAGTAGACTCACCTTCGATTATATTTTAAAAAAAAGTTTTTTTTTTTTTTTTTTTTTTTTTTTTTTTTTTTTTTTTTTTTTTTTTTAGTTATATTTTTATTAATGCAGAAGTTTTGGCACCGGTAGGTCTATTTATCTTTAAGTCTGGAAGTGTGTCTAGCTTATATTCAATGGCAAAAGTTAGTTGTAACAGCTCCTAGTGCCATTTTTCAAAACTTTCATTTGCTTTACACTCGATTCTAAACCATAGATGGATTTTTGAATTTCGAAAAGGGGGGAAAAGTGTGGCTTAGATTCAAGTAAATACGGTACTGACAGTATCATTTCTTATTTTGTAGTGTCTAGTGTGCAATAAACCAGGTCATCTAACAACTTTACTGCAACCTATACAGTACCTACAATGAAAATTTAATTGGCAACCAATAATTCACACAGATGAATTGTGCCAACTCAACTCTTTAATTGCAGATAATGCTCCTTACCAGGTCTCAAGTCTGGCTAGTCACTATCTTCCACGGCTACTTCTGTCATTGCCTCATTTCATTCTATTCTATTGCCTCCCCCATGTCTGTCACACACACACACACACACACACACACACACACTACTGCAGGGCGAACTCATTTCCTTTTACTGTTCTACTGGTCCTCATTCCATGTATATTTCATGGCTCTGTTACCAACTCGTAACACTTGTGATTTTACTCATATTTTTGTCTTCTGAAAAGTGACAAACTATCTTCCATGAGATATTATTCTCTACTTATGGACATCAATAAAAAGTCTGTTTGCTTTGCTTCACTTATTCGATCTATATACATAAGTTCTGATAACTAATAATATTAAGCCCAGGTTTGAATAAATCACACACACACACACACACACACACACACACACACACACACACACCTGTCTACATCTCCCCTGTCTCTTTCCTTTACAGCATTCCAAACTGTACATAACTTTGCCACTTATCAGAGTCTTTATAATCCATCATCTGATGCAGAAAATTATATCCACTGCCCTCCACTTCCAAACCCCCCCCCCCTCCACTCACTGTCAAGATGCTTGTTGAGCCAGAGATCCTTGTCATGTGTGCTTGAGTTATGTGCTAGTGATTGTGTAAATTTTCTTCCTTCCGGACATCCACAACTATCCATCTTCACCTTTAATAATGTGACCCACAACAGTTGTTAATTTTAAACTTTTTTTATTATTTCTATGCACATCCTAAGATGGTTAACATTCAGGGGCACTGGGTGCTAGTTATTAAGCGCCTATTGGCATTATTATGAGCCCAAAAATTGAGAGTGTGATCACTGGATGGCACCAGTAGTGCATAGCTGACATTACAGCAAATTGCCTGCCTGCTGGGAGTTCAACTGCTACAGTGGCCATTGGAGGGCTTGGGCAGTTCAGTAAGCTGCATATCTATATGGGACTATCATATGTGGCTTGATATGGTAACTGTGCGTTAATATACAACCACTTTTAGCTTTTCAATGTTCTGCTTTTTAACTATGGGACTTACTGTTTTACATGAAGACCCTGCCTGGTGAGTGGATATGTTGTGCCAATGTTACCAACAGTGCCTCCTGGCATATCAGGGACTCACTAATTAAATTTGTGGCTAGATGTAACAATTTATGGATTCACTAAGTATGTATACTCCCCTTTTCTTAACCATTTTAGCAAAGAAGTAGGGTAGTCATTTTCTTACATGACATAGGTCACTACTTTATTTCACTGTAATTTGCAGATGCACATAATGATGACAAGACATAGGTCTCAAAACTTGGGTAGTGCATAGAAATACATTTTTTTAAAATTTAACAACTGTTGTGCATCACTTTATTAAAGATGAAGATTGTGTGAATGTGTGTGTATCTTTATGCGATGAAGGTTGTGGCCTAAAATTTAAATTGTGTGTATGTGATTATCTATTCTGCATCACGTAAACAGTTTATTGTACACCCCCCCCCCCCTCCCACTCATTCATTATTGTTTTCAAGGTACTTATGGCTTGTAGTCCTACACTTCAATTGTTCTTTGGACTTAGTATGGCTAGGGAATATGATTGCTGTCTGCAGATGCAGGCTGAGCTGGTGACTGTTTGTTCCCAGCTTCATGCGGTGTTGGCTGCGGTTGCAAAGCTTGAGGCTGCAGTGGATGGGCACTCCTGCTGTCGGTCGGTCGCGAGGGTCCAACAATCGCATTGTGGGTCTCATGCACCCACCGATCGGCCTGCAGGTTTGGCCAATCCTGTCATTACATGTGTGGAGGTAGCCGCCCAATCCGTGGTAGATTGGGAGGTGTCCCCAGCACCTGGCAGACAGCATAAGACATTCTGGGAGACCGATCGTGAGGCCTTCCCAGTTCGTCTTACAAACAGGTTTGTTGCGCTGTCGGAGATGGACAGTGTTCCTAAGATGGATGGTGCCAAAAGTTCTTTGGTCACCTCTCAGTCAGCAAGATCCGGGCAATCTCAGAGGGGGACTAAACTACAGAGGTTATCAGTCCCCCGGTGGGGAGGGAAAGGAGAGAGGATAGGAAAGGATGGGAGGGGGAAGGAAATGCAGTCCAGGAAGTAAAGAAGGAAGAAACACTGCATTAGCTCGGGGCCCCGTGCTCGCCACGCACATACTCGCAAAAGAACTGTGAGCCCCCTAGGGGGTCAGAGGTTGGGATTGCTTGTAGTAGGGAGCTCCAACGTTAGACAGATAATGGGGCCGCTTAGCTATTTGGTGAGTAAGGACGGGTAGAAAGCCAATGTGCACTCCATGTGCATACCAGGAGGAGTCGTTCCAAACATGTAACGGGTCCTATCAGATGCCATGAAGGGGACATGGGGCAGCCAACTGCAGGTGGTTACTCACGTTGGTACCACTGACATGTGTTGCTTTTGGTCGGAAGAGATTCTCTCCGGATTTGAGCGGCAATCTGAGGTGGTAAAGACTGCTAGCCTTGCTTGCGAGATGAAGGCAGAGCTGACCATCTGCAGTATCATCGACAGGACCGACTGTGGTCCTCTGGTACAGAGCTGAGTGGAGGGTCTGAATCAGAGGCTCTGGCGGATCTGTGACCATGTAGGCTGCAGATTCGTTGACTTGTGCCAAAGGGTGGTGGGTTTTCGGTTTCTGCTAAATAGGTCAAGAGTCCACTACAAGGGGAAAGCGGCTACATTGGTAGCTGGGGCTGTGTGGCATGGACTGGGCAAATTTTTAGGATAGAGGGCTTCGGGGAAAAACAAAATGGGCAGTCTCAAAAGGTGAAGGTGGATCGCAGGAGAAATGTAGATCTAGGAACTATTGGTATAACAGTTGTAAATTGTCGTAGCTGTGTTGGGGAAACTACCAGAATGCCAATCATTAATATAAAGCACCGAAACAACATCATTATAGGCAGTGATCACCATCAAAAGTAGTCTATCGTGTAGTGAGCTGTTTTGGGTAGAGGTTGTACCTCAGAATCATAAAGTTAATAATTACTTACTTTTACCGGCCTCCCGACTCTGATGATACAATAGCAGAAAGGTTCAAAGAAAACCTGTGTCAAATTGTAAACACATACATAACTCGTACAATAACAGTAGGCGGTGATTTAAATTTACCCTCAATCTGTTGGCGAAATTATACTTTTATATCAGGAGGTATGCATAGAATATCGTGCTAAATTGTACTCAACGCATTCTCTGAGAACTACTTCAAACAATTAGTTCATGAGCCAACCACAATTGTAAATGGATGTCAAAACACACTAGATCTCTTTGCAACAAATAATACCGATCTCATTACAAGCAACAAATTGGATACAGGTATGGTGAACACAGGGCTGTCATAATGAGATTGAATATTGAAAGTCCCAAAGTTACTAAAAATAGACAAATAGTATATTTGTTCTGGAAAGCAGATAGAAATGCAATAAATTGCTTCTTGAAAGACAGTTTCGACTCATTCCATCCCTAACTGTAAGTGTAGACCAGATGTGGCTCCAATTCAAAGTAGTAGTGTTGACAGCAATTGACAGTTTTATACAAAATAGATTAATTAAAGAAGGCGGTGAACCCCCTTGGTAGACAAAACAGGTCAGGAGACTGTTGCAAAAACAATGAAAAACACAGGCAAAATTTAAACGAACACAAAATCCCCAGGATTGGCAGTCCTACACAGAAGCTCAAAATTTAGCGAGGACTTCAATGGGAGATGCTTACAATACTTTTCACAACGTAACTCTTGCTCAAAATTTGACTGAGAACCCAAAGAGATTTTGGTCATATGTCAAATATACTAGAGGTAAAACACAAACAATATCCCTCACTATGTGATAGAAATGGCGATCCTGTCAATGATAGTGTTACTACAGCAGAGGCTAGAATGAGTAACGTAGAAGTAGATATCATCAGAGTAATGAAGCAACTGAAATCACTTAACAAGAACAAGTCTTCTGGTCAAGACTGTATACACATTGATTTCTATTTGATTATGCTGATACGATAGCTCCTTACTTAACAGCCATATACAAACACTTACTCAATGAAGGATGTGTACCAAAAGATTGGAAAGTTGCACAGATCACACCAATATTCAAGAAAGGCAGTAGGAGTAACCCACTACACTACAGGCCTATTTCATTGAAGTCAATTTGCGGCAGATTTTGGAACATATCCTGTATTCAAATATTATGAATTATCTCGAACAAAATGATCTATTGACCCAAGGTCAACATGGATTTACAAAATATCATTCATGTGAAACACAACTAGCTCTTTACTCTCACGAAGTGAAGAGTGCTACCGACAAAGGCTCTCAGATTGATTCCTTATTTCTCCAGAAGGCTTCTGACACCGTACCTCACAAACAACTTTTAATCAAATTGTGTGGTTATGGAATATTGCCCCAGATTTGTGACTGGACAGGGGATTTATTGTCAGAGAGGACACAGTTTGTAGTAATTAATGGTAAAGTATTGACTAAAACTGAGGTGATATCCAACCAGTGGCATAACTAGGACGCGGCTTGAGGGGGGGGGGGGGGATAGATCTACTTGACGAGCAAAATTTTAGTCAGTTTCCAGACAGACTATCAACTACCACTTCTGTTGAAGAAACTTAATTCACTCCTGTCCAATGAAAGCTTACGGTAAAACACCCCAAGTTTCCAAACTTTACCTTTATCAGATTGCTGTTATACGATTTCTTTTTCCTTTTTTTTCAGGTTCTGGGGGGGGGGGGTTCTACCCCCCTCATCCCCCCCCCCCATAGTTACGCCAATGCAATGTTCCACAGGGAAGTGTTACTGGTCCTCTATTGTTCCTTATCTACATAAATTGATCTGAGAGAATATCTGAGCAGATCTCTTAGATTGTTTGCAGGTGACACCGTCATTTATCATCTAGTAAAGTCATCTTAAGATCAAAACCAACTGCAGATCATTCTACATAAGATATCAGTATGGCGTAAAAATTGTCAATTGACTCTAAATAATGAGAAGTGTGAAGTTGCCCACATGAGTACAAAAAGAAATCCGTTAAACTTTGCTTTCAAGATAAATAAATCAAATGTGATGGCCGTAAACTCCACGAAATACCTAGGAATTACTATCACATCAGACAAGATCACGAACATAATGTCATAGGAAAGGCGAACCAAAGATTGCATTTTATTGGCAGAACACTTAAAAGACGCAACAGAACTACTAAAGTGACTACATACTCTACACTTGTTCTTCCTCATTTGGAGTATTGCTGCCCAGTGTTGGATCACTATCAAGTTGGTTTGACAGAAGCCATCAAAAGAGTCCAAAGAAGGGCTGCCCGTTTTGTATTGTCACAATACAGGGGAGATAGCATGATATAGGATCTGGGGTGGGAATCATTACAACAACGCCATTTATCGCTATGGCGTGGTCTACTTACGCAACTCCAATTCCAACATTCCAGTCCGAAAGCGAAAATATATTGTAGAAATGATCATCAGAATAGAATACGAGAAATCAGAGCTCAAACAGAGAGATTCATATGTACTTTCTTCCTGTGCACTATTCGAGAATGGAATGGTAGATGAATAGGTTAAAGATGGTTCGATGGAACCTCCATCAGGCACTTAAATGTGATTTGCAGAGTATCCCGTGGAAGTGTAGATGCATGTCTGTCTGCGGCTCAGTGATTGTTGTTATGGTGTTCTGATAGCTATCACTTAAAACTAAATTTAAACTTCCATATGGGATTTGGTAGTACAAAGATTGAAATCAACATTCATGTTTTGCTTACTGATAGCAGGTGCGATGCCGCCAACAGAGTGTGGACCAGGAATGTGTCCTGCCACAGCTGCTGCCTGAGCTGCTGCAGCAGCCTGAGCAGTCATCGCTTGCTGCTGCATCTGCTTGTGACACTGTCGTAAATCAAAGACCTAAGGGAAAAAAATAATTAAAAGTAAATGATTAATTTCGTCCTGACAAAGGAAATCCGTAAGCATGAAAAATTATGTTTCAATATATCAACAATATAATGATGATAGTTTGCAACTCACTGCAAGGACACAAGTTGAGCCATGACAGGCACATAAAAAACACACACACATAACTTAGATGATGGCATTGATTTGTGTTTTAGGGTGCTCAACAGCTAAGTCATCAGTTCTAGTGCTCAAACGTAAACAGATGGAAGTAAAATGGTGCATATCATATGGACTTACAAAATTTAAAAGTACAACTCAAGTTGTAGGGATGTCTTAAAACAACTTTTCAAAGCAACTATAGCTAAGGATAAAATATCAATAGATGTTTGTGGCCCGGTGACTACTTAACAATAAAGAGTGACCGAGCAACTCTGCCACACCCAGTATTTTGGGAAGAAGTCCAGGTGTCATACAAAATTGTAAAACACAATCCACGGATGCCTCATCGTCACCTAAAATAGATTGTAGGTCCTGTGGGAGACCGAAATTTGCCCTCAGACCATCATATAAAATGCATTCCATTAAAATATGTCATATCAACAGTTGTGTCCTCTATCCATCACACACTGGCAGCATAAAAGAAAACATTGTCAGTGGGCAATGTCCGATTCTAAGACAAGTGAGGGCGTCTTCATCAGCTCGTCAAGGGTGGAAGGAAGTATTCCAAGGACGCACTAAAGATTTTAGTTTGAGTAGTTTATTATCCGCCACATCTAGCCACTGATTCTCCCACAAAACCATGGTTTTCTTTGTCACAAAAGAGGTGACCACCTTCAGTGGGACAGAACAGCATATGGCGGGGGGGGGGGGGGGGGAGGGGGAGAGCAAGCCTCTTTAGCTGCTGTGTCAGCCGGTTCGTTTCCCTGCATCCCTACATTACCAGGAATGCAACAGAAAATTCTCTCTTTCTGGTGTGGCTGCAGTGCAAGGAGACTGTCCTGTATGTCCTGCACCATCCGATCTGCTGCATACATTTGGTCAACACGAGGAGGGTGCTATGGGAATCTGAACGGATCAGGCACTTCACATCTTGACGCCTTTTGATCTGTTCTAGTGCCCTCAGAATAGCAAAGAGTTCGGCATAATAAATGGAAAACAGTTTTTGGAGCCCTATCTGAAGGACAACATCAGGGAACACAACGGAGTAGCCTATACGATCGCCATGCTTGGATCCATCTGTATAGACGGTAATAATATCTGCATGGTGGTTTAAAATCTCAACAAATCTACTTCTATAAAAGGTACAAGGATTCCTAAAAGCAGTCAGATCTAAAAGCAATCCAGGCCTATGAAGGAGCCGAGGAGATCCCCTACTCCACCCCTGTCGTGGAACCTTAATGCTCTTCACTTGCTGCAACTCAAAGCTTTCCTGTACTCGAATCCCAAATGGTCTTGTAGCCTGTGGACGGTTATGGAACAAATGTTGGAATGGCTGCTGTACAACAATGAAAGAGAGTAACGTGTGAGGAACCAACAGAGCCTTGTACGCCAGGCGTGCCATGAGCAGAAAACGGCTAAGCACTGGGCTAGTACAATATGCACCAGTCACAAGCCTGATACCTACATGGTGTACTGCATCCAGAGGTCTGGCCAATCCAAAGACCTGGCAGCCATTTTCATGTCTGGGTCGCGTGAAAGCTTTATAGAACTGGAGCAGATGTGCCCTGTTGGCACCCCAAGACCTATGACCGAGACATTTGAGGATATTTAGTGCCTTGAGACATCACAGTTTGACTTCTTTAAGGTGCAGCAACCACATTAGGCTCTTGTCGAAGGTGAGGCCAAGATATTTCACCTAGTCCTAAAAAGGGAGAACAGTTTTAAAACAGGCAAATTAAAAAGAGAATGGGAGTGATTAAAATCAACACAAACTGTGTTTTCCACAGAGGACTTAAAACCTGTGGTATTACACCATTCCTCCAACTGCCCAACCATCAGGTGCAATTGATGAACAGCCATTGCAATGGGGAGGACACACAGAAGATGGAAAAATTGTCCACAAACAAAGAACACTGTACGGGTCATCATACGGTGGACGTAATGCTGTTAATTGCAATGGCAAATGCTAAGAACTTAGAACACTCCCTGGAAGGATACCGTTCTCTGGCTTAAAACAATCAGCCAAGCCACTCCGAACTTTGTATCTGAAGTAGCTGTCAGAAAGGAAAGACGTAATAGAATTGGGCAGATGCTTGTGAAAACCCTACTCATAGAGCTGCCACAAAACATTACGCCTCCATGTAGTACTGTAAGCCTATTTGAGATCTAAAAATACAACTGAGGTGTTGCTTAATTAAATAAAGCTTGCTGGATCTCTGTTTCGAGGAAGGAGAGGTTATTAAGAGTGGAGCGATACCTCCTGAAACCACACTGGGAGTTGCTCAGTAAGGACCTGCTCTCGAGGGCCGATACTAACTGCTGGTTGACCATGGACTCCAAAGTCTTTCCTACGCAACTTGTTAGACTAATGCTATGATAACGGGGTCAGTATGGTATTTCCCTGGTTTTAAAAGTGGAATTAAAATAGATTTTTTCCATGAACTGGGAAATATTCCCATCATCCAAATTTTATTATAAAGCTGAAGGAGGACCTCCTTGGATCGTGTGTTTAAATGTCTTAGCATGTTGTATGTAATCTCGTCATGACGAGGTGCAGTATCATGAGTGACAGACAGTGGAGACTCTAGCTCACATACTGAGAAAAGCTAAGGAAGGCCGGTTGTAATCTTCCATGTTGGAAGAACAGAAGTCAAAACCAACCTTCTCCTGTATCGCCCAGTATTGATGAAAGGGTGGATCTTGGATGGAATCAGATGTAATGTTCTTGTAAGATTCAGCCATTACTTGGGCAATGTCTTGTGACAATGTTAGGAGACATCCCTGCCCTTGTACAGCTGCTATCAAAGGTCAGGAATTCCACCTCGAGATGCTCCTAATGGCTTCCCATACTCTACTTACTGACGTGGACCTGTTGATGGAGTTCAGGAACTCTTGCCAAGACCTCTGCTTACTTTCTCTAATAACACGTCTTACCCATGCCCTCGCCACTCAAAAATTTGCCAGATTTGCCTCAGTAGGGCACCGATGGAATAGTCCCAATGCTGTCCTTCTGGCCCTGATTGCAGAGCAACAGCTCGTCTCTGAAGTGTTGGCTTGAATTTAGGAATGGATGCATTGGTGACAATGTGAATCACTGATGTAATGTGATCCACCCAATCCTGGACACTTTCAAACCATTTGAAAACAGCCAGCTGTGTATAAAGTTGGCTCTATTGATGAGCCATCTAGGTGGCTTGACATCTCTATCTATTCTAGCTGGCAGATTTAACCAAACTGGGTAGTGGTCACTACAATGGAGGTCTTCATCCACATCCCATTGAACTGCATGTGATAAGAGTAGGCGAGCAGAGGGAGAGGTCTATAGCAGAAGACAAACCTGTAGCAGCTGAAATGTGTAGGCTTGCCTGTGTTCGGCAATATGACATCAGGGGAGGGTATTACAGTCTCAACCATTTGTTCCCTGGGGAAGTCGTTAGAGCCTCATAGTCAAATGTGTACATTGAAATCGCCTAACAGGAGAGTTCTCTAATAAATTCTGTTAGTAGATTACTATAAACATGCTCACCAGGTGGTAAGTAAAGGGAGCACACTAAGATGGCAACTGCTTGTAGTGTAGTGGTTAAGGACACAGGTGAGGAGTGAAATGTGTCCCTGACAAACTCTGCCACACTGCCTTGTGCCCTGTCACCAGCAAGGTTGTCTTTCCTGTAAAGGTGATAACCTTTAAGTACAGGCGTATCACCCTGGTTAAAATGTGTCTCTTGGAGGGATATACAGAAGGGCCTATCTTTCACAAGAAGCGGAAATTCCTCCAGAGTCCTGAAACCAGTCATATTCCACTGGAGTATAGTAGCCATGTTACCAATGTGTTACCACTCTGCTTGTGTCAAGATGGTGAGGCACTCTGTGAGCGAGAGACATCTGATGCACTGCCTGGTTCTGGTGACGAGGCATCTAGCTCCATAATGATGTCCTCATCATCAGTTAAGGCCGCCATAATTATGACATCCAATGGGGCCTGGGAAAATGACCTGACTGAAAGTTGCAAAGCTTCTTCCTTGCAGATGTTGAAAGAAGGGGTGTTTGGGGGACACCCTGCTTTTGGGGTGCCATCTCAATTATTACTGTAGATATTTCTTCTTATTGTACTGTGAGATCTGCTTGAATTGCCATGTCTTTGCTGACCTGACATTGGAGGTACAGGTGCAGGTAAATGTACTTTTGTGTATAGAAGAACAGAAGGTGGAGTCTGTGTGGAAGCATCAACTTTCAGTATGGACTTCTGGACCAACGACGCATAGGAAATATGAAACACAGGTGGTGTGGTTGTGTTGTATTCTTTTTTAGTATATACATTCAGGATCTGCTTCGTCACCTTTATTTCTTGTATTTTGCATTCCTCAGCAAAGACAGAGCAATCTTGGCTACAGACGGGATGCTTCCCAGAGTCATTGATGCAGAGTGCTGGAGATAGACAGTCAGCCCTAGACTCATGGGCTGCCTGAACACAAGTTGGTTGATCATCGCAAGTCTGAGTCGTGTGATTGAAACACTGGCACTTATAGCACCTCATAGGGTTCGGAATAAATGGCCTAACCTTAAGACGGAAGAACCCAACCTTAACGTTTTCTGGCAGTGTTCGTGAATTAAATATCACAATGAATGTGGCAGTTTTATCAACGACTCTATTGATTCTTCTGATTCTTTGTTCCACATCTATTATGCCCTTTGATGCCCATTCTTCTTTAAGCATGGCAGTGTACATGCCCATAATACCACATCTTTGCTAGAGTTGAGCGAGTTGTACAACTTAACCACTATTTCACAGTTACCCAGTTTCGTGGACTTGATGAGAAGATCCACCTGCATTGGCCTGTTGGTCTTAATGAGAAGAGAATCATAGCACAGCCTCTTAATTGATTTTAAGCTACCTGCAAAATCCTCTAACCCAGCAGTTCCCAACCTTTTCTTGCTCTGCGGCCCACCCATTACATACAAACATCTTGGAGGCCCAGTAACTAAATAAAAAGTAAAAATCACCAACACACAAAAATTGGCGTACGCACGCAATATATATGAATTTTTTAAAATTATATTCACTTAATTAAAGTAAGTATATGAAAACTCAAAATCAAATAGGCAATGTTAAAAAAAAACTCTGTGGGATACTTGACACTGTCACTTATAAGACAGTCAAAATTTGACTTAAAACTGGTTATGTTTAGCTTCAAATCACTAGCTACATTCAGTCTACTCCAGTACTTTACTCTTTTTGAAAAAAAAAAAATGTTGAAATGGCTCGTTCACATAAACAAGTTGTTGAAAAGGCCATTGAATGTTTTAGAGCAATTTTGGTAATTGCGGGATAGTTTTGCTGAACCGTTATCCAGAAGGGGACCAATGACATTTTAAAAAACAATTTTAAAGCCTGGTTACATTATAGTTCAGTTAACAAGTCTTCCTCACCTGATGAAATTTGCAATTTTTTAAAGTAATGCACTTCAAAGAGATTTTTAATCTACACCAAGTTTTAGGAAAGTAGTCCTTGAAAGAAACATGAAAATCCTTCCACACTGCTGTACTGTCTAGTCAGCAGGGGTACCCAAACTTTGTAACCATGTACTATTGGCATTTTTGGCGTACCACTAGAACTTATTCAATTTTTGACAAACCCTGAGGTTGCAAAGGCAGGGTAGGATGCAGGAGGTTGACTGATGAGTGGTGCAGGAGAGAGGTAATAATTGAAATAAGCTAACCGTGTCAACAAGGTTTCTTTGGTCACACTGTGTAAGTGGGAACTTTGATGTCTTCCAGCAAAACCTTCATCCATAACAAATATCCTTAGTTTGTCACGGAGTTCAAACAATCTGGACAATGCTTTACCTCTCGACAGCCACCAAACTTCAGAGCGAAGTAGAAGTTCTTTGTGTTCCCATTTCATCACACAATACACCTAAACAGTCACAAATTTATTTACGTTGGTATAATAAAATTGATTTTTACTGCATCATCAAGAGTTTTTTTTAGATATTCGTACAAACCTTTCACTGCAAGATCCTCTCTATGTAGCAATGTATGTGCTGACCCAAGGTAGTGACTGATCTAACTGACAACTTACTAGTGATACAGGGTCTATAGGACATTTATCTCTTACTTCATTTTATTATTTGGTGATCTTGGCAACTGACGAGTGACACCCCTCAACCTACCGATGATTATTATCTTGTCTTCGACTTTCGATGAGCTTCGCGGCCCAAAGGTTGGGAACTGCTGCTCTAACCCCTTTATGAATGAAAAAGGGAGATATCTTTTCAAACGTACCTTCCTTCATCCTGACTACCAAAAATACATGATGATTTATGACTCCTTGAAACCTGTTACTCTTAACTAATACAACTGAGGTGTGGCAGTATCCCCACAGGTCGCCTGCTAACACCTGTTCAACCTCAACAGCCGTGCATCCCATCAGCATGCAGCACACCTTGGAATAGAGGTTTTTTCCATCCGAACAATAAAACCGAGATCCCCACACCCTGCAACACACAACGTTCCACCGTTGCACCACATGGTGGTTGCTGAAGCATGCCCAGTGGCTATGGTCTAGAGGACTAGCGGCGCTTACCAGTCCTGAGCTTGGGACACTGGGTTCGCGAAGCCCTACTCAGCAAGTTAAGGCTGAGCCCCTGATGGGCACACAACTCAGCTTTTGGCCATTAGACTTTGTCAGAAAAAAAACATACCATCACTCATACGATTACACAGGCACACCTCAAAGACACACAACCGCCATCTCCGACCACTTGCTCCAACACTCTGTGGTGATGTAATGTGATGGGATGGGATGGAATGGGAGGGGTTGGGAGGAGAAGGGTAGGGAAGAGAGGGGTAGGAAACAGGACAGATGCAAGGCAGTGATGGGGATGTACACAGCATGGCTTTATGGAACATGGAAGTGTTAGATGCGTGGAAAGAGATGCAGTTTAGGAATGCAGTGAGGCATAGGAGAGGGGAGGGAAGCAAAAGAGATACATGATTATAAAGAGATTAAGCTTAGAAATGCAGTTTGTGGTGGTGGTGGTGGGGGGGGGGGGGGGGCTAAATTTATATACACATACGTAATGTATAAGAAATGGGAGTAATGTAAGATAGAAGGTGGTAGGAACTGATATGTGCAAAAACAGGATACTGTAAGTTGAGGCCTGGATAATTTCAGAATTGTACATATACTGTGAGGATAACTCCCATCTGAACAGTTCAAAAACAAGCACTAGTAGCATTTCGTTGGGCTGATTTTACCATAAATTCGAATGAATCAGTTAAAAAAAAAAAAGTCTTTGAGATGATGATGAAACAACTGTGTGAAGGACTGATTCCCCACCATCATGATCCACATGATAAATTTCACCGGGCATGGACTCAAGTGATTATACCCTTGGCACAGAACTGTATCAGTTAATTGAAGTAAACTGTAATTAAATATTGAACTGTTGCATTCCCATATCATGCTCTCGCTAGTTGGTGAGTGCTTCTCTCTGTCACTGACTATTTTATTTCGAATCATATGAAGTTTACAGAAGCTTCGTTAGTTATTGATAGTCATACAATAGTCATTAGTGGTCACAATGCACTTTCATTTTTTTGTCAATTGTAAACTGATGCACAACTGACTTAACTCATTGTCCATTAGGACTTTCGGAACACAGTTTTGAAATTCAATATGTACTAAGGCAGAATAATGTAGTGCCAGATGGTCTTGCAAGGTTGTCAGGAGGCTGTGAATCTGTTAATTGCTCATCCAAGGTCAAAGGATATTATGATTTATTTCTTGAGAGGCGTGGAAGGGGAACGACAGATTAGGAACATAAGGTGCAACATGAGTAGAGAATATGAGGCGGTTGAGGTCTCTGGAATGGTTAAACAAAAACATGATGATCCACATGCAGAGGATGGTGACAAAATACGGCAGTATTGTTTGAAACAGGAAGATACACTGTACTGAACAACCAATGTTTCAGATAACTGGAGGTTATGCATACATAAACACATTGTGGATGATCAAATAAAATATATTCACCAGAGCTATGCTCATTTTGGACCTCATAAATGTGTTCAAATGTTTGTTAATCTATCGGACCAAACTGCGCGGTCATCAGTCCATAGCTTACAAACCACTGAAACTAAGGTAAACTAACCTCAGGACAATACACACACCCACGCCCAAAGGAGGACTTGAACCCCCGACAGCAAGCAACCGCTCGCTCCGCAGCGAGGGGCCTTAGACCACTCGACTACTCCACCGGGGCTCATAAATGTGTAATGAAGTTAGACAAGAGTGTAATTTTTAATAATATGCCTCACAAAATTACTGCCATTCTGGAATTGTGAAATCTGTGTCAACCATAATAAAAGATTATGTAAATAGTGACTGTAAATAACCTGACAATAGTAAGCAGCTGCAGTGAGCAATTTTCTGTGCATATGTGAAATAATATGTGGTTAAGTTTAGATGCTGTGTATTAAAATAGTTGAGTCAGTGAACAATAACAGTGAGTATGCAGTGCATCTTTTACTTCAAGTAGGCCAGCAGCACTGGATAGTCTGGTGTGCAGTACAAGTGATATATAATGTTGGTGATCTGTGTGATAGCACATGGCCAGCAGTGTGAAGCATGCTGGGATACTGATGTCAGGAGACAACTGACTATAGTATCCACGTGTCACAACACTGCTATGCCACAGATGGCATGTGCAACAATAATGTCCAAGTTCTGAAGTGACTGCTATGGGATCTGGAAGTACCCTGCAGTGTAATCTTGAGTGAAAATCATGTCATCATTTAGGATGACATATGCTTGTATTCGTTTGCTATGACATATATATGGTTTCTTTTTTTTCCCCTCCAGGTAAGTCCTCTGTTTCAAAAAGGGTATTTACTGTGCAGAAACGAGCAGTTCGAGCAATATGTTGTGTAAGCTCATGAACCTGTTGTCAATCCCTATTTGGTAGCCTGGGACTTTGGACATTGGACTCTCAATACATATCAACTTTAATGTCATTTGTTGTTAATAATATTTGGTTATTTCCAACAGTTTGCAGGTTTCACGCCAGTAATACTAGACAGAAATTGAGTGTGCATTTAGAGCACACCTCCTTTACTGGAAAGGTGTGCAATATTCTGCTGGAATTATTATTAATACACTACCACAAGAATTCAAAAAGCTTAGCAGTAATCCATACACTTTCAAGTCTAATGATTCACTCTTTTTATTCTGACGATAAATTCCTGGGAGGGAAAAATCGATGTTTTGCAATTGCTTCTCTTTTAAATGTGCTAAAATTTCCCAAGAGCTTAGGATTGCTATATGTTTTACTTTATTATTACTCTTTTCTTACAATCTGATACAGTGACTCATTCCATGACCATGGAGACTTGATCCTTTCTGGCAGAACATGATAAACAGGAATAAATAAGCAACAGAGGATTTGGCAGTTGGCTGATGGAGATTGATGTTGGAAGTCAAGTTGAGAGGAGGCAGATTCAGATAGTTTCGATTTTGTTTCATTGTGGCATAATGAATAAAACTTAATATCTATATTGCTGAGAGAGTTCACGTGCAAATAAATTCTGATTTTATTTACTTTATCAGTTGGTGACCATTCATTGTCATTATTGAATAACAATTGGGTGCACGTTCAACTGATATGAAATCTAAATTAATAATAAAATATGTAATTATCTGCCAGGAGAGGTACATTATATACACAAAGAGGAAGAATGGTTATATGCGCTACCACAAATATGTAATCTAGAGGATTTTGCAGAAGAAAATGATAAAGCATAATTTTGCACTGAATAAATAAGTTCAATTAGTAGTGCTAAACGTCAATGTAGAAGCCATTTGAGTCAAGTCGCCATTTATTACTCCAAACATTTCTAAATGTCATTCCCAACTAGTGTGAAGGTGTTCCACGAATTTTTGCCATTGAACTGAAGTTCAGATAGTCTTCTCACAGCTTTTTACTGTGGTTTTGAACATTAACTGTATAATATTTTTGTAAATGCCTGTAATTTTCTACAAGTATATAAAATGTCGTTTTTTATAAACTTACACTTACATGATTACGTACATAACTCAGGTACAAGTTCATTATCACAAGAAATGACAGGTTTGTAATATTCCAAGTGAAGTTTATAACAGTATTTTAGTAGCTCTTTGTCACAAGCAAATTCTTATACAATTTCAATGTGATATTTGTCAATAAGAATTAACCTTGGGAAAATTATACAGACCAAAACATACATACCTTTATATAAGCACTAGGATAAATCTTATGTACAGCATCCCCTGGAGCTCTGCCGGCTTCCCGATCCAGGTAGTAACTCTGAACGAATACAGAATGGTCACTTAAGCATCTCAACCAAACATCTCCCTCTCCTCTCAAATCTAGCATCACACCTTTGCCTATATGTAACCTGCAACAAAAGTCACATATTAAAAAAATAATAAAATAAAGAGAAAAAAGGAAGAAAATCTTTAGTCACATCTCTTTATTTAGGATTTGCCCTTTCTCATGATTATAGCAGAACAATGGTGTCTCTTTTTTGTGACAATAGTACAAATAATAGCCCAGTCCAGTTATCCAGTAGTATTAAATTAAGTCTATTATTCCTCATTTAGTGACAAA
Source organism: Locusta migratoria (assembly GCA_026315105.1). Classification (NCBI taxonomy): domain Eukaryota; kingdom Metazoa; phylum Arthropoda; class Insecta; order Orthoptera; family Acrididae; genus Locusta; species Locusta migratoria. The sequence goes on along the minus strand of CM048747.1, from coordinate 327,549,738 downwards.
AGTCTAACATACTTTTGAGTGTCCCAAACTATGTCAAATGGAAGCAATAGATACTTCATAAATATTATGTGATATTCTTGCAGTTCAGTCAAAACACCATGACCCACATGCATGAAAACAAAGACATGTGGTTCAAATTTAATAAATTATGTGACAGCTATGATGGTTTTGTCAGTTGCAATTTTGCAATCTGTATGTCATAAAAACACATATTATGCAATTTTTTTAGGGTAAATTATTATATCTATCCATCATTTGCTTCCCTTTAGTGTGTTTTACAGTCTTCTCTCATCACACATAAAAATAGCAATGTAGGTAAAGTATTTCGATGCGAAGACATGGTTAACAACAAGGTTGATGAATGGGTTGTCGTAGACGACTCCCACGAAATCATGGACCAAATTGTAGATACAGCATTGCAGACAAACATTGACACGGTCGAAGACCCCAAAGTAGGTGAAGCTGACGATGGTTTTTGAGCACTAGAGGTATGTAACTTTAAAAGCTAATATATTCTTAATTTAAAGTTCACTGTGTATACAGTAGCTTAGCACAGAAATTACAGTACAAGTGTGTTTCTTTTAGGTTGCCCTAAGATTAGTAGAGCAGGCAGTGAGGCAACGCTGGTTGACTTTATGTTAATGAAAAGATGGCACGACATTGCTGCTAGGAAACACATTGCGCAGCACAAGAAGCAAACAATGACACAGTTTTTTGAATAATAATTTTATATGTTACAAATTGTTAGGCACTGTTTGCTGTAAATTGTACTGAAAATCTAAAAACTACTGTAAATTTAACTTAAAAATAAAGAACGTAAGTGTAGCATTTAAAGAAGTACTGTATTACATTTTGTTTGACGTTCAAAACCTTTTGAAAATGTGCACTATTATTACAATGCAATTGTGCATATTAGATGTTCATAGCTTAACTGAAAAAAAAAAAATTGGTATCCGAAATGGGCTCCCTCTGTTTAGTTCGGTTAACCGGGGTTCTACTGTATGTAGATTTCCGTGAAACACATGAGATGTACTAATAGCACTATCTGCCTGCTAAAAATGGAACTCAGTTGTGACTCCAAATGCAGCAGTTTGGGATCCTGAAAAAAGGTCGTGTGAGTGAGTAATCATTCATGTATATGCACAAGTGTGATGTTCCACTTTCTGTGTGCCATCTATTACAGCATATTTTATTTCAATAGTTACTGTCATAGCTGGAAAAAAAAAATCCATGTAAATTTTGTATAGGAATTTTTTGTGGCAATTCATGCAATGAAACCAACATAACAACACAATCCCGATTGTCTCTGCTGTTAGAGGTAAAAAGTAATGCTTCCTATCTTCTTCATAACATGTTAATTACATTGTAAAAATCAAGCAGTGTTTAAGTAACTGAGTTAAGTATTGAGCTTTCTTACATAATTAGTAACTTTGATACTTTGGTTGTGTGTACTAAGTAGTAAGAAAGTTGAGTGCTGTAGTAATAGGATTGTTAACAGGTCTGAGAAAAAGTTTGATTTGTGGTTCCTAAAGATTATATGATAATGTACTTGGTACAGGTGACTAATAATTCATCAAGAACTATTTGTCATCTTATCTCTTTATCACACTTTCCTGTGCAATTGATCAGAGATCCTAGATGTATGTACAATCACTCACTCACTCACCAGATCCTTTAAACATCCTATAAGTTTGTTTTGATCCATGCCTTGGTGATTTATAACCATTAACTTAATTTTATTTTCTTCATGTGTATATCTAGGCCAAAATTTTGACTAATACCTTTCACTTTTGAGAGCATATCACCAAGTCTTCCTCAATTCCTGCTATGAATGTAGTAACACCTGTGAAGAGTAAACTGTTGACTTTCCTGCTGCCAATTGAAATTCCACCACCCCAGCCATCCAGCACTTTCCAGATCACATGCTCTGTATTGATGTTTTAAAGCTGAGGTGACAACATACAACCTTGTATAACACAATTTGTCACATTGAAAAACTTAGGGTATTCGCCATCTAATTTTATGGTCACGGTATGGGTATTATAAATACCTTTTAGTAAGGATACCAAGTGTTTTGGAACCCCATACTCGTTGAGCACATGCCACAACATGTTCCCTATGACACAATCAAAGACCTTCTTATAATCTGCCTTAAATTCATGACTGCCTCTCGAGTGCCTTTACCTGACAAAAAACTGTTTGTTCTGTGGAAATCTGAGACTAAAGGATTTTTTTAGGCATTGTGTAGGACTACTAGCATTTGATATTAATGCTATGGCCCTATAGTTGGAGCAATTCCTAACTGATCCTTTACATGTACTATCACTAAGTAATGGGGCATGTCAAATAAATAAATAATAATAACAACTGATCCTTTTTTATCCAGAGAATTAGAACAGACTAGTCCAGACTATAGGCCATTCACCCACATTCCACACTGTATTACATATTAAATGTACAGCATGCATGCCTTTCTCTCCCACCGTAGTTAAAATTTCTCTGGAAACACCATCTATACCTGGCGATTTGTTGTTTTGCAAATGCTTGATGGCATTTTTGATTTCTCTGAACAGAATATCAGGTTCTTTGTTTGATTCCATACAAATCTTCTCTTCCTAAATGTTGCTTCCTGTGAAATAGTTTTTCCCCCACCTAACTATTGCTAATTGCTTGTCACTAATAATACTGAAATATACATCTTCCACCATCCGCACATGCGGTTTGAACTCTGCTGCTTATCTTGTCCTCTTGTATAGGTCATGTGTTTCATTTAGCTATTGATGTTGTTCTATGGAATCACAAATAGTGCTAAGATACTGTGTGTTATCACTTCAGCAGCTGCGCTGTATTTAGCGGCAAAGTACTTTGTATGCTTCTTCATCTTGAGCAATTTGTATGCCAAGTTTCTTTAGTGTGCTTTGTTCATCGATGAGTAGTAGAGTATTATTCAAAATCCAGGGATGCTTCGCTTGAGGACTTTTAGTAACCTGATCAGGGAGAGATGAACTGATTATTTCTTTCATTTGTCCCATATTTTGGGAGTTACTCCTTCCTCTGTTAATTTTTGGTTTTTGTGTCTTTTATCTGCATTTTCATATACAACACGATATGGTTACTGTGCAGCTTTCTACATGGGCATGACCAGGAACAAGGTGTCTGTCCGCATGAATGGCCATCGTCTAACTGTGGCCAGGGGTAGAGTATGCAGCCCTACATGATGTGGTTCACTTCAATGACAGCTACACAACATGTGCCATATGGATCTTCCCCACAAACACCAGCCTTTCTGAATTCTGCTGGTCAGAACTCTCCCTACAATATATTCTCTGCTCCCACAATCCCACAAGCCTAAATCTTCACCAGTCCCTGTCCCCACCACTCTACTCTCCCCTTCTTTCCCTACCCAAGCAATAGCTTCACATACGTCTTCCATTCTGCCACACACTTTCCTCTCTGTCTGTCAGTCAGCACTGGCGTATTTCCCTAACCCCGCTTCGCTCCCCCCCCCCCCCCCCTCCTTCCTTCTCTATGTTGCCTTGTTACCCCCCAACACCCATGACTGGTTGCTTTTGCCTTGGCCATACTGGGTCCCACAGTGTGACTACAGCAGCCAGAGATGGCAGTTGTGTGTGTGTGTGTGTGTGTGTGTGTATGTGTGTGTGTGTTAGAGAGAGAGAGAGAGAGAGAGAGAGAGAGAGAGAGAGAGAGAGAGAGAGAGAGAGAGAGAGAGAGAGAATTTCTCCATCTGATGAAGGCTGTAATGGCTAAAATGCTTTGTAGTTAAGTTGTATCTGTTATCGTGTGCCTTTCTGTGACTCATCGGGACATCTCTGTGGTAAGTAGCAATCTATCCTTCTCAAAAATATTCTTGTATTCTTCCTGGAATTTCTATTGTTTAAACATTTGTTTGTTTTGTTACATATCTTATTAAGAACTGTATTCATGACAATATCGGTAGAGGCTTGCTAGGTAGTTTTCTACATGTAGTTCCATCTGTAATGACCACGATGTCAACAGGGCAATAAACTCTCCTTTTTCTCACATAGTTGTGGTAATTTATTCCATTATGAACAACATGCTACTGAAGCTATATTTTATTTTTGCCTCTTTTGCTATAACCAAGTTAATATGTAAGAATTTTACATGGAATAATGTGGTTTCCACATTACTGCTAGTGTAACATAGTTGCAAGACAAACATAATTTTTTTTTCTTCCTCCATTTGTGCTAGTACTCTTATGATCTATAGCTTCAGTTTTGTGAATTTCATAATAAGGCATAATACAAAACAAATTTTTGTGCAAGGTGGTCTCATGGTCCGCACGGGACAGTTCTGCCATCTAAGTGGTGACTGCAATTTATTCCTCCAAAGTTCCTGCTCAGACAGCACAGCAGTGTGGTGGGGAAAGTATGCTGTCACATGAGAAAGAGATGTCCTGTGGGCAAATTTTGTGGCTGCCCCTGTTCTAACCCTTCCTGAACCTGCTATTGTTTGTATTAAATAGGGCAATTATGATACTAATCTGTGAGGAAATCCAAGTTCTGAACAGGCACATATGAAAAGGGCATGCATAAAAACTCCCATATGCATATCATGACAGGAAGCTAAGGATAATGTCAGGTAATTATCAGATGCAAAGAGAGGTTGGTTGGTTTGTGGTTTAAGGGAACAAACTAAAATGGTCATCAGTCCCTTTTTGCATCCACAGAGTGTGTGTTAAGAACAGCCACCACTAAAACTACAAAAATAATGTGTGAAACTACATTAAAGCTGAAAACATGAATAATGTATCAAAATTAAAATAGAACAAAGACAATAAATAATTAAAAAATAAAACAACAAAGCATCTTGGCTGGCTGATCACAGTAATAAAATATGATATAGCCACTGTATAACATGTTAAAATCTCCAGCTTAAAAGTAATAGCCAAGAGGAACTCCGATAGGTAAAGGATGTACACTAAAAAACTAAAATGGAATGTTAAAAACCAGTTGCACAAATATAATTAAAAACTTTTCATAAAGAGGCTCACTGAGTCGCTGATAGGCACAAAAAATAGCAATGGAGCTTCCAGAGATGGTGATTGTTTGCATATAGTTGTCTGAGTGATTGAATGGGTGTGTTTCTTTTTCTGATGAAGGCCATGGCTGAAAATGGGTGATCGAGTAAGCATATTTTACCATTTCAAACATTATTTTCCGCATTTTACACCATTTTCATTGACATCCCTTGAAAAGTGTAAAAATGAGGTTCTACTGTGCAAATTATTCATAAATTCAAAGGTCTTACTGGTACAGAAAATTATCTACAGTACAGAAACACTGCACTCTGATTTACAAAATAAATGTTGACTCCCACAGAAAATTGTAGATATTTATTGCTGTGTTGCATGTGAAGATAAACGTCTCTGTCCAAAACTATTAATTGGTAACACACTTCCTTTCTGAATTAAGTTAACAGATTTTAGTTTTACACTCTGACAGTGGAAATTAATCTTGGCTGACATATTCATTTTGGAGTTACAGTTTAAAATGTACTGCAATGCAAACATAACATTGATGATGCTTTGAACTTAAAGACATATTCATGAAAAAGAGACACACGACAGTGATATATGAAAAAAAGATGTCATATGAACTATATCGTGAGAAAAGTTGACTATGTTGAAAAATGTGGGGGTATAGGGTGGGGAGAGCTTGCATTTTTTTCACTGGGCAGCAAAATCCCTGGAGCCAGCCCTGATGTGTATGCCAGGCTAGTAGAATGCCTGATAGGTAAAAGGTGTGGATGGGCATTTATTTCTGCATATCAGGAAGTGATTATTTATGACACATCTTGAAAAATGTTCAATGTTAATGAAATTTTAATAAGTTATGGGTATAAATATTGTTTTAGTGTTATAATTATAAAATTGGAAACTTGGTGATCGGAAATATGTGGTATGGTCTGATGAGTCATTGTTTACATTGCTTTTTACAACAACTGCATTTATGGATTGAAAACTCCAAAATAAGGTTACAATATGGCATGCCTCCTTCCTTCAGTGAAGCATGGTAGGATAGGATACAATGTTGTGGGCACACGACAGCTAGGTATTTAGTGCCCTTACAAGATGATTAGGTGACAAGTGTGGCTTGAGTAAAGGGAAATGAAAAAAGAGGAAACAGAAAGGTAAGTAACCAAACTAGACAAATAACAAGGGGGATGAAGCAAACACACAAACAAATATTGCAAGCCAAGAATGTAAGTTGGCCCACTAAGATACATATTCGTAGACATCCTAAAAATGCTGTACCAGAGTATCATAGATGGCTTATTGCTGATATAAAGGGGGGGGGGAGGCAGCCATTCTTTAACACACTTAAAAGCTCCAGCCTAAAAGATTTTGTCACACTCGCCTCATTATCAGCTAAAACAGTGGGCAGAGCACCACCAAAAGTCACTGCTGCCCTCACAGCACGGTATAAAATAGAGTCAAGTAAAATGTGGCACACAGTGATTCACACACTACAGGCATCACAAAATGAGGATCCTCGTGCCGGAGTAAAATAGCCATGTATCCGAGGACAATGCCCAATTTCGAGATGTGTGAAGGCCACTTCATGCTGCCTCAATGACTGCCAGGAGATTCACCACGGTCAGACAGCTGGCTTAACCAACTGCAGTTTACCATGCCTCCTCCCACAAACGAAAGGACCTCCACTGAACCACAGAGAGGACGTCCTGCATGGAAATGGAACATTGTGTGATATCACAGCCTCAGTAGGCCTTCTTGGCAGCCCAATCAGCCATTTCATTGCCACGACATGGCCTGGCACCCAACAGAATGTCACTTGCTTCCCCTACTGCAGGAGGGAGTACATTCTGTCATATATGAGCTGTACTATCTTCTCAGCTGGATACAAATTTTGTAAACATTGCAGTGCACTGAGGGAATCTAAGCACAGAAGAAACCGTGAGCCACAAACACGCTGCATTTGCTCCAGGATCGCATGTAGCTCTGCCGAGAAAACGTAGTATGCAGTGGGGAGGTGAATCCTGAGAGTGTTGTTGGGGAACACTACGGAGCAGCTTAGGGAGTCCCCATTTGGACCCATCCATGTAAACTACGGTAAAATCATGATACCCATCTAAAATAGTAAAAGACCAAGATTCAAATGTAAAATCAGAAGTATAATCCTCCTTAAAAATGTGTCAAATCTAAAAGTAAACTAGGCCTCTGTCGGAGCCAAGGTGGACATTAGTCCAACCTTGATGTAAAAAAAAGTGTAAAATGCTATCCTGATGGGCACCATTCTCTTGCTCAAAACAATCAGAGAGGATGTTGTCGACTTGATACATAAAATAATGAGAAGAAAGGAAAGATCGAATAAAAATGGGAAGACAACCACAAAATCCCCACTCGTGGAGCTGTCACCAGATAACATGCCACTAAGTAGTATTGTAGGCCTTCTCAATATAAAAAAATACACCCAGAAGGTGATCATGGTGCAGGGAAGTTTGTTGTACAGCTGTCTCCAGGAAGGCCAGGTTATCGAAGGTTGATCGATATCACCTGAATCACACTGGAAGCGACTAAGAAGCTGCCTGGATTCCAACATCCAGACAAGGCGGCAGTTGACCGTCTGCTCTAGGGTCTTTCCACTGCAACTAGTGAAGGCAACACTACGATAACTGTTGGGGCATGTGGGATCTTTCCCGGGTTTTAAAAGGGGAATACAAATTGCCTCTCTCCAAGCGTCAGGAAATGGCATTCAAAAGGTTAAGGAGAATCAGTTTGTTTCACTCTGTCAGGCGCTGTAACACAGCATAGTAGATTCCATCTTGACCGGGCAAAGTGTCTTGAGCCATACACAATGCAGAATCCAATTACCATAGGGAGAAAGGGCGGTTATACTCCTCAGTAATTCCGGACCTAAAGTCTAGGAGGCCCCTCTCAGCAGCCACTCTGTGGCGCCAAAAATCTAGATCCTGACTAGCAGTGGCAGTAACGGTAGTAAAGTAAGTAGCCATGGTCTGTGCAATGTGTTCTGGACGTGTTTTTGGAGTGCCATTACCCATTATGGCAGCTATGGGGCACCTTCCTCCTCTTCCAGAAATCCTCCTGATGGTCTCCCATACTTTCGATACTGTCGACACTTGGCCCTTGCCACCTGAGAAGTGACGAGGTTCTCTGAAGTTGGCTGACACTTGAACCAACGCAGAGCCGCCCGCCTGGTCCTGGATGTCATTCCACCATGAGACTGGCTGCCATTTTGGACATCCCAAAGACCATGGAATGAATGCATCAGTGGCACGGTGGATCACAGCAGTAATGTGGTGCACCCATTCTGTGACACTGTGATGAAGTTCAAAGTTAGCAAGTCTGCTGTAAAGTGGACAGTCTGCTCTACTGAGCATCCATCGAGGTGGGCGTCTTTCAGGCTCCATTCCATATGGTTGGAAAATGGAGATTGGAAAGTGTTCACTTCCATGAAGACCATCAACCACTTCCCATTGTATATTGTGGGCAAGGGCTGGAGAGCAAAGAGAGAGGTCTATGGCCCTGTCACAGTACAGAAGTGTGTGGACTGACCGGCATTAAGTAAATGTGCGTTCGACGACAAGAGGAACCGCTCAATTGCTCTATCCCTGTGGCAGGTAGTAACAGAGCCCCAAAGCACTTTATATGCTTTAAAGTCTCCACAGAGAAGAAATGGTTATTTGAGTTGTGTAAGAAGGTCTTTAAGTGCCTCTTCATTGAATGTATCATGAGGGGGTAGATAGAGGGAGCAAATATACAATCGATGATGCACATATACAGATACTGCAACTGCTTGGAGGCTTGTGGTGAGAGAGAGGGGCTCAGAGTGGTAGGCTGTATGAACAAAAATAGTCACTCTGCCCTTAGCTCTCTCCCCACTAACATCACCCTTTCTATGTAGAGTGTAACCTACTATCTCAGGGGAGTCAGAAGGCTTGAAATTTGTCTCCTGGAGAGACATACACATAGTTCGGCCCTGAGATAAGAGACAGAGTTCCTCCGCATGGGTCCTGAAGCCCTGCACATTCCATTGTAGTATGGGAACCATTGCTTATGGTGGTTGTACCCTCACCTTCTCTTCCCACCAAGGCGGCGAGAATCTATAGGGTGGAGGGTTCAACTTGGGGTGATTTGGTTGGCCCAAACGCACATCAAGCTCCATTGGCTCTAGAGCTGAGTCGGATGAAGCATCTCCTATAAGTAAAGTGACAGACTTGGACTGTGTACTTTTTGTTTTAGCCCATGACTAAGATTTCACAGCTGCTTTTTTGGCCTTAGATGGACACCTGTTGCAGTGGCAATGGCCGTGGTGGATTTCTGGCCAACCTCTACTATCGAAGAGGCCATCAGCTCTATAGTAGGTGTATCTGTGCCTTTATCTGATGTTGGGGGGCCAACAGGACTTAACACTACTGCAGCTGCAGCAGCCGCCTGGCAGGTGCACTGCAAGTGCAAGTATTAGTACTAACACTAACAGACTCCGTTTGTGTGGCACCATCACTTTTTACAAACAGCTTTTGGAGAACAGAATCGAAAGATGCAACAATGCCTAGCTGTTGCCAAGCCCATACTCAAAAAGTTAATGCTGAGCCTCTGAGGGGTCAAGCATGGTGGAGGTTCCATCAAGATTTGGTCAATTATATTGTTGTATACAATTATTTTCACCATAATCCTCATTGGTAAGATAACTGTGAATGAATTTCGCACTATCCTTGACAATTAACTGCTTACTATGACCAACATATTGGTAACAAACTCTGTCATATTCCAAAATGATTTTGCACTTACATACACAAAGCCAGAACAGTTCAGACATGCTTTGTGCAGCATCAGAAAATTGTAAAACATCTCTCCTGGACAGTAAAATCACCATATCTCAAAATAATTGAACCATTATGGGGAGCTTTGGAGCAGAGTGAGAAGCAAATTTATAACTCTAAAAATGTTGAAGTTATTGGCAGGTATCTTGATACAAGAATGGATAACATTTAGTTAGAAACTATGAAGACACTTTACAAATCTATTCCTTGAAGGGTTGCAAATGTTCTCAAAACCAATGGTGGGTGAGAGTGAAAGCGAGTGGAGAGAGAGAGAGAGAGAGAGAGAGAGAGAGAGAGAGAGAGAGAGAGAGAGAGAGAGAGAGAGAGAGAGAGAGAGAGAGAGAGGACGCAGTTAACAAAAACCAACTACAAAATACTTCGGATTATGTTAAATAAATCCTGGATGCCTGATAGTGCAGGCAAAAACTGTTTTTAATGTCATTAAAGACAAGAAATATTTCAAAAATTAAAGCCCTAAAAACAAACTTTTCAAAGAAGAACTTACCTCAGAAGGTTAAGATCAAAGTTAAATTTTCAGAAGTTTACAAAAATTGATGTAAATCTTGAACAAGAAAGCCATGAAATATAGACAAACAAATATTTTGCATGATAGTTCATATTTACAAAATATTTACAGCAAAACTTAAGGAAAATACATTTTTCAATCTTTGCATTTGTTTAAAGTAATGATTACTTCATATAAATCTTTCATACCTCGCTTTTTCGCTCTGCTCAGTTCTGTGGACATTGCTAAGAGCTCCTAGGCAAAAACGATTTCCTCCAGAAGGATCAACGTAGCCATCAATAGTGACATTAGGACATGATGAAGGCACCTTGAAGGTTTCTCCAACTTGTGTGTCCAGTTCAAAATAGGCAACGGAACACCAATACTCAGGTGCTGGTTGTGTTGATAATAGCCCTGTCATTGGAACATCTGAAGCTAACTGTCCAGTGCTTGGACTCCCTGTGGACAAAATTATACATTTCACTTTGAAAAGACTGGACACATTTGTATGTAATTTGAGTGGACATAGCTTATACACTAACTTAACGTAGAGGTTACCTTTTGTAAGTCACATGATCCATGCTGGATGCTACCCTGCAACAGACTTCGACACCATTTGACCTGTCACAAGTTAGTACGTGTATGTTTCTTCAACAAGAAGGTTTTTATAATCCACATGTCACCCATATGGTGAAGAACAGAGGGTGCCGATCAATAAACTGTGACATTGGCTTACTGATCACCATTAAAGTTTGAGGATGTACGCAATTCTTCATACATAGTGGAAGGAGAAGGACTGAGGTGAAGGATGAGGATTAGGAGGAGGAGGCCAAGCGGAGAGAGGGGGAAGAGAAGGACAGACAGGAGGAGCAGGAGATGGAGATGGAAAGAAAGAGGGTAAGGGGGAGGAGAAGAACAGAGAGTGAGAGGGGGAGGGGGAGGAGGAGAACAGGGAGGGTGAGAGGGAGGAGGAGAACAGAGAGGGTGAGGGGGAGGAGGAGGAGGAGGAGGAGGAGGAGCCCAGACAGGGGGGAGGGGGAAGTGGAGGAAAAGGACAGACAGGAGGAAGGAGAATGCGAGGATAGACAGGGGGATGGAGGACGAGGACAGAAGGAGGAGGGGGGGAGGGAGGGGATGGACAGGAAGGATGAGGACAGAAGGGGGAGGGAGGGGATGGACAGGAAGGACGAGGACAGAAGGGGGAGGGGGAGAGATGGACAGGAAGGACGAGGACAGAAGGGGGAGGGGGAGAGATGGACAGGAAGGACGAGGACAGAAGGGGGAGGGGGAGAGATGGACAGGAAGGACGAGGACAGAAGGGGGAGGGGGGAGATGGACAGGAAGGACGAGGACAGAAGGGGGAGGGGGGAGATGGACAGGAAGGACGAGGACAGAAGGGGGAGGGGGGAGATGGACAGGAAGGACGAGGACAGAAGGGGGAGGGGGGAGATGGACAGGGAGGATGTGGACAGAATTGGAAGGGGGGAGATGGACAGGGAGGGGGAGACGAAGGAGGACAGACAGAGGAATAGAGAGGGAAAGGAGGATAGACAGAGGAATAGAAGGAGGACAGAGAGAGGGGTGGGGGAGAAGGATAGGTGGGGAGGAGGAGGATAGGGACAAGATTGAGGGGAACAGAGACAAGAGGAGAAGAGAGGAGATGAATAGAGAGAGAAGGGGGAAGGAGCAGATGGACAGATAGAGGAAAAGACAGATAGAGAAAAGGGTGGATAAGGGAGGGGGCTGCAGGGAGGGTGATAGGGTGGGGGAGGGGGATAGACAAGAGAGTGGGGACAGGAGCCAGTGAACAGACAGAGGGGGACAGAGCAGATTTACTAATGACAGAATGGAATAATTACATAATGTAGGATATGTAACTGTTATTTGTATGTATCACTATTTATATCAGGAGGGATAGAAGAAGAGATGAAGGCAGAGGTGGAGGAGGAGGAAGTGGTGGTGGTGGTGGTGGTGGTGGTGGGGAGAAGAGGGACAGAGAGGGGAAGTAGATGAACACAGAAAGGGAAGCAGATGGATTAACGGAAGATTGTAATAAATAAGTCACAGGTAACATTGAGTTTTTGAATAATTGAATCATATGTAATAAAAATATATAGTTAAAATACATAGAACACTGATCATTTACCCACTTTTTTGATTGTATGATTTTTGGTCTTTTCTAAGAAGTGGGACTCCAGTTTGGCAGAGCTTAGTTTTTGTTTGGTGCATATTAAGATTCATTTTTGCTCTCATATTGTGAGAGTGAACATATTCAATTTTGGGGCTGAGACTACGATTTTCAACCCTTTGCCCAGTTGGATAACTGGGGTAGGTTAGGGACACACAAGTCGCCGAAGTGGCTTGCAGGCCAATGAGCCACAAGAAGTTATTATTATTATTATTATTATTATTATTATTATTAACCCAATAATCATTAAAAGATGAACAACTCAAAATTTGTTGTGTTAATCTGTATTAATAATGGACAAAAGTGAGATATGAATTATAATACACTTTGATGAAACAAAAATTATAGAAGGAAACTTCCCTGGTGGGATAAACAAATATAAAAATTAGAAAACGGATGACTTACCCAAAGGACAGGCTCGTCGATATACACAAATAAAATCACACACAAACACACATTTGTATGTGATTTCATTTGTGTCTATCGACGAGCCTGTCCTTTGGGTAAGTCATCCGTTTTCTATTTTTTATATTTATAATACATTTTATTAGACAAATGTTTGTCATATTTGATAAATATGAAAGAAACCTACAGAATTATATGCATTAGTACAACATAAATAGAAAATTTTGGATGGGTAACAATATGCTTTAATAATGGAACATACAGGTTGGAATTCAACAATATAATGAGGATAGTTACAACTCACTGCAGCTGTGACAGGCACATTAAAAAGACACTCACACATATAACACTTAAACTATTAGCATTCATCAGAAAAGAGAACATTAACACAGTCGTAAAAGATCACTTCACAGACACACAACAGTCATATCCGGCTGCCACACTCTGAATTCAATTCGGAGTGAGGAAGCCGGAGATGACAGTTGTGTGTTTGTAGTGCCTGGATGATCACTCAGTTTTTGGATCACAGAAGTGAAACAAAGAAAAACTTACAGAAGCTGGGGTGCTGAGTCCTGGGATCAGGAGGTTGCATACTCTGTGTATAAGTTAGAGTATTATTTCCTGTCCAAGTGCCTTGGGCAGCAGTAAATGGCTGCTGTGTAGGTGAGGTACCTCTCAGTGCTGCTGCACTAAAACCATTTTGCTGTACACTTGGTGAAATTGAAGCTGCTGGACTTTGCTGACTAGCTCCTGTAACATATAATGAGGTATATACTCTTTCTAAAAATTAGTTAATGAATTGGAACTGTAACAAAAGAAGGTGAGGTTAATTAATATTCACATTAAGAAATAGTACAAAACAAACAAGTAATCATTTGTCAGAAAATATTATTTCACGACATCAAAATGTTTACTTAAAAATACTTAAATTCTTGCTTGGGTATCTAATATCTATTTAACTACTGATGGAAATTCACAAAGATGCTAAAATATGCTTCAAAAGAGATAGATTGGCTAGCCAGTACTTACCTTAGTTCTGTACTGCTGATAAGTCACAGAAATGAAAATGGTGACAAAAATCTTTCAGAAATGTGTTTCTTCATCAGTTAGGAGAGGAGGGAAGAAAACGGGAACAGAGAACAGAAGGGGATGGTTATTCATGACCTAGGCCATGAGGTGATCATGGGTGATGTGTGGAAGTCAGAGCTAGTGTGTCAAGCCTTGATACACAGTATTTCTGACTTCCACACATAACTCATCATCACATCATGGCCTTGATTGTGAATAACCTTTGCCTTCTCTTCCCTGCTTCCCTACCTAATGAAGGAACACAGTTCCGAAAGATTGAGTTTTTTTTTTTTTTTTTTGTCTCCATTTTCGTTTGTATGACTATCAGTGGTACAGTACTAATGTAAATACTGGTCAGCCAGCTATCACTTTTGAGAAATATTTTATCAATATCTATAGTGGGAAGGGCCATTTCTCTTCAAACAATCAAGTTCCACATGTTACATGTATGTCCATAAATTATCTCTCTCTCTCATAACAGAAACATAAGCTGGTAAAATGGCACTGGGACAGTCTGTAACATGGCTAATCATTAGTAATAAAGAGAACATGGTCTAGTTACAGTTTCATCACTTATTACTAGTTCATTTTTCAAATAAATTTATTATCCTGTTTAACAACTGTAAATAACTTAATAAACTATTTTACTCTTATTTTCACACCTGAGGGGAAAAAAATAAAAAAAAAAATAAATAAATAAAAATTTAATGAATCTGAACTACAAACAGAGCAAAAATACTTCTCCACAAAGAAGCACTACCGAAACTTAATTACAAGTTGTTATGTTCCTTCAGAACTGCCTTTGTTTCAAATGGTATGCTTTATTCGACACCTTGCACAACTTTAGTAGCCATAAAATACTAATGGCCACATACTTGCTGTGTCAAGTAGCATTGTGGTAAAATAATATTATCTTCTTTCAACTATGTGATGAACAAGATTTTCATTGTCACCTATTACAACAATAGCAGGTATTAAAGCAATAACACACAAAGAGTGGTACTGTCCTATTACAAATCTTTTAACTCCACAGTGCCCAGTCCAAACAGATGGTGCATATCAGTATGCTGTTAACAATCATGTCTTATGTGCAAGAAACTTATATATGTCATATGTAATTCATTACTGTATTCTTTCCTTCACCCTGGATAACAATTTCTCCGAGCTAAGTTACAGGAACACTTGAAAGTACTGACTTGCAAAGAAGGAAAGGGGGTCAGAGTAAGAGAAAACCCCAGGAGATGTTTTTTGCCAGTACTGAAACAACACAAAGAAATGTGATCATGTATAAATGGAGAAAGATGAAGGTGTGTGCTCCATACCTTAGTTGTGTTTAACTCAGACTAAAAAGAAACAAAAGATTCCACAGTATGAAGTGACTGGAAAATTACACCTGGAATGAAACAAACAATATTTTACTACAAGATGTGTCTTTTAAAGTAGAACACTATCCTACAGGTCTGAAAAAGGGGTACTACATTGTGGAATACATCCAATCAAGTCATGTGGACAAACAATTATTTTTTAACAATACAAACACCATAATTGTGTTTACTAAACATTTGGAAATTATATAGGTTGATACAGAGTGGGAGTGTTGAATGTTGACAAAAGGGAGCAACAGAGGTAAATAGATAAAAGATCTATTCACAAATATGAAGTGATATTTGTAATGTGTTAGAGCAGATGAGAAAATAAAATGAAAGACCTGTTTGAAATGCTTTTTTGGCTTTAAGAGCATGTTAATTTTGTTTGTAGTGCATTAGATTCTCTATCTTAAAAGTCTGGCAACACAGATCCTAGGTTAATTAACGTGTAACATAACATAAAACACTTATCTGCATGCCTTATTAACAAACAAACTATTTTTTTTTAATTTGTTCAGAACTTCTACTGTAATATCAAGAAATTTGATTTTTAACATCTTCAAAATTCTGCTCCTGGTTTTACGAGAAGAGGCATTATGATTACCACACCTGATTTCTCTCAAGCCATGCTTGCTTTAAAGGTACAAATATAAGTAAGCTATGAACATTTTCACTGTCCTATGGCTGCAATTCTTGTAGAAGGGCAAGTTGATTTTTAAAAATTCATTATACTTTGATGTATGGCTATCTTCAGAAAGCAAGTCACAAAATTAATCATAAGAATAATGAAAATATATACAAATGTTTACTTACTTAGATGTCTATTGCGCATAATAAAGTTTGTATTTAAATAAAATGGGCTCGAAAATTAAGCCATATTTTTTGTCAGGAGTCTATAAGATACTGCAAAACTAAAGTGTATCAAAATTTATTTTCGGTTTTTGGCACCCCTTCCCCAAGAAGAAATCACTTTCATTTAACACGTGGGTTTCAGAGGGTAAATAAGGGCAACAGCTTCTGAATAAATAATTAAAAGTTAAAAATTTATGCAAATGTATAAATAATGGAAATCTTTTTTGAAAGCAAAAACTGGATGAAAAATACAGTGTTAAAAACTACTTTATCTAACATTTGTCAAAGACATTATTGATAGAGCTGAAGCATTGAATTAAAATTTGTGGTGCGGCCGGGAATCGAACCCGGACCTCCATGCTTACTAGGCAGACGTCTTAACCGTTAGACTACCACACCACTAACGATTAAGGCGCCTCGGATTAGTCTATGTACGATTTCCCTCCACAACACAAACTTTAATTCAGCTTCTTTGTTCCAAAGATAATTGCCACTACTGCCAAGGCTCTCCATGCAGCGGAATAGCACCTCAGCAATGGACATGGTGGAACAATCCTGTTACGGTGATATAAATATCAATTAATTCAAATAAATAATCCCTGAGACGGATTTACGTCTCAAATATGTCAAAGACATTACTGATAGTTCTGAAGCATTGAATTAAAATTTGTGGTGCGGCCGGGAATCGAACCCGGACTTCCATGCTTACTAGGCAGACGTCTTAATTGATTAATATTAATTGATATTTATATCACCATAACAGGATTGTTCCACCATGTCCATTGCTGAGGTGCTATTCCGCTGCATGGAGAGCCTTGGCAGTAGTGGCAATTATCTTTGGAACAAAGAAGCTGAATTAAAGTTTGTGTTGTGGAGGGAAATCGTACATAGACTAATCCGAGGCGCCTTAATCGTTAGTGGTGTGGTAGTCTAACGGTTAAGACGTCTGCCTAGTAAGCATGGAGGTCCGGGTTCGATTCCCGGCCGCACCACAAATTTTAATTCAATGCTTCAGCTCTATCAATAATGTCTTTGACATATTTGAGACGAAAATCCGTCTCAGGGATTCTTTCATTGTATTTATTTGTCAAAAGCACAAACTTCTGTTATGTAATTGAGATAGTCAGCAAGAATATACTATAATGTCAAACTGTAATGCACAACATTAAATAAGGAAGAAGATACAGATTTATGCTAACATTAATGAGCTGTGAGAATGCGCAAGTATTAAGGGACTTTTCAGAAACAGATGTATTTAGAAATTGTTGAAGATCCATATTATATTGTGAGAAGGGATGAGTGTGATGAGGCCTTTCAGAAACAGATGATTTAAAAAAATTGATGTTAATGATACTGAATTTTTGTAAGAAAATATTTCTAATGAAGAAAACTGAAATTCTCAGTCCAGTACTGATGACAGTCACACAAAAAAATGATTAAAATGGATTTTGACACAAATTTTCAGAAGTTACTTCCTTCATCAGGTAGGAGCGGACCCACACACAGGATTATTTTTTGAGGGGTCCAGTGTTGACAGCAAAATTGGAAAGCTAATTTATCTGGTCTGACTGTCTTCAATTTTTAAGGACACATTTACAAATTTTTCTCCCATACAAACATTTTGTAATTGTGAGGATAAGATTTGTATTTGAGAAAAATTTGAAAAAGTTTCCTACAAACTTCGGGAAAAACTATAGAGTTTCTTCTAAGTGATCACTGTATAAACTAAATACCATAATTCACAGTTCAAATGATGGCTACACATGATACTTGTTTGTTTTGTTCATTATATTCCTGAGACAGTTTCAGGAAAAAAAATTTGACCATTATGGATGAAAGTCGTAAAATTCAAACAAACTGCAAAAATAATGTTTTGAATGCACTCTCAATCAAAAAAGATTATAGGAATGATGTATTTGACAGATCACAATGATATCTGACACTTTAATGGAGAAGTTTAAGACACCGTGTGGTGCTTGACAGCAGCTATCTTCCAATAAGCTTCGACATTGTTTGACCAATCACCTTGAAAGTTGGCCGTTATTTGTAATTTCTCACAGATAAGAGGGAGGAGGTGGAAAGAGGGAGGAAAATGAGGTGGTAAATCAAGTTGGAGGAGGGGAGGGGATGAGATTGACAGAAAATGGGAGGACAAGGGGACTGATAAAGGGGAGGAAGTGATGATCACATGAGATAAAAGATGAAAAGAGAGAGGGCAACATAGGGAAGGGCAGGAGGAAACAAATAGTTAGGGGGGAGGAGTAGGTAACAGAGAGGTGGGGAAGGAGAAGACGGACTGAAGGAAATGCGAAATAAATAATAATGTACAAAATTTTACTCTGCATTACATGTATCATCTTTCATATCAGGAGGAGGAGAGGGGGCGATGGACAGTGGGAGGACCAATGAAAACTAAATAAATAAATACCCAAATGGAAAGACAGAAATGTCATTACCAAACGTTCCGATGAATGCATTAAAAAACACTAACAACTGACTACCAAAACAATGAATTTCGATTTTATTCCATGATAAATAATTTATACGAGTAAGCAAGCTCTGTTGCAACAAACTGCTCAATAATTTGAAATCTCAATTTATTTTGTTTCAACAAATTCATGATCACACTGAAATTATTTTATTTCAACTCAAACAAATTATAGAAAAGATTCTTTATTTGTTATCAGATACCTGAAAAACCATGCTGTTTGGGTACCAGAAGTTCCAATTGTGTTCAGGATGCTATGAAATTTACCAGCCAATTTTAAGAAACCTACTCAAGTCTTTTAAACAGGTAGAAGTTTCATTTGTTTGCTTTGATATAAGAATTTTTGGCTGGTTGAGAACGTATTCACAAAGTGTATAGCAGAAGTAGAACACTCATACTTGAAATACACTGAATAACTTTACCATAAAATTATCTCCAAAAACAGTTATCATTTCATCATTCAGTGTAGTCAAATATATTTGTCCTACTTCTGCAATACAATTTGTTAATATGTTCTCATTTACATACATGGTCACCTGAATTCTATTAACAAGATAAATATTTTTCCATGAAGACGCTGTTTACAGAAGTTTGATCATCATTTTACATTGTGTTATTTGAAATCGATTTAAGCCCAAAAATAATGCTAGTACAATAGAATAAATAATATTTTCAGTCAATTGTAAAACTTTCATTTAAACAATATTACATGAGTGGGGCCCAAAATAATGGAAATATTATTAACAAGAATACCTTTTCTTACGCGCAGAGGGACAATAATGATGAGTTCTCCTGCTAGGTATCTCCACTATAACATTTTTTAATTCAGTTAAGTAACTGTAATCTGTGAGGAAACATCACTTATGTCAAAGTACTTTATTGTAATGCAATGTGATTTTGTTTTACCTGTCCTCAATAGTAAAAAAAATCAAACACAAATAAAAATATCTCTACTGGTGAGAGATGAAAGGGTAGATCTACTGAATAGGCTGATTATGCTGTGAAACTGTGTGTCATGTCTCAATCATTTCTTCTTTAAAATGCAGACTGTTTAGTTTGTACACACTCCCAAAACCTTGTAGTACCTTAAAGTAGTAATACTGGTTAACTGTCGTACCTTAGGGAACACACAAATGATGGATAATTGACTTTATACTGACAAAATAAACCACCCCTTTTTTTCTTCATGTTAATTCTTGTTACCTTTCCCTTTCTTTAGTCATGGAGATGATTATTTTTTGTGCTGACTCAATTGTTCGTAAGTTACTGAATTAGATCTACACACTACACCTCATAGCAAGTACTGAGTTATAGCGAACTCAATATGTTGCCACATGGTATTTGCAGCTGCAAAGTTGCTGAGCACATGAAATGATGTTTACAAGCATGGAGATCTGACATTTCAACTTGGAAGAAGGTTTGTTAATTGATTTAAAATAGTTTAAATAAAGACATTTGGTTCCTTTGTTTCTATCATACTTCCGAGCCACTCATGGTACAAAAGAGACAGTGTGAACAGCCAGAACTTACCTCAGGTCAACATAGGCTATTAGGTAAATATGAAATGCAAGGTGTCAAGTGGAAGTCAGTACATTTAATGCAATATCTTTGAATTCTGCTCAACACTCTTCACTCCTTCCTTTATCTCTTGGCCTAGGTTGTGAGTCACCCAAATCCACTTTCCTTACTACCCCTTTACCCTCTCCTCTCTGAGCCAAGGAAAGTGCAGATAGCAACTCTATTTCTTTTGATTTTTTTTCTCATATCTGGGGTAGTTTCCTTTAGATTAACCCATAACACTGTACAGACTGCCATTTACTCTAAACACTGATGGTACAATACCCATGTTTCATCATCCGTCATAACAATAAGAAACATTTTCTTCCATCTAATATATCAGTTAAAGGAGTGTAGATGTTACTCCTGACCTTTTTTTATACTGTTGCATGAATTTTGCACACAATTTTTGAAAATATTTTGGAATATTGTCCCAGAAGAAGTCAGACTTACAAAACAAGTTACCTTAGTATGAAGGTATGACTGTTGGGTACTTTGTTTCTGTCTTAATGTTAAACCAGTGCCTGTGACAAAGTACACTTAACTCCTAACGACAGCATTGCCTCGATTTATCTCCACTCACTATTGAAGGATTACATATTCTACAGAGTTTGTGGATAATTTCTATGGAATTATGCCCTTTTTTATTGATAAATCCAATCACTACCAGACTTAGACAAAAGGCAGACCAACTTATTTTTACAACTTTTTAAATACATTTTGCCTCAAGCAGAAAGCCACAAAACTACTTAAACTTGGAGGATTTGTGTACATTACTTCATAAGTGATCAGTTGATTCATGTAGACAAATATGCTTTTTTGCCAATTGGCCATTACAGTTTGAAACTGTTTTTAGCTACTATTTATCAAATTTTGGTACTGTTTTTCCCAGCTTTGCTGCTAATTTTGATACTATAATATTATCATACCTAATGTGGAGGCAAGGGCATCAGCTGCAGAAGAGAGGCTGTCAGTACTAGCAAAGAAGGTCTGTGTAGCCACGATTCCAGATGAAGCAGCTACTGGAGTAGCAGTGGCAACAACTGGTGGCTGAGGTTGTGGTGCTGGTATTGGCTGCTGCTGCTGCTGTGGTGGTTGTTGCTGCTGCTGTTGCTGTTGTTGTTGTTGCTGTTGTGGTTGCTGTGGTTGCTGCTGTGTAGCTGACACCATGGGAACAGAGCCTGGAATGTTTGTTGTCTGTGTCTGTGGTAGCTGCTGTTGTTGCTGCACTACTTGCTGTTGTTGAACCACAGTGGTAGTGCCTGGCACAGCAGCAAGTGGACTGGTAGCAGCCTGGGCAGGTGTAGCCAAGCCATGAACCAGTGTATGACTACCAACAGCTGGGGAGGCTGCTGCTGTTGCTGCCACAGGAAAGTTTATTATACAGAAACAAGAAATTTATTTCTCACAATATAAACAAAAATGATACACTCTAACAATGGAAAGTCCAGATTGGAAACCGATAATTAAGACAGACTGTGACTCACCACAAAGACAATTGTTGTGCCACAAGCAGGCAGGTACAACTGACAATAGCACAACCCACCCAGTACAGACATCTTAGCTTTTGACCGTACCCTTTATCAGAACAGAAAACATGAATTCATAAAATCGCACAGGAACAACTCACGAACATACAAATGTCAGTTGTGGCTGCTGCATGCCGAGCAGAACTCTGAAGTGAGAGCAACTCAGAATGGGAGTGGAGGGGGATAGCAAGGCTGGAGATAGATATAATAGTGCTGGCTTATAGAGATTGCAGGAACTAGTTTGGTGAAAAAAAAATGCAGCTTAAGAATGCAGTGGGGATGAGACAGGAGGGGAGGAAAGAGAAGGGGGAAAATTGGCAAAAGACACTGGGTAAGGAGGCAAAAATTGGGTGTAGGATAGAATGGGTGGTAACTGTTCGGTGTGAGGGCAGTAGGTTACTGTAAGGATAAGACCTGGATTATTTTGGACAGCAGAACCCCTGAAATTGGAAACATAGGAGTTATCCTTACAGTAAATTCTCTGGTCACAAAATTATTCAGGTCTCAACTATTGTCATGGCACATCCTACACTCCTGTCTATTTTGAACATCTCTCAATTCTCACATTGTTAACCACTGTGTGTTTAATTTTTTCCCCCTTCTCTAGGTCTCCCACGCTTCCTTACCTTTTTCACCCTAATACACCCCCAACCATGCTAAACATTTTGCACGACAGTATGAAAGAGAATGTGTTCTGTCAAAGGCTGTGGCCAAAAGCTAAGATGTGTGTGTGTGTAACAATATTTTTGAGAAGGATATGGTGCTACTCACCACAAACATGTCTCTATGAGCCACAGACAAGCACACATAACAGAATACAACTTACTTAATAGCTTTCAGTCATTAAGGCTTTCATCAGATGGAGAAACTCTCTCTCTCTCTCTCTCTCTCTCTCTCTCTCTCTCTCTCTCTCTCTCTCTCTCTCTCTCTCTCTCTCTCTCACACACACACACACACACACACAAAACCACTATCTATAGCCATTGTGAATGGATACATAGGTGGCAGAGAAAATGAAAATTTGCACACTGGAAACACCATTTAAAGTAGGTTGACAGGCTGTTAAAACTGATATAATCACTAACTTACCTTGTGGGAATCAATAATTTTGCTCACACAGCAAATATTGATATACATACCATAAAACATGCATTAATTTTCAGAAGTTAGTCAAAAATTTGTGTCTCATGCTTCAACCATGAGCATCTACTGTAACATTGGTCGTGGTGAAGAAAAAATATCTTTTGACAAATTTGATAACATTATATATGACAGTAATCAGTCATTCTTGTGGTGAGTAACATGATTGGTGTATGCAGAAACACTGTTTGAGTAAAATGGTGATTATGATGTTGCCCTGGTATTATCTACCCTCTCTCCTTTATATTTATGCTTCATAGAGTGTTTAATAAAGAATTGGTGAAAGAATTAAGTTTATTTATTTACTTATTCTTTCTTTCTTGAACCACTGGACCATCGACACAGTTCATGTTGAATTATCAAATGCGTGAATTCAAATGTTCCGCCATGCCTGTTGGTGATGAGGTGTGGTACAAGAGTTAAAGCTCGCAAGGGCCACCTGGCCAGCTGGTGGCGGAAGGACTGAAAGCAGTATATGGAACAGCAGTTCATATTTAGACTTGTAGATCTTAATAGTGTGTTAACTATTGAGTGTTCATATAGTTATAACATTTGGCAATGAGTAGGGAGTTTTCATAATTATTAAGTTACAAACAACATTTGAGATGTCAACGCTTGAACAAATTCTGCAAATCCTCGTCAAACAGCAAAAGTTGCTGGCCGACCACCTCACCAAACATCAGAAGCTCGTCACAACGGCTCTACAACAGCTCCTCATGGCAACACATAACAATCGCACATTGACATTGTTCATTCCTACTTTTCTGCCATACAAGGAGACCCCAGAAGATCGGACGGACTATGAGAAGCGGCTTCGACAACACTTCGTAGCTTTCGGTGTTGTTGACGCTAATCTCTGTAAGTCACTGTTTTTCATGGATCTCTCCAAAGTTCCACCAACTTTTGTCTCAATTAGCACCTCTCAACGCACCCTCTTCACTGTCATGTGCCCGCTTCTCACTTCATATGATAAGTAGCAAATACACGTCGTTACATCATGTGTAGCATTTTATCAGTGCAGAAAAACAGCCCCATCAATCATACCGAGCATGGGCTACAGAACTGCAAGGAATTAGTAGAAAGTGCAAATTCATTACTACTGTTCACAAAGAATCTTACGCCAATCCAATGGTCAGAAATGCAATTTTGAGGTCTGCTCCCGATAGAAAAGTTCGTCAGAAGGCTCTTCAATTAAACAATCAATCCTCATCTGAAGTATTGGCCATAGCAGAGTCTTTTGAAATTACTTGTGCTACAGGTTAGCAATTGGATGCTTGGGGTGACGTAGGGGAAGTCACGGCAGATTTGGCATTTGTTGATGCGTCAGGCTGTGTCGTGAACGAGGAAGTAGCGGCGGTGTACTCTTGCACACAGGCTATACACGATACTGACTTAGATACAGGCTCCATATTATATGTCAATTCCACAAACTCTTCTGGAAACAAACTTTACATTACGGTGCAGAGGTTTGGAAAAGACATGCAGATGCAATTAGATACTGGCTCAGCAACCACAATAATTACGTCACAAACTTATCTTCGGCTGGGTTCACCACCCCTTTCACCGGTCTTGCGCCATTTACGCACATTCAATCAGCAACAAGTCTCCCTTGTTGGATAAATGGATGTCCAAATCACATATAGATCTGTTGTATGAACGGGCACTGTTTATGTTGTTGACCACTTAGGGACAGCTGACTTGTTCGGCTATGATGCCTTCTGCATATTTGGATTCTCTGTCAACGATACTGTCAATGTTGTATCAGGAAACATTCCTTGTCTACGGACTTCTCTGCTCTTTTTTTTGCCCGGCCTAGGGTGTGCTACAGCTTTTGAAGCTCATGTCTCTCTCAAACCGCGAGCCAGGCTACAGTTTTTTCGAGCCTGCCCCCTTTTTGTAGCAATGCGCAACACTGTAAAATGGGAGTTAGATCGGCTTACGACCTCAGGAGTTTTGCTTCCTGTTCATTCGTCAGCAAACCTAAAGGCAGTCTCAGTCTTTGTGGTGATTTTAAGACTGCCATCAATGCTCAATGTCTTATTGATACTTGTCCTATGCCTTGACTGGAAGAATTGTTTTCCAAACTTGAAGGAGGGCAATACTTTTTGAAAATTGACCTCTCTGAAGCTTATCATCAGTTACCAATTGACGAGTCATTGTGTCAATTTCTTATTCTCAATATGCCTTTTGGCCTTCATTGTTACCAACAGTTGCCACCTGGTGTGGCCAGCGTGCCAGGCATATTTCAAAGGTTTCTTGAACAACTTCTTATCTCTGTTCCCGGATGCATTAACTATCAAGACAATATTGTCTTTACCGGGGCTACAAGGATGAACATCTGAAAATTCTACGTACTCTTTCCTCAGTCCTACAACAGCCCACAGATTTTCACAAATATCAATTCTTTCAGCCCTCTATAGTGTACCTGGATTTTTGCCTTTCAAAGGATGTCATCTGTGCCTTTCGTGACAACATTTCTGCGATTGATGCCCTTCCATATCCTTCGTCGGCCAAAGAACTGCAGGCTTCTCTTGGGAACATAGCATACTATCTCAAGTTTATTCCCTCCATAGCAGAGATCTCTTACCCAGTCACTCGCTTACCCAAGAAAAATGTTCCTTTTACATGGTCTGATGAATGCGATGCTGCTTTTCACTGCCTTAAAGCTCATCTCCAAAGAGCACTTTGTTTGACCACATACTGCCCTCGGCAACAACTCGTTTTAGCTGTTGATGCGTCACAACATGGTATTGGAGATGTTTTATATCACAAATGTCCTCATGGTTCAGAATGTCCTATTGCTTATACCTCCAAAACGTTAAATGACTTGCAGTTGGGGTATTCACAAATTGAAAAAGAGGCTCTTGCCATTGTTTATGCTCTCGAGAAGTTTGGTGTCTTTCTCTATGTTAATAAGTTCCATCTTATTATGGATCACAAGCCATTGGTCTTTTTATTTCATCCGTATGCTTCCATTCCTGACAAGGCGATGAACAGGCTCCAAAGGTGGATTCATGATGTACTGTCAGAAAGGACACAGTACGTTGTAATTGACGGAGAGTTATCGAATAAAACAGAAATATCTGGCATCCCCCAGGGCAGTGTTACAAGGCCCCTACTGTTCCTTATCTTCATAAACGATTTAGGAGACAATGTGAGCAGCTCTCTAAGACTGTTTGCAGATGATGCTGTCACCAGAAGATCAAAAGTAACTGCGAAATGATTTAGATAAGTATCTGCTTGGTGCAAAAATTTGCAACCGACTCTAAATAATGAGAAGATCGAGGTCAACCATATGAGGACTAGGAGAAATTTGTTAAGCTTCATTTACACAATGAACCAGTCATCAAATCTACAGGCTGTAAATTCAATTAGGTGCCTGGGAGTTACAATAAAGAACAACTTAAATTGGAAAGAACACAGAAAATATTGTAGGGAAGGCAAACCAAAGACTAGGTTTCATTGGAAGAACACTTATAAGATGCAACAGTTCTACTAAATAAACAGCAACTACACTTCTACACTTGTGTGTCTGATTTTGGAGTATTGCTGCCCATAGCATGTTTTGTATTATTGCGATATCGGGGAGAGAGTGTCATGGAAATGATGCCCGCGTTGCGGTGGAAATTGTTAAAAAAAAAAAAAAAAAGGCTTTATTCGTACCGGTGAGATTTATATGCGACATTTATTTCACCAACTTTCTCTTCCGAATGTGAACATATTTTGTTGGCACTCACCTACATAGGGAGAAATGATCATCTTAAAAAAATCAGAATGAAAACGGAAAGATTTAGGTGTTCCTTTTTTCTGCAAGCTATTAAGAGAATGGAATGGTAGAGAAATATCATAAAAGTGGATTGATGAACCCTCTGTTATGCACTTCAATGTGAGTTGCAGAGTACTTATTTAGATGTAGATCTCCTGTTTTTGATGACTTCAGACCAGGGAAGTTTCAAACATTGTCAATTCAAATGTGGTGCGACTCAAATAGAGCGTAATGTAGGCATTCATGAAGTGCTCCTACTGTGATAATCAATTTTCTGGCACTTTATACACTGGTCATTTTCATCCTTATAACCTTTTGTGAAGTGCTACCTACCCACATTTTGATCTTTGTGACTGAATGTGTATATGACTAATGTGTTGTAGAAATTCAAGGCTCTTCAATGTGTAGCTATGGATGGTGTGCATTCTGCACATATTTATAATGTACATGCAAACCAATTACAGTAAAACACCTCTTTTATGTTCCCGGATTTTACATTTTCTCGCCAGTTACACCATTTTTTGGCAGTCCCATCAAATTTACTATGTTTACAATGTTAATTCGCCCCCGTTTTTGTATTAACATATTTACAATTTTCTCGCATTAGAAATCAGGCTCATGAAGAAAAAAAATGACGTAATTGACATTAATTGATGCTGGCATGGCTTTCACTTTCATGTATAGTGTTTATAAATGTTACACAGTCACATTTCTTGATACTTTGTGTTTATTCGAAAGTATATTTCATGTTTTGTTGTTTGCAGTATGCACCTAATTCTCACGACGCTCTTATCAGCCACCGTGCCGATTGTCAGCTTAGCTTTGTTTACCTAACCGGTAGTTTTTCATGACTTGCTTGACACGTTTCGAGAATTTATTCTAATTGTGAAATGAATATATTTATCTAATATTAATAATGGAGGATAGGTAGCAACTCACTGTACAGAGGCTCACTGAGACGCTGACAGACATGAAAATAAATAATCACATTCACACAACTTAAATTTTCGGCCATGGCCTTCGTCAGAAAAAACCCCACACATACATTCACAAAATCACTCAGACAACTATACACATACAACTACCATGTTCAGCCACTCCAGCACTCCAGCAACACAAGCTAGACTGTGAGTGAGGTGTGAAGTGGAGGGGGAAGGATGGTGAGTAAAGTTGGGGATGGAAAGTTCCGCATTGCATGATGGAATTTAAAGGTTCTTATAGGTGGGAATTTGAATTGCGGCAATGAATACAGTGAAGGGACAGGGCAGGAAAGGATAAACGGGAGGTATAGAGGTGTTTGGGGAGGGAAGGGGGGATTTGAAATGATAAAAATAATAAGGAAAAATAAAAATGGGAAGAAAAAGAAAAATAAAGTTATGAAAAATAGGAAAAAATTATAAATAATAAGTAAAAATAAAAGTAATTTTTAGGCATAAACTGCAGGGGTGGGAAGTTATCTTAGGTTGAGGCCAGGATGGTTGCGGGACTGTAGAATGCACTGAAGGGACAGCTCCCATCTGCGCAGTTCAGAAAAGCTGGAAGTGGAGGGGAGGATCCAGATGGCTCAGGTAGTGAACCAGACATTGAAATCCATAGTGCTGTGCTCAGCCAACACCACCTAGAGAGAAGGCCTTACAACAAGCCGTGCCTACGTCACACTTAGAGGCCGCGGCCGCCACCTGACTGGCCGGCCGCTGCGCGGCGGTGGGCGTGCCCCAGCGGCCAGCCAGTCAGGTTACGGCCCTGGCCTCCAAGTGTGACATAGGCACAGCCTGTTGTAAGGCCTTCTCTCTAGGTGGTGTTGGCTCAGCTGCATGCTGTGCCACAGGGTGGTCTATCTTGCTTCATGCCACAGTTTGGTGGTGGCCATTCATTCTGACAGACAGTTGGTTTGTCACCAAACCGATATAAAACACTGTGCAATGATTGCAGCACAGTTGGTATATCACATGGCTGCTTTCACAGGTGGCCTAACCTCTGACAGGGTAGGATAAGCCTGTGATGGGACTGGAATAGGAAATGTTGGGTGGGTGCATAGGGCAGGTTTTGCATCGGGGTCTTCCAAAGGGATATGATCCCTGTGGTAAGGTTTGGAGTGGCATAGGGATGGACTAGGATATTGTGGAGGTTGGATGGGCGATGGAACACCACTTTAGGAGGAGTTAGAAGGATCATGGGTAGGATGTCTCTCATTTCAGGGCAGCCATAGGATGTCTTACCGAGACAATAATAATGTAATCCGTGGATCTGCGGTAACACTGACCGTTCAACAAATTTGTTTAACGGTCAATGTTACCACAGATCAACAGATTACATTGTTATTGTCTCGGTAAGACACCCTTTGGCTGCATTTTGACCTAAACACCTCTATCACAGAGTAGGTAAAACATCAGTACCTACATTATTACAATCCCTTATTACAGATTTCAACATTGTTTTGTAGCTAAAAAATTTAAAATTTTTTGTAATATTGCCATGTAAAAATTGTAAGATGTGGATCATTTTTCTTCTTTGTCAGAAATCTGAAGCAGCTCTAACCGGGTGAAAGACGTCATTTCAATAAAAGTTTTTGCAACCAAGACATTCTTTTATTCAAGAGTTCGACTTAACACGGTTGCTGTACCACACCATGCATGGGGAGAATTTTAAAAACACGAAAATGGAAATGAAAAATAGGACACAAGTTTTGAGAAATATTTTCCTCCATCAGGTACAAAAGGAGGGAAGAGAAAGGAAACAGAAGGGATAGGTTATTCATGACTTAGGGCATGAGGTGGTGATGGGTGGTTCGTGGAAATAAGAGATACTGTATGTCAACTACTGAGACAAGCCAATAGCAAACATACAGTATGTATGACTTCCACAAATCACCCATCATCCCCCATGGCCTACGTCATGAATAACCTTTCCCAACTGTTCCCTTTCTCTTCCCTCCTCTCGTACCTGGAGAAGGCAAACATTTCTGAAAGCTTGAGTCCTATTTTTTGTTTCCATTTTCATGTTTTTGTGTGGCTGTTGGTGGTACAGAACTAAAGGTAAGTTTGAAATTTTCATGAAAGACTGACTTTACTTTTGTTATTCAACACAATGCATGTGCAGGATCAAAATGTGTACAGTATTGCATGATATTTTAATGAGTTTGCAAATAAAAAAAGAAAATATAGCACAACGCATACAGTTGATTTTAACTCATACACAGTAGTGTATAAAATTTAGATCACAATGATATCTCCTTTCTTTTTCTAGATACTGATTCATGTCCACTTGATGAACCCATGCGGTGTGCCACTTCTGTCCATGTGGACTTAGCAGTCATCTATACTTATGTGGAATAGTGTGCTGTCACCGTGTATTTTTCTTTCAGTATTTCCACAGCACAAATAATACCTTTGCTTGTTCATTTCAGGATATAATGTCATTCAAGCTGCTGTTCCCAAAAGGTCCGGCTAGTCCGTACCTTGTATTGAAAGAAAATAGTTGTTATAATCAGACTAGTATCTGAAGTTGCTTGATATTGTTATCAGGACACCTGGAAAATTTGTCCATATCTACATTTGAAAGATAACTATTCTTTCCAATAACATTAAACTTTATTCTTTCTTCATTAAGAACTACATCAGTTTTACATTTCTGATTCTGATATGGACTGAACGAAATCCTAATTAAGAATAACAATTGCTTTAAATCATAAAACAACAGACAGTCCTCTTCAAATAACCTTAATCTTCTCTCTTCCTTGGCACGGTGCAGTTCTTTTACTCCTTGGCAGTGAGCACAAATTCACCCGCCAAAACCTGCGGAAATAAATTCCGGCTGGCAGTATTTGCTCATACAGTGCCAAACCCCTTATAACATAAACTATTTGAATATCTTGGGTCGAGCTAGAAACCAGTAGTGTACAATGTTACACTACAATAGTTGTCATTCAATTTTAAGAAAACTATTTGATGAAAAAATATTATCTTTACACTCTGTACAGTTTGATGTCCTGACTTAATAAATGGCTGAGTCTCTCTTCATTATTTCCTACACCCTTATTTATATAAATGTGTTGGAGTATATACACAAATAGCAAGAAACCTACAGATGTATGTTTATATAGGCAGCGCATCCAGCTATAGCACAGAAAAGAAGAGAATCAGTTGAAAAAAAAATAAAAGATCCTATAAAAGGACAAAAACAGTGAATATGTTTTTTTGTTTAAAAGATTCTGGGGAAGCCATTGCTTCAGTCTTCATTCTGACTTCCAAAAATTTTTTGTATGTGAAAATATTTATGCTTTTTTGTGCTGTAAGGGAATAAGAGAGACAATGATAGTGGAAGAGGGAAGAGAGTGCCAGTGAGAAAGAAATAGAGAACAGACAGTCAGGGTGGCAGACAGTGGTAGTAAAAGAGAAACATAGATGAAAAGTCAGCAGTGTTAGCAAAAGAGTGAGAGTGGAAATGAAAAAGAGAGGTGATTGGAGACTATAATCATACCACGCACGGCAGTGCGTGGTATTAATATGTTCGTAAACGACCTGTGCGAATTTGCGATTCTTTAAGGGCCCATATCTCAGGTTCTATTCCTCTCAGAGTGAAGGGGTAAAGTGTTCTGTACATATGAGAAGAATGGGTATACTATAGCTATCATACAGTACATCATCAGAATTTTCAAAGTTACACACTTCCTGGAGCCCACCCAAACTGAGCAAATCAGTTGGCTTTTGTACATGACATGATGGCTTACAAAAGCACCATTCATTCATAGACGGTACCTGAGAAAATCTAAAAAACATGATTTTTGGATACCAAAAAAACCAATTGTGGGGATGGTCACTTCAATACTTTCTATTTGTTGCAAATCTTCGGAATTTTTACTATATGTTCTTATGATGATATTCTCGAGGCCATTTTTAAATATTTTTGATGCCGTTATCCGTTACCGAGATCCAGAGGTTCAAACTTTTAGTTTTGCACAAAATCACAAAACCCGATTTTTATCTAAATAACTAACCATATGAAATTGTTAAAATATTTACAATACATCCTGTAGACATTTATCTATAAAAAGCATTTTTTAGTTTTTGTAAACCTTAGTCCGTTAGCAAGATATGGCTGAAAAACCGCAATATTTTGCTAGAAAAAGTGCGTATTGTGCTGAAAGATGGCATTTGGACAGCTCTGAAACTTACCATGCGATTTGGAACTTGGCAAAAAAATTTGATTTTTGTACATCTTAAAGATTGAAATCTTCGGTCGATGAAGGGTTGATTTTTGTTTTCATTTACTTTACAGTTAATATGCAGTATCCAGTTTAGTGAACTACTGAAACATATTTTAAAAGAGTTTGCAGAGGTAAAAAAAACATTGCATAGACTTCTCGTATGGTTGATTATAGGTTACACATAGCTGCGTATGAAATGTAGATAACATATTGAAATTTTAGAGCAGAATGATATCTTATGTGGGTCCCGAGTATCGGTCCGTGAATGATAGCACGGGACAGTAATAGGTTTGAAAACGCCATTTCTGATTGTGTGGTAATGTATCTTGAGGAAAAGGATATGATTCAAATGTTGTGCGTATGCTGTTTAGGTGTATATCTGGAAAATTAGTTTCCTGTTTTTGGAAATGTGTATTCGTTATCACGATCATAATTTTTGGTATCAGAAGATCCAACTGTGTGCATTGGCAAATCTACACTTTTATTCATGGCAAATGCCATGTGCGGACACAGGAGGAACAGTTCGCGAACAGCTGAAAGTGCTGTTGGCTACAGTCAGCCGTCTTCAAGCTGCTGTCTCGGGGTGCAGCGACGGTTGGGAGTCTGGTGTGTCGAGTGGGACACCTCAGGTGTCTCATGCTTCGGTCTCTGTCCCTGCTACCAAGGCACCTTCAGGTGTACCGGACATGGTCGAGCCGCCCTCTTCGCAAGGGGAGTGGCGGGTTGTACGCCATTCACGTTGCTCAAGGTGGAAGACCAATGTGGAGGCTGGACATCCGTCCACGCCCGTTCATCCTGTGAGTGGAGGTGTGGCCACTCCTTCAGCAGGGTCCAAGCAGGTGCACAGGGGCAGGCGATTATTAGATATTGGTAGCTCCAATGTTAGGCGCGTGATGGAGCCCTTAGGCAGATAGCGTCAAGATCCAGAAAGAATTCCAATGTGCACTCGGTGTGTCTGCTGGGGGGCCTCATCTGAGATGTGGAGGCGGCCTTGCCGGCGGCTATCGAGGATGCAGGGTGCAGTCGACTGCAAGTCGTAGCTCACGTCGGCAACAATGATGCTTGTAGCTTGGGTTCTGAGGATATCCTCAGGTCCTACAAGCGGCTGGCAGAATTGTTGAAGGCTGCTGCCCTCGCACGCGGAGTGCAAGCAGAGCTGTCGATTTGTAGCATTGTTCCCAGGGTTGATCGGGGTCCTATGGTTTGGAGCCGAGTGGAGAGTCTGAACCAGAGGCTTCGCTGACTCTGTGACAGTCATGGCTGCAGATATCTGGATCTGCGTTATCGGTTGGGGAATTGTAGGGTGCCCCTAGATAGATCAGGGGTGCACTACATTAAGGAAGCGGCTACTCGGGTAGCAGAGTACTTGTGGAGTGTACATGTTTTTTTTTTTATTTTTTTTTTTTTTTTTTAGGCTAGGCGCTAACACTGATGAGCACTCGTCTGTCAACATTCAAACAGTGAATTCAGGCCACATTCGACTTGAAAATTCGAATATCAAAATATTAGCTGTGAACTTAGAAAGTATTAGAAACAAAGTTCACGAATTTGCCGCACTGCATGGAAATTATTGTGCTCAGATAGTTTTAGGCACCGAAAGCTGGCTAAATCATGAAGTGGCAAGTTCAAAAATATTTAGTGAGGCGTGGAATGTATATCAGAAAGATAGATCGGATACAACTGGAGGAGGAGTGTTCATCGCTGTGGACAAAGATATTGTTTCGACTGAGATTGAGGTTGAAAGTAACTGTGAATTTATCTGGACACGTGTAACAGGTCTAAAAGAAGTAAAGTAATTAGTTGGGAGTTTTTACTGGACCCCCAGTGCTGCTGTAGCAGTTTGAGAGTCATTCAAAGAAAGTCTACACCAGGTAGTGCATAGGTATCCGGGCCATGTAATATTAGTCAGGGAAGACTTCAACCTTAAGAGTACAGATTGGGACACATTCTCCAAAAACTGTCTCGAGCAGTTAAACTGGCATCCCACGCGCAATGGAAATATTTTAGACCTTATAGCCATGAACAGGCCTGACCTTATTAACGATGTCTGTGAAGAGACAGGAATTAGTGATCATGATATCATCATAGCATCAATGGTGACCAAAGTTCATAAATCGATCAAGAAGGCTAGGAGTGTGTTTTTGTTGGGAAGATCCGATAAACAAATGTTACAATTGCACTTAGAAAATGAATGGACTTCGTTTAATTCCGGGACTATGGATGTAGAGGAATTGTGGACTAAATTTAAGTGCATTGTGAATAAAAGGTTAGAGAAATATGTACCAGTAAAGATGATTAAGGAAGGAAAACATCCACCATGGTACTATAATAATGTTAGAAAGCTGCTGAGAAAGCAAAGACTGTTGCACTCTCGATTCAAAAAAGAACACGCAAATGATAGGCAAAAGTTAGTAGATATTCGTGCGTCTATAAAAAGATCGATGCGCGAAGCATACAATAATTACCACAGCCATACCTTAGCAAAAGGTTCTGGTCCTATATAGATAAGTGGGTCAAAGCCCACTGTCCAGTCACTCTTTGATCATTCTGGGGCAGTAATAGAAGAAAGCAAAACGGAAAGCTAAAGTTCTAAATTTAACCTTTCAGAAATCTTTCACGCAGGAGGACCACACAAATGTACCATCATTTGATCAACATACTAATTCCAAAATGGAGGACATAATAATAGGTATTTCCGACGTAGAGAAGCAGCTGAGACATCTAAATATGAAAAAGTCTGTTGCTCCGGATGGAATACCAGTTCGATTTTACAAAGAGTATTCTGCGGCATTGGCCCCCTACTTAGCTTGCATTTATCGTGAATCTTTAATTCAGCGCAAAGTTTCTAGTGATTGGAAAGAAGCGCAGGTGACTCCCGTTTATAAGAAAGCCAAGAGAACTGACCCACACAATTACAGGCCAATATCGTTGACATCAGTTTCATGTAGAATTTTGGAGCATATTCTCAGTTCAAATATAGTAAATTTCCTTGAAACGGAAAAGCTTCTTTCCATGAATCAGCACAGGTTTAGGAAACATCGTTCATGTGAAACTCAGCTTGCCCTTTTCTCACATGACATCTTGCGAACCATGGACGAAGAGCAACAGGCGGATTGTGTTTTTCTCGACTTCAAAAAGGCGTTCGACGCGGTGCCACACTGCAGACTGCTAACGAAGATACAAGCTTATGGAATAGGTTCACAGATTTGTGACTGGCTGGAAGACTTCCCAAGTAATAGAATGCAATACGTTGTTCTCGATGGCAAGTGTTCATCAGAGAGACAAGTGTATCGTCATGCGTGCCCCAGGGGAGTGTGATACGACCGCTATTATTTTCTATCTATATAAATGATCTAATTGACAGAGTAACTTGTAATTTGCGGCTGTTTGCTGATGATGCTGTGGTGTATGGGAGGGTATCGTCTTTAACTGACTGTAATAGCATACAAAATGACTTACAAAAATTTCTAGTTGGTGTGACGAATGGCAGCTAGCTCTCAATGTAGAAAAATGTAAGGTGATGCGCATGAGTAGGAAGAACAATCCCATAATGTTCGAATACAGCATTAGTAGTGAGCTTCTTGATGCTGTCGTGTCGTTCAAATATCTACGTGTAACATTGCAGAGCGATATGAAATGGAACAAGCATGTAAGGACAGTTGTGAGTAAGGCGGACAGCCGACTTTGGTTTATTGGGAGAATTTTGAGAAGATGTACTTCACCTGTAAAGGAGACCGCGTATAAAATGCTTGTACGACCACGTCTTGAGTATTGCTCAAGTGTCTGGGACCTGCAGCAGATCAGTTTAAAGGAAGACATAGGAGCAGCTAGGTTTGTTACTGGTAGGTTCGACCAATGCGTGAGTCTCACGGAAATGCTCTGGCAACTCAATTGGGGATCGTTGGAGGAAAGACGACGTTCTTTTCATGAAATTCTGTTGAGGAAATTTAGAGGGCAGGAGTTTGAAGCTGAGTGTAGCACGATCTTGCTGCCGCCTACTTACATTTTGCGTAGTGATCACAAAGACAAAATAAGAGAAATTAGGGCTCATACGGAGGCATATATGCATTCTTTTTTTCCTTGTTCTATTTGGGAGTGGAATAGGAAAGGAAATGGCTAGTAGTGGTACACTGTACCCTCTGCCACACACCTTGCGGTGGATTGCAGAGTATGTATGTAGATGTAGAAATCATCGAAATTTTTACCATGCGTTCTAATATTATGATTCCGGAAAGCTTTGAAATATAAAATACTACTATCTAAATTTTACTCACCATTGATTTGATGTTATATAAGCAGTACAATCTGATGTAACAGGAAAAAGACGGGAACCAACTGAAAAATGCTCCTGCCGGATCAGAGAAAAGGAAAATATGTTCTCTGAGACAAAAGTGTGGAACCAGCGGCCTCAATCCTCATTCCGACTTCCTCACCAAAAATTTTGGCATGCAAATATATTTGCACTTTTTTCTGCTGAAAGTAAGTAGGACAGAGACAGTGCAACAGGCAGAGAGAGCCATATATGATGGAACAGAGAAAGTGTCAGTTCAGGAGAAAGGCATATGCATGAAAACAGCAGTGGGAAGCGAAACAAGATGTCTGAAGTCGGGAACAGTGGCAACAACAAAATAAGACAGATGGAGATAGTAGCAATTGGAGCAAAAGAGAAAACGGTGGGAAACAGAGACGAATGGAGACCATACATAAAGCATGAGTGTGCGGCACTCCAACACTATAGCACGAAACAATTTGTGCAATTTTTCCCACCCCCAGTACCAGCGTGCTAAAGTTTTCCGGTCTACAGGTTTTTACCCCAAACAAACTATCCCCATGGACATTTGTGTAAAGGAGAGAATCGTGATTGAACACTATGAAAGCTGAGTCTAAGTGAGAAAGAAAGGATACTGGCAACAGGACAGTAAGTGAACGGGACAACGATGAAAGTGGCAGAAACAGACAGTGGTGAGGAATCACGAGGGAAAGGGATGAAGACATTGAAAGTTTGACACAGACAGAAAGTGGCCGTGGGAAGACAGCAAACAAACGGACAGACATATATTTAGACACTGCCAGTGAGACGACATTGCTGACTATTACAGCTTAACTGGGCAAAAGTATTTACAAAGTTATGTGCTAAAAGTGCGCGAATATGTTCGCATGCCAAAATGTTTTGTGAGGAAGTCAGAATGAGGATTGAGGAGTTGGTTCCACACTTTTGTGTCAGAGAACATATTCGCCTTTTCTGTGTTCCGGCAGCAGCATTTTTCACCTGGTAATAATAATAATAATGTATATTATTTCTTATCAGTGTTTTTTGTGAGTATGCCATTTCACCCGGATTACTTATGCAAATTTAATGATTAAGGCATCAGGTTCAAGGTTTCATTCTCTGCTAATGACAAAAAATACAGATAGTTTAAAGTTATTGTTTTCAGAAAAAATGTATTTTGAAAAAATTTGTATTTTTTGTACAATCTAAGTTCACACCCGGCGAACGATTGTAAATAGGACATGTATTTACCGTTGCTCCCATCAGCCACAGTGTGGGCAATATAAAAGCAATGTAGAAGGTGCCATCTATTGACAATCTGTTTAACTTACTCGAAGGACAGCTCTTGCAGTTGTTCAGATTCTTTATGCAAGCAAAAGACCTTCTTTGATGGAAGTATAGTTTATCACGAGATTTCGGTTATACACGTCGATAAAACGACGGAAAAAAAAAAAAATAATAATTTAACTACTAGGCACGACAGCTCTTGCAGTTGTTTAGATTCTTTACCCAAGCGTAGTTTACTATGAGATTTCTGTTACACATGTTGATGGACAACAGCTGTTGGAATTGTTCACTTCCTTCAAGGAAGCGTTGTGTACTCCACGAATGAACTGAATTACCTCAATGTTCATCATCACAGGTAAGCAAAGCTTACTATTATAACTTACAATAATTTATTGAACTTTAATTCCCCACTACTTTACAGTGCGTGCAATGTTATGTGCCGGGACGTATTATTTGTTAGAAGTTTTTTCTGTATTGCTGTTTTTCCAAGATGCCACAGAGCACAACATGTAGACCGAGAGGGAGACCTCCAACCGGGAATGGAATGTGAATAATAATAATGAGTGAGAGAGAGAGAGAGAGAGAGAGAGAGAGAGAGAGAGAGAGAGAGAGAGAGAGAGAGAGAGAAGAAGTAGAAGAAGACAATGGTATGGAAGACCAAGTGAAAGTAGTGAAAACAGACAGTAGAAGGGGGCAAAGGGAGGACGAGTGTGGAGGAGAAAGGAGGGAGGGAAGGAGGGAGGGAGGGAAGGAGGGAGGGAGGGAAGGAGGGAGAGGATGAAGTGCTGTGCCCATAAGGGAAGAACAAGAAAACTGAAACTGAGACAAATAGGGGTAGCAAGAGGAAGACGTATGTTGTGACTTCAGTTCAAAGACAGATTAGGTAAAAGGTTTTAGCATGTTCAGGGTCAAGAGCATAAATGTGTTTGCATGCCAAAATTTTTTGTGAGAAAGACTGACTGAGGCAACTGGTTCCCATCTTTTCTGTCATTGTCTTTTAACAGAAAATTATGCTCCTATTTTGTCCTCTAACAGGGGCATTTTTCAGTGGCTATATTATATACTTAATTGGAAAATTTCCGGAACAAAACAGGGGGCTTTTATAAACTACTTTTACACACAATACAATAATGCTAAACTATTGGCTGACTAACATCCTCCGGAAAAAAATAAAATAAAATAAAATAAAAAAAGGAGCTAGTTCTGATGAAATAATGTTCACAATGAGATGAGAATAAAGTTGCTAAAACAACATTTAACTTGCATGTAAGCTTTATAAGAAATGGATTGAATGAAATCTTCTACAAACTTAAAACAATGAAGAAAGACTTTTGCTTTACTGTGGGTAATCAAGTGAAACTGTATGTGCTTCCTACTATTGCTGAAAAACTGCGATGTATTCATTGTTAACAACATAAATTAATTTGAGGATTGCATATGTATTTGCTTTCAAATTAATTCACCAAGTTAGATGTATGATTAAAATTAATTGATGATAAGCAGCAGCAATATTGAAATTGATTTTGGCAAACACCACTTTGAAACATGCCAAGATCAGTACAAACTTACTGATTATATGTCATGGAAGATCACAAGCAGATGTGTAGTTGCAAATACAGTCCATCCCCCATGCCACAGAGAGAGAGAGAGAGAGAGAGAGAGAGAGAGAGAGAGAGAGAGAGAGAGAGAGAGAGAGAGAGAGAGAGAGAGAGATTAGTACATTAACTGTTTAGTGGCTGTATTTTATGAACTAGGGAAGAAACAGGTCAAATGACTTTGAAGAGTGGTTTACTGACATGCCAGTCAAAATGACAAAAACTTCTGAAATTGTGAATTTTAAACTGTGTTTAATTGTACATAGCAAGTGAGTGAAAGGTAAGTTCATTCATCCAAGAGTGAAATGAAAGTGTAAGAGTGGATAATATCTTACAATAAATTAGAAATAAAGTGAGGAACATTGGATTATCAATGATAAATTATACACATTAACGAGTTGTTTATATCAGTTACAATATGAAACACAGGACATACAACATCTAGCACAACAGAAAGTCATTCATCATGTCATAACCCTTACAGTGAGAAAGTCGTGTGGGGACCCATGTTGAACGAGGACAAGAGTCTGGTGAAGGCTCCAACTCTGATGTTCTTCCATGTGTCCCATAGAGGGGTACATCAGTTGGTGGGCACGGAGGATTTGGGTACTTGCTACAAACTTGAAAACAAAATAAAAATAATGAAAACCAAAAAGAAAAGTAAACATAAACAATCATGCAAAAAAAAAAGGATAAGCATTCTCTTTCTTGAAACTGAAACACTATGAAAGTCTGACCATGATGAATAGAAATGATACAGTGATAACTGAAATTATTATATATACTTTAAAAAAGAAAATATTTTCAAACATCTCTACAAAGAAGCAAACAGAATCACAATTACTCTTACTTAGTAGTGTGTTAACAGAACATCATAACAGTAATAAACATGCAAAACTACCACTTAAAAGACAAGGCAGAATTGTTGGTCACTACTTACTTTCAAGAGGCAAAATGTATAATATAGCTGACACCTGTGTAAAAGCAAAAGGGACACACTACTTAACTTTCAAAACTGGTCGCTTCTTTCTTGGGGAAGAGTAAATAATATGTTGGGGAAGGTTGAAAGGGCATGTGACAGACATTAGGAGAAGAACCATTCATGTGTGGTGAGGATGAGAGTCATCGAGTCCTTCAGTATTGACTTCATCAACAGATAGGTCATTCTCCAAGGATGGTAGCTTAAGCCATGTGAACTACCATGAATCCACATCCACTGGTAACAACAGTCTGCAGCTGCCTCATCAGAAGACTGATATGTATGAACTGTTCAGTTCATTGTCCACTATTTGCACAGTCATTGCTCAGTATTCCTTATGCTTAGTTTTGTTTGTTTGCTATGCATTTCTTGCTAGCTAGACAACATTATTTGTTCTGTGACCCATTTACTTGTTTCATGATCTGTGCCTGGATCAGAATTTGCTTTAGGCAATACTATTTAACCATTTGTTTCTACTGTCACTTGCTGTGTATCTGGGTAATATGCCAAGTAGAAGTTTGAGTATTCTAAGACTGTTACTTTCAATGTGATGTTCATCTAATTGCTCTTTTACGTTGATGTGTCACCTCAGCTCCATCATCTAATCTTGGTATAGAGACATTGAAATAGGTGGCAACAAATCTAGTGATAAAATTGATGGTAACTCATCTGGCAACCTATAAACTGGGGACAATGGCAAATTTGTGGATTTTCTGCCTTTTTTGCTAGACTCTATGCTTGTTCTGCTATTATTTTTCACTGTTCACATTGCTTTTGCTATTTGTCTGTGTGTGTATTTATGATTTCTTTTGCTGCTACACTGTTTCAAGCCAGAAACACAAGCTGCTAAACTTGTTTCTTTTTCAGCTAATTTCTTTTCTCTATATCTCTTTTTAAATGACTAGCAATTCTTGAAACACAGTGGAAGTAACCTCTTTAAGTAAAATCATTCAGTTTCAGGACCAGAAAACACAACAACTCATGCAGTTGATAGTAAACATAATATTAAATCAAGCAGCAGCAGCAGCATCAGCACCAAACCCACAACACTCAGCCTAAAAAGAAAGAACCTTTCGACAACAGCATGAGGCCTGGTTGGTGCACAGAGCTCAGCTTGATGAGCAGGGCACAAGGTATATCAGTATTTCCTTATTTCCTGGGTAAGGTTGGAGCGCGACTTCTTATCACCTTGCTATGAAACTATTTCCCACCATGCCTATGAAGACTTGCTTTCTGCATTAGGAAAAAAACTATCTTTCACAGATTATTGTGATTGCAGATAGGTATAAATTATTTGTCCCCTTCGCTACAAGCAGTGGATAGTAGAACTGCAAGGCCGAACCATCCACTGTAAATTTAAGTGTGTGTGTGTGTGTTTCACTTTAGTGTTGAAATGAAGTGGGGGATTGCTAGGCAATTCATAAATATACGAAATGCAATTTACTTCTTCTGCTTAAAATGGAAATGACATAAGGTGTTACATATGTATAGCTCCCGACTTCTTTTCATGACACAAAGATAGTGTCATTTTTATTGTGTTCTCTGGGCTGTGAAAATATTTTAACCATGGATTCTTTTACTTGTTTACCTTGAAAGTACAAGACTGTTTTATAGTTGAACTCATTTACATCAATCACAGAAGTAACTCAACTTTGCATTGAATTTAGTAGCTTATTTTAAGATGGTCTAGAGAGAGTTAACAATTCTGAAGAAAACTTCTCAGCCTAAAAAAAGAAAAAGGCCAGAGAGAATTGTTCATATACACAGAAATATCCATTAGTATTTTTTGAAGAAATGATCAGTATTTCAGTCACTTGGGTTCAACATGTGTCATGTTGCCTACTAGGCACAGGGTTTGCCCTGATAACTTGTTCTGTGCATGATGGCACTGCACATGTTGTTGTTGTTGTTGTTGTTGTTGTTGGTTTGGTGTTTTAGGGGGACAAAACTGCGAAGGTCATCAGTCCCCCATTCCATCAAATGGCGAAATAAAAAGTATGTCAATACTGAAAAAATACACCCAGAATTAAAACAGCAATGGGACGAAAAGCCCACTCAATCAGTAAAATATCAACAAATTCAACAAAAGACAACACACGAAAGGAGACAATCACATAAAAACACCGAACAGTTAAGAGAAAAGGAACGACAAAACCGAAGTTCGTGTTAGACCGACCATGAAATTAAAATAGGAAGGGTCAACCATGGGGCAACACAAGGAAACCTTCAAGCGGAGGACACAAAGACAAGAGAAACATATACAATGGGCTGAAGCAAAGCTTCAATACAGTTGTAAAAACCACTGTCACAAATAAATCCTAAAACAGACTCAGCCATTTTGGCATCATTACGTAAAACTTCAGATAAAACTGCAGGAAAATTAAAACCCCGCGGCAGGGTGGCTAAAAGACGGCAGTCCAGCAAAATGTGGGCCACCGCCAAAGAAGTGCCACAGCAACAACGCGGCGGATCCTCACACCAGAGGAGATGGCCATGGGTAATCCAAGTGTGGCCAATGCAAAGCCAGCACAGGACTACAGAGCCCGGCGAGAGGCCCGAATGGATGAATGCCACACAACTGTAGTCTACTTTATTGCCTTGAGATTGTTGGTCGTGGTCAGGCTACGCCACTCAGCGGCCCATACTGCGTGGACTCTATGGTACAACGCAGACTGGAGATCAGAAGTCGGGAGACTAGTCTCTAATACATATGCATGGGCAGCCTTTTGGTGAGCTTAACAACTTGTTTGTTGTCCGGGATGCTGATGTGACTAGGAGACCAAAGAAAGTCAACAGATCATCCTGACTCATCTAGAGCAAAAAGAGTCTTGTGGATACCCTTCACCAAAGAAGAACGTAACATTGGTCCAGAGCACGAAGACTGCTCAGGGAGTCACTGCAGAGACGAAAAGACCCACCTGAGGAGGAACGCATATGCTCAAGAGCATGGAGAATGGCCACCAGCTCTGCAGTATAGACACTGCAGGCATCTGGTAGAGACTGCTGCTCAGTGCGATCGCCATGGACACAGGCAAAGCCAACATGACCATCAACCAACGAATCATCCGTGTAGACTATGTCGTATTCAGTGTACTCTGTAACAACAGCAAAGAACTGATGGTGGAATGCCTCTGGAGGAACTGAGTTTTTGGGTCTATCGGCCAAGTCCAGCCGAGAAAGTGGCCTTGGTACACACCATGGAGGTGTACGTGTACGGGCCCGATACGAAGATGGGACAGGGAAAAACTCAGTTCCAACATAAGGGACTGGACACGGAAGGCAATTGTGTGACCAGAACAGGGTCATCGTCATTTAAGACAGACAACCATGCGAGAGAAAAGCAAACATTGGTTCGGATGGCCTGGCGAGCTATGGACATGAGCAACACAGACCGCGAGCATTTGCTGGCGGCGGATCTGCAGAGGTGGGACCCCGCCTCCACAAGTAAACTGTTCACGGGGCTGGCGCAGAGGCACCTGTCACGATGCAAACCTCACACTGGTGAATGGGGGATGCTGAAGCATAGGCAAGGCATCCAAAACCAAGATGGGACTGCACTAGAGCTTGGTATATCCCAACAGTGTGGACCAATCAGCACCCTAGGTCATATAGCCCAGGTGGGTTAAGAAAGTTCAGGCTGTGGAAGAACTGTCCGATGGCAAGAGAAGTGCATAACACTAGTCTTCACATGAGAGAACTGCAGGCCATGGGCTAGAGCCCAGGACTGCGCCTTCCGAATGGCTCCCTGTAATCTACGATCAGCAACTTGGGTGCTGGAAGAGCTAAAAGAGATGCAGAAGTCGTCAGCATAAAGGGAGGGGGATACTGATGATCCAACTGCTGTCGCTAAGCTGTTAATGGCCA
This sequence comes from Locusta migratoria, assembly GCA_026315105.1. Lineage (NCBI taxonomy): Eukaryota > Metazoa > Arthropoda > Insecta > Orthoptera > Acrididae > Locusta > Locusta migratoria. The sequence continues at coordinate 327,505,829 of CM048747.1, read as the reverse complement.
TTAAAAATAAGGGGACACTTAAACAGAGCCCTGAGGAACCCCATTTTCCTGCACATGATGGGTGCTATGGGAAGCACCAACTTGGACACGAAATGTACAGACAGCTAAAAAGTATTGTATAAAAATAGGGAGCTGGCCTCGGAGACCCCATTCATGTAATGTCTGCAGGATGTAATGTCTGCAGGATGTAATGTCTGCAGGATGTAATGTCTGCAGGATGTAATGTCTGCAGGATGTAATGTCTCCATGTTGTATCGCAGGCCTTTCTCAAATCAAAAAACACCGCAACAAGATGTTGACTTTACGGATACAGGACTCCCAAGTAAACGAGGTTACCTGTGGTGGAGTGGCCTTGACGGAAACCACCCTGGCATGGAGCCAGTAGGCATCTAGACTCAAGAAGCCAGCACAGCTGCCGGCTCACCATATGTTCCAGTAGTTTGAAAGGCATGTTGGTGAGGCTGATGGGTCGGTAGCTATCCAAATCGTGTGGGTTTTTGCTTGGCTTAAGCAGCGGCACGATGATACTTTCTCACCACTGCAATGGGAGGACATCATAGTTCCAAATGCAATTGAACATGGATAAGATGTTTCATTTAGACTGCACCGACAGGTGTTTCAGCATCTGGTTATGAATGCGATCTGGCCCAGGGGTGGTGTCGGGACAGTGTGCAAGGGCACCGAGGAATTCCCATTTACTGAATGGAGCATTGTACAATTCCATTCGGCGGGTCGAGAAGGACAGTCACTTCCGTTCTTCCTGCTCTTTCATGGCGCAGAAAGAAGGTGGGAAATTCACAGATGCAGTACTCTGAGCATAGTGCTCAGCGAGATGTCCAGCAATTGCATCCGGGTCCGTACAAACTCCTCCATTCACAGAAATCCTTGGCACGCCTGAAGCACTCTGGTATCCATAGAGGCATCTGATTTTCTCCCAGACCTGGGATGGAGAGGTACAAGTGCCAATAGTGGACACATACCGTTCCCAACACTCCTGCTTACGACACGTAATTAAAAGACGTGCTCATGCACGGAGCCACTTGAACACAATGAGGTTCTGCGCTGGAGTGCTCGCCTGCGATCCCTAATAGCCTCAGCGATCTCTGGTGACCACCAGGGCACCGTCATCTGCCGGGGGATCCAGAAGAGCTACAGATCTTACATTCAGCCGCAGAAATAATGGCTGCAGTGAGACTTTCAGTCACTACATCTATGGTGGCATCCGTTGGAGGGCCAATCTTCACAGCAGTAGTAAACTCATCCCAATCAGCCTTATTAAGGGCCCATCTGGGCAAACGTCCAGGGGACTGAGGCTGTGGTAGTGAAAGGAATATTGGAAAGTGGTCACTACCACACAAGTCCTCATGCACTCTCCAGTGGACAGACAGTAAAACACCAGGGCTACATACTGACAGATCAATGGCACTGAAATGTGTGGCAACACCGGTATTTAAAATGCAAAGGTCGAGCTGAGATGATAAAGTCTCGACATCTCTGCCATGGCCAGTAATTTTAGTACCCCCCCCCCCCCCCTTCCTCACAAAGGGTTGTGGACATTGAAATCTCCCAAAAGTAAGAAAGGTGAGGGGAGCTGAGAAATCAGCACCATCAAGGTATGTTGGGGTACTACACCATCTGGTGGCAGGTATACACTTCAAATGGTGAGATCGATTGTAGTATTCACCCTGACTGCCACAGCTTCTAAAGGAATTTAGAGGGGAATAGATTCACTGTAGACAGATGAAGGACAAAAGTACAGACTCCACCTGAAGCCCTGTCATAATCTGTGCAATTCCGGTAATATCCCCGATAGCCTCATAAGCAGGGCATCGCGTCGGGGGAAACCAGGTTTCCTGCAGGGCAATGCACAGTGCAGGTGAGGTGCTGAGAAGCTGCCATAACTCTGCAAAATAGGGGAAAAACCACCACATTTCCACTGGAGAATTTGGTTATTGCTGACTGGATAGGCCATGATTGAGAGGAGCCACAGAAGACTCCTTTTTCTTGTCCTCTCACCGTCCTTTTGGTTTTAAGGACTGTGAGGGCTACTCAGAGACGGTTTCAGGGCCCAACGTAGAATAGGGAGGCCTTTGACCAGGGGTGTGCGAGTCCGACAGCCGGTGGCAGGAACCCTCCGTGGTACTCTGAGAGGCATTCCAAGGGACCCCTTCTGAGCGAGAGGAGCTGGATGAAGATGTTGCTTCTCTGGCTGAGTAATGGGGATCGTTGTCCCCAACGATGTAGGGGGATGTGCTCCCCCAGGAGGTGTATTGGGGGGAGCACATGGTGGAGAGCCCCCAACCATCGAAGGGACTGATGGAGTTTTACGGTCCTGAGGGCCCACAGAAGTTGTCACAGACATGGGGACCGCTGAAACCGAAGGAAAAGGTGACTAAGTGACAGTCGCAAATGATGTCTTTAATGCCACAGGGTGCAGTCGCTCCAATTTCTTTTTTGCCTCATTATATGACAGTTTGTCCATGGTCTTGTACCCCATAATTTGCCGTCCTTTATGAAGCATCGTGCAGTTTGGCGACCAAGGGGGGTGGTGCTGTCCACAGTTCACACAAATAGGAGGAGGAGCACAAGGAGTGTCTGAATGGGATGGATGCCTGCATTCTCTACATGTGAAGCTGGAATTGCACTTGGAGGACATGTGCCCAAATTTCCAGCACTTAAAGCACCTCATCGGAGGAGAAATATAAGGCTTTACGTCACACCGGTATATCATAACCTTGACCTTTTCGGGCAAAGAGTCATCCTCAAAGGGCAGGATGAACGCACCGGTGGCTACCTTGTTGTCCTTAGACCCCCTATAGATGTGCCTGACGAAGTGAACATCCCGTCGTTCAAGGTTAGTGTGTAATTCGTCGTCAGACTGCAGCAGGAGATCTTGGTGGTAAATAATTCCCTGAACCATATTGAGACTCTTGTGATGGGCACAGAAACATCTCCCAGCTTATCACAGGCCAATAGTGCCCGTGACTGTACGGGGGACACTGTTTCAATAAGGACTGCACCGCTTCTCATTTTGGACATTATTAAGACTTCGCCATACTTATCCTCTAAGTTTTCCACAAAGAAGAGTGGCTTAGTACTTGTAAATATTCCTTCATCAGTCCTAGAACATACGAGAAATTTAGGGGAGTAAGGCCCGACCCTGTCTTTTGCCTGTCTTTCCTCCCATGGGGTAGCTAGGGAAGATAACAATTGGGAGTCTTATTGTGCTGCATTGAAGTCAGACCTGCCTCTCTTAGAGACACCGGTTCTATGTCCGGCCATGCTATTGTTGGCTTGTTTCATCCTGTTCCTATGAGCAGCTAGGGAAATAAAGGTCCACCCAGGCAAAGCCCCACTTACCCGGGTAAGTTTTATACAACTGAGGTGTGGCAGGTTCCTTAGAAGGTGCTAGCTACTGACTGTTCAACCTCAACAGCCATGCAATTCCTCAGCTCATAGCACACCTTGAGATTGAGGTTTTTTTTATGGACGTTTGTACCATCCTTGCAACCCAGGCAATTAAGCCAAGATCCCCGGGCTCTGAAACGTACAACATTCGACCGTCATGCCAAACAATGGTCGTTGAAGCACGCACAGAGCTTGTGGTGTAGCGGAATGTTGGTGCGACACAGCCCACGACTCAGGACCCCGGGTTTGCCAAGCCTGTACTCAGCAAATTAATGCTGAGCCCCTGAAGGGGGGGGGGGGGCTGCACATACAAGGCATGAATGGCATCCTGCTATAATCAGCTGGTTTCAAAGTTCATCTGTGGTGTTCGCAATGGGTTATAGTGCTGTGTATTTCATTCCACCATATTCCACAAATTTTTGAATGGCAAAATGTCTGGTATTCTGGCAGACCAGGGCAAAAAGTTGACTTTCTGTAAAACCAAGAAGGTACATATTTGTACAACATGTTGAAAAATTGAGTCTCGGGAGTCATGCAGAAAGGGACAGACTGGTCACGGTGCTTTGGAGTTGTGGATGTACCCAACAGAGCCCCATCATAAAGACTTGAGTTGGTGTTGAATATCTTGTGCAAATGTAGTTTCTGTGATATGCTTCCCTGTCTGCAGCAAACCAAAATTTGCCTGAGGAGAATGCAGATCTGCCTTGTAATGTCATTCAGATGAGGCGTTGATGTACTGAAGGGGTGGTCTGGGTGGTGCAACCTCACAATATTGTTATGTTTTGTGGCCTTTTATAAACCATTCTCCACATACCTATTGCACTACTGAAACACTTTGTCCCAAACAAACAGAAATTTCCTGGATGGATGCATCACATTTTCTCATGTCAATAAAGCGCCCTCTTTCAAGCTCACAGATCTGACAGTATGGTCCGCACATATGTCTGTGAGCCTGACTGCTTATGTTACAAAAAGTGCAGTATCAAGGAATAAGTAACCCATAGTGAATGTTTTAAAAAAACAATGCAATATGATAAATTTCTATACGTGGATGAAAACTGAAATAAGTGGCAAACTGCCTCCTTCCCCCACTACAATATGTTACATGTGAGTGTAGTATTTTCCCAAGAAAGGAAACACAAATGAACACATTTTCATTTTGAATTACATTATAATTTATGTGCAGTGTAGGTATTTTCTTTTATGAATGTACCATGACAGCTAAATGCCTTTTCGCTTACAGAAATTGTGAGATGACACTAGTAGGAAAAATAGAAAGTCGTCATGCAACCTTTGCAATAGGCCTATGTCACCCTGCACATGCAGAGCTGTAGCAATAATTTCTAGCCATAAAGTTGTCATGTAAACATTGACACTGAAAAATAGAGGTTTAAAGTTATGGTGCAGCTGTAGCAAAACCTTTAAGTATAAAGCAAATGTGCAAATAAGAGAATCTGCTTGTTATCATGTACTTGGCATATTTCAGGTTTTGGTCAACATCACTTATAAGTGTAGACCCATAAAAATATATCTAGAGTTTATACTTACTGTTTATTGTATTTTTATTAGATAATTAAACTGTTTTTTTTAAGAATTTTGTGTGCTCAGTTTCTGCACTGTAATAGAAAGTCCAGGCTGAAATGACAATAAGATGAGTATAGATAGTAACTGTACAATTGTTGAGCCATAGACAGGTATTTAGAATAATCAGTCACATTCAAACAACTTAAATTTTCAACCACAGCCTTCATCAGAACAAAGGCAATACATTTACATGATCACTATACATAACTCGAGCATATATGACCACAATCTCTGCCTGCTCCAGCACAACTCCATCTTGACAGTGAATGTAGAGAGACAGGGAGGGAAGCGGAGAGCAAAAGATGCTGGGAAAGGAGAGGAGTGGAAGGGGAAGTACACTGGGCAAAGGTGAGAATAGAATGTTCTGCACTGCATGACAGTGTACAGACACATGACAGGTGGGAATGTGAGATACAGCTAGGAATTCAGTAAAAAGAGCGGGGGAGGGGGGGGGGGGGTGGCAGCAGAGGAGTGAGAAAAAGAAATTTCAGGAGAGAGAGAGAGAGACTACCTAAAAAATGTGCTCTTTGACAGCTACTTCCATTGCACTAAAACAGAAAAAAATCCCTCCCATATAGCCTTGTCAGCCATGGATGGTGAAATTGCATTTAAGATAACTCTCCATTATGCTGAAAGCCTCTCAAAGGCCTTCACAGATAAACATTATTCTCCAGACTAGCCAGTAAACAGAATTCCTGAGCCATATCCCTGTACACCACCAATCGTCCCTCCGCCCCCAATAACCAATGGTATTTGTTGCCCACCCAACCTCCAAAGCATCTTAGTCCACCACTATGCCAGTCCCTATCTCAATCCCGTATCATGGGATCATATCCTCTTGGAATACCATGAAGCAAGACCTGTCCAATCCACCCACCCAGCAGTTCCTATTTCAGTCCTGTGACAGGCTTATCCTACCCCACTAGAGTCTGGGCTACCAGTGAAAACAGCCATGTGATTTACCAATTCTGTGGTATCATTACAGAGCCTTTTACATTGGTAAGATTACGAACCAGCTGCCCATCAAGATAAATGGCCACCTACAAATTGTGATACGGCATACAGCTGCACACAGCATACTTTATTGCAATGGCTAATTTACAACCCAACCGTCAGCATGTTCCCCTCCATCATCAGTTCTTCTGAACAGCACAGATGGAAGTTGTTCCTATAACACATTCTAGGTCCCGCAACTCTCTAAATACTTCTCATCCTTTCTGACAGTTGCCCCTTCACCCACCTTGCTATCCTGTATCTCCTTTCAATTTGAGTATCTCTTCCAGATGCATGCCACATATTTTTTTGTATTATTTTAATAATTCAATTTTTTTTTTCTTTCCATGACACATTCATGCATGCACCCCTCTTTGCCACACTTTGCCTCACTACTGCCATTTACTGCACTCAATGCTGCATCTCACTTTCTCACCTACCAGGGCCTTTACATTATGCCATGAAATACAGAACATTCTATACCCACTCCTGCCCCACATCACCTCCACACTCAATGCCTAGATGCAGTTGTGTACTGCGCCACAAGTAGCAGTCCTGTGTGCAAGAATTATGTTTGACTGTGTGAATGTATGTGTATTTTTTCTGATGAAGTCTGTGGTAAACAATTCAAGTTGTGTGAATGAGACTGAAAATTCAACATGCCTGTCTATGGCTTTACGGTAATTGCTACCTATTCTCATATTACTGACATTTTAATCTTAATTAATGGTAATTAAGAAGAAGTGTTGTATGTATGGAGAAGCATAATGTAATATAAAAAGGACAAAAATATTGATAGAAAGTAAATCATAGTTTCAGAGATAAAATTTAAATCTTGGCATATGAAATATTTAAATACAACAGTGCACACTGATTACTGCAACATTACACTTACTTGACAATAAACAAGGGTTAATTAACTCTTTTTGACCACAAAGATACAATCTTAAATTCATGCTATTGCCAAAGTAATTCATTTTAGTTGTATTTTTGGTGACTATATTAACAAAACAATAAAATTTCAAATATCATGTATCAAATTAATAAACATTTACCAATCTTGTCTAACAGCCAGAACATCATGTGCTCTCATAAGGCAAACATGCATCTACAAACTGTGATTGAAACAAGTTATTACCTGGTTGCTGGGGCTGCATGCCAAGAGAAAATTGTGTAGGTTGTGGAGGTGGATGATGCTGTATTGTCTGAGGAACACTATGTGTAACTCCTACTTCTCCATCAACTTCCATTCCACTACCCGTGGCTACAACACCTGCTGAGTATTCATCTTTCACAAGTCGGCTAGGGCCTGACTGCAGAGAAAGTCCAGAGAGATCTGAAACAATGGCAGTTTCATTTGTAAACAAATTAAAGAACTATATGTTAATAAATAAATTTGTATCAATCCATGTCAATTTTCTACAAAATCCAGACTATTTGGGTATCAAATTTGCCCTGCTGTCAGGAGGAAAAATTATGATGGTTGGGGCAAAAGTCATGGCAACCATTTTCCTTTTCATAGATATGTCAACAGATCACAAATGTATGTGTTGTGTGGAAGTTCTATAGGCATAGTGTGTATGCACAACAACAGATGGCTCTGTGATAGCTGGTAGTATGGCAGTGAGGGCTGTGAAATCAGCAGTTGGTGACTGTCATGCAAGATTGAAGTAACCCGTGTTTAGCAGCACACTTACATCAAAATAACTGTTCTCCAAGGAAGAAATGTGATGGAATGCCACAGTGAATTAGTGGAAGCTCTGGGAAATAATGTCCTACCATACCGTACAGTAGCATGGTGGTTAGGAAAATTTCAGCAAGGATGTGTGTCAATCAGTGATGAGCACTGTTTGGGACAACCAGTTAGTGCCGTCATCGAGCAGCCCCTGGATGAAGACAGATGATGGATTCTACAAGTGTTAGAGAGGGCAAGTGGCATTGAGAAATGCACCATCCACAGGATATTAAATAATGAGCTGCAACTCTGCAAAATCGTAGTGTGGTAGGTACCGCATACACAGACGGAAGTTCAAAGGTGGGTGCGCTATGCAATATGCTCCGACCAACTCGCACACTGGTAACAGGAACGCGATCAATGTTTGTCACAAATAACTGCCATTGATGAATTTTGGGCCGCGGCATATGATCCAGGACTGAAACATCAGTCCACAAAGTGGTGACATGTTGGATCACCAAGGAGACTGAAGTTTCACCAGAAATCTTCCCCAGTCAAATTGATTATGATTGTTGAGTATGACATCAGGGGTTTCTTTGTTTGCCACTTTGTTCCACATGGCAGAACAGAGACCACACAGTACAATAGGGAGTTCCTGGTGTGACACGTACAACGTGACGATCGGGAGAAATGTCCGGATATTGTGGACAGAGCAATAATCCTGCACAACAATGCAAGACCAATAAAGCAGAGTGTACATGGCAGCTACTACAATGCTCAGGATGGGAAGAATTGGACATTTCACCCTGTGACTTTGATCTCATTTCAAAGATTAAGGAACCACCAAGTGGTAGGCAGTTTTAAACACGAGAGGGCATTGCTAATGCTGTGCGCAAACAGGTGGCATGATGCAGCAAATGCTGAGGCAGATGTTATTCAGTGCCTCCCGCATTGTTGGCAGCACGTGGTGACAGGAACAGAGGACTACTTTGAGGACCTTTAGGCCAAGGTTTGTCATGTCAACAGTATGTATATTGTGTTGTAACTCTTTTGCACCATGAAAGCTGTATTGCCCTGTATACTACCATAAAAAATTAGTGTGTTACAATATTTCAGTGCTATTCATTGTCCACACATGAAGTTAACATCTTGTCCTTTTGTTTGTGTATGTCACATTTTCCAATTGTACAGGTCTCTGCAAAATATTAGTTGCCATTACTTTTGTCCCAACCCTCGTATTAAATGCCATGGCACACACCCAATTAGTCTCTTTCTGTACTTATTGCAACAGCATGACTTAACACTATTTCTTCCTAATAGTTAAACAGTAAATCAAGGGCAAAATGCTAGTTCTGTTGGTAATTACTTCCAATGGCATGCTCCCTTTCAATAGAAAATTAATCACAGTAGACCACACAGTAAACCTAACTGACTGGTACAGTCTTCAAATGATTATTAGGATATAGCATACAATCAATGATGACACCATGAGAGTTGGAGGGTGAGCACAACTTCAAGAGAGAGAAAGAAATTAGTCAGGTCCTTTAAATCTAACTATTTCAGTGATGTACATTGCTAGCAGTGGCCATTTTGAGCAGCAGCTGAATTGTATTTCACTGTAATGTTTTTAAAGGAAACGCCATTTGCTACTGGGAATGGTTTTATTTTTATAAGTCACCCATACGCGTTTCGCCTTTTGTGTCAAGGCATCGTCAGTGGGTGTCCTGAAATATTTACATGTTTCTGTTTACGCATAAAGGTTTGGTTTCTTATATATGTACAAAACATTTCGTTTCTGATTTAAAACAGTTCGTTGTTTGCTATAAAATGGTGTACTTACAGCATGTGGAGTAGCAAGTGCTGTAAGTACACCATTTTATAGCAAACAATGAAATGTTTTAAATCAGAAACAAAATGTTTTGTACATATGTAAGAAACCTAACCTTTATGTGTAAACAGAAACTTGTAAATATTTCAGGACACCCACTGATGATGCCTTGACACAAAGACGAAACGTGTATGGGTGACTTATAAAAATAAAACCATTCACAGTAGCAAAAGGCGTTTCCTTTAAAAAAAATTACAGTGATGACCTGAAGTGATTCAGTGAAACCATGGAAAATCTAAACTTGGATGAGGAGGTGGGATTATAGCTCCATTCATCCTGAATTTTGTCCAGAGTGTTAAACATGGCACCATCTCAGTAAACAGTTACCAGGATTGATAGTAATCCTATTTTTAGGTTATCCTTATCATGATCATTACCACTATAACAGAAGCAATAAGGTTAATTAATGCACCAGTCTTACTGTTGATATGCAATAACATACAGGTGGATTTGCTGAAAATTTATGCAATATCCATGATATCCAAATATTGTGGAATGAATCTACATCAACATCTATGAGGTGGAATCCAAAATTTTCGGGACTGATGCTGCCATCTGGAAAGTAGGCTAGGTGGCAAGAGCTGCATATCTGATGAGACAGTGTGCAAAGTGGCATTCAGCTGGGAGGACATGTTGCATGTCTACAGTGATTTCCGTAATACTCTGTGTTTGGTGTGTGACGATTTATGGTGGATCCATGAATAGAACAGTGCACATGTATCAATGAAATTCTGTGCGTATCTCGGGAAAAGTGCTACAGAGATACTTGCAATGATTCAACAAGTGTTTGATGGACACAGCATGAACTGTATGCATGTGTTTGAGTGGCTTGCTCGGTTCAGGGCCAGCTGTACAGACGTCAAGGATGATGCTTACACTGGAAGGCCCATTAGCCACGTGCCAAACATTATTGCCAAACTTCAGCATCTGGTTCGTTTGGATCGACATTGAACCATTCAAGACCTTGCAGATGAAGTGGGTACTGGTTATGGGACAGGTCAACGAATTTTGGGCATGCATTGTGTTGCCGCAAAATTTGTGCCAGGGATCTTGACTGCCGATCAGAAGACACAGCATATTGAAGTGTGCACGGACATTTGTCATACCGCTTCTGATGAGCCAACCTTTTTGCCACAGGTTATCACCAGTGACGAATGCTGGATTTACAGATATGACCAAGAGACAAAGCAACAATTGTTTCCAGTGGAAGAGCCTGGGCTTTACAAGACCGAAAAAAGCTGGGCAGGTGAAGAGCAAAGTGAAGAGCATGACCACTTTTTCTTTGGTACCAAGGAAATTGTGAACAAAAAATTCGTCCCATTCAACCAAACATTGAATTCCACTTATTATTGTGATGTTTTGCAACGGCTCAGTAAAAATGTGTGACGACCACGGCCAGAACTTTGGCATCAAGAGAACTGGCTGCTGCATCACGACAACACACCCTGTCACACGTCCTTGCTCACCAGGACCTTTTTGGCAAAAGACAACTTGGCAGTTGTACCCCACCCGCCGAACTTGTCAATTTGTCACATTGTAACTTCACATTATTCCCAAAACTGAAACTCAAGTTGAAATGCCATCCATTTGACACTCAAGAGAGGATTCAAGAGCATCGCTGACAGTGCTAAACACCCTCAAAGAACAGAACTTCCAAAAAATGTCTGACAAGTGTCAGACACACTGGGACCGGTGTGTACATGCTGATGGGAAATACTTCGAGGGTGATGGTGACCAATAGTCCAAAGGTAAGGTTTTCAACAGATGGCAACACCAGACCTGAAAATTTTGTATAGCACCTCGTGTAATCCATTCCTCAGAGTGTATGGTGGAGAGTACTTAGTGCACTAGTATAACTTTCTCCTTTATCTGTTCAAGTTGCCCATGGTTCCGAAGCTGGTAAGCCTCAATGTGGACTCTAATCTTTCCAATGTTATCCTCACTGTCTCTTTGTAAGATACATGTATAGTGTGTAAACTGTGAGATGGCAGAGTTCCAAGTGGGGAGCTGGGAATGGAGGAAGCAAGCCCCCATTTCACACCTGGGCAGCTACGGGGAGAGAGATGAGCAGCGGAGGCAAGCTATGCCTATGTTTTGCAGTGCTGGCACCAAAAAACACGTGGCATGCTTTAACGAAAGTACAAGTTTTGGACATTGCTTTAATGTTGATCATAAATGGAACAAAGCGGCTTACCCATAAATATGGTTGAAAAAGATCCTATCTGTGGAAATCACTGATTTCAACTGCATATTGCACAATACGGAACACTCAGGACAATGGAATGTAAACAATAACAAAGCAGATGACAATGGTTGCCTCACACAGCACATTTTGTCCATACTGTTCGCTGCAGCCTCAAAACAAAATCTGCAGGCAGAAGCCATCTGACGTCTACCAACTTGCACTGATTCAGGAGTAGGGAGAACTCTGGCACCTAAAAGTTAACACACTGTAGGAGGAAGCAATATATTGGATGAGTCTTTGAGAAACATATGATCAGAGAAATTTGACAGTAGCCCATTAGCCTATAGAATGATACAAAATGATCCTCTTGTAGTGTATGGCACTGCAGTTGGTCGATCATTTATGTGATGCATTCATGCTTACTAACTAAACCTGTAACATAGTGTGCCACTCTTCACTGGATCTTTTCTCTCAATTCTACCATACCCTCCTGGTCGAACTAGTGTTTTGTAAGCTACTTCTTTTGCTGATGGACTGCACTTCCTAAGTATTCTTCCAATGAATCTCAATCTGCCATATGCCTTACTTACATTAATTTTATGTGGATGTTCCAATTTAAATCACTCTGTGTGCATACCCCCAGATTTTTAAGGAAGTAACTGCTTCCAGTAATTGTTTGGCAATTATATAATCAAACATTTAGGAATATTTCTTTCTATATATTTATTCTGTTTATACTGAAGGTCAGTGGCCACTCCATACATCATGTGCCAATATGCTGCACATCCACATGCATTTTGCTTCAATTTTCCAGCTTTGCAAATTACCAATACACTACAGTTTCTGCCACAAAAATATCTTATTGAACATCCAGCATTACCTAGAAGGTCTTTTATATGCATAGCTTTATCCATGAAACATCTCATTGAACATCAAACTTTCTCTATATACTGTGAAAGGTGATGACCCTATTAGAGACACCTTGGGGCACTGAAAGCTATATGCGGTTTTCTGTTGTCATACTGTGAGGTCAGGAGGGGGTAAAATATAGGGAACATAAGGTTGTTCACAATTTGTGCAGAAACCAGACAGCAGTTATGCCAGGTGAATGACATGAAAGGGTCGCAGTGGTTGGGGACTAAGAGAGGATTTTAGTCTTTCCTGCACTTTGGTCAATCTGTACAATGGGCAAGTTGTTAAGGAAAGCAAAGAGACATTTGAAGACATTGTAATTCTATCAGAGACAGTAAAGGACCTGGAAGAGCAACTGAATAGAATGGACAATGTCCTGAAAGGAAGGATAAGATGAACATTAACAAGAGCAAAACAAGGGCAATCGAACATAAGTCTACGGAAATAAGGCAATGCTGAAGCAATTAAATAGGTAATGAGGCTATACATGTGGTAGTTAAGTTTGGTAACTTGGGTAGTAGAATAACTCACAATGGTTGCATTACAGATGATATGAAATGCAGTATGGCAATGGCAAGAAAATTTTTCTGAAGAAGAGAAATTTGTTAACATACAATATTAATTTAAGTATTTTCCAAAGACATTTGTGTGGAGTATAGCCTTGTACAGGAGTAAAAAATGGATGATAAGTAATTCAAAATAATGAAAAACTACTTGCCAGAAGTTCCAACAAATACAAAAATTGTTTAAAATTACAATTTTACTATTGGAGTGGTTCGAATTCTGATTTTCACATTTAAATAATAAATCAGTGTCACTTTTTTCTGTTGGCAAAACTTTGTTCCTTTCGAGTTCGTTCATGTGATGTCATCGACAAAACTCAACTGCTTATGAAAAACACCTTCTAGCACGTTCTCGTTGAAATCACCAGTATTGACAGTAACTGCTATGAACTTGAAAACTGTGTAATATGGCATACTGGATGAATCCACAAGGGTGCACCGTTGTGAAATCTAGCAGCAGCCAATGAAAATGGGGCATATCACTTGACTTGTAGCTGCGCCCCTACAAGAAAAATTGCCGTTTGTGGGCAATAATAAACAATGTTCATCATATATGCTAGTTCGTCAGTGTTCAGAAGTTGAAGGTTTGTTGGTTTTGTTTTTTATTGCACCGTATCCAGAAATACAGTGATATCAAGTGTGTGCTGTGCTGTGGCGAAGTGTATGATGAACATTTCTTATTTGTAAAATAGAGTTCTACAAGAAAATCACCATTAAATGTTCTTAATTCAGAATTTCAGCCAAATCTTAGCACTTCAACATTGAGTTCATCACTAGTAGACAAAATTAAAAAGATTTCTCAAAAATAATATATTTTACAATTCAAGTTTTAAGAGCTCCATTATCACATTAGGTCTCTCTATCCTGGAACTTTCATGACTGTTCCAAAAATTAGGGAAAATGATTTCATTAGATCTAGTAACAAGCTAGAAGAAGAAAATGTAGATGCAAATATAAAAAAAATGACTTTTTAACTTTCTCAACCTGCACACTGAGTGAAATATCATAACCTACACTCCTTCTGCAATATATGATTTTACATTAACTTATTTTTAATTAAAAATTGCACTCAAACACAATATGATATGATATCAAATAAGATTTTGTGTCCTGAGGAAGAAAATAATTAGTTATTAAGCTTTGCCCCCCCCCCCCACCAGCCACACACATTCCTATTGTACATATCAGAGATGTAGTAATATGGTGGCCCCTATCTCATCTGCAACCTTACTGAAACTGTTTTCACAATTTTGATGATTTGTTATTCACTTATTCCCCCTGGACTCCTTCCTATCCCCCTCCATCCCTCCTCATACATATTAGGTAGTTTTATGATTTGCCATATTCAAAAATATACACCGACTTGCTACAGCAATGATACTTTGTTGCTCTGAGAAAAACCACCAGAAAGCAAAAATACTTCGAATTGTTTTAGAACATTAGAAGTACTGATAATGTTGTGAGATACTTTGTCCATAACAATATTTAATTTTGTTAAACAATTGTTTATGTTTTCTGTGATAACAGTTTGTTGACTCAGACTCTAATGAGAGTGGTAATACTTGTGAAATGTACTTATTGTAATACAGGTAAATTTACAAGCACTAAATATCTCATCTTTAATAATGTGTTTTCTTGTATTTACAGCATTGTGATATTAATTTACTTCTCAATGAGTCCCATAAAGAGTACCATTCTCTAGTGGTCTCTTGCAGCATCTATCTTAAATAGTCAAAAGACTGTACCATGAAGTAATGTGACAATCTGCAAGATAGCGGCATTATACGGGATGCATGCATATCAAGTGAAGCGCAATTCTGACCTCTCTTCTGAACATGATAATACATAAGTCAATGCAACAAATTAAATTAGTGACATACCTAAAATATAACGAAATATTAATTGATAATTCTGAGTAATATTCCAGTAAACTTTATGTAGAAACATGACAGCTTTAAAAAAGTTAATAGAAAACAATTATGAAGTCCATAAAAATGGTAGCAAGCTGTATGACATTTTCCATTGCATTAACACAAGAAAAGTTAAATTACAAAATTACGAAGTGCTTTCAGAATTTTATTTCCTCAAGCATTCTTGATAACCAAAAACCAAATTCTTAGTCTGCAAAACATCATGCAACACTGGTTTACTGCTTTAAAAGAAGAAACACACCTATTCCAGGAGAGACAACTCGCTCATAATGGTATGGGTTAACACACACAGAATCACACTTTAAGTCAAATGCGAATTGACAAAACTTCACATGTTTCAGCTCGTTCTTGTGCAAATCTGGCCATCGCCAAATTCGTGCATAAATTACATGGGGGAATCCTTTTCTACCAGCAACCTGAAATGAGAAAAAAGCCCTTACAATATAACACACATTATATATTTATTATATCAGACCTCTTTTCTCTGCATTTTTATTCAAATATTATTATTATGGGTGACCACAGAAATATTTCCACTGAAGTGGGTAGTGGCTGTGAGAGAAAGGGGATGAGAGATGTAAGATTTCCAAATTGTCACTTTTTGTTTAATGGTGCCCATGCAATTTTACACGAGACACATAAAACTTAATATATTTTTCAAACGGTTGGTAGTTACTCTCTTAATATTTTTATAGTATACTATTACTGTATATAATGGTACATGTTACTAGCACACAGATACACTAATAATATCTTTGTGCCACAAAGATGATTCAGAAGTTGGGAAAACACACTTTTAAACTTTTACAAATAATGATTTTATACACTTGTGTTGTCAGCTTCACCAAACGGAGAGGGGGGAGGGGGAGGAGTGGGAGGGAAGCAAGAAGAAGTATCAAATAAGGAATGCATAATAATAACAAAAATTCCTGGGTGGAGCAATACATAAAACAAATTGCATCTACTTATTTACAGCAGATTCCTGCATGGAGCACAGCATATGGTTTCTGTGCTACACACAATAACCCGCTGCTAGTAAAGTGCCATTTGCCTGTCTATAAAAATGGGAAAACAAGAAATAAAAATATTACTTGTATTTAAATTTCAATTTAGGTTAGTAACCAGAATTTCTTTGAATGCATACATATATGCGTAACTCAACAATATGGTTAGACTAGTTTATTGTTGATCCGCTGGTGCTATTATCAAAGTAACAAAATCACTGCAGAAACTGCCAGAAATATAAGTTTGCACATTAAGTTTATTATTGAACATATAAAAATTGTTTCTTTAAGAAATGTACTATGTAGTGGTGTTATATATCCACTGCTTAATGTGATATAATATTCAGTAATTTGATTAAATATCTTCGTTTCAACAATGCTGCTGTCATATGGCACTGCTAGACTTCTGCATTTCTCATAATTTTTGTGTTTCTCTTATATTTTGGTTCACACTTTTCACATTTTGAAGCCTTATTCTTATTTCATATTTTGAGCCTACCACAAGAGATATTTTCAGGAAGCCTCCAGATGGCAGTCAAAAACAGGTGAGGTTTCAAGAAATGAGAATGACCAGTAAATATGCTACTTCCTACATAATTCACAATTTTGTAAGTACTCAGCCATTGTAATGAAGAGGAAATAGAATTCCAAAACAAGTTAAAAGTTCAAAGTAAAGGCAGATACTATGAAACATTAATAGAGACAAACGATAGCATGCTGTAGAGCCGCTGGATGGACAAAGCTGTAGTAATTTAGACCTACTCTTGTTCATGTGACTGCCAACTTATTGGTACTGTTGAGAGGTCTTTTCAGAAAACAAAGAGGAAGGTGGCATCCCGAGGCCTTGAGCAAAGTAAAACACATGCATGTGCTAAAGAGACCAAAATCTGGGATGCTGCTGATTTGAAATAAAAAGTGGGAAATAGTTGATTTGGTTATGCAGAACTGTTTGATTCTGTAGAACATACCAAAATTTTGAAACTACAATTCAGTTGGGAAATAAGAAAATCTACATATTTAACTCCCGTCCCTGTCAAAGGTCCGGGAAGTCCAACTGTATCAAAGGCTTCATAAATTGTCAGATATTCTATTCTGTAAGCTTGGACCTACCCGACCTTATTACTCAACACACAGAAGAGAAGAAAAAGAAGCGATGTGCCGGAAGTAACTAGTTGATGTGTTCCAAATGTAAACTAGGTTTATGTATTGATTGTTTCATCCTATGTCATTCCCGATAAATGTACAACATATTCCTACTCTAATTCATTTACTGTAAGCACACAAGGTTATTTTTTCCTTCTTATTTATTTATATTACTATTTAGATGTTGCACTCTAAAGGTATAATTACAAATCTAAATATGGTCAGGTTGTACCACGTAAGTGCTCATCCAAGCTACTGTAAGCATCCAGCAATGGCATATAGCAACAGCATTTAATTTGAAAGTTAAAAATTTTATAATTATCCTTACACTGCATTTCATTGCTTTAATTAGCCTTGAGGCTTATTAAATCAAAAATAAATGAAAAATTGAAAAATAAAATAATTATCCTGACACAAATGGTTAACTCTGATGCCATGTACAAAATATGTATTTATACAAACTTTGGGGTTGCATATTCCTTATACCCAACAAGAAAGAGGGCTGCATAAATAAATTTGTAGAAAACCTCCAACAGCTAACAGGGCAGGTGCAAGGTAAGGAGGGTGATAAAGACATGTGGCACATATCTGTAATCACCCTGCACCATACACCATTATGCTGGGGACTTTATAATTTCTGACATTTATTCACTTCAATTCCATTATTTTAAATGTTTTCAATCATGAGCAATATGGCTTTTGTAGTGTCAAGTTTTTCAATAAATTAACATCAGCGATCACCTGCTTCAATGGCATCATTGTAGATGATTTTAATTATGACCAATGCAGCTTCTACAGTTTAAAATATGGCAATCTAAAGATGTGCCAAGAGCTTGCAACACATCATTGTTACATTTCTTTAAAACAATTGCAATAAAGACTCTTTTACTCTCTGAATTGGAAAAAAAGAAAAAATACTTTTGCTGAACCAGTCCATAAAGTGGAGGAAAGTGTACAGACAGAAGTATATACAATACACTCCATATGTTTCGAAACACCATGCTGTGTATTACTATGGCACAAGATAGGAATGTTCTATGTCAGTTATTGGTTAAATACACATAATAACACATACAGTATTTAAAGGTAATTATTGTACATATTGGTATTGCTCTGTTTTACATAAATTGACATTGCCTGTTAGAACACACCTTAAAAGTAGGTAGTACATGTAGTGAGAGTAATTGAAAATGTCCTAAAAGTGCTCAATTCTGACAAATGTTAGACCTGATGATTTCCACGAGTGAAGTTGTCAAAACCATACGCTGACATGGAGATACAGGTTACTATATTGATCACCCTCACTCAGTAGCAACCAGGAAAAGTATTTGGTAGTGAACAGTAACTTAATAGATTCAAAACTGACTACGAACAGATTCCTGAACCAAACATAACTAGGAATACACCAGTGAGTCAACAGTGAGATGATGCCTCATGACATACAGCCTCCAGGCTTATATAGCAAAAAGGCAACCACTGCTGAACACTGAACAAGAAGAAATGGTTCCAACAGGAAAAACACACCAATAATGGACATCAAGGGGTAATTCAAAATTTTACTGATGAACTCAAGTTTGAAGTATTTGAAAGTAAACATCAATTTGTGTGCCGTTTACTTCATAAATACTTGAATCTTCATTCCATAATTCCAACACTGAAGCATGGAGAGGATTCTTTGACAATAAGGAAATCTATTGGAGGGAATAAAGTCTGACTTGGCAAAAACAATGGATAAATGAACAAAAAAGGATATCATATCAATCTCCAGCAATATGCCAAGACATTTGGTTTATGTCTGATTCGAAAAGAGTTTATATAGCAACAAGACAGTGATCTGAAACATACATCCTGCTTGTGACAGAACTCTGTGAAGTCTCCAGAAATTCAGAAAAACATGCAAACCCTCCCCCCCCCCCCCCACCAGTCCTTTCGTTACAACCCACTTAAGCTACTACAGGGTGACAACAATATTGTCACGAATGAGGTGATGGAAGACAGAGCCAATATGATGCTGTGGAGACAATCGTGGACTCTGAAACAAAGGGTCTTGGGTTCAAGACCCACCCTATTTGTACATTTGAATTTGAATTAAATTTTTATTACCATCTAGAAGTTTTCAAAAATTATGTTACAAAAGGTGCTTGTTCTTTCAATACCTATCTTAGAGAATGAAAGGAATAAGTTTGTGTGTCCACCATGAAATAAATAAATAATGCTGTTCCTGCTCTATGACTGACAGTGTCTTGTTGCAGCCTTGTTTGGTGAATATTATAATTTTCCTTGTAAGTACTATCTGTTTGCAAACCAAGAAAACTAAAACTATTTATTGTCCACCTGACAACTCCTGACTGGCTGCCATCACCTCCCTTTACTTATCGCGCCATTGCCAATGTCTACATGTCAAGTGCCAGTTGCATACGCATAAAAGGACAGTTTACAACTCACTGAAAAGACGTAATGATGAGCTGCAACAGGCACATAAAGACAGACAGGCACACACACACACACACATCCTTCTGCAAGGTAGTCAATGTGATTGATAACTACAGTGCTCTGCCAACTCTCTGACTCTTCCACCTCCAAGATTTGCCTGAATGACCCCATCCCTAAAGTCAACAAAATCTCCAATCCAATATGGCCCTCCCTGAAGCTCTGTCCCAAATCCATCTCCCTCCTCACCCCAACAGCACCCTGCACACCCATCTTCTACATGCTCCCTAAAATCGATAAACCAAATAATCCTGGTCGCCCAATTGTGGCTGGTTTCTCTGCTACTACCAAAGGATTTTCAGTCCTCATTGACAAACACCTCCCACCCATTGTCCAAAATCTATCCTCCCATATCAAGGATACCAAGTACTTCCTTCGCCAACTTTCCACTATACCCACCCCTTTACCTCCTAGTACCTTACTTGTCACAGTTGATGCCACCTTCCTGCACACCAGCATTCTGCATGCACATGGCCTTGTCACTCTGGAACACTACCTCTCCCAATGTGTTTCTCAATTCAAGCCTGATACTTCAATTAGTCTAAAACTTTATACTAAAAATCAACTTCTCCTTTGAGGGGAAAGTTTACCAACAAGCCCGTGGTACAGCCATGGGCACCCTCCTATGCCAACCTGTTCATGGGCCACCTGCAGGAATCCTCCCTAGCTTCTCAAAACCCTAAACCTATGGTCTGGTTCAGATTTGTTAATGATATTTTCATGATCTGGATTCAAGGCTAGGCTACCTTATCTTCCTTCCTTCAAAAACTCAACTCATCCTCTGCCATTTGCTTCGCCTGGTCTTGCTCAACCCACCATGCCACATTCCTGGGTGTTAATCTTCACCTCACTATAGTTCAATTCACACTTACATCCATAATAAACCTACCAACACTCAACAATACCCACACTTATGACAGTTGCCACCCCTCACACACACACACACACACAAAATACCTGCCTTACAGCATAGCCACCTGTGGATGGTGTACCTGCATTGATAAGAACTCAATTTCTCAATATGCTGATGGTCTCGAAAAGGCCTTCATGGGAAGAAACTACCCCACAGAAGTCCGCAAACAGTTCTGTCCTGCCATATCCCCATAGACCCCAAATCCTACCCCTGCCACCAGTAACCATCCATTTGAGCTCTCCCCTTCAACCAGAACTACCCTGGAATCAAACAACTAAACTACAACCTTAACCAAGATTTTCATTTTCTGTCCCCAGTACTCCCTATTCCAGGCCTGTCACACACTTATCCTATGCAAGAGGCCGGGCCACCTGTGAAAGCAGCTATGTAATTTACCAACTGTGCTGCAATCACTGCACAGATTTCTATACAGGCACGACCATTAACCAGCTGTCTATTAGAATGAATGGCCATAACCAAACATGGCCATAAGGCAGACTACTCTGTGGCACAACATGTAGTGGAGCATATCTTTGATTTCAATGGCCGCTTCACAACCCAGACCATCTGGAGCCTCCATGTACCACCAGCTTCTCTGAATTATACACCATGCAATGTGTAATTTTGCACTGTATGTGCCACAAGTCTCGATTAAAAATTTTTTTCTCGGTCTGTAATTATTAGGGACCTGAAATTCTACCATATATATATATATATATATATATATATATATATATATATATATATATATATATATATATATTTTTTGTGAAGTTCACATTAAAAAAAAAAAAAAAAAAAAACCTATTTCAGAGCTTTATCTTCATGCAAATAGCCTGAAATCTCTGTATGTAATCCCTGAAGATAAATAAATGATAGTGTGAATTGTGCCAAAAGTACAGTTTTTATTTATTTTTTAAATATGAACTTCACAAAAAAATAGATGGTAGAATTTCAGGTCCCTAATAATTAGGGTTGGGTCGAATCCCAATTTTACCGAATCGAATCCAAGTACCGAATACCGAACCCAAATCGAATCTCGAACCCTAATAATCTGTCCACTCAAGTACATGTATTTAAAAAGAATTACTATTCTATCATAGCCAGTGATGAAGATAAAGCCTTCTGGGGTGAATCCCAAATGACAATATTAACAGAAAAATTTAAGAAATTAAAATTTCTTTTAGATTTTTATTTTACATCTTAATGATTTTTTAATACCCTCTACCTTAAAAGAAATTTGTATGAAACATTTCGATATATATGTTGTTGAGATGATCTAAAAGATAATAAGAAACTTTCCTCACTCTATTACAAAATGTTTCATTTTGATGACATAAAAATAATGAAAGGAAAGGATTATGTATTGTTTTTCTTTTTACAAAGGGGAAGACTCAAAAACAAAACCCGAAAAATGAGTAGATACTTTGGAAGTTAAAAAATAGATTCTTAAAAATTAGGATGTGTAAATGTTAAATAATTTTATAGTAACATATCAGGCATTTCATGAGTGACGGACAGAACATTCAGACACATAGATAACAGCGTTTATTCGACATGTGTGTACTTGTTACTGCCACGAAGACATTTCAGAGCTGTGAAAAGATTGTGCATTCCAGAGGGTTAAGCAAGGGTATTTTGTAGATTAATTTATTCTTTAAAACATTTAAGATCACGTAACTAGACTGCACAGAAGTTTTATTCGCGCAAGATTTAAAAATCACTATTAGAAGTCACTTGCAGAGGTTCCAACTTTTGAATACAGCAAATAGTAGTGCGACGTAATATGTATCAGCCTTAGTGGGGGGGGGGGGGGGGGAGGAGGGGGGGAGAGTAAGGAGTAGTCCAAGGGGAATAAGTGAATAAGGAATCACCAAAATTGTGAAAACAGTTTCTGTAAGGTTGCAGATGAGGTCCTGATGAGTACAGTTGGAATTGTGTGTGTGTGTGTGGGGGGGGGGGGGGGGGGGGGGGGCAAATTTTAATTTCACACACTTTGGTACAGCATATCACACACAAGGAATCGCTGTATTAGTAGATACGATGCAATAAAAAACAAACCAACACAATTTCAACTTCTGAACACAGGCAAACGATGGAGGATGTATGATGAACTATCTTTTATTATTACCCACACCCTTCACGATTTTTCCTGTAGTGGCGCAGCTACGAGTCAAGTGACATTCAGCATTTCCAATGGCTGCTGCTACATTCTACAATGGCGCGCCTTTGTGAATTCATCTCATATGCCGTATTACGCAGTTTTCGAGTTCGTAGAAGTCGGTGTCAACACTGGCGATTTTCACAAGAACATGCTACAAAACATGCTCAAAACCAGTCTATTTTTGCCGTCGCAAAACAAATGAGACCAATTTGTTATTTAAACCTGAAAATCGGAATCCGAACCACTTCATTCGTAAACTCGTAATTTTAAACAATTTTCGTAACAATTACGATTAAATCGTAATGGTTGGAACCTTTGCACTTGCCGTGCTTCATTTCTAACTATTCCCGTTCAGCATGAGAGTAATACAAATGTAAACATTAACGTGATATGTATATTCTTCCGTGTTCGCCATTGTCTTTCTGGTTTGTTAGGCGGACGGAATATAAATCTGGTAACAGCTAACACGGAAGATTACATGGCATAATGTACATTCGTAACTGAAGGTTTCCATATAACACTTTGGATTTTGGATTCGGTAGTATTCAGCCATAATGCGCTGAATCTCGAATCCGAAGCCAGTGTGCTAGATTCGGCGAATAATGGATTCAGCCGAACCACTCGGACACAACCCTACTAATAATTACAGACCGAGAACTTTTTTTTTAATCGAGACTTGTGGCACAGTCAGTGCAAAATAACTCATTGCATGGTGTCTGCCTACCATCCTCAAACTAATGGGTTCACTGAACACCTTAATAAGACATTGTTGTCCATGTATGTCAACATCAAACAGAGCAATTGGAATGAGGTGTTGCCTTTCGTAATGTTTGCTTCCAACATCGCTAAACTAGAGACCACTGGATTTAGACCATTCTCCTTGTTGCATGGTCATGAAGCAACACAACAATGGGCACTGTCTTTACAGTTCCGAGGCTGAGGAGGCTCAGTATTTGGCTTGACTCTGTACACTACTGGCTTAGGGTTCAGAGAGTGGCAAACTGATGACAGTTGTGTGCCCATGTGATTGTGTGAATGCTCTCTATTCTGAGGAAGGCCAATGGCTGATGCCTTAAGTGTTATGTGTGTGTGTGTGTGTGTGTGTGTGTGTGTGTGTGTGTGTGTGTGTTTACGAGCCTGTCACTGCTCGTCATACAACTTTGCGGTGAGATGTAAATTGTCCTCATTATTTTGCTCAATTCTAACATGGAATTCCCATTTTTAGGCTTACGATAAGTTTTGTTAAACGGTTTGATGCAAGCAGCAGTGCAGCCATGGGGAGGGGGGGGGGGGGCGTCGCTAGTGGGGCTGAAGCCTCCTAGCACCTGTCACAGATTTCTTAATTTTATTATTTTTTACTGTTTTAATTTTTTTTAAACAGGTTGGCACTGGATATTTGAAATAGTGCACACATAATAAATCACAACATAACTATAATTTGCCAAGCACAAGTAAACGTGACAATGGGTTCCCAAAGTGATGCCACCACTGAGAATGTGCGCAGCTGTTATTGTGAGCAGTTTTAACGCTGCTGTGACCAACTTTGATGCTGCCACTATTGTTACTACTCTGCTGAAGTTACGAACTGAATGTCCACACACAGCGACCTGCTGCTTAGCATGTCTGCAGTGCTACTGAGTGGAATCTTATGAACAACAATAATGTTATTTTAGTTCAATTTTTACACATAGTCTCATGTTAATTAAACTGTTAGAACCCTTCTCTTTGTCTTTTAACGTAGAGGCTGCTTAATTATTTTACGAGCTGATTATATACACTCCATTTCCACCAAATTGCTCCTCTTCCACTTTCTAATTATTGCTAGCCTACTCCTTTTATTTCTTGTGCAGTTGTTTTCGTAGTAAAAAAAGGGAGAGAGAGAGAGAGAGAAACAAACAGAAAAAGGTAAATCAGTCAATAATTCAAAGGTTGGTTTGAACACCATAGTGCTTTACTAGGCATAGTCCCATTTGGAGGTGGTATGCCGTTGCCTTCCACCGACCTTTATACTGACTTACCCAGCCAGTTATAGGGAGACCTACAGTTTAACGTGGGTATTTTTCACATCAGCAACACTGCCAGAGGTGAAAGAAGTGGAAAGTGACAGATTAGAATCTTTGCACCTGGCAGGGATCGAACCCGCAACCTTTAGATTTGTGTAGTATAATTGACTAAATTATAAAAAGAACAGAAGTAAGTCACAAATTAATAAATTCAATAGGCTTTATTTTTAAAAATGAGTCCCCCCCCCCCTCGAGCCAAATCCTGACTGCATAACTGGATGTAAGCCATCACCCTGTTTTGTTCCAGCCTGGTGACCTTGTCTGGACCTTCTCTCATGTTTGGAATGTTGGGCCATTTGAGAAGATACTTAGTTGTACATTAGGCCATAGAAGCTCACAAGCCATCAATCCAATGTACCCGCAGCCAATATGGTGACCAAAACACTCGCAAAACACACACATACAAACACGTGAAAATGAACGTAAAATGACACTAACGAGGCAAGTGTGAAAATGTTGGGATTTTGAGTGGGCACATTCAATGCAAGAAAATACTAAAAATAGGCAACCGGAAACATAGAAAAAAAGAAGCATTAATATATGCGAAATACGGCGGCTCGGTTGCACAGTGGGTTTGATCGCCGTCAGGTCCTACGATTTTTATCTGTCACTCTCCACTTCTTCCACCTCTGGCAGTATTGCACATGTGAAAAATACCGAGTAGCACCATGGTTCAGAACCCATGTTAAACTGTAGGTCCCCCTATAACTGGCTGGGTAAGTCAGTTCGAAGGTCAGAGGAACGCAACGGCATACCACCTCCAAACAGGTCCATGCCTAGTAAAGCACTGTGGTGTTCAAACCAATCTTCGGATTGTTGACTGCTTTACCTTTTTTTATATGCGAAATAAAAAACAAAAACAATCTAAAAACAAAAACTATGCACAGAATCTAATAATTAACTCGATCTAAAAAAAAAAAAAAGAATACCTATCAACACTGTTGCACAAATAGCATAAAAATCGTATCTAATACTTCAATTAACCTATACTAAATGTAAAATGAAATTAAATGATACCAATCAAGCAACTCCCAGTTCCCATTTTTAAAATGGTATCAAATACTAAAATTGACCTATAATACACCTAAAATGAAGATGGTGATACCAATTCAATGGCATTATTTTATGATGTGATTCCACCCCTCTGCTTTGACCCGTGACATCAATAAGTCGGAAAACCCGTATACAACATAATAGGCCAATTTTAATTCTTATGTATTGCAGATAATAAATAATCTGTGTTTACCCACATAAATTACAGATTACAACACAGGTATTAGGCAAAAAATTTGTGCCTTCGGTGCTCACTTGCGAAAAATAAACCTTTCCGTTAACCTATACCTCACTATCAGAGTGAAACTACAGATCACTTTCCAAACACCAAGTACCCATTCTATGTAATATCCACCAAAAGAGACCGCCACTCAACATTTAAATACCCCACATATAAATAAACACAACTCAAAACTACCACATTATGTGATGACATCATACAACACAACACAGTAACGTCAAGAGTCATAGCTGACAAATGGAATCACATGTTATAAATGTCCCGAATGAAGCCATACAGTCATTCCAGTGCTCAGGATAAAT
Source organism: Locusta migratoria (assembly GCA_026315105.1). Taxonomy (NCBI): domain Eukaryota; kingdom Metazoa; phylum Arthropoda; class Insecta; order Orthoptera; family Acrididae; genus Locusta; species Locusta migratoria. The sequence continues at coordinate 327,479,317 of CM048747.1, read as the reverse complement.
TCGAAGTTCCATCACGACTCAGCAAAGTAAGAAGCAAGAAAAGTGATGACATAAGTTTGACAGCTAACAACTCGCTCCCATAGCAAGAAAATTTGAACATCGAGAAGCTGATTTCCTAAGGAGTGGTGCACCGAGGAAAGTTATCAATGTAGGTCGGTGAGGCCTAGCATGAAGTCAGCTTACCAAAACATCCCAAAGTTGTTCTATACAATTCAAGTCAGGACTTTGTGCATGCCAGTCACTTAAAGGGGCATTATTGTCGTCTAACCACTCCACCACAGGCTGTACATTATGAACAGGTGCTCGATTGTGTTTAAAGGTGCAGTCACCATCCCTGAATTGCAGCAATAAGGTGCTTAAAACATCAATGTACGCCTTTGCTGTGATAGTACCATGCAAAACAACAAGGGGTGAAAGCCCCCTCCATGAAAATCAAGAACACACCCTAATGCCTCCAGATTTTACTGTTGGCACTACACACGCTTGCAGATGAAGTTCGCAGAGCATTCGCCATTGGATCACCACATTGTGTACCATGATTCAACACTCCACATTTTCCCACCATTCAATTGTCCAATGCTCAAACTCCTAACACCAAGTGGGGCATCGTTTGGAATTGAACTGCATTACATGTAGCTTATGGGCAATCACTCTACTATGAAATCCAGGTTTTCTCATGTCCCACCTAACTGTCATAGTACTTGGAGTGGATTCTGATGCAGTTTGGAATTCCTGTGTGATGGTCTGGATAGCTGTCTGTCTATTACACTGTACGATCCTCAACAACTGTCAGCGGTCTGCCAGTACGCTTTCATGATGTGTGCATGTCACTCCATGGTTCCACTTCACTATCACATCATTATAAGTGGACCTAGGGATGTTTAGGAGTGTGGAAATCTTGGGTACAGACTTCAGACATAAGTGACACCCAATCACCTGACCAGATTTGAAGTCCGTGAGTTCCTTGAAGTGTCCGATGCTGCTCTCTCACAATGTCTAATGGCTACTGAGGTTGCTGACATAGTGTGCCTAGCAGTAGTGACAGGACAGCACAACACAACTAATATGAAAACTGTACAGTTTTGCGGGTATCCAGATACTTTTGATCACACTGTGTGCATCATTCAAACAAAAAGCTAAAGTAATTGCACCAAATACTGATATGAATACAATCAAAAGAAGGCGTTATGTATTTGGAAAAAATAGTGGTCTTAATTCTAAAATTTTGCAAGTTATTTCCTGATGCTTTTGTGGCACACATTAAACAGTCCAAGTCCTTAAAATTGGATAACTAGATGAAATGCTGTTTCTATGACATTTATTTGAGATCACTGTGTGAAAAATATGGGTGTAACAGTTTTTTAAATTAAGGGGGGTGGGGAGCTGCCATGGGTGATGTAACCCGATCACCTTGTCACATTCTACGGCATTCCATGAATTGTTATGCACACATCTGTTGCACTTGGAAAACACTTCCCAAATGAGCAACAATGATTTGACAGGATTCTCACATACACCAGTTAGGTGTCCTGATACTCTGATCTATTTCCTTCGGTTTATAGCAACAAAGAGATCTGCAGGCACATCTAACCAATAGGTGGTGATGCAGTGACATCCACATTGTTATTGAACCCACACCCACAGAGTGAAATGGTTCAAATACTAATCATTTCTGCAGAACACATTATTTTACATGCCCTTTGAATATGAACTTGCTATTTTGTCTTTCAAGGCTTTTACTTATGAGTGTAGTATCCTTAATCTAGATACAAAGATATTTAGATAATATTTATATTCAAGTCAAATACTAACCTGCAGTCTGCCATCCAGAGTACGCTGAATTGTAACACACTTACTTGGATGAGCTCCATTAGTTGTAATGGCTGTTATTAAACTGTCCAGTTCATCACGCTTTTCCTGCAAAGAAGAGTTTAATCATTTCAGCCAACAGTAATAAGTACGTTACTTATGCACAACCAGACTATATCCAATATAAATGGACATCACGACTATTTGCCAATGTATGTGCATTTCTTCATGACACAGTCCAGTACATTATCCATAAAAATTTACTCACAGCAACAGTAGAATGCCAAGTTGATGTTGGCAATGACTGTTGAACATTATTTGTAAACCCAGCGTAGAATGAGAGGCAAATTCTTTCATGCTGACCATGAAATAATTAATTCTTTTTGTAAAAAGATAATTTCATTGCCAACATTAATATATCATGCCAATGGTGCCATAAGTAAAATTTAACCACATTACCTACCATAACCAACATGTTTACCAGTAAGTGTTTATAATCAAGTGGAGCAATAATGGTCTCTACAGCCAACTTCAATGGCATATTAACCAATCCTGGATCAGCAGTCAGATTTCTCACCAACAATGACTGCAGCCCTGGATGCCTTTACTTCAACTAGCATCTAGAATATTCCCAGCACGCCTCGGTTGCACAGTGGTAGAGTGCCAGACTACAAATCCAAAGGTTGCGGGTTCGATCCCCGCCGGGTCCTAGGATTTTTATCTGTCACTTTCCACTTCTTTCACCTCTGGCAGTAATGCTCATGTGAAAAATACCGAGTAGCACCGTGGTTCGGAACCCACGTTAAACTGTAGGTCCCCCTATAACTGGCTGGGTAAGTCAGTTCGAAGGTCGGAGGAAGGCAACGGCATACCACTTCCAAACAGGACCATGCCTAGTAAAGCACTGTGGTGTTCAAACCAATCTTCGGATTGATGACTGCTTTACCTTTTAGTCCACCTATGATCCCCATATAAACAGTTTCCAAAATTCATTCTCAATTTAGCATCAACATTCAACAAAAGAAAATGAAGAAGGAAGGAATCTTAGGGTTTAACGTCCCGTCGACAGCGAGGTGATTAGAGACGGAGCTTACGCTCGGATTTTTGGGTGAGGATGGGGGAAGGAAATTGACCGTGCCCTTTGTAAGGAACCATCCCGGCATTTGCCTGGAGTGATTTAGGGAAATCATGGAAAACCTAAATCTGGATGGCCAGAGGTGGATTTGAACCACCATCCTTCCGAATACGAGTCCAGTGTGTTACCACTGCGCCACCTCGTTTGGTCAATGAAAAAAAAAAAAAGTTGTGTAGATAAAAGGTTGTTTCACCAGTACCAATCTGCTTTCTCATTTCATTTACTGTAGGGATCATGTGTTAGTCTACTGTTCTCCACCCCTCCAGCCTGCAGACAAATTTATTTCTCAAAAAGAAGTGAGTTTTGATAACAGTCACGACTAACATTATCAAAAGTGCAAACTGATTTTCCGAAAATACATAGTAATCATCACAGTCAGTAACTCATAACACCGTCTTTAGTGTTCATATCCCCCTACTGTCTCTAACCTTGTGGTTTCTATTCTTTTCCGCACTGTCGTATCATTTGTGGGTAAAATTTTAATTACTCCTGGAGGAATCACATGATTACATTGGTAACATTAACAACACGTTAGAAAATCTTTGCTTTCTTAGAAACCTGAACTGATTAGTGTTTCATAGAGATCATGAATTAAATAAATAATGCCGATCTTGCTCTATGGTTGACAGGTTTCTTGTATGAACTCTTGTCCATTCAGAAAAAGTAATTATTCTCATAAAACGAAGAGTTCATGATAAAATATTTGCATTGCCACATGACTGGCTAATGCCAGCATCACATGTTTGTCAACGTATCATGCGAGCTGCCTGGATGACAAGTAATTTGTTAGTACCCATTTGTGAGGTAACAACTTCAAGAACAAAAGGGGTGACATCATTTCTCGGCAATTTGGAAGAACGCTTGCATGTGATGTATATCGAAGTAGAGAGACATACAAATTTAGCATGTTATGAGAATATAAAAAAAAGTAGGAAAACACTTTCTTCAATTGTGATAGACAACTACAGTCTAGCTTATCAAAAATACTTTCCTGTTTCCTATGAATATCTGATATTAGGTCATATTAAATGATTCACCTCATAGATGTCTATTCTGATTGACAAAAGTAGTTTACTATTTTTTATGAATATCGCCTATCACAATTTTAAAGGATGTGGTTAGGCAGAAACCTAAGAGTACACCTCTGATGCTCGCATGCTCAGTATCTGGCTCAGTGACAGTTGTACCCTGGATATATATATATATGGCTTGCAAGCATTCTTCTGAAAAATAATTTTGTTGTTGATTGTTTTAAGGGGACTAAACAGCTAGGTCATCAGTCCCGATACTAATTTTCTCGTAATGTCACATCATATAAAAGGAACTCACAGTTTACACTACATTATTTTCATTTACAGGTGCTTTGTAACTAATAATGTATCACACCAACAGTTACAGGTAAGCATCCTTTCCTTCCTACATTATTAGCATAAAACTGGTAGACGACACACACACAATCATTTCCCCTTGTCATTTTAGTAAAATAATGTTAGAATGAAATAAAAGTCAACTGATATATATTATATACTTTTGAAACAACAAGGCTACATATCATTATTATATTACCATACATGCCAGAATTAATTTATACTTATATGCCTACAGATATGGATGAAACAGGCCTACATTTCCATATGATATACTATTGGTTACAAACATTTTCCCATACAATACACAACACAAATGTTTACATACTGTCCTTATCAAGTCATAAAAGGGAAAAATATAATATAGCTAATACAGTGAAGTATGCTGCCGATACACAATTTTCAACGGAGTTCTGGTGACATCTTGACAGGAGTTTATACTAGCCTATTTATGGTGTGCCACAAAATACTGTGACAGAGTAAAAAAAAGCTAGTGTTGGCTGCTGCTGTCCTGGCCAAAGAACACAGGGTTCATCACGTTAAATTTACATAGGCCTACAAAGATATTGCTCTGGATACCGAGATGCAACAGCTAGTGAGATGACTGTAAGTTAATTTTAGTAAGGTACTGGATCACCACTACGGTAACTCAAATATTGTGACGGACAAGATGTCAGGAAAAAAATTGCATTTACACCTAGGTCGTACAACTCTTATACATTGAAATATTAGGCAGTCTTCATAAATAAATTAAATGATATATTTATCAGGACACAAAACAAGACCCGTATTAGGGTAAAGTTTAAAAATTACCAACCTTCAATTTCTTCACTAAACTTTCAATAGCGCGCTTTGCAAATCCTTCTGATTCTCCTCCTTGGCGATGACACATTAAACTATGCACTATACTCAAGCAGGCATCGGCTGACGTTGGTGCATTTGTTGTTATAGCAGTCATGTCTCGATCTGCAAGCAACATTAACACATTCACACCGTCTTATATCACAAGATTCAAACGTGTTTTTCCTCCTGCTTTCCTATTACAGATGTCCATTACCTACCCTTAAGATCTTCCTATTGATATAGTAGAGCTGTCAGTCACAAAAAATCCACTAAGCTTGAAAATTAAGTTTATATTTATATTCAGTCATACAGGTTTACTGGATATCATACAATTAAATAACAGGATTCACAACGTTTTTACATGTTTCCACTAAGACTGATATCACTGATATCTTCGAAATTACGCGTTTCACTTAAACTGATGGTCACAGAAAATCCAAACCTTCTGCTGTTGCCGCAGGACTGAAGAGGTGTCCGCCGCCAGACAAGCCTACCATTCTTGTAGTTTGCAGTGTAACTATCTTCTAATGACAGTCAATACAATTTTAACATAATCTTTTCCGTCCACACTGAACGACAACGAATGTAAACATGTCTCCAGAGATGTTTACAATAAATTCACGCAGCTCCCTACATTACCTAACCACAAACACTGCCTGCAGACATGCTCTAGAAACAAAAACAGTACAACCGATTAGTACCGCAGATATCGATAGTACCACACAACCTCCTTGGTACAACACTATAGCAAGTACCCCTGTGGATTCGACGCTATGGTGATTACGTTGTCATTGCAGCTAGAATTGAGCTTACTAATGTCAATCTCCGCCAATATTTTTACCACTATGTCAGCAGGGACATTAAGTATTTAACATATTTGTGCCTGCTTACAAAATATTTCACGGGAAGAAGTTCGATGTCTCATCGACTAAGGTCGATTCACACCAGATATCAACTGACAAAACAGAACATTATTATCTAACTAGCTGAAAATTCGACGATGCCAGGATATTTATTTATTTATTCAAGCCTTGAATATCCCTTTTTTCTTTGCACATCCTCTTTTACCATAAACGTATTATTTATTGAATTCTATGTTGTACAACTGTATAATTTTACACATATTTATTCATTTATATGAATGATGTACGTCTGAAAAATCCATTGAGAATACCGTTCATAGGAAAGAAGTAATAGTGGGGCGTTTTTCCTTGAACGTTACTCTTTATGTTCTCATATCTCATGAACTACATGCCATAAAGTGATACAATTTCAAAGATACATTCAGCTGTATGTGTGTATACTGTCTGTAAAATTTTCTGAGGATACAATACGTAGTGTAGAAATTATAAACAGAATTTTTATACCGAATGCCGTTGTTTTACTCTGTGAACAGTGGAAAAAAAGTAAGCGAGAAACTTGTTTCCTTTCATCATTTTGTTATGGTTGTAAGCAAAAAAAGCTTAATAAAGGGTTGAAATTATCAGAATGAAACTTCATTCTGCAGCGGAGTGTGTGCTGATATGAAACTTCCTGGCAGATTAAAATTGTGTGCCGGAACCGGGACTCGAACTTTGCCTTTCGCGGGCAAGCGCACTACCGACTGCTATCCCGACACGACTCACGATGCCGCCTCACAACTTTACTTCCGCCAGTACCTCGCCTCCTACTTTCCAAGCTTCACAGAAGCTCTCCTGCAAACACGCAAGACTAGCACTCCTGGAAGAAAGGATATGGTGGAGACATGGCTTAGCCACTGCCTAAGGGATGTTTCCAGAATGAAACTTCACTCTGCAGCGGAGTGTGCGCTGATATGAAACTTCCTGGCAGATTAAAATTGTGTGCCGGAACCGGGACTCGAACCTGGGACCTTTGCCTTTCGCGGGCAAGCACACTACTGACCGTGCTATCCCGACACGACTCACGATGCCGCCTCACAACTTTACTTCCGCCACCAGGTTCGAGTCCCGGTTCCGGCACACAATTTTAATCTGCCAGGAAGTTTCATATCAGTGCACACACAAACACACTGACACTCTGCTTTATTGATAAAAATGGGGAAAAGTTCCATTGGACTATACATCAACAAGTCGTCATTAATCTTTAAGGCCAATTCACAATACATGTCACATCACAGCACCATCACGCCAATTGTATTCTCATTGAGAGTCACATCAATTCGTTTATCCCAAACCCGATGTTGGAAGTGAGATTATGAGTGGCGATCTTTTGTAGAGAAAGTCTAAGTTTAATATTGGAAGTGAGGAAACAACAACGTTAAACATTACTGACTTTGGCATGGAAAGGGATGAATTATGCTTCCACAAAAGTCTTTGGTCACTTACAATATAGCATCAAAACTCTGGCAGATAGCCAACAAGTATTTAAAAAGAAATTTAAAGAATTTCTGAATGTCAAATCCTTCAACACTTTAGATGTATTTTTAGATAAAACTTAGTAATTTCGCTAAAATACATAAAAAACCAAATAAATAAATAATCAATAAAATGTTGAGTGTCATGTATAGACACCATTTATGAAAATGGTACATTCCACATCATTTCGAAATGTCATATATCTGATCTATGAAACAAGTATTAATCTAATCTAATCTAATGCAAAGAAAACTTTAGTAGAGCTGTGTTTGAACATGACTCGAGCTGCTTTAACAATTTACATCACAGTTCGGGAGATCCCAAGATATGTTCGAACATTCAATCATGACGCTATATTACAATATCAGGAGGTATTGTCTCTGCGATTTACAGCAATGATATTCATGAATATTTTCGGCTCTGTGCTTAAACTATTTATTAGGAAGATAGTGTCAATGTATCATAGAGTAGAAATATCTCTGCAGTGAGCATAGCATTGTGTGAATGTTCTCATGTTAAGCTGCAATTGTAACGTGATCTAGGGATGACACTGTTTTTTAATTCACACTAAGCATCACATGATGTTAGGGTTTCTCAATAGCAAAGTTTTAAAACTTTCGTCTTCTGGTGAAATAAAATTTATTTCGCTGCGCTCTGTACTATGATAGTAGTTGATTTTGTGCTTTTGTTGTTTCTTAATTTTCAGTTTCTTACTGTGATTTGTTTCCTTGGCAATCTGAAAATGTACAAATTGGAGTTTTTTTCCCTTGAGTGTTGCTCTAGAACCGATGTTGGAGGGCCATATATCAAAATGAAAACTTTCTGAGATGAACAAAGCTGAATTTTTGTTTATTGATTTATGAGTATGAATATTGGTCAATGGTTTCACAAGAAAATTTATGTCGATAATCTGCAAAGATATATTCTTCTCAGCACTTTCCCACATACAACTGATCAAGAACATGACATTTACTATGGTCATTAAATAATTTAATCGCTGTTATTTTCTCAAATCTTGCTCGGTATAGGGCTAACCAAGTAAATGTGATGTAATGTACAACTTGACATGATGGCCATTGTGAATTAGGCTTTTGCTTTCTGCAAAGTTCAAAGGTTATGTTGCGTTTGATCCATTTGTTTATTCCTAATAGTAGTGGTGAATACATTTGTTGTTATATGTGCTACCAGTATTTTTGTAGCACGATGTTCCAACTGTCTGATTTTCTCTTACTTAAGATCTCTGAGAGATTACTGAGAGACTGTACATAGAATGCACAAAGTATATACATAGGAGTATTACCAGTAAGCAAATTAGCGTGCTAGCTTCCAAAAAAGACACAAATACACAAAAAATCGAAAAAAGTAATGAAGAATCAATTTGTATTATTGTCCATGCCCATGTTTTACCAGACACTTTTGAAGGTGCAGGTTTACTGTCAAGTCATTTTACAATACTGTGGAATGTTGGTTGTGTTACATTATATGAGGTAGAAATGTGGTAACCCGTTCGAGAATTACTGAAGAAAATGAATATGAATGTCGAGTCAAGTTTGTTGCAAGAGACTGATGTATAGTATACATTAACGAAATATTTGGACATACTTTAAAAAAATGTGTAACAGCAGTCTATTCATAAAATTGAAATTATTTTTTCATTTACAGGTAAGTTTTGAACTCTATGATTTCTATGTATCACTTTTTTCATTTGCATGTTAGCAGCTGTAAAATAGATAATCAATAACGATAGAAAACTGCGAAATATGGACTGGCTTATCAAGATAATAGAATTTTAATTATTCACTCAGTATGCATTTCAAATTATCATCCTTTCAAATCGTTAACAATATACTGTTCAAATCTTCAAATTACACACTTTACATGCAAGGACTTATCACTTTTCTTACACTGACACTGTTTATCTGGACAGAAATACTGTTAATTTGAATGGTTGCTATCCTAATTTTCTTATTTGTTGGCTTCTTTTTAAATGTAAATCAGCTGATCTTAATTTGATATGCAAATCATTTGCAATTGAATGAATGTAGTTTATAATTCCAAAACGATATGAAAATAGCAATTGAAATGAGTGAAATTTCTTTATCATTTATTTAAATGACATCATTTAAAATTCTTTTGTTAATTGATGCTAATACGCTTATAAGCTTCTTTAAATATAAAAATTATAAAATAAATTTACTATTGTCCGTCCCTATCTGAATGCAGTAGCTATCAGTAAGTCTAGTTTTCTTCTCAATAATGGCAATGACTAGCATTATTTTTTATTATAAAATGTAAACTTTCACGGCCGGAATGGTCAAAATTACTAAAAATTTCCGGGCTGTTATGCTGTGGTCTAGTGGATTTATTATTAAAACCGAATGTTTCGTCCACGACTGCAGAGGACATTCTCAAGGGGGATCGTGGCACTTTTGGATGTCTGATTCACACCCTGGCTCGCTACTGACTGAAGCCAAATTCCGTTTACAAGGGCTCGCATGCAGTGGTGTGACATCAGATGTTTTTGACATGCGCGCGCAATTCGTCGTTGTCAATTGCCTCCGTCCGTTAATGTCGTCCCATGGTGGAAAACTGTTACATTTCTTCTTCAAAACCGGAATCCAGATACCATATGGGTTCACGCCCTCCTCCATCCTATTGAAATTATTGGGGTGTTTTATAATTTCTATAGCCTCTCTATACATTCTTTTGTGGTATCCATTTGTGGCTACTAAAACCTGAGTCTTATCAAATTGAATAAGGTGGTTCCGTGGTTGAAAAACATGTTCGGCAACAGCTGATCTGTCAATCTCTCCCCTTCTACAGTTCCTGTTGTGCTCATCTAGTCGTTTTTTGACTGTTCTTTTTGTGGTACTCACGTATACATCCCCACAGTTACACGGAATCCTAAAAATTCCTGCTTTTTCCAGCGGTTTGCGAGCATCCTTTGCTGATTTCAGGTGATCCTGTATCTTTCGAGTAGGTTTGTAAATAACGGCAACATTCCGTTTCGTCAAAATTTTACTGATGCGGTCAGTGACATCCTTAATAAAAGGTGGAAAGACTTTAGATTTCACAGGAACCCTTTCATCGTTTTCAACTCTACGTGTCAGTCTCAAAGCTCTCATTATCTCTGTAGATGAATAGCCATTCTTAAGTAAAGCATTACTCAGGTGTTTCAATTCTGCGTCAAGTAATTCCAGTTCGCAGATGTTCCTTGCTCTGTCCGCCAACGTCTTTATAATGCCCCGCTTTTGCTGTGGGTGGTGGTTTGAATCCCGGTGCAGATAATGGTCTGTGTATGTGGGCTTCCGATAAACTGTATGGCCCAACTTGCCATTCCCCTTTTTGAAAACTGACACGTCAAAAAAATTCAGTTTTCCATCTACCTCCTTCTCCATGGTAAACTGGATTCTAGAATTAATTCCGTTGAGGTGTTGGAGAAAACGATCTAGTTCCTCTCTACCATGCCTCCACACAACAAACGTATCGTCTACATAGCGAAACCAAATAGTACGTTTTTTTGTTACCTGTTTTCAAATTCGAGGAACAGGCATTGAAAACAGCTAACAAAATGTGCTGTAATTTTTTGGTATTAGTTATTTTTGTTTTATAATTTTCATTTCATTTATGCGTTCATTCAGTTAAGAAAATGTAGAAATTAATTGTAAGTTAGTTTTGAGTTGAAAATAAATAAATAAATAAAAACCGCAAAAAGTCATGCTTTTGTTAACACTATTATAAGTATAATAAACGATTTATATAGTAAATACGTTGTCTTTTACTATGTAAATATATGGATATTGGAGTTAGTTCCAATAATTGGTTATACAGACACCTAAATGTTGTTGGGTTACTTCTACACCACACACATGGCTATGTTACCAAAACTGTGTGTGTATTTAAAGGTTAATCTTGTTTTCAAGGCAATTAAAAGGTGATAACATTTTATCTGTTACTATACTGTATGAATAGGGAATGGAATGATCATTTGCAACCTATCTCTCTTAAATGTAATTTCTACCTTGAGACACATTTTTGTTTCCTTTGAGTATTAGCTTTCAGTAATTTGATGCAATTGTTCTGTCATAGAAGCAGATTTCTTTATCAATGAATCATATCTTGTAGTGATATCAGACAAATTATGTACGCAGTTTTGTGAACAAAATATACAGTTTTTCATAGTGATGCCCTTCTTTTCTTTTACTTGTATTTCCTGTGAAATTAGTTCTGAGCAAATCAATAGTCCGGTAACTTCAAAAATTCTCGCATACCGTTTGCACATACACAGCACATACAGTTTGATACTGTATTGAGTTCTGTGTTGTATTTGGAAATCTCGAGAGTTTTCTAACACAAGTATTTTTTGCTCAGCCGTAGATTTTTCAGTCAACTTACTGTGGTAAAATGCTGGAAAGTCAACATTTCGAAACATCGACATCTATTTTCAACCAAGAATATAGACATATGAACACATTAAACAATATTATGAGCATAAATAGAGCCTGTTTACTTTATCCATTATGATTTCCACACTGTCATTGTTCATACCGGCGTAAACAACTGATTTTTTTTGTCCTTCATTAGCACTTTTTCATTTGAAATGTTATTTTATTAAAATTGCGTTAGATAAAATTTGATTCATAAAGAGTATGTGCAGTGGATCTATTTTTAAGTAAACGTTTATAGTGAAGATGAGATGATAATATTTATGTGTAAGAATGAATCAAGACAGCAACAGAAAATTCATGAATCTTTAAGAAGACTGAAAATATTGAAATAGGTCTGCAATTAGCTACATCAGTATTGTTTCTATTTTTGTACAGTGACATAATTTTTGCCGCCTTTAGCTGGTCAGGATAAGTGCCCTCTTCAAAAGAGGTATTTATAATGTTTGAGAAAGGTTTACTGATACAGCTGGCACATTTTCAAGTAAAAAACAGGGTATCATACCATGTCCAGAAGACTTAATTTTTTCCTTATTATGTTTTCAATTTCATTAGCTGTTGTATGTGGTAGGAAGAATGAGTTCAAAGGAACATTGCTGTCTGAAGCAGTGGGTACAGTCCAACCATTATGTAACAGATTTTTTGCAATTTGTGAAAAATACTTATTAAATTTATTGGCAATTTTAGACATGCTGTCAATTTTTGCAGTTCTATGTTTAGTGTATTTTCACCATTTGTGGAAACTTTCCTACCGATTTGATTGTCTATGATGTCCCAGACTGTCTTGCATTTATTTGAAGATCTAATAATAAGGGAGTCACTATGACGTGTCTTTGCTGCTTTGACTACTTTTCTGTATATGTTTTTATATTTCCTGTGGTAGGACATAAATGTATCAGAGTTTCCACTCGCAGTCGTAACAATTCTGTGTAGAGATCTCATATTTAATGATGATGTATTAATTTCCTGAGATATCCAAGTATTATTCCTTTTCTGATAGATTGTTTTTTCTTCTGAAAATTGACACATTAATAGGTGCTGAAATACTTGCAAGAAACTATTAAATTTACTGTTTGCTGTTGAGGAATGAAATACATTATTTCATCCTTTTATTTTTTTTAGGTCAAATACGAAGTTATTTAGGTTACTATCATTGTAAATCTTACATATTATTATTACTATTTATGGTTGGAGTGCATTGTGAAGTAATTTTGCACAGATGGCAATAGAACTATGATCAGAGAGGCTAAGATCCTTAATTTTTACAGTGCATTTCAGTTTGGTTGCTACCTGATCAAGACAGCTAGTGATACTAGTTGAGGACCTAATTTTTATTTTCAAGTTGAATAATATAATTAAGTTAATAAATTGTGGTTTTTGGGTAGATTCTTCTGAAATGTCGAAGTTAAAATCATTACACAAAATAACATTTTAGGGTTATTTTGATAAATTCTTTCTAGTAATGATTACAGATTTATAAAGAAAACATAGATGTTACGATATGGAGATCTAAGGTAAAGCAGTCCACAATCCGAAGATTGGTTTGAACACCACAGTGCTTTACTAAGCATTGTCCTGTTTGGAGGTGGTATGCCGTTGCCTACCTCTGACCTTTGAACTGACTTACCCAGCCAGTTATAGGGGGACCTACAGTTTAACGTGGGTTCCGAACCACGGTGCTACTCGGTATTTTTCACATGAGCATTACTGCCAGAGGTGAAAGAAGTGGAAAGTGACAGATAAAAATCCTAGGACCTGGCGGGGATCAAACCCGCGACCTTTGGATTTGTAGTCTGGTACTCTACCACTGTGCAACCGAGGCGCATCTATAAATAGTTATTACACATATGTTTAAGTCTGCAAGTATTATCCCTGCTAATTCTACATCTTTTTCTGTGGAATACATTTCACATATGTGAAGAGAATCACCTCTATTATTATTTCTTAAGTATGTATAAGAAGACTTTTCTGGAATATTTATGGACTATCTAAAGTTAGGGATATATTGATAAGGTAACTGTGATTACTTGAGCCAGTGTTCATTACTGCACAATATATGAATATTTGACAATATCTCCAGTTCAGTTACTTTATTTCGAAGTCTCTGAATGTTGTGAGAGTATATTTTGAGATAGTCACATTATTGCTCCTGCTTAGCTGTCTTGTAACTTGTATCTGGTGCATTATTTACCTTATTGGCCTATACCTCTTGAAGCTTTCTACTAAAATATCATTCAGTTGGAGGGCAGGCACAGTTCTCTGTCTGATCACTACAAGTGGTTCTGATATGGTTGTGGCAGTTGGTGTTATTTCTGCTATCGTTAGTTATGCTGCAGGTGTTGTAGTTAGAAGTGGCGAGGCACTGTTAATTTTGTTGGTTCATCAGTTGGTGCTAGTGGTGATGATAACCGGTTCCATTTCCCCCTTACACTGTTAATATCGTCAAACAAATGCGTTTTTGTCCTTCACTAGTGCTGTCTTTTTCATTTAAAATGATTATTAAAGACATTGCTTAATGATTTTACAGTCGTATAAAAAAGTCTTTGTTTCCGACTTTTCTGTTACTGTAGTGCAACACGTAAACCATTTTTCAGTTTTAATCTGACCTTGATTTTGGAAGAACACTCAATGGAAAAAATATCTAAGTCGGCATGAAACATTAGTAATTTACCATTAAACAAGTTATAATAATAGTAATCCGTGTAATCGTCGACTCCAATATGAAAATCGCGTGACGAAATAGGTTAACTTCCGACGACTGTTGCGTCAAAACTTCCTTCTCGAGAAAGTTTGACGTAACCATGTGACGTGATAGTCAGGTGACAGACAATTTGAATGCCGCCATTATAAATACATTGCAGAATGTTCTGATTGACGGTGATGTGACGTGACGGACAGAGTGAATTGGCCTATAATATAAGTAGCGGTTGTCACATCATACTTGATAATAAACGTTATTAATCATTTTCGAGTGCTGCTACAGCCACATGAAAAACAATTTCAAAAGATCAGTTTTTTACTAGCGAAAATATATACTAGGACCTACAAACAGATTAAGCAATGCAAAGGAAAACATAAGTCGTATTCAGCCTTATCAGTTATACATGTTTCCTGTATTGGTAAAGAGCTTATTGTATAGGCCTACAGCAAGTAACGATAGAAACAACTTTTTTATTTCTTTCGGTAAAGAAAAAAGATGAATTAAAAAGGTTACTCAGGGAAAATTGTGTAAGCAATTTATTTTCTTAGTTATACCCACAGTGTTGGCTTCGACTATGTCGAGTTATTGTAAAACAACAGTTATTTCGGTCTCAGATACCTGATCAATTTTGTGGAAGGTCATCTAAATCAGAAAATATCTAAGCCATCAAACACAATTCTTAGTGTGTCGCAAAACCAAAGTAAATAAATGAGGTAAAAATTAAGAAGCCACTTTAGGAAATCCACTTAAATAACTTGAGCGACAGCAGCAATAATAGATTTGCTTTCGATGTTAGAAGCTGTTGACTCTATGTCCTTACACCCCAGCAACGTCAAAAAAATGTTCTTCATGAGAAAACTTGGCGTGAGTTTACATTCTGTCGCTGATCTTACATTCTGTTGAAGGCCTTTGGGAATGCTGCCACCTGAAGTGAATTGTTGTTTTACAGTCTGTTCCATGTTATTGATCAGCAAAATGCTGTCGTACAGCCCCAATCGCATCACCCCTCTAATTCTCCCTTGATTGTAGTAATTTGATGTCACTACTAAGGCATAGAATATGGAGTAGATGCAGCATATTTCTGTTTGATGAAACATGGTTGCAACTTCATGATGACCTGTGAGCACTTCTAGTCATCTACCTCACCTAAGAATAGCTGAAACTCACATGTGTCTTTGCCAGTGATTTTGGAACACTTAGGTTAGGCATATGGCAACTTGTTCCCTCTGTACAAAACTGGCTCATTGACATTACGATACTGCATGTCTCTCTCAGTTTTCTCACTAAAGTTATCTCCCCATTAGTAATCAATGCATACTTCCCTAGGGCACTCCACTTCATTGGGTAAGGATGGATGGTAAAAAACTCATAGTGAGTGTGATTGCTACAAATGGGGAGTGCTCCAACATAAGGAGTAATGTTTAGTCAGTTCGGACTAGGTTTTGTTTGCTTGGCGTGCCAATGAGATGCCTTTAACGTCCCTGGGGTGACACAATAAAGTTGCAAATATAATATCTCCCCAACTAAAGTAATTTTTAACAGGACTACAAATTTTATAAGATTACTGTGTGTAGAGTCCTATAACAACCAAAAACACAAAAAGTCAAAGATACATTTGTAATTTCTAGGGAATGTGGAATTACTTAGCCATTGTATTCAGAACAATGATTTCTTTTTACTTCTCTGTGATTTTTTATTTGAAGATGGACTTCAATGTGAGATATTAATAGAGAAATATGTGCATCATTCTATGTTCAACTGAAGTTAAAATCTGTGTACTTTCTAATATGAATAAAATAATTTCAAAATGGTTGCAAAGTAGTCTCCTTCATTGACGTAGGATTATTTACTGAATGGTGAAGCTTTTATGTTACCACATTGGATCTTGCATTGTTGTTCGTCATATTGAGAGAAGTTCTGAAATTATGTTCTCTCAGGTATGTTTTAAAGTGCACCTAAGAATGTTAACTGCAAAAACGTAACCTCTAATGTTAGTAACAAGATTCAAAAGAAGATTTTACCATTTTATTGAAAATTAACTTCACCCTGGTCAAATAGGCATAGTAAATCTTAGTGTACATAGCCAATTAATGTATTTGCTGTTTAAAATTTTTCATTAAAATAAACGCATCAATCTCAGGTTTACTTATCATGTCGAACACAGGCCCACAACCTTTATTCTCATGTTAATGAATGTTATAACTCGAATTTTTGCACAGTATTAAATTAAGTAATTCAACTGTAATGTTTCTCCTCTAAGATAGACACTAAAATATGTTGTATTGTTGATGTAATTTTAAGAAAATATAAGGCAAAAGTGAGCAGTCATTTAATAACATCTATGGAGAACTATTGTGAGACATTAAGTACAGTGCACTGATATGTTAGGAAAGGACCACTGTCCACCAGTAAGTAAAGAAGATTTTGCCCCACAAGTAAATCCTCCTAAATAATGCTCCTTAAAATTTAGACTAAATTTAACGGTTTTAAAAACAGAAGCGAATAAAGAATTTCGTAAAATGTCTTTAGAAAGTACTAACTTTAAACTAAGAGAATGATTCCTTGACAGAGATCGGTGGTGTCACTGATACAGTGTATACTGAAATATTTTGCTAGTACAAGTCTGTCTGACAGTATCATCCCCATTTTGATGAAGAGGTGTAGGCAATAAACCTGCGGTTAAAGAAAGTTTCGTTCAGCTCTTAAAGATCACAAAAAGGTTGTTATATTTTGTGATTCAATTTCTGTGATACAGGCGATACCTTTAAAATATTGCATAAATGAAATAAAAAACATCAATTTTCTCATTTATCATGGCTGGAATTGAAATAGCTTTTCCTTGGATACCATGATGTACAACAATCCATGGGAATCAAATGGCAGACTTTTTAGCCAAGAAAGGAACAAACTTATAACAAGTT
Source organism: Locusta migratoria (assembly GCA_026315105.1). Classification (NCBI taxonomy): domain Eukaryota; kingdom Metazoa; phylum Arthropoda; class Insecta; order Orthoptera; family Acrididae; genus Locusta; species Locusta migratoria. Next base: position 327,461,721 of record CM048747.1, on the reverse strand, counting down.
GTCTACAACAATCCTACATCTCAATTAAAATTTACATTAATAATAAATCCACCACTTGAGGACACAAGGGAAAGGAAAAACGTGGCTTATACTGCTAGAGAATAAGGAAGCATGATATGGTAGCAGCTTCTCAGACAACTACTGGCCATGACTGTTTTGCAGAACACTTGGACAGATTTGGAATCTTGTCCTCACCTAAGTGAGTTATATGCAAAGGAGAAAACATCATCATGAACATTGAACATCTAAGAAGACTGCACGATTGTGACAGGATATCAGATTGTCAGTGGTATTGGGAAGTTAGGAGACTAATGACATAGTGTTAAATGTGTAAGTATTCAATAAATAAATTTTGAAATGGGCCTAGTTTGAAGGCAACACAACAAATTTGGATGAATACAACGTACTTTGTTACTATGGATTTAAATTGTGTACCAGAACTGGGATTCGAGTGTGGGACCTTTGTCTTTTGTGGGAAAATGCTCTGCTGACTGCACTATCCTGGCTCGCTTCAAGGTCCATCCTTGCAGCTCTACTTCCACCACTACCTCACCTCCTAATTTCGAAAAGTCAAAGAAGTTCTCATGGGCATCTTGCAGGACTACCACTCCTGAAAGAGAGGATATGGGGGAGACATGGCTTAGTCACAGCCTAGGGAATGTTTCAAATGTTTGTAAATCTGTTGGACCAAACTGCATGGTAATCAGTCCATAGCTTACAAACTACTTGAACTAAGGTAAACTAACCTAAGGACAATACACACACCCATGCCCCAGGGAGAACTCGAAACTCCGACGGCGAGCAACCGCATGCTTTGCAGTGAGGCGCCTAAGATCGTTTGGCTACTCCACCATGGTAGGGATGTTTCCATAATGATATTTTCACTCTGCAGTGAGTGTGCACTGATATAAAACTTCTGGCAGATTAGAACTGTGAGCTGGAACCGGGATTCGAGCTTGGGACCTCCACCTTTCATGGACAAGTGCTCTACCGACTGAGCTATCCGAGCATACTTCATGGTCCTAGTATCTCGCTTCCTAATCCGCCAGGAAGTTCCATATTAGCGCACAATCCACTGCAGTGTGAAAATATCATTCTGGAAACATCCCTTATACTGTGGTTAAGTAATGGCTCCACCATACACTTTCTTCCAGAAGTGCTAGGCAATTTAACTAGACATTCACCCTGCGAAACGTCAGCGAAGCAGACCTGTGCAAAATCATAACAATGACATTACATTGGATATGGTAAATGCAAATCCACACTGTATTTTGAAAGACGCAAAAATGCACCCATACCGCCAGCATGTGCACCAAAGGCTTTCAGTGGATGACAAGGCAAACAGGCTAATGTTTTGTGAATGGGCATTCAACCAACCACCTGAGTTTTTTTAAACAGACTCTATTTACCGACGAGGCAACATTTTGCAGCACAGGCGTGCCAAATCGAACTGCCCATCACTTTTGGGCCCCCATGAATCCCCATTGGTTGCATGAGGCAGATAATTAACACTAATGGATTGTCATTTGCTGGGGTGGTATGATCAATAAGCGTGTTGTTGGGCTTCATTTCTTTGAAGTCAGGCTGAATGGGACAATTTGCTTCAGAACAAGCCGCCTCTTCTGCTGGACGATATTTCTTTACGATCGAGGCATGCCAAGCTGCATGGGATCTTTTTCCCAATAATACAAGAGGCAGAAATATGGATGTACAGTGGCCAGCTAGGTCGCCCAATCTGTTTGTCCATGACTTCTGTTTCTTGGTTACAGTAAAAGATTTGGTGTACACAATAGAATGTGAAAAATTGTGATGAGGTGAAAAATTGTTCAGGCCAACACCACCTAGAGAAAAGGCCATGGCGCTCTCGTGTGACGTCATGCACGTAGCTGACTGTCTGGCTGCTTCAGCATAGTGGGCCGTGCCTCAGCGTCTACCCAGTCAGCTACGCGCACACAGCGTACTCTACATGACATCACATGAGAGTGCCATGGCGTTCCTTCTAGGTTGTGTTAGTCAGGCAGGCCTTCTCTGTACTTGATGGGTCATATGATGTACTGCGTGGTACAGCTAGCATTCGTTCTAGACTGGAACGATTTAGAGAACAAGACAGTGGTTTCTTCAAACACCTACAGTAAGGTACAGCCAATGAAATAGTAATAAAGTTTTGATTCCTCTTTCTCTGTCTCCCTTTGTTGTGCTCTTAGCATTTGAAAGCTACTTAACTTTGAATCGGTTTTAATATTTTATTTATTGTCTGTGGACTGTTAATGGATTACATGTTCACAATGAAGTATCAATAGTCTCTATCTTAATTGTGGAATGCAAGCCAGTTACAGGAAATTGCTTTGATAGCGGATAAGTAATGTTGCTTAGGAATAGCTTTGTAAAAGTACAGTATAGTCTTGTCGCTAATAAGTGCAGAAACTAAGCTAAATTGAGACAAATTTTTCAAATTTATTCTGTGTTTTATTAATCTCAGACCTACGTAAAATTCGAAAGATATTATGATGTGAGGTATACAGAAGCTGAAACGCGTAGCCGATGCGTGAAATCGTGTTGAAAATGATACTGTATTGTGTTGCATTACTGTTGTGGGTACTAGCATTGCTCTCAACTGGTCTCCAACGCATCTGATACTCACAACAGATACTAACATATTGATAAGCATGTGCTTTCCTTTTCGTCCTTGCCCAATGTGCCCCATCTCATGTGTGCCGCCTCGCTGTGCAGCGTCTGCTACTGCCTTATGGAAGTGCTACATAGCCAATTCCGGAGTACTTGTTAATTGTTCTGTGTTACTCCCTCTGTTAATACAGTTCGATAAACAAAATATCACATTAGATTAATTTGGGACTGCTCTATTAATTGAGCACAAAACAGTTTGCTTTAAAAATCTTTTTGTTTGTGATGGGAATATTATGCTGGCAACAATCAAAGCAAAATGCCTCGGACCTTTGGAGGTGATGGAGTCCCGCCTGTAATTGACAGACCAGTGACTCCTCAGATACGACCTGGCAAACGATCTGGAATGAGATGGGGAGCTATTAATATCAATGGGGATTACACTGGGAAGAAGGTAGAGCTGGCGGAGGCTTCAAGTAAGATGGGGTTAGATGTTTTAGCTGTTAGTGACGTTAGAGTAAGGGGAGAGAAAGAGGACAAAGTCGGAGAATACAAGGTCTACCTGCCAGGAGTCATAGTAGGGAGAGCACAGTGGGGTGTAGGGTTTTACATCAGGAAAATAATCGAACCCAGCATAATTGCAATAAGGTATGTAAATGAACGACTGATGTGGATACATTTGTCCATCTCCAGCAAGAAAATTAGGATTGTGGCAGTGTATTCACCCTGTGAAGGTTCAGGTCAAGATGAGATGGACAGATTTTACAACACACTTAGTGATGTAGTTGTTAGAGTGAAGGATAAGGATAGTGTTTTACTCATGGGTGATTTCAACGCCAGGATAGGAAATCGAACAGAAGGTTATGAAAAGGCTATGGGTAAGTTTGGAGAGGATATGGAGGCCAACAGGAACGAAAAACAGCTTTTGGATTTCTGTTCCAGTATGGGTTTAGTTATTACAAACTCCTTTTTAAAGCATAAGGACATTCACCGATATACTTCGGAAGGAAGGAGAACTAGATCTATCATTGACTATATAATAACAGACCAGGAATTCAGGAAGACAGTCAAGGACACGCGTGTTTCCAGGGGGTTCTTTGACGATACTGATCATTATTTAATCTGCAGTGAAATTGGTTTTGTGAGGCCAAAAGAAACTCTGGGTCAAGCCGTGGGAAAACCATTTTGGAGTGGAATTAGCAATCTTCGAAAGTGAGGAATAAGGAATTAAGGAATAAGGAATTAACAATTAACTGCCACAGGGATCATATCCTTGTGGAAGACCCCGCTGCAAGACCTGTCCAATCCACCCACCCAGCACTTCCTATTCCAGTCCTGTCACAGGCTTATCCTACCCTATCAGAGGCCGGGCCACTTGTGAAAGCAGCCACGTAATTTACCAACTGTGCTGCAAGCACTGTACAGCTTTCTATATTGGCATGACCACCAACCAGCTGTCCATTAGGATGAATGGCCACCGCCAAACTGTGGCCAAAAACAAGGTGGACCACCCTGTGGCACAGCATGCAGCGGAGCACATGCTTGATTTCAATGGCTGCTTCACAACCCGGGCCATCTGGATCCTCCCATCCACCACCAGCTTTTCTGAACTGCACAGATGGGAGTTATCCCTACAATACATTCTCCGATCCCGAAATCAACCAGGCCTCAACCTACGATAACTTCCCTTTTTTTTTTTTTTTTTTTTTTTTTTTTTTTTTTTCCCATACCTTACAGTTCCTACCTCTGTATCCCAAACCTCGCCTGATTTGAGTGGTGTGTGAATGTGTGATCGTGTGTGTGTGTGTGTGTGTGTGTGTGTGTGTGTGTGTGGTCTTGTGCACTTGCAGTGTACATGAATTATTTTACTTTATTTTATTTTATTTTCTCCCCTCACCCGCCTCCCCACTCCATTCCTAAGCTGCATCTCGTTATTCCCATCTAACCCATCCCCACCACCATGACGTAACCTTTCTATCCCCTCCCCCTCCCCTCCCCTCCCGTCCCCGATTCGCTGCAGAGCGTGATTCGAAGTGTGGCAGTCGGAGGTGATGGTTGTATGACTGTGTTGTGTGCCTGTGTGATTGCGTGAGTGCTCTATTTCTGAAGAAGGCCATGGCCGATAGCTGAATGTGTTGTATGGGTGTGTCTTTTGTATGTGCCTGTCGCAGCTCGTCGCCACGTCTTTGCGGTGAGTAGTAAACTGTCCTCACTATATTATTTATTCCAACCTGGACTTTCCATTATTATATTTTGAATTAACAAGTGTTTTGGACAGGTCAGGAAAGCTGCTAGTCAATCCTGTGGATGCCTTGAGCAGATGGAGGGAATATTTTGAAGAATTGCTCAATGTAGGTGAAACGTTCAATGATGTCTCCAAATGGGATAAGAATGACGATGGAAACAGGATCTCATTTGAGGAAGTGGAGAGTGGTCAGCAGATTACAGTGCAATGAAGCGGCTGGGGTTGATGAAATTAAGCTGGAACTCGTCAAATACAGTGGAATATCAGGTCTCAAATTGCTACACTGGACAGTTAACTACAGTGTAGAGCTGCTGCTGGGCAATGTGTGTACTGGCTGGGGATCACTGAGCAAGTACTGCAATTTGTTATTTGTTATAGGGGATCAGTGACATTCAAGCGGATATTTTTAATTTGTGATGCAATGGGGCATTGACTGTGGATTCACACACAGATATATAACAATGTACTAGCAATCTCAGCTGTATTCTAATTGGACAGTTGTTCAGCATTGACCATCAGTCTCATCAGTCTCATTCTGCACAATGTCTGAAGTTTGTTAGTATGTGAGACTACTATTAGTATGTCACCAATGTATAAATTGGCTGTCGCTAAGCAAGCATTGTTAGTGTCAGGATAATTTGGTGAACGATTAAATGAAGTTTTATGTACTGTTTTTGTTTCCTTATGGTTTCTATATTGGTTTCAGGATGTTGATTTGAGAATGAAATTGATGGTGCTAAACTAGTCATCAAATTATTAATTGAACCTTTGTCAAAATATTAATAAAGATTTTATTGCATTCAAATTGCTAGTGCTGCCTAATGACACATGTCATTAATTTATATTGCGAGTTTAAAAATATTCACTTTCTTTTGCCACATTGAACAAAGTACCATTATTTTCCTTTTTTTCGAAGCTAGTAAGTCACAACAACCTGCTCGGTGCAGTTTGAATCCACCTGGTGTAGCAACGACTGTGGACGGTATGTCGCCAGTCTGAGTGTGGTTTTTATAGCGGTTTCCATTTTCTCGGCGAATGTGGGCTTGTTCTGCTGTTCCGCCTCAGACTATCACAGCATTTGTTGCACAAACAAATTCTACATAGCCACATATTCGCTGCAGACATTTGGGGGTACATGGGGGGTACACGTCCAAGGACTGCTTTGGGGCTAGGGCAGGGGAGGGGTGTTCCTACCATTGAACAAACCATACAAATACAGAAATATAATAATAATGGGCTTTGTCTGATGTCCGTTGCCGTTTCTCCTTCATAGGAGGTGGAGCAGCAGGTTGATTAGTCTCGTACATGGGAAGTCTATCTGATGACTAATCTGTACCAGTGTGTGAAATACTGCTGTCGGTTTTCAGTCGATCGATTAAGATGTTGCTATTTTGTCAAAAACTGACATTTTGAGCCCTTGGTTGTTTAAGAAGAACAGGATAATTCTTACAGTAAAGAAAATAACAACCAACCACATTTGAGTATGCTATTTATTTACTAAATAGCGCCATTACGGGTTTTAAACTTTTCAGTTCATCATCAGACGGCTGTTCATGTCCACATCATGTTATTTACAGTTTCCTAATGATGATGTATCATTATACTTATATTGTGGATAGCTTCCGCTACACTAGAGCACGATATACAAGGTGTTTCCAAGGAGAGGTATTTACACCTTAATGAATGAGGTGTAGCAATCAACATCAGAAAGCTTAGGAAAACTGCTGCTATTATGACAGGCAATCATCTACTTTATGTATTCATCATTGCATTAAACTGTCGCTAATATGTTACTCGCTTCTCTGGGAAGTTGACTAAAGATCTGACTCATGCATGATCTGGAATCAACAGCAAAGCCTGGGAGTATAGGGTTAAAGCCAGTTTTTGGACAATTCCAGATGGCGGTCAGTGGGGGCTATGCGAGTTGCAGGATAATTCAGAATGGCGATCGGTGGTGTCTATGCCAGTGCTGCAACAATCCAAGATGGTTGCTGGGGAAAGACCACCCAGTATGGTTCTGGGGCCAAAAAACAAAACTCCAGATTTGTTGCTCCTACCCCACCCCCTCATCCTAGTGCACAGTCCACTCCCCACTCCACCACGTCCACCATTTCCCCTATTCCCACATTGGCATGGGATTTTAAAATAACAGTTTGTTCTGCAGCTAACCCCTCACCTCTCTCTGCCAGCCCCCACCACCACTTTGGTGAAAATTCAAAAATATACTAAGTTTTTAGTAAGTACTACACATTCCACTGCGCCTGCCCTCTCTTTACACCCCCCCCATCTCCAATTAATTTCAAACTACTTCTTCAAAATTTAAAATTCCGTCACTAGATAGCATTATGAGGTATTTACGTTGCCACCAACACTCGTCCCACCATTTACCCATGACATTTCCCTATCCACATCCACCCCATTCCTTGGTACTCTCTGAGGAGTGTGAAACACGTCTGAGCAGTCACTGACAGCACGTGGGATTGGAGCACAAGTAAGAGAAACGAATCATCAGGAGATTTCGATTATACCAAGTTGTTTAAACATTTAAATAAATAATATGATGAAATGCTGGAATCACAACAACACACACTTGTAGAGAGAGAAAGACACGAGTCTGAGCAAATGAGTGATTTAGGCTGGAAAGATTATATGCATGTGTGCAACAAAGTTTCCTCACAATGTTCAAACAATTTTTTTGTCATCAACACTACACGACAAATCCCAGATAGATCAAAGACCAAAGTATTGCACAGACTTGCATACACACTCAATAAAGAATTTATCCTGGCATATGTGTAACAATTTGTCTTCAGCACATTGATATCAAATGTATTAAGCAGCCTCAATAAGCAATTTCAATCCCCCAACCACATTCCAACTCACCAGCTTGGGAATTCAAATGGGTGTAGTGCCCAGAAAAGGCGTCCCCATCCCTCTTTCCCCTCGGGTGGAAAATCCCTCCAGCTGTACAGCTGTCCATCCTTCGCCTCACCTTAGAAATCTTCACACCCTGTCTTTGAGGCGTCCATTCACTGCACTTCACCTCCCCCCCCGCCCCACAGCTGGGTTAACCCCACCTCCTGCCTGTTCAAACCTATATATTAAAACCCCTCCCTCTCTCCCCTCAGATGCAAAAACCCCACAACTGCCCTTTTATAAGCCTCCCCTCCATCCCCCCCCTCAGTAAAACCGCTCCAAGACATCAATCATTCACGAGTCTCCAAGATCTAGTGATGCAAAATATGGGTAAAGGGAGGATTAGAAGACTGCAAATTTCCCCATTTCTTTAACCAAGTAAGCAAGCTCGATGGAGAAAAAAGAATTTCCCAAGGCCTATGTGATACACTGTTTAAAGTTTTATTTTGCCGCTGCATAAAAAAGTCCCACATACATCAAAGTCTTAATTATTAAGAAACCTGGCTGGAGAATCAAAGTATAAACAAATTTTCATTGTTATAGTCACTACACCCTGTGTAAACAAATAGTGTCACAGCCGTAACCACTACACATCTAGTACCACATACTTCGAAATCCTAAGTGTTAAACGAGCTGACTAAATTTGAATTATGAACAAAATATCTAAACTCGTTTGTACTACTCTTAATCGTTTGAAAAAATTACAGACCTACAACTGAAAATAATTTCACTAAACAGTCCAAATAGAAATTGCACTGAAATAAAATTAAGAATGCACACTAAAACGCAGGATTTGATTACCGATCATGTGCACTAAACATAATCGAAAATGTAGGCTTGTCTGATAGAGATCATATACACAAACATACACGAAAATACAGGCAAACTGTAAACGGTCTGAGTCCACGAGGAACTGCATATTGCTCCCACACTTGTCTACACTTGAACTTTCGAAGGTGAGGGCCAGACGGCGCAAAATCGTTACCTGCTTTGTGGCCACTGCCAGTTGAATGCTGGACACCTCCCAGGCTCAGCCTAATCCCTCTTTTTTACTGGCTACTTGGATAGCTAGCGAGGCCTGCACATACCAAGCACTGCCGCCAAGCGTGTTACATCTTGTTGGCTCTACTTTCCATTTCTGACCTATGGGTGCGAGACACCTCTCACATCCAAAAGTGCCACAACACACAGACTAGAATACCGCCATTGCTTGCACCAACTGCTATCTCTTGGTAGCTCAACCAAACGTTTGGGTCGAGATACTATTCAATACATGAAATTAAAACCAACAATATACACTCGAAATTCGCTAAACGCATAACACAAAGCATTCCCATACATATGGCTGTATATTTTATGTGCTTCCTCACTTTCCATTAACACTGGAGTGCACATGCCCATAAACATTTCATCAGTGCACAAGCGGGCTACATATGTAGCCCAACTAGAAATTTGGTTATTTGCAAATTTGGAAGTAATTTAACTAAAACACTTTGTATAATCACTAAACATCTTTGTTTTCATCACACTTTTACATAAAATTGACTAAAATCTAACATTTTAACTATTCTAAACAATGAAACAATATTGTATTTAAAAATGAATGTCCAAGCAAGGGCTTTGATTACGTTCACATGATTTAAATTTCATAAGTAATAATTATTAGTTCCATATTAAATTATTATCTAATTGAACCAATGGACCATTCTGACAGTCATCTTCACTCCATTGGCATGCATTCAGGACACAAGACTCCCAATGGTCACTGCAAATGTCTCTTGTATATTAGCTGCACTGTTTACACATACTGTGGTCGCAGGCTCTGCTACAAAAAGAACAACGACCAGCTCTTCGATGAACGGCATAATAGGGTGCAACGGTTGCTCCAGGAACCCAAGCAGAAGTCTGTCTTTCAGTTTTACGCTTCTGAGTATATTCTATTGCGATATTCGACACTCAATAGAAGGTCTTGCTAAGCCATATCCAACTCCTTGCAGGTAATGGCAGCGGACGACTTTCGTTTCAGATTTATTCATCTCATAAATAATGAGACCATTTATGCCCGCCATACTGAGCAAACAGTAAAACAGCATGAGAGGTCATCCACGATTATTTCGAGAAATGTCGTATTGTTTACGCATTTTATCAAAAATATCGACGCCACACTTTGTTTTGCTATAAAATGTGATGATTTCTAGTTTCCTTGCCTCACCACTACCAGCATCGATTTTGTCGTCATTGTGAAGAGTAGATCAAAACTCGACAACTTTGTCATCCTCCAGCAGCCATCTCTGAATTTGTTCATCAATATTAGATGTATAACCCATCATCTGAAAATCATTATGCACAGATTACAAATTTACTCTAACAACAAAAACGTGTAAAAACGACAATACTATAAATCACAAAACATCCTTAGTAATTTTAAAGTATTTATTACAGTCATTTTGAATATTTAAGTCAGACCCACAATTTGTGCACTCAGAAGTTTTACTTCCACAGGCGGTCGCATGGGCTACAGACTTAGCCCACATACTTTGACACTAATTTGTTTAGACATCTTTGCGCCACGGGAGTCAGCACGCTACTATCGGGAAGTGTGATTCATGTCTGAGGAATACATGAGGCCATGCCATTGTTGTGCACCAACTGTTGAAAATAATCAACTGTTTCACATGCTGGGCTACAAATGTAGCATTCTAGTGTTAGCAGATACTAACTCACTTTGATCCAGAGATATCAACTTACAAACATAGGCATAGGAGTCGCATTCTAGGATATGTACATAAAAATTTCAGTATCGTAGCTTGCAACACTTTTCCATACATCTGGCTACACACCCTACATCCTAATTTTTAATCATCATTACCTTGATAAGAATTCAAAGCACATATTCAATCTTCTAATTCAGTTTCCTTCTGTCACACATACTTGCTATCTTTCTATCGAATTATTACCATTGCAGTTTTCATGCTCAATTCGCTGTCTTTGTTTCGTTATCAATCTGTCTCTACTGAATTTTTTATGAACAATTGTTTATATGCAACCAGCACTCTCCTGGACAAAAACCAGCTACTGAACTACTACCAATACTAAACTCTCTAATTTCGCTAAATACATTATACAATATTAGTTCACATGACACTTCGATATCCTAAACAATAAATAGGCGGACTTCTCACCTTTCACGCATCCCATTGTTAGATATTAATCCACTTCGACTCACAGAACCCTCCGTGTGTGTGTTTTGAGAGAGACCAAAGTGAGAGTTGCAGCGAGAATATATATATATATATATATATATATATATATATATATATATATATTACTAGGTCATGCAACAAAAGAAAATACCTACCCAGAGCAAATGGGCCAAACTTAAATGTACAAGGGTTATGTTCTTGCCGCAGCTATTTATGGCCGAAATGTTAACACTTTTCCTGCTAACTCCATGTATACTATTGGTACCCACTATTGGTCTCCTGTAAGGCTATTGCATATTTGTAATTGTTTTTGCTCCCTATAAGATTTCTGAATGGCTGCTTTCACATCCAATCTAGCATTCGCTACAACAAACATTGTACTTTAGAAAATACAACTTCTCTCATCCATAGTCTCTGCTCATTTTTTAACAGCAATTTTTGTACTTCCATAACACACATCTCACCCATTCGAATCCTCCCTTGCAAACAAATTTCATGTTAGCTTAATTATCCACAATTTGCTTCCCAGATTTGTATCCCTTTGTATTCTTTATGACATTCTACCGAGACTGATTTTCATTGCACTCTTCAAAGGTGAATTATCGATTATAGACTACTTCCTAAACATGACATACAGACTATCTTTTACTCTACCCATTATCGTTTTCATATATTGTAACCATTGTTCCTCACTATTATCATCACCTACTCAAATGTAAGCACACCCTTTGGAGAAAAGTTGACAGGCTTTCCAGAATATTGGGTATCTTTCTCCCCTTGGTTATCTTTTAGAATGAAATATACAATTGTATTCGATATTTCACCCTACATATAGTACTGATCTCTGAAACTAAATTCAGTCAGACATCATAAATGCGGTCATTTCTCCCCATCACCTGAGAAACAACACAGGTAGAATGCTCCCATTACATATTTCGTGTATTTTATCGTTATCAGTCATTCATTCGTATTTAGGCAGGACAGGCGATGAAACATTACTGTATTGCATTTAGAACTGAGTTATCAGACATTTCACAGCAAATATCGATTGCCCTATGCAATGTTTCTTACAATTGTTCAAAATGATTGTCTCTATCCACAATCACATGCACAAAGTTACACTACATACCAGCCTGCATAGATTTAATACCACTGCTAAACTTACATGACATTACAGACCCACATTCTCTCTCATATTGTAGTCTGTGTTTGGTGTCCATAGACTTTTATGTCCTAGTTTGACCATCCCACATATTACCATAGATTGGAAGGCATTCCAGGAGGTTGACCATTAAGTTGCAGTTTCAGTTTGAAAGCAGGTTTGTGTTTGGTCTAGAGCTTAATACAATGACATTTCGTACTCTCTCGCAGACTCTCCCTATTAAACGCATATTTCTCTGATGGTACCCAATACAAATAGCTCGCTACTTGTATACTGCACTATGTCTCTGTATTAAATGATTGCAGTTAGCACATACATGATGATATGGGATGTTACTATGGAAGATAACTACAACAGATATTATTATCATTTACCTGATGAAAATATAGCAAATGATATATCCTCACTTAAATGACTGCTAATTCGTGATGTATCTATTACAGAAACTAAATACGGTTTTAGATATTCAAGAAGAAGATAGAAAGTGAGACTATATTTTCTCCAATGTGAGAATCTGTACAATATGTGCAATCCCCTCAATAAGCGCCTGTAATGCACAACCTTGCTTTAAACAAATGTTTGTGAATTTGTAGGCTGATGCAGCACAGAATTATGCCACTGATTGTGGGACACAGGGCAAATTGTGTTAGTTCTTAATGGAGCATACTTATTTGACAATAATATCCATTGTAGTCCTAATCAAAATGTTCAAATGTTTGTTAAGCTTAAGGAACTTAACTACGGGGTCATCAGTCCCTAAACTTACAAACTACTTATGAACTACCTACAACTAAGGACAGCACAAATATCCATGCCCAAGGGGGGATTCGAACCCCCGACCGTAGTGGCCGTGCAGACTGTGACTGAAGCACCTCAGTCCCCTCAGCCACCGCGGCCGGCTAGTCCTAATCAATCAGCTTCCTTTCTCCCCAGAATAAGCCATACAAACCAAATTTAGTTCTCGCTTAGACCCCAATGCTGCACATATCATACACTGAGTTACATTTAATACTGCAAATAAACTACAATATTCTTTTTCCTGAATTTCATCTAAATGAAATGTATTTCACATCCCGTGATGTTCCCTCCATGGAAGATACAACATTGGATGTCAAGCTTATGATAATGTGTACTATATATTGCAAACTGAATAATGTATCTTGGAATACACATGCATTTATGGAGGATTTTATTTAGCACCAATCAAGTGATGACTTAACAGAAGCACTAGTCTTTGGATAGCAGCTGTCATTGTTATACCAAAAAATGCATATTGACTCTTTGTACCTGAATAGTAAAACAATGACAAAATTTCCGTGTGATGCCTTGTATTAAGGAAATGGGTAGGTGTAGATGACTGACTGAAAACTGCATTTTTAGATTCCTGAGGGCATTAGCCTCCAACCTTGGTGCCATTCAGGTTTAAAAATGCAGCATGTTGCAGCTACTGTTGGACTTATTACTGTGGGGTTTGAGACCTTAGCAATGTCTGGTGAATCACAGTGATGTAATTTTGTTTTCAGGCAATTTGAGGAAATGTGCAAAGCAATTCAGGAGATTCCATGCAGTACATCTTATACGGAGTAGATAAAAGTGTAATTTTGTCCACGTAGGAGAAATTTATTTAGGCCATGTTATTAGTTGTGAAGGTTTACAAAACATATCCAGAATTAGTGCAAGCAGTGTCAAGTTTTCCAACTCTTCAGTCAATGAAGTAGTTAATAGTGGTTCTAGACAATTCATGAATTGGTTTACATACATTGTATAGCTACTTACACAGTAACTGAAAATGGATGGGAAAAAATCAAGGAATGAAAGAAAGTCAAGATACTTTATAAAACCTGAAAGAGACTTTAATGTGCTGATCTTTCCTGGTCATGAGACACTTCCAACCAGAAAATGATGTACGTTTTGCATATGTAGCAAAGAACTTTTTGTGGCTTGTGCCTCAGGGTGGATGGACAGGACTGAGAGAAATTACTCCATGGAGGAAAAATAGAAGTTAAACCTGGTGTATGGAGTTACATAGCTTACATTTTATTTCTATAGTAAAAAATTGATAATGGTAGCCAATCATGTAGTATTGACCTGATTGTTGGGGATGAAATTTATTTCACGTAGACTCATGAGATGGACATTGAGTCAAAGTGACTGTGACATTGATGGAGTCCATAAGCCAGCCTAAAGTGTGGAAACAAGGTTGGATTGAGTAGGGTGGTTGTTGTAGTGGGGGCACTAGATCACAGACTTGCAGAGTGGCAGAGAGTAGAGGCAACCTGTTTATGAACCTGTCACTTGATATTGTATATCATGGGTTGTTATGTAGGTCAGAAAGACTTGCAACACTTATAATAGTAACTGCTAAGCTAAGGGAAGAAGTGTTGAAGGGGGTGCCCAATAACCTGTTACCCATGGCAGCTCTCTGTGCACGGTAGTTGTAGAGCAGTAGATTGAAAAGATGGCAGAGCATTAGTGGTGAAAGATGTGGTGAAGATATGGACCAGTACATAAAAAAGCATATCCCACAAGCACAGCAAAGAGATCTCAACCGTAAAGAAGCACCACTTTGAAGGTTACTGGAGGCTAACCAAACGTCTTGATGTACTTGTAACATGATGTTAGGCAGCACCAGCAATTTGAATGCAATAAAATCTTTATTAAAATTCTGTCAAAAGTGCAATTAATTATGTGATGACTAGTTTAGCACCATCAATTTCATTCTCAAACTAACGTCCTGAAACTAACATAAAACTATAAGGAAACAGAAACAGTACGTAAAGCATTATTTAATTATTCACTAAATTATCCTGACACTAACAATGCTTGCTTAGTGGCAGCCAATTTATACATTGGTGACATACTAATAATAGTCTCACATACTAACAAACTTCAGACATAGTGCAGTTAAATGAGACTGATGGTCAATGCTGAACAACTGTACAATTAGAATACAGTTGAGATTGCTAGTACATTGTTATATACCTGTGTGTGAATCCACAGTCAATGGCGTATTGCATCACAAATTAAAAATATCCGCTTAAATGTCACTGATCTCCTATAACAAATAACAAATTGCAGTACTTGCTCAGTGATCCCCAGCCAGTACACACATTGCCCGGCAGTAGCTCTACACTGTAAGTTAACTGTCTACTTAATAAAAGCGACTTACTTTCATATCCAGTCTGTTTTCTCTTACGGTTCATCAAACTTTCGTGTGATTGTGTGTTTATTTATTCAGATTCGTGTTTAGTTAACGGATCAGTGTTGATATTTTGAGATATTAGGTCGCATATATATTTTTCAGATTCGCCGTTAATAAACAGTTTAGTGTTTGGTATATAGTTTCCAAAGCTCACTGTTTATCAAACTTTTGTGTCCTCTATCATATATTTAATCAGCTTCGCATCAAAGGAACAGTTTAGTGTCCACGTACATATATTTAGATTCGTGTCAAAGTCACAGTTTGGTGTATCTCCTGCAGTTTAAATCTCAACAGTCGTACTTATTTGTAACATACATAGCTTTTTAGAATGGCTAGAAGCTGTGACTGCTGTGAATGGATGCAGGCCGAGTTGGTGACTCTTTAGCAACAGCTTCAGGTGGCGTTAGCTTCTCTGGCAACACTTGAGATTGCGGTGGTTGGGCGCCACTGTTGTGAGCAGCTCACGGGGCTGCAGCAGGCGCCCTGTGCGTTGTGCTCTCTGATCGCCCTGTGGCTGTGGCCAGCCTGCTCACTGCCCGCAAAGGGGGCGGCCCCCAATCCATGGTGGATTGGGAGGTCTCCTCAGCTCATGTCAGGCAGTGTAAGACTTCCCGGGGGACCGAAGTGGAGGCCTCCCCGGTTAGTCTTACGAACAGATTTGAGGCGCTGTCTGTGGCAGAGTTTGTTACTGATGCAGATGGTGTCACTTGACCTGTACTCACCCCTCTGTATGCAAGATCCAGACATTCACAGAGGGTGAGTTTGTTAGTAGTTGAGCAGGTGATGAAGCCCCTTGGAGATATGGCCGCTAGGGAGAGGAAGAAGTCCAATTTGTACTCTGTGTGCATACCACAGGGAATCATTCCAGATGTGGAATGGGTCCTTCCAGATGCCATGAAGAGCAGAGGGTGTAGCCAGCTGCTGGTCGTGGCTCGTATCGGAACCAACAATGTGTGTTGCTTTGGATTGGAAGAGATTCTCTCTAGTTTCAAGCGACTATCAGAAGTGGTAAAGACTGCCAGTCTTGCTTGCAAGATGAAGGCAGAGCTCACCATCTGCAGCATAGTCGACGGGACTGACTGTGGACCGCTGGTTAAGAGCTGAGTGGAGGGTCTCAGTCAGAGGCTCAGACGGTTCTGTGACCATGTGGGCTGCAGATTCCTCGACTTCGGGCAAAGGGTGGTGGGTTTTCGGGCTCCGTTAAATAGGTCAGGAATCCACTACACTCAGGAAGCGAATACACCGGTAGCGGGGGCTGTGTGGCGTGAACTGGGCGTTTTTGTAGGTTAGAGGGCCTCGGGAACACAAAGCTGGCTGCAGTCATGGTCTACACGGTCACTACGATCGGGTGTTCAAATCCCCCCTTGGGCATGGATATTTGTGCCATCTTTAGTATTAGCTAGGTCATAAGTAATTTGTAAGTTTAGGAACTGATGACCCTGTAGTTAAGTCCCATAAGCTCTACAAACATTTCATTTTTTGATGTCACACTAAGACATGATGGTAAACATTCCCTATTAAACAGTACACATAGATGACACTACTTATTGGCTAACGAGATTGGAAATATTATCAGTACATCTACATTCCCCCAGATATCATCTGCCGTCATCGAATCCAAAATGACATCGTCTTTCTAGGTGTAATTTTTTTTTCATTTAATGTGTTTTGCTTCCTGCCCCTCAAGAAACAAAAGCAACATCTAAAGATGACCATCCTTAATCAGATGATCTCTATGGAGGGACAGCCAAATTAAAAATGAAGTACAGCCAAAATGGGAACATGGAGTGGTTTAATTCAAACACGATCACTGCACACCTTGAGATACATATCCCATTGGGAGACGAGACACAGTGGTGGACTAAGGGTTGGGGGGGGGGGGGGGGCAGGGCAAGGGGGCGAACCGCACCGGGCCTCTTGTCTTGGGGGAGGGGGGGGGCTCCAAATGTCTCGAAAGCAATTTTTTTAGATTCTCCCGAACCTCTCTGCCTGAGGGCATCCAAATCTCAAAAGTTACTTTTTTTATAGGAACACATGTACTTCCAAGTGGACGAGGGGCTTATATTGTTTCGTAGAACACGATCAGCCGCTGACGGATCAATAGCCAGCAGCCACTCTTGCACCTCTTCTTGTGACACAGACACAGGACATTGTGTTTCCTAACCAAATCGCTGATTGGCAGCATGGGGGTGGGCGTTATTGTGCAACGCTATGACTGCACCAGGCAGCATTCCAATTTTTTTTAAAGCTGTGGGCTCAAACTACAATGGTCATTACTCCCTAGACTTACAAACAACTATAACTTATGCTTAGGACAATACACATGCCTGTGTCCAAAGGAGGACTAGAACTTCCGATGGGCAGCAGACGCGCACTCGGCAGCGAGGCGCTCAGAGCACACGGCAGGATTCCAGTATGTTTTGCCTTTATGGCACATCGCAGTATGTGCACTCATTGTCGTTCCAAGTTCGAGAAGCTTATTGAGTAGAGGGCCTTTGTAGTCGAAGGATGTCAACACAATCTTAGCACAATGTGCACTAAGAGATTTGCTTTGCTTTGCCGAGGTATATATGGATGTTTTCACAGCTGACTTTGCCCTCGGGATCATAATGGAGGCACCACGTTTCCTCTCTTATTACGATATGGAGCATAAAGTATTTTTTTAAGAAAATAAAGAAGTGAAAAAGGATGGTTTTTCTCTTTTACAATCTATGGAAGTGAGAAAGCTATATCTGGTGGCGGCACTAACAGATACGTTACTCTCGTCAGTTGTAACATAAATAGTAATATTAGACATAAATTACAAAGAAAATTATAAACATAAGTCAGATCAATATTTTTATTACTGACAGTAACTTGATCAGTACTTTAAAATTGCTGTAGTGTATGGGTGGGCAGTTTACCAATCAGCACTCACATCGTCTCGATTAACAATAAAAGTTATTTTATTTTCTCATAAGGTATTTTACACAAGTTAACTACACTCGCCCTTCTGTTAAATAAATAATGTAATACGGAAGCATTTTGTCGAACAGAATCTGTTAATATTTCTATGTTACATTATTAGATAATGTAACATATAAGTAGTAACAGATAATGTAACATAGAAGTAGTCCATTCAGCAGATGCAGTAACAGAGAAGTTTTGCTTCTCAACAAAAAGAGCGATGCATGAAAACAGTGAATGAGATAGATCGATTTCAATTAACCATTATCTATGATCGAAGATCATAAACAGTGATCTCTATATCTGTCTCTATAAGAATAAAGGGAATTGGAGTCACCTGTACTAAGAACAGGCGTTGGTTGAAGCCAGGGGGCCCATGTTTTTGTGTCCAAAACAAAGATTGCTCGTTTAAAATTCCCTGTAAATATTGCTATCTTTACATAAAGCCACTAATTTGACAGTCAAATGGGAGTATTTACTTAGATATGAATTACATTTCTACTACTAGAAGTACTATACACTTACACTACGACCAATGTTTTGGGCACAAACAAATGCCGGAATGAACAGTTTCCTGGCTTCACTTTTTTCAGTGCTGGGATATATCCAGAGTTTCTAAACTCCTTTCTCTATAAAAATTGAAAATATAATTCTGGTCTCTCAGTATCAGTGACCTCTATACAAACTGAATGTATAACTCTGGTGTCTGAACATAGAACTGCAGCGTGCCTGCATATTCAAAAGTTTCCACATGTTTTCACATTGTTCGCCATTTTTTAAATCTGGCAAACGAATTTCCATCAGTTATTACTTGACAAAGAATTACATACTTACCTCTTGATTTGAAATTTATGTCAATGCGCGATGTAATAGGCTAATATGGAAGCGGAATCTAAACGTATTTTATTTCGTTTTCTTGTAACAGTTCATAAAAGCCGTATTTGCATTGGCAAGAAACAAAATATGAACATCTATGGCTGGCATCCTTAGGCAGCTGAAGTTCAACATCCAGGTAATACAGAGATCAATGATACAGCTCAATGGTCGCGACCTGTATTCTAACCTCCTTGGTCGCGACTGTGTATGTTATAGGCCTACTGTGGAGTAGCGATCAATGTTACAGGGAGATGCCCTTACGCTGAAAAAAATGATGCCTGCCTCCGCCATATTGCTAAGTTTTGCAGAAGCATTCGTATTGTAGAGCTAATGTCTTACGTCACATAAAACAGTAATAAAACATCGGACGGTTTTGCATGACGTACAAAGTCTTAAAAGAGTGCAAATTAGCCGTTAAAAATTAAGTTTTCAAATTTATTATGATGAGCGTTTGTTGCTATTTATTCAAGAAAGTATACTGTTTGAAAGTATATACTCTGCAATGACTGTCAGCTCAATACATTAACAGTAAGAGGGTCACTTAACTCATGGTTTTAAAGGAGAAGTAGCATTCCAAAACTGCCCAAGATGGCGGACAGACTTCAACTGACGAATATGCTCGGCATAGATAATGCCATCTCCCTTTATTCTAACCTTCTTGATTGTAAATCAGTATGTTACATCTCTGGCGTTCACGCCCTTGTGTGTTTCTCTCTGTGACATAAAGGTAAAAAATCTAAAAAATAACAAATTAAAAATATTCGCCATATTCTGGAGAGGTACTGACTCCAATTTTCATCCTTACTCTTTTAAACGATATTAATTTTTATAGAATATTTGATTTGGTTGCGATCATATAACATCATGTGGTACTGATTTTAAAGACTAAATGCTAACTTATAGTATTGTGATATGAAAGTTCCCCAGGAAGAGGTACTCCTGAGCAATAATATGTGCTTCATTTTTCGTCACAATTAGTGTCAGTCGTGTCTTGCATTTAACTGTTTCATATGTGTGACTTCAGTGTTTGTGTATAGTCGTGTATTTACTGTTGATAATGATAGAGATGGAAAAAATGAAAACCGTGGATGGTATGTAGACCATGTATGTATGTAGAGCCGAGACAGCTACGCTGGTTAACGTCATTATCCAATCAACAGATCATAGTCTGACAACACTTAACTGAAAGAAGCACAATCTAAGAGAGAATGCAAGGCGTAGACGTATATTTCGAAGACCGGTTACTTTTGTCAACTGTTTCTACTCCAGTTTCCATCCGAATATTGATGATGAAAATTCATTTCATACTTAAGAATAAACCTATACCGTACCCCTTGGTCGAGACCCATTTCACATGTCCGTGCTAGAAACTTCGGATTCTGAGTTGCGAAAGAAGTACCGGTAATACAAAAGTGCGAAGTGTTATAAGAATCTGCTTGATTTACAAATTGAAAGCGAAAGCTTATGGAATGCTTAATGTGGAGCAAAAATTATGAAATGAACACAACAGAAGATGATAAACAGTAATCGGTGGAAAAAAGATAGCTGATATGGTGGTCGAAATGTTTATAACTTAGAAACTTCCGAATGCACGAAACTCTACTGGTCTCCTAACACTACGTGTTGTTGGGTGTTTAGTTATGGAGTAGAGATAATCTGAGTTAAACAGCCGGATTGACGGCAGATGTATCAAGTATAGCAAACATGAAGCTATCGAAACCTGTTGACTGTGCGTAAACAGTAACGGGAAAGTGTCCAAATGATCGAATTGAGTAAGGGAACCTATGAAGAATAAAAGGCAGATGAACAGTGTCTGAGACTCTTCAAGCTATAAAATGTCAAGTTACTGGTAGGATGTATCTTTCGTGTTTTTGGACAGAGGCCGATATCAACAGCCAGTTTTCACACCAGCTGAAATGCACAAATACCACTTCTGTAATGTTAAGCAAAGTGAAACGCCGAATTCATTGTATTTACAAGAGCCTGGGAACTCACAAAATTGTACCATCCGCCGATTGTAACAGACACTGCAGCTTATGGATGACTAAAGTAGAAACCAGTGTAACCAGCGTTGTAGGTTGAACTGCGCGAGAACAATCCTTTGAGCTGCTATCCGTTATGGAGTAACTTACGCTGTATGTAGATCATAAATAGATTATACTGTAGTAGTACCAGGACAAATTGTCCGAGGACAAAGGTTTGATCAGATGCAACCGTGAATGCTTTATAGTATGTGTATACACCATAGATATTCAAAACAATGAGTAAAAACTTAACAAAGATAAAGACTTAAACCAGACTTTTTATGGGTCTTAATGCCAAGTAAACAGTTCCAATTTAGCACAGAAAGAGCTCCAGTCCATACTTCGTCTCGATGCTACTATTTTAGACCGTGATCTGATTACAGCACGAAACAGTAATGAGATCACTTCATTTTATCACTTGGATCAAGTGAAGTGTTCGAAGTAACAACATTTTAAGTAAGTAAACCACATGGAATTTAATTATTAATGTGATCTTCTCAGCCAAAGAGCATCAACAAATCACAGAAAACAGGTGACACAAAAGAAAACCTGTAACTTTCCTTTCACATCACAATATAGCTGGTATGATCGATAATACCCCCTTTAATAATTAAGCCAGTTGAACGCAATAACTACACTGGTAAAAACAATTACTGGATCAGTTAAGATATCTAGGTTCTGAAGTACTGTCATTCGCAGAACGAACTAAAATGGTTCGATGTCTTTCTGTCGGTTCTGCGTAGTGGAAACAACAACATTACGGCAACCAAGATAGTGGTAATAACAGTTGATGGAGTTGGTGTTGACTTGTGTTTACCAAACGAATTACAGAAGCAGTTGGGTTCAGATAGTGTAGTGAGCAATGCGACAACAACGTGACTTCTCCTACGCTATGGCATTGATAACCATAGGAAGCGTGGAAGTGGGACAGAGGGCGGTGTCTGCGGTGTCTGCGTCCTGGACCTGGACGAGATTTCAACGCGATTTCAAACAACAGGAAACGGTAAGAGAAGGTAAAGGCAATGTCGTCCACGGTTAGCATCAAGAGATGGCCATTATCTCTGGTTAAAAGTCCGTCGAGGCAGGAGGCTGAATACAATTCAGCTGCAACGCACCCTCCAGGCAACAACAGGACGCGCAATATCAACAAAAATAGTTCGAAAATGCCTTCGGGAATCTGGCCTCTACTCTCATTAAAATCACGACACCTTTTAGCCCACAGAAACTGGTGGGTGGAGGAACATCAGTATTGGAGTCATAACGAATGGCACCGGGTTCTGTTCATATTTGTGCCAAGATTTTGTGTTCTGACGGACATCTTCGTTCCCTCATCTGGAGAGAACGTGGAACTCGGAACAACCCTGCTTATGTGCAGGAAACAACACCATATCATTGTGGTGACCGAATAGTGTGGGCAAGAGTCAATATTGGCGGTCATACGGACCAGAGGTATAGAGATGAGATCCTTCGACCTTTTATTGTACCGTAGGAGATGGGTTCCCTCTGGTTGGATGATAACGCCCGTCCTCATAGAGCTGCACTGGTGGACAACATGCCTGAGGGAGTGGTCAGCTTGTTCACTGGGCTTAAACCCATTTGAGCATTTCTGGAATGCACTTGGCTGACGCATTGCAGTCAGAGCAGCATCTGTCACAACGGTTGCAGAGCTGGATATTGCACTCATGGAAGAATGGACAATTAGCCCTGAAGAGTTGATTGATAACCTCATACTGTCCAAGCCACGCAGGTGTGCAACTGTACTGGCCATTAGAGGTGAATACAAACCATGTTAGATGTCAACAAGAATGACTTTTCCACTATTATGGTAGCCGTGTGGTACCTCGTTGTAAGTGAACGACGGCAAAATATCGTACTGTAACACACAAAAATTACAGTTGTAATCAATATGTGAATAAAATACTTTCTGATTTCCTTATTGTTTTGAGCAAGCACACACTGAAGTGATCAGACTCATGGGATACCTGCTTATACCGTGCCGGACCTCGTTTTGGCAGGCTAAGTGCAGCAACATGATGTGGCATGGACAAAAAACTCGTTGGAAGCCCCATGCAGGAATAGAGGGCTATGTCGCCTCTGTAGCCGTTTCTGGTGCAGATTTTGTGCGCAAACTGACCTCTCGATTGTGCCTCATACATTCATTTAGGTCGACCTGGGTGGAATTGTACAGAATATTCTTCGAACAAAAATGTGGCTTGGTGCTATGGCGCATTGCATTTCATAAAAAAATCCATCGTTGTTTGGGAATATGAAGCTGTTGAATATCTGAAAACGGTCTATAAGTAGCCGCATATAGGCTAACATTTCCAATCAATGATCGGTTGAGTAGGAACAAACAATACGGTGCCTTCCACGTATTAACGGCCATTAACCCTTTATTTGGCAATGTTGCTCTCAAGCAACATCAAAATTGAGCGTGGTTTCTGAAACATGTTTTAAGTTTCTTCCTTGGATGGGCAACAGTGCTTGAAACTAACATTTAAGCTCTCCAATAAAGTGATGTATCGTTGTCTTTTGCGAAATGTTTAGCAATAAACTGAATATTTAGCGGACACTCCAAGCATACGTTACCGAGGTACATGTTTGGTTCAATTTTGTGACGACATTATTTTTCGTGATACATGGAAAACTGCTATTAAAAGGGAAAGAGGAAACCTTGAAGTTCAATTATTATGGAAAATTGTTGACGAGTTCTTATATGGGAGACTGAAAATGGACTTATATTTATTGGGAAGAGAAGGCCTCGTAGACCACTAAAAATGAGCAATAAGTCCAAAAGAAGAATGAAACAGTGTCTCCTATACCAGTCAATGATGTACGGTACAGGACAGATATGACAATATGTTGTCACTTGACAGATTACGGGCTAAAAGAAATTTGCAAGTTTTGTCTTCAGGGGTAATTGACTGTAAAATGTAGGAATCTGGGACTGTTCTGAAATTTGCACCAAAAACGACCTGTTTTCACACGTTTCACATGAAGTAGTCCAAAATACAATAATTCCTACAGTCATAAGATCAACACTGTAGTATTGATACTGTACCACCATGCGAAGTTTTTGGGCAATGTTACTTACAAACCAGAAGCTATATTTAGAGAAAAAAAACCGTATATATCTGATTACATGGCCCTACACATCTAACTTAAGTAACATAATACTTTTTCTTCTCGTGATTTCTGTGTGTACTAAATAAATGGTTAATGGGCAACACCAGCTTGTACGTGTCTTGGTGACAAGTAGACGGCTGCTTTTACAAATGAAATCGGGACTAAAGCCACTGTTTTTCAGTCGTATAGGGTCCTACTGTTATGGAGAGGTGCCGCAGATGACGACGTGCACTTAACAAACGCACCTGATTCATTAACGCCGCACTGGACCAAGTTGTCCTACCGGGTACGTTCGTCGTGCGTCCCACAGTGATATTTTCACGCTGTGTTGCTCGTCTGTTAACACTAACAGCTTTACTGAAAGGCCATTGCTATTAGTCATTAATGCATGCCGTGGGCCACTGCGTCATCTGCTGTGAGAGGTAATTTCTGAAATTTGGCGTGCTCTTGCCAATGTAGACGTCGGAATAAATTTCCTAACGATTACCGGAATAGATATTAACCTTTAAATACACGCGCTGTTTTTGGAAACGTACAGTATGGTCTAGACGTACCCCGAGATAGTTTGTGTTTTTTATATGTAATTTTCGGTAATAACTTCAATACTTATATATTTCAACAAAAAGGCAACATATTTATTATTTAAATCGTTTATTGTGCTTATAATAATCAGTGTAATCCACGAAGACCTATCTTTTATTGGGTTTATTGTTATAGCTCAGCTAAAATGTCATAAATTCAACTCAACACTACCTTATAATTAAACTCTTTGTTTCTGTAAGAGAATAAGGGCATTAATGAAATTAAAATTATGAAACATCCACAGCAGAGGGGTATCTGTGGAGCGGCCAGACAAACATGTAGTTTATAAAGAGGGGCAGCAGCCTTTTCAGTAGTTGCAGGGGCAACAGTCTGGATGATTGACTGGGCTGGCCTTGTAACATCAGCTAATATGACTTTGCCACACAGGTACTGCGAACGGCTGAAAGCAAGGGAAAACTACAGCCGTTACTTTTCCCGAGGACAAGCAGGAGATTAAGTGTTGGGGTGACCAGAGGGAGACCAAGAGGAGTATACAGTAAGCAGATTCAAATGGATGTAGGTTGCTGTTCTTATGAGGAGATGAAGCGGCTTGCTTGGGACAGAGTAGGGTGGAGAGCTGCATCAAGCCAGTCTCAGGACTGAAGACCACAACAACACAAAGCAAAAATAAGTAATAACAAAAATATGACAGCACATTTTTAGGTGTCTACAATAATATTCGTTTCCTTTGAGTTCACAGGACAAGCAATAATTGATTATCTTCGAATGAGGCTTACAAATTATTTTTCTTTGCAATTTTTCCATATTATAGAGCTCTCCTTATCTTTCGACCTCGGGCAAAAATAAAATCTTCGCTTTTTAGAAGCACTAGGACCAGGTTTACCTGCATTCGGCATTAATTAAATTCGTTCTCTACCAACCAATTTGCACATAATTTCCTTTATATGTTTGGCTAGATTGGGTTATTTTCTAATCTGCTTCAAACGTATGACTTTCAAGACTCATTGCAATTGACTTTATGTATTCTTTATGGCTGATTTTCTGCTAAAAGTCGTAAAAAAATATCCCCATTACGGAGAAAGCGAGCCATTATTGTAGATACATTAAATGAAAGCAATTTACTGTATTAGTAAATAAATACTCCTTAAAAGCAACGTGGGGTCTATGGATACCCAAACAATGTAAAACAGGTACTTGGCGCTGGAAGAGGGCACCGCCCGTCCATCTACTGCAAAAATTCGCGTTATACTTTGAATATCCACTTCTATGAACCACAGACATTGCCGAGGTGGGGTGGCTTGTGTGCCTCAACGATACAGATAGCCGTACCGTGGGTGCAACCACAACGGAGGGGTATCTGTGGAGAGGCCAGACAAACGTGTGGTTCCTGAAGAGGGGCAGCAGCCTTTTCAGTAGTTACA
This sequence comes from Locusta migratoria, assembly GCA_026315105.1. Lineage (NCBI taxonomy): Eukaryota > Metazoa > Arthropoda > Insecta > Orthoptera > Acrididae > Locusta > Locusta migratoria. The sequence continues at coordinate 327,435,435 of CM048747.1, read as the reverse complement.
GGGGCAACAGTCTGGATGATTGACTGAGCTGGCCTTGTAACATCAGCTAATGTGGCTTTGCCACACAGGTACTGCGAACGGCTGAAAGCAAGGGAAAACTACAGCCGTTACTTTTCCCGAGGACATGCAGCTCTATTGTATGAACATATAATGATGGCATCTACATCTACATCTACATAGATACTCTGCAAATCACATTCAAGTGCCTGGCAGAGGGTTTATTGACCACTTTCATAACTTTTCTCTACCGTTCGATTCTCAAATAGCGCGCGGGAAGAAAGAACCCCTAAATCGTTCCGTTTTCGATCTGATTTCTCTTATTTTATTGGGATGGTCATGCCTCCCTAAGTCGGTGGGTGCTAGCAAAATATTTTCACATTCAGAACTAAAAGTCGGTGATTGAAACTTCGCAAACAGATCTCGCCGCAATAAATAACGTCTTTTTTTTTTTTTTTTTTTTTTTTTTTTTTTTTTTTTTTTTTTTTTTTTTTTAATGATTTCCACCCCAATTCGTGCAACATTTCAGTGACGCTTTCCCCCCCAGTAACGTGATAGAACAAAACGAGCTGCCATTCTCTGTACCTTCTCGGGTAAAATATTCCGGAGGTAAAATAGTCCCCCATTCGGATCTCTGGGAGCGGACTACTCAGGAGGATGTGATAATCAGGAAAGACAACACTGGCATTCTACGAATCGGAGCGTGGAATGTTAGATCCCTTAATCGGGTAGGAGAGCTAGAAAATTTAAAAAGAGAAATTGATAGGTTGAAGTTAGATACATTGGGGATTAGTGAAGTTCGGTGGAAAGAGAAACAGGATTTCTGGTCAGGCGAATACAGGATTATAAATACAAAATCAGTTGTCGGTATTACAGGAGTAGGTCTGATAATGAATAAGAAAATAGGAATGCGGGTAAACTACTATGAGCAACACAGTGATCGCAATATCATTGTCAAGATAGATACGAAGCCAACACCGACAACAGTAGTACAGGTTTATATGCCAACTAGCTCTGCCGATGATGAGGAAATCGAAGAAATATATGAGGAGCTAAAGGAAATTATTCAGACAATTAAGGGAGAGGAAAACTTAATTGTTATGGGAGACTGGAATTCGGTAGTAGGACAAGGAAGGGAAGGGAAGATAGTAGGTGAATATGGTCTGGGCAAAAGGAATGAAAGAGGAAGCCGCCTGGTAGAATTTTTCACAGAACATAATTTAGTTATAACTAACACCTGGTTTAAGAATCACAAAAGAAGGTTGTATACGTGGAAGAGTCCAGGAGACACCGGGATATACCAGATAGATTTTATAATGGTGAGACATAGATTTCGGAACCAGGTTTTAAACTGTAAGACATACCCAGGGGCAGATATAGACTCTGACCATAACTCGTTGGTTATGAACTGTAGGCTGAAACTGAAGAAACTACAAAAAGGTAGGAAAATAAGGAGATGGGACCTGGATAAATTGAAGGAAGCTGAGGTTCTTATGAATTTCAGAGGGAGCTTTAGGCAACAACTGACAGAAACGGGGCAAAATAAAACAGTAGAGGAGGAATGGGTAGCATTGAGAGATGAAATAGTGAAGGCAGCAGAGGACAAAATAGGTAGGAAGGCAAGACCTACAAAAAATCCTTGGATATCACAGGAGATACTAAATTTAATCGATGAAAGGAGAAAATATAAAAATGCAGTAAATGAAACAGGCAAAATGGAGTACAGACGACTAAGAAATGAGATTGACAGGAAGTGCAAAATGGCTAAGCAGGAGTGGCTAGAAGGCAAATGCAAGGATGTAGAAGACAGGGAAAAAATAGATACAGCCTACAGGAAAATAAAAGAAACTTTTGGAGATAAGAAAAACAGCTCTATGAATATCAAGGACACTGATGGAAAACCAGTTCTCAGCAAAGAAGGGAAAGCTGAAAGGTGGAAAGAGTATATAGAGAGGCTCTATGAACGAAATGAAATTAGCGGCAATATTGTAGAAAGGGGAGAATAAGTAGAAGAGGATGAAATAGGAGATACTATACTGAGAGATGAATTTGACAGAGCACTGAAAGACCTAAGTCGAAACAAGGCCCCTGGAGTAGGTGATATTCCCTCAGAGCTACTGAAGTCTCTGGGAGAACCAGCCATGACAAAATTGTTTCACCTGGTGTGTAAGATGTATGAGACAGGTGAAGTACCCTCAGACTTTAAGAAAAATGTAATATACCCCATTCCAAAGAAAGCAGGTGCAGGCAGGTGTGAAAACTACAGAACCATCAGTTTAATAAGTCATGGTTGCAAAATATTAACACGAATTATTTACAGAAGGATGGAAAAGCTGGTAGAAGCCGACCTCGGGGAAGATCAGTTTGGGTTCAAGAGAAATGTAGGAACACGGAAGGCAATACTCACTTTTCGGCTTATCCTAGAAGATAGATTAAGAAAAAGCAAACCTATATTTCTAGGTTTTGTAGATTTGGAGAAGGCATTTGACAATGTTGATTGAAATAAACTCTTTCAAGTTCTGAAGCAAGCAGGAGTAAAATATATGGAGGGTAAGGTTATTTACAACTTGTCCAAAACCCAGACAGCGGTTGTCAGAGTTGAAGGGCATGAAAGGGACGCAGTGGTTGGGAAGGGAGTAAGACAGGGTTGTAGCCTTTCTCCAATGTTATTCAATTTGTACATTGAGCAAGCTATAAAGGAAAGCAAGGAGAAATTTGGAGAAGGAATTAAAGTTCAGGGGGAAGAATTAAAAACATTGCGTTTTACCGACGACATAGTAATTCTGTCAGATACAGCAAAGGACCTGGAAGAGCAGCTGAACGGAATGGAATGTGTGCTGAAAGGTGCATATAAGATGAACATTAACAAGAGTAAAACAAGGGTAATGGAGTGCAGTCTAAGAAAATTAGGTGATGCTGAAGGAATTAGATTAGGTAACGAAAAAATAAAGGAGGTAGATGAGTTTTGTTACTTGGGCAGTAAAATAACAAATGATAGTCGCAGTACAGAGGATATAAAATGCGGAATGGCAATGGGTAGAAAAGCGTTCTTGAAAAAGAGAAATTTGTTAACATCGAATATTGATTTACGCCTAAGGAAGTCCTTTATGAAGGCGTTTGTATGGAGTGTTGCCTTGTATGGGAGTGAAACATGGACGATTAACAGTGCGGACAGGAAGAGGATTGAGGCTTTGAAATGTAGTGCTACAGAAGAATGCTGAAAATTAGGTGGGTGGATCGCGTAACTAATGAGGAGGTACTGAACAGGGGGTTGGCATCCTTCGCTCTTTTATGTTTTTTGAACAGTGTGTCAGCTGTTACTAGCTGAAAATTATTGAAGAACAAAGTCTTTCTCCTCCACAATGTCTGAGAGCAATATTCTCCGTTGAATTGATTTGATTTTCTCAGGGAAGCCAAAACATCTTGGTCCAACCCGCCACTGCCCGCACCGAAACTAAGTTTATTGTGCGGTATCGCTCCCTGTATATCTAGTAAAGCCAACCAATGCCCTTGAACAGTGCAAGGAGTCCCTTTACCAGTTCTTTATTAGACACAATTTCTTCGGGTCTGGTTGTCTCAAATGTTCTCTGCCTTTTACTCTCCTTGCAATGCATTCGAAGATTAGATGTGATGCAAATTCATCAGCCTCATCACAGATCTTACATTTAGGGTACTCTTCTGTTATTCCCATTGTATGTAGGTGTTTTTTGAAATTCCCATGGCCTGTCAGCAATCCAACCATGAGTCTAATCTCTCTCCTGTTCAGGCCCAGGATTGCAGAGCTTCTTTTAAAACATAGCTTTGGCATCATTACCTTGCCATGTTTTTGTTGATAGACTTTGGTCCAATATTCTACGTGCTGTCTTCTGAGCCAGTTACGTAGCTCCAATTTGATCATTGCCTTGGTGATTGTCAGGACAGGTTCCGGTCCAATAAATGGAGTCTCTGCTCCAATTCTGGCTAATCTGTTGGCATGTTCGTTGCCACTGATCCCCTAGTGGCCAGGGACCCACAATAGGTTTACTCTATTGCTTTCCCCTAGCTCCACCAGAACCCTGTGACATTCTGCAACAATTTTAGACCTTGTTGCAGGAGCTGCCAGTGATCTCAGGGCTAACTGGCTGCCTGGCTGTCTGAATAGATATAGATGCTACGATGTTTGTAGCACCTACGCTAATTCTCCCCCATACATGTCCTGATGCCAATGATTTCGGCCTGGAATACTGAGGCCAGTTTCCCTAGAGAGATGACGCCCTCCAGTCTTGGCTGCACCCCGTATACCCCGGCCCCAACGCCTTGGTCTGATTTTGACCCGTCAGTGAACCAGACAATATCCCCCGTACGGTGTCGAACTATTTTCTCCCTCTGCTCCCTACTTCCAATTGTTATACTGAAAGGCTTGTTGAAGCAGTATGGGGTTATAATATAGTCGGCTGGCATTTCCCCAACCTTTCCTATATTTACTCACTTACTATTTTAGTGCGTGATTCTGGATATCCCAAAGAGTTCCAGTTGTTGCCAGTTTTGAGTATGTGTGCACCAGCCGCTGCCTCCATCTTGACCCAAAGGTGTAATGGGGGCATATCCAGCATGGTTTCCATCCCAGCAGTTGGTGTGCTGCTAATTCCGCCTATTATGGCTAAGCAGGCTAATTTCTGCACATTACCAAGCTCCTTAGCAGCAACCTGCTGTTCTACTTTCTTCCACAACACAACCGCCCCATAGGTGATCCTGGGTCTAATCACCGTGGTGTATATCCAGTGCATACCCTTGGGTATGCAACAAGCTCTCCTGGTACTTACTAGAGTACCTTTTGCCTTGGAGCAAATATTTCTAATGTGAGGGGTCCATGTTAGTTTCTCATCTAGGGTACCCCTAGATATTTCACTGTCCCCTTCACAGGTAGCGCTTCATTGAAAAGCATTAGATTCCAACTTGAATGTTGGATATGCTTCTTTGTGAATGGTACAACAACAGTCTTCTTAGGAATAACCCCCAGACCCTGTTTTCTGCACCAGTCTTGCACAATGTCCAATGCATCTTGTGCCATATTCTTCACTGTGTCAGCAAATTTGCCAAGTATTACTATGACAAGATCATCTGCGAATCCTCGGCAAAAGTACTGCCTAGAGTTTAATTCTCCAATGAGATCATTCACCACTAGATTCCACAATAAAGGGGAAAGAACTCCTCCTTGCGGGCAACCTCTAGTGGTGTTGATTACCATTTTTTCATTCATCATGGTAGCCTCTACCTTTCTTCCTCTGAGCATGGCCCTAGCCCACCTACATATAGTGGTCCCTAGGTCATGCACCTCTGCTGCCCTAACCATGGAATCGAAGGTCGTGTTGCTAAAAGCCCCCTCGATGTCCAGGAAGATACAGAGGGCTATTTCCTGAAAGTGTAGTGCTTTCTCCAACTTCCCAACGAGCTGGTGGAGAGCTGTCTCACATGATTTACCTGGCTGATATGCATGTTGGTTTGAATGTAGAGGAGCCCTACTTAACCTCCTTTCTCCAACATGCACATTAATCAGCTTTTCCAATGTCTTAAGAATGAAGGAGGACAGGCTGATTGGTCTCATATCCTTGGCCTTGGTATGATCAATTCTCCATGGTATTGGAATGAAGACAACCTTCACTGCCCTCCAGGCATTGGGAATGATTCCTGCTGCTAGGCTAACCCTGAATAACCTGCATAGGAATCTAACAAGATTTTCTCCTGCTTGTTGCAGGAGAGCTGGAAAGATTTTTAGGATAAAGAGCTTCGGGGAAATAGAAAATGGGCAATCTCAAAGGGTTCAGGTGGATCACAGGAGAAATGTAGATCCGGAAACTATCGGTATAACAGTTGTAAATTGTCGTAGCTGTGTCGGGAAAGTTCCAGTACTGCAAGCGTTAATAGAAAGCACCGAAACACACATCATTATAGGAGCGAAAGTTGGCTCAAGCCGGAAATAAGTTCAGGAGAAGTATTTTCAAAAGATCTATCGGTGTTCAGAAAGGATAGATTAAACAAAATAGGTGGGGGCGTGTTTGTCGCCGTCAAAAGTAGTATTTCATGTAGCGAAGTTGAAGTTGATAGTTCGTGCGAGCTATTATGGATAGAGGTTGTACCCGAAAATCGTAAGAAGTTAATAATCGGTGCCTTTTACCGGCCTCCCGACTCTGACGATACAATAGCAGAAAGGTTCAAAGAAAACCTGAGTCTAATTACAAAAACGTACCCGACTCACACGATAATAGTAGGTGGTGATTTTAATTTACCCTCGATCTGTTGGCGAAATTATATTTTCAAATCAGCAGGTAGGCATAAAACATAGTCCGAAATTGTACTCAACGCATTCTCTGAGAATTACTTCGAACAATTAGTTCATGAGCCAACTAGAATTGTAAATGGATGTGAAAACACACTTGATCTCTTAGCAACAAATAATCCTGAGCTCATAACGAGCATCAAAACGGATACAGGTATTAGTGAACACAGAGCTGTCGTAGCGAAATTGAATATCGAAAGTCCCAAAGTTACCAAAAATAAACGCAAAGTATATTTGTTCAGGAAAGCAGATAGAAACAAAATACATTGCTTCTTGAAAGACAGCTTCCACTCGTTTCTAACACTAAACGTAGGTGTAGACCAGATGTGGCTCAAATTCAAAGAAGTGGTATCGACAGCAATTGAAAGTTTTACACCTACTAAATTAATAAAAGAAGGAGGCGATCCCCCTTGGTACACAAAACAGGTCAGGACACTGTTGCAAAACCAAGGGAAAAGGCATACTAAATTTAAACGAACAGGAAATCCCCAGGATTTGCGATCGTACTCAGAAGCTCGAAATTTAGCTAGGATTTCAATGCGAGATGCCTACAATATTTATCACAACGAAACTCTTTCTCGTAATTTGACTGAAAACCCAAAGAGATTTTGGTCATATGTTAAATATACTCGGGGCAAGTCACAAACAATACCTTCACTACGTGATAGTAATGGCGATCCTGCCGATGACAGCGCTACTAAAGCAGAGTTACTAAACTTAGCTTTTAGAAACTCATTCACCAAAGAAGACGAAACCAATATTCCAGATTTCGAATTATGAACAGATGCCGTAATGAGTAACGTAGAAGTAGATATCATCGGAGTAGTGCAGCAACTAAAATCACTTAACAAGAACAAGTCTTCTGGTCCGGATTGTATACCCATTCGATTTCTATCTGATTATGCTGAAGCGATAGCTCCTTACTTAACAGTCATATACAACCGCTCTCTCATAGAAGGATCTGTACCAAAAGATTGGAAAGTTGCACAGAAAGGCAGTAGGAGTGACCCACTAAACTACAGGCCTATTTCATTGACGTCAATTTGCAGCAGGGTTTTGGAACATATCCTGTATTCAAATATTATGAATTATCTCGAACAGAACGATCTATTGACCCAAGGTCAACAAGGATTTAGAAAATATCGTTCATGCGAAACACAACTAGCTCTTTATTCACACGAAGTGATGGGTGCTATCGACAAAGGTTCGCAAATCGATTCCGTATTTCTTGATTTCCAGAAAGCTTTTGACACCGTACCTCACAAACGGCTTTTAATCAAATTGCGTGGTTATGGTATATCGCCCCAAATTTGCGATTGGATAGGGGATTTCTTGTCAGAGAGGACACAGTTCGTAGTAATCGATGGTAAGGCATCGACTAAAACAGAGGTGATATCGGGCGTTCCACAGGGTAGTGTTATTGGTCCTCTGCTATTCCTTATTTACATAAACGATTTAGGGGAAAATCTAAGTAGCTCTTTTAGGTTGTTTGCAAATGACGCCGTCATTTAGCGTCTAGTAAAATCATCTGAAGATCAAAACCAACTGCAGAACGATCTGAATAAGATACCAGTAATGTGTAAAAATTGGCAATTGACTCTAAATAATGAGAAGTGTGAAGTCGTTCACATGAATACGAAAAGAAATCCGTTAAACTTTGTTTACAACATAAATCAATCAAATGTGAAGGCCGTAAACTCTACAAAATACCTAGGAATTACTATTACTTCAGGCCTAAACTGGAAAGAACACGTAGATAATATCGTGGGAAAGGAGAACCAGAGACTGCGTTTTATTGGCAGAACCCTTAAAAGATGCAACAGAACTACTAAAGAAACTGCATACACTGCGCTTGTCCGTCCATTTTTGGAGTATTGCAGCCCAGTGTGGGATCCTTATCAGGTGGGTTTGACAGAGGACATCGAAAGAGTCCAAAGAAGGGCAGCTCGTTTCGTATTGTCACGATACAGGGGAGACAGCGTTACGGAAATGATACAGGATCTGGGATGGAAATCATTACAACAACGGCGCTTATCGCTGCGGCGTGGGCTACTTGCGAAACTCCAATCGCCAACATTCTCCTCCGAATGCGAAAATATATTGTTGACTCCCACTTACATAGGTAGAAATGATCATCAGAATAAAATAAGAGAAATCAGAGCTCGAACAGAGAGATTCAGGTGTTCTTTCTTCCCGCGCGCTATTCGAGAATGGAATGGGAGATAAATAGTATAATTGTGGTTCGATGAACCCTCTGCCAGGCACTTAAATGTGATTTGCAGAGTATCCCATGTAGATGTAGATGTAGATTTCATCGGGGCCAGGTGACTTGAACGGTTGAAATGTTCCCACCACCCATCGGACCTTCTGGTTTGAGTTATCCCCCAGAGTATATTGAGGAAAGTGAGTCTTGAGGAGCAGTTCCAGTGTTTCATGTGCTGTCTTTGTATACTCCACATCCCTCTTCCTCAGTGTTCCTCCTGGATTAGTTGGTACCCTAGTGAAGATTTTATGAAGTCTCGCTTGAGCAGCCGTGCCGTCCACTTCCTCACAGAATACATTCCAGGATGCCTCCTTTGCCCGTCTGATGGGAAGGTTGTAATTGACAAGGGCCTCACGATACTTTGCCCATTGTTGTTTGCGCCTCGCAAGATTAAACAGTCTTCGTACCTGTTTCCTTTGCATTTCCAGGTTATTATTCCACCAAAGCCCTCCTATTTGTGCACTTCTTGGTGATTGAGCAGATGTTCTGGTATGAGGTCACTATAGCAGAGGTTACGGCCTCTGCTACTTCCTCATACTATGCTGAATTCCTTATCAAAGTTTTAATTTCCTATAGGCTGAAGTCAAGGTCTCTTCTATATGTCTCCCAGTCCGTTTTCCTGGGATGCCTATAGGCCATGGTCCGTCTGGTTCCCATTTCAACCTTGAATTTAATATACATGTGATCTGATGAGGATGGCTCCAGGACCACATGCCACTGTTTGACGTAACTTCCCATCATCATGGAACGAAAAGTTGTGTCAATTACTTCTTCCCGTCTACTATTCCTGAATGTAGGTTCATCACCCCTATTCAGGATCTCCAAGTTGTTAGATAGGAGAAATTCAAGAAGGTGCTCACCTCTATGGTTGGTGTCCTTGCTGCCCCACGATAGATTGTGGGCATTGGAATCACATCCCACCAACAGTTTGTCACCTTGCCGATGGCAGGCTTCCGTCAGTCTCCTCACTTCCAAAGAAGGAGGAGAGCTGTCTTCGTAAGGAAGGTATGCTGAGGCCAAAACAATTTCCCTCGTGATACCTTCCTCACGTTGCTGAATCCTGATGGTCACCAGGTCCCTGGAACAAAAATCCATCATTGGTATGAAAGGTATTCCATTTCTAACATAAATGCATGTTCTGGAGTCTTTTAGATTTCTAGCATAAATCAGCTTGCCTCCAGTACCACCGAGGCCCGATACACCCCATTTGTATAAATAGGGTTCTTGTATCAGGGCCACGTCCACCTCCTGTCTCCCCAGGCGACGGCTCAGGGCAGTAGAGACCCCTTTACTGTGCTGCAGGTTTATCTGCAGCACTTCCAGTCCTCATCTTGCTGCCATTATTGCCTTTAAGGTCTTTGATTACTCTGACGGCGACCTGCGAGAACCCTAAAAACAGTTTCAGGCCTTGCTCTCGCATTGCCTCCAGGGACTTCTCTCCGACCTCCACCACCAGGGTTCGTTCTTCCGGAACGATCTTTTGGTTAATTACCCTCCAATCCTCTGTCAAGACTTTTGGGTTCTGGACCCTTATTTTCTCGAACAGGATCTTTGGTACCCATGTGGTCTTCAGGAGGTCGGTTGCTGTCTTGACCAGCAGCTTCGCATCCTCTCACGGGGATATCATGGGCACCTTGTCCTTAAGCCGTTCTGCTGAGTGCTCCCTCTCTCAGACAAAAATGAGGGCACCACAATCTAGATAGACCCTTCTGAATTTGGGTCCTGGACCAGCGTACCCCCCAATATCTTCAAAGAGGGCCATCTGTGCGAGCTCCTCCTGCTGCGAGGTGATGCTCACCAGTGGATATCCTTCTTGGACAACCGCCATTCTAAAGACCGAGATTGCAGTACTGTAGGTCTATTTCCTGCCTCAGCCTTTTAGGATCACGCTTGTCCAGAGAGGAGGGAGTCTTAGATTCCTCCCTAACCCTGTTGCCATCTGTCTTTGACGTCAAGGGGGTCTGTGTATCCCCTTCGACCTAAGGCAGTTTCTTTTTGGGGGTCTTGGGCTCAAGCCCTTTTGATTCCCTCCACTTATGATTAGGAAGCCACTATTTTCCTTTCTTTTGCTTCTGTTCTTTGAGAAGTTTCCTACTCTGAGCCCCAGACAAGGCCTTAATCCTAATCTGGTCCAACTTCTTTGTTACAGTCCCACTTCTTGCTCAGGTGTAGACCCTGATTCAGAAGTAGGAGTGCACTACATCGGTCCTGATCCCGATGTCTGAGTATCTGAGGTCTCAGATTGCCCCTCAGATTCTTTTAAAATACTTTCTTTCTGTGTTCATCTTAGTCCCGCGAGATTTGGGGATTTATATGGTCCACACCACGGTGCAAGGCTACTTACTCAGGGAGGTCGCCCAGTATCCCTGAGGCTCCGTTCGAGACACATCCACCCATGTGCCACGCACCCCTCGGCACGGATCGCATCACATCTTGGGTTGGGAAAGGAATTGGGAAAGGACTGGGAGAGGATAAGGAAGACGGGACATTGTGGGACACTCTTAGTCAGATCCATCATCTGAGGCCTTTCCGGTAGTAGGTTCTCTACCTTCGGTATAGCCCTCAGCTTCACACAGATACGCAAGCCTCTCCATCCGCACGGACTGTGCTTCGTCAAGGTGGTGTCCTCCGGAGAGGCTCCGTTAACTTGCTCTCCTATTCTTTTATGTAGATCCGCCGTCCAATCTCCTATGATTATTGGAATATCATGCAGTTTTATACAGTGAATTATCCTTTCAGTATCTCATATCTTCATCTTATGCTTGTAATCTCGGCATTTGTACCTGAACTATTGTTGTTGGCGTTTGTTTGATGTTGACCCTAATAATTGCTCTATTACTAGACTTTACAGTTCCGATTCTCTGCCGTAACATCCTGTTCACAACGAATCCCATTTGCGATATTTTCTATAGTTGTTGTTATTTTCTTATATTGTTAGACCCGAAATTCTTATATTCTTTCTATTCATTGCACAGACTCCCACTTTATTCAGTCTGAACATGACATAGTTCATTATCTTTTAAAATTTTCAAGCTGTCGTACTACGTCCAGATTTCGGACATTCAACGTCATGACTCGTAGAATTTTATCGTGGTTTATTCAGTCTTTCTCTTACGGTCACCTCCATTTTGGCTGCTCCGCCCCCTCCCTGCCTACAATAAAGATCCGAATAGGAAACTAGTCAGGAATATCATTATACTTATTCAGTCACAGCCTCATACCCTGTGTCTTTAATGCAGTGGTTTATATTTGTTTCTGCAGCTTCATGCCATTGATCATAGCTGTTTTTCTCCTTATAATAGTTCCATACCTCAAGTAGAAAATTGCCCTGTACGTTCATCTGTTCCTCTTTACCCTTTGGCAAGACATGTGGGAGAGCAGAAGTGACTCATTATAGAGGAAGACTACTTTTAATTTTTATTCCTAATTTAAGCAATGGTTAGGTTCGAATTTAGTGTCAAATACACATTGATATTTAGTGAAATATGTTCTGTCGCTGTAAAATGATCTCTGAAAGTTGCAGTAATTCGTTCACAGCAGCTTAATGCGTCTACAGCCTCCAGTTGTTTTATGCAATTTCATAATTATCTCTACGGCAATGCCACCAGTGTAGTTTTCATCTGAAGCCCTTGTCAGGTATCAAAGCTTGTCAGGTATCAAATTACGTCGATACAACGATAGATCTCGTTATTTATTCACTATTTTTTAAAAAAAAGGTAAAGCAGTCAACAATCCGAAGATTGGTTTGAACACCACAGTGCTTTACTAGGCATGGTCCTGTTTGGAGGTGGTATGCCGTTGCCTTCCTCCGAACTTCGAACTGACTTACCCAGCCAGTTATTGGGGGACCTACAGTTTAACGTGGGTTCCGAACCACGGTGCTACTCGGTATTTTTCACATTAGCAGCAATCCCAGAGGTGAAAGAAGTGGAAAGTGACAAAAATCCTAGAACCTGGCGAGGATCGAACCCGCGACCTCTGGATTTGTAGTCTGCCACTCTACCACTGTTTTATGGAGCCGCACTATATTCATTATTTATAATATGGATATTAACTTCGGATGGAGTAAAAGGAAGGAATCAGTGAAAAAAAAAAAACATGTGTTTTTAAACTGCGCACCGTAAGTACATCTACATCTGTATCTACATCTACATAGATAATCTGCAAATCACATTTAAGTGCCTGGCAGAGAGTTCATTAACAACTTTCATAACCTTTCTCTACCGTTCCATTCTCTAATAGCGCGCGGGAAGAAAGAACACCTAAATCGTTCCGTTTCCGATCTGATTTCTCTTATTTTATTGGGATGGTCGTGTCTCCCCATGTTGGCGGGTGCTAGCAAAATATTTTCACATTCAGAAGTCGGTGATTTAAATTTCGCAAATAGAACTCGCAGCAACGAATAAATTCGTTCTTTTAATTTCCACCTCAAATTGTGCAACATTTCCATGACGCTTTCCTCCTGTAACGTGATAAAACAAAACGAGCTGACCTTTTAACCTTCTCAATGTCTTCCGTCAGTACCTCCTGGTGAGGGTCCCACAAGGGGCAACAGTACTCCAGGAGAGGACCCACAAGAGTGATGTAGGCAGTCTCTTTGGTGGAGCTGGTGCATCTTCGAAGCGTTCTGCCAATGAAACGTAACCTTTGGTTCGCCTTTCCCACAATATTTTCTATGTGTTCTCTCTAGTCTAAGTTGTTCGTAATTGTAACTCCTAGGTATTTGACAGAATTTACGACCTTAAGGTTTGACTGATTTATCGTGTAATTGCAGTTCAGCTGATTTCTTTTAGTGGTCATGTGTATTACTTCACACTTTTCATTATTTACTGTTAATTGCCAATTTTCTCACCATATAGAAATTTTGTCTAAATCGCTTTGCAGTTGCTTTTGACCCTCTGTTGACTTCACTAACCGATAAACGACAGCATCATCCGCGAACAGTCTAAGGGAGCTATTCAGATTATCTCCTAAATCGTTTATAAACACAAGGAAGAGTAGGGGACCTATAACGCTTCCTTGGGGAACGCCAGATATCACTTCTGTTTTACTCGATGACTTACCGTCAATTACTACGAACTGTATCCTTTCTGACAGGAATCGTGAATCCAATCGCACAATTGGGGCGATATTCCATAACCAAGCAATTTCATTAGAAGCGGCTTGGGAGGTACAGTGTCAAGGATGAAGTAACGGAAATCATATAATATCAAAATCCACTCAGCAAATATGACATACACGTTTGGACGCACTCGTCGATTTTGGTTCGTTTTTAGCGATCGTCATACTCCTAGATCTATTACCTGTCATGATATGTATCAGTAGTTCTGAATATTTGTTATTATCTAGCATCACATAATGGTAATATGATATTTTTTGTGTTTCAGTAATAAAGCTTTATTTATTAGCGAACTCAGTATTTCTCTGATGCTTACTTTGCTTCGACATCAGAACTGACAATTATGTATGTGATTTACTTTTTGGAAGGAAATCGGGATTGGAATGACATGGATGATCCAGAGGTGCAAATTCATCGTCCACAAAATTTATTTTACAATTCACACACATCAAGTAAGCTTCAGTGAAGCAGTAATTACACTGGTACTGGTACACAAGGTAAAGAAAGTGTTTTAGTGGTGAAGCCACGTGATTTTTAAATGTGAGAGAATTACACTCAGTAGCTCACAAATAGAGTAATTTACAACCACAAATGTCTCGGTAATGTACCTGTGGCTAAGGCACATACATCTCAAACAGCTGATTACTATTGATAGTAGTTAAGACAATCTTACTGGCTACAACCACTTGACTGCAGAGCAAATTCAAAAATAATTTATTTTTCTGGCGGCGAAGACAAAAAAATATTTGAAAAAAAAACAAAAAAAAACCGAAATTTAAGATATACACCAGGAAAGCTTCCATGAAGTCGCATAACACTTTATTTTAAGAATTCTTGAACAACTGATAGCTCTCATACAGGGAAAAATTACGAACAATTATACTCATGATCATATGTACCTTCAAAGACTGCATTGATCATGTCCTTCAAAATTGCTTTGTAGTTAGTAGCTCTTCTTCTTCCGAGGATGTTTTCCGACACCACCTTGAAACAGTTCCATGCTGTCTTTTCTTTGTCAGTTAAACATGCTTCAAAATTTGTATCTTTCTGAAGCTCCCTGATTTGTGGGCCCACAATTACACCTACCTTTATTTTTGCAGTTGAAAGACGAGGGAATCTGGTAGCTAGATATGCAAACCCACTGCCTGTTGGATCCATGGCCTTTACGAATTGACGAATTGTTTCATCAGGTCAAGTTTGATGTGAAGCGGTGGAAGTAACATGTATTTAGGTACTACCAGACTTTCATGTTGTACACTCTTTTCGTCAACTTTCCATATCCGCCTAGGCTATTTCTTTTTCAAGTATTGAGAATTTCAGTCTGGTCTACCCCACTCGCAGAGAAAACAGGCATACTTCGTGTAGCCTTGTTGCATTCCTAGAACCATAGAAATTACCTTGAAATCTGCACATATTTTCCATTTGTGTTCTTTGTATTTTGATGAATTTAGCATTCTTGGTACGAATTCGTAATTCACTTTGGTCAAGCTAGCGTAAGCTACTGGAACAGAGGGTATTTTATTTCCGTTCAGCGGGGGGGGGGGATCCAGGATGGCCTGCTCTGCTGAGGGGGCGGTGAAACAATTCTCATCGTCAGCTGAACTCTCGCTCAGTAGAAAGACTCTACTACTGGCCACCCCATTTTACCCCCCGTTCCCCCCGCCCAATCAAATAAAGGTATCTCAGTTTTGAAGACTCAGTGCAGTGATAGGACGCTAGCTTCGCATTCGGAAAAAAAAAAAAAAAAAAAAAAAAAAAAAAAAAGGCTGCTTCGGGGGGGGGGGGGGCGAACGACCCTTGCCCCCCATCCCCTCGCCCTCTTGGAGCCGCATGTTTCCGTTATGGAGCAAAACACCCTTCGGACTTTTTTGATGCATCTATGAAAAGTCTCCACGTCTATGAAATATAGGTGAAGTTCAGCACTTTCATTAGACCAGCAACATCATTACAAAATGTCAGTGCTTCGTCAGTTGCAAATTAGAAATAATGGCATGTTCTCTGTGTCTGAACACACTGATTTTAATACTTTAGTGGAGCAGATTATACTCTTGTAATCTTGAACCAAGCAGCTGCGCCTTTTGTTTACTTAGTCCTAGATCAAGTACTAATTCATTTAAATCTGACTGTGTTAACAAATGCGGGGATGACTCACTTGTGCAGTGATATAAAGGATCATCATCTGTGATTTCTTCACTACTACTTATTTCACTGTCACTCGGAATTTGACCTTGAGCTCTTCAAGGCACTGGACTGTTGTTCGGAATGCTGCACTGGCATTCTCGCTGAAAGCAGATCTGGATAAACAATGTGCCTGTTTTCTGTTTGTAAAACCCTGAATATTTGTTTGACAGAAATAACGATCAGTAACATGGTCCTTGGGCTCTCTCCACACCTTGGGCACAGTGAACAACGCCACATTCTCTTTACCTTTCCATCACTGAAATAGTTTGCAGAATCATGTAGCACAACAGAATGTGGAGCCCAATCTTTATCTTAATCTCCTACCTCTACTCCAAAGTAATGTTGTATTCTTTCTTCACGACTGTTGAAATTTTCTACTTATTTCTAACAAAGGTGAACTTCCCATAGGTGTAGCAGAAGTTGACTGGCATATATCGACATCCACGACGACGTGGCATTTCTGGATATTTAAAAGTACCTCTTCAGTAATACAACTGTACTACATTAAGAGTGAGAAACTAGATAAAAGCTAATGAGTAAAAACAAGTAATCATTTCACCTACAGCACCAGGCTCAATCAGTTTAAACACAGGAACTAAAGCCGACCGCGGTGGCCGAGGTGACTGAGGCGCTCCAGTCACGGTCAGCACGGCCACTACGGTCGGGGGTTCGAATCCCCCCTCGGGCATGGATATTTGTGCCGTCCTAGTTCGTAAGTAGTTCATAAGTACTTTGTAAGTTTAGGGACTGATGACCCCGTAGTTAAGTCCCATAAGCTTAACAAACATTTGAACAGGAACTAAAAAACTCAACCGTGCTCAGAAATGTGACACAGACGATTACTTGTCATCCAAAACAGCCACTCGTTAAGACTGACACAAATTGCGGCTAACACCATTGTTGTAAACTCGATGCACCTGCCTCTGGGAGGCGTCAAGCTTTACTGCAGAGGCAGCAATCGACTGTCGTCGTTCGAGTTAATGAGCTGTTGCAGGTGGTCTTAATGACATAGGGGATAACCTAATGAGGTTTAATTCTTCCCACCTGCTGTTGAACAAGAAAGTATGACGTTCTGTCACTACTGTATCCGACAACATACCCGTATTTCTCTATAACGTCCCTGTGTTTGCCATAAATTGTGAATATACATACGTATGCATACATATAGCATAAAAAGTATCCACGACGACGATATGTTGCTTACACATTTGAATTTCCTATGGTAAACTGGTCTAGAAGCACACACTTTAATATCCGAAATAGAACCCATGTAGAACACCTGTAATCTAGGAAAATATGGGGGGGGGGGGGACAGTGGCGGCGCTAGGCGTCGGCGACGTCGGCCACCGCCGACGGCCTTGCGCCTGTGGGGGCCTCGCAAAACATTGTTAAAATTTTAGCTTTTTTTATATTTGTTGTTTATCGGCGCTTTTCAACTGTAGGTTATGTAGCGACGACCTACATCTAACTTAACCGAAGAACGAACATCCGTACTCGAGGGTGAGATTCGACCTCCGACGAGAGCGATCTCGCTCACCGCGGTATGACGCCTTAGTGCGCTCAGCCAGCGGTGGAGTAGCCGAGCGGTCTAAAGCGTCTCGCTGCGTAGCGCGCGGTTGCTCGCCGTGGAGGTTCGAGTCCTCCCTGGGGCATGGGTGTGTTGTGTGTTGTCCTTTGGTTAGTTTACCTATGTTTAAGTAGTTTGTACGCTACGGACTAATGACCACACAGTTTGGTCCGATAGATTTATAAACATTTTAACATTTGAGCCATTCCCGGCCGGCAGCTATTAAATTGTCCATATTTATTTCCGTATGAGTGCAGCAGTGATGCAATTTTTAGTTAAATACTTGCAAAACAACTTCTTCAGTACATTTTAGAAAACAATTTAGAAGAAGTATATCATAATCTTTATATAACAATCAGAATGATGCTCACAGTTCCAGTCAGTACAGCTTAGGCCGAGAGAAACTTCACAAAGTTAAAACTGATTAAGACTTACTTGAGAAGCACAAAGACCCAAGAAAGACTATCTGCGTTGTCAATACTATCAACTGAAGCCGAAATTGCAGCTAGTATCAATTAAGATGTGATCTTAAAAAAAATTCTGTGAGGCGAAAAGCCGAAATGTTTCTATATTTTGATTTGTTTGTTTATTGTATTTTTTATTCAATTAATACTTGTATATTATACTAATAAAATTATATAGTATAATGATTATTGGTGTATAATTCATCTATTTTATTTAACATTCTCCTCCTTACTGAAAAAATGAAACGGGCCTCGCAAAGACGAGTTCGCCGACGCCCAGTTTTCGTCTAGCGCCGCCACTGAATAGGAAATACTAGAGGTGGATTACCAACATACGATCAATCAAGATTAAACAACCAGAAATAAAATACCATCCACTGACCCCAAAAAATCATCTGACTTATGGCCGGGCCAGGAATTTCGCATGTATTCAGGTATAACTTAATAAAACGAAACAATAATGCAAGGTGGCAACTAACAGGGACCACAATTACGATTAAACAAAAGACAAAAGCTTAACAAAAATAACAATGACTAAAGAATACCAGAACTATAATAATTTATCAATTTTTGTTGGATTGTTGAGCTCAGTGGCTGTGGATTACATTTATTAAGTACTCTAATTTTATTAAGCACAATGGAAAAATAAAGCGATCATCAAACAGTTTCTGGCAAATAAAGGGGGCGGTGCAACTTGAACATCCACCATACTCGCTGGATCTGAATCTGCCAGAAGTTTTCCTATTCCCTCGACTCAAACTAACTTTGAAAGGAAAGACGACATATTCGTAACATCCAACGAAACGTGACGAGGCTTTTGAACATCATCCAAAGGGAAGCCTTCGTGCAGTTTCCAGGACGTGTATCACAGAGCTCAGTGGTGCATAGTTATGGGAGGTGACTATTTCGGACAGTAAGGTAGCTGCATTTCGTAATTCATCTACGTCAATGTTACAGGACTATTCATCGAACTTTATTGTCAGAGTTTGTATATATTCGGCCAAATGCCCCTCTGGTGTATACATCCGTGGTCCACTAGTGATCGAGAAACAGAGATCGTACGATGTAAGCTTTCATGGCCAGCGTTGTTTTCGCTTAAAACTTCCGGACTGACAGGTCGTTGTCGAATAGTAAAACTTTCCACTAAAGTTTCGTCTTCAGCTGCAGAAGACATCACCGGCGGTAAAACAGCGAACTGCGAATTTCAGGGCTGACAGGCCGCGGTCGAAGAGTAAGACTTTCCTATTTCGCCGCTTTATCTCCGATGATGTCTACCGCAGCCGAAGACGAAACGTTAGGACAAAGTTTTACAATTCGACAACGGCCTGTCAGCCGGGAAATTTTAAGTGAAGTGAAAGATAGGAAGTTACAGTACACGGTTTCTATCAAAGCATGAATTCTGGATGTCATTTTCCGTTTCCTCGATTTAGCTGCAGTGCAAACCTCTGTGAAACACAGTGTGGGCAGCCGCAAAACGCGCGTACATTCTGCGCTGCCTCGCTCTTTCCACAGTCCAGACGAATGCAATCATTCGCTGCAAAGGAAAGGCGTTTAGAAATAAAAGTACATTTCTGGTAGAAGTGGACTGTATTTGTGAGAATCGCTACATTTTGAGGCAGAAACACATGCGTCCGAACAGGTTGGCGGTCACCGGCCGAGTCCCCCCACCGGCCCAGTGCCGGCCGTTTCATTGTGCGAGGGCCGGGCAGGAGCAGGTAGTTCTAGCGGCCACCCTTACCTGCAGACACAGCGTGCGGTCGCCGCTGCGCCCTTGTGGCGCCTCGCACCGGTACCGAACATTCCGCCCACCTAATTTGTATAAATTACACTAATACATACACAAATCACAAAAAGTACAAGGTAGATAACACAAACAAAACAAATAAATGGTTGAGGAACTCAGGTCCGATGTACATGAAAGAAACACAAGTTCAATTAGTTGTTGAATGGTTATGAGCACTAAAGTTTACGTTTCCTGTGGAACAACACAAGTCTTCGACAGCGATCGTCTATAGGTTCCTGTTGCTGTGCGCACTGAAACCACTCGCACGAAACTGTCAGGACCAGACTGCCACACGAGAGGTGGCGAGTTGTCTTCCTCCAGGAGAAACAACGTGCCTGGCTGCAGACTGTCTTTCGCTGACGTCCATTTAGTTCTCTGCTGCAGCTGTGACAAGTAGTCGCGTGACTAGCGTTTCCACACGTGCTGCTTACACTGCTGGATGAGCTGCCATCTCGACAGCCTGGATGATGGTTCCGGAAGCAAGCCTGGCTCTAGGACTGTTGTCAAGGGTTCACCGATAAGGAAATGGCCAGGAGTAAGGTACGAAAAATCATCAGGAAGAATTTAATCACGCTTCCATTTGAGTTAGAGGTGTCTATAGTTCTTCAAACGTTTGCACTTGGTTTCCCACCACTCTATTTAGATGCGTTTTTATGGATTTTACACCTGCTTCCCATAATCCACCAACATGTGGCGCATGAGGAGGGATAAAATGCCACTGTACCCCATTTTGTGATGCACAGCTCTCGATTTGTGTTACATAGGACTGAGTGCTGAACAATTTGTGGAGTTCATGCAGATCATTCCTTGCTCCCACGAACGCCTTTCCATTGTCACTGTACAAGTTTGCACAGACACCTCGTCGTAAAATAAATCTTCGGAGAGCAGCAATGAACGCTTGAGAGGACAGATAAGTGACAAGCTCCATGTGTACTGCCTTTGTTGCCATGCAAACAACAAGTCAATGTAGACCTTTGCCTTCGTTTTACATCTCTTTCCACCATATTCAATCTCTCAATTAAGAAAGGTAATTTGATACAAGAACTGAAGGTAGTTTTCCCATAAAATGGGTTGCAGTAGCAGCCTTCAATCGGTAACAAGGGAGACACTTGTGAATCATGATGACTGATGACTGAGCTTCCTGTTTGAATCCAGTACCTTGGTCTGAAACTTGCTAATAGGAGTTATGATCCTGGATGCTCGCCTATGACAACTTAGTTACATGGTGCTTAGGAGCCGGAATCATGGGATGCCTTTAAATGTATGAAGCATTTGACTGTTCCAACCTGCCGCCCACCCTTAACAACTGTTCTTCGTCTAAAAACAGATGAAGTGAGATCACTTTGCTTTTCTTGGGGATCGTTCGACCATGTAGTAACTCTACGATCTCCTTGCAATACTTGCAGTCCAGCGTGGTTGTTTTTCTTTGGTAGTCTCGCCACGTATCTACCGTTAGCATTCCTTTGTATGGTTCTTTCAAAATACTCCTCACACAAACGCTCTTCTTTCGTTCGCACAGAAACATTCATTTCTTCTTGCTGACTGAACCTTTCAACCTGAGTGTTAAAGTGATTATTGCGTGTGAGGCATGACAGTACATTTCGTGCCTTGGACTTCAAAGACAGAGGTGGTATTTTGCCTGAAACAATCCAGCCGAACGATGTCTCCTGCAATGTTGGATGATTCTTCCTCTTCAGCTGGCCTGGCTTCAGTGCGTCAAAAAAGATCGATGCTCCAAGCAGTAGATCAATCTTACCAGGTTTATGGAAGGCTGGATCGGCTAGCTTTAGGTGCCTAGGAAGCTGCCATGAGGAAATTTCAAAGGATGCTGATGGAAGTGTCCCTGTTATACGTGGAAGTAATGCGCAGACGGCATTTGTGCTGTAGTTACCAACTCTTGAGGAAATATTCACCTCACAAACATGCGACGATTCTACCGTTTGAACATCACTGATTCCACTTATTGGTATCGGACGCCGACTGAGCTGTAGGCCCATCCTATCTGCCAGGCTAGAAGATATGAAGTTCATCTGTGATGCGCTGTCAAGCAGTGCTCTGCATTGGTGTACCTTCCCTTTATTGTCCGCGATGTCTACAAGGACAGTTGATAACAGTACTTCTGTAAGTTGCTGATTTCTCTTCACGGCGCAGTATGTCTGCTGTCCTGGTACACACGTTTCTTGCTCTCTATCGCCACTACCACTGACTCGTTCCTTGTGCAGCAACGTGTTGTGGCGCTTTTTACAAATGCGGCAACTCCCAGCACGGCATTCCCTTTGCCTATGATCCGTGTGCAGGCAGTTGAAACAAAGCTTTTTACTGCTCACAAAGTCTAGTCTGCTTACAATATCGCTCTCTTTGAATTTGGGACACTTATTTAGTAAGTGAGCTGCGCCACAGAATACACAGTTGGATGGTGTTGAGAGGAAGGTTCGTTGCAAATTGTAACCTTCTGTTTTAGTACGCTTGGCGGGCGGTTGGTGGCAATGCTGTAACATTCTGTCTGAATGAATTAGTTCTAACGTCTGACAGCTGCTCTCCAAAAATGCCACCAAATCTTTCAGACGAGGAAAAGTGGTGTTAACTGTTTTAGATTCCCACTGTTTTCTGAGATTCACGCTAATGTGATCCAACAAAATGTGTGAAAGTAACACCTCATGCAGGGGAATGCCGACCTTCAGAACCTCAATTGCGTTCAAATTTGTCATCAGCTGGTTAATTAACAAACGTAAGTCCTTAGCAGATTCCGTTTTGATGCTTGGCAGGTTCAGAAGTTCTTTAACATGCAAATCTACAATTAACTTTGGATTATTGTATCTATGCACAATCAAATCCCATGCAATTTTAAAGTTGCTCTCTGTAACTGGCAAGGTTTCTATCAACTTATGTGGTTCACCAGACACACAAGACAACAAGTAGTAATATCGCTGGACATCAGTTAAGGCGTCATTGCTAATAATTAGTGCCTTAAACGTATCAAAGAAGTGCATGAACTCTGCAACATTACCATTAAATGTTGGCAATGAAATTGCAGGGAGCTTTATTTCAGGTGCATTGTATGAAGTAGACGAATGAGGAGGTGCCACAACATTCGTCTGCAGTAATGTAGTTATTTTTGACTCTACATCTAGGCACAAGTCTTCAAACGACTCTCTGTCAGCATCATGGGATTCTTCCAGATCGTTAATTTCTAACTGAGTTTGTATATCGTGATATTCATTTTTGCTTGTGGTTAGCAATGACTGCCTTACTCTAACGTCATTGAGATTGGATCCGTCCTGAAAGTTATTGAGAAATGTTGAAATTCTAGTCACTCGTGACTTGATGACTGCTCTTTTCTTAACTAGGCTACGTTTCTCGACAGGATCCATGACAGGATATTAGTGCACGGGATAGAAGATTAAGGAAAGAGAGCCAGGCTGCTTGCAGAGCAGAGCGACGGTACCTTGTGATGGGCCGAGTGGACCGCAGCTGCTGGAGGAGTCGGCGGCGGGCGGCGCGGCTCGCTGGCGTGTTGTGCCACAGTCTAACATATACAGTCGCGACACTACCGTTGATTTTTGTTATACTAGGCGACTGCAGCGCTCCTTGCGGACGTAAAGCCACGTTGCTCTGTATCGTTTACGATACGTGTGTTTGTTGTGTGTTTTGGTGTACGAAATGGTTTTTACGAAGGGAAGCGTGTGTAGTGCAATAAATTGCAGCAACAAAAACTAGAATACGTCATATTTATTATTCTTTAGGTTTTCTATAGAACCTGAGAGGTATGTGACATAAAGTTTCGGTAATTCTTATTTACAATTATGTTGTGAGCAACATACTCATATTGAAGATTATTTCTTTTTAGCATCAAGAAATGGCTTATAAATAGCAGGCGACAGGATCTTTTGAATAAAGTTGCCGCGTATTTACGTGATAATGTGAAGTTCTGCTCGCTACACTTAGATGCAAACCAGTTCATGAATGATGAACGGAAGAAGCTGGTGTGGAATGCTGTGTCTAGATTGTTCGATGTTCCAAACAAACCACCGAAACTTGGAATAAAGAGGAAACTACCGCAAAGACGTGATAATGTAAAGGCGGAAGAAATTAAACTGTGTCCTGAAACAAGTATTACGACTGTAGTTGCTGCTACATCAAAACTAGAAACATTTTTGTCTGGGCATTCGGAAGTAATTCACTATAGAGGCAAATGTATAAGAAATGTATGGGAAAGAAGTGTTCATTGCTACCGTTATTAATGTTTGAAAGGTTAAATGTTTTCTGTTTTATCTAATGGAAACCACAGTCTAATATATAAACCTGTTTATCTGAAACCACAGAGGCGTCTTATTTTACAGACGGTTGTCGCCCCGCCCCCTCCCACTCCTCCCTCATCTTCGAACCATATGATGACAGACTGTGATAATGACTGAGGATCATTCATATAACATGACATTTAGACTGTCGTATAATCGACGTAATATTATCTTAAAATATATAATTGAAATAATCTCATAGCAAAATTGTATTAGATGAAAGTTTCATAACTAAAAAGCAGGGAAAAACATTGTTTCGCACCTTTTAACACCGGTAAGACCAATTACATGCTTCTCATGTGCGAAATACTATGTTTACCATCAAAGTAAGGTGCAATGTCTGAAGAATTTCGTCATAAATATGTTGCAGTTAGCGTCAGTTTATTCACGAGTTTTTACTAAATTTACATTTGTTGATAATTAACTGTCCCTTAGAAGTTCTATTATAGGCTTGTCTGCACAAAATTCTATGTTTGTCTATCACTACCAGCAAGGTAAGCTGCAAGCAATTTCTAAAGAATTATTTCGTAACATATTGCACAATTGCAGTCTGTTTCCGATCACAAGGAGTTTTTGCTCGGTTTACGTTTCTTTTACACTCAGTCATGTGTCAAGATACTTAAATACAGCTTGAAATGCAACAACATATACAATATTTAGAAAATCACAGAAATGTAATTACAAGCGGGCATTATTAATGTGTCGTATACGGCGTTAAGGGACAGCCGGCTTTACGACCGCTTGGAGCGCTAGTGTCGCTCCAAGTGTCCGACGGTAACAGCTTTCACAGCAGTGAGTGTCGCGACTGTATTTATTAGACTGTGGTTGTGCTGCGGGAACGGCTGGGCTGGGCTGCTTCACGGCGTCTGCTGGTTGAGATGCACTTCACAACACGATCGACACGATTCGCGCGTATTCTGTACTGCGGACGGCTTTACTACGGGCATAGAGCACAGTTAGTGCACTGGAGGCACTCGTAATTCATGTTACTCTCGGAGATCAATATACAAAGCCACGAAACCGGATACTCTTAGCTCGCGGTATGTACAGTCAAACGTCGGAATGGTTCTATCCGGCCCGGAGGACCAAATGTGGGCAGCCGCAAAACGCGCGTACATTCTGCGCTGCCTCGCTCTTTTCACAGTCCAGACGAATGCAATCATTCGCTGCAAAGGAAAGGCGTTTAGAAATAAAAGTACATTTCTGGTAGAAGTGGACTGTATTTGTGAGAATCGCTACATTTTGAGGCAGAAACACATGCGTCCGAACAGGTTGGCGGTCACCGGCCGAGTCCCCCCACCGGCCCAGTGCCGGCCGTTTCATTGTGCGAGGGCTGGGCAGGAGCAGGTAGTTCTAGCGGCCACCCTTACCTGCAGACACAGCGTGCGGTCGCCGCTGCGCCCTTGTGGCGCCTCGCACCGGTACCTACCGAACACACAGAAATCCGCCAAATAAAACAGAATTTCACAAAAATACACCAAGGAGTTTATGAAATTTCGAGTGTAAATGGCAACAGGTACATAAGCTGGTGCGAGAAATAATGTTACGTTCTCCTGCCCCCATTCCTTACTGTGGCAAGAGATTTGGTGGTTATGATCACTTTCCATTCTCCTGGAATGCGTAGATTAATTTAATCCAATATTGTGATTTTTAATGACTGTTTTCCAGAGCATATTTTAAAGGATTTTCACTGGGCGACATTGGAAGGATGATCCGGGGCTTCCGAGGGCCCACCCCCGGAAAAATTTCAAGATATTGATGCCTAAAACCGTATTTTGAAGCCTTGTTTTTATTAAAATCAAAGCTGCTTAATTTTTCCTTAATATATTTTTATTCATATATGTTTTTAATGATAAATAAAAATGTTTGTGGAACAATACTAAATTTGGACTTTCAAGAAATCATTTATGTCTCCTAATTTTGTTAAACAATCTTTCAATTGTTTTTGTCGTCTTTTAGTTGTTAAGTAGGTAAATAGAATGCAGTATCTGTTATAAGCTCACTTTAATTTGATATGACTATTAAATGAAAATAGTATTAAATTAAACTAATATCAGTACTATGATTACTTAAAATAGCTTCCTGTGCACTTTCTGTAAAAGTTAATAAATCATTATTTGTCTTAAAGGCTCATATTACGTTATGGTTTTTCAATTTGTATTTTTGCTCTAGAGAATTCTGTACACCAACGGGAAACAAACACAATTACAATTGTAAGCTATCTAAGAAAACTACTTAATTGTGAAGAAAATGAGATACTGGTGCTAAAAACGTCTTTAAAGAACGTAAAGTTGTATTGTAAAAGTTTTCTTTCGATGAGTATTGAACAGTAATTTTATACCTTCACTTGTAAGATTGTAGGTAAAAACAATTCTTTTGCCGTTTTTATAAATGTTTTAGTGCACACAAGAAACAATTTTCAAGAAATATTTTAAAATAGGCGTACAACAAAATTTTAAAGGATAATGAAATTACTGGGTTTACAAAATATTTTATAAAAAAGTTACAAAGTCCCTAACTAAAACAATCGAAGAACATCAAATTTAAAGGTTACTGTAATTTGCAAAAAACATTTTTACAAACTCTTGGTCTTGATACAGTTCAAAATCGGGCAGCTTCCTTCTTCTCTCTTTCTTCTCTAGGAACTTCACCACGGATGGCCTTGGGTCGAAAAAGGCTGTCCCAACACCGTTGAGAGCGATGCGCATTCTAGAGTTGAGAGCTTCTCGTGACAGGCCAGATCGTTTGTTTGATTTTAAAGTAGTCTGTAGTGACACTGCTCTTTCAGGACCTGCCCTGTGCGGCGTCAGAGAAATATACGACTGTAGCAACTTTCTTAGGATCGAGTGAGGTTGAGATACTTTGAAAAAGTGTTAGAGCTTTCCATTAGATGATGTCATACTAGACGGAGCAGGGAGTTTTTCTGCTGCAAACAACCCTACAACGTCATCAGTAAAATCTGATACGTTATCTCTACCAAACAGGCCTCCAACGTCTGCACGAACTGCGTTCGCAAGCTCAATAGGATTTTTAGAATTTAATAATCTATTAATCACACTGCAGATTTCCTTCTGGTCTTCGGGAAGCCGTTGTAAGGTAAACTCTTTGCAGCTCATTACAACCTCTCTTCTCGCTGCAGGGCAGTGTCGCTTTGTTGAAACAAATCGGCTTAGTTGACGTCTTCTAGGAAGATCTTCAGTATCTAATTCGACACTTTCAAGTTCTCTTGCACCTTCTCTTTCCAACTTTTCTTCTTATCCACCAGGACAACAGTCTTCTTCCATCAAAGATAATGAATCAACAAATATTTTTTAGATACTTCAATATCAAGGATTGTAATAAATGACCTCTGAAAATCTTTTTGCAGTTTTTCACAAATGTTTGTATAGCTTACGGGACTTAACTACGGGGTCATACTAAACTTACAAACTACTTACAAACTAGCTAACACTAAGGACGGCACAAATATCCATGCCCGAGGGGGATTCGAACCCCCGACCGTAGTGGCCGTGCAGACCGTGACTGGAGCGCCTCAGTCCCCTCGGCCACCGCGGCCGGCTGCAGTTTTTCCAGACGTTTCAGAAGATCTAGCATAAGACTGGTAAGTCGCTGTTGTTCGCCACCTGCCTCTCACAAACGTAGAAAGCCACGTGCTGAACCTTTTTCAACTTTTGAGGAATCAGTTTTTCCAAGAACATTACTCTAATATTGTTGCATTAATGAAAGGTTGTTCCAAATTGCTTTGGCTGAATTGTTGATGTGTTCTACTAACTTTACATCAAAGTGTGCTGAAAAGCGGTAGACAGTTTTCTTGGTTAACTCATCCAGCTCTTCAAGTTCTTCAAAGCGTAAAGCCGATGCCCTATAAAACGTTCCCACGGCTTTTAAATGTCTTCCAGTGCTGAACTTCAATGACTGCTGATTCTAAGACTGATGTGGCTAGGTCAGATCGATGAGCCACACACCAAATACAAAGTAAGTCTATTCCTAAGTTTCATTCGAACCATAGACCACTGAATTTGGCTGTATTAGCTCTCTCTCCATCTGTAGTCAATCATGTCAACTTATCTTTTGCTGTAATACCAGGGTCTAAATTTTCCGATAAAACTTTGACCGATTCCATAAGACCTTCTGCCCCTCGCAGACTCGATTTGCTTTCACTTAGAAACACATATTTCATCTCGTTATCTTCTGTTATGAACCGTGCAGTAATGAACTTGTTCTCAATTCCGTATTTGTCTACGGAGCAATCAACCTGAATGGAAAAACATTCAGAGTTTTTTAGCTGTGTGACCACACCTTCCATTATCATTTCCCCTACAACACCAAGCATCTCGCGATACATTACATGGTTTCTGTACTGCAATAAAGCTGGAGAAGGAGTGAGAGGAGAAAACTCGGATTCCAAACCATTGTCTTTGTATGACGAAATTTGGGTGTCACTGTGAATCTTTGTTAGTGATCGTGACGGCCAAGAATGAGCAGAAAGAGTCATTGTACGACTGTCATACACATCCAATGCTAGTTATATCAGTAGTGTTATTTTCTCTTAAATGCAAGACAAGGGTTTTAACCCAAGGGTGCTTATCAGGTTGTGCTATCCATTTTTCTTCCATTTCATTAAGGCTGACAGCAGCTTTGTGAGCTTCCCTGCTAAAATGATCAATAATTCTTTCCAATTCCATTTTTCGTCACATCTGACGCCATCAGCAATGGGCAAAGACCATTTTTTGAAAATTTCAGTGCTTCTTGAATATGTTTAGAGCAAATTTCACATTTTACACCAGAACGCTTGTTTCCCAGTTTTACTTTTGCAAGAAAGTCGTAAGTTTTTAACAGCCAAGACGAATCTAACATGTTACCCTTATACCATTCAACATATTTTATTATTATTATTATTATTTTAGATCTTGACTCTTAGGTAGAGTATTATCATAATTGGAAGATTCAGTTTCTTGAAATTCAATTTGTGTATTTGAACTACTGTAACCTGGTTTATTATCGTCACTTGAGATATTGATTGGGCTTGCAATTTCATCTTCTTTAATTCCCGATCGTTGTTTGGGCGTTTTTTTTATTCAACACAAAAGAAATCCGTTATTGTTGTTCTCTTAGCCATGGCGTGTGTTCGTATATTTATCAACTGAAGCCATTGAAAAGTTAGTAGCGTGACATACACCTAAAGCAAAAAAAGTTAATAGTATTTTGTGGAGTGTTGGTTTTAAAAATAAATTTTTATAGCTAAAATTAGGAGAGAAGATTTTTGTTACGAAAGCACTAACAAAACATCAAAAGGGTCTGCTGCAAGACTCCAATTTCGAAACAATTTTTTATAATTTATATTTATGATATATTTATATGAGGCGCGTCCAGAAAGTAAGTTCCGTTTCAATTTATCTCCGCTGCAGCGCTGCGATTGCAGTTGTTATTTGGATGTTTTAGGGGGACAAAACTACGGAGGTCATCAGTCCCCCGATTGCAGTTCCGCACATGCGCTGTAGACGATGTGTATCAAGGAGAAGAACGTGCGCCATTTGGAGATCGCTGTCAGTTACGTAAGCTTTATTGGGCTTGTTTGAAATGTCAGCTTTGATTGCAAATCCCGCCGCCTGTGAAATCAGGTCGGTGATTCGGTTACTGAATGCGAGGAAAGTGAAACCAAGTGAAATTTATTGGCAAATTTGCGATGTTTACGGACCAAATGCGATGGTGAGAAGATGGGTCCGACAGTTAAATGGCGGGCGTAGTGATGTGCACGATGAAGAACGAAGTGAGCGTCCACCTTTGGTTACAGAAGAACTGGTTCACGCGATTGATGACAAGATCCAGGAAACCCGTAGGTTTACAATTAGAGCTCTCGCTATGGACTTCCCCCAAATTTCACGATCACTGATGCATGAAATTGTTACCAAACAACTGAAATTCCGTAAACTTTGCTCACGTTGGGTACCAATGACTCTCACTGAGCAACACAAAACACAACGGATGGGTAGTGCACTTGAGTTTTTGACCCGTTATGCTGAAAGCGGTGAAGAATTTCGGAGACGGATAGTCACAGGAGATGAAATGTGGGTATCTTACGACACCCCGGAGAGTAAGCGGCAATCAATGGAATGGAGGCACACTTCATCCCCACCAAAGGTAAAGCCGAAGCAAATCATGACACCTCGGAAAATGATGTGCACGGTATTCTGGGACTGGAAAGGCATCCAACTCATTGATTTCTTATCGCGTGATCAAACAATCAAAGCAGATGCTTATTGCGAGACACTTCGGAAATTGCGCCATGGAATTCAGAATAAGCGCTGTGTACTGCTGTCAAAAGGTGTTGTTTTACTTCACGACAACGCACGACCACACACTGCAAATGTGACGAAAAACCCCCTACAGGGATTTAGCTGGGAGGTGTTTGACCATCCTGCGTACAGCCCTGACCTTGCTCCTAGCGACTTTCATCTGTTCTTACATCTCAAGTCTTTCCTTAGTGGTCATCACTTCACCAATGTCGATGAGCTTAAAGAAACTGTTTCCAACTGGTTGAAGACACAGGCGGCAGATTTCTATGAAGAAGATATACAAAACCTGGTGCCACGCTATGACAAATGCCTGCAAAATTTCGGCAGTTTTCTGGAAAAGTAGTTTAAGAGTTGTAGTATTTTGTGCAATAAAAATTTCTTCTGTATCTGTGCACAATTTCATTTTATTGCCAAACGGAACTTACTTTCTGGACGCGCCTCGTTTATACAGTAAAAATTGCTCAAAGCGGAACGTGTATAATTCGGAAATCTCCTCAGTCCGTACAAGCATTTCAGTCCCGACGCATTCAATACAAAAAATCAGAACGTGCCTAACATAGATGTCAGTAAGCTTCCAGTCACAAATGTTCAAATGTCTGTAAATCTATCGGACCAAACTGCGTGGTCATCAGTCCGAAGCTTACAAACTACTTAAACTAAGGTAAATTAACCTAAGGACAACACACACACACACACACACACACACACACACACACACACACACACACACACACACACACATGCCCTAGGGAGGACTCGAACCTCCGACGGCGAGCACAAGTCACATGGCAATAATAAGGCATGGATAGTGAGTGGTCTTATGGAAGAATGGCTAGGCTCTTTCAATGCAGAAATGAACAAAGGAAATCGCCAAGTTATCATATTTCTTGACAATGCAACGTGTCACTCGAATGTGAAGTTGTGAAACGTTAAACTGCTTTGGTTCCAGCCAGGTTCAACCAGCCTCACACAACCAATCGACCAAGGGGTAATTTACACATTCAAGTCTCATTATAGACGATTAATCCTGCAATCACTCATTCTTAGTGTCGGAAAAGCCGAAAATGCGATTGCTCTTGCACGGTCAGTTTCTGTCCTGGATGCAGTAAATTGGATTGGCTAGGCAGTGAAGGAAATAAAGCCAAGAGCTTCAATAAGGCGGGTTTTGGTGGTTAAGAACAAGACGCTACTGTAACCATCGAAGCAGCAGCAATAGCTGAATTAATTAAAATGCGATAGATTTCGTGCACCGCAGATGACTGTGTTCGAAGTGATGACTTACTGTCAACTCATCCCACTTTCAGTTCAGCAACAGATTTAATAGAAATCCGCAATTCAGAGGATGATCAGGAAGAAAGAAAAGAAGAAGATGAGGAGCAAAATGATGTGCCTAGAAAAATTAATACGCCTGAAGAAGCCATTGCATGCATAAACGATGTTATGCAGTATGCAGTACACACAAATCTCCAAATTTGTTAGAACTATAGTATAGTGCCACCCAGTCTGTGGCACGCTGCACTTCCGTGTCAAACACTGGCAACTGAGCTGCTAGCCGTCAGAGTGTATCTATCTTACCTCGCCCCCATGCAACACACACACACACACACAGCCTTGAATAAACACAGGATACGTTTTAGAATACCTAGTATGCATTTAAAATTTCTTTGTCCTTTTCTGAAGTGTTTTTCGCTTACACCAATAAGCATATTAACTTGCCGATAAAGCTCTGCATTCCATTTCACCCTTTTGCTGTCGTCGGAGAAACGTATTTGTGCAACTATAAAACATTTTGATGACAGATTGCTTACCACCACGTGTACTTTCGGTTTTTATTTTGCGCCAGATGACCGTTTTAGTCCGTTTTAACGAAAGAACACGGCAACGAGGATTTATTCTACATTGCAGAGCAACATCAAATCATTTCAGTGCTGCTTCTCTCTGCACATTTAGATATAGGCCTCCTTCTGGAAAAGCAAGGAACACAAAAAGAGAAAGATTTTACTCAAAAGTAAAAGAAAAACTGTCGAAATATTGGCGTATCTTGCTGACTTTTTTAGTGAAATTAAGTCCGAGTATTTCATTTCAAGAAAATAGCACTAATATTTTGACAGTGCAGGATAAAATTTCAAGTTTCGTCCGTAAACTGGAACTTTACCAACGCAGGGTACAAGCAACAGTTCTATCGATGTTTAAGCAACTGTGTGATCAATGCCGGCCGCGGTGGCCGAGGGGATTGAGGCGCTCCAGTCACGGTCCGCGCGGCCACTACGGTCGGGGGTTCGAATCCCCCCTCGGTCATGGATATTTGTGCCGTCCTTAGTTGTAAGTAGTTCATAAGTAGTTTGTAAGTTTAGGGACTGATGACCCCGTAGTTAAGACCCATAGACTCTACAAACATTACCACTTACCCACGATTTCATTGTTTAGTGATGTGCTGGAAGGTCTAGGACTGTCGTCACCATTAGTTACTTGACGGTCTCCTTTGTAACGCTTATACTACTATCCAATGTTTTACTTTTAACAAATCGATAAAAACCAATATTTAGTGTGTTTCAAACTGTAATGAAGTGCATTCTTTCTTATAACAAAATTTAACGCGTATTCTCTATGTTTATACAAAATAAATAATCACCGAC
Organism: Locusta migratoria; assembly: GCA_026315105.1. Taxonomy (NCBI): domain Eukaryota; kingdom Metazoa; phylum Arthropoda; class Insecta; order Orthoptera; family Acrididae; genus Locusta; species Locusta migratoria. The sequence goes on along the minus strand of CM048747.1, from coordinate 327,402,515 downwards.
AATACTAAGATAAGTCAAGAGTTTTTGACAGCTCACAACGTACTGAATGTTCGATAACACTGGAAAGATACTTTTACAGACATGTTTATTAACAATTAAAAAATCTTGCAAATTAATTTAATGCAACAAAAAAATGTTCAAATGTTTGTACAGCTTATGGGACATATCTACGGGGTCATCAGTCCCTAAACTTACAAACTACTTATGAACTAGCTAATCCTAAGGACGGCACAAATATCCATGCCCGAGAGGGATTCGAACCCTCGACCGTAGTGGCTGTGCAGACCGTGACTGGAGCGCCTCAGTCCCCTCGGCCACCGCGGCCGCTAATGCAACAAAAGAGAAAACAAAATCGCTGTTACTTTCATAACACATCGAATATTAATTTCCACATTTAAGGTCTTGGTCATGTGGATGGCCTTGTTGCCTGACTGGCGACATTGCAGTCTGGTAGAGGCGCACAATCGCAGACTGACGTTCGTGCTGGCAATTTAAAAGCTGACACGTGTGATACCGGAATACAAAATGAAGAATCTTAAATGAAGACAGGAAGGCAAAGTTCCTCTAAGAAGAAGAAGAAGAAGAAGAAGTAGAAGAAGAACAGACTTATGCACTTGCCGGCCGTTGTGGCCGAGGGGACTGAGGCGCTCCAGTCACGGTCTGCACGGCCACTACGGTCGGAGGTTCGAATCCCCCTCGGGCATGGATATTTGTGCCGTCCTAGTTCGTAAGTAGTTCATAAGTAGTTTGTAAGTTTAGGGACTGATGACCCCGTAGTTAAGTCCCATAGACTATAGAAACATTAGAACTTATGCACTTGGGCGAAAACAACTGAATAAATCAGCAACCCTTTCGATAATACATGTTACTAGCTGACCAGTGCGGATAATTCGCACTCTTTCCTGATCAGTCACAGATAGGTAAGATAGTAATGGAGAAGAGGCAGATGCAAGTACATATGTGTGAAATATTACAAACTTTAAATGATAGTAACAAATATTAGTCTCATTGTAAGAAAAGTTATATAAATCAATACAATAAATCATGTATTGAGTTTATTTTACTTTTGGATTTCAGATCATTCGCGCCGTACACAACGCTTGCTAGAACAAAGTGAACAATTCTAACAGATGTTGTGGTTGTGCATCGACTGGAGAAACAGAAATCTGTGATAAACTACGCTTGCGTAAGGAATCTAAACAATTGCAAAAGCTGTCGTCCATGTTAATTATACAGATTGTCAATAGATGGCACCTTTACATTGGTTTTACATCGAACACGCAAACTAAGTTGATACTCGGAGCGGTGGCTGATGGGAGCAACCGTGAATGCCCCATTTACCGTCGTTCGTCAGGTATCAACTTAGATGTACGAACAGTACATTTTTTTAAAAAATAACTTTTTTGTGAAAACAATAACTTTAAATTATCTGTGTAGTTTTCGTAATTAGTGGAGAACGAAACCTTGAAAATGATACATCAATTATTAATTTTGGATAAGTAATACGCGAGATATAGGTCCCCCCCCCCCCCCAAAAAAAAAAAAAAAAAAGATGAGAAATAACATATGTGATTTATAGTTTGCATACGAAATTAAAGTCGTAGTGCTAAATTAAACAATGAGTGCACACTTCAATTTTTTTTTCATTGTGGAAATAATGGCTTTATCAAAGTTCATACTGTAGTTATTAAATTAACTGTCTGACAGGCGTAGTTCGCACAAGTTTTAATAAATCATCGCTGAGTTCTAACTATTGATGTTTAGTCATCTAGATCCGTTATTATTTCGTACTTAGGATTTTCTCACCATTGCAGTCCAAACGTTTGCTTTGCTTGCTTAGGACAGAATAGGGCGGAGAACTGCATCAGACCAGTCTCCGGACTGAAGACCACAACAAGATTGTTAAGAAAGCTGAAGGAAATTTAACCATCCTGGCCCTTGCCTACAGTGATCGCGGAAAACCCAAAACTGGACATCCGAAGCCGTGATTGAACTGCCTCCTCACCAATGCGACTCTAAGTGTACTAACCACTGCGCTACTTCCATCGACACTGGTTTTGATACTTAGTTCTGTTGTGAGAGTGCATCTTGTTTTCAAATGTTCAAATGTTTGTTAAGCTTGTGAGACTTAACTGCGAGGTCATCAGTCCCTAAACTTAGACCGAGGGGGGATTCAAAACCCGATGGGCAACGACCTCGTGCATCGGAGCATAGTGCCTCAATGCGCTCGGCCACTCCGCGGCGGCAATCTTGTTTTCAAAATATTTTGACTAATCTGGACGAAGTGTCATTTTTCGCGGCGAAGGAGAAACAGATATTTTAGACTGAAGATGACATCTGCCTATTGTATTTGGTAACAGAGAAACAGGCAATTTGATCACTACATCAGGGACCAGAATAACTGATTTTTAGGCAGCATGTTTGGCCGTTCGAGCAAAATCTCTTCACACCTTAAAATGTAAAGGCGACAGCGAAAAACAGTTCCGAAAATTGGTTTTCGTTTTTCGGAAGCTGTGTGCCATGCAAACGAAGCGACAATCTGTTTAACTCCATATTACAACTGTGTTTCAATCAAGTACTAACGTAAATCACGCACCAGTCCTAAATTTCATATTCTGTTTGTCAATACGACACGTTTCCGGACTACCTTATCCCATTTCTAAGTATTTAAAAAATAATCTGCCAATAGTCGACGTAACTAAGAAACAGGCAGCATGCGTGTTTTGTCAACATAAATACCTCGTCTAAAATACAACATACCGCTGCTATGAGGCACAGTTGTGGACTTGTTCAAAATGTTCAAATGTTTGTAAATCTATGGGACCAAACTGCGTGGTCATCAGTCCGTAGCTTACAAAATACTTAAACTAAGGTAAACTAACCTAAAGACAACACACTCACCCATGCCTGAGGGAGGACTCGAACCTCCGACGGCGAGCAACCGCGCGCTCCGCAGTGAGGCGCCTTAGACCGCTCGGCTACTCTATCGCGGCTTGTGGACTTGTAATTATTTTTTTTAAGTATTTGAAAATGGCTATCGTAGTCCCTAAACATGTAGTAAAAACCTAAATTTACAACAGGTGCGTGATTTGCCTCAATCACCCCGTTCACATGGGCTCACAAAACCGAATTTCATGAATCCATTTCCCAATTCTGCTTTTGGTTGGTCATGTAAACACTCCAAAATCTCCCTTCCAAAACCCAACAACAACAACAACAGCTCCAAAATCGATTCTTGAAATCCACTTCAATAAAGCGGTTTTCCTGTTCCACAATCGATTTTCGAGCCCACGTAAACGCAACCGTTTTTAAAAAGGATCTTGGCTTGTCAGATTGTGTTGTCTTTTCAAGAATATTCGGGTGATACGGATAAAGTAACATTTTCTACGGTGAAAGAGAAGCACAGACATTAGAGTGAGCATGAATCTGTGTACTTATGTAAATTAGCGTTTGTGCTGACTAAATCAGGAACTGAATCAGCTGATTGGACTAGGAAATCTGCTTCTGGATATAACATGTAAACACGTCAACCAAAACCGGTTTACTAAGATGGGATTTCGTCTTCTGGAAGAGGTGTTGTATGTAACGCTAGTGAATACTTGATCGTGGTGAGTCTAGCTGCAGTGCTGCCCTCTTCACGTATCCGTGCAGAACCTCGTATTCAAACGCAGCGCGCGAGTTTGCACGTGTGTCCTTTCGTCCGTCTCCGGTGTGGTAACGTCAGCTGCTAGTGGCCATCAGAACGCCGCCGACTGACGTGTCCCTCGGTGTGGAGGCAGACCATACGCCGTGCTTATCGTCGCAGATAAGATACACCCGTTAAAGAGCTCCCGTAGAATCGCGGATCACAAGGCGAACGCGACGCGGCGGCAACGTTCGGCATGCGATTCCCCGGCGTTCCCTGGTTTGTGTGTCTGCTGTGGGCAGCCAGTGCCTTCGGCGAGGACGAGCCTCGTCCGGCCAACGCCCCGGTGGTCCAAATAGAGCAGGGCAAGGTCGTGGGCACCACCATGGTTTCGCGCAAGGGCAAGCAGTTCTACGCATACCTCGGGATACCGTACGCGCGTCCACCGGTCGGAAAACTCCGATTCCAGGTAAGAATTCTCATAACACTTCCGTACGCTTTCTTTTTTTCAAACGATGCTGGGAACACACACACACACACACACACACACACACACACACACACACACACAAAAGGTAAAACTAAAGACCCTTACACAAGCACCGATCAACAGAGACATATCGAAAACTTGGCTAATCCCAGGAACAACTTTTAATCGGTCGGTTGGCCAACCCGCCTACACGTGACCACTTTGTCTGTCGATCTGTTGGTCTCTGCGTGTCAAGGGCCTTTACGTTGCGGACTCCATACACCATTTTATTTTGCGTGGTGTGTACGATCTGTGTACATAATACACATGAACAGAATTGTGGGAGACGTGACTATTGCTTCCTGAATTTACCTTCAAGGTTTAATTATTTGTATTTACGGCAGTAGCAGTACAGTGTGCTAATGTTGACATCAAAATCTTCGCTTTACGAAGATATGTAATGATCTTACAAGGGCACATACAAGAACCGGCATAACTGTAGACTGGGATACTACCCGTCTGCTTTGACCCATTACATCAAGAGGTCGGAAAACCAGTATACGGGATATCTTAATACTTCTGTATTGTAGATACAAGTAATCTGTAGTTATTATAGATAACAGAATGTACCATCTATCACAGGTTTTAGCCCAAAAATTCGCGCTTTCGGCGCTCACACACGAAAAGAGAATCTCTCGGTTAACCTACACCTAACCATCAGAGAGAAGCTACAGATCACTTTTTATACACAAAATATTAATGTTTTGTTTATAAACAAACTATCGTCTTTGGTAATTGTGAAGAACGCTTGCACGGACGCCCGTTTCGATAAATCTCGAAAGTGCGACTACACTTCGATATATGATGCATTTTGATATGTTCCAAGCAGGCGGGTGAATCTGATTTGTTGATGTACGAAACAGTTATTTTAAGAGAGTTAGGTTAGGTAGAGGTTAAACAAGAAATATTTTTTAGTATGTGAGGGTGCGTAACGTCCGTATCTCCGGTTCGGGCCAGTAGAATTGCGAAGTCTGTTGCCCATGTTATTAGCATGGTGCGTATGTTGGCAAGTTTGAGTGTTTCTGAACCGGAGATTCGGGCGCTAAGCACCCTCACATACTAAAAAAAAAATTATTGTTTAGCCTACACCTAATCTAACTTCCACTTAAAATGATCTGTTTCGTACATTAACAAATCACATTCTCTCGCCTGCTTGGAACATATCGAAATGCACCATATATCGAAGTGTGGTCGCACGTTCGAGATTTATCGAAACTTACGCCCATGCAAGCGTTCTTTACAATTACCTCGTCTTTAACTCAACCATCACATAATTACTCACGCCTTCTACAAACACGCACGCACCTCAAAACTACCGCGTTGCGATATCACAGGTCAAAGCTAACGGGCGGTATCCCCATCTACAGGTGAGCCTACGGTAGTGGCAGCATAGTGTGCTGTCATCAAAATCTTCGCTTTACGAAGATATGTAATGACCTTACAAGGGCACATGCAAGAACTTGTTAACCATAGAGCAAAAATAGCAATTAATTCATGGTCAACAAGAATGATTCTCATTTGTGAATGGGTTTTCAAAGGACATTAAACATTTGTTGCCAATAACGGCATACTATGCTAGGGTGACCAGATTTCCAAAGTAAAAATACGGGACACATGTAGGTATCGCTGCGTGTGACACTAAGTGTTGCCTTAATCCGCAACATTAAAGCATACATAAACATAGGAATTGATTTACACACAGTACAGTGAACAAAGCTAGTTCCCTACTCCCACACCATTCCCCGCTCCCCAGGCAGACCTGTCGTATTCGGTGGTTCTCGTATTTACATTTGCTTTTCTCGACATCACTTATTTTAGAGCACTATTACAACAGGAATAGTATCTAATTAAAGAACATAAAAACTATGGGACAAACTTTGGAATTACGGGATTTTGGGTTGTGACAACCTACATACAAGGCACTCTTAATAACTAAGGCATACCAAGTCAGATGCTAACATAAAAATTAACCAAACATAGTTATTCGCCGCGGTGACGTGGCCGAAAATAGTCTTGCTGCGGAGCGCGCGGTTGCTCGCTGACGGAGTGTCGAGTCCTGCCTGGGGCGTGTGTGTGTGTTGTCCGTTAAAGTAGTTTGTAAGTCTAGGGACTGATGACCATAGCAGTTAGGTTCAATAAGTTTACAAACGTGTGAACATTTTGAACAATTCTAGTCACACAACTAACAGTCCGTTACTAACTAAAATACTTTCTTTTATAGTTCTCGCATATAGACAAGCAAGAAATATAGTCCTGATTACTTACGCACTTTGCGTATTTCTCTGTGAATTGTATTTTATAGAAGAACGTGTGTCATTCCGGAGATCGGTATTTTCACGTAATGATCACCAAATGAAGTATGGTCAAATTGAATTCTTATTATTACTTCTTTCACTTTGCGCACTAAATGCTTTTCGAGTCAATAAATATTTGTGATAGAAAACACTGGCCGCGGCGGAGCGGCCGAGCGCATTGAGGTGCTTTGTTACGATGCGCGAGGCCGTTCCCCGTCGGAGGTTCGAATCTCCCCTCGGGCATGGATATTTGTGTTATCTTTAGTATAAATTTAGGGACTGATGATCCCGCAGTTGTCTCATAAGCTTAACAAACGTTTGAACGTTTGGAGAACACTGTTTCCACACGTCATTTGGTACACATCTTCAGTTCAAATAAGTTGAAAATGAGATGCCAGTTTTTACCAACTCGCTACACAGTTCTCAATTAATGTTTTCTCTTCTCGTCTATTTTGGAGATGGTTCACTTTCTCAATAAGCTGATCTTCACATCTTTCTCGCAAAATAATTTTATCAAACTCAGGTACATTTTTAATTATTTACTGAACAGACTTCAATAGAAGAAAATATTTGAGCTGAGACTAGTTAAATGCGTTCAGCACACGACATTTGTTCTCCGTTTGGTTACGATAACATTAAAAAATGTTAAATAAAAATGACGATTAATAAAATACGGGAAATTATACGTCCCGTATTAACTTTGTCGGGACAACGGGATACTTAAGCTAAATAAGGGACGTCTGATCAGCCTACTATTCCGCCGCTGGCGTGAGTAAAATTTTACCATTTACTTTATGACGAAGAAAGAGTTAAATATATAAAAGTGCGTTTTATGACAGTACGGACATAAACATAATACACCAGAGGTCAGTCAACTACCACAACCTTTATCGACATTCACTTTTATTCGCTTTGCCAACTGGCAAATCGCCACCTTCCAACCTAATCTACACCTCGAGCAACGCTACATGTCTACACCATAAACGAGATTCCACAGAAGGAGGGGATAAGTCAAACAACAAATTATAGCCTTAAAAGTGACGTATAAGAACATTCTGTAGGCGTTCGTTATGTAGGTCATAAGCAGCAGTCGGTTGCTTAAATTCGAAAGGAAGTTTTAAATGTATTTCACGTGTCAACGGCTTCTGCTTGAGTTGACGTTGGCAACGAAGAGTGGGAAGTGAGGACAGCCATTCAGGAATGGATTTGGACAACCAACAAGAATGTCTTTAAGTTATTTTTTTTGTAACAATTCTGCGCTTTTCATGTAAATATTATTTCAGACTAAAGTATTCAAAATTTTATTTCAGGAAATCAAGAAATGATCTTTAAAAAAGGACATCGACAACCAGTCACTGCATGAGTGTTTTCAGTTTTGATTGGAAACAGTCTTTTAAATGGTCAACAATAAGTTATTAGTGAATTAAATGCGCTTAATTTTCATTAATTAAAAACTTTACACCCCTCTAGATTAGATTAGTTGGTTCGTTCCATAGATCCGTGTTGAGATGATCCTCATGGATGTGGAACATGTGTTTTTTAAAAGTTGATAATATAATATTACGAATAAAGGTACATATACTTTTTACAAGCTGAATAAAATAATACTATGAATGCAGATCTTTATTTGTAGCTAAATTTTTTTATGGTTGTTGGTAAATTATGGAAAATGTATGTTTGAATAGTAAACCCCCTTTTGGAACTAAAGTAAATGCTTTTAAATCCTTGTGTAGATCATTTTTGTTCCTAGTATTGTAGGTATGAACTAAGCTGTGTTGGGAAAAGGGATATATTATTTATAACAAATTTCATTAAGGAATAAATATACTGAGAGGCAGTAGTTTATGTACCCAGTTCCTTGAAGAGGCTTCTGCAGGATGTCCGTGAATTTACACCACAAATAATACGTATTACATGCTTTTGGACTCTGAAAACTTTTGCTTCACTTGAAGTTACCCGAAAATATTATACCATATGACATTATGGAATGAAAGTAAGCGAAGTATGCAAGCTTTTTATTTTTGTCTCCTATGTCTGATACCAATCGTATTGCAAATACAGATTTGTTAAGTCGTTTCTGCAGTTCTATGGTGTGCTCCTCCCAACTGAATTTATTATCAAGATGTAATACCAGGAATTTTATATTGTCAACCTCTTGTACCTGCTCTTCTTCGTACTTATATGCATATATTGGATGGGAATCTCTTACATGTTCTGAACTGCATGTAGTGAGTCTTTTCAAAGTTTAATGTCAATGAGTTGGCTTTAAACCATTTATTAATGTTAATGAAAATATCATTGACAGAACTTTCTAAAACTAAGCTCGACATGCTATTTATTGCAATACTTGTATCATCTGCAAACAGAACGATCTCTGCTTCTGGCTGGTTACACCACTATATTGACTGGTTATCGATTTATTTTTAGATTCACGATGTGCTAACATCTATTATTACGAAAAAATTATATATACTAATAATGTCATTGGAAGAAAGAAAAATTTCATCAACAAAGCAAAATTTTTTAAAAAGCGTTAAAAGCTAGAAAATATTCAGGTCGACCAGGGGCTCAAATCCTAGTCCGGTTATCTAGGTTTACCTACAGCTGTCGAGGCAAATTGATTGTTGTTGAAAGGAACAGTTCCAGTATCTTTCCAGCCCGCTTCCCCTTTCTAACCATTCAGTGACGTAGCTATCGAAGTTAAACTAAACTTTCTCAACTCTAAAGACAATAATAGTAAATTGCAAGTATATTCATAGATTAAGTCACACTAGTGCACTTTTGTGAAACGGAACTTCATTCAAGCTCCTGAAGCCTTGGGAAACTACTGAATGCACTTTAGAGAGTAGTAGATTTCTATTTTAAGACGGCAATAGGTTAATATGAGTGAAAACAGCAGATTCATACTCTCTTCCAAATTTTCTGTAGATCTACAGATTGCAGAGAATTATCTATGATTATTGCAGTAATAAAAACTAGGATGGTGAGATTTATATTTTCTCAAAATTGAGCTGAAAAGAAATTTCTGGCATCTTGACTAAAAGAAGGGATCGATTGATGGGACACATTCTCAGATATAAAGGAGTCATCAATTTAGAATTGGAGGGAAGGGTGTGCGGATCAGTTGAAGTCCGGGATACGAACCGTCGGCTTTGACGAATAACGTCATATTTGAGTTAAAGACGATAGTGTATTTACAAGCAGAACAAGGATTATGGATTAAGACTTTGTATTTAAAAAGTAATATGTAGCTTCTCTCTGATAGTGAGGTATAGATTAAGTTTTTTTTTTTTTTTTTTTTTTTTTTTTTTTTGGCAAGTGAGCGCCGAATGCGCGAATTTTTGGGCTGAGACCTGTATCGACGGTACATTCTGCTGTGGTAAACTGTAATTTACGAGGATAATCAATTATTTATTATCTACAATACAAAACTATTACATCCCGTATGTTTATATTTATTGACAGTATTTGTTTAGCTAGGTGGTATATCTACGTAGTGTATCTTGGCTCTGATGACATCATTTGTCAAAGCCGACGGGTTGTATCCCAGTCTTCAGTTACGCAGGGGGGAGGGGACAAATACAGTAAGCAGGGTAAAAAGGGGTTGACTTGCCGTTCGTATTCAGAGATGAAGCTTGTGCTGGACATAATAGCGTGGAGAGCTGCCTCAGACTAGTCGTTGGACTAAACACTAAAAACAAAAAGGGTGTTTGGCCTAATATATGTAGTTACTTCATCGTATTAAGTGCGAAAGGAGGCATGAAAGAGACGGCACAAAAACGTTAATAGAAAGTAAGGAAAATTCAGGAGGCAGTGTGCTTATTCAGAATGGAAGCAAGAGGTTTTATAAAATAAAAGGAGTTAACAGAAGGGCTTAAAAATGCAGAGCCATATGCAAAGCTTTGTCATAATTTGTGTGGTGGAGGTTCACGCCATGTGTCGGAATATTTTTCGGGCACTATATCCAGTCGACCGCGATCCTAAACCATCGCCGCCTTGGGCAGCAGGTGGGAGAAGAGGCAGGGAGGGACTAGCCCATCTCCTTCCTGGTGACAGCGACGCCGAAAAATGTTGTACGTATGATAGAAATTAAAACAGTAGATCAGTTAACTACAATAAAGACCTCTTTAGCTGTAAAGAGCATAAGTTATCAGCAATGATTGAAATTATAGGTAAACAGAATGTCATTTGAAACATTTACAAACACCAGGGCGAAAGTTTCGTAGCTATTATTAGTCAATTTAGCTATCATTCGTGGACGTGAAACCCATTTCAAATGTTTCCGTGCGAGATACCCCCGTCCGACTTTGTATTAGATGAGTTGTCAGTAGAGCCATTAGTGCGTATTTATAATGACAATTGCACAATACTGGCCATTGAAATTGCTACACCAAGAAGAAATGTAGATGATAAACGGGTATTAATTGGTCAAATATATTATACTAGAACTGACATTTTTACGCAGTTTGGGTGCATAGATCCTGAGAAATCAGTACCCAGAACAACCACGTCTGGTCGCAATAACGGCCTTGATACGCCTGAGCACTGAATAGAACCGAGCTTGGATGGCGTATACAGGTACAGATGCCCATGCAGCTTCAACACGATACCGTAGTTAAAGTAGTGACTGGATTATTGTGACGAGCCGGTTGATCGGCCACCAATGAGCAGACGTTTTAAATTGGTGAGAGATCTCGTGAATGTGCTGGCCAGAGCAGCAGTCTAACATTTTCCGTATCCAGAAAGGCCCGTACATGTGTTCGTGCATTATCCTGCTGAAATGTAGGGTTTCGCAGGGATCGAATTAAGGGTAGAGCCACGGGTCGTAACACATCTGAAATGTAACGGCCATTGTTCAAAGTGCCGTCGTGCCAACGAGAGGTGACCGAGACGTGTAACCAATGGTACCCCCATACCGTCACGCCGGGTAATACGCCCGTGTGGCGATCACGAATGCACGCTTCCAATGTGCGTTCACCGCGATGTCGCCAAACACGGATGTGACCATCATGATGCTGTAAACAGAACCTGGATTCATCCGAAAAAATGACGCTTTGCCATGGACTCAGAGCTGATAATCCATGCTGCTGGAAACGTCGAACTGTCCATGCAGATGGTCATTGTCTTGCAAACGTCCCCATCTGCTGACTCGGATCGACACGTGGCAGCATGATCCGTTACAGCCATACGGATAAGATGCCTGTCCTCTCGACTGCTAGTGATATGATGCCGTTGGGACCCAGCACGGCGTATCGTATTGCCCTCCTGAACCCACCGATTCCATATTCTGCCAACAGTCATTGGATAGCGACCAACGCGAGCAGCAATGTCGCGATACGATAAACCGCAATCACGATAGGCTACAATCCGACCTTTATCAAAGTTGGAAACGTGATGGTACGCATTTCTCCTCCTTACACGAGGCATCACAACAACGTTTTATCAGGCAACGGAGGTCAACTGATGTTTGAGTATGAGAAATCGGTTGGAAACTTTCCTCATGTCAGCACGCTGTAGGTCTCGCCACCGACGCCAACATTGTGTGAGTGCTCTGAAAAGCTAATCATTTGCATATCACAGCATCTTCTTCCTGTCGGTTAAATTTCGCGTCTGTAGCATGTCATCTTCGTGGTGTAGCCATTTTAATGGCCAGGACTATATTTTCCATGACACCCATCGCACCTCCTATAATCATACTTCACCCCTTGCACTTTCCTACGATACCATTCAACGTTGACATTCTTATATCGCAGGATGGAGGCGATCTACATACATTACGCAAACGTAGGCTTCCGCGGCTGTTGTCATTATCAATAAAATTCTTCTGGGTACGAAACCGCGTCGTCATTTTATAAATTCCACCGACATTATCTTCAGCAGAAAACGGAAAGATCGCAGTATGATTATTTAATTTACTGACGAACGGTTTCAATGGGCCATGGTAATATCATCTGGTCGAATAAAGTTCTACAATGTGATCATCTGACGTTACTTTTAAAATAAATAAATATATATATATATATATATATATATATATATATATATATATATATATAGGTTAAACAGAACGTGCAACATAACACATAGTGAAAATATAAAATACATGTTACATTATCGACTGCTTCTCTCTTACAAGCAGTCGATAATGTAACAGGTATTTTATATTTTGACGGAGTGCTATGTTGCACGTTCTGTTTAACGTCCATTTTTTAAAACCACGTAAGACGACCACATTGTTGAATTTTATTCGACCAGATGATGTTAGCATAGCCCATTGAAACGTATACCAATGTTGGCGTTTTACTTCCGAAGATAATTAACCCTTCCAAGTTGTTTGGAGAGACAGTTAAAGGCATCGCCGGTGAGTTTATTACCTGCAGGCTAGTCACCAGAGACGTTGTGCTCCTTTACGTGACTTTGTTTTCACCCATGCAAATCATTGTGTTCAGTCGCAAAACAACTGTGGCTGGCGAAGCGCGACGTGGCCTAAACCAGTATCCACTTCGTCTACTACATACGTCCATTTGTTTTATTTGCCCGCATCAGATCGTGCAGCTCAGAGTTTATCATTGTACTAAAGTCTTCTGTTTCGTAGCCATTATGGGCACCTTTGGATCGAATACCGATATTTTATTCAGATGTGTACAGAGGTACGACGCATTGTAAATGAGTTACAGAATTGGACCGGCTTCGAAAATCATTTTCCCGTAATATCAGTCCGCCTGTTTCGCCCAGAACTTTAGCTCCTCTTCCTTCACAAACCCATTGCTTGAGTCGTCAATTTGCGACGCCATTCTTCTTGAGGTACTTAGCATGCTATAAAACCCCCAATCTATATTGTCGCCTCCGGTAACATTTACTGCATGTTAGATTGCTCTGTCTAAAACTCGTCAACACAAATCTTTCGTGAGCTTCCATAATGCTCATGTGTACAAGGTATTGTGACTGCTAAAGAAGTGTCATTAATTTCAAACAAGAGATTTCTATTGGTCAGTACAGATTTCAATGTGAATTTTTATTGAGGTACGGATCCAGCTGGAATTTATCTCCTCAAACACTATTGGAAGGAGTTATGGCATGCTAGAAACTTCTATTGCGTGTAAACTACACGATGGTGTTCCTTGGCACTAATGTATTTAAAATGACTTCGTCTTAAATGAATAACTTTATTTAAATAAAGCAAATCGAACATCATATATAAACGCTGCTACAGTAAAAATTTAAAATAAAACGGATATTTATGGACTGGATTAAATGAAGACGAAAGTCAAGGATTACAGTCTAAAGTCTAGAGAAAAGGCGACCAGATTAGTATCAATTGTTGTCAGTATAAATTACATTTTGGGAAGATGTGTTAATGCAAAACAACATTATCGAACTGTCATAAGGTATGTAATTTATATCCCCTCCAACTGATGTTGACTTGTTTATGGACTTTGGACTATCGTTCTTGACTTTCGTCTTTGTCCTTTGATGATTGTCTTCACATGATCCGTTCAGTATCTTTGAAGCAATAACCATAAAAAATTGGCAACCTTTTTTCCAAGGCTTCTTCGCCATAACAGAATAGTTGGAAAACAGGAATCCACGAACTGGGGTTGAATCTTTTTTTCCATTTTGCATGGTCCATAACAAGCAGACACCGATCGCACAGAAACCATCAAAGACGGTTCATATTTAGAACTTTCTTGCTGTTGGGAAAGCTGGAGAGTGTCTGTCCTAAGTACCTGATAAGCGAATTCCAGTTGCCGAGAATATCGGGTTTTTGCCCGCACTACGTCGTGTTACCAGCCTCCCTTTCCTTGTAAGGGCTGCGAAGTCGTAATCGAATCCCGTGAAGGACCTGGAGTAGCGTCATAACTCATTTTAAAGTACGGTACGTGAAAATAAACAACAACAAAAACGGAACAGGGTATTTACGAGACATTCGGTAATGGCAGTGCTGTACGAGTGGTGGTAGATAAACACACCTTCACCAGAAACAGCCACAATTATACTGAAGCACGTCAAGCTTTGCGCTAGTTGTAAACTATACTCCAATTAGAAAATCTTCTTTTTAGTAAAATTTCAAACCGCTTTGCAGTAAGACAAAAACCCAAGCAGTACCATATTAGAATGCTCGGTGTCGTGGTCAGCTGTCATAAAGGTCATCTAACAAGACCATCAGGCCTATTAATCAAGGATTTGGATTAGTCATCGGTATGTTGTAGAGGGTCCGGTCCCAATTATCTGACTACTGGCACCTAGTTGCCGAGAAAATCGGTGTTCTTTTTCCAAATAGACTATTTCCGTGACATTTGCGACTCTTCTACCACGCTAGCGCTACAGGTTCAGGTCATATTCATATGCTATCTTTAATTTCATTGTGCAGTACAGTGAACACTAATAGCTAAACCGCTTAACGATTTTTTTGTCTGATACGGCCGCTGTGGAGTGGCCGAGCGCTCTAAAGCGCCTTGCTGCGGAGCGCGTGATTGATCGTCGCAAGAGGTTCGAGTCCTCCCTCGGGCATGAATGTGTTGTCCTTAGCGTAAGTTTAAGCAGTTTGTAAGCCTATGGACTGATAACCGGAGAGCAGTTAAGTCCCTTAGATTTACAAACATTTGAGCATTTTTTGTCTGATACGAATGAAAGGAAATTAAGCAAAGACACTCAAACGTACAACGGCTGGGAAAAATGAAATCTTAACATACATATAATTGCTGTTCGTTAGTGTCGGTAAAACTCGAGAACGGGGAAACCGATTTTACTAATTTTAGTGTTGAAATATTCGTTTAAGTCCAGGGAAGGTTTAAACGGCGATAAAATATGGAAAAGTTGTCCGGAAAAGATGAAAATTGGGAAAAACTGAAACAACTTTTTTGCAGTGAGCTATCAATACCGTTCGTCCAATTGCGATAACATATTGTACATTTCATGTTGAAAGCAAGATGAAGGTTCGCATCAAATAAAAATTTGGAAAAGTCGTCCGGAAAGTAGGAAAATTTTGGAAAAACCGAAAGCGATTTTTTCTACGAATAAAAATAAATTGCCACGTGGTTGTAAGAGCATCACTTGAGTACGTTTTGACAGGACGAGGTTTGAATGAATTTGTTTTTATTATTATTTTTTTTTTTGGAAAATCTAACGGAAAATTTGAAAATTTGAGAAAAACAAAGTGCGTTTTTCAATGTGTTTTTGATTGAATTCAGCACTAAACTGACTATTCGGACTACGAAGAGGGGTAATTATTTTGTTGTTTTTGTTCATGGTGGTCTTGGAAAAGTTTTCACTAAAAAGACAGTTAAAAAGGAAAGTCGCCAAATTCGAACCAAGTTTCTTTTCCAATGTGTTTCTAAATGTACTCAATACTATAAGTTGAGAACCGTTCATCCGCTTGCAATAAAATTTTGATCATTTGACGTTCAACGTAAAGTGAACGTTCTTATGAACTAAAAATTCGGGAAAGTTACCCGGAAAATTTGGAAATTCGCGAGAAACTGAGCTTTTTTCAATGGGATATGAATATCATTCGTCTGGTTGCGATAAAATTTTGCATATTTGATGTTCAAAGCAAGAGTAACGTTCTTATGAATTAAAAATTCGGAAAATACGGAAAAATATGATTTTTCTATGAAATATCAATAACATTCATCTGATTGCGATAAAATTTTGCACATTCGATGTTCAAAGCGAGAGGAAGATTTAAGTGAAGTAAACGTTTGGAATAGTTGGCTAGAAAAAAGGAAATTTTGTGGAAAACTGAAAGAGCTCTTTTCTTTGGGATATCAATATTATTCGTACGATTGCGATAAAATTTGGCACATCTGACGTTCAAAGCAAATGCCTTTATAAAGCTACTGGGTCTAAAATACATATGATTTAAATTAGTGTTATTTATATTAAGTGGTAAGTGATACGAAGTTCACCAGGTCATCTAGTACCCAATATTTATTATTAAGGAGCTGGCCTATCATTGGCATTGAGAACATCTGCAACGCGGGACTTCTGTTTACTAGGCAGGCGTTATACCACTGAGCCACCGTGATTTAATGGATACTGCGACAGCGCGGATTGTCTTATGGCACGTCTCCCTCCACAACGCAAACTTTAATTCTGCCTCATGTTCCCCTGTATAAATACGTATCAATGTTGCCAAGACCCTCCAATAGCGGAATAGAACCCCAGCTACGAACGTTAATGGGAACGACCCTGCTTTTGTATCTCAAGCACAGATTAAATATCAAACAATAAATCAATGTCAAGAGGCATTGTGTCTAGATATACTGTATATCACATATATAAATCTGAAGGAGAGGCTTCAAATTACAATTTGTGCCACGGCCGGGATTCGAACCCATTAAGTCACGGTGGCTGAGTGGTATAGCGCCTGTCTAGTAAGCAGGAGGTCCTGCCTCCTTCAGATTTATATAATTGAATACCTCCCAGGAATAAGGATGTAACCCACAAATTTTCGAAAAGTATGATTTCAGTGGAAATAGGATGTATCTGCATGCCTCTATGCTGTGGTAACATCTTGTCATATATTTGAACATAAAGTTGGTTCACAACCAGCTGAACTTTTCCTTCCATGTAATAAGGATGGAACATCAGTCAAGATGGCGAATAGTGCTTTTGTTGGTTCATCATCAGGTGTAATAAATCAATTAAATAAAGTCCGCAGGCGAAAAATATAGATGAATGGAAAGAACTGAAAAGGAAGTTTCTAAAACAGTGGAAAAGAATATACAAGACGGAAAGGCACTGTAAAAGTTGCAAAGAAGGCAAAAATAGAGGTAAGTGGAATAAGGATGTAACGTATTCAAACCTTTATCCCTGTAAGGCCCTAATGGGAATAACTATATCTGTGAAAAATCAATATATATGTCGTGTACGTGCATTAATGTCTCATCCAAAAGAATTCAAAATAACCGAGACTATGTGGCTTAAAATTACAAACGATCTATTTTCTATACACATGAAGAAATTCCATGGTATTTTACACCCATGGTGTGTATATACTTTACGCCATAAGAAACAACGAGGACAATGTCTCTGTCTCCATAAGTATTATTCCTGAATCACTGGTGCCTTTATAGGAGGATTCATTGCTAATTACCTATGAAAAGAAGAAAGATCTTCTACACATGTGCAACTACATCCCAGATACTCAGCACCGTCAGATCTACTTGAATTTGTAGACTGAGTACTAGCAGTCGACAGACAGCATCAGAGTTTAAAAATGTGACTATTTGAATGTGTTTTCAGCATACCAATGCCACTTCAAAATAAATTTTAAACATGGCTGCAATTCAGCAACGGTGGAACACGATCCAAAAGTCAACACAGTTTCAGCCGACCAGTTGCATACAATGGTTTACCTAGGTTTCGACAAAACTAATTTTGCCTTCTTCAGAAGTATACATAAAGCTCACATTAAACAAGTTGTTGAATGAAATGTGGCTGACTCCATGTCAATAGATTAAAAAGTAAAATTTAAAAACGTCACATCATAAAATTGTGGAGTACGTCCACACACAGGTCGAGTGAGCACTGCGTACTTCAAAATAAGTTAAATAATGAGACCTGAAAACCATAACATTGTAATATCATGCTTAAAATGAAGTTTTAAATCACATCTACATTGTGAAATATTTTGTTGTCATAGTATTTTGTTGATATCTTCATTCACATTATTTTCTTTATTTTTCTAATATTACTTTCTTTAATTGGAATAGTAAGTGCATGTACAAATGTCTCTTATGTTACGTGTAAGAAATACTCCAAAATATATTGCTGATCATACATCACTTCCAATTACTATGTTACTTGTAAAACCTTAAGTTACAACAATAAAATATTGCTTTTTAATAGCTGAACACATTTGAACACTTGCATATGCAACGAGTTCCAATAGTGTATATCACGAAATAGGCCCCACAATTAATTTTCCTCTCTCCTGAAAACGTACCGATTTGATGGTTACATCCTTATTCCAGGGAGCTATTCAGTTGTTGAGTTTTCGAATATCTCCACCAAACAGCAAATCTTCAACTCCGGTATATTTTTTTCCAGGTTCCACGGAAACCGGATGATTGGGAAGGCGTTCTGCAAGCGACGCAAGAGGGCAACCGCTGCCCTCAGTTGTCGTACCCGGAGCGCAAATACGAGGGCAAGGAGGACTGCCTGTACGTCAACGTGTACGCTCCGCTGGTAAGATATGGAGAATGTGGCGCAAGCCATCGGTCAGTTGAATTCTTTTTTTTTTTTCACAAAATAAGTTCTGACACGTTCAGAACGGAACGCGTCACCGGGGCGTAAGTCACCTTGCCTCCCGGACGGCGCACATCTGCGTGACGCCCTCACGTGGCGAAGGCTCCTACCCTTGTCCCGCATTGCCTTTCGAAAGGGACACTGGCCAGGTCCTCGGGGGACATTTTGCTGTCTTTTAGGCTGGGTCGTCCTTGAGATGGAGTCAAATGCTTCTATCCAGCTCAACTACTATAGGCTACATCTTTATAACTCCAGTATTTGGATATTTTTCTCTTTGATCTCAAAGGTACAGGGAAATATTTGTCTAATGAAACATATTTCTCAACGGCGTATCAAAGATTTTTTTCTAGAGGTAGCCTGAGCCTTTTGAGTAGTAAGGTATAAACCAAATAAGACCCGTTTCCCAATAAGGGCCACTCTCATTTTCTGGCATAGGTTTGAAAACAGCACTAAATGTCATTGGTAATGATAACTTATGTCAATTAGTGGACAAGGCAACTACTACTTCCGCACCCGCTCTCGTGCTGGCCAGTTTACTTTCAGTTGTGCTACGGCGTTCAACGAAGGTGAGCTGCTCCTTATTTTCACGGTACGTTTAATCTAATGCAATCGCTCCGGTCATGAAGCATTTGTACTGGTAAATATGTATATGTATTAACAGTGTAACTAGGACTTGGCTTTGGGGGGGGGGGAATAGATCTGCTTGACGAGCAAAATTTTAGTCAGTTTCCAGACAGACTACCATCTACCACTCCCGTTCAACAAACTAATTCACTCCTTTCCAATGAAAGCTTATGGTAAAACACCCCAAGTTTCAAACCTTTACCTATACCAGATTGCTGTTATACGATTCCCCCCCCCCTCTCTATCTTTTTTTCCTTCCTTTCTTTTCGGGTTCTGGGGGGGGGGGGGTTCTATCCCCCTCATCCCCCCCCATAGTTACGCCACTGATTAAGACAGTGGCTAATATTCCTAAAATAACGTTTCTTTTTAAACAATAAACACACACGCGTTTTAAATGGGTTGTTCCCAGAAAGGACCATCTTAGAAAATGTAATGATTAGATTTATGCGCCTATTAACTTACGATAAGGAAATTTACTGCTGTCAGAATAATATTGGTTGCTGATTAAATTTAATAATCTTAAGAGTTAATAATCAGTAAGTAAGTTACCAACAGTGTTGTATGAAGCGTTTGTAAAAAAAAAAAAAAAAAAAAAAAAAAAATAAAAAAATAAAAAAATGTAAATATAAAATTCTATGTATCATTCCACTTACGACTAAAATTACAACTCTTGCAGTGTATTCCAACAGTTTCCCTGCTATTTACGTGCCCCCAGAATGATAATATGAACTAGATGTGGCTACGGGCCATATTAGGAACAGGGTTTCCTAATAAGGCCCAATTGCAGGGGTTAAACATTTTTTTAAAATGATGATATTAATTACATAAACTTTCCATTTAATTTGTTTTTGAACTGAATATAGTTGTGGGATGTTGCACGTACGATCTCGGGATATTACCACTCACACATGCTGCATACGAAATTCCGAAACGTTAGGTGGGCTTTATTTGGGTCACATAACTTAGTAAGGATAGTAGTAGCAGTATTAGTCAAAACGTTCAAATGTTTGTATAGCTTATGGGACTTAACTACGGGGTCATCAGTCCCTAAACTTACTTACTACCTATGAACCAACACTAAGAACGGCACAAATATCCATGCCCGAGGGGGGATTCGAACCCCCCCCCCCCGTGGGGCCGTGCAGACTGGCGCGCCGCAGTCCCCTTGGCCACGGCGGCCGGCAGTCGTAATCGGGGTGGGGGGGGGGGGACGCGGATGGTCGAGGGTCGAAACGTCTCTGGCCACGCACTTGCCTGCTCTACGTATTTCTTAAAACATGTCATTTTATGTTCATCGTTTCATTTTTATGGATGTTTCCCAATAGCAAACAGTTATTCAGGAATGTCTGTACTGAGACTCCTGTCTCACACTGTACATAACATTCTTCAGTCAACGATAATTTGTCCTTACCTATTAATGTTTGTGTATTAATTGGCGATGGACGCCGAAGAAGTCGGCAAGCTCCGAAGTACGAAGAGTGTTGGCACTCCGTGCTGAGGGGGTGGGGCAGATCCAATGTCACTCAGAAAATAAATGAGGTGAACGATATGTAAGGCGATGCATAAACCAACAGTAAAACACTTTAAAAATGCTTTCTGCCAACCATCAGCTGTTTATTATATTTACAACTTTACCGGTTTCGGTTATGAACCATCATGAGAAAAGTAAATTAAACAGACTGATTACGTTGGTACGTTTTATGTCTCCATATGCATGTGAAACAATAAAAGATGCATTGTTTTAAAATCAGCCGGCCGCGGTGGCACGAGCGGTCTGCGGCGTGCCAGTCACGGTCTGCACGGCCGCTGCGATCGGGGGTAAAACTGTAAATAAACAGCTGATGGTTGGAAATATACCCTTTTGAAAAGTGTATTACGGCTGTTACCACACATTTCAATAAAATTTTGCACAGTAAAACAGCATATCATCGATGTACTTCAAAACTCTTCACCATCCTGTTAGTTCAGGCAGAATCGGGATTCGTCGTAAAAAACCCTGTCGTTCCAGTCCCGATTCTGCTGTACCACCTCTGTGGTCTGGTAATCTTGAGATTCTGCTGATACCGTTAAACACAGTACTGGTTCTGCATTGTATTATTCGGGATGGTACTGGATTCTACCCTCCACTCCCGTAGTAGGCATTTCCGGTGCAGTAACCAGCCAACGTTACATCTCTGAAGTGTTGTTTCCTGTTGCCCTCAGATACCTCTGTAGCTTGCCAACAGCGACATTGAAACAGGGCAATGAGCGACCACACTTGACAACGTTCAGGTATCGCCCACCATCGGAGTGCATTCTACATCAACATATATACTCTGCAAGTCACATTGAAGTGCATGGCACAGGATAAATCGAACCGCTTTTATGATACTTGTCTACAGTTCCATCCTCTAATAGCTCGCGGGAAGAAAGGAAAACCTAAAACTTTCAGTTCTCGATTTGATTTCTCTTATTTTGATGATTGTGTCGTCTTCTGTAGGTTGGTGATAACAATATATAACATTATGAAGAGAAAGTTGGTGAAATAGATCTCGCAGCAACAAATAATGCTTTTCTTTTGATTTCCACCCCAACTCGTGCATCGTTTCCGTGACTCTCACTCCTATATCGCAATAATACAAAACGAGCTGCCCTTCTTTGAATTTTCTCTAAATCGTCCGTCTGTCCCCCCCCCCCCCCCCGGTGTGAAACCCACAATGCGCAGCAATATTCCAAAATAGGACGCACAAGTGTAATGTAGGCAGTTTCTTTAGTAGAACTGTTGTATCTTCTAATGTTCTACCAACGAAACGTAGTCTTTGGTTCGCTTTCCCTACAATATTTTCTGTGTCTTCTTTCGAATTTAAGTTCGTAATTGTTATTCCTGGGTATTTATTTGAATTGACGGCCTGTAGATTTGACTGATTTATGGTGGAAAAGAAATTTAACGGATTTCTTTTAGTGGTTATATGGCTGGCTTCACACACTTCAAATTATTAAGGCTCAACTGCCATTATTTGAACCATGCTGACAGTGAAATCATTTTGTAATTGCTTTTGCACTTCTAGAGATTTTACTAACCGATAAGTGGCAGCATCATACACGAACAGTCTGAGAGCTACTCATATTGTCTCCTAAATCGTTTATAAAAATAAGGAACAGTAGGGGCCCTGTAACACTTTAATGGAAAAAGTCTGCTCGACGATTTTCCGTCAGTTACAACGTACTGTGTCCTCTGACAGGAAATCACGAATCCAATCGCACACCTGTGGTGATATTCAATAATCACGCAATTTGATTAAAAGACGCTTGTGAGGTACAGTGTGAAAAGCCTCTCGGAAATCTAGAAATACCAAATCTATTTGACATCCCATGTCGATAGCACTCATCACATGTGAGTAGAGCTAGCTGTGTTTCACAAGAACGATACTTTCTGAATCCGTGTTGACTGTGGGTAAATAGCTCATTGTTGCGTCTTTGTCGTTGCTGGTGTTGTGGTCTTCAGTTCGGAGGCCGGTTGGATGCAGCTCTCCACCCTACTCTATCCCCAGAAAGACTCATCTCCTCATGAGAACGGCAACCCACATGCATTTAAATCTGTTTTGTCTCTTTCTCTCCCACTGTGATTTTTAAGCTACATACTACTCTCCAATGCGAATTATGCGATTCCTTGATGTATAAGAATGTGTCCTATCAATCGATCCTTTTAATACTGCATTAGTTTTCCTCTTCTCTGGATCTTCCGTCTATTGGAAACAACTGGTCGATATCAGGCGACACGAGTTCGCCAATAGCGTTGTCTGCTAGATTCTGAGTGCTCTCCAGAGCCTTTGCGTGCTGTATGCCTTACACTCCTTGGTACCAAGAATACAGGCGTGCCTCCAATCCCTCATTGACAATGGAACCAATGTGGTGTTCCTGTGGGTTCCTGTCCACGTCGGTGTGTCGGGGAACGAGTGTAAGGAAAGAAAAATTTTAAAGTTATACAGAATAGGAGAAAGGTGGTTATTTTATTAAAGAAAAGCGTGAGTGGAGGTAAAAAAATGTTTTACGTGTTATTAACTGTAGTGACTGTTGTTGTAATGTTTGATCAACATAACAAACTTGACCTTAATTTCGTGGTTGGTTACGTTAAACTCGTGATTAATGCGAGTGGTGTAGTTAAATTTTGAAAATGTTAAGCAAGACCGTTAGTATAATTAACAAATACTATGGCCCTATCTGACAAACTTTTCAAAAGATCACTCACTTTTCCTTTCCTTACAAAATCTCCTACAGAGACTGTGCACACACAGATAGCAGAAATTAACTTACTCAGTCTGCGCAATGCGTACGACTCAATTAGTACGCTAAAGCTAATGATAATTATGAATAGTAAGATTTTTAACATCAAGTGATTGGCAAGTGGGTGCAGTCCAACCACTAAAGTCAGTATCTGATAAAATTAATTCACTCAAGCAAATAGGAAATTTAAGTAAATCAGTCTTAATTAATGCTATGTATACGACATTAGTACGAGTTTGGTTCTTTATAGGATAGATGTGGCGGTGGCTATTACTGTTGAACTCTGTGCAAAACGAAATAGAAAAAAATATTCATTATTCAACTGTCTGTTATCTTCTACCATTAATTTTAGCAAAAATATCTCAACTGGATGATTATCACAGTCTCTAACAATTAATGACACTCAATTGATTGTAAAATTGTGTAGACATATTATTCATGCATTATTGAGGATTTTCATACTAATCATGAGTGGTTAATTAGTTGTTGAAATAAGATAGCAAAAGTACTGTTTAATGTTCTTGTATTTTTAACAAAAGTTAAACATGCATTCACAGTAAATTACAACCAATAGAATTTATCTTATTTCAGTCCAGCGACGTGGTACTTTGCAGTCACATAAATGGTACATAAATTCATACAGAACTCATTTTGATGGTGGCTCCTCCTTTGGCGGCTTGCTAGCAGTTCGCCGTGATGCTTCGCGAATCGCGTAATTAATCACGACCGTTAGCGTCCGCGATGACGCTACCGCGTTTCGGACGTCTGGGACGGTTACCTCAGCAGAATGAACGAATAGATGTTTAAGATAAATTCTTACTTCACTTGTGTTCACTGGTTTTATATAAACTTTCATATCGTTGCACTTATAACAAATTATAACTTTCACTTTGTTTTAACTTACTTATATTGTTTGAGCACTCCGCGGGCCGCGTACGAACGTCTGATCTACGTCACGGGGCGGCAGATACTGCTGCTTGCCTGCTCTCCCACAGGCGAGCGCTGCTATACGATAAAGTCTCTGACCTGAGGAGCCATTTCGATAACTGTTCACAGAGAAATATTTTACATTGACAAATTAAAAATAACAAGTAATCAGTCGTATAGAAAACATACAAAGTACAAATAAAATAAAATAATATATACATAAACAATTACAATACAGATAATAAATAAATGACAGAAAATGTTCATAGTTATAGTGATGCACAATGTATGTAGGTAACTTAAGTCGCATAAGAAGTTAATTACTACATATTCACTATAAACAGGTTCAAACGAATAATATGTTTCAAAATGATGCTCATTCCTCGTTATAATGTAAGGCTTACCTTAAGGGTTACCTTACACGAGGAGACTGATTCTGCTACTCCTCCCTCAGTTTGCAACCTATTCAGTTCCCTCTGATCTTCGCATCAGCGTATCTGGGCAAGTAATATCGCTCTGGCTCTCCCATTGGTCTTCCCTTGCCTGAACAAACTTAGGAACATTAAACCTCTTCCAATAGTTTCTTAGCTCCTCTCGGCCCCTTCGTCGCGAAGAGGTCATTCTACTAAGTGGCGACCCTACTCCCATTTGTGCTCACTATGCCATCTTGTGGTTGAGTGCTCATTTTTTAAGTACGCCACAGTCTGTTTTTCCCATGCGAGTTGCCTGATGTCTTAGTAGATGACACGCGGTTTGCGGATCGCGTTTTTATTTTTATCCGCCGTAGCAATATGGCGAAGGAAATGGATGGGGAATCCAGCCATGTTTCTACAGTAAATAGAAATATATACAGGGTGTTACAAAAAGGTACGGCTAAACTTTCACGAAACATTCCTCACACACAAAGAAAGAAAATGTTACGATGACATGTGTCCGGAACGCTTAATTTCCATATTAGAGCTCATTTTAGTATTTCTCTTTAAATGTAAATTGAAATAATTCGTGCAGACAATTGTCAAAATACCCAATTGTTTCGTTAGTATGTACTATACTTCCTCGATTCACCGCATTTGTAAACATTGCACTGACTGCAAAACCACGTTCGTGATGCAACGTACTGATGTGCTTGATGCTAGTACTGTAGAGCAATGAGTCGCATCTCTACACAAGCACTGAATTCAACATTACCTTCCTTCAATTGGGCCAATTGGCCAACTGGCTACAGTACGTACTAACGAAACAATTGGGTATTTTGACAATTGTCTGCACGAATTATTTCAATTTACATTTAAAGAGAAATACTAAAATGAGCTCTAACATGCAAATTAAGCGTTTCCGGACAGATGTCCACATAACATATTTTTTCTTGGTGTGTAAGGAATGTTTCCTGAAAGTTTGGCCGTAACTTTTTGTAACACCCTGTATAGGATTGCATTGTTTTTAGCCACTCGTTTTAGAAAGTTGACCGACTGCAAAGAGCCTTCTTTTATTTGCCTTTGTATCGTCATGCGTTTATGTTCTGACTTGGGCGCTTATGACCTCAATAGTTTTCTGCGCTAAAGCTACAAAAATAAGTAAAAAACTGGACACTGCTACGCCAGATCACCTTTGGGGGTATACCACGGACTGCTATACCCCAAAAACACATAGAGAGCCTCTTTGACTTAATTCTGAGCCATGTAGCAGCGTTTACGGCCAGCAGTGGCGGCAAAATTCAGTACAGATTTCATCATCTTTACCACATCACTTGGCGCTGTATTTTTAATCTGTGCCCATTGTGTTATCTCCAAAAATAAATTTGGCTGGTGTTCCATTTTGGGCGGCCAACAGTGAAGTATGTTGACATTCCAACAGGAAATTATTCGAAATGAAACACTGTTCTTATGAATATTGGGCAATCTATTTACCCTGGGAGGGACAGGTGCTGTGTACGTAGTTCCCTGGCCCCATCATCGGAGACGGAGCGGTACGTAATAAAGCGGGTTTTTAATGGCGTGAGGGGCAGTAATAACTCGCGAAGAAACAACACACCGCCAGTGGAAGCTCTTAGTTCAATTGTATCTCCATTGTATGAAAAGACAGAGATCAGATTTATGTACACCACAGAAAAGCGGTCCATTTAAGATATAAAAATTGTCTTGCACTACTAAAAGTTTCACAGGAGCGGGTTTATCAGCAACAATATCCTGTTTCCAGCAACGAAAGTTTTTTGTCCATTGAGGAATATTTCGTGCCTTATTATACCTTTAGGATACGTATTTGGAAATTTTGTAATCGCAGTTTTATTTCTGCCTTAGGGGCGGAGATTGATATTGATGCTTTCTTTACCCTAGTATCTTTATATCGGGCTCACTTTTTATCGGTTTTGCTGAATTACGCTTTTAATTCAAATCAGCATTTCTGAGGTGTTATATCTGTACGGTTTTGAATGGTAGCAATATGCGACATTCACTGCAGTTGGAATAAAATAGGCTTTCCTTTTGTTATTCTCGCGACAGTGCAGTTTTGAATGTATAGAATTTAAAGTGCGTGAAGGACAGTCTGTAAAGTAAGCAGACTTAGATAACTGCGAAAAGACGCGTCTATTTGATATACATTATTAAAATGCAGTGGGTTGGTAATAGGTGCAAGAGCTTACTAGACTACGCACAGCAAGACTTCGCGGTTGTCTGAGCAATTGATTCCACAGATCAATTTGTCATGAAAAACTGCCACAAGCCAGAATTGTTCGCAGGGGTCTGGAAATCAGCTTTAATGAATGGAAATGGTGCAGATTTGAAAAATTAGAGCGTTTTATGGTTGTCTGTTTTACTAGACGGCTCTAATCTTGTCAAGATAATTACTAGGTCTGATCCCTGGACAATAACGATCTAAGTACTTATCCAATCGCGCAGAATTGACTGCTACATAATACATTGAACGTCTTTATGTACGAAATAACCATTACATAAGAGTTAAAGGTCTGAAGAACATGCAAGGTACAGAATTAGTCAACTCTTACCCTACGTTAGTGCACATCATGTACGAGGTGGCTGACATGTGCCATGTGTATTTACTGAGTGGAAGGAATTTTGTATGAATTTACTCACTTACTTGACAGACGATACCTAATTGATGTTACGCACGTAACTTTTTTGGACTCAGGCAAGATGATCACTGTAACTAATGTGAACCGGTAATAAAATGGATGTTGAAGATTGCCATTGAAAGCTGTTGAAATTAATAAAATTGTAATGTTTACATAAGTACACAGACATAATAAATTGATCGGAGGCTAGATTAACCTAAAGGGTCTCAGCAACACTGATTTTGTTGTACAATGGTTAACCCACATAGCGCTGACATCTTTCCAGGACGACGAGAACGGCAACTTACTTTTTATTGTTGTCTGTAAGAATTCGTGTACAGTGTCATATTTTATTTCTTTGAATCGCCTGCTGCCATTTCAGATCAAGTTTAGCTTGTATTGTCGATTGCAAAGTGGTTGGATACAGGTGAAAAGTTGAGGTTCATACGGAAGATATTGAAGACTTCCCCGTAGTTGGGTTTATATGTCCTGAACTTTCTTCAGTTTTTGTGACATTTATATGCATATATTTCATCTTAAATGTTGTTTTAATAATAATGATTCATCAGATTAAAATTATAAAACATATATTTTGACGTCATTTCAGAAAGAAGGGCAGTATTGCTAAATTAATGGCGAGATTATGAAAAAATCACTTATCTCAATCTTGTGCAGTCATATGAAGGTAATTAATGGCTACTGAGAAAAAATTAAACGAAAAATAATTCCGCACCATCTGGGTTAATAAAATTGTAAGTTCTTTTGAGAAATTTCAGTTTTTTTTATTGATTATAGTGGAAACGATAATCAGGAGATATATTGATCAGCGTTAAGAGACTTAGGTTTAATTATGGTTTGTTGACGCTACGCTAGGAGTGGTTTAACTTTAGAAAATTATTCGATGATAGTATTCAGTTTTTTCTTTTAATAGATGGGATTGGTGACCCGGTACTGTGGTCCGTATGACCATTAAACTATGAAATCAGAGTACTTTCCAGCCTACTTCTTATCTGTAGAAGAGATGTATTAAGCGTGGTCATAAGGTAATTATACATTTTAACTGTAGGGGTAAACGAAGTATATGACGTATCTCTAAGAAATATTTGTCAATTTCTTTACAAAATTGCAATATTTTAGTGTAGTTCCATCGGGATCCTTTTAATCCAGGAAATATAAATACTGTCTCCTGTGTTCAGCTTTCTTCAAAGAAAACCTACCTTAAAGGCTTTAAAGTTAACTATACGCACCACTAGAATATCCTTTTAGGTTTTCAGTTTAGGGGAGTTAAAAGGCGAGGTTATCAGCGACACAATTAAACAAAATGTTGTGATGTATTCTGAAACCAGTTCTGCATGATTAATGTAATGAACTACGAAATACTTTGTTTATTCATATAAAAATTGAACATCTCCAGACAGTAGAATATCTGTATTCCATGGAATCTGAGTCTGATTCCGCTGTTAACAAAGAAACGAGACAACTGGTTGAAGACAATGTACAAGAGTCTGCACTGCGGATAAGTGACGGTAAAATGAAAGTGAGACAAATGGAAAAAGTGCATCACCAGTTCCTTTCTTCTGTTCCATTCCCAAATAGAACGAAGGAAAAACGAATGCCAATATGCACTGTAGGCGTCCTAATTTCTTACCTCCGTCACATTTATATGAAGTGTAAGTATCGTCCTGCATTCAAATTACAATTCCGCCCTTTAAATTTACTCATTAATATATTTTAATGGTTGCAAAATTCTAACACGAACTACTTACAGAAGAAAGGAAAAAGAGGTAGAAGCCGACCTCGGTGAAGAACAGTTTGGATTTAGGAGAAATACAGGAATACGGGAGGCGATACTCATCTTACGACTTGCCTTAGATTAAGGAAAGGGAAACCTACATTTTCGTAGATTTAGAGAAAGCTTTTGATAATGTTGATTGGAATACACGCTTTCAAATTCTGAAGGTATCAGGCGTAAAATATAGGGAACCGAAAGTTATATTGAACTTCTACAAAAACCAGATAGTGGTTTAGAGTCGAATGCATAAAAGGGAAGCTTTGGTTGGGGAGTAAGATAGGTTTGAGCCTTTCTCGAATGTTTTCCAGTTTGTACATTGAACAAGCTGTAAATGAAACCAAGAAAATTTTTGGAGAAGGAAGCAAAGTTCAGGGCGAAGAAATAAAAACATTACGTTTTGCCGATGTCAATTCTGTCAGACAGTAAAGGACATTGAAGAGCAATAGAATGGCATGGAAACTGTCTTGAAAGTAGCGTATAAGATGAATAAGAACCAAACAAGGGTAATGGAATGTTTTGTAAGAAAATCGGGCAATACTGAAGAAATTAGATTAGGTAATAAAATAAAGGTGATAGATGAGTTTTGTTACTTGAGTAGTAAAATAACGTATAGTGTTCGCAGTACATATAAAGTCCAGTTTCTGAAAAAGACATTTGTTAACAACGAATGTTAATTTGAGCCGGCCGCGTTGGCCGAGCCTTCTGCGGCGCGCCAGTCACAGTCTGCACTGCCACTACGGTCGGAGGTTCGAATACCCCCTCGGGCATGGATATTTGTGCCGTCCTTAGTATTAGCTAGTTCGTAAGTAGTTTATAATTTTAAGGACTGATGACCCCGCAGTTAAGTCCCATAAGCTCGACAAATATATGAACATTTGTTAATTTGAGAGGAAGAATTTTCCGAAGGGATTGGCGTAGAGTTTTTTCTTGTACGGGAGTAAAACATGCACGATAAATAATTCGATAGGAAGAAGATAGAAACTTTTGAAATGTGGCGCTAATGATAAATGATGAAGAGTAAATCGTGTAATTAAGGAGAAGTACTGAACACAATTGGGAGAAAACTTTCTGGCGTGTTTAAAGAAGGGAGCGGTTGATAGAATACAATCTTGGACATCAAGGGATCACGAGTTCAGCATTGGAGGGAAGTATGTGCGGTAATAATTGCAGAGGGCTACCAAGAGACGAAGGCAGTAAGCAGTTTCAAAAGTATGTTGGTTCCCGTTCTTATGATTGCTCAGGATATAGTAGGGTGGAGAGCTATGCCACGGCGGAGTGGCAGATCGCATCGAGGCGCTAGGCTCCGATGCGCGAGGCCGTTCCCCGTCGGGAGTTCGAATCCTACCTCGGGTATGGATGTTTGTGTTGTCTTTAGTATAAGTTCATAAGTAGTTTGTATGTTTAGGGACTGATGACCCCGCAGTTAAGTCCTATTAGCTTAACGAACATTTGGAGAGCTACATCAAACTGTTCTCCAGAATGACCACAATAACGTATTTAGAAAAGAGTGTTACCTTCCGCCCAACGATTGCTATTTGAGTTCCAGAAGTATCTCAGTAAAATTAGCGAATTGATCGATCTTACTAGTAGTCCGACTCTGAATTACGTCTCTTACTTAAAACCGACCGAGTGGGGATTCCAAACACGTGAACAATACTCGAGATTGGTGTCCAGTATGAATTCTGGCGTCTAACCGTTAACACACTGTATAGCTCGCTATTTTAAGTGGAAATCACTTCTTTAGTACGCTGTGTCACAGTGAAAAAGGACTGCGCGAGCGTAGCGGCGAATAACATTTCTCTCTGGTCGACTTTCAGGTAAACAAAAACGACGGCGCAGACACGTGGCGCGTGAAGCGGGACGTGATCGTGGTGATCCACGGCGGCGGCTTCCAGTTCGGCAGCGGAGACATCGCCAAC
Source organism: Locusta migratoria (assembly GCA_026315105.1). Lineage (NCBI taxonomy): Eukaryota > Metazoa > Arthropoda > Insecta > Orthoptera > Acrididae > Locusta > Locusta migratoria. The sequence goes on along the minus strand of CM048747.1, from coordinate 327,371,223 downwards.
TTCTGCCCCGACCACCTGATGGACCACGAGCTCGTCCTCGTCACCTTCAACTACCGGCTGGGACCCCTAGGTGAGCCGTTTCTGGCGCTCTGTTGTCTGCAGTTGACTTAACGCCGTAGGTGCTGTGCCACGTCACCGCCAGCTTACTGACCTGTAACAAGCATAGAGTATCTGTGACACTGGTACTGGGGCAACACCGTCTAGAGAAGTGTGTTTTAGCCTGTGGGTCACGACCCTCCCCCCCCCCCTCCGAGGGGGGAGGGTTTGCAATATCTTGCTCAAGGGGTCGACGTCACACAAGCAAGTACTTGCACCATAAAATAACCAGGGGTCCAGTAATAATAAAAACGTATGCCTAAGTATAATTTATTTAAAGTTACGGAGTTTGTTGTGTAACATTCATTATGATCATAGATCGTTCTATAATACAGTGTGTTCATAAGTACAAAGCCTAAAAACTGTTTTCAGGAACTAATCAATAGGTAAAACATGGTACAGTAAGTTATTACGAAAGATTAAAAAAAAGATCCACTTCTTTACAAATTGTCTACACAGTGTGACCTTTCTTTATGAGCATAATTCATTTCGGTGTCTTGCCCGAAATGAAACACTAATTAAGCAAAATATATTTTTGTCGTAAATCATGGAATTGTGTGTTCCATTCCGAAAAATAAAGAAAAAAAACTTCGGCCAGCAATTTAAAAGATAGCTGAAACAAAAGAAAGCTTATTTAGTTTCACTTGAGATAATGTAGTTTTGTTACGGTTCGTGAGGCATAGGGGGGCGGGGGAGGATCGCCATAATATTTTATTTGGAAGGGGGTGGCATATGCTAAAAGGTAGAAACACACTAGTTTAGGGAAAAAAGGCCTCACAACTGTCCGTGTCACGTCACAGAGAGTAGGCCGCGATCACCAGCTGACTGACTGGCCGCTGGAGTACAGCCCACTGTCTCGTAGCGGCCAGCCAGTCGACTAGTGATCGCGGCCTATCGGTCTGATTTGACACGGAGGCCTTGTCTCTTGATCTATCGGTTACAGTAAACGCTGTGCTACATGCCTTCACTACATTCGTCAGATTCTTCTGTGCTTAATACATATCTACAGAAGATCGTAGTGCCAGTCACATCACCGAATTCTTAAACCAACCAAAAGGAAACAATAAAAACCGAAAGAGGATGGAAACACAAGTTGTATAACATTTTACGAACACTTAGGCTGTAGTATTCATAGAAACAATACCAATAAACACTTTCTAAGCTAAACACGTGTTAACAAAAAGGGCTTCGAGAGGCTTGGTTGCACATATAACAGCAAAGATTTTATTTACCAATGCGGTATGCTTCACAAGAAATGTAAATTTCCATAACCAGCACCTTTGAAGCGATGCAAATACGCAACCAATTCGGGGAAGAGAGCATCAACACTGATTCTCAATCAACTCTATACAGCCGTTCTTTAGGGTAGATCAGTAGTCATGCGTGCTACAAAGGTTAAATGGAGAGCGTTATCCGCACTTAATTTTCTAATTTTGTGGAGCATGTGGCACGTCACCGATTAGATGTGGTTCATTCATGATGGCGCATCAGCACACTTTCGTTAGATTGTGTTCGAACATCTGTCGCACACATTTCGGGTCCACTGGAGTGGTTGGGGAGGCCCAACACCTTGGTCTCTTTGTTTTCCAGATGTCAAAACCCTGGGCGTTTTGTTATAAGGACCCTTGATGGAAGTGGTCTATGTAGCTCCAATCAACGGTGTGCAGTACATGGTCGCATTTTCTATGTGTGACAGCAAGTACAAAGGATATCATTCCTTATGACGAAGGGTAGAGGGATACTTTGCGATGAATGGACTCTACATGGAACAAATCCTGTAAACCCATGTTTTCCTCAGAAAATGTGTATTTCTGAACCAAAGTTTGTTGATTTTGTTTTGATGAGTTATAACGCCTCTAAAAGTAAAGGGCACTTCTTGTCACCCTGTACATGGTATGGCAAACCACATTTACTCAATTTCTTTAAGATTATATTCTACATCTACATAATACTCCGCAAGCCACCCAAAGGTACATGGGGGTGGGTAATAAAGTGCTACTACTAGTTAGTTGCTTTCCCGTTCCATTACCATACAAGATGCATCTGTACGAGCCCTAAATCACTTATCTTAATCTTGTGATCTTTACGCGAAATGGAGGTTGGCGACAGTAGAATCGTTTCGCAGTCCACATCAAATTCCGGCCTTCTATATGTTTTCAACAGTGCTTCTCGATAAGAACGTCACCTCCTTCCAGCGACTCCCACTTGAGTTCCCGAAGCATTTCGGTAACACTCGCGCATTGATCGAATCTACTACTTACAAACCTCGCTGCCCGCTTCTGAACTGCTTCCATGTCCTCCTTTAAACCAATCTGGTTGGGGTCCCAAACGATTCAACACCCGATACGGGGTCGCACAAGTGTTTTATATGTGGTCTCTTTTACAGACGAATCACACCTTTCAAAAATTCTGAAATCGACTTTTTGCCTTCCCCACGACTGCCCTTACATGCTGGTTCCTTTTCATATCACTGTGCCGCGTACGCCTTGTTAACGTGACTCTGTCACGCAGCACACTACTAATTCTGTATTCGAACGTTTCGGGATTTTCTCCTACTGATCTGCATCACCTTACATTTCTTACATTTAGCTCTGGTTGCTTTTAATCACACCACTTACAAATTTGGTCAAAGTCGTCCAGCATCCGGCTATGATCATTCAATGAAGATTATTGTACACCATAGTGTCATCAGGAAACAGCAACAGATTGCAACTGGCTCTGTTCGTCAGATCATTTCACACTTTCTTGGGGCACACCTGATGATACCCTAGTCTGTGAACACTCTACATCCATCTACATCTACATGGGATACTCTGCAAATCACATTGAAGTGCCTCAGAGGGTTCATCGAACCACCGTTATACTATTTTACTCCCATTCCATTCTGGAATAGCGCGCGTGAAGAAAAAACACCTGAATCTCTCCGTTCGATATCTGATTTCTCGTATTTTATTCTGATGATCATTTCTACCTATGTAAGTGGAAATGAACAATATATTTTTGCATTCGGAGGAGAATGTTGGCGATTGGAGTTTCGTAAGTAGCCCACGCCGCAGCGACAAGCGCTGTTGTTGTAATGATTACCATCCCAGATCCTGAATCATGTCCGTAACGCTGTCTCCCCTGTAACGTGACAATACGAAACGAGCTGCCCTTCTTTGAACGCTTTAGATGTCCTCCGTCAAACCCACCTGATAAGGATCCCAGAGTAGGCAGCAATACTCCAAAAAAGGACGGACAAGCGTACTGTATGCAGTTTTAGTAGTTCTGTTGCATCTTTTAAGGGTTCTGCCAATAAAACGCAGACTCTGGTTCGCCTTTCCCACGACATCATCTACGTGTTCTTTGCAATTTAAGTCTGAAGTAATAGTAATGCCTAGGTATTTTGTGGGGTTTAAGAACCTTCACTTTCGATTGATTTATCGTGTAAACAAAGTTTAAAGTATTTATTTTCGTACTCATGTGGACGACTTCACACTTCTCCTTATTTAGAGTCAATTGCCAATTTTTACACCATACTGATATCTTATTCAGATCGTTCTGCATTTGGTTCTGATCTTCAGATGATTTTACTAGACGGTAAATCGAGGATAATGTAGTGGTTTGTATTACGTAAATAATCTTAGAGCCACTCACGTATTTGTTTACCTATTGGATAAGCTCGTACTTTAGTTAGCAGTCTCTAGTGCGGTAACGTAGCAAACGCCTTTCGAAAATCGAGAAATATGCAGTATGCAAGATGTCAGAGAAGGGCACGATCGATGCTTTCGAAAGCCGTGCTGATGCGTAGGCGGGAACTTCTCCGCCACAAAAAATTTATAGAAGGGAACGGTGACCAGAACACGGTACATGCAGAATATTGTAAAACCAATCTTTTGTCGTTGTTAAGACAAGCTAATGCTCGCCCACATAATGCACATGACACTCTAAAAGACGTGCCGTAACTTCTCTGGCCAGCGTGATCTCTAGGCTTGTTTTTAATAGAGCACGTTTGGGAAACGAAGGGACAACTTACATATGCGACTCTTCAACCCTTTTGATCTGTAATATAATCATTTCTTGCGGTCTATATGCACTGTTGAACAATAAATCGTGATTTAATTAGTAAACTCAGTGTGTGTAGTAATTTTTGTGGGGCAGTGTTAATTACGTGACTACTTTTCGTAAGGTTGCAGTTTGTACTAGATCAAAACCAGTGTCTGAAGTAGGCTTGTGTTGCGGTAGGTTTCCTGTCGACGGGGGACACGGTGGTGCCCGGCAACTACGGCCTGAAGGACCAGGCGATGCTGCTGCGCTGGCTGCGGCGCAACATCGGCTTCTTCGGCGGCAACCCCAAGAGCGTCACGCTGCTCGGCATCCACGCGGGCGGCGCCAGCGCGCACTACCACATGTTCACAGAGCTCTCCTACGGTAAGCGTCGCCTCTGTGTGAGGTTGTAATAATTATTCGTATACTACCATGAACAGATCTACATCTACGTGGGATATTCTGCAAATCACTTTTGTGCCTGGCAGAGGGTTATCGAACCACCGTTATACTATTTATCTCCCATTCCATTCTCGAATAGCGCGTGGGGAAAAAAGAACACCTGAAGCTCGAGCTCTGATTTCTCGTATTTTATTCTGATGATCATTTCTACTTATGTAAGTGGGAGTCAACAATATATTTTCGCGTTCGGAGGAGAATGTTGGCGATTGGAGTTTCGTAAGTAGCCCACGCCGCAGCGATAAGCGCCATTGTTGTAATTATTCCCATCCCAGATCCTGTATCATTTCCGTAACGCTGTCTTCCCTGTATCGTGACAATACGAAACGAGCTGCCCTTCTTTGGACTCTTTCGCTGTCCTCCGTCAAACCCACCTGATAAGGATCCCACACTGGGCAGCAATACTCCAAAAAATGACGGACAAGCGTACTGTATGCAGTTTTAGTAGTTCTGTTGCATCTTTTAAGGGTTCTGCCAATAAAACGCTCTCTGGTTTCCCTTTCCCACGACATTATCTACGTGTTATTTCCAGTGCTAGTCTGAAGAGTAATTACCAGGTATTTTGTGTTTACGGTCTTCACATTCGATTGATTTATCTTGTAAACAAAGTTGAACGGATTTCTTTTCGTACTCATGTGGACGACTTCACATTTCTCATTATTTAGAGCCAATTGCCAATTTTTACACCATAGCGATATCTCATTCAGATCGTTCTGCAGTTGGTTTTGATCTTCAGATGAATTTACTAGACGGCGTCATCTGCAAACAACCTAAGAGAGCTACTTAGATTTTCCCCTGAATCGTTTATGTAAATAAGAAACGGCAGAGGTCCAATAACACTACCCTGTGGAACGCCCGATATGACTTCTGAGTCGACGCCTTACAATCCATTACTACGAACTGTGTCCTCTGACAGATCGTTGCGTAAATAATTAAAGTCAATGTTTTGGTAAGGTGAGAGTTAACAGCCGTCATCTATTTGATAAAATACATCTTTAACCAACATCATAGATAAACTACAGTACAGAATGTTGTTGTTGTTGTTGTTGTTGTTGTCTTCAATCGGTAGACTGGTTTGATGCAGTTCTCCACGCTACCTTGTCCTGTGCAAGTCTTTTCATGTCAGAACTCAAACGGCAACCTACATCCTTTTGAATTCGCTTACTTCATTCGTCCCTCGGTCTCCCTATATGATTTTTACCGCACACACACTTGCTTCTATTGGTAAGTTCATGATTCCTTTGTCTCAGAATGTGTCCCACCAACCTATCCCTTCTCGTCAGCATTTGCTAGAAACACCTTTTTTCTCCAATTCTGTTGAGCACCTCATTAGTTACGTGATCTACCCATCTAATCATCATTCGTCTGTAGTATCACATTTCAAAAGCTTCTATCATCTTTTTGTCTGAACTCCTTATCGTCCACGTTTCACTACCACACAATGCTACTCTCCAGACAAATGCTTTCAGAAGGGACTTCCTAACATTTAAACTATTAATGGATGTAAACAAATTTCGCTTTTTATCCCATAGCCAGTCTGCATTTTATATCTTCTTTACTTTGGCCATGAGAGGTTATCTTGCTACCAAAATAACCAAACTAATCTACTACTTCTATCGTCTCAGTGCCTAATCTAATTCCTTCAGCGTCGCCTGACTTTCTGACATTACATTCCACTACCCCCGTTTTCCTCTAGTTAACATTCAACTTATATCTTCCTTTCAAAACACTTAATTGCTCTTCCAGGTCATTTGTTGTCTCTACCAGAATTACTATGTCATCGGCAAACAAGAAAGTTTTTATTCTCTCTTCCTGGACTTAAATTCCCTCTCCAAATTTCTCCTTGCATTCCTTCACTGCTTGCTCAGTGTACAGATTGAACAACATTGCGGAAAGTCTACAACCCTGTATTACTCCCTCCCAACTTCTGTGTCCTTTTCTTGCCCTTCGACTCTAATAACCGCCGTCTGGTTTTTGTGTAGGTTGAATATAACTCTTCGCTCTCTATATTTTACCCCTGCTACCTTCAGAATATCAAAGAATGTATTCCATTCAACATTGTCAAAAGCTTTCTCCAGATTTACAAATGCTAAAAACGTAGGTTTCCCTGTCCTTAACCTATCCTCTAAGATAAGTCGTAATGTATTGCCTCCCGTGTTCCTACATTTCTCCTAAACTAAACTCATCTTTCCCAACTTCGGATTCCACCAGTTTTTTCCATTCGTATGTAAATCGTGTTAGTATTGTGCAACCATAACTTATTAAACTATTCTGAAATTTTCACATTTGTCTGTACTTGCTTTTTTCTTTTAGGTATTGGAATCAATATATTCTTCTTGAAGTCTGAGGGTATTTGCCCCGTCTCATACATCTTGCACACCAGGTAGAACAATTTATTCGTGACTGGCTCTCCTAACGATGATAGCAATTCAGACGGGACATCTACACCAGCGGCCTTGTTACTCCTTAAATCTTTTAGTGCTCTGTCAAATTCTTCTCGTATCTTTCTGTACTTCATCTTCTATCTCTAGAATATTGCCTTCAAGTTCATTTTCTTTGTACAGGCCGTCTATATATTCTTTCCACCTTACAGCTTACCCTTCTTTGCTTAGCACTGATTTTCCATCTGAGTTCTTGATATTCATACCGCTGCTTTTCGTGTCTCCAAATGTATTTTCCTGTAGACGGTATCTATCGTTCCCCTAGTTATATATTCTACTACGGTAATGCATTTTTCCTCAAACCAGTCTACACATCCTGTCAACCTTATTTTTCAGACATTTGTAAATCAAATGTTCAAATGTTTGTTAAGCTTATGGGACTTAACTACGGGGTCATCAGTCCCTAAACTTACAAACTACTTACGAACGACCTTATACTAAGGACGGCACAAATATCCATGCCCGAGGGGGGGGGATTCGAACTCCCGATCGTAGTGGCCGTGCAGACCGTGACTGGAGCGCCTCAGTCCCCGCGGCCACCGCGGCGGCCAGACATTTGTACTCCTTTTCGCCTGCTTCACTCTAAGCATTTTTATATTTTCTTCTTTCATCGATTAAGTTCAGTACCTCCTGTGTTATTCAAGGATTTCTATTAGCCCTTGTCCTTCTGCCTATATGAACCTCTACGGCCTTCACTAATCTGAGCTACCCATACTCCGTCTACTATGTTACTTTCCCGCGTTTCTGACAATCCTTGCCTTATGCTTCCTCTAAAACTCTAAACTACGTTTGGTTCCTTCAATTTGTCCAGATTCCCTCTCCTTAATTTTCTACCTTTTTGCAGGCTCAAAAGTTTTAATCCACAGTAAATAACCAAGAAGTTATGGTCAGAGTCAATATCTGCCCCTGGATACGTCTTACGGTTTAAAACCTGGTTTCTAAACCTTTGCCTTACCATTATAAAGTGAGTCTGGTACCTTTCAGTGTCTCCTGATCTCTTTCAAGTATACAGCCTTCTATCATGATGATTAAATCAAGTGTTGGTGATCATTAAATTGTGCTCTGCACAGAATTCTACCAAGCGAACTCCTCTTTCATTCCTCTTCCCCAGTCCATATTTACCTTCTACATTTTCTTTTCTTCCCTTTCCTACTACAGAAAAGTAATTAAGGTGCACTGTGCTAATTGCATGAGTCAAAGATCATACATTTGATTAATCTGTTTTAATACCTTGTATTTATAGCACTACTTTAGTCATGATACTTCCACTTTTCCACTCTATTGAGTGCTATTTCGCTTCTTACTTTCTTTTTTATTGTACAAATTAATTTTATTCTGTATGATGATGATACTCGACCGAAACTAGTCGATTTAAAGGATTTAATGAACAGCTGATGATTAAAGATGCATTTTATAAAATCAGTTCGGCTTGCTGAGCTTTAACAGCCCTCTGCTTCTCCAAAGCCTCCGTTGTCGGTTTTGGCAAGGTAGTAAACTAAAACTTCTGTCAGAGTTAGTAATAGTCCTGTAACATTAACGTAGATGAAGTTTGGAAATATGAACTGTAGTTGCCTTACTGTAAATCTTAATACTCACCTCCCACAACTATACACTGCTGACCTCTGCGATACATGTCCTGGAAACTCCGCAAGAAGTCTTCCTTTAGGATGACGATCAAAACCCACGCCAGGTTTGTTGGATGCCAGGAATTTCGTCAGATCTTTCCTTTAAAAGCGACTTTCAGTCGAGGAAATAAGAAGTCTGGAGGACTGAAATCGGCGAATATGGGGATGTTAAAGTTGTACGACAACGCTCACAGACACACAGCCAATATCAGTTCCTGGCACAACAGAGCTTGGTGCAACTTGAACATCCACCACATTCACCGGATCTCAATCCTCCAGACTTCTTCCTTTTTGATATGACGGTATATCTGACATACTACGAAACGCGACGAGGCTTTTGAACACCATCCCAAAGGAAGAGCTCAGCGGTGCATAGTTATGGGAGGTGACTATTTCGACGGACGGTAAGCTAACTGCAGTTCATACTTCATCTACGTTAATGTTACAGGACTATTCACAAAATTTTCTCAGAGGCTGTATTTCTGCGGTTGGGTTTTAAGGGCAGATTTTAATGTATTATATCTGCATGCGAATATTTTTAGCTACGTACTGAGGAGGAACTACAATGTGTTTTGCGAATCAGATGTTCAAATGTTTGTAAATCTATCGGACCAAACTGCGTGGTCATCGGTCCGTAGCTTACAAACTACTTAAACTAAGGTAAACTAACCTAAGGACGACACATACACCCATGCCCGAGGGAGGACTCGAACCTCCGACGGCGAGCAACCGCGCGCTCCGCAGCGAGGCGCCTTAGACCGCGCAGCTACTCCACTGAGGCTGTGTTTTGCGAGGATTAAAATTTGTAATACACAGTCCAAAATACCTTTGGTGGCAAATGGTTCAGTTATTCATCAAAATACAAAAACTGTTTTTAAAAAGACCTTTAAAAATCTTTTCAAACATAAAGCTGCAACATCATCACCATGGAAAGCTTAATTTTGTATCGTAACAATATTTATGAATTATAAATAGTAAAAAATCTAGAGTATTACAGGGCGTTGTGGTAAATTCAACAACGAAGTTGAAAAATTGGGCTGGGCGGGGATTGGACCCGGTTTTCTCGCTTTGGGCCTGCGGTCGCCTTAACCATGTTTTTTCTTTTTGTTCCTTATGTAATTAAGTTCCTTGCAGACGTGGTTTTGTGCTCTTTTCAGACATGTTCGAAAGAAGACACAATATCTATAATACGTATGCCTCCAACGAGGCTAATGACAATTTCTGTACTGATGCTGAAATACGCCCGATCCATTCAGGGAAACAGTGAGATGGCGCAATGGTAACTCACTGGATCCGCATTCGGTAGGTCGGTGGTCAAATACACTTCCGGACATGCGGATTTAGGTTCTCCGGATTTTACTAAATCACTCAAGGCAAACGCCGGGATGATTCCTTTGAAAGGGCACAACCGACTTCTTTCTACAGCCTTACTCAAAACTCCACGCGTGTGCTTAGTCTTTAATAACAGCGCTATAAACGGAACGTGAAACAGTAAGATTCCTTACTTTTTTCCTCGAGGAAAAACAAAGCTGTGAACTAGAGGAAGTAACGGACAGGGGCACTATTATCGTAGTGTGCGAAAAGTTGAGAATTCGGCTCTACGAGAAGCATCCCCCAGGGGACCCACAGCTCTTTTGTGGGTACGTGTGTGGCGTGCACGGGGCTTCAAGCCGAAGCAGCCTTTCTTCTGCCCCAGGATGCTTCACTTTCCCCTCCCGGTTTAGGCCTTCGCCCGGAGACGGGCGTCCTTTGCGAGTTAGTGTGGTTTCTTGTCTTGGTTTCTCTTATTCCTTGGTTTCTTCCTTTGCTAACCTTTGCTTCGGCCTTTCTCTCCTTGCTGTACTCTCCTAGCCTTCTTCTCCTCCTCATTAAACTCCGCTTCGGCGTTTGAGATACTTCTTTCCTTCTTTCTCTTCACTTCCTCTATTCTTCTTTCCTCCCTGTGCGTGTCTGAAGGCCGACCCACGCATTATCATGCGTAGCAGGTGACGGGGTAAAGCGTAATTCCCCGCCCCAGGTAGACAAGTAGGGCACGTACGTACCCCCTGGTAAAGGCCAGGCCCAGGGAGGGGTGATTACCCGAGCTGGTGCCTTCCGAACATGCCGATTGGTCCCTCCGTCAGTTCTCGGGAGGAGTGACCTGAGGTGTGAACAATCACCTAAGGCGGGTAAGCCCTCAAAGAGGACCCCCACTAGGAAGGAGCACGCCATCGGAGACGCCGGTAATCACGGGGGACACTTCCGCAATAGCTTCCTTCTCTTCTTCTGTGACGTTGACCCAGAAACGAACGGCAGATTCGCCTCAGCAAAAGAAAACCTTGCCAAATTTTCCGAAATTCCTTGTTGTCTCTCGAACAGACGGTAAAGATTTCACGTCTGTAAATCCTTTCGTCATTCAGAAAGGTGTGATGCAATTGCTGGCCCTGTTAAAACCTGTTCGCGTCAGCGTAATGGAACATTGTTGCTGGAAGCGGACAGTGCCTTCCAAGCCCAAGAACTAATCCGGACTACGTTGTTACACACGTTTCCTGTCAAGGTAGAAGCGCATCGCACACTCAACTCGTCACGGGGGGGGGGGGGGGGGGGGTAGTCTTCACGAGATCCCTTGACAGGTTGTCTGACGAAGACATACAAACTTATATGCCCGATCAGGGTGTAACAGCCGTGCATAGGGTGTTGATAAAGGTCGATAACCAGCTGACACCGACTCGTACTGTGTTCTTGACGTTCGACAGAGTTGAACTCCCGTCGAAGGTCAAAGCAGGATACGTAGTTATCTCCGTCCACCCTTATATACCAAACCCAACGCGCTGTTTCCAATGCCACAGATACAACCATATCCGTGAATCTTGCCCAAATGCAGCAAAATGTCACTTGTGGTAGGGACGCCCATAAGGGGGATTGCCCACCTCCGTCCCCTCACTGCCTTAACTGCAACGGTGACCATGCGGCTTCCTCTCGAGACTGCCCTGTATATAAGGATGAAAAGGTCATCCAGCAAATTCGGGTTACGGAAAAGGTATCAACATCTGCCGCTCGAAAGTTGTTGGCGAGTCGAACGCCCACTGTCCTCCCAGCGAGCACATACAGTAAGGTCCTTACCTCCACTCGACCTACTAAGGATTCAGGTACCCAGACCTGTGACTTCACTTTCGCTGACACAGTTGTGCGATCCACCAGCCCGAACATTGCCCGTTCCACGTCCCCGCTTCCTCCTGCTGCTTCTAAAGTTTAGTCTTCGTCAACCTCTAATAAACCGCGGGCACCTAAACAAGATGCCCGGACTTTGAAAAAGGAACTCTTCCGTGAAGATTTTCTGCCTTCTCAGGCTTCTCAACCGTCAACTGCCTCTTCTCACCGTCACTCTTCCAAAAGAGCCAACAAGAAAGAGTTCCTCTCCTTCCCCGCCGAGGCATGACCGTCACGTCGTCCAACAGTAGTCGGCCCCGATCATCTTCTGTCTCGCCGGGACGCACTACTGTTCGCTGGGCAACCGGCATTTTACTAGCGGCGGAAGCTGCCCCTCCTGATAAAGTCGGGAAGGTGGCAGATGTATCGTTTGAACCTATGGAACATGACTTTCTAGATGGCGACAGTAGTGCTCCCTCGAAGTCCGGTCCTCAGCGGCCGTCGAGGTGACCCCACCTACTTGTTCCTTTTTATCTTCTCTTATTTTTTAACATGGCACTCCTTCAATGGAATATTCGCGGCTTTCGTTCCAACCGGGAGGAATTCAAACTACTTCTTAGATTGCACTGCCCGCTTCTAGTTTGTCTCCAAGAAACTAAGTTACATCCATGTGATCGTGCAGACTTACTCCACTACACCTCTGTGAGTTTCGACCTGCCACCTGTGGAAGGTACCCCAGCCCATGGAGGGGTTCTGATACCCATTCGGGACGACGTCTATCACCATCCCATTACATTGCATACTCACCTACAGACAGTTGCCGTCCGCATCACTCTATCCACCTTTTCCTTTTCCCTCTGTAATATCTATTCGCCATCGTCATCCGCCCTTACTATGGCAGATGTGCTACATCTCGTTGACCAGCTCCCTTCACCTTTCGTGTTGGTAGGCGACTTTAATGCCCACCACCCCCTATGGGGCTCTCCGGCACCTTGTCTGAGATGTGGACATTCTCCAACACCTCAATCTTGTCTGCCTCAACACCGGTGCACCGACCTTCCTTTCCGACACAACACACACTTATTCCCATATAGACCTCGCAATATGCACTCCTCAGCTTGCCGGTCGGTTTGAGTGGTATGCACTTTCTGACACGTACTCGAGTGACCAATTCCCTTGTGTCATCCACTTCCTGCATCATTCGCCATCTCCTCGTCCCACCAGTTCGAACATTTCTAAAGCTGACTGGGGGCTTTATTCTTCCATGGCAGTTTTTCACAATAAGGACTTCTCCAGCTGTGACAGTCAGGTCGAATACCTCACAGAGTTTATTCTCACAGCTGCCGAACATTCCATACCTCGTACATCCTCTTCTCCACGTCATGTCCCGGTCCCTTGGTGGACTGCAGTCTGCCGCGACGCTCTTAGAGCCCGGCGGCGTGCTTTACGCAACTTCCACCGCCACCCGACGTTGGAGAATTGTATAAATTATAAACGACTGCGAGCGCAATGTCGTCGTGTTAACAGCGACAGCAAAAACGCACACTGAACTGCTTTTACAAGTTTTTTTAACCGTTTTACTCCCTCCAAGGTTGTTTGGGGTGGCCTACGCCGTTTATCCGGCATCATCTACATCTACATAGATACTCTGCAAATCACATTTAAGTGCCTGGCAGAGGGTTCATTAACCACCTTCATAACTTTTCTCTACCGTTCCATTCTCTAATAGCGCGCGGGAAGAAAGAACACCTAAATCGTTCCGTTTTCGATCTGATTTCTCTTATTTTATTGGGATGGTCATGTCTCCCTAAGTAGGTGGGTGCTAGCAAAATATTTTCACATTCAGAACTAAAAGTCGGTGATTGAAACTTCGCAAACAGATCACGCCGCAATGAATAACGTCTTTCTTTTAATGATTTCCACCCCAATTCGTGCAACATTTCCGTGACGCTTTCCCCCCCGTAACGTGATAAAACAAAACGAGCTGCCCTTCTCTGAAGCTTCTCAATATCTTCCGTCAGTCCCACCTGGTGAGGGTCCCACAAGGGGCAACAGTACTCAAAGAGAGGACGCACAAGTGTGATGTAGGCAGTCTCTTTGGTGGAGCTGGTGCATCGTCTAAGCGTTCTGCCAATGAAACGTAACCTTTGGTTCGCCTTCCCCACAATATTTTCTATGTGTTCTCTCCAGTCAAAGTTGTTCGTAATTGTAACTCCTAGGTATTTGGTAGAATTTACGACCTTACGGTTTGACTGATTTATCGCGTAATTGAAGTTCAGCGGATTTCTTTTAGTGGTCATGTGTATTACTTCACACTTTTCTTTATTTAGTGTCAATTGCCAATTTTCGCACCAAGTAGAAATTTTGTCTAAATAGCTTTGCAGTTGCTTTTGATCCTGTGTTGACTTCACTAACCGATAAACGACAGCATCATCCGCGAACAGTCTAAGGGAGCTATTCAGATTATCTCCTAAATCGTTTATAAACACGAGGAAGAGTAGGGGACCAATAACGCTTCGCTGTGGAACGCCAGATATCACTTCTGTTTTACTCGATGACTTACCGTCAATTACAACGAACTGTGTCCTTTCTGACAGGAAATCGTGAATCCAATCGCACAATTGGGGAGATATTCCATAAGCACGCAATTTCATTAGAAGCCGCTTGTGGGGTACAGTATCAAAAGCCTTCCGGAAATCCAGAAATATGGAATCGATTTGAGATCCCTTGTCGATGGCACTTAACACTTCATGTGAATAAAGGGCAAGCTGTGTTTCGCAAGAGCGATACTTTCTGAATCCGTGCTGACTATTGGTTAATAGGTCGTTCTCTTCGAGGTAGTACATAATATTCGAACAAAGTATATGTTCCAAAATCCTACTGCAAATCGACGTCAATGAGATAGGCCTGTAATTTTGGGGATCACTCCTATTGCCTTTCTTGAATATTGGAGTAATTTGGGCAACTTTCCAGTCTTTGGGTACGGATCTTTCGCTGAGTGATCGGTTGTAAATTATAGCTAAGTACGGAGCTATTGCATCAGCATACTCTGAGAGGAATCTAGTTGGTATACAATCTGGCCCGGAAGATTTATTTTTGTTTAGTGACTTAAGTTGTTTTACTACTCCAGGAACATCTACTTCTAAGTTTCGCATGCTGGCAGCTGTTCTTGGATTGAATACTGGAGTGTTCACTTCGTCTTCTTTGGTGAAAGAATTTCGGAAAGCTGTGTTTAGTAATTCTGTCTTAGCAGTACTGTCGTCGGTAGTATTACCATTGCTATCGCGTAGTGAAGGTATTGTTTGTGTTTTGCCGCTAGTGTACTTCACATATGACCAGAATTTCTTTGGATTTTCTGCAAGATTACGAGACAGGATTTCGTTGTGGAAACAACTATAATATTCTCGCATTGAAGTCCGCGCTAGGTTGCGAGTTTCAGTAAAAGATTGCCAGTCTTGCGGATTCTGTGTCTTTTTAAATTTTGCATGCGTTTTTCTTTGTTTCTGCAACAGTGATCTGACCTGTTTTGTGTACCACGGGGGGTCAGCCCCCTCTTTTATTAATTTATTTGGTATAAATCTCTCGATTGCTACTGATATTATGTCTTTGAAAGTAAGCCACAACTGATCTACACTCGCATTTTTAGTTTTGAAGGACTGGAGACTATCACTCAGGAAAGCGTGAAGCGTATTTTTATCTGCTTTATTGAATAGATATATTTTTCGTTTATTTTTGGTGCATTTGGGAATTTCGATATTCAGTCTCGCTACTACAACTCGATGTTCGCTAATCCCTGTATCTGTTTTGATGCTCTTTACTATCTCGGGATTATTTGTTGCTAGGAGATCGAGTATTTTCGCAACCACGTACTATTCTAGTGGGTTCATGAACTAACTGTTCGAAGTAATTCTCAGAAAAAGCATTCAGAACTAGTTCGGACGATGTTTTATATTTGCCCCCGGTTTTGAATACGTAATTATGCCAACATATCGAGGGTAAATTAAAGTCGCCACCGATTATAACAGTATGCTTCGGATACCTATTTGAAATATGATTCAAGCTTTCTTTGAACATTTCTGCAACCGCATCAAGGTTCACTCCCCGATCTCTGGCCTGACCGTCGAGAACGCAGTCCTTGTGGAACCCGTTGATGTTTCCAACGCACTGGGCTGTTCCTTTGCGGAGGTTTCGAGCTCTGTCCACTACCACCCTGCCTTCCTCCCTCGCTAACAGGCAGAGGAGGCACGGCCGCCTTCTTTCCACTCTTTTAATCGTGAAAATTATAATGTCTCCTTCACCATGCAGGAGCTAGACTGTGCTCTCGCCCTGTTCTGATCTTCTGCTCCCGGCCCCGATTCCATCCATATTGTGATGCTGAAGAACCTCTCTCCTGCGGGCAAGTGTTTCCTACTTAGCACCTATAATCGCATATGGACTGAGTTCCCACAAGTTGGCGTGAAGCCATTGTTGTCCCCATCCCCAAACCTGGGAAGAACAAACATCTTCCTTCCAGCTATCACCCTATTTCTCTGACGAGCTGCGTCTGTAAGATGATGGAACGCATGGTTAACGCTCGGTTGGTCTGGCTCCTCGAATCTCGACGCCTCCTAACAAATGTCCAATGCGGTTTTCGTCGACACCGCTCTGCTGCTGATCACCTCGTTACGTTGTCGACCTTCATTATGAATAACTTTCTAAACAAGCTTCTAACAGTATCAGTGTTCTTAGACTTGGAGAAGGCATACGATACCTGTTGGAGAGCGGGCATTCTCCGCACATTGCACACATGGAGCCTTCGGGGCCGCCTCCCTCTTTTCATTCAAGCGTTTTTGGCGGATCGCAAGTTCCGGGTACGGGTGGGCTCTGTTTTGTCAGACACCTATCGCCAGGAGAATGGGGTGCCCCAGGGCTTCGTCTTGAGTGTGGCTCTCTTTGCCATCACAATCAATCCGATCGTAGATTGCCTTTCAGCCGACGTTTCCGTATTCCTTTTTGTAGACGATTTCGCAATTTATTGCAGTGCCCAGCGGACGTGTCTCTTGGAGCGTTGATCGTCTATATTCCTTGAGCATCGCGAACGGCTTCCGATTCTCCACTGAGAAAACGGCGTGTATAAACGTCTGCAGATACAAGGAATTTCTTCCTCCATCCCTACGTCTCGGCCCTGTTGCTCTCCCTTTCGTGGAGACAACAAAATTCTTGGGGCAAATGTTGGATCGGAAACTTTGCTGGTCCACACACGTGTCCTACCTGGCTGCCCGTTGTGCCCGATCCCTTAATGTTCTTCGTGTCCTCAGTGGCACGTCATGGGGCGCGGATCGTACCGTCCTGCTTCACCTTTACCGGGCCATTGTTCAGTCGAAGCTCGACTATGGAAGCCTTGTATACTCTTCTGCACGGCCGTCGATTCTCCGCCGTCTCAACTCGATTCACCATCGGGGATTACGTCTGGAGACAGGTGAATTTTATACCAGCCCTGTTGAAAGTCTGTATGCCGAGGCTGCTGTATTACCCTTGACCATTCGGCGTGACATACTCTTGTCGGTACGCATGCCGCCTGCGGTCGATGCCCAACCATCCATCTTACCGATTATTTTTTGACGACTCACTCGATCGCCAATATCAGTTGTCTGCGATAGCCTTGCTTCCACCTGGCGTTCGGTTTCGCCGCCTGCTTCAGCGGCTCGATTTTACCCTTCCTTTGACCTCTGAGCGAAAGCCCATTGCCACCGTGGCATCAGGCCCAGGTTCAGACTCACCTTGAACTTAGCTCGCTCCCCAAGGAGAGCACTCCGGATTTGGTATACCGCTCGAGTCTTGTCGAACTCCGTTCGCGGTTCGATAATGCCATATTTATTTACACTGATGGTTCCAAGAGCACTGACGGTGTCGGATCTGCCTTCGTCGTCAGGGACAACCGTTTCCAATACAAGCTCCCTGACCGGTGCTCGAATTTCACGGTTGAGCTTTTTGCCCTCCACCAGGCCGCTTTGTATACCTGCCGCCACCGCCAACCTTTCTATGCCATATGTTCTGACTCCCTTAGTGCCCTGCAGAGTCTTAAGGGCCCTTTCTCGAACCATCCTCTCGTGTATTGGATTCAACGCTCCCTCCAGTTGCTAGCAGATGACAGCTGTCACGTTTCTTTCCTCTGGGTCCCTGGCCACGTGGGTGTGCCCCGGAATGAGACCGCCGACATAGCAGCCAAGGCAGCAGCTCTTTTGCTTCGCATGGCTACCTTTTGCGTCCCAGCGGACGATGTTCAACGGGCTCTTCGCCGGAGTATCGTGTCGTCCTGGCACAGTGCGTGGTTCTCACTGTACGGCAATAAATTGAGAACTGTAAAACCGATCCCGACCGCTTGGAGGACCTCCTCACGCCCCTCTCGGTGGGAGGAGGTCATCCTGGCCCGGTTGCGGATCGGTCACTGCCGTTTCAGCCACAGTCATTTGCTAACCGCCGATCCTGCACCGCTGTGCTCCTGCGGTGAATTGCTGACGGTGCGACATGTTTTACTGTCTTGTGTTAATTTTAATCATCTCCGTGTAGCCCTTCACTTTCCGTCTACTCTGGAGGAAATTTTAGCTGATGACACCCGGGCAGCTGCTCGAGTTTTGCGTTTTATCAACTTGGCCAATTTATCAAAGGCTATTTAACCCTTTTAATTGTTTTTAGCATTCTCTTGATATTCTAACTGGCAGTTACCAATTTTTTGAGATCTAGCGAATCTCTGTTCTTGTCTGGGCGCTAATGACCTTAGCAGTTGTGCGTCCAAAAAAAAAAAAAAAAAAAAAAAAAAAAAAAAAAAAAAAAAAAAAAAAAATCTACGAGAAGCATGTGTGGGTAACCTAATTGATTAAACGCAACAGTTGGCTAGAAGCGAAAAATCCGGGTTCGAATCGATGTTCAGCACAAATCTTCAAATCTGCCATTGAATTTATTTTCGTGCCGTGTTTCAATATTTCGAATTTGTAAATTTAAGGCTGTTGATGTCAACCAATGGTGTCTCCTATTTCGAACACGATATCTATAACCATAGCAATATTTCATTGCTGTCAACTCTTTTATCGTATCCCATAACTTTTACCTTGGCATCGTATGAACTTACTTTATATATTGTTGGCACACTACCGGGAAAGTTCATTACATCTTAGATGTTACTGTACATCTGTCGTGAACTAGTTATGAAGGTATATCAATTACTGCATTATTATTCATTACCAATAACATGCTTGACTGAATAGTCGAGAACAGCTGTGTAGGAAGTTCCTACTGTTTGTTTGGGTTGGTTATCGGCTAGATGATAGACTCAGTAGTTTAAACGAGCTATCGTTATCCTGTTACAACACAGATGGCGCTATTGACCGTTGAGAGGCCACCCAATCATTGGCACTAATGTATTCTTCCAAGGTAAAAGGGAATTATTATTCCGGATTTTGAGTTTTCTCGTAAATTATTCAGATATCCAACTGTATTTAGATTTAAGCAAGCACACAGTGTATAACAAACCGGACTTTGTTGCCACACACAATTTCGTAGCATTTTATATTTCTTAACTTTTTCCCAAGAGTAAGGATCGTTTGAATAAGAGCTTAGCTGTTTTATTAATAAGTCTGGACTGCGATATTTTAAATTGTCTTAGTTTAATAGGAAATAACTATTCCCCATTTCGAATCAGGGTTGGCCAAGCCGCGCGTGTGCGTGGCATGAGTTAGCAGTAAGTCAAAGTAGTTTGTAACTCTAGGGACCGATGACGCCAGCAGTTTGGTCCTTTAGGATTACGAACTTTTGAATATTTTTGGATTTGGCCAGTGTTCAAATTATTTTTTTTTTATGTGCAAGTACTATAGTGATACAAAGTCACTAGTTCATGCTGCTACATTTCACTAAAAATCACGCTTATATTTGACGTCACACGCTACTCGTCACCTACTTCTAATCTCAGTGAGAAGGTACTGGTGGACATGCCGGCCGCAGTGGCCGAGCGGTCTACGGCGTGCAAGTCACGGTCAGCACGGCCGCTGCGGTCGGGGGTTCGGATCCCTTTCGGGCATGGATGTTCGTGCCGTCTTTAGTATAAGCTAGTCCATCAGTGGTTTGTAAGTTTAGGGACTGATGATCCCGTAGTTAAGTCCCATAATCTCTACAAACATTTGAACATTTGTTTGAACTGTGTAAAATACTCTCGGTGTTCTTGCCGCGTCAAATATGAGTAGGAACCCAAGCTTTCGACTATATCCTCCATAGTCGTCGTTAGGGGGTAAAACTGACTGCCGTGAACTGGAGGCGTCCGCTTATATAACCAGGAGACGGCTTCTCATTGGCTAGCTTACGTCATAGCGGTAATGGCGCGTACTCGGGTGGTGCCATCTAACCACCTAGAAATTTCTAGCGCGCTCTATTCCGCGTTGTTAGCAGCGCCATCTCTCGCAGCAGGCGGTAATCTGCGGGAAGTACTAAAGGTTCTGGGAGCCAACCTCTGTTCCTTCTCCTTCTCCAGTGCTCGCTTCCATGTATTGCTAAGTGCATATCCGGAGTCTCTATTGATATTATTAACACATAATCTGATTTCAATCGCCTCCCTGATGACAGAATCCCAGTAGTTGGAAGCGTGAGCCAGTACTCTCGTTTCTTCAAACAAAATCCGGTGTTTAACAGGCTGTGCTCAACCACCGCAGATTTTTCTAAATGCCTGTATTTCGACGCAGCGTTCAGAAACAGTTCTTATTGATTGCCCCACGTAAGATTACCGCCTGCTGCGAGAGATGGCGCTGCTAACAACGCGGAATAGAGCGCGCTAGAAATTTCTAGGTGTTTAGATGGCACCACCCGAGTACGCGCCATTACCGCTATGACGTAAGCTAGCCAATGAGAAGCCGTCTCCTGGTTATATAAGCGGACGCCTCCAGTTCACGGCAGTCAGTTTTACCCCTGACGACGACTCTGGAGGATATAGTCAAAAGCTTGGGCTCCTACCCATATTTGACGCGGCAAGAACACCGAGAGTATTTTACGCAAGAACTACGTCGCGAAAGACTTCGTACTCATTTGTTTGAACTGATGGACA
This sequence comes from Locusta migratoria, assembly GCA_026315105.1. Classification (NCBI taxonomy): domain Eukaryota; kingdom Metazoa; phylum Arthropoda; class Insecta; order Orthoptera; family Acrididae; genus Locusta; species Locusta migratoria. Next base: position 327,350,380 of record CM048747.1, on the reverse strand, counting down.
TACTACAGCTCGTTAGTCATTCTTGAATAGCACAAAGCAAAGAAGAAAAGCAACGAACACAATAATTAGAGAAGAGAAGTTGGGATATAAGGGGTTGTAAGGAGATCTATTACTAAATAGTATGCCGGTAATCGTCTGGTAAAAAGTCAGTGGAGAACTTGCTGACGAAATGCAGGGGATCCCCGGTCTTTAATACGGCCAGGGCCATTGAAACTGTATCCGGTCCTTAGCCTCACGTACATAAACGTGTCATTCCTCTCTCTTATTAATTCATTTCAAAATTCTGCATTTTGTTCTTAACTCCATCCATCCAATCCTCGCCTTCCGAATGTTCTTTTTCGCAACGGTCTTTCATCCTTCACGTCTCGTACGATTCTGACATTTTGCCATGTAATTTTCTGAGTATGTTACGGCTGCCTTTTCTGAACCAGATCTGTTTTCCTCCAGCCAGTATATCACCGCTTCATGTACTTTCCTCGGCATCTCGTTTTCAAATGCGAACATCCATTTTTATCGTCTTCTGTAATTGTTTCTCTGGCATAAGTCACTATTGGACTGACGATCATTGTATTCCCCGTCTTCTAGACAATTTTAAACTAACACGAAGTCGCATTACATTTAGTGTATCTGTAATTAAAAATATGGTATCGGGGAACCCTGGGGGGGGGGGGGGGGATCGAGTTTGACATTTGTGCATCCCAATGAAATTACTTACGTAAAAACAACTTACATCAAGACATAATTTCACGTTCTGCAATTGAGCTAATGGTTCATATCAAACGGATGATTCGCATGCAATTCTAGGTGGACTGAGTACATACTTTCGAAGTAACATAATCGGCTTTGACGACAAATTATTACAAAACAGGAGCGAGAGTACGAGCATAAGAAATGCAAAATGAGTTCGTAAATATTGTAAACATAAATCAGGTTCCATAACATTAAAATTAGTTTCTCAAATTCTTTTTATTATTACTACTGTAATGGCCGGCCGCGGTGGCCGAGGAGACTAAGGCGCTCCAGTCACGGTCTGCACGGTCACTACGGTTGGGGGTTCGAATCCCCCCTCGGGCATGGATATTTGTGCCGTCCTAGTTCGTAGGTAGTTCATAAGTATTTTGTAAGTTTAGGGACTGATGACCCAGTAGTTAAGTCCCATAGACTATACAAACATTTGAACATTTGAACTACTGTAATGTAAACGTTAACAGAATCGTAATCTGCACCTTTCATTCTGGTACGTCTCTGACGGAGCTATCATAATCCTAGTGTTACGTAAGGTTTAGTCTAACCACGTTATTTCGAGGTGACAAAAGACGCTTGTTAATTTTTTTTGGCAATATTTAAAGAAGATATTGATTATTCATTTGAACAGAAATTTGATTTCATCCCTGCTAGCAAGCAAATGAAAGCCTGCGTCTACGAACTTGCAGTATTGTGCTTCAGTATATACACTTTCACTTCCGTCGTAAAGTGATTATAAAACACTCCCGCCGCATAGCCCAACAACGGCGGCCGCCGCGGATTTGGCGCTGCTTTCTCTGTACAGGAAAGGTTAAACACCTCCGCTGGCCACTAAACTACCCAGACAAGAACATCGTTAAGCATATCTGGGATTAAGAGCTCTCTTACGAATTCATGGATAACCCTGAAGTATGCATGGTGTTGATTCCATCCAGACATTAGTAGAGTCCATATCAAGTCGTGTTGCGGCACTTCTGCGCGCGCGGAAGCCCTACATGATGTTAGTCAGTTGTAAAAGTTTCTTCGGCGCTCCTGTGTGTAGCATAGTCTCCCTTAATGTGCCTTTTCACGGCGTAAGGAGTAATCAAATAAATATCGTCCGTGCAGCCGTGCAAATTCCACTTCTTCCACAGATACCGGGTGATCAAACAGTCAGTATAAATTTGAAAACTCAATAAATCACGGAATAATGTCAGGATAGGGTATTGTGGAGAGCTACATCAAACCAGTCTCCGGACTGAAGACCACAACAACAATGTAGATAGAGAGGTGAAAATTGACACACATGCTTGGAATGACATGGGTTTTTATTAGAACCATAAAAAGAACAAAAGTTCAAAAGATGTCCGACAGAGGGCGCTTCATCTGATCAGAAAAGCAATAATTAGCATAACAAATTAAGACAAAGATGATGTTCTTTACAGGAAATGATCAATATGTTCACCATCATTCCTCAACAATAGCTGCAGACCAAGAATAATGTTGTGAACAGCACTGGAACCAGTCCGGAGTTATAGTGAGGCATTGGCGTCGGATGTTGTCTTTCAGCATCTCTAGAGATGTCGGTCGATCACGATAAACTTGCGACCTCAGGTAACCCCAAACCCAATAATCGCACGGACTGAGGTCTGAGGACCTGGGAGATCAAGCATGACGAAAGTGGCGGCTGAGCACACGATCATCGCCAAACGACGCGCAAGAGCTCTTTCACGCGTCTAGCAATATGGGTGGAGCGCCATCCTGCACAAAAATCGTACGTTCCAGCAGGTGTTTGTCAGCAAGGCTGGGGATGATGCGATTCTGTAATATATCGGCGTACCTCTCACCCGTCACGGTAGCAGTTACAAAACCAGAATCACGCAGTTCCTCGAAGAAAAAAGAGCCGATAACGGTAGATGAACTTTTTTGGTTCTAATAAAACCCCATGTCATTGCAAGAATGTGTAAATATTTACCTCTATCTACATTATTCTGTGATTTATTAAGTTTTCAAATTTATGCTGACTTTTATCACCCGGTATTTCGGCAGTGTTATCGTCCGGCCAGCTTCAGAGTGAGTCTGCCGACAAGTTGCCAGGCGTGGCCTTGTATGCCCCATAGAGGCGGCACTGCGCAAGCGGGTCACAGGTACTGGTCGGCGGTAGAGGTTCGCTTAGCACGCCGAAAGGAATCAGGTATTCGATTCTCTTATAGTTCAGCGGTGGCGGCACATTGACGACTTGTCTGCAGTTTTATTATACCAAGTGCAGGATTCCACGCCTTGTCCAAATTAAAGCCATTATCTCTGTTTATTAATTTCTACTGCATCCTTGAAAACTGATTCCCAAAATGAAGAGGTAGGTGTTCACAGTAATTCATAGACTGACCTGTATGTAAAGTGTTCTGCCACAACTGACTTACTTGGCTGTAGTGAGTACACCATCGGTGTTAAAGACATCGTGGACAGTGCGTGTTGTCTAAAATATATAAACGATAAGAATTTCAGCATGGCATCTGATACATACCAGATTTGCGAAGCAACTAATCGTTTTTAACAGAACCAAGGCTGCGATCTTCATAGGTGGCCGGAAGATCACCTTAATGTTTTACGGGAACCCTACTTATATTTAGGAAAGAGGGCCCACGAAAGGCAAGAACGCTCTCGATCTGAAGGTGTCCTCTTTTTCCAGCTCACGAATTTGCAATCTAGGTTTCAAATTGAATGCTATACGCATTTGTTTCTCGGAATAGCCTTTCTCTTTGCAGATGCTCTTTAGATTTGAGATTTTCTTGCAACTCCTCGCCATCAGATATACAGTGTGCTCTGTGTACCAGTCTTTTAACACCTACGGTTTGTGAGGGGGGGGGGGGGGCGGCAGCTACTGACATGTAATAGAGACTTGTATGTGTAGATTTCCGAAATAGTGTATGTCCTAAAGTGTCATTAGTTTTGCGACGAATGATGACATCCAAGAAAGGAAAGCAGCCATTCTTTCCTATTTCCAGAGTAAATTTAATACTGTTGTGGATGGAATTTAAATGGTCAAGAAATCAATGTAACTCATCTTTCCCGTGAGCCCGTTATAATGTTACTTGCTGGTAAATAAGTTCGTAGTTCTTTTCAGCAATGATAATATCAAAAATAAATTGTGCTCATAAATTACTATTCAGACTGAGAAGTAAAAAAATTGGTTTTAACATGACTGTGGAAATGAAATGAGCTTATGGCTTTCTTGGCCGGGAGATCGCTTGCGGGTTTGTTCGGCCGCCTTAGTGTAAGTCTTTTTATTTGATGCCGCGTGGGCGACTTACGTGAGAATGATGATATTATGAACGTCGGTGAAGTGTTTGATATTTTGACGATGCGGTCCAAAACCCAGAAGAGTTTTATATACAAAGACTGTAAATGTATGGTACGGAAAAAAAACGCCAGATTCAAAGTCAGATTTTCTACTTTCGAAAATACTAAATTGTTTGGCAAGTAACACTATAATCGGCTAAAATTGTACCCACTGTATGAAATGATCGCATTCAGATTAACAGTTTCTAGCGAAAAATAAAAATCGCCGTTGAAACTATGTTGCAATCATATATACGAACGTTATGAGCCTATCAGCTTCTGAAAGAAAATTCACATTGGTAATTAAATGTCATTAAACATCTATTGGATTTTAAGATATAGTCTTCTAATATCACTGCTAGAAACTCCTGTGCAGATTTAAGTCCATATTGAAGACAAAATTCTAAATAATTTTAAAGATGGCTTCCAACAATGCATAATCATATGTATATTAGCATTACTATTTTAGAATTACCGAAGGAAATAAACTACTAAGCCTTAAGCTCTCCTGTTAAAACAATAAAAGAAAATGCCACAGACTAAAGCCATAGATTACAAAAGAGAACGCTGGCAGAGTGCCACCATGACATCTTTGGTGACGGTAAAAGTCGCTATGTAACGTTACACTGTACTACAAACATGTCGTCCACGTATCTCCAGAAGACTGTTGCAGAGTCCAAAGCTTGCAGAATCCAAAGCTTTGTCCTCAGTCTTCCGTAAAAGGGAGACAGAGCCATGGGGTCGCGTGTGCTAATCGTACCTCTTTGCCGCCGACAAGCATATGTGACCCGCATGCGCAGTGCCGCCGCGATGGGGGCATAAAGGACCGAGTCTGGCAACTCGTCGGCAGTCTTGGACTCACTCTGAAGATTGCCCGACGATATGCGGCTAAAATATCATGGAAGAACAGGAATTTGCACGGCTGCAAGCTTGAAATTTATTGGATACTAACTAAAAACCCGGCGTCGTCCGGGTACTTACTTATTCGAGCCTTTAGTCCCTCCCTCCGTCTCTCTCTCTCTCTCTCTCTCTCTCTCTCTCTCTCTCTCTCTCTCTCTCTCTCTCTCTCTCTCTCTCTCTCTCTGTTCATCTGCTGCTACCTCTCTCTCGTTCTGTCCATCTCTACTTTCCCCTTTTCTGCCAGCCATCTCCTCGTCTCTCTGTCCTCTTCTCTGTCCATTTCCTCCTCCCCCTCCCTATGTTAATCTCCCTTCACCTTTCACCATCTCCTCTCTCTTTCCCCTCCTCCTCTCCTCCGTAACTCTTCCCTACCCTCTCTTTCTCTCTCCGTCTCCTTCCTCCCCTTCCTGTCCATCTACTCCATCTACTGCTCTCCCTCCTATTTATGAAAACATTCCAAGTTTCGCGGTGACTGGTCAAATGGTGTCAAAGTCGAAGGGTACCCTCCGTCATGCTGAATTCACTGGCTTCCCTATTATAAAAATCTTTCATGAAAACAAACATTTATGTGTTGACTTTCATGGTGACCAATCGAACAGTTTGGACTCCGTTATACACCGTACGGCAGCTTCCTAAAGGTAGCTCATGCGTTAATTTGGGGTATAAGCTAACTGAATTCCAAACTTGATTAAAATCCTTCCATCTCTTTCAGATTGAAGAAGTATCAAACATATTAACTCATTGTAAGTTACTCTCCGCCCCACGAAAGGTTGCCCATCTATTAATCTGGGTATAAGTTCTCTGTTCCCAATTTCATTCATATTCGTCCAGCCATTTCAGCGAGAAGGCGTAAGAAACGAATTAACTAATTGTATAGCACCCTCCGCCATGCACCATAACGAAGTTAATTTTAGTATGCGTATAACCTTCGTGCGAGTGCAAGCAACGACTTGACAAAGTTTTATCGCAATCGGATGTATGGCCGTGCATAAAACACGAACAAAAAGAAAAACATTAATTTTTATATATTAGATATGTCATGAAGTATGTGTCGTACAGTGATATAAATTTGACGGCACATTTAGTGATGTATATCGATACTATATGGAAAATATGTCGCGAAGACAGTCAGCAGCAATCAAGTAAAACATCACAAGGTCATGCCTGATCCGACAGTTTTACGGCATCTACAGCGAAACTCTTCTAAGCGGTAGACTCCTTTTCGTTTCATCATTTTGTTGGGTTGGTGGGGGGTGAGCAGTTACAAAACGCATCATAAACGTCCGAAATTACATGCAAACATTATTGCAGGTCCCTAACTACTCACATTTTCCAATAATTAACGCATAAATCTGGCTATTCTCACGCGGTGGCCTCATTTATGACGTCATATCTCCTGAGCTATGTATCGTGCTCTTTTGTTTTTGGGTCAGGCACCTTCGCGGGCGTACGATGAACAGTTCACCAAAGCTTCATTGCAATCGAGTGAATGGTTTGTGAATATATAGAGGACATACAGGCAATTAGCTGCAAGTACCCGGCTTTGCTCGGGTTTGAAATAAGGTTTTCTGTAGAAGCGTACAAAACCGTTTATTTGCATGTAATAAAAGGGTACATTTATGTTAAAGCAATGTGATAAACAACATTTTTGGCAGCTCCATTTGGAGTATGTACAAAAAGATTTTCATCTTTGCCCACTCTGGAGCAGGCCACATACAACTGTCGATAAGAAAAGCATGGTGTCTGCAAGTCTATACCAGCAATCCCAAAATTTCATAAAGATCTGAGCAAAATTGTGGATTTTGGCGAAATCCATAAGTTCCTTCCATCATGCACTGAACGAAATTTTATGTAGACAGTGCCCTTCCTCTTGTTTTGAAAGTCAATTCTGCAAAATTTCATAAAGATCAGTGCGAAGATATAGTTTTACAGGGACACATTGAAAACGCAACTTCACTTTTTCTCAAATTTTCCGGTTGGTTTTCTAAAAAATGAAACGAAACATGTTTAAGAACCTCCCCCATATAATTTTGTGTATGTGTACCAAATTTCACGTTATTTTTGTCTGGATCTTGAGTTATAAGAGAACAGACAGACAACAAATGCGTCTTAAAGTGTAGAGATATATAGATAGTGTCTTTATCATCAACTACGTTGTCGGGCGTTTCAGAAGAGTGTTGGGTTGTTGCAGGCAAGTTCCAGGGAGCCATATCTCTGTCGGGCACGGCGCTGAGCCCGTGGGCGCAGGTGTCGACGTCGGAGGCCCGGCGGCGCGCCTTCCGCCTGGGCGAGCTGGTGGGCTGCCGCAAGAAGCAGCTGCACGACAGCGAGCGCCTGCTCGACTGCCTGTTCAAGACCTCGGCCGAGGACATGGTGCGGCAGATACCCAAGATACTCGTGAGTACCCGCCACACGCTAGCAACTGCGTGACATTGGAAACAAAGGGTGTCAGTGCAAGTGACTACTGAATTAAGCCAACAGTCATCATCAGATTGGGAAGAAATTACATGTGGTGTCCCACAAGGATCCATCTTAGCGCCATTGCTTTTTCTTGTTTACATTAATGACCTCTCATCAGTTACACTACCAGAAGCAGAGTTCGTATTGTTTGCAGATGATAAAACTATTGCAATAAGAAGTACATCAAGCATAGTTATAGAACATGAACATTAATAAATGGTTTAAAGCAAACTCATTGTCATTAAACTTTGAAGAGACTCACTACATGCAGTTCAGAACATGTAAGAGATTTCCCGCCAGAATATGCATTAAGTTTGAAGAAGAGGTTGACAATATTAAATTCCTGGGATTACAGTTCGATAGAAAATTTACCCACTCCCATGAACCACAGACATTGCTGAGTTGGGGTGGCTTGCGTGCCTCAACGATACAGATAGCCGTACTGTAGGTGCAACCACAGCGGAGGGGTATCTGTGGAGAGGCCAGACAAACGTGTGGTTCCTGAAGAGGGGCAACAGCCTTTTCAGTAATTACAGGGGCAATAGTCTGCATGATTGATTGAGCCGGCCTTGTAACATCAGCTAATGTGGCTTTGCCACACAGCTACTGCGAACGGCTGAAAGCAAGGGGAAACTACAGCCGTTACCTTTCCCGAGGACATGCAGCTCTACTGTATGAACATATGATGATGGCATCCTCTCGGGTAAAATATTCCGGAGGTAAAATAGTCCCCCATTCGGATCTCCGGGAGCGGGCTACTCAGGAGGATGTGATCATCAGGAAAGACAATACGGCATTCTACGGGTCGGAGCGTGGAATGTTAGATCCCTTAATCGAGTAGGAAAATTAGAAAATTTAAAAAGGGAAATGGATAGGTTGAAGTTACAGTGGGGATTAGTGAAGTTCGGTGGCAGGATGAACAGGATTTCTGGTCAGTTGGGGGTATCACAGGAGTAGGATTGATAATGAATAAGAAAATAGGAATGCGGGTAAACTACTATGACCAGCACAGTGATCGCATTATCATTATCAAGATAGATACGAAGCCAACAGCGACAACAGTAGTACAGGTTTATATGCCAACTAGCTCTGCCGATGATGAAGAAATCGAAGAAATATATGAGGAGCTAAAGGAAATTATTCAAACAATTAAGGGAGAGGAAAACTTAATTGTTATGGGAGGCTGGAATTCGGTATTAGGACAAGGAAGGGAAGGGAAGATAGTAGTTGAATATGGTCTGGGCAAAAGGAATGAAAGAGGAAGCCGCCTGGTAGAATTTTGCACAGAACATAATTTAGTTATAACAAACACCTGGTTCAAGTATCACAAAAGAAGGTTGTATACGTGGAAGAGACCAGGAGACACCAGCATATACCAGATAGATTTTATAATGGTAAGACATAGATTTCGGAACCAGGTTTTACAGTGTAAGACATACGCAGGGGCAGATGTAGACTCTGACCATAACTTGTTGGTTATGAACTGTAGACTGAAACTGAAGAAATTACAAAAAGGTAGGAAAATAAGGAGATGGGACTTGAATAAATTGAAGGAACCTGATGTTCTTAAGACTTTCAGAGGGAGCTTTAGGCAACAATTGACAGAAACAGGGGAAAACAGTAGACGAGAAATGGGTAAAATTGAGAGATGAAATAGTGAAGGTAGCAGAGGACAAAATAGGTCGGAAGGCAAGACCTACAAAAAATCCTTGGATATCACAGGAGATACTAAATTTAATCGATGAAAGGAGAAAATATAAAAATGCAGTAAATGAAACAGGCAAAATGGAGTACAGACGACTAAGAAATGAGATTGACAGGAAGTGCAAAATGGCTAAGCAGGAGTGGCTAGAAGGCAAATGCAAGGATGTAGAAGAATGTATAAATAGGGGAAAATAGATACAGCCTACAGGAAAATAAAAGAAACATTTGGAGATAAGAAAAACAGCTCTATGAATATCAAGGACTCTGATGGAAAACCAATTCTCAGCAAAGAAGGGAAAGCTGAAAGGTGGAAAGAGTATATATAGGGGCTCTACAAAGGAAATGAACTTCGAGACAATATTGTAGGAAGGGAAGAGGATGTAGATGAAGATGAAATAGGAGATACTGTATTGAGAGAAGAATTTGACAGAGCCCTGAAAGACCTAAGTCGAAACGAGGCCCCTGGAGTAGATGATATTCTCTCAGAGTTACTGAAGTTTCTGGGAGAACCAGCCATGACAAACCTGTTTCACCTGGTGTGTAAGATGTATGAGACAGGCGAAGTACCATCAGACTTTAAGAAAAATGTTATAATCCCCATTCCAAAGAAAGCAGGTGCAGACAGGTGTGAAAACTACAGAACCATCAGTTTAATAAGTCATGGTTGCCAAATATTTACACGAATTATATACAGAAGGATGGAAAAGCTGGTAGAAGCCTACCTCGGGGAAGATCAGGAGAAATGGAGGAACACGGGATGCAATACTCACTTTACGGCTTATCCTAGAAGATAAAGAAAAGGCAAACCTACATATCTAGCTTTTGTAGATTTGGAGAAGGCTTTTGACAATGTTGATTGGAATAAACTCTTTAAAGTTCTGAAGCAAGCAGGAGGAAAATATAGGGAGCGTAAGGTTATTTACAACTTGTACAAAAACCAGACAGCGGTTGTCAGAGTTGAAGGGCATGAAAGGGATGCAGTGGTTGGAAAGGGAGTAAGACAGGGTTGTAGTCTTTCTCCATTGTTATTCAATTTGTACATTGAGCAAGCTATAAAGGAAAGCAAGGAGAAATTTGGAGAAGGAATTAAAGTTCAGGGTGAAGAATGAAAAACTTTGCGTTTTGCCGACGACATAGTAATTCTGTCAGATACAGCAAAGGACCTGGAAGAGCAATTGAACGGAATTGACAGAGTGCTGAAAGGTGCATATAAGATGACCATTAACAAGAGCAAAACTAGGGTAATGGAGTACAGTGTAAGAAAATCAGGTGATGCTGAAGGAATTAGATTGGGTAACGAAGCAATAAAGGAGGTAGATGAGTTTTGTTACTTGGGCAGTAAAATAACAAATGATGGTCGTTGTACAGAGGATATAAAATGCAGAATGGCAGTGGGTAGAAAAGCGTTCTTGAAAAAGAGAAATTTGTTTTTGTTTAAGCCTAAGGAAGTCCTTTCTGAGTATGGAGTGTTGCCTTGTATGGGTGTGAGACATGGACGATAAACAGTGCGGACAGGAAGAGGATTGAGGCTTTTGAAATATGGTGCTACAGAAGAATGCTGAAGATTAGGTGGGTGGATCGGGTAACTAATGAGGAGGTACTGAACAGAATTGGGGAGAAAAGAAATTTCTGGCATACCTTGACTAAAAGAAGGGTTAGATTGGTAGGACACATTCTTAGACATCAAGGAATTGTGAATTTAGCATTGGAGGGAAGTGTGTGGGGTAAAAATCGCAGAGGAAGACCAAGAGATGGATACAGTAAGCATTCAGACAGATGTAGGTTGCCGTTCTTATGTGGAGATGAAGAGGCTTGCTCAGGATAGGGTATGGTGGAGAGCTGCATCAAACCAGTCTCCGGACTGAAGACCACAACAACAGTAAATTTACTTGGAAGGAGCACACCACAGAACTGCAGAAACGACTCACATATTTATTTTCAATACGAGTGTTATCAGACATAGGAGACATAAAAATAACAAAGCTTGCATACTTTGCTTACTTTCATTCCATAATGTCATATGGTATAATATTTTGGGGGAACACTTAAAGTTAGTCAAGTCTTCAGAGCCCAAAAGCGTGTAATACGTATTATTTGTGGAATAAATTTACGGACGTCCTGTAGAAGTCTCTTCATAGAACTGGGTACCTATATTAAGTACTGCCTCTCAGTATAATTATTTCTAAATGAAATTTATCATAAATGTATCCCTTTTCCCAACAAACAGCTCAGTTCATACATACAATACTAGGAATAAAAATGATCTACACAAGGACTTAAAAGCACTTACTTTAGTTCAAAAAGGGGTTCACTACTCAGGAACATACATTTTCAATAATTACCATAAAGTATAAAAAAATTAAGCTACAAATATATTTCTTAACATGTTCCACATCCACGAGGATCTCCTCACGAGATCTACGGAACGAAAAACTAATCTAATCTAATAGCAGAGTACTAGCTAGGATTGGAGTGTCGTATGTATCTAAATAGTAGAAATAGACGTGCCAGATTTCAAGAGCAGTTTATGATGATTGCGTTAACTTCCTACGTGAATAACGCTAAAGGTTGAGGTTGTAGGGAAAGATCTAACATGGAAATAATAGAATTGTAGAAAAACTAGTTCCACTAACTGGGTAATATGACAATGAAAAATCGGCTTCTTCGGAAAGGGCTAAATCCGAAAAATGGGGAATAATTGCTTTTCCTCAATTTTCTGCAAACTTCAAACGTACAAGTGTAGTTCGGAAAGTGAGTTCTGTTTGGTAATGAAAAAGGAATTAAGTACAGATAAAAAGAATTTCACAAAAATAACGCACTATTTTTCAAGATAGCCACGTAATCTTCCAGGCATTTACAGACCATGGTATAAATTTATATATTCCTTCACTGAAGAATGTTGCCGCCTGTCTTTCGAACCATGTCATATCATGTTCTTTAATCTCTTCATTGTTGCCGAAGCGCTTGACACCAAACAATGACTTCAAATGCTGAAAGAGGTGAAAATCGCCAGGAACGAGACCGAAACTGAACGGAGAATGGCCAAAACCGCCCCACGTAAAGACTTGGAGTTGCTGCATTGCAAGTGGACGTCCACTTAGTCATACACAAGGCCATTCCTTAATTTGACATAAACATCATCTCACCCTTTACGCACTTATTGCATTTCCTCCGTAAATCCCGCATATTTGTCGTTGTATTCCAGTTTAACGCTCGTAGCATTCAAAGAACGGAAGACAATTTCAGTTTACATGCAACGGGATTTTCGATCAGCGATGCCATTACGAACAGTCACTCTGAACTATAACTAAGAATATGTAACAACATCGAAATGGCATCATATCGTTCTGCTTGAACCATATATACTACTGCGCATGAGCGGAATTGCGATCGTAACAGTGCCGCGGAGAAAAATCGAAACGGATCTTATTTTCCGAACTACCCTCCTAATACGGCAGATTACCAACGATTCACTCGCTAAGAAATGCGCCACTACTCCTTGACAATGATAGCCTTCCTAGCGCGTAGAATAAATAAAACACCAAATGGTTACATGGAATAAATACATCACAGTGGATATATTGTTACCAACTGTAAGGAGCGACTTTAAGTCGATATTATTAAGTCAATAATTCTCGCCACATAATATACTTCTTTTGTTCCTCTATAAGTGACACAGATACGTAAATTCCACTCTACACCAAATTTAATAAAAAAAAATCTGATTATACTATGTCATTATTCCAGTCCCGATTCCGGCACACAATTTTAATCTGCTAGGAAGTTTCATATCTGATTATTATTTGGTAGGCATATCAAAACCGGTAACGTAAAAAAAAATCTATATAAAAGGGGACTGGTTACTTTAAAGATAAATTTATTCACCACAGTCGCAGTGTACCTAAACGATAATGGGTAACATAATGAAACTTTCACTCTGCAGCGGAGTGTGCGCTGATATGAAACTTCCTGGCAGATTAAAATTGTGTGCCGGAACCGGGACTCGAACCTGGGACCTTTGCCTTTCGCGGGCAAGCGCACTACCGACTGTGCTATCCCGACACGACTCAGATGCCGCAAGTAAAGTTGTGAGGCGGCATCGTGAGTCGTGTCGGGATAGCACAGTCGGTAGTGCGCTTGCCCGCGAAAGGCAAATGTCCCAGGTTCGAGTCCCGGTTCCGGCACACAATTTTAATCTGCCAGGAAGTTTGATAATGGATAAGTTCTTAACTTCTGTTAATCTAATCAGACCAATAATTCAGTAACAACTTTAGCTCCAATAGTTTGCGTATCGATGGTTGCTATGACATCTTGGCAGAGACACTTGCAGTCTTCTATACTTTAGATCTGACACGACTGAATGATGACAGACTTTTCAGGTTCCGAATATTTGGCACGTTTGAAATTTAAACATTAGACACCATACTACCCTGCTTGCATGGGTTGGGGAAACAAGAAACCGCTTCAGTAACACATTCTGGTCCACTTTAGGTTACGCTAGTAACACTAAAAGTGGGCCTTTGCGATCGCCTTTTGACAGCTCGAAATTTAAATGAAAATAACGGCTTAACCGTACATCTGACACAAATTTTATACACTCATTTATAGAGGAGAAAATTGTCTACAACTTTGCTCTTATGTTTTTTCATATCTTGCCTAGTTTCAGATATATTTACAAAAGTAACGGCAATTTTATGTTGTCTGTCTGTCCGTCCGTCCCTCTGTCCGTAACGTGTTCCCATTTTTTAGGTCGAACCGTTCAATCGATCGGCACCAAATTTTACAGACATAATAGTTGGCAGCCAGAGACCAGAACCTCCATTTTTCAAAATCTACGGAACAAAATGTAATTGTAATTGTAAACAAACCATCCGACACTAAAACTGAATAACCGGATTTGTAGAGGAGAAAATTCTCTTAAACTTTCCTCTTATGGTTTTTTTATTTTTTTTATTTTTTTTTCGCAAATCGCACCGTTAGATATTTGCTAGAATAAACATGATTTGACACCAGCTCTTGACTTGACGTATACCTGGCGTTACGAAATGTCACGTGTCGCCCAGAACTCTCTGGCTTATGGCATCTTGCTTCCTTCTTATTATAACTTACGCTTTGTCATTTCAGAGCAGTGGCGCACTAAACAATTAACAAAAGCACGTCGTTCACAGTACGATAAACTATAATCCAGTGTCTAAAATGTTGTTTTAGCTGTTAACAACTGCCTGCAATAGTACGAGAATACAATATGGTAATAGCCGTAGTTGTTCGCCGTGGTGTAGTGGGTAGTGCTTTACGTTGTGATGCATGTGATAAGTAGTTCTAAAACCGCCGATGCCAAACCTGAATACACGAAAGTATTTTGGAGAACATTTGCTATACGGTTACTTCTTAGTTCTAAGATAACGCCAAATTATATAGAAGAGTTCGCACAGCAAAGGTCGTGGATAACGAGAACTCTGCACAATTAGCATGGCTAGTTGATGCACCATATCGGAGGAGATGCGTAAGATTCTCTTTTTTTGTTTCCTGCGATCTTTCTAGGGGTATTTCTGCCCGTACGGCAGCAAGTTTTAGGCTCTTATGTGGTCTTCTAACCACCAAATAGTTACCGTCCATTACTGTTCCTTAGTAATTAAGGGACCTATTCTGTTTTATGAACTGAAAGATGTGTAGGATGAATGGTCTCTTTTCTTGCTTCTTCACTGTCCATGTTGACATTTAATGTGTAAATTATACTAGTAGTTTTCAAGAGGGAGTAAAAATGTGGAATTACTTAAGATTTATTCGTAGAGTTTATCCAAAGTTGCAGGATCTGATAAAGTAGTAATTAAACGTGGCTGAGATACTGACAACGCTACACCCTTAAATGTCTGACCGTATTAATAAAAATAATTGCTGGTATAAACAATTAGATGCAGCACACATTGGGAAAGGAAAAATTGTATCTCACTTGGTCAACATGATTTTGCACTCAAGTTTCAATTGTTACTTGATTCCTTTGACTATTCTATAACAAAATTTCACATTACGATTATAATATTATTTCACTATGTCACACACTATTATAAAATATTTTGCACGAAATCATTAGAAAACGTGGTTTGATTACAGAGCCATACATTTCTCAATGCTACCCCCGAGAGATTGACTGAACTTTAATTGCTGTGCTTAATACGTACGCGCAAATAAAATTACCGCGGCAGAGATGATTTTGTGCAGCTTAATTAGTCTCTGGCGAGCGTTTTATTTTTTTATATTTTGCAGTGAGAACAAATACGTGTAAAATGTCATTTACATGAAAAAATAAGAATAAAATTTTATACTTTCTTCTCTTTGTGACTTTATGTCCATGATTATATATGATGATTGTATCATTATAAAGCCTACTAATTCTATTTTCTGATAAATTACAGTAATATACACAGATTGACTACGGAACGGCGATAGTAACACTACCGGAGACTATATGTGGTAGAAATCTTCCTCCGATGCTGGCGGTGGGCTGGAATAGGACATGCAGCTAGTTGTTTACGTGGTGGTACAGTAATCACCTGAAGAATCTCCAGTATCCGTTAACGATGTGGTTTTGTGCTTGGGGACTGATCCGACATTCGTTGAAAATAGGGGAGCGATGACCTCTCGACTGTACCTCCAGCCTACCGAAACTGCCTTCGTCACTTACATATATATGTACAATCAATGCGAAGTCGTCTGTGCGGATGCACAATGGGCCCCGAAGGCTTCCGGAAATCGACAAAATTAGTGAAAAGGCCCATAGGTATTACATTTGTAGTGTGTGAAACTGGGTTAAAAATGCGTATCTGACGGGAGGCGTGCTAGATTAGTCAGTGCATTTGTGGTGATCACTGTCCCAGAGGCGTAGTTGTCAGAGCAACCGCGTAGGCAGTAAGCAGAAGACCCGGATTCGGATCTGGGTTGGGCACAAATATTAGACTTTCCCCATTGATTTCGGTGTTTACGAGCAGTCAATGTTTAAGTTCCTTTGGGTAGCATTCCACAGCAGCAAGAAATTGCGCTATTAAAATCCTATGTTCGCAATCACACATCTACAGGTATTTTATCAGTTGTAATTGAGGTTCACGACTCATTAACAATGCCCTCTAGTCTCTTTGACCAAACGTTGAATAGTCGTAGAATTGATTGTCAACTTTTGCGCTTCATTTGTAACATTCTGGAACACACGCCATTGCGGCCAGAAAGAGAACATGTAAACACATCACTCAACATGGCACCGTTCAGGGTTAGACCCAAAAATAGTCTCACCATAATAATGGTAGTGAGTGGCTCTTAAAATCTGGGAGACAAAGTTGGATGATGCTAGTAATGAATGCTGGTGAAACCTTCAATTCTGGAAAATATACAAATTTGCATAATGTTGGTAGTGATGTTAGATCAAAATAGTAAAACAGATCACACAAGAAGCTGATCCTCGGAGCTTTTACTACCAAAAGTTGCAGTCTTGTCGAAAGATTATACAAAGTGTCTGCAATTTGCCGTTACAAAGTTCAGGGACTTGTGGAGAGGATTGAATACATAATTAGTCAAGGAATCTACGTTTGGAAATGCCATTCAGTGACGCTATGTGCAATTCTTTAACTTACACACTGTGAAACAAATCTCTTCTACTCAAAGCTCTTTGCATTTTATATTTTGGAAGGTAGTACGGACTTAAAACAACAAAATGTCAAGCATGGGTTCTAAAACGCATACCTTAAGAGCACGTCGTTTTCGATACTGAGAATGTCAGATCTACTGGTAAACTGCTCGATGCTCATAACCTACGAATTTGACATATTTACCAGACCTTTTTCCTTGCTTTGGTCCATACTACCAGTGACAATAGCATCACTGTATAACATTTTCGGGCACGGGTCCCTGACCAATCGCTCTACAAATCATTTGCCACGAAGACTGAATTATGTATAATGCATAGATATTATAAAATGAGAGAGAGAGAGAGAGAGAGAGAGAGAGAGAGAGAGAGAGAGAGAGAGAGAGAGAGAGAGAGAGAGAGAGATTGAGGATATAGGAAAGGTAATGCAATTCGGTATGTAAAGGGAGATGAAAATCTAATAATAGAGAATTCGAACATGGTTGTACGTGAAGAAGTAGAAAGAATAATTGCGAGAGAGAATAGGTATGAGAGAGGGAAAAGACTATTTACATTCTGTAATAAATTATAATGGTTATAGTGAATGTTCAAGCATCACCAGAGGCGAAGATATACTTCGAAAACTGGAGGGACAGGAGGCCTGCAGCTAGATTACATCATGCCCGCACCAGAGTATGGAGCCAAATATTGGATTGAAAAGTGTATAGAGGAAGCGATATAAACTGATTACAGTTTAATAATGATGAAGGGTAAACTGAAGAGAATCGTTCGAAAGAACCTGTCTGGAAGTAAATGGGACACCAAAGGATGACGAGACGAGTTTGAAGTTCTCTAAGGATGTGTATGTGATAATACGAGTATGCAGTGTAATTGAAGAGTGGACCTCTCGGATAAGGGCATTCACAAATGTTTGACAGATAAAATTAAAAGTATGTTGACTGCGAAGACACTGTGGGCACAAACAAAACACTTTGAAGAATTAAAAAAAGTTAAAGGAAATTTGCGAATGCACACCCAAATCACTTAGGGTTGACGTAATAGGAAGTGCAGAGAATTTGACGAAATGGCTACCGGAAAAAAAATGTGAAGAAATCCAAAAAGGAATGGTCTTTGGTAGGACTGACTCATCTAACAGAAAATTCAAAAGGAACTTCAGTGAAATTCGAAGCGCGGGTGGTAACATTGAAAGTGCATTGGGAATTCCACTGCTGAATTCAGAGGAGATAGCACATAAGTTGTAAGAGTACATTGAAGTCCTCTGCGAGGAGGGCACTTGTCTAATTACATGCTAGTAGGAGGAATGGGTTTTTACAAGGAGTGCATAGGGATCCAGTATTAGTCAAATTTAAAATACCTCTTCAGGATTTGAAATCAAGTAAGGCAGAAGGTGCAGATAATAAACGATCAAAATTTCTGTAATTTGAGAAATGGGAACCAAATGGCTATTAAAGTTGGAAAGTACCAACACACTTTCGCAAAACATCATCCACAAAAGTCCGAAGATTAAACGGGCAGGTAAGTGTGAGAATATTATGGCACAATCAGCTCAACAGCTCACGCATCCAAGCTTATGATTGTGGATTTGTTAGAGGGTGATCAGTTTGGCTAAAGGAAAGGAATGGTTACCAGAGAGGCAGTCTTGATATTGTTAGATGGCGGAAGCAATATTTAAGGAAAGCAAAGTCAATTTCGCAGGATTTTACGACTTGGAAAAAGCAATCAACAATGTAATTGGCACGAGATATTCCAGACGTGACATAAAGTCGTTCATTAGGTATGCGCCCATATCAGCATTAATTGATAAAAAGTAATGTTCAGCAGGACATTGACGCCATACAATTTTATTATGTAAACCCTCTTCCACGATTATGAAGATGATTTTTATCGAAACGCGTCAATAAACGCATGACCACATCACTGTCTGTGGCTCTCTAATTTTACAGAGCGTCCTAATAGCACTGTTTATCAATTAATACAAGATATTCGTAATTATATGTGAAAGGACAAAAAGGAAGTATGACTGCAAGACCAAGAGTGTCGTGCTCGGATTAAACGCATGTAACACAGGGATGCAATATTTCATCACTACTGTTCGGTATATACATCAAAGATGCAATTAAAAGGATCTAGAGTGGTTTTAAAATTCAGGGTGAAAGGATTGTAATAATAATATTCGCTGATCTTACTATCATAAGTGAAAGTGAAGAATTACAGGATGTGTTAAATGGAATTAAGTGTACTGAGTACAGAACAAGAATTGAGAGTAAATCGAAAAAAGACAGAAGAAATGAAATGTAGTAGAAATGAAAATTACGTAATATGTAACTTTGGAATCATGACATGGAGGAATTACGGAAATATGGTACCTTGGATGCAATGTAATGCATTATGAACGAAGCAAGGACAACATAAACATTGGCTGGCACAGGCTAAGAGGGAATTAATTGCCAAAAGGGTCTTGCTGTTAGAAAACATTGGCCTCGATGCACGGGAGAAATTTTTGAGTATGTTAGTTCGGAGCACAAGAGTGAAAAATTGACAGTGGTAAAACCAGAAGAGATGTTGTGTTACAAACTGACGTTGGAACTTGGTTGGACTGATTAAAGAATGAGGTGTTTCTCTGGAGAATTGGTGAATCGCATTGGAAAAAAATAGTGTGATAGGACATGTGTTAAGACATCAGGGAATAATGTCTATGGTACTATAAAAAGCTATAGAGGGCAAAAAGTGTTGTGGAAGATAGACAATACACCCAAAAAAAAATAATGGAGCACATACGGCTCAAGCTATACTGTAAAATGAAGAGGTTAGCGGGAGAGAGGAATCCGTTGTGGACCTCATCAACAAGTCACAAGACTGGTAACTCAAAAATGAAGTTCTGTTCTTGACTACTGAATATATTCTTCTCCTTCTTTGAGTACGTATTAAGCATTTGTGTGTGTTGACATTATTAGTCTTTTCATCTGTCTTCGGTTCAACTGCACACAGGGTAATTCATAATTTTATTTTTACCTTCCGTTATTGTGACGTAACTAATCCAGTTATTTCAATACTACAGTTCCTCGATTAAGCAACACAAGAAGGAATTTTACGACGCTAAGCTAGTCAAGGGTATTGAAATAAATCTATGGGGAAAATTGAAAATTTGTGATCAGCCGAGATTCTATTCAACATAGTCGTGCAGACTACAGCCGTACGCAACTGGAGACAGTGAACCCCCGGTCGCGTGGGCTGTCATTGCACGCCTCTTGTCGACGCAAATTCTCAACTTACCCACACACTACTAACGCAGTAACGTTGCCGTTATCACTAATTATTAGCGGAATTTCGCCGATTCCCGTAAGAGTTGGAGCCTGGTGTGCATCCGCAATGAGAGAATTTAGTTATCAACAATTAATGATAGTGACTACGTTACCATTTTAGAATCAGTTTTAACCCTGTTTTTGGCAGAGAAGTGCCCCTGTTGTTGTTGTGGTTTTCATTCCGCAGACCTGTTTGATGCAACTATCCACGCTACCCTGTCTTGTGCAAGTCTCTTCATCTGAGAATACGTTCGGCAACCTACATCCTTTTGAATCTGATTACTATATTCGTCCCTCGGTCTCCCTCTACGATTTTTACCCCATACGCTTCCTTCTAATGCTAAGTTGACAATTCCTTGATGTCTCAGAATGTGTCCAACCAATCTATCCCTTCTCTTAGTCAGTATTTGTCAGAAACTCCTTTTCTCCCCGTTTCGGTTAAGCACCACCTCATTAGTTACGTGATCTACCCATCTAATTTTCATCATTCGACTGTAGCCCCCCCCTTTCAAAAGCTTCTATCATCTTTTTATCTGAATTCCTTATCGTCCACGTTTCACCCCCATACAATGCTGCAGTCAAGACAAATGCTTTCAGAAAGGACTTCTAAGATTTAAATTAATATTGTATGTTAACAAGTTTCGCTTCTTTAGAAACGCTTTTCTTCCCATAGCCATTCTGCATTTTATATCTTCTTTTCTTCGGCCATCAGAAGTTATCTTGCTACCCAAATAACAAAATTCATCTACTACTTTTATTTTCTCATTACCTAATCTAATTCCTTCAGCATCACCTGATTTTGTGACATTACATTCCATTACCTTCGTTTCACTCTGGTTAATGTTCATCTTATATCTTCCTTTCAAGACACTGTCCATCCCATTCAAATGCTCTTCCAGATCTTTTGCAGTCTCTGATAGAATTACTATATCATCGGTAAACCGCAATGTTTTTATTTCTTCTCCCTGAACTTTAATGCCCTCTCCAAATTTCTCCTTCCATTCCTTCACTGCCTGCTCAATGTACAGATTGAACATTGGGGAAAGGCTACAACCCTGTCTTACTCCCTTCCCAACCTCTGCGTCCCTTTCTTGCCCTTCGACTCTAATAACCGCTGTTTGGTTTTTGTGCCCCGATAGTTTCAAAATTACTTCCGTTCTTTCTAGTAAACTGGTATTAATTATGGATAATTTCCACCATCACGAATTTTCTTATTCGTCCCTCATTTGTTAATAAGATTGAAACGTGGATTTCAGTGCAGCAGATGCAAATTTATTCGTTTCAGCATTTATTTCATCACTGTCCGGTTTTTTCTATTTTTAATTTTACACATTTAAACCGTAATGACAGTTCACGCCAATATGAGGTGAACAACAACGTTTGACAGGAAGTGCCACATACTTTTATTTTTACTTAACTGTTCAATCGTTACTCTCGACAAAATATAATTGTATTCATACCTTTCCGGTTCTAATTAAGACGCTGCTGACGGGAAGTTAAGCCCTGATCTTATTTCTTTCCGTTCTTCTTATTCATACCCTTTAAAGTTTTCGATTATTGATTTTAGTACGCTGCATGTAGATTTGAGTGTAGTAAACTTGAAGAATGAAGTTAATGTCCAGTTTCAGTAATATTTCAATATACGAATTTTACATAACGATGTGAAAAGAGAAAAATATTCAAACAGGGTGGAGAGCAGCAGTCAGTCATCACTGAAGTACAATCTTTTACTACCGCCAGTCCAGATTTCGGCTAGTAACTAGCCATTCTCAGTATATTAGTTTCAGAGTGACATCTTAAATATTCTATGGCGTGCCTTATTCTTGGTACTTTGTTCAGTTCGAAACAAACAAGTTAGAACTGTGAAGTGTCTAACATGTGTAAGGCGAACTACGGAATATTTAAAATAGCACTCTGCAAGTAATGCTTTAAGAGTTCAAAGTAGTGATATCTGATGACTAACATGTTTAAGGTTTTCTTCAGTTGTAGGGCGCGTGTACTTTAAATATGTAAGGTAAATTGTTGACCAATATTAATGTAAGAAAATGATAAAATGTGCTCATCTGTACTGTTCGGTGATTTTGGAATCAAGAGATTAATGCCCGACGATACGTTGGGTGTGTAGTACACACTGAAATTCAGTACACAGTGAAACACTACATATCAATTGTTTTTAGTAATTTTTTTGATGTGCTGTTATCCCAGTATGTTTATCATGATAAAACACAAATTTGACGGATGTGGACAGTTTTTTCTCGATTGATGCATTATTTACTGTTGGTTATAAGTTAAAAATTTTCTTAGTAAGTTTAATATTTTGTTACAACATGCAGCTAAAAGAAATGTTTTATGGTTAGTTATATACTGATCAGTTGTGGACGCGGCAGATATGTAGATTAAGACTTTGCTAATTTAGTTCATGGTGACTTCGGTGTACGTTGTACACATCAAAAAGTCATTTCACTGTGTACCAGATGTAATAATTCCCTTTTACTTTTACACACGATAAATATGTAGGCTTAATATCAAAACAAGAAATATTATTAGTAACTATAATGAAAAGGAATCCAGGCATACCCATGGCACTACATCAGGTTGTAAAATGTGATGGTGAGAGTTTCTTTAATGCAGTGACACAAACAATTGAACACCTGAATTCAGGAAAAGTACAATTTATCCACTTAATGAAACTTCCTCGCAAATTAAAATTGTCACTTAATGTTGACATCTTTGATGAGTCGGACCTGCTTAAGCCTGCAATTTCGGACTGCAGTCTAGGTGGTGGTGGTGGTGGTGGTGACGATGATGGGCTTAAATCAGTAGAACCAATGGCATCAGTTACTGTATTACTCCTCCACGTCGGAAAGGAATGTGGATAATTTTGACGCAGCCAGATGAAGTAAAATCTGTTCGCCCAAAGCTTCTTCCCAGAAACACAGTTGGACACTCCAAAGGTAGAAGCGTCATATTAACATCAGAGAAAGCGGCTATAGATGAGAAAACTTAGAAAAAGGGTAGAGCTAGAAGAAAAGAACTGAAGAGAGTCGACAATAAAAAAATAAGCAGTGCAGAAGTAAAATGAACAATGTGAAAGTGTGACATCCGCGAAACAGAAGTTTAACTGATCTTTTAACTTGAAATGGACTACATTGTCGTGAAATTTCAAAAACTATATTTTGTAGCCAGAGTATTAGTTATTTGTGGTAAAGAGTATGAAGTGTCGTACGTTCGAAATGGGGCGGGGGGGGGGGAGGGGGGGGGAAGAAAAAAGTAAAACTGTTTTTGTATCCCCAGTTTCAGGACGACACTGCAATGGTTCTATAACCAGAGTTAACTGTCTACTAAGGGACTGTCCGGTTATATTTGTTTTCCAATGAATTTTGGTAGACTTGAGATTCAATGGACAAAATTCGTGTGTTAATCTTTGTAATTGTGTTTAACAAACTTGTTTCTTTTATAAATCACTCAGGAATTAATAAATACGAAAAATGACAACTGTTTCACTGTGTACCACAATGAAACACTTGCAGAGGTTTTCTGAAGTTGTACTTTCCCTTTCTAACTGCAGACTTATTATTTTTTATTTCAGAATATTGAAACAATTGTTCTTTCAAGTAAACGAAAAAATTGCTCTTTGAGAAGTATTTTATACAAAATAATGAAGAGTTTAATTTTTGTTTCCTTGTGTACTACTCTGCCCTACAGCTTCATCAAACTTCAATCTTTTGTGGTAACCACCAGACCGTATACCGAGGAGTAAAACTGATGTTGCCATTTACGGTTTGTGGCTGGAATAGTGTGCTTTCCGATGTACAGATATAAGTCTAGAACAAGTAGCACAAAAGGGTAATTTTGAACGTTCGATACCACCCGTCTTTGACAAAAGAAGTCACATCTTAAGTGATTTTATCACAGAGGATTACATTTATGATTACTAGCCACTCATAATATTGTAACTGCGGTAGAAATAATTTTTATGGTTACGTACGTGTATGTCCGCATGTCGTGTTGGCGCAATAAACTGCATCTTAGAAATTTAGAATTATATTCGAAGTCTGGCTATGAAAGGTTTGTTAATAGTTCCGGAAGTGTGAAATATATACATACATGTAAAAATGTCATTTTGAGCGGCATAAAATTTGCATCTGTTTGCATCCCGTGATTGTTTAACAACACATTGATCTGGGAATTATTGGGGAGGCATAAAACGTGGATTGTTTTTGCATTCCATGAGATTTCTTTTTTTAAACAACAGTGTTCTGGGTATCTTTGAGCGGTATAAAACATGACTCTTTGCATCCCGTGAATTTTGTTGTTATTAAAGAAAACACGTTATTAGCTCCACGTATTTTTACTTCAGATTATCTAGATTATCTGAGCTGTATAGATCAGGTTTGGGGTATGTTGTTTTATGGTCTTCAGTCCGGAGACTGGTTTGATGCAGCTCTCCACCCTACTCTATCCTGAGCAAGCGTTTTCATCTCCTCATAAGAACGGCAACCAACATCCACTTGAATCTGCTTACTATATGCGTCTCTTGGTCTCCCTCTGCGATTTTTACTCCACACACTTCCCTCCAAATTAGAGGCAATTTAAAGTAATCTCTTCAATTCGGTATTATGCGTCTTTTTCGAGGTTTTATTTGTATATGTATCTTGTTATTTTTAGTGTTTCATTTAAAAGCTCTTCGCTCAGAACACCATAATTCCAGTGGTGGTCCCTTTAATTTTAATTTTTATCTATAAATTTTGCGTATATCCATATTTGTGTGATTGTTTATTTCGCTAAAATCCATTCCTATGACAGAATTATAAAAGCGACAATATACACAAATAATACGTAAAAAGTCACGTCTATTTACCGATACCGACACATTTCTTAAATATACTCAGAAGTTCAGAAATGTTTTCAACCATTTTTCTTTTCTTTCAGTTTAGTACGTCCCCGCTCAACCCGCCCCCCCCTTTCCGTCAATAGTCTCGTTAAATTCTAAGAATATTATTTATAACACATAATTGTCATTTTTCAACAAATGTATATGTTTCAATTTACTCGTAGTGTCCCCCGCCCAAAAGCCCTAATTTCCCGTGGTAGTCTCATTAAGTTCTATGATCATTATTTTCGTTCCACATTTCCATCATGTCGTGCTAAAATTTACTGATTATCAAGATATTCTCTGTTCTTTATGTAAGTAATGTTTCGAAATTTTATTTGAAGTGTTTAAATTTAAATCATGTACACATCACATTCTCCGACGTAAAAAAGGTTCTTACTACATTCAATGCATTCCTCGCATCAAGAGTTTGACAAAAATAATGTATCTGGAAAACCTAAGACATCATTGTTCAAAGGCGTCGCGTGGTATCGGGAATTCATACGTTGCCGTACAAAATAGTGTATTATTTTATCAGTAGGAGGAATGTTTTAATAGAGGTGCAGTCGTGTGTGACGCTGAGGCGGCGTGTGCCCGCAGGACTGGAGCACGGACCTGACGATGCCGTTCGTGCCGGTGACGGAGCCGTACATGCCTCGCAACCGCACGTTCGTCACGCTGCCCGTCGAGGAGATGATCCAGACCATCGGCCAGTACGGCTACCAGGTGCCCTGGCTCATCGGCAGCACCAGCCACGAGGGGCTCGGCCAAGCACTCAGTGAGTACCATCTCATCTCGTCCGAGAATCAACCTGGACTGGTCACGAACCCTAACTGAAGAGTCTACCAAGTATTGGTCAAAACTCTGCGACTTTTCGTCTATACCAAAGCTTTTCAGACTGGGTGTCGAGACACCCCAGAGTGTTCAGTAGCTGCATCAAGTGTGTCGCGAAACGAGTAAAATCAGACAGTGAAGCAAATGTAAATTTGTGAGAAGAGATACAAACCACCCATCTCTTCCTTATGTGAATACTGTACTTACAAGGAGAGGACGCCTACTCGTCATCGCCGAATTCGTCCAAATTTATGGCACAGGTAGGGTGTGGTGAGATACGAAAGCGTACCAAGTGGAAACTCCAGATGACTAAGTGTATATCTCTATATATAAAAGGAAGTGTCCCGATTGACTGACTGACTGACTGACTCATCATCGCCCAGCCCAAACCACTGAAGATAGAAACTTGAAATTTATGGAGGGTGTTGTTCTTACTCAGTAGGCGTCATTTAAGAAGCGATTTTTGATATTCCGTTCGTAAGGGGGTGAAATAGGGGATGAAACGTTTTTTTGAAAATACGTAACTATTTAGGCAATTTTGAAGCTAGAACTGCAAATGTTCGGATTTGGATTCGGGGTTCAAATTTAAGACATGTTTCGGTATTTTTGGAATTTGACCAATAAGGGGATGAAATACGAGATGAAAAAACTGATTTTCAAAAATATGGTGCTGTTAACTCAAATTTCAAGCTATAACTACGAAACTTAAGATATGGATTCTTCATCAGGATTAAAAAGAAACAACTTGTGCTGGCCAACCAGCCAACGCATGCGAAGCAACGGGGGCTCAGCTAGTAGGAAATAAAAGGAATATTGATACGGATCTATCACCATATGCACCTTACCAACTGCCCCTCAGTCTGTTTAGAAAGCGGTGTTGGCTCTGCGGACGCCGGCGCCGTGGATCAGCGCGTCCGGTCAGAGGGCTAAACGCTCCCTGTAAAAATAAAAATAAAATAATAATAAATAAAAAAGCGGTAAGAGATAGTTAATTGAAAGGTTGGCGGGTTTGATTCCGCCCGGCGGCAAATATTATTTTGCTCCTTGGCAATGCGTACACTATTGACTTCACAATTACCCGCAACATCATATATGTTGGTATTTATATGTGCATATCATCAGCAGGGGAAGTCAATATTTAAAACAAGCGTATTATCTTGAAAACTTGGGGTTGTGAACTTCATTCCATTACCAACTGTCCTCGCAAGTATTCAGCGACATGCTGCGTTACGCGTAGTTCGCTGATGGACTGTGCGATGAAAGAAGCTGTTTTCAGAATGTCAATCAAGTTTGTTTTTCTATTGAGACATTAAAACTATAACTGCAAAAGGGCGGCATTCATAACGTGCGCTAGATGAGGTCCAAATTATTACTTCCCCTGTTCCTTCGATGAAATCATCCCGGTACATGTAATGTATGTAAATATATATACACGACGTCCCCAAGTACGCGTTAACTACAATCCCTTTTTAAATGGTTGTAGTCCCAAATTTTATTTATAGCCCTTACTTTTTTGGTTATATAAATAAAATAACATATATTATGTTCCGATTAATGTTTGTGACGTCAGTCTTCATCTACATCAATACTCAGCAAGCCACTGTGAAGTGCATGGCAGAGGGTACGTCCCACTGCACCAGTTATTAGGGTTTTTCCCTCATTTCATTCACGTATTGAGCGTGGGAAGAATGATTAGTTACAGCACGCGTAGATGCATTTAAACAATCTTGTCCTCACGATCCCTACGGGAACAATATGTAGATGTACACATTACCAAGGGACAGAAAAAATTGTCGCCGGGTGGAGTTGAACTCGTGACCTTCTCAATACGAATTTGATCTCTTACCGCTTTTTTAAATACATTTATTAAACATTTGAAGTACATTAATTATTACAAAGGTTTCATAACTGTTATGTTTACAGGTGACACACAAGAACCATGCACTCTTCCTCACTTGTTTCCTCCTTAGTAACATAGATTACTTGGCTTCAGTTTGTCGCAAAAGTTGTCTAGATTTGGTTTTTCTACATGGACCACACTTGCAGAGCACCTTCCATAATCATTGCAACGGCTTAACCCCTTTTTATTCATACATTTCCGTATATTTCAATTTCCCTTGACACATCTTAATTCTTATTTTCTTTGTCTCATATTAATATTATTATATCGAACGCATTCATCAACGTAGTGATGTCTGCCTAATTATAGCTTACAACGCTGTTCCAGGGCTCTGTTGAGGCCTTCACGGCTACCGTAGCGGCCACGGGACACACGAAGTCCCCACCGTACTTCACCCTCAGCAACAATCCCCTACTTTGGCATTCAAGCCATAATCAGGCTAGCTGACTTCAAATTAGGTCTTTATGTTCGAGGAGCAAAATTTTTAACATGTTTCCAAATTTCTTTTTATGATCCTCCCATCTGTATAGTTTATAGAACCACTGAGCCAAGCACCGCTTCCTAAATACGCCGTCACAGGAACAGTTAAGATGCATATGGTGATAGATCCGCATCAATCTTCCTTTTATTTCCTGAACGCTTGGCCGTCTAGAGTTCCCACTTAGGGCACATTCGTGTGTCACCCTACATGTACCATAAATTTTGACGAATTCGGTGATGGAGTAGGCGTCTTCTCCTTGTTGGAAATGAATCACAAATATCTAGTTATTAAAAATTTATAAAATGTAAACATTCACGATCGAAAATATGAATATTACTAAAATATTCCGTTATTATTACTAAAATATCCTGCTCTATTGTGTCGTGATCTGATGGATTCATTGATAAAAACTCAGGTACTCTGCCAGCCACAACGGGGTACCGTACCATGACAGGCTGTTCGGAGAGGTGGTGGAAATTGTTAAACATCTCATGAATTTTAGTAGAAAGGAGGAGGGCGTGAAACTGGAAGACATGTGTATTCCGATGCAGAAGTGTATTAGTCTTCCAGCTGAACGGCTATGGCCGTGCGTTCTGGAGCGTCATGTTGCGGTGCGCGCGGTCGCTCCTGCTGGAAGTTAGTCCTACCTACTTAATGGGTGTTCGTGTTGTCCTTAGGCTAAGTTAATTACAGTAGTTTAAAGACCTCTACACGGGAGAACGCGAAAATGGAATTTGACTGCAGCCAGTATCGAGCCAGGGTATGATTCGCACAACCAAGGAGGCCACAATTCCCCTTGACTATGTCCTTCGCAGATGGAACGTTGTTTTAATAACAAATCCAATCCATCATGACACAACAGCCAAGAATATTTGAGTAATTTTAAAATATGTTGTCCAATGAATATGTTGTTAGTGGAAGGATGTCGTGTGGAACTGTATTAGATACTGGGATAAGTTAGAAAAATCTCTGGTCTATATTAATAATAAAACTGTAAATGTAGGTCTTTAGTTGTCAACGTAAATTTGAAAAACTACCAGTCGTATTTTAATGGGATTTTCACATCTAACTTGAGGGCATGGTGCATTTAGACTTCATAACAATCGTAACAGAGAAAGTAAAGATACGATTTGTTTTATAAAAATGTTTAAATTGTGTGTGTGTGTGTGGGGGGTGGGGGGTGGGAGGGGCGGCTAATCTCCAGAAGAACTACACGATATTCCATGGGGTTTCAAAAGTGAACTGAAATATAGGCTTGATTTCGTAAAAATCGGTTCAGGGGAAGAAAAGATACCGTAATGTGAAGTTTTAGTTGTATGTGTGAAGTACGGCCTAGTAAAGCAAGGCCCCAATAGAGGCACTGCCAGTTTTCTAGTGCACCAAATAAATAATAGATGGTACTGTTGCTTGTATTGGCTCAGTAACAGAAGTATTATGGTGAGAGTACGTCAATGACAGAATTAAGTGCCGCAATGTTATTTCTAATGGACAGTGATTTCGCTTTGTGCATTAAAACTTAAATCCTGTCGAAAGACGCAAAGAAATGTTATGTTGGAAACACATCAACGCCGGTGTAATAGCCTTGCGTGGTAAGGCACCTTGCTGTGTTGCGCGCAGCCGTTCGCCTTCAGTGGTTAGTCCTCCCAATCGAATTTATGTAGTTTGCTTTGTAATTTCTGTGCGCGATTATTAGATTTTGAATTCTGTTTGTTAATAACCGTGCTCAGAAAACGGTAGAGTCTTCCGCAAAACACAAGATAGGCACAATGCTCAGTATTGTGCAGCCTCTTGAATAGGACAACTCAGGTTGACAAAGCGATCCAACAAGGTTGAAATTTTTACTGACTGAGATGCAGCACCTTAAAAGCGATGATTTACAGTCCCTTCTTTATCATCCGTTGCGAAACACAATTTTTCTTTATATAATGTATTGTTTCACTATTAAGACATAAATCGCCTTTTCACTTTAAGGCGTCTTCAGTGGAATGAAAAAAAAAATTAGAACAATTTTGTTTATATATGTAGTGTTTGCAGATTATAAAACTTTTCGATTAATTCCATAAATAAGTAGTTACAAATTATTTCGTATTTTTTGTTCGTATCCGTGGTTCCTCTAATCTTTCACTTGTGCGATTGCGTTCAGTCTTAAGTTATGAACTTGTTCCTCGCAGTTTACTCTGTTCTTTGTGCTAACTTGTTCAGCGTTATCGTTCTTATTTCTGGATTACCCCTTCACCTTCAATTTCTGGCGCTGTATTCAATTTAACATTTCTAGGTAGTTCTTTGAAGTACCTGTTAGTTCCGCAAAGAAATACAGCTCTATAATTGTATTAACGAAGAGGGCACACCAGACATTCATCGTAGGGGGTTACGCTGTTGCTCTGTAGACAATAATAGTTTTCAGTAGCCCGTACTATGAAGTTATAGCGATGAACATGACATCTCATAGAATGTGGCCTCATCAGTAAACGCTACACTCTTCAAGAATTGATCATCGTTTCCAATCTCGTGAATCATAATATGTGAAACAAATTCTAATCATATGGGTCACTCAGATGGGCGGATAGGGTGTAACAACTGCAGCATATAACCCTGTAAAATGGCAACTTTAAAACTTCATGGACTGAAACCTGTTTCAATTGTACTTCTCGTGCAGATGTGTACACAGATTTGTTGGGACTCCTTACCTAGGTGTCTGGTACAGCTACTACAGTTTCGTCACTAACAGAAGGCCTACCAGAATGTGTTTGGTCCAACAAACTGCCAGTTTCCTTAAACTACTGATCCCAATGTATAATATTTCTATCAGGCGAGACTTCATTGTACACACTTAGATAAGCATGCTAAACGCGCTTCACGGATTCAAATTTAGCCAGCCACAGAACAAAAACTGAATTTATTAAAAGTTGAACATTGTATGGTTGCTGACATGTTACTGAAAATATGAAGCGGCCGCGGTGGCCGAGGGGACTGAGGCGTTCCAGTCACGATCTGCACGGCCACTACGGTCGGGGGCTCGAATCCCCCCTCGGGCATGGATATTTGTGCCGTCCTTAGTGTTAGCTAGTTCGTAAGTAGTAAGTTTAGGGACTGATCACCCCGTGGTTAAGTCCCATAAGCTATACAAACATTTGAACATTTTGAATATATGAATTTCTAAACCTAAGGAAGTGACCTTAAATTCCTGGGAAAGTTGTTTCTAGTATTGAACCTTGAACTAAGTTTAAGTATGAACAATTGTTTTATTAATTACGGAATAAATATAATGGGAAGCAGTAGTTAGTATCCCCAGTTGTTAAACAGTCCAATGGACATCTTTTTAACATTGCAATTGCTCGTTTTTGGGCTCGAAAAACATGGGTTACCGCAGAAAATAATCCCGTAGGAGTATGTGGTATGAAAGCAAGCCTAGACCCCTATATGTCAGATATGTCTGAAAACATTCGCATAGCAAGTAGAGATTTTATTAGGCGCTTCAGCAATTCACTGGCAAGTTGTTGTCCGAAATGGTCACCAATACTAATTTAGAAAGTGTCTCTACGTGGGATGAAAAATTTCCTAAATCATAATATATCTGTTTAAAATTGGTTGGAATCTAGAAGCAATTGTGAAATCATTAAAGAACATGCCAAGAAACGTAAGAAAAATGTTTTAAAATTATCGTTCTCCCGACGCTTCTGAAGTATTTAAGAAACGAGAAAATTCTAGAGGTACTTTCTAAGAATAAACTTTAAGATAGGCCCGCAAAAAAAAAAAAAAAAAAAAAAAAAAAAAAAAGAAAAGAAAAACTAAAACAAGAACTGATGGAAGAGCAAATTATAAGCAGAACCACCAATTTCTGCTGTAAGAGACAGACGGACAAGTAGAAAGAGTGGATTATAAAAAAAGTTTCAAACTTGACGTAGCTTATAAAAGGGAAGGGCAGATAGATGTTGGAAAACAGATGGATAGACAATTTGTGAAGATTGAACAGGTTCAATGGCCAATCAATGACGTTATGGAGGAGGCTTTTTGGTAAAGGTTCGTGGGTGCACTTACTTTTGAGTACAATGTTTAAACTTCACACCCATCAGGCGCATTTTATTTGATTTTTTTTAAATAGGAAAACCAAGGAAGCATATTTGTTATCTGACAATAAAAGTAATCATTAACCATATTTCATATTCTTTTCTAGGCAAAGGAGGAACAGGTAAGTTAACAATGCTGAAATATTGTAGACTGGAATACAGCTCCTACGGAAGCTTCGATATTTTCGAGCACCATCTGCCAATGGATCAGGCAGGAAGGAAGTGACGGAGGTATGCAAAGTATTCTCAGCCACGCACATGAGGTAGATGAAGTGGATGCAACTGCCTGGTTTGAGACATCCAGCAGCGTCCAGACATGAAGCTGTGCAGCGCGGCTCTTCCAGTTTAACACTCGGTCACAAACACGTTGCCTAATGCCACTGCAGCAGCTAAACGACCTGACGTTGTGTCATCCTGGACACGTGCGCACCAAGGTCGCACGGCGTACCGTCGCTCCTGGCCAGCTCAAACATCTCATTTCTCTCTGCCTTAATCATCTCTATTCTGCCCTTTTTTTAAACTCTCCAATCGCACTTGTTTGAGGAGATGCTCTACAGATAGTGTGTCAGAGAAGTAGGCACGAATATTTGGGTGCTAAAACGTTCTCAATCTTTTGCAACGGGGCCCAGAAGCTTTCCTGAATTTTCGCGACCCAAAAATGTCACCGGCATTGAGCGAAATTTCGGTATTCCATAGAATGATAAGGAAGAAGGAAGGAAGCTTGTCACTTGCCGGCCGCGGTGGCCGAGCGGTCTGCGACACGCCAGTCACGTTCTGCACGGCCAATAGGGTCGGGGGTTCAAATCCACACTCGCGCAAGGATATTTGTGCCGTCCTTAGTATTAGCTGGTTCATAAGTAGTTTGTAAGTTTAGGGACTGATTGATGACTTATTGGATCACAATGAAACCTAGTTTGTGATTGAAATACTTATTACAGTAAGTACTCACTTTTATTCACAAAAGAAAACCTCTTAACATTTTAAAATTTGACCATGAAGCTACATTTCACGCCTTATTTACATAAACGATTTAGGGGAAAAACTAAGTAGCTCTTTTAGGTTGTTTGCAGATGACGTCGTCATTTACCGTCTTGTAAAATCATCTGAAGATCAAAACCAACTGCAGAATGATCTGAATAAGATATCACTATGGTGTAAAAATTGGCAATTGACTCGAAATAATGAGAAGTGTGAAGTCGTCCACATGAGTACGAAAAGAAATCCGTTAAACTTTGTTTACAAGATAAATCAATCAAAAGTGAAGACCGTAAATTCCACAAAATACCTAGGAATTACTATTACTTCAGACTTAAACTGGAAAGAACACGTAGATAATGTCGTGGGAAAGGCGAATCAGAGACTGAGTTTTATTGACAGAACCCTTAAAAATGCAATACAACTATAAAAGAAATTGCATACACTACGCTTGTCCGTCGATTTTTGGAGTATTGCTGCCCAGTGTGGGATCCTTATCAGGTGGGTTTGACGGATGACACCGAAAGAGTCCAAAGAAGGGCAGCTCGTTTCGTATTGTCACGATACAGGGGAGACATCGTTACGGAAATGATACAGGATCTGGGATGGTAATCATTACAAAACTACTTACGAAACTCCAATCGCAAAGATTCTCCTCCGAAAGCGAAAATATATTATTGACTCCCACTTAAATAGGTAGAAATGATCATCAGAATAAAATACGAGAAAGCAGAGCTCGAACGGAGAGATTCAGGTGGTCTTTCTTCCCGCGCGCTATTAGAGAATGGAATGGGAGATACATAATATAACGGTGATTCGATGAATCCTCTGCCAGGCACTTCAATGTGATTTGCAGAGTATACGATGTAGATGTAGAATGCAAACAGAATGTTGTTACCGGTAAATCACAAAGCGCAACTGGGATTTCCTACTTGTTGCATTTTCTTCGTCACACGTAAGACATCTCATATTTTGGCGTTTCACGTTGCACATACAGGTGACGAATCTTCGGCCGCTTCCTGTGGATTGAGGGGTATCTGCAGACCGGAGAGGAATCTCGTGGTGAGGAACGTCATCAAAACTCGCCAAGTTCTTTAGACGTACGATGTATTCTGATCTTACGTGGAGTTGTTTAAAGATTCCTTCAGGAATTCAAAGTCCGTAAAAACCATCTTCCGTCACGTTCATAGCAACTGCCAACAGCTTTTTACACGAGTGGCTGTCCCTTCCATTATCTGTTGTTTCCAGTTCAATATTCGTTCTTCAACTCCGGTAGGACTATTCGAATATTGGCAGTTGGAACTCACATTGGCACACAGTCTCAGGAGAAAGTTTTTTGTCAGAATTAGTTCTTTTATTTTGGCCTGAATGACGAGGTTCAGTTTTGGTTCCCTTTTATTTTCGATAGTTTTCTCAATACTGAAACAAAATGTTCAAATGTTTGTATAGTCTATGGGACTTAACTACGGGGTTATCAGTCCCTAAACTTATGAACTACTTACGAACTAGGACGGCACAAATATCCATGCCCGGGGGGGGGGGGGGATTCGAACCCCCGACCGTAGTGACCGTGCAGACCGTGACTGGAGCGCCTTAGCCCCTCGGCCACTGCGGCCGGCTATTGAAACATACCGGACAAAATATTAACCCCATACTCTTCTACTTCGTCTGTCATCTTCAATGTCCTCAAATGGCGCGAACGTTTAGCCCACACCTTTGACGTATATGAGCACCACTATTTTCGTTTAAGCAGAGATATCAGCTCAGGATTTTTGGTAACCATAGTAAGGAAAGTCTTTAGATAACCATGACTTCCGCACTGTTTTGAATCCCTGCATCATGGATTGTATTCTCGTTTGTCTCCTGCAGTAGGTGTCTTTCATTGAGTCACATCGTCATTCTTTGTATTGTTTGGACGCTTTTATTTTTGGACGCTTTTATTTTTCCAGCTCTTCTTCAGTCTGTACAATGGGAGACAAAAGATTACCCAGACCGAATAATTTAAAGTCAAAGAACAGAGATTTGCGCATGCGCTAGTTCCGAAATGCGAGTGTTGCCAACTCTAGCGGTTTTTGGAGTTTCAGCTTCGTGTTTACATTGTCACATAGAAGCAATATAATAGTTAGGAGCCGGCCGCGGTGGCCGAGAGGACTGAGGCGCTTCAGTCACGGTCTGCACGGTCACTACGGTCGGGGGTTCGAATCCCCCCTCGGGCATGGATATTTGTGCCGTCCTTAGTTGTAGGTAGTTCATAAGTAGTTTGTAAGTTTAGGGACTGATGACCACGTAGTTAAGTCCCTTAAGCTTAACAAACATTTGAACATTTTAATAGTTAGGAGACAGTATATGTCGAAATTCATAACGGCTAAACTCACGTATAATTCATTTTGGCAAACGCTATTAGAGCATGTAGTAGTGGTTGAGGTATAACAACTCCACGTGAGTAGATTTACTACAACGCACCGGTTCTTACATATGCCTCGTTGGCTCAGTGGATGCCACGCGCCGTGGCTCAGCGTGCCCGGTCAGAAAAGAAAAGAGAAGGGGCGGGGGGAGGAAAGTGGATAGGCTGACTGTTTACGAATACAGGAGGCGTGGGTTAGAGTACCACCGGAGTGAACTTTTTTAAAATTCTTCCTATTCCATTTCTGCGTGGTGTGGTACAGCAACCGTGTTACGTCGAACTCTTGAATAAAAGAATGTATTTAGTTGAAATGACGCGTTTCGCCCGTTAGAGCATCTTCAGATTTCTTATCTGATGTCCCTGTGCCATATAGTAGGTCTTATACACGACATGCGTCGATATTGATACTGGCACTGCTAGGGGCAGCGTCCAAATGTCTACTGCGAGTGGCACAGGGACATCAGATAAGAAATCTGAAGCTGCTCTAACCGGGCGAAACGCGTCATTTCAATAAAAGTTTTTGCAACCAAGACATTCTTTTATTCAAGAGTTGAACTTTCTTAGACCTCTTAACATTCTCTACGAATTATAAGCTTTTCTAGATTACACATTCTTAAACATATTTCATGTTATATATATTTTGACGAATTACAGCGTTCAAATGAATGAAATAAATCGCAATTTGCGATGTTATGGCACCACTGTATTAGGTTTAGATGGAATACCAAACAGTGGCGAATGAAAATTTGTGCCCGGCCGGGATTCGAACCGGGGATCTCCTGCTTAGTAGGCAGACGCGTTGACCACTCCGCCACCGAAGACACAGTGATCAGCCCGACTGCAGAGGACTCTTCCCTGCACGTCTCCCGCCACACACAAATCTCCATTCGCCACGCTGTCTCTGTCCTATACCACAGCCTATTTATTCTATAATGCTCCTGACGACAATTGTCTCGATACCTCATGGTTTGTTCTCCCTGATGCGGGAATACGGTATGTGGCTGCGAGCATTATAGAATAAATAGGCTGTGGTATAGGAAAGAGACAGTGTGGCAAATGGAGATTTGTGTATGGCGGGATACGTGCAGGGAAGAGTCCTATGCAGTCGGGCTGATCACTGTGTCCTCGGTGGCTCCTGGCGCCGTGGCTCAGCGCGCCCGATCAGAGGGCTCAATGCCCTCTTTAATAAAAAAAGCCAAGCCAAGAACACTTCGAACATCAACGAAAAAATACGATCAGCGTTTGCTAGAACAGAACTACACACAGAGAAAAAAAAAAAATAAATAAATAAATAAATAAAAATGGTGGCGGAGTGGTCAACGCGTCTGCCTAGTAAGCAGGAGATCCCGGGTTCGAATCCCGGCCGGGCACAAATTTTCATTCGCCACAGTTTGGTATTTCATCTAAACCTAATAGGTGATGCCATAACATCGCAAATTGCGATTTATTTCATGTTGTAATAGTCCAATCTTTAAACGACGAGAAAAATGATGGCCATGGTAAAATTTTTGAAAATGGAGATATCAGCAGTCAGGCATAATTTTCTTAGTTCTTACGCACGGTTTACACGAGTGAGTGGCTATCCCTTTCATTATCTGTTGTTTCCAGTTCAATATTCGTTCTTCAACTCCGGTAGGACTATTGGACCGTTACGCTAACGAGAAAGGACAGGCACGTCATTGTTACTGTCGCCTTCCTGGTTAAGTCGTGTGCATCGAATCGGAGGCCACCAAAGCCTTTACTTTTTATTAAATTATGTTATATGTCTGATTAAAGATTAGATTAATATGAAATAGAATCTTCTAAAAACCTATAAAAATCTACACCCGCACAATTTTTAGCGAATTAATATTTAAAAAAATACCTGCATGAGGTCTAAAAAAATAGACTCCAGTAAGATTCGAACGCGCGCCAGTTGTGTTCGTAAAGTCAGCCTATCCACTCCCAATGGAACATGTGCGAGAAGCAGTTCGTTATCGTAAATGTACCCACGTGGAAATCTTGTACCTCAACCGTTTCTACGTGCTCAAATAATGTTTTCCAAAATAAATGATATGTTGAAGTGCAATGAACCTCGACACATATGCTGTATCTTAACTATTTTATTGCTTCTATTTAGCGATGTAAACAGCAAGCTGAAGCTGAACGGAGCGCTGGAGGTGGCGACACTCACGCTCATGAGCTTGGGCATGCGCCATGTTCTGTTCTCGGACTTTAAATAATTCGAGTCGTGTAATCTTTTTGTTCCAAAATGAAAAGCTCTGTTTTCCAGAAGTTGAGCGAATCGCTGCTGTTCTTCATTCCAGTAGCTACTTTTTTCATTTTAAATCCAAGTATTACATAATTCGCTGGCAAAAAATATCGTTTCATAGTTTGACATTCCATTCAGTACATCACTTAGGCATTCTGTGGAACAGTGTTCAACTTGTGGGTCGCGATCCCCAGGAGGGTCTCATAGTTTTTAGGGTGTCGCTGTCGCAGGGCAAAGTATTAGCACAATAAACTAGAGGTTCAGAAATACAAAAATGTATGCCTCAGTGAAATTTATTTGATGTTAAAATTACTGAGTTCTTTGTGTAACACTAATTATGAATTGATATATGTCCTCGGAGTCTTTCGCGACGGCATTCTTCCATAAAATATTCTCGGTTTACAAGCTGCATCACGTACAATAAAACCCTCGATCTTTCGATGGCATCGTCCTCAGGAGTAAAATCACTGTCTCTGGTGTTGGCAAGGCGTCCTGCTAATATAGCTGGCCGGCCACAGTGGCCGAGGGGACTGAGGCGCTCCAGTCACAGTCTGCACGGCCACTACGGTCGGGGGTTGGAATCCCCCCTCGGGTATGGATATTTGTGCCGTCCTTAGTATCAGCTAGTTCATAAGTAGTTTGTAAGTTTAGGGACTGATGACCCCGTAGTTAAGTCCCATAAGCTATACAAACATTTGAATTTTAATATAGCTGTAGCGCTGCGCCTGAAAGTTTCTGTGGGGCCGGAGAGCGCCTGCGCGGGAAGACAACGCAGGCCGATGGGCCGCCGTACCGCCTGACGTCACGTGGAACGTACCTGAGGCCAACGAGAGAGACAGGCCCCGGCGCGCGCGTCATGCGACGTAAGCAAGGCAGTCCTGAGCCGGCGCGATCGCTGGGTGAGTGGATGCCCGCTGTCACAGAGTACAGAGGAGAAGCCCTCCCTAAACCACTGTCCTACGCTCCCCTTGTAGTTCCGTAAGATGCCAGCAGGTGTCAGACGGTTCCCCGGCTTAGTACCGGTAGACGACACTACAGGCACTTCTGAGGGTAGCGTGGAGGGGAGGCTGAGGGGAGAGC
Source organism: Locusta migratoria (assembly GCA_026315105.1). NCBI lineage: Eukaryota > Metazoa > Arthropoda > Insecta > Orthoptera > Acrididae > Locusta > Locusta migratoria. The sequence goes on along the minus strand of CM048747.1, from coordinate 327,311,454 downwards.
TCGTGCCGCCTGCCACGAGGCCACGGCTGTGTCTGGTGTGCCGGCGTTTGAGGGAAGGTGGTGGTGGGGGCAGCTGCCTGCCGCCTGCTCTGGCCAGTTTAAAGGACTGCTTCTGACCGCAGCGCCATCATTGGACACCTTACGGAACCTTCCCTCCCCGCACCCCTGAGCGTGTGACCGGGCCCTTACGGAGGTTTCCCGTCTGTATATATTTGTCTGTGCCGCTATGAGGCAGTGGGCTGTGCCCTAGTGACCGACCAATCAGCTAGCGTTCGCGCCGGTTCAGGATTGCCTTGCTTACGTCGCATGACCTGCACGCCGGGGCCTGTCTCTCTCGTTGGCCTCGGAGTGTACTGTCAGTATCACATTTGAACCTGGCGCTCTCGCTTCCCTATTACGGCCCTACGTCCAGGGCCCGCCCCCACGCCCTGCTGACTGTATACCCCTGGTCTCTGTTGAAACTGTTGCCGTTTAATTTCAGCCATTTCTTTTATAACAGAATTCCAGTAATATGTTTGGGCCAGAATTTTCGTGTTTACAGATAGTATTTTATGCCTATTTGTTAGGCAATGTTCTGCCAAGGCTGACTTCTCAAGCTCTCTGTTTCATGTGCCGAGTATGTTCTGCACAACGTTCAGCAGCAGTTCTAATAGTTTGTCCAGTGTAAATACTTCCGCATTCATAGGGGGTCGCCATATACACCCGGGACACTCAGACCTGCACTGTCCTTAATGGGGCGTAACGTGTCTCTGATCTTGGAGGCGGGCCGGAAAACTGGTCTCAGCCCACGTCTCTTCAGGTGGTGTCCAATCTTGCTGGTCGTAGCTCCACAGAATGGGAGGAATGCTGCTGGCTTGGCCTCGTACGTTCATTGACGAGTTTCCTTACGTTGGTGGCAGTGGTGGTGGCGGCTGAAATTAAACGTCATCAATTTCAACAGAGACCAGGGGTATACGCTCAGCAGGGCGTGGGGGCGGGCCCTGGAAGTAGAGCGGAAACACGAGCTCTCGCGCTGTTAGGGAAGCGAGAGCGCCAGGCTCAAATGTGGCGCGGCGGCACGCCCCACGTGACGTCACGTGGTACCGCGGCCCGCGCTGTCTACCCGCACAGGCGCTCTCCGGCCCTCCAGAAGCTTCTAGACGCAGCGCTGCAGCTGAATAAGCAGGACGCCTTGCCAACACCGGCAGTCAGTGATTTTACTCCTGATGACGATGGCGGAGCTTGCCATCGAAAGCTCGGGGATTTTATCCGACATGACGCGGATATATATTTTATGAATGATATAGTCTGAAAACTGTTTTCAGGAACCAATCGATAGGTAAAACATGATACAATAAGTAATTCCGAAAAAAAAAAATCGTACAAAAATAGAAATTTTTACTAATTGTCTACACAGTGAGGCGTTTCTAAATGAGCTTAATTCGTTTCTAAATCTAGCCTGAAATACGAAATACTCGTTTAGTAAAATATATTTTAAGAAAAATAATAAACTTCGTCCAACAATTTAAAAGAAAGCTGAAGCAAAAGAAAGATTAGTTTTCTTTAAGATAGTTCTGTTACGGTTCATTAGGAGTCACAAGAATATTTTTACTTGGAAGCGGTTTGCGTATACAAAAGGGTTGAAAAACACTGCTGTAGAATGCTGGATTTCACACATTGCCAGTAACATAAGAGTATATACTACACTGATTGCAGGGTAACATGAAAATTGTTTGTAATATGAAACTTTGCTCTTGAAATATACTTTCAGGTCTTCATCAGCAAGACATTTTTCTTAGATATTTTAATGTAGTCCGGCGACCCACATGAATTTACTCAGCGACCCACAGGTCGGGAAACACTACTATGGAACACACGATGATGTAGGACAACGCGTTTACAAACATCTGCTGAGATCCAGTTAATAACCCTTTTAATATGAGCCTTCAAATGATGTAATGTTTCTGGTTTGTTCACGTACGCTTTTGATTTCATAAATTGTCACAAAAAATCACAAGGCACAAAATCGCATGATCTGGCAGGTCATTCGTTGTTGCCACTCAGATAATTTTCTCAGGAAACTTTTAATTCAACTGGGAAATCATTCAAGGGATGCGCGACATCTTGATGAAACCAAAAACTCTTAATTTTCATCAATAAGACGGAAAAATCAATCAGAAAACAGGTTCAGGTGTCGGCTGCCGTTCATACTGATGACAGCTCCACATCGTTTTCAGTATGAGCAGATCACCACTCCTGCCCAGAACCACACCACGCCCGTTGAGGTTGCATCTCATCTTCCACTGGCACTAACGGATTTTCATTACCCCAAATTCTACAGTTATGCTTATTGACGTATCCAGTGAGGCAGAAGCGCCCCATATCTGAGAAAATTATTCCTTTTGGGAAGTTCTCGTTTTCCGCTTGTACAGGCAAGAGACATTGAGCAAATAGATGTATCTGTCCACGATCTGCAGGCTTCAATTTCTGTGTACGTTGAATATTGTGCACATGCATTTTCATATCTTTTGAAAGGATTTCATGAAGTGAATTTGATGATAAAATTGTTCAGTTCGTCGGCGAAACGACTTTCTAGGGCTTAAGCCCCCATTACACGAAGAACGTCCTTGTCTCAGTTGACTACTTGAGACGGGTGGGTCTACTGCGTTATATTCTATGGGACCAAACTACGTTGGCCATCAGTCTCTAGACTTACAAACTACTTAAACCTAGGTAAACTAACCTAAGGACAACACACACATCCATGCCCGAGGGAGGATTCGAACCTCCGACGCAGGAGGCCGCGCGATCTGTAATGTGGCGCTCCAGACAGCTCGGTACTCCCGATCGGCTAAGCCCGCGCGACTTCCCGTAATGCGTCTCGCCTGTCTCGAGTAGTCGTTTTCGTTTATACGTAAACACCAAAACTGTAGAGCTATCTCCCACATAATTTCGCAACTGAATGAAGTAAGGTTATTAGGGCACCTTGTTAGTTGCAGGAAAATAATTGTTTATTAATGACGAAAGAGTAAGTTGTTCTCCTCAAATGTCATGTAGCAAATTATGTACACAATTGAGAACCTAAATAACAGGAAAAAGTGCCATTCAAACTCCTGAAAACGTACACATTTGCGGAAGAAAATGTATACTGGCAAACACATGAAACAATATCGAAAGTACAGTAACAAGCGAATATCTAGTTTCCATAACTTGTTTTCTTGCTAACGCTCAAAATAACATTGAAAATAATTTTCTCATCTAATAATTCTGACTCTTCTGTTGATATAATTTTTGCTAAAACACGTTTACATATTTACGCTCGTATATATACATAGTGTAGGCTTTTGCCGCCGTAAAACGAAAATACTTTTCCGCTTGCAGATATTTCATCTCTTGTTGGTGAAAACTAGTAGAAAGAAACAATATCAAGCTGTTATTTTTTCGGCGTGATGAAAACACAAAGCAAACAGAATAAAGTTAAAAAAAGACGCGAAAACATTTCTGTAATATGAATGCGCTCGATCAGAATAGGTTACCTTCCGATGTTAGCAGACACCAATACTGTTACTTGCTTCTGTGCGTGCACATTCTGCAGCGACTTCGAAAATTTAGAACACACTCGGCACAATCTATGGCTCATTGACGTCACACGAGGTTGGCGAATACTTTACACACATTCGCGAACGGCACACGCACTTAGAGTAGTTAATGTTCACCAAAAAGTCGATCGTGTAAAACGGACTTTAACACTGTCTCGCATGACAGTAATATTTTTAAACTTTTTAAAATTTTCGAACCGAACGCAGTCCTCCTATTACGTTAACGTTTGAAACAAAACCCGTGCTTTCAGATTTTCGGATCAACTTTCGAAATGATTACTCGGTTGGGGTAGTATTATGACAGTGTGTCATTCAGGAACGATTGGCATGGGACTTTCACTGTTTTTATAACAACTTTTTAACACTTGGATACGTTTGTCATCTGCTCCACGACGTAAATAAAATCCGACACAATGCTACCCATACAAAAGATATCAGCCTCCTAACGTGAAAAAAACTACGGCTGCCGAACGTCAAATATTTTATGGTGGCAGTCGTGCCATCGAGGATTGTTGTTGAATTTTATTCTGGAGGCCACTGGATAAATAATACAAAATAACGCCTGGTAAACTGTTTTAAACTAACAATTTGTTCTGTATAGGCAGAAGAAGCCTGAGCCATGAAAATGAGACAAAGTTCCATTTACCTAGAGAGGAACTGCAGTGATCACGGTACTGCCCTAAATTATCATCAGCCAAAACATGTTAAGATTTTCCCCTGTACTCAACCGTATTGCTCTTCCACGTAGTGCAATGCCGTCTACCGAAAAACTTTGCTAGATTCCATGTGATCTCTTGGAATCTAGCAAAGCAGTTTATTCGTTCATTTACTATCCATTCGTCTAATTAAATTTTCCGAACACATCCATTTCAGTTTCATCAGTCATAATGAAGTCTTCAGTTTCTATGATTCAATTGTTGCCCTGTCTTTCCGATAAAATAAATCTTGAACCTCTCAATTTTTGGCTGCGAAAATCTATTGTGAACGAACTTGTCATTGGAAATAACCGCTGATAGTGAACTTTTCATTTTCAAACATATCGGAAGTTTCATTTAGAGAAAATTCTTTTCCCTCCAACAGCAGCATTCCAAGATTTATTATTCTATTGTTAATACGTTTTCTTGTCTATTTTATTGTGTTTCAACTGCCCTGAATGGGGAAAAACTCATCAAACGGCAGGTCTACTACTACTACTACTACTACTACTACTACTGCTACCCCTACCGTTGCTGAGGGCACGGTCTATTTCCTTCCTCATCCCTGACAAAAAAATGGGCGTGTGCTCTGTCTCTAATGACGACGATATCGAAGAGACGTTAGAAACCTAAGCCTCTCTGCTTCCTTTCCATCGCACGTTCATTTAATTATTATTTCCTTTCTGTTCACCATATTCCTCTTTTTCTATTAGAAAGTGTCTTGGCTTGGAGACGTCCCCACCTCAAAATTTTGGTTCTATATTTTGTTCGGCCACAAACTGCGTGCTTTTTTTTACTATGCATGTACTTCTGTGCAGGGTGGGTATGGTTACTGACGGCCGTATTAGCACTGGAGGGTAAACAGAGGCCGTTCCCATGACCACCTCTTTAGCCCCCCTTTCCTTCCCCCTCGTTTCTTCCTCCCCCTTTCCCCGAAAGGAAATTAGTGTATCTGTCTCCTTGTTCTCGTGAATTTGTACGAATGTTTTCTTACTGTTAGTGAGCCATGTAACTGTGGCGGATATTCACCTAATCGGATGTGGAAAACCGGTGTAAAACAGCATCTATGCTGGTCAGTACTCTGATACTTTACGGTTAGTCTGTCGGGCGGGTTCCTACGATCTCAGCTAGGTACTCATTTTTCAACTTTACCCATTCGCAGTACGTAAATTCTGTGAATATGAATATACGAGTGTCTCTGTTAACTCTCAATATGACCGATAAAAAAGGTGTCGAAGGTACCCTTTTCGCCATGCATCGTATGAAATATTATGTAGAGTGACGATCACATTGTTTTAAAGGTAAAGTATGCAATATTTCATAAAGATTGGAAGGAACTGTAGATCTGTATACAGTACTAACACATGGAAACTCTATACATCAAAATTTATTAACTTTCTTTCAACCTCTGCTTTTTCCTATCAGATGTACGTGGTGATGCAGCTTCAGGCATATTTAATACCAGTTATTACAGTTACTTCTACATTTTTAGGAACTTAACTCTGCCTTTTTGGTTTTTTACCATTTAATACACTTTTTCTCGTCACTTTGATAAGACTCGCAATATACAACAAGCAAGTATTTTCCTAATTTCGTCTGTAATTTTTTTGCATGACTATACTTCTATGTTTTGCATTTAAATGTCCTTTTTTCGATTTTATTAATTTTATTTATTGATCCTAAATTTAGTGCTCGTGATGCACATGTACATCCTTGCTGAATAACTATCTAGCAATAATGAATTTTGACATTTCTGAACAAGTTTCTGAATTACATATTTCAAGTGATATGTCAGTTCGTCTACCGAAATCTTGCTCTGATAATGTTTTTTGTCAATTATTTTTAAATTCTTTTATTTTCACTTTGTTTTGTTACCATAGTTCCATAATTTGTGCTATATTTTGATGCTGTCCTATATGCGTGCGCGTGCGGGTTTAATATTTAGAAAGAGACTCGTATTCATTATTAAAGCATTGCTGTTTAAAGTTACCTGCACTTTTGGTATTAGAATTGCTAAATTTTCGGCAAGCTGCTAAATATACAGTTTGTAGTCTACTGCTGATATTACACTGTCAATTAATTCCTCCCTCCCCTTAATCCCATTACAAGTACACAGAATAAAAAGATTATTTTGTGTAACTTCTACATCTATCTCAGTCATATTAAATTATTCAGATGAACTAACTTCATTTTTTTTCTTATTCATTTGAGTTTTGATGGAATACACAGGGTGATTATAAACAACCGTTTACTATCTTCGAGGTCTTGTAGAGGGGTAGGTAAATAGATATTTTGGACAGTAGCTCAAGTCCAGTTGTCATACGATGCCACTACGAGTACTTCATCTTTGATACCGTGAAACAGACCTCTCATTCTACAAGCTCTTTGCTTTCTACATTTTTGAAGGATGTAGTACGGAGCAAAACAAGAAACATTCTGAGCATTTCATCAGTAGAATTATATAGACGTCTTTCGGAAAGCTCCTAGCTCTTCAGTTATGCCTTTCAGATTGTTTATTATACATTTTTCATGTTCTGGTACATACTATCTTTCTGTTTTTCATGATTTCTATGAATATTAGGAGAATAACTAAATCATCGTAAACGGTTTCCATTGTAATTACGTATTTTTCCCAAACAAGGAAGTGGGTTCAAATGTTCAAAATGTTCAAATGTTTGTATAGTCTATGGGACAACTACGGGGTCATCAGTCCCTAAACTTAGGAACTACTTAGGAACTACTTAGGAACTACTTAGGAACTACTTAGGAACTACTTAGGAACTACTTAGGAACTACTTAGGAACTACTTAGGAACTACTTACGGTCTATTTAGGAACTACTTACGGTCTACTTACTGTCTACTTACGGTCTACTTACGGTCTACTTACGGTCTACTTACGGTCTACTTACGGTCTACTTACGGTCTACTTACGGTCTACTTACGGTCTACTTACGGTCTACTTACGGTCTACTTACGGTCTACTTACGGTCTACTTACGAACTAGGACGGCACAAATATCCATGCCTGAGGGGGGGATTCGAACCCCCGACCGTAGTGGTCGTGCAGACCGTGACTGGAGCGCCTTAGTCCCCTCGGCAACCGCGGCCGGCTTAGTGGGTTCACTGACATCGGTGGTGTAGTTCAAGGTGAAATTTTTCTCCTGAAGTTTTCACTTACTCGAAAAAATCTTACATGAAAAGTATTTGATCAGAGGTTAGTGACTCGTTAGTCGATGAAGTGTGCTTACGTAGAGACAATGGCGGCGTTTGTGTTGCAGTGATGCTGGTGTTCCGTTATATGATGAAAGAGCTGAACGACGACCCGGAGAAATACTTGACAAAGTACCTGGGGCTAACCATCGAGGACGACGAGGAGACGGCAGCCGCCATCGGGCGCCAGATCTGGGACTACTACATGGAGGGCGAGCCCCTCACCAAGGCCTCCATCGGCAGGCTCATCGACGTGAGTAGCCCTGGCTGTCGTCGGACTTACTGGCCAGCTGTGCACCAGTGATGTTCACTTGCATACAAATGTTGTTTGCAGATGACCAGTGACTTCTATACATACTATGGCCTGACTCGAAGTGTAGAACTGCACACGAACCAGACTACGATGCCAATGTTTGTGTACAACTATGCTTGGCAGCGTCACAAGAGCCCTATCGTGTTAGGTAAGTTAACACAACGTTGAATCTTTAAGCTCAACTAAACCAGTATAAATTTGAAAACTTAATCACGGAATAATCTAGATAGAGAGGTACAAATTATCACACATGCTTGGAATGACTTGGGGATTTATTAGAACCGTAAAAAGGAAAAAAAAGGAAGTTTCAAAAAAGTCCGACAGATGGTGCTATATCTGATAAAAGCAATAATTGGCATAGCATATTAAGACAAAACAAATATGATTTTCTTTACAGGAAATGCTCAATATATTCACCATAATCCCTCAACAATATTTGTAGTCGAGTAGAAATGTTGTGGACAGCACTGTAAGGCATGTCCAGAGTTATGTTGAGACATTGGCGTCGGATGGTGTCTTTCAGTATCCCTAAGAGATCTCGGTCGATCACGATACACTTGAGACTTCAGGTAACCCCAAAGCCAATAATCGCACGGACTGAGGTCTGGGGCCTGGGAGGCCAAGCATGACGAAAATGTCGGCTGAGCACACAATCACCACCAAACGACCCGCGCAACAGATCTTTCACGCGTCTAGCAATATGGGGTGGAGCACCATTCTGCATAAAAATCGTACAGCAGGTGTTTATCAGCCTGGCTGGGGATGATGCGATTCTGTAACATATTGGCGTACCTCTCACCTGTTACGGTAGCAGTCACAAAACCAGAATCACGCAGTTCCTCGAACAAAAAAGGCCCGATAACGGTAGATGCGGTTTTAATAAAACCCCATGTCATTCCTAGCATGTGTGTCAATTTTTACCTCTATCTACATTATTCTGTGATTTATTAAGTTTTGAAATTTATTCTGACTTTTTGATCACCCGGTATATATGTTTCTTAATTAAATGCCTGTTGCTAATACTGGTATTTTATAATTAAGTCTGACCGTGCTGCCTTCCAATAATCTAAGCTGCTTATTTGACTTATGTAATGTCACTCTCTTTCGTGTGAAATTTCTACCGCCGGCCGCGGTGGCCGAGGGGACTGAGGCGCTTCAGTCACGGTCTGCACGGCCACTACGGTCGGGGGTTCGAATCCCCCCTTGGGCATGGATATTTGTGCCGTCCTAGTTTGTAAGTAGTTCATAAGTAGTTTGTAACTTTAGGGACTGATGACCCCGTAGTTAAGTCCCATAAGCTATACAAACATTTGAACATTTTTTGAAATTTCTACCTTATACAGATGTCCCACTTAAACTTTTCTCCCAGTTATCTCTGTACAAAAATACTTTAAAAACAGACTTTCACAGGCATGTACGTACACCAATGACCTACCGAAGCAAATACTAAATTATTCCAAAACGTAAACAAATATTTTCAATAAATGTTAAGTTTCTCTATCCTCAATAGGTATGGGAAGGGGAGGTTCGCAAAGCTCATAGGTGAGTGTTTTAGGGGGTGAGGGTGTTACTCAAGAAAAATTCCTGTAGTAGTTCGTGTTAGGGCTGCACCTCTTTTAGACTGAAGACAGCTGATGCGCACTTCTGCTTAAAGGAAGTCCCTCTACGAAAGGAAACACTTTCTAAATAGGTTAAGAATATCAATAATAGGGAAATTACTATATTTCATCAGAATAAACAAAGTATCAGAGATAAAGTTAATGAACTGCTGACAATATTGGTATTTCAGAGCACTTTTTCAATAATAAGATATTTACTTTATAAGGATACAGGTTAGCTGTCTTCTTCTGTAGAGTTCCTTGCAGTGTAGGAGACTGGCCATGTATGTGAAGAACGATTTTCTATTTCAATCCACAGATGTTTCAGAACACTATACAGAAAATAATTTGAATGTTGCGTAAGAGTTGTTAATTAAACTAAACTACTAATTGTTGTTATTTATAGGCCCCTTGACTCAGTTTTTAAAATGTTTCTCCCCAAGAAGGGTCCTGGGTTCACTTTATAGGAAGTGCAAAAATTTACTTGTGTGTGGACGTGTAAACATTGTGCGAGACCCCAAAAAAAGGCTGCTGTTCGATATCCTTAGTACCTATCATCTGATGTAATCGGTATTCTTTCCAATGAGAGTTCAAGGAAACAGCAGTTCTACCATTCACAATATTTTTGTTGATACTTCATTATTAGAGGTATACTCTGTTGGCAGAATAGTAAATGTCCTTTCAGACGATGATGCACAAATTTTAACTCTAAAGGTCTTCGCGCCCAAACAAATGTTGAATATAATTATAAACTACTTAGAAAAGCTAATCCATTTGCAAGTGAGATCTTTTCAAATCTAATTAACGAACAAGAATGGCAGGATGTTTATAGTGCTGATTATGTAGACGATAAATACACTGCGTCCCTCAACACTTTTCTCGCGCTGTTGGAAAGTGTCTTTCTGCCAGAACGCTCAGAACAGGATAGATCCAGTAAGTGTCAGCCTGGGTGGCTGACAAGAGGCAAGAATACAGTGTAGAACAATACGGGAATTCTATCATTGTTAGACTCAGTCAGAATGAAGCTGCAGTAGCTCATTACAAACAGTATTGTAAGGTTCTGATAAATGTCATTAAGAATGAAAAAAATGTGGTATGCAAATAGAACAACCAACTCTTAGGATGAAATAAAATCATCTGGTCAGTCGTGAAGGAAGTGTCTTGTCAGCAGCACTAGTTGGAGGATATAAAGTCAGTGCGTAGTAAAAATGTTTGTTACTGATAAGTTAGATATACAGTAATTCAGGCTTAATTTCGGAATATATCAGGTGAACTAAAAAGAACCCTAGTTTCTACAGGTTATTACAGAAACTAGCTTTCCGAAGCTGTTACTCCATGATACAAAGAAGAGATTAAGTGAATAATTAAATCACTGAAGATAAAGGAGTCTTGTGGATATGACGTGGTATCTAGCAGAATTCTAAAGTACTGTTCTCCACATGTCAGCTCAGTACTTAGCCATATTTGTATTTTTTCCTATCAGAATGGTTAGTTTCCTGACAGATTACTCAGTTTCGCCACTGAGTACTTCATAAAGAAGGAGAAAGGAATTATGTAGGTCTTTCTTAAAGTTATTGAAAAGGCTGTATATTCAAGGTTACTTGAGCATTTCAGTACACACAATTCCTTTGATTCTTTACTGATTGTTTACTTAAGTTTTTCACATGCATAAGACTAATTTAAGTTTCTTCTATTACCACTCTTATATTAAAATTTCATGTGCTACTGACTTGTTTCATGACCACTGAGTCGTACTCCTCAGTTAGGTACTGCGGAACAGAAAACCATATTTTATTATATTGCCGCGAGACACTAGGTAAACAGACTGCTGGAGTGGCGCAGGGGATAGCGTCACAGACTGCGGTGCTGAAGGTCGCCGGTTCAATCCCGCCCACCGGCAAAAATTTCTTTGTAATTAACAATTACAGAAAGTTCTACATCTTTCTTATGTTCACTTGTAAATTCTACTTGTTTCTTATGTTAACTGTTCTTCTAATTTCTGGTACATTCTGTCTGTGTATATATAGCAGAGCACTCTGCCCTAGAGGCAGTCAGTACTGCGTGTATGTTCGTAATAAACGTGCTTTCAGTATTCGTGCTGTGTTCAGTTGCCTTCGAAGTCAAGCCTGCTTCCATTTAAACGCGACATTGTTTGGTGACGGCGCCAGGTAACCTGTACAACAGTTGCATCACCGTGGCTCCGATTAGGCAACGTAAAAGCCGTCGCTTACACGGACTGGAACCGGAAAACAAGGGATTAACCGAGTACATCCTTCCAAAAGTCCGTATCATCAAAAGAACCATGGACACGAAACCAGCGGTAAGCCAGCTGCACATCAGACACCCGTCGGTGATCTCAGGAGAAGCTGGACAGGACCCCAACAAATGGCTAAACGGGTTCGACCGAGTCGCCAAGTACAACAGGTGGGATCATACGATGTGCTTGGCCAACGTTTACTTCTACCTGGACGGAACAGCCCAACAATGGTTTGAAAACAACGAAGACAAGTTGAATGACTGGGAAACGTTCCAGGCGGAACTTAAGAAGACGTTTGGAGACCGACAGTGACAAATCCGCTCGGCGGAAGAACTGAAGAACCGGGCCCAACGACATGGTGAGCCGACACAGTCGTACATACAGAATGTTTTGGCCCTGTGTAACATAGTGAAAGCAAATATGACTGAGGCCGACAAAATCACGCACCAGATGAAGGGCATTGCAGAAGACATATACCAAGCTCTTCTGATAAGACGTCGCTACGGCGGAAGAGTTCAAGTGGTGCCAGCGTATGGAAGAGATGCAACAAAGGAGGGTTGGACGAAAGAAGTATGACAGACTCCCCAATGTAGTCCCTATGGCCGTTGTGGAAGATCAGCATGACTTCGCTTCTCTTACACGACAAATTGTGAGAGAAGAATTACAATAATTTATGGCAGCCGGGACTATTAGACCGAGCGAGCATCAGATCATGGCCATGGATATAGGCCCCGTGACGAAGGAGCCGACGCCGCTGAGGAAGAGGTATTTCAGGCAATAGCTCCTGTCTGCCACGCCAATCGCACCCGACATGAAGAATGACGTTGCGCTGCTATCACTTACGCTGCAGCCGCCAAACGGCAGCCCATGAACCGGCCGAAGCGGCCACAACAAACTTCCCCGGCAACTATGATACCCCCGCAGAAGAACAGACGTCTGGAGGACTGAGGACAATACACAACTGTTTCCACTGTGGGCGGCCTGGACATGTCGTAAGCTACTGCACAGAGAGAAGGCGAATATTCGACCATTATTTTGCCGCAAGACGTCAGCCATCAGAGCAATTCTATCCCAGGCAATCACCTGCTGATGAGTTCAGTCGACCTATGGGAAGAAGCCCATCACCGTACCCTAGACGAAGTCGCTCCCCGACGCGCCGCAGCCGTTCACCGTCGCCGTACAGAGGTATCAGCCACTCCCCTAGCCGCTGCGCCCAGGAAAACTAAGCAAGGCGACCATCTACAGAGGTGTGGGCGCCGCAGATGAAAATCCTCCATGGACGACAGTCGCTAAGTTGTCGGGAAATCTCATCGACGTCATAATCGACGGCCAACCTGTCCGGGCACTTGTTGATTCAGGAACGGCTTCCTCTGTATTGTCGGATAATTACCGCCGCACATTAAAGAAGACAATGTACTGTGATACTGGGGCAACTGTGCTGAAGGTTGCGAATGGAAAGAACGTCCAGCCAGCAGGAACTTGTGTCGCAAGAATAACCATCAACAACAGGACGCAGCCGTTTGAATTTGTCGTGTTAACAGAATGTAGTCACAATGTCATCCTCGGATAGGACTTCCTTCAGGCATCCCAAGCTATCAATGACTGTTGAAGATCTGAGCTGCAAATTGAAGAAGTTGTTCCGACGGATACACGTAATACAGAATTTTCTGGGAAGTTATTTGCCGTTGACAATGTGACGATCCCGCCGTTGAAGATGAGAAGGGTTGCAGTCACAAACACAGGTGAGCGATTAAACTGAGAAGTGCTTGTTGATAGTAAAAAGTTTATCAGGCTCACAAAAAAAATTTACATACCAGCAGCTATCATAAGCATTACCGGTGGTCGAGGAGAGATTTGGATCACTGTCAGGAACAGATGCAACTTATCCTCAAGGTAGCGTGTATCGGGACAGCTGAACCAATCCAGGACGGTGAGCTCAACGTCATGAACGAAGAACTAAGCTCTTCTGTTAGTACAGACAATACGCTGGAGGAAACAAACGTGGAACTGCCAATAGGGCCCGGCCTGACCAAGGAACAACGCCAGCGGGTGTTAGCAATACTACGTCAATTTTCGGGTGCATTCACACCTCAGCAGGGGAAAAGTCAGACGAAACGGCCCACGATAAGGCACCATATAAATACTGGCGTCATCCACCAATTAGCCAGCCTTTGTATAGTGTCGCCAGCTGAAAGACGGATAATTCGGGAGGAAATGGATAAGAGGGTGCGAGATGACATTTATTCAACCTTCCAAGAGTCCTTGGTCGTCTCCGCTGGTCCTTGTAAAGAAGCAGCACGGCACGTGGTGATTCTGTGTCGATTATCGGCGGCTGAACAAAATCACAAAGAAAGATGTCTACCCACTGCCGCGCATTGACAACACCTTAGACTGCTTGAAAGGAGCTACATACATCTCAACTATGGACATGCAGACAGGTTACTGGCAAATCGAGGTTGACGAAGCTGACAGGGAGAAAACGGCTTTTATTACACCTGATGGCCTCTATGAATTCAGAGTAATGCCATTTGGATTATGTAATGCTCCGGCCACATTCGAACGAATGATGGACATCTTGCTTCCACACCTTAAGTGGACAACATGTCTTTGCTATTTAGATGACATTGTCGTTTTCTCGATAACATTTGAAGAACATCTGAGTCGCCTGCCAACTGTGTTGAAGTGTGTTCAGGCTGCAGGACTCCGCCTCAATCCAAAGAAGTGCCTCTTCGTCGTCAAAGAGATAAAAATCCTGGGGCACCTAGTCAATGGAGATGGTGTCCGTCCTGATGCAGATAACGTAAGGGCAGCCACAGAATTTCCAACTCAGCACATTCGTGATGTGAAGTTTTCTCGGGCTGTGCTCATACTACCGACGTTTCATAAAAGGATTTTCTAACAAGGCATGTGTATTACAAGAACTTCTGCAGGGAGACGCCAAGTTTTAGTGGGATGAGGCAAAAGAAAGAGCTTTCCGAGCACTTAAGGAGGCTCTAACTTACGCACCTGTGCTAGCCTTGTACGACGAAATGCGGAAACGGAACTTCACACAGACGCCAGTGGTTATGGGATTGGTGCAGAGCTTGTACAAGTCCAGGAAGGTGCTGAAAAAGTGATAGCCTATGCATCAAGAGTATTCTCAAAGTCCGGGATAAACCACTCTACAACTGAGAAAGAATGTCTCGCAGTTATCTGGGCTATCAACAAGTTCCGGCCGTATTTATTCGGAAAACCCTTCACCGTCGTGACAGACCACCATTCATTATGTTGGCTGACAAGCTTGAAGGACCCATCAGGTCGACTAGCAAGATGGGCACTAAGACTCCAAGAGTACTATGTCACAGTGGAATTTAAAAACGGCTCAAATACAAGGATGCCAACTGCCTTTCGAGGAATCCATTAGCGGCACACAACAGCATGAATGAAATTTCAGCCCTCACTGAATTAGATGACGTTACAGCTGAACAGCTCATCTCCAGCCAGATATTCTCAAATATTTCCACGATGCTCCAATATCCGGTCATCTGGGATTCGTGAAGACCCTAGACAGAATCAGACGCAGGTATTACTTTGTGGCGCTCCAGTCACGGTCTGCACGGTCACTACGGTCGGGGGTTCGAATACCCCCTCGGGCATGGATATTTGTGCCGTCCTAGTTTGTAAGTAGTCCATAAGTAGTTTGTAAGTTTAGGGACTGATGACCCCGTAGTTAAGTCCCATAAACTATACAAACATTTGAACATATTACTTTGTGAGTTACTGTAAAGAGTGCCAGCTACGGAAGCATGTTCTGCAATTACCTCCAGGGCATCTCGTACCGATTCCGCCGGCAGCAGCTCCATTCCACCGAGTTGGGATCGATCTTTTAGGGAGGTTCATGAAGTCGACAACCGGTAACCGATGGATAATAGTCTGCACTGACTACCTCACACGCTACGCTGTCACCAAACCTGTGCCGACTGCAGAAGGTGCAGAGATCGCAAAATTCCTTGAAGAATACATTATTTTGAAGCATGGAGCACTACGTGTGATGGTATCTGGTCGTGGATAAGTATTCCAGTCAAAACTAGTATCAGAGGTAATGTCACAGTGCGACATTGTCCACAGAATGACAACTGCGTACCATCCTCAGACAAATGGTCTTACGGAACGTTTTAACAAAACGTTAGCCGATATGCTGTCGATGTATGTCGATGTTGATCAGGAGGATTGGGATACAATTCTGCCAGTCGTGACATTTGCTTACAATAGCGCAAGACAAGACACCACAGGCTTCATGCCGTTTTTCGTGCTCCTTGGCCGCGAAGCTGAGACGACAATGGATACGCTGTTCCCGTTCCAACCGGACGACACTCAGGATGACTATGTTAAACAGCTCATCACCAGGGTCGAAGAAGCAAGACAGCTGGCTCACATACCGACACTGGACGCCCAGGAGAAGGACCGTCAGTGGTATAACGTCAAGCACCGACCTGTTGTATGCAGTCCAGGAGATCTGGTATGGACGGTTGGACCGTCAGAAAAGTTATTTGAAGCGATACTTTGGTCCATATCGTGTCATACGGAGCTTGTCAGGCGTCACATACGAAGTTGAGGATAATGAGCCGTCGTCGAAACGACACTAACGAAGAGACATTGTTCATGTCCTGCGCATGAAGGCTTACTACGATCATGAAGAGCAGGTAGGCGACAATGGCTTCTTGTTCAAGGACTCTAAGGACGGTAATGTTACTGATGAAGCCACGACAGGAACGTCTCTCGTTGATAATCGTGGAGAAGGGAAGGATTCTTTTGAACTGCCATAGAGAGGACAAGGTCAAGATCAAGGACATTGCAGCTGGCTCCACAGGGAACATAACAGCGGGTCGCTGTTTCTCCAGGAAAGGGAGCAATGCCGCGAGGTACTAGGTAAACAGACTGCCGGCGTGGCGCAGGGGATAGCGTCAGAGACTGCGGTGCTGGAGGTAGCGCCGGGCGCCGTGGCTCAGCGCGGCCGGCCAGGGGGCTCAACGCCCTCTGTAATAAAAAAGCTGAGCCAAGAAAACTTCGAACATCAACGAACAAATACCGTAGTACCTACTGTTATAAGCCCCAGCCGTACGTCCACGCACATGAAAGTCGTTTTTCAAAATCTACTGTTTCGTAGATACTGTGGGGCGAAAAGTTTGTGGTGCACTGGGTGTAGTACAAACATCTACAAGGTGAGTCTGTAGGGTTCGGTGAATGGTCTCAGGAAATACAGGAAACAAGAGTTACAAACAAAATACCTTTACCGGCCTTCAACATAATCGCTACTGGCTACAGTAAACTTCTGACATCGGTTGTACAACTGTTGGAAAGTGTCAGCAAACGCTTCTTGTGGAATCGCTCGAAGCTCTGAGATCACGCGTTGTTCGATCTCTGCAACCTACGGTTTATTAATCATAATAGAAAATGAAAGTCTCACTAGAAACTGCAGTCTCATGAAGTTAAAAGGCAGAATAATGGGTGTCCGTTGAATGTACTCTGTGTAATTCTTTCCTTATAACTCAAGTATATTGCTATCGCCTGCATCCGCGTGCGCTTCAGAGCCCAAACATTACTCTCAGCTTTCCAGGTATTTCCTTGAGCTGACTGGAATACGTTTTGCATGATGTGACAGGTTTTCACCCATCGCAGTGTAGATGGTCTTATATTTTTTTAATTATATGTTGTACAATTGTATAATTTTGCTGTTATATATTCATTTGTATAATTGCAGTATGGCGGTAAAATCCGTTGCGAACATAATTAGTTGTAAATAAGTAATAGATTAAAACCTGTTGCGCCGGCCGCGGTGGCCGAGGAGACTGAGGCGCTCCAGTCACGGTCTGCACGGCCACTACGGTCGGGGGTTCGAATCCCCCCTCGGGCATGGATATTTGTGCCGTCTTAGTTCGTAAGTAGTTCATATGTAGTTTGTAAGTTTAGGGACTGCTGACCCCGTAGTTAAGTCCCATAAGCTGTACAAACATTTGAACATTTTTTGAAAACCTGTTGCGTCATGGGGCGGTTTTCCATGTTATTGTCCTTGTACCTCATGAACTACGTGTCGTACTGTGATAAAATTTCTACAGTACATTCATCTGTATGTGTGTGTGCACTATCTGTAAAGTTTCCCGCGATTACAATTTGTAATGTAGAAATTATAAACCCCGTCATACCGAATGCTGTGGTTTGGTCCATGCACAACGAAAAAGTAGTAAGCAAGAAAATTTTCAATATTTTGACGTGGTTGTCGGCGAGAAAAAGTTTAATAAAGATTTGAAATAGTGTGTTGCATGTAGCTAAGTACTCATTCTTATATAGTCTATTTATAAAGTCTCGTCGCATTATATGGGAGTTTCTTTAACTTCGATTGTTTGACGTTTTAACCATGTGTCGTATGTGGTTATTACTCCTACAGCAATTATTTCACGTAAGGAATGTGTGTACCAAATTTGGTTGAAATTGATCCAGTGGTTTAGAAGAAAATGAGCAGCATTGTCGCTTAATGCAGCAGTTTCTCGCGCATCGTTATGACGTCATATCTCTTGAACTACGTCTTGCACGTGATTCTTCCACATACGACGACCATCCTCATGGAGTGAAGCGTACTTGTACAAAATATCATAAAGATTGGAACAAGACCGCTGATTTGGTGATACAACACACACACACACACACACACACACACACACACACACACACACACAGAGAGAGAGAGAGAGAGAGAGAGAGAGAGAGAGAGAGAGAGAGAGAGAGAGAGAGAGAGAGAGAGAGACTCTGCTTTATATATAAAGATTTGCAAAAAATAATGGTTTGACACTTGTTTCTCCTTTACTGTTGCAGGTGTACCACAAGGTGCAGATGTCCACCTCTTATTTCCCAATATTGTTGCAGGGAAAAAACTTAATTACACAAGGGAAGAGTACAAATTCGTTGATAAAATGGTGGAAGTTATAGTAAACTTTGCGAAAGGCGGGTAAGTAAGACATTTGTGGCTTTTAATTAATTCTACCTTCTGCACATTTCTTATAGTATACACAAGTGCTGGTGCAATGTTTTGTATTCCAGATTGAAAATGGGGGAAATGGCAAGGAAAATCAGAGCACTAAATAAAGGATTTTAGTTTTGGGGCATAAAAGGGAAAAATGATTTTTACTTTCATTCAAATATCATTCTTATGGTCCGTTCTTAGATTTATAGTAATACTGGAAATACTCGAGTGCAATGGAAGGAATAATGGAAACTGGAATGACATTTAATAGAAATATTCATGAGTTTCTTGCCATGTTAATCGCTGAAATTTCCATAATCTTGGATTTGGGTTTGGTCCGCCTAGAGCACAATATATTTTCTTTTTCCTGAACCTTCAGCGTCATTCATTCATTTTAACAACAGAATAAAAGTCTGACACTTGTACCTATATAAAGCTGAACGCATTAATATTTATTTTAAATTAGCGATTGCAATCGGAGTAAATGCTTCAAAATTTTATCTTCGACCTCCAAAACTCATCAAAAGGAGAAACTTACTGTGGTAGAACGCCATAACAAAAGCGGGACTATTAGATTTAACACATTTACGTTCACATAGAGGTGGGAAGTCAATCCGCAAAACACAGATACATTATCCTTAAACAATCAGTAAAACTTTCAGAATTGGCGATCACACATGAACAGCCAGTGAGGTATGGTTATGAGAAATTTATCGTACACGAAGTGCTTTAAAACAAATTTCTGTATCCTGGGAGTAGTTGTAGAACAGTAAGACTGAGCAAATGCACATGAAAGAACTAACTAGACGGTAGGCAAGCGCCACCACAACTAGCGACCGTTATGATTCTTAGTTGCGAAAAGAAATTAACAGCTACATTAATCGGCCACGACCAACATAGTCTAGTTCAGTGGTTCCCAAACGCATTGGTTATTAAAAAAAGGTAGCTATTTAATCAAGATAAATGTGGTAGTACTAGTAGTGTTATATGTACACAGATATTCAATTTAGTCTTAGATCGTCAGTCTTAAAGTAAGTGCAGTGACATTTTAGCCAATACGAGCGCTAGAATTCGTAATGTGCGAGTACAGTATACGTGCAGAAACATGGCCGATCGTCGTACGCCGGCTCGATTCGGAAAACATTGTACCAACTGTCTTCTGTGTAGGATTTCTCACAGCTACAGCGATGTAGTAATTGCTACATTGTTTCTAAGCAGTTGGCGCGAGAGTCTTACGCTGTTTGGAGTGAGTCCAGTCAGTATCGGTTTCCTAATCATCCCCGTGACGCTTCTCGCTTACTGGATGAAGGTAGCGCGAAGCATCGGCCGAACGTGCGTTCGTAACCTACGTTTTTTGTTGGACTACACTTCCTCAGGATTCTTCCCCTGAATGTCTCGCACCTGCCTTACCCACGATTAATTTTGTGGGGTCGCTCAATTTCAAATCGCTCCTTATCTGTAGTACCAGATATTTTATTGAAATAACTGCTTCCAGTGGTTGTCCTGCTATTAGGTGTTGTATAGGATCTCTCTGCTTATTAACAGCACTTGAAATTTGAGACACAATTAACACTCCCTGCACCATTCTCGATACCGTTAAGATCCTCCTGCATTTAGCTACCCTCTTCCAGTGTTTCGACTTCTCGACAAACTACAGCATCATCCGCGAAAAGCCTCATTGAATCCTAAATATCAACAAAAGCAAAGCAGTAAGTGTGGTAGAGAGAGAGAGAGAGAGAGAGAGAGAGAGAGAGAGAGAGAGAGAGAGAGACATTAAGCACGTATCGGATCGATGCTCGCCATTTATACAAACTACAAGTGAGATGTCGGTAGATCTATTCTCATCATCTATGTAGGTATTTTTTTTAAGAGTATGAATGTGTTACGTAATGTGATGAATCACAACATTAAAGATATTCAGTATTTGTTTAATAATGGGTGGTTGTCGTATATTCAATGTGATAAATAAACTTAGATTTGTGGTTAATTCCGCCTTGTGCAAGACCCCTTGTTTTGTTTTAATTCCCAAACATGTTTCGGGACTTTCTGTGCCATGTTCCGTGGGTTTTTGGTTTTTATTTTCTAGAATATATGCCACAGAAGTTGGTTATACGTAGATTTGGATGAGTTATTTGATCTGACAACTTCGTTGGATATATTAGGCCTATTTTATTTACAATACTAAAGTCACTCGCAATGTTTATATATGTTTTAGTTGACGAATGACAAGTTTTCACAGCTTGTCATATGTAAGCAACAGGATACAGTACAAGCACGGAAGATACAGTAGCTGCACCATTAAAAGATGATCATGATACATAAACACCTGGTGCTGCAAATATTATGTGCCGAATAAGCATTTGCTATATGGAATACATATATTGTAAATTTAAGTGTTTACCTGGTTGATTGCAGTATTCCTCCTATAATACGAGGTCGTCCATAAAGTAAGTTCCGTTTCTATTTCCATAAGCGGCAGCGCTACGATCGCAAATCAAAGCATGCGCATCAGTTCCTCTGACTCAAGGAGAAAACATCTACGCGATTTTCAGATCACTGCTGTCGACGAGTGCTTTGTAGTGCTTCCTTATGCCAACCGTAAGTGAAAATACCGCCGCGAGTGAAATCAGATCTGTGATTGGTTTTCTAAATGCAAAGAAAGTTAAACGAAAGGAAATTCATCAGTAAATCTGCGGACAAATCTGCTAACAGTGATTAAATGGTTAGAAGATGGGACAAACTGTTCTATGAAGAACGTTATCAAGTGCAAGATGAAGAACGAAGTGGACGCCCGACTGTGGTTACTGATGAATTGGTTCACACTATTGAAGAGAAGATTAAGCACCACCATAAGTTTACACTTAGTGCCCTTACTATGGAAGTTCCGCAAATCTCACGATCACTAATTCACGAAATTACTGAAAAACTGAAATTTCGAAAACTTTGCTCACGTTGGGTACCCAAAATTCTTAATGAGCAACACAGAAAACAACGAATGGATAATGCACTTCTGTTTTTGACACGCTACAATGAAGGCGATAGTTTTCTTCCTCTGATAGTACGGGGCATGAAACTTGGGTATCGTACGACACCCCTGAAATAAAACAATCAGTGAAATGGAGGGGCACTTCATCCCCAACAAAGGTTAACCCTAAACAAATCTAGACACCTCGAAAACTCATGTGCACCGTTTTTGGGACAAAAATGGCATTTTGCTGATTAATTTCTTACCACGAGAGCAATCAATCAATGCACATGTTTACAGCACACCATTAAAAATATCGTCACGCAATACAGAACAGGCGCCGAGGATTACTGTTAAAAGGTGTTTTTTTTTTCTTTTTTCACGATCATGCCCGACCTCACACGGCGAATGTGACCAAAGAACTCTTACGAGAATGACAAGATGAAAGAACGTTACCACATGATTGAATACACAGGCGGCAACCGAACTATGAAGAAACCTTACAAAAACTTGTGCCACGCGATAAGTGCCAACAAAATTTCGGAAGCTATGTTGAAGTGTAGTTTAACAGTTGTAGAATTTTGAACAGTAAATATTTTTTCTGTATTCGATAACGTTTTATATAACCAAACGAAACTTACTTTGTGAACATAATCTCGTACATTACTCTTATAACCTTAAACGTAATGCATACAAATAGTACATTTGATACATAAACGCCGGCCGCGGTGGCCGAGGGGACTGAGGCGCTTCAGTCACGGTCTGCACGGCCACTGCGGTCGGGGGTTCGAATCCCCCCTCGGGCATGGATATTTGTGCCGTCCTTAGTCTTAGTTAGTTCGTAAGTAGTTTGTAAGTTTAGGAACTGATAACCCCGTAGTTAAGTCCCATAGACTTTACAAACATTTGAACAAACATTTGATACATAAATTACATTGATTGTAGTTCTATATAACACTTTTGCTGATGCATAGTAATACATTACTGCTTTCTAGACGAGACTACACACAGCATACAATGCACAATATGCCGTTGGCAGAAGCCACCTCAAAATGTTCATCGAGCCTTAAAATCCTTACAGAAGTCTGCTTTATTACTAAAGTAATGGAATCTGGTGTCACTGCTTGTCTGTGTCTTCTCTGTTTTATGGTCGTTAAAGCCTATTGTGTTGCTCGTTGCTGTGTTT
This sequence comes from Locusta migratoria, assembly GCA_026315105.1. Lineage (NCBI taxonomy): Eukaryota > Metazoa > Arthropoda > Insecta > Orthoptera > Acrididae > Locusta > Locusta migratoria. Next base: position 327,288,655 of record CM048747.1, on the reverse strand, counting down.
TGACATGTAGTGTTGTTGCTATTTGGGATTCCTGTTTGTATTGATCACTTATGAGTCATTTTGAATTAGTGTTCGGTTCATTCCTCTATTTTTTATTTGTGGTTACGCTTGTTCTTCTATGTGGTTTGTTGTGATTGCGTTTATCTACGCTCTTGTCACAAGTGTTTCGGTGCAGATAAAAAACCATTCAAAGTGCTCGGTGCGCTACCATGCGATTCCGAGCAGGAAAATCATTCAATGGATCACTGATAAAACACCGGCCACACAGACATGATGCCCTTATCTGACGAACAATAGTGAATTCTGGCTGAACATAACTTCGTCGCTAGTGGGAAAAAAGGGTAAAGGAAAATTACAGCGGTTGTAAGATCTTCCGTGGCCTATATCGCCATTTGAGTAAACTCTTTTTAGTGTAAGACAAGAACAATTTCTTAACATATGTCGGACGAAATTAACACACCCAAAGAAAAATTAATGCTACAGAAAAATCAGCTTCAGTTTCATGAGACTAAGCATTTTCCGGAATGCTGCGTTAGTTGAGGTCCAGGTGAGAGTTTTGAAGTCTGCAGCAAGTTACACATTTCACCCCGAGATCTCTAAGCGATTGCAAGAGAGCCTTAACGACTGGTTTTGTCAGACCGCCATTGCTTTTCGCTGCTGATGTTCCTCCTCGTTACCTCCAACTTTAGCCGATAGACGTACAGTACATTATGCGGTACAATGTCATGTCTATCTAGTGCAGGAATTCCCAAGTGACATTACCCCAAGAGCAACATCCTCGACTGAACTTGTATACCAAGTAGTTTCCTTTCAGAGTATACTGATGCAATAGCCCCATCCTGGCTATCATGTGCAACCACTCGCTCAGCGAAAGATGAGTACCCAAAGACTAGAAAGTTTCACGGGTCACTTCAAGAAACGCAATAGGAGTCATCCGCAGAATTACATGCCTATATCATTAACATCGATTTACAGCAAAATCGCGAACTGCCTCGAAGAGAACGACCTATTGACCCATAGTCAACATGGGTTCAGAAAGTATCATTTCTTGTGACACACAGCTAGATCTTTACACATATGAAGTGGTGAGTGCTATCGACAAGGAATCTCAAATCGATTCCATATTTCTAGACTTCCGGAAGGCTTTTGACACTGTACCTCACAAGCGTGTTGTAATCAAATTTAGTGTTTCTAGAATATCGCCATAGTTGAGTGGATTCGCGATTTTACTAAAGAAAATGCCTACACTATTTTGGGGTATTGCTGCGCATTGTGGGATCACGTGGGACTTACGGAAGATATAGAGGAAATAGTTTTGTTTTTTCGTGTTATAGTTGAGTGTTACGGATGTGATGCACGAGTTGGGATGGAAATCGTTAAGATTTGCGAAATTTCTTTCACAAACTCTATCTTCCGAAAGTGAATATATTTTGTTAGCGAACACCTATGTAGGGAGACAGCATCTTAATAAGAAAAATCAAATCGTACAAAGAGAGATTTAGATGTTCCTCTTTCCCTCGCGCTATTACAGAAGGGAACGATAGGCAAATATGAAAGCTGTTCAATGAATAATCTGCCATGCACATCAGTGCGATTTGCACAGTATTTACGTAGATGTAGATACAGACAATCCACTAGTTATTTCAGTGCTGGATTCAATGTACATATGCGAACAATTTTCCTGTTATTAAATTGAGAATGTCATGTCAACATTAAGGTTTAACAGCTTCTGATCTGAATGTCTTTGTTCATAAAAATATAGTTCCAGAAAGGTTACTTATTCTAAAGACACGTTTTGGTAGAAAATTATAAACATAAAAAAATAGTGTTAAATGCCTCCATGAACAAATTGGTTACTTTTTGTACATTGTGGGTAGTCTTCATACGACTAATCCCTTTCAAATCTGTTTTCTTTTTCCGGAGGAAGAACTTTTTGTACTCTAATCCTCTTAACTTATATTTTTAATGTTTTTAGAAGCAAGATTTTTACAATTTTAGGCATCTCTTTTCATATTACACTCTTGCGTATAGTGAAATGCAAGGCTTCTTTTTATGGACTAAAATAATAATTTAGATTTAACTATTGCAATAAGTAAACTGATGATTCAATAATTGCCAATGATAGCAACTACTACTTTCAGTTTAAAGTGGAATACAAGTAACCCACATCTTCCGTGTACTTTGATGTTCACAAACTGGTGTGCAGTGCAACACTCATTTCCTAGTATTTTTATACTGTCCCACCACAGGTGGCAATAACTGTGCAAGATTAAGAGTGAACCCTCACGGGCGTGTATATATGTAGTTTCTGACGCAGATTAAAGTAAAAGTTATGTACGTAATTGTAACCAGTGGGTCTGAAAGGGCATTAAAACACCATTGGTTCATGGGTCATTTTTGAGAAAACCATGAAAAACCACGATTTTTGGGTACAAAATCAAAAAAATTGTTGGGATTACTTCTATACGTTTTATTCATTGCAAATCTTCAATTTTTACCACAAGTTAAGGTTATTATCTCAGGGTTATTAAATTTGTGGTATCTTTATCCTTCATCGAAACCCGAGAATTAAAGCTAGCTTACGCGAAAAATTATTAATTGGATTGGGGGGAAGCAAGCATAGAAACTGCTTCAAATTTCAATAATATTTTGTGTAGACTTAATCTAGAAAGGAAAATTTGCTGTTTTCAAAAATCTTCATCCGGTACACTTAGAAAACCGTGATGCTTGATTACCAAGTGCCACACAGCACTGAGAGACGCTGGCCGCTATGAAACTTACCATCCGATTTCAAAAAGTGTACTCTGTAAAAGATTTTTTCATGGCTTACAGTTTGGTATCTTCGCCCCATAAAAGATTAAGTTACTGTAGCTGTAAAGGATTTTATATTAAATATTCGTAACAGTTAATTTCGTATCAAATTACGTAATGTACTGCAACACATTTTAGAGCTGCAGAAAATACACATTGTGTAGACTTGACGTCTGGTTGATTTTTTGGCCATAAACAGCAGCGTGTGGTATCGAGGCAAGATAAAGAAAAATCATTCAAAATGGAGAGTACGGGAGTATGTCATATCTACATATTGATGTCATATTCGCGGAATGTATGACATTAATTGCAAAATAGGTAAAGTTCAAATTTGTAGCAAGCCCGGATTCGAACTCGGGTCTCCTGTTTTCTAGGCAGTTTTGCTGACCACTACACCACTGGAGATAAAATGATCACTACACCTGCACGGATTACTAAGTACGCTTCCCGTCCGATACAAATCCTCAACTTTACCCTGCCCACTATTACTCAAAAGTGTAATTTAGTAAACTGATTGCCCTAAGAGTAACGGCCTCAGAGTGCTTCCACACAGAAGAAAGGATCATTGCCCGCCATCGGCTTATAAGTGGCATATATGTGGTGTCGGTCCTTTCGGACATGTCTATATAAAAAAAAACCAACCCACATTCTGGAGCCACAACCAGCTTGCACAGTGTCTGGTTGACAACTTTAGTCCGTGGCTTTACTATCAGCTGTTACTTATCTCACCAAGACACGGTTTTCCAATCGTCTATCGCAACTTTACCAAAGATGAAGCCGGTATTCAAATGTTGAAATGTTTGTAAATCTAAGGGACTTATGTGGTTATTAGTCCGCAGGCCTACACACAAAATGACAAAACATCCATGCCCGAGGGAGGACTTGAACCTCTGACTGCGAGCAATCACGCGCTCCGTATGAAGACGTCTTAGAGCGCTCTGCCACTGACACCGCGGCGAAGCCGCTATTCCACATTTCGAAAACAGCTGACAACATGAATAATGTAAGATATCTTCGCAACTTAAAACACTTAACAATAAGTCTTTCGCTTCAAACTGTATACCGACTGAGTTCTTGTCAGAGTATGCTGATTTAATAGCTTCATGCTTAAGTCGTATACAACCGCTCGATTAACGAAGAATCTGTACCCGAAGGATGGAAAGTTGGACGGCTCACAGTGATATTAAAGGAAGGCTGTAGGAGTCATCCGCTAAATAGCAGGCCTATGTCAATAACAGATTTGAAGCATAGTTTCGGAATATACTTCGAACATTGTATGTTACTTCGTACAGTACAATCTTTTGATCCATCTTCAACACGGTTTTAGAAAATATCGTTTTTATGAAACACAACTAGGTCTGTAATCATATGAAGTGATGCTACGGACGAGAAATCTCAAATTGATTCCATATTTCTAGATTTCCATAAGGCTATCGACACTGTACCTTATAAGCGTCTTTCAGTCAAATTGCCTCATTATGAAATATAGTTTGATTTGTGATTGGATTCGTGGTTTCGTATAAGACGGAAAAGCTATTAGTAGTCAGTGTCTCTAGGTTAGTATCGTTTTTGCTGTGCTATCCTTAGCTATATAAAAGATTTTTGATGAAATCTGAGCAACCATCTTGAGTTGATTCCAGACGATGCTGTCAAGTATTGTGTAATAGTCACCAGAAGAACACAACGAACTGCAGAATGATTGAGACTACGATGTATATACAGTGCGGAAATTGGCAATTAATCCTAAATAATGGAAAGTGTGAAGTCGTCCACAGGAGTACCAAAATGAATCTGATTATTAGCGGGACACTTAAAGCATGCAACAGACCTACCACAGAGGTTGTCTAGACAATGATTGTCCGTTCTCTTTTGGAGTATGCGCCGAGTGGGTTCCTTGTTAGGTAGGATTGACGGAAGCCATCAAGAGTGTACACAGAAGAGCAGGTGTGTGTGTGTGTGTGTGTGTGTGTGTGTGTGTGTGTGTGTGTGTGTGTGTGTCACGGAAATGATACAGGAGTGGGAACACAACACGACGGCTTTCGTTGCGGCGAGATGTACCGGGTGATCAGAAAGTCAGTATAAATTTGAAAACTTACAAAATCACGGAATAATATAGAGGTAAAAATTGACACACATGCTTGGAATGACATGGGGGTTTTATTTAAAAAAAAAAAAAAAAAAAAAAAAAAAAAAAAAAAAAAAAAATGCTAGACGCGTGAAAGATCTCTTGCGCGCGTTGTTTGGTGGTGATAGTGTACTCAGCCGCCACTTTCGTCATGCTTGGCCTCCCAGGTCCCCAGACCTCAGTCCGTGTGATTATTGGCTTTGGGGTTACCTGAAGTCGCAAGTGTATCGTAATCGACCGACATCTCTACGGATGCTGAAAGACAACATCCGACGCCAATGCCTCACCATAACTCCGGACATGCTTTACAGCGCTGTTCACAACATTATCAAATGTTTGTATAGCTTATGGGACTTAACTACGGGTTCATCAGTCCCTAAACTTACTAACTACTTATGAACTAACACTAAGGACGGCACAAATATCCATACCCGAGGGGGGATTCGAACCCCCCGACCGTAGTGGCCGTGCAGACCGTGACTGGAGCGCCTCAGTCCCCTCGGCCGCCGCGGCCGGCGATTCTGTAACATATCGGCGTAGCTCTCACCCATCACGGTAGCAGTTACAAAACGAGAATCAAGCAGTTCCTCAAAGAAAAAGGCCCGATAACGATAGATGTGGTTCTAATAAAACCTCATGTCATTCCAAGCATGTCAGTTTTTACCTATCAACATTATTCCGTGATTTATTAAGTTTTCAAAGTTATACTGACTTTTTGATCACTCGGTACTTACGAAAGTTTGAATGCAAACTTTCTCATCGGAATGCAAAGAAGCCAACTCCCACACGAATAGGGAGAAACGATCATCAATACGAAATGAGAGATCAGAGATCAATGGAGACATGTCTCCCTCCCGCGTGCTGTTGTAGATGAAATGGTTGGGCTATATAGTCAACATACATTTTAGCGCAAATATCCAAACTAGCAACAGCATACACAATTGCGGCTCAAAAGCAGGTACCACATCTCACCTTCGTTAAGAGTGTAGTGCGAATATAATCTTTCAGCATAATGAATGCAAAAGACATACACTACATATTATTTACAGCTTTCGAGAGCACTGAAAACTTTGACAGTAACAATATCACAATATGGGGAAAAAGAGGCCGACTAAGGCTGTCGGAGGCAAAGTAAAATGAGTCTCCCCCCCCCCCCCCCCCCCCCTCACGTTGGCTTGTAAACACATGTATTGCTATAGAATAAGTAACTTTTGAGATCTGGAGGCCCTCAAAGACGAGAGGTCCGGAACGGTCCGCCCCCTCCGCCCACCAACCCTCCCTCCCTCCTAGTCCGCCACTGTGGGAAACTTAGCCTTCACTACTAGAATCCAAGGCAAGCGTCGGTGGGTGGCGCTACACGCAGCAGTAGTTCAGACTTCTACCCACACGCTCAACCCCATTTGATCGCGGGAAACGCCGAGGGAAACGCATCAGCTCACAGAAACCGAAAGGCTGCACAGATGCTTAAAAATTTTCATCTTAATTTTTGAAATTAAGCTTAGCTTTTCTCTTCATGGCCCTTTGTGGAAAAGTGGAGTGGCACACAGCATCGACAGACAGCACAAACTTCAGATAACAGGCATTTTCTAGATTCGATAATGTACTAAAATTGTTCCGACAACTGCTTCAAAAAAGTTGAATTTTTTGCTCTATACCACTGAATCTAAACCCCGAGATCACCTGAAATGGCTGTTAACGCAAAGTTGCCGTTTAGGAGTGGGACAATCTGGACAAACAGTCCCTTGATGATGAAACCACGACGAATGCTGGCATGCATCAATGCTAAAAGACGTGTTACCATCTACTAGAGGTTCTGGTGTATTCTGGTGTATTCAGAATGTCTTGGTGATTGTTGCACAGTTTGTCAATTTGCTTGCATGAGCAACAAACAGAACTTAATGTTGTTTTAGTATCTCACGTCAATTTTTCAGTAAAGGACCCTGAACCCCTTGAATCACGATGATTAGACCGCGGATTTTTAGGTCGTAAAAGAGTATTTTAGGCGCCTAAAATAGGATGTTTTGTTACCTTATATAGGCCAAATAAAATCTACGAGGGTCACTTCAAAAGAAATGCACATTATTTTTTTAAAATACATTTTTCATTACAGTGTGTAGATACAGCCTTTAGGAACAATAATTTCGTTTCTCCACATAATCCCCATTCCTCTCAATCGCCTTACGCCATCTTGGAACCAGTACGCTGCCTGCCGCTGCGAGGACAATCCTCAATATTGCCGTGTCCGCTTTCATCACGTAACCTGTTTGCCCACCGACTAACTGTACTGCGATCGACAGCAGCATCCCCATACACCTTTTTCAACCTCTTGTGGATGTTTCCCACAGTCTCGTTTTCACAGCACAGGAATTCAATGACAGCACGTTGCTTCTGACGAACATAAAAAGTGTAGTTGCCATCTTGAAGACATGCTCTGACGGTGCCACTCACGGGAACAAATTTGAAAACAAGCGGGAAGGATGCAAAACTTTGAAAAACGGAGAATGAAAAATGAATTAAAAAAAAGTGTGCATTTCTTTTGGAGTGACCATCGTAAAATAGGCCCTAATAAGTATTCATCAGAGGAAACAAACATAATGTATAATGCGTAGTGTTAACTAACGAGCAAATTTTTATGCTGAAAGGCGACGTCCTTTTTTCTTCAAAACCCTGCGTGCTAGTGTGACTCATTTATACTCATGTTCCCTCTGTAACTTTATCAGGGCGTTGGCATTTACCTCCTCTAACCGGCAGTCACCATTCGGAACCATTTAATTATTAGATTTTATGACCATGATTTATCATGTGGCTTCAGTGTACCACTAATTTCTATTTCGCAACGGATAAAGCTCGTTCCGAATTGTGGCTACTGGCTATGATGTTGGGACTGTCGTACTTCCAGTTTGAATCGCCACCACAACCCAACTCAACATTTATATTTAATAGGGCTTAAAGGATGGGCGGAGATATGGAATAAAAAAGGTGGGGAGAGATGTAAATTTTACACAATTTATTCAAACTAGCACGTCAACACTAATCATATAAAAATGAGCACAATAATGTCTCGTAATCCTGCCGTCTGGCTAGGGATAAAGTTTAATATTACTGGTCTCGCTAAATTTGGATTTGGATTTTGCCGTGTTTAATCCCATATCGTTGGAACTGGGCACAAAGGAGCAATTTCCCCAGTCAAACATTCAATCATCCCACAATTCATGTTCAAGACATTAAAAACTGAATGTGGCATGCTCTACGGAAATTTGCGTTAAACTACGTACTTCCCAAGAGAAACAGCACAGAGGTTCCTTAGCACTACCAACATACTAATCACAAGTTCCATGACTTCCACTAAGATCGCGAAAAAGAAAAGGGGGAAAAACCACAAATAAAAATATATATGTAACAGGAGGGAAACACCTCTCAACATTATGAAGAATTTAGAATGGTGTAGTAATTCACAACAAGACCGATACAAAGAGACGTTGCCAAGCAACGTGGTGCCACACAAACATCCGTGACCTCTTACAAAGGAAAAACCGTAAATCTGAGGATAATACGGGGACAAAACTTGGCCCACCGGTACTGGAACTTAATTTCGTTACACTGAGGGTGTATACAGGGGATTTGCTGTGATACCAAACATGAAAAGAACGAAAATGAATAATGGCGGGAAACAACTGCAAACATGTGGGCTTCCACTAAGAATCCACTATCATCTCGTTCATCACTTGTATTTTCCTATCTAGCACCGGCGCGGTATACAGTTCGATTTAGTTCCTCACTATTGAGCCGCATATTTAACTGTAGGTCTATGGAGCTAATGGCCCATGACCGTTTCAAAAAACTTTAGACTGTTGGGAAAGGTCAACATTGCATGCAAAGGAAAAGAGCAACAAATACGAGATATATCAAAACATTATTCAGGTACGGTAGGTAAGAAAAGTTATTAAAGCAATCTCAAGGTGATAATTACTATTGTTGGGCCCTGACGACACAGAATGAGAGAAAACAGGAAATGGTGCGAAAGCATGCTCATCGCGCTCGTGACAAAGAATTAAATATGATTCTGCCACGGACATCATTTATTTTGTAATACTAACGCACTTGATAATGAATCAGTACTCCCTGATTTTCATTTAAAACTAAAAATTGAAGGGCTGAAGCTGATAGCTCAAGTCCCACTCAAAAATAACCGCTACAATTTCAAGTTGGCATTAATAACAGTGCCGCTTTCATGTCTACAATAAGGAAAATAAAAACGTGCATAGTTCCTTGACAGAGAAAGCTTCACACAACATAGTGATCGAATTGATACCAAACCTTATAGTTTTCCCAAGATAAAAAGAAAATACAAATCAAATATGTTGAAATACTATTTAACAAACAAGCCAGTGATTCCAAACATTCAGACTGTTGTTGGCCTCGCAGAGAAAAACCATGGACCTCATCTATTATTATTATATTTACATTATCTATATTGCATGTTAGAGAACCCGTGACTGTTAGTATAATCTAGGTACAGTTGTGATATTGACAAACCAAGGTACTATTTAAAAAAAGCGAGTGATGTGGTACCATACTGCAAACAAATCTCATGAGAAATGGAAGCCTACGGCAAAAGCCATCCATAAAGCCACAGTAATTAACATAACTTGACCTTAAAAACATACCCAGTGCCAAATCGCGATGTAAACGAAGCCTATGACGAAGTATTAAAGCACGTTAATTACCTACCATAGAGCCAGCACCCAGCATCTCCTACGAAATGACCCTGTAAACTTCCTGTACCATCCGAAGATGCACTTGAAAAAGTTCGAAGACCGGTTCATGGAATGAAGCAAGCTCCATTTCATAAAAGTGACTGGTTGCATTTTTCTGTACCTATATATTATTATTATTCCTACATAAACAGCTGTGACAGGGACGTACTTCACTTTCGGCACAAGTTGGACAGTAACGCTCGAATAGGTGAAACAGGATTTTTTGCTGAATGCAAATGCTGCCGCGCAAAGGCTTCAGGCTGGTGATGTTCTGAAAAACCTGCTGCATTTCTGCTCGTACTTTTCTCCAACTTCACTTGCAATTCACTATTTTTATTTTCACTTCCTCCAGCAGAGTAATGTTGTCATAGGTGTATCTTTCTTGTGCGTTCCAATTCGGTTATAAATCCCGTCATAAATGTTGCCAAGTCGGAATGTAAAACATGGGGTAAAGTTTCTTACAATTGTATAGTATTTATAGTTCATCTGGGTCATGACGTTATACAATTGTACGAATTTTCCACCATGTTTTAGATTCTGACAATGACGTTCGGAACGCGTAAATAAATAACAGCCGCATCTCCACCTGTGGCCTTTGTATTTGTAAGCGTCCCTTACAGCATTGTTGAATAACGAAATCTGAAAATTGGCACATACCTCATTCGTGACTTCATGTCAAATTTGGTAGCCAAGTTGAATTGAGGGATCTTTGAGTAATTGTCTTATGTAAGTTACACAAGTGGCCACCTCAAATATATTTTCATATACCTTCTGGACATCTGCTGTATTCTGCTGCTGCTGCTAACCACATCCCCCAGCTCTTAACGGTAGATTCAGATCCAAGGGGACATTTAAAAATTGTTCTTTGAGTGCCTGCACCCTCAACTATTCCTTACCAAAAACTTTAAGATGTTGATTAATAATTTTATTTGCATTAGCGAACTCTAGTCTTACGAGCTGAGCTACACGGTTCATATCATGTGCTACACACGAGCAGCATCAAGGTATAACACTTGGAGCAATTAATCTTTGGAAGCATATGTGCAGTGGCATCTGTCAAAGCCACAAGCAATTGATTTTGATTTACGCCATATGAATGTAGCATCTTTGACCCGGTTTGACAAAGTATGAATTTATTTGTTCTTCAGCCTTTAGGAGTTGTTTTGCAAAAATCAAATAAGCTCTGGATGCCAACAATCAGTTTTTCAAAGTGCCGGCTAAAATTGTCCGTAGCTTTCAAATGCAAGATTCGCAATTCAGTGCATTTTTACGGAGCGTTAACTCTGCCGGTGCACATCCATGGCAGTACTCGATTCTTAGAAGCAAGTCTCTTCGAAATAGAAGAAATAGTTTTAGGATTTGAAACCTGAAATAGGCTTTAACGCCATAATAGGTTATTTAGGTGCTATAAAAGTAGCGCTTTCGGTTTTAATTAGTTATGATACGCATAAGTGCAAGTTTATTTGCAACTATAAAATAATAGTTTACAACCGAAGACTCCGCGGTCTAGTGATGATGCAACACTTTCTGGATTATGTAAAATCTCGAATGCTACTATTTATTTTATTTATACTTCCATCATCAGGTAGCTGTAAGTAATATAAGATATAAGTATTCCTTATGCAAAATTTATAAACAAGTTACTTTATGTACATAGATTTTCTATCATCCATACCTTATCGCAGGTCTGTATGGTTTTCTTAATAAAGCAATCCCAATGCGTTGACAACAGTTAGTTTGTTGCTGGCTTAATATTCCGATGTAATATTCGGATTTTTATTATGTATTTTTACGTTGTTGTCAGTGACAGATCGTTTGACAGACGACAGCGATATTCTATGGTTACAGGCTGTTTATCATGGAGGTAAAAGGAGGGGAGATGCCACTATGGGCGTCTGCTGTACTTCTGTTTGAAGCCGGTCGGCAGCCATGTTTGTTTGTTCAAAAGACTCACAGATCGAAATGGAACGTGCTTCCCTTCAACTTATTAATGCTGTCAAAACGGGTAGTACAACCGCAAACAACGCACAAAGGCATTATCAGTTGCAAATCTTCGACAAGTCAACACAGCAGCTCAGCAGAAAACTAATGTTTTGAACAAACTGTAATGGCGGAGCTAGGTTTGTCGCCTTCATGTTTGTAGCGTCATGCCCACTCCCCTCTTTTTACCTCCATGCTGTTTATGTTGATTATGATGATCTTTGCCAGAGATAACGAAAAATTTGTATGATCATTGCCTGTATATAAACATATATTTGTTTATCAATTTTCATGCTGCATAATTTTGATAAAGTTTTCCAAGTAATTTTTGTTTCTGATCGATTTGTTCATTAAGTACTTGTAGTGGATTGTTATGTGTATGTAAAAATATTTCCATTTCCTCCAAAATGTTCATAAATGGTCCTTTCGGTACTACGTGTAGAATTAGATAGCTTGTTCTAATCTGTCGGTATGGTGTTCAGTTTTTAAGTGGTGGAAAAACGTTGATGGATTACTGTCACTGCATCTGGTATGTTCTCGGTATCTAAAAGTTTCTACCAGTCTGCCATTTGCAAAATTTCTCAATTCTGACACTGAATTTTATAAAGGCTTTTGTTCGAATAAGCTGGGGATTTTGGTTTACCTGATACAATGAGATTTAAGATTGTGGCATGTTTGGTAAGTGAATCTTACACTCGTAGTTTCAGTAGTGCATTAATTTGATTCGGCATTTTACCTAGGTATGTTGTTTCAACATATGTTAATTTCTGTTTGGTTGGTATTTCTTTAACAAGAGTAATTTCTTTTTGTATAAAGTCTTTTATTGGTCTAGTCTTTTTGTTGTATATGTTAGTAACTATTTGTCGTATGTGATCATTTTGTTGTGCGACGTACTGCAGGATTTTCATTTCTTTTTCTACAGAGTCTTGTTCCAGTGGTTTTTTTATTCTGTTTATCATAGTATGAAAATAGGCATACTTCTGTGGTGATTGCACAATAATTAATGCTAACTGTTGTAATGGGCGTACGGTACATTCAAAATTTGTGTGTGTTGTTGACATTTTTTATGGTAAGGTCGAAAAAATTTATCGTTTTATCATTTTCTGGTTCCACTGTAAATTTTATTTTGGGGTGCAGTGTATTGAGTGTTTTGTGTCTGTTGGATGTCGGATTTATTTCCATTTATCAACAGTATTGTATCGTCTACGTATCTGTAGTAGTACAATGTTTTGGGTTATACTGTTATGGTTAATAAAAATTTATTTTCTAATTTGTTTAGGATTATATCTGCTATTCTGCTTGCTATACTGCAACCCATGGCCACTCCATCTGCTTGTGTATAGCCTTTTTTGTTGTATTGAAGATAGTTTTGTTGTAGTATTAATTTCAGCAGTAATATGAATTCATTCATTCCTGAAATGGAAGTTTTCTGAATCGTACGTTTTCTTCATTTATCGAAATAGTTTCTTGGACTCGAATGTTAGAGTAAAGATTTGTCATGTGAAACGATACAAACATTCCATTTTCTGGTATTTTAATATCTTTTATTTTATGTGCTAAGACTCTTAAATTTTTATGGTATATTTGTTCTTATATGTGTAGAGTTTTGTTAAAAGGGTGCTTCATTTTCTACTTATTAAATAGATAGGGCTATTAATGCTATCCACCACAGGTCGAATTGGACAGAGTGGCTTGTGAATTTTTGGTTGTCCATGTAATCTAGGTGTTCTAAGATTCATTACTATTAAAACGTTTATTAGGTTATTGAGTAATTACAGTTTAGTCATTCTACCGATACTCATCTTTTCAACATTACGATGTATGGGGGTTCTGCTCGCTGCAAAATTATTCACCTGGGGCGTCGTGGTAGAAATGAATACTCGTAGGTACAATTTTTCACTTATTATTTAATTTCCAATGAAACTGTTTCTTATTCCACCAAAACATCAAAACGAACACTTAGCTGATAGTACTTCCATTTTAAAATACAGAGTGGCATAGATTCCAAAGCACTTTACCACCGCCGAAACTCGAAGTCCCCCACGCAAGGCGGTGAGGCAAATATATAACATTGACAATAATGACATTACATTACGCATTGTTCATAACAATTGAATATACTAATTTACAATTAAGGAACACTCAGGTAAAACATTTCATGTACACAAAAATAATCACAATATAAAATGAAAACTATACATACAATAATTTTAGATGGCACATATCTTATTAAGTCGTAGTCTCGGTTCTTTTTGTGTGGCAACAAACCGCAATGTTAAATGTCAATTAATTAGTTAATGAGTACATCATACATGTTCCTAACATATATTGAACTATCAATTATCTTGGCAATTCTCAAAATAAGTTCAAAATCTCACGTCAGTCAATATATACAAAGAATTACAATATTGAAATCTCGACTATTACATTAATTACTTGGTCAACGCAACTTGTTTATGAGCCTAACATATATACAATGCTATTTATTTTCATGTCTTTTGGATTTTCACGTCTTTTCTGTTTAGTTCTTGAAATAATGACAATGACAAAACTATTGTTTATAGAACTGTCTGGAAAGAAAAATATATGAATCTCATAATTAATGAAATCTATCACTTGTTAACCTATCACAGTATCACCAAGACAGTCCTGCACTGATTCCTAGGCTGGCTATTTCGTTTGTAACTAACTTCACACGCAACAAATTCACTATTAGACCACACGATTCTGGGTCCGACGTAGACGGTATCGTACGGTAACATTGAGATGAGAGGGCCAGCAATATCATTACACTATACATGATTTTTTCTCATAGTCTATTACAGTGGAATATCAGGTCTCAAATGGTTACGCAGGATAATTGAAAAGGCGTGGGAATCGGGACAGGTTCCGTCTGACTGGACGAAAGCAGTAATCGCGCCAATTTTCAAACATGGAAACAGAGAAGATTGCAACAACTATCTAGGTATCTCTTTAATTAGCATTGTAGGCAAAATATTCTCAGGTATTGTTGAAAGGAGAGTGCAAGTATTAATTGAGGACAAGTTAGATGAAAATCAGTGTGGGTTTAGGCCTCGTAGAGGCTGTCAGGACCAGATCTTTAGCTTACGACAGGTAATGGAAAAGTGCTATGAGCAGTGGCGTAGCTATCATAGGGCTAGGCGGGGCAGTGCCCCGGGGCCCCCGAGATCAAGGGGCCCCTCGGCCTCGGTGAGCAAAGTTCGGAAAAAGTTACAGTAGAGCGTCGTTTTTTTATTTTATGATATTTATTTATTTTTATTTTTATTTATTTAATTTTTTTTATCTTCCCACCCTACACCGTCCATCAATTCCCCTCCCGTGAAACTAAGCTTCCCACAGTAGCCGCACTGGGCCACAGGGTGACGGAACATTGCTTCTAGTGGGGCCTGCTGACAGGCCAAGCCGACAGTCGCCGAGTACAACAATCGGCACATTCCAGTCGGCAGAAGTAGCGGCAGCATCGAAGCTAACCACAGCAACAGCTGCGCCTTCCAAGTGTTGCGGCGTGCCGCTCGGCGCAATTTGAAGGATCGCTCGACTCGAAACACTGCATAAATACATTTACTGTACAGTACTTCTTATTGGCAAGTAGAAGTGTACAGTTCGATTATACGAATAATCGGTTTTCCGAACATCCATGTCCCACAATTACACTTCGGATATGTTCAAATGTTCAAAAGTTTGTAAAGCTAATGGGACTTAACTACGGGGTCATCAGTCCCTAAACTTACAAACTACTTATGAACTACTTACGAACTAGGACGGCACAAATATCCATGCCCGAGGTGGGATTCGAACCCCCGACCGTAGTGGCCGTGCAGACCGTGACTGAAGCGCCTCAGTCTCCTCGGCCACCGCGGCAGGCACACTTCGGATAATCGACGTTCTACTGTATATAATATTTTAGCTGAATGAAGGATTTTCGACTTTTAACTTTTTGAACACTGCTAACAAACTTTAAGCGCACGAAGTGAAATCTAAAAATTATTCCCATCTCAGAATATAAACATAAAAAAGGTATTGCTTGTCCGCTAAGACGTGCACCCTGCCACCTGTTGAATTACTAGCAGAGTGTGACAATGCTGTTCACGGTTTGATTCGCGGCAGGAGGCCATATTTTCGTGGTTGAGTAAAACTTCATTGTTCATTTTTACTAGCTTCTGCCTGCGACTTCAGTCAGCTAGTATGGAGCAACTTCGAAAACTATTACATGGTAGTTTTACCTGTATTCCCTACGAAGGTCCAACTCTATCCCTTTCCAAAATTCCATCCAAATCCACCTAGTAGTTCCTGCTTGAAAGTATAATTAACTTTCACAGTTATAATTGTAATAGAGAGTACGATTAAATGTTATCTGCTGAGTGACACACAGTAATTTAGTTGTACCTTATTATGTCTTCCAGTAAGCGGTAAGGACCTGGTGAAGTAGTATTGAATCTGTATAGTTTATAGGCGCCGATTACGGGTATGCTCGGTCGCTCAAGCATAACCCAAAATGTGAGTGCGTATGCTCGGCATACCCCACTGAGAATTTTGGTATTATTTTTTTCTTGACGTTATATTTCTTGATTGTAATTAAATTCGGCTCTCTCATTCCATTGATGGGTGGCTGCGTTTTGTAATACACCGCTGTAAAAAGATTATCTAAAACAAACAGGTAATTGAATTCGTAGGCATTAAAATTCATGTTTACGTGTGAGTGAAGTGATCATTTTCCAAATAGTCCGAATGTTAATGGAATGCTGCTTGTAAGTTCAATATCGTAAACTGTAGGCGGTAACCTTTAATTGTGGTATTAAATAACTAGAAATGAAGTGGGTTCGGTACGATACCATGAAAATGTGTATACTTCTAATTTAACGTTTATGTATCCTCTTAGAAGTCAATTGTCTTCAAGGATTCGTGTTAGGTTTAAGTCATGACATTTTTCATCCTATTTACTGAATTGGTGTGTGATGTAACAATGCGTTGTAAATCTATTGGTATCGGCAGACATGGTATGACAGCAGAAGTGGTTATGGACTATTTTCGTAATATTGTATAGAAAATAAATCTGCAGAAGAAAGAAGGCAGGAAGACCATCCGATGTTAGTTTTTGCTATAATGAACACAGGATTCACAATACAGGCACATCATTACCTGATATGCATGTCTAAGAAGACGAAAACTCTGAAAATGACTTCAGTAGTTACTACAACGGGGAAACAGGTTCAAATGGTCGCAAAAGCCACCCAGTAGTTCTGAAACGTGAAATTGAAATTAATGGCTGTTAATTTCTTTACTGTATGTTTAAAATCACTTTTCTCCTTTCAGAGATTAAAATGGTCCTAAATTAACACCAGATGAAGCAAAAGAGAAGAAATACTACTAAAATAAAACAAAATTATTACTTTACGTTTGTATCTGGAATTGGAAAAATATATATATTTGTTTGTTTTTAAAGAAATACCTGTCGGGGGAAACGCCCCTGAGCATATCCCAAGATTAACAAAAGTCGGCGCCTATGGTATAGTTTTAGTTTAGAGAGGGGCCCAACGTCATTTTTGCCCCGGGGCCCTTGGTGTAGTAGTTACGCCACTGGCTATGAGTGGAACAGGGAATTGTATCTATGTTTTATAGATCTAGAAAAGGCTTATGACCGTGTTCCTAGGAGGAAGCTGTTGACAATTCTACAAGATTGTGGAATAGAAGGCAAACTTACAGGGCTTTACATAGACTGTCAGGCAGCAGTTAGAGTAGAAGGCAAATTAAGCTCATGGTGCAGGGTAGTTTTAGGGGTAAGACAAGGCTGTAACCTGTCACCACTGTTGTTCATACTATTCATGGATAATATGTTGAAAACAGTAGACTGGCAGGGCAGGATTAAAGTAGGTGAAAACAAAATAAGCAGTCTGGCATATTCGGATGACTTAGTTGTAATTTCCGATTCGATTGAAAAGTTGCAAACTAATATTTCAGATCTCGATCAGAGATGCAAGGATTATGATATGAAGATCAGCAACTCCAAAACGAAAGTAATGTCTGTGTGAAAGAGATTCAAACAGATTAAATGCCAAATAGGAGGAACAAAGTTAGAACAGGTAGACAGTTTCAAGTACTTGGGATGTATTTTCTCACAGGATGGCAACATAGCGAAAGAACTGGAATCGAGGTGCAAGAAGGAAGTAAGTACCAAGTTAGCAGTGCACCGCTCTATCTTTCGTCTAACTTTGTTGTATGGGAGTGAGAGTTGGGTGGATACAGGTTACCTCATTCATAAGACAGAGGTTACAGATATGAAAGTAGCAAGAATGATTGCAGGTACCAATAGATGGGAATAATGGCAGGGGGATGTCCATAATGAGGAAATCAAAGAAAAGCTGGGAATGAATACCATAGATGAAGCAGTTAGAGCGAACAGACTGAGATGGTGGGGTCATGTTATCCGCTCGGGTGTAGCAATGTTACCTAAGAGATTCATCAGCTCGGCAGCGGAGGGTAAGAGGAGTCGAGGTAGACAAAGAAGAAAGTACTTAGATTCGGTGCAGAATGATTTTGAAGTAAAAGGCTATAACACTACATCGCAATCACAGCACAAACTAGCCAATTTCATCCTGATTCAATTCTAATAATTTGTAAAAGGCAGAATTTTTACGTATTTGTCAAAATTTCAGTAACAGTCAATATATCTGAAGTATCGAAACAGTACAGTCTCAGAGTAACAGCGTCTAAATACCGTAAATCAGACAATAGTAATATAAATAGTTCCGCAGTATGGCTACTCGCTCTATCTTCGTTTCTCCCAACATTAACAGCTCTCAGAATTTGTTGCTCGAAACGATAAGATCTCACTCAGTCTTTGTGGTTGTATCTGAAATAGTCAGGTGCAAAATTATTCCGAACTTCTGGTTTACTATGATTGAATTTATTTGAAAGGCTTAATTAAATCGAACTTTTACGCGAGTGCGTAAATAATATCTGTGGGCTTTAATTCGGGATAGGCTACGAACTTAGAAAAATTCTACCTCCCGATAGGAACGTAATAGTCAAGGCAATATTAATCATTGCTAAAAAGGTTTTCTTCATTGACAAACATTAAATTAAAAAACTAACTTGTTCAAAGAAAAAGGAATTATTTTAAATATTGACTTTGCCAAGAATATCAAACTGCGATTTTGTGAAATGAACTATAGAGAACTGCTTATATAAAATATATCGTGTGACTTTGACAGTGTTTTGTAAATCTGTGCATAAGGTGAAATATAGGAGAAATATTAATTTAAAATTTTCTGTCGACCAGATCAATTGTAGTTAGCACCTGACCTTCCCATTAATAATTGAAGAACTTTTAAAAATAACATCTTTGATTTATCTGTGAATCAAAGTGACTAAAAATAATTAAAATGTTATGACTTTTATAGGTAAAGACTAGTGAATGTTTATGTGACATGCTTCGTTAAATGGAACTACCGGGAAAGAAAAGATTATATTACAAAAATAATTTATAATTTTTAAAACAAGCCCCTGAGATCACAGTCCATGTTCATCAGTTAAAATATAATTCATAAACTGTGTTAAGCAACGGAAATTTAAACCAGAGGCATCCATAACTGAATATATGAAATATCAGGTGTACCAACTTAAATAACCAACGTATGCCTCAAACAAAATTTTACGTGCCTACTGAAGCTTTGTGTGAAAACGAAAGCTTGGCCTACCGCTGATGTCGCTTCTATAATACCGAAGCACTACAATAAATCAAATAAATTACCACCACCACCAACCAAAATATCAAATATAAGGACGTTACAAGGCATAACATCAGACGAGGCATCAATGTTAGCATTGAATAGGGGATCACGGAGAAATTTTATTAGTGGTACTATGCTCCAGACTGAACGCTGAAAGGCATGATAGGATGATGATGGGGAGGATGATGATGAGGATGGGGGTGATGATGAGGATTGGGGTGATGATGATGATGATGATGATGATGAGGATTGGGGTGATGATGATGATGATGATGATGAGGATGGGGATGATGATGATGAGGATGGGAATGATGGGGATGGGAATGGGAATGATGGGGATGGGGATGGGGAGATGGGGATGGGGAGATGGGGATGGGGGGATGGGGATGGGGGGATGGGGGGATGGGGATGGGGGGATGGGGATGATGGGGATGGGGATGGAGATGATGGGGATGGGGATGGAGATGATGGGGATGATGGGGATGGGGATGATGGGGATGGGAATGATGATTCTATTAAAATGGTGTTCATTGTTTGATAGTTTTCGTTGGGCTGTATACCTATTTGTAGGGTTTCTATTTGTGTGATGTTAGACGTGAAAAAAATCTTTGACTTTTTGTATGTAGTCATATTGTTTTATGTTGACTTTTTTTGGATGTGTGTTGTTACACTGTTAACCGCACATTGTCACTATAACAAAAAATACACAATTTTTTCATAGAGATCCGACGAAAGACAAGAGCGACGAGCTGGAGAGTGTAGTTTGGCCGCGAGCCGAGGGCAGGAACTTCACGTACCAGCTGATCGACAAGAAGTGGCGCGCGGTGGACGGCGGGCTGCACCCGGAGCGCATGCAATTCTGGGAGGGCGTGCTGGCGCCGCTCAGGGAGGAGGCGCTGCGCAGGGCCGCCGAGCAGAGGGCGCAACAGCAGCACCAGTGGCAGGAGACGCACGGCCACGAGGGGCCCGCCGAGCTGGAGCCACCACTAAAGGACGAGCTCTGATCTCTCTGCATTCTCTTTGTAATAAAATGTTTCGCAAAAAAGAAAACTGTGCATTTTACTTCCTCATCCAGCATTACATTCTACACATTTGAACTTTTAAATTCTCCCGGCGGATCGAATATGCAGCCGGTCGTCGTCTAAAACATCACACGATATTTCGGCCAGACACCTGCTAGCCATCCTCACGTGAGTTGATGAAGACTGAAGAGAGCGATTTTTAAATTTATTTTCCCCCCTTTTCCTTTATTGTTTTCACACCAGCTATTACACCAGTAGGCTGGCAGCAGCTCCCAGAGGCTGCTCTTCAGCCGAGAGAATAAAATACATGGATGAGATGAAAATTAAAATACAAGACAGGCGAAAAAAAAATAACGGAGGAACAATGACGTAGACAAGGTGACAATTCGAAGTACAAACAGTTGACAGTTAAAAATGAGGAGCCACGGTGACCTAAAAAGCACATGTAGGACGACAATAACACAGGACGGCGAGTACACGGAGACAATAATTAAAATACATGGTGCGACACTTGTCTGGTTGCGGTGGACGCAGTTAAAAAACATACACTTCACTGGAGCCCAGCACACAACACTTCACGTAGCACTGTTAAAACTGTCGGCCCAGGACCCCGAGAAAGGGGGGGAGGGAAGCGTGGGGGAGAGGAAAAACGGCGGGGAAAGGGGGCGGCAGGGAAGAGCCGTAGGGACTCCAGGACAGGGAGGGGGTAGCTATGCGGGGGAGTGGAAGGGGTGGGGGGGGAGAGGGGGCACTTTATCTACGGGGGGGGGGGGGGGAATCATAGCTGGGAGGACGGGTATATGTTGGAACGGAGGAAGTCATCAGGGAGGGGGAGGCGGCGGAAATTACCATGGGAGAGGACATGGAGGGTGTGGAGATGAAGGGAAGGGGGTATAACGCGGTAGAGGCGTGGCAGAGGCCCAGGGTTGGTAAGGATAGGGTGGACCAGGGGGTTGTGGGAGTATATTTTACGGGTGGTATAGAGGATACAGATATGCTGGAGATATTCAAGGAGGTGGGGAAACGGGATCAGGTCATACAGGATTCGCATGGGGGAAGGGAGGCGAGGCGGTAGGCGAGGCGGAGGGCGTGGCGCTCGAGGACTTGAAGGGTTCTATAGTAGGATGTGGGAGCGGAGATCCAGGTGGGATGGAAGCTGCAAAGGACAGGATGCATGAGGGAGCGGTAGGTGTAGATGGTGGAGGGGCTGAGACCCCACGTCTGGCCGGTGAGGAGTTTGAGGAGGTTAAGGCGGGAGAGGGCTTTCTGTCGGACAGTGCGGAGTTGTGGGGTCCAGGAAAGGTTACGGTCGAGGGTTAGGCCAAGGTACTTCAGGGTGGGGGTGTGGCGGAGAGGGCGGTTGTGGAGGGTAAGGTAGAAATCGTGGAGACGGAAGGAGGGGGTGGTATGACCTATGATAATTGCCTGGGATTTGTCAGGGTTGACGGAGAGGAGCCACCGGTTACACCATGAGGCGAACTCGGTGAGATGGGACTGGAGCAAAAACTGGGAGTGGGAAGGGAGGGGTCGAGGGCTAGGAAGGCGGTGTCGTCAGAATATTGTAGGAGATAGACGGGAGGCTCCGGTTGGGGCATGTCGGCAGAGTAGATGAGATAAAGGAGAGGAGAGAGGACGGAGTCTTGGGGCACCCCGGCAGAGGGGTAGAACAAACGGGAGTCGGAATTGCGGACAGTGACATAGGAGGGGTGGTGGGTGAGAAAGGAAGCAATGAGGTGGACGTAATTAATAGGAAGCGCGTAGAACTGGAGCTTGGAAGAGAGCGTCCAGCTTTCCACTATATAAAACTTGGCGGTTACAGCGCATGCGTCAAAACATAAACAGGACACACTGCCGGACGGCAGCGCCCTCGCTGGTGGAGCCGCGCACTTCACACTCTATGGAGTATGATGAAACGGTAATTTTGACAACAGCAACATCTTTTTGGGACTCCATTATCAAAGAATCTGTGGAAATACGTGTGGCGTAAAGTTTGATTCGGGATAATGGATACCAACTTGACAAAGCGTGGAATCCCGTCATTACTAAAATTTGCACAGATCGAAGACGACAGAGAGCGCCGACGTCGGCTGTGGGCGGCAGTGCAGAGGACAGCTGAACTCCGCGGCTGCACCAGCGAAGGCACTGCCATCCGGCAGTGTGGCCTGTCTGTTTTGACGCATGGGCTGTAGCCGCCAAGTTTTATATATATAGTGGAACGCTGGACGCTCTCTTCAGTCTTCATAGACTCACCTGAGGATGGCTAGCAGGTGTCTGGCCGAAATATAGTGTGTTTTAGACGAGGACCGGCTCCATACGCGGATTTCTTTTAGTGTTCACACTTTTCTTTATTTAGTGTCAATTGCCAATTTTCGCACCAAATGTTTGTAAATCTATCGGACCAAACTGCGTGGTCATTATTCCGTAGCTTACAAACTACTTAAACCTAGGTAAACTAACCTAAGGACCACACACACACCCATGCCCCAGGGAGGACTCGAACCTCCACGGCGAGCAACCGCGCACTCCGCAGCGAGACGCTTTAGACCGCTCGGCTACGCCACCGCGGCTTTTTCGCACCATGTAGAAATTTTGTCTAAATCGCTTTGCAGTTGCTTTTGATCCTCTGTTGACTTCACTAACCGATAAACGACAGCATCATCCGCGAACAGTCTAAGGGAGCTATTCAGATTGTCTCCTAAATCGTTTATAACGTCAGATATCACTTCTGTTTTATTCGATGACTTACTGTCAATTACAACGAACTGTGTCCTTTCTGATAGGAAATCGTGAATCCAATCGCACAATTGGGGAGATATTCCATAAGTTCCTGCTCTACTCCACACCATCTCGGAGCAACATCCTGAATGTAGCCCAACATTGGGTCGCAACTAGTTGATAATGAAATCATTTTTGCGCTCTAGACTGTTTTTAAAGGATACAAAAAGTTTTCAAAAATGTGATAAAATTAGGTGTACGATGGATCTCGCGCCAAAAAGCCACGTACAGGGAGAAACTGTGCAAGTTCTGTTTTGGTTATGGTAGAAGCCCGACGAACCCCTCGGAGAAAGAACGCAGGGGTCAATCTGTAACTGTGGTCTGTAATTTGAATGTCTGATCTTCAATCACATTCCGCACTTTCACTCCCAAAAATTGAGTCTACCCGCTCATTTACGGAAACGATTCAGCTGAATCCACTCCTTTGTAGGGACATGTTATCAACTTCAGTGGAAGAACTGGATACAACTTCGTTTCGTCCTTCAGTCATGTACCAAGAGCCTGCCCAGGGGGTGGTGGGCGAAATATCCCATGCTGTCAAATGCAAAGCTGCAAGTAGAAGTGGCTTTCTGGACTTCAGTCGGCCAACGTTTTAAGATAAATCTTTGGTGATAAGGTAGATAATTTTTGTATTCTGACCAATGCCTCTTGACGAAGGGTCTCTGGGGAGCTATACTGCACAGAACTGAAAGCCACGGAGGAGGTGTAGCTAAGTGGGTACCACTAATTATCACCATGGGTCTATTATGCTGGACATCAATATCTGGTTCGTGGACACCGTTGCGCCACAAAGAGGTATCATATTCACCTGTAGAATAAATCAGGGAGAGAGCAGTAGTACGTAGATCTTGTGCGTTTGCTCCCAAGGATGATGCAGAAATATTTTGCAAGTGACTTTTAAAAGTGAGAGATCGATCTATAATTACTGTCAGATATTTCGGGTGCTCATTATGGTTTGAGTTTCACACTGTCGAGACAGATGTCAAGTATCTGTTTCACTTGTCTGTTATTGCAATGAACACAGGTTACGTTCGTTTGGTTTGGATTTGGCTCTAGCTTCCATGTTCTGACATATATTTGGAGCGTAGCAAGATCATATGGGAGTGATGTTTCTGTGCTGGATAGATCAGTATGTTGAATTGCTAGAGCAATAACATAAATTTCTTAGATTATGTTGCAGGAATGTCAGCAATGTATACACTGAACAAACTGAGGCAGTTTCAGACCCCTGAGGAAGGCCATTATTAAAGTGTCCAGAAGTACTTTTATTACGACCAAGGTAAACGTTATTTATACTGTTAATGTTGGTAGCATTCAGAAAGCGCAAGAGAATTGGGGCTCAGAGTGATACTCTAAAACTTCAGTAACAGTCTTTTTCACCAGACCGTGTCAGTCTCCAGAGTTCAATAACGGCTGCTGTTATTTCCTTTTTAATTCATAACCTTTCTTAATGAGATGTGGAAGGATGTGGTTGCAAGATTTTCGACACAGCTTGAAAACAGTTCGTTAAAAGGGGATGCTGGAATGAAGAATCTGAGATATAAAGTTACAGATTAGCCTCTCCACCAGCTTATAGAAGACCAGTAGGGATATAGGGCGATAGCTCTCAGCTTACTTGGCTTCCAAACGTGTGCTATTTTCGATCTTTTAAACGCCATTGGCAGATTTCCGGCGTTTAAGAGCCAGAGTTTTGTTTTGGACAAATGTGTTTAAGTAACCGGTGGCTTCCGCAGTTTGTTGAGTAGTGATCACGCCCACAGGCTCCTCTTCAATGAAGGGTTTGGATACTTCCGGTGGTGGGTATTTGGTCCTCAATATACCATTTTGTTTGCAACGTATTTGTCAGAGGGCACAAGAGCTGACTTGGACAAGGTAATGATTCGCTCAGCTATGTCGTAAGAACCTGGATGTTTCATTCCGCAGTTACCAGCAGCCTTGCTGGAGGAAAGTTTCCTTAGTAAGGACTAAGCGCTCTAGTGGCTGAGGGTGAAGTTTTCGACTTTTTATACACTTCTTTCTTGGCAG
Source organism: Locusta migratoria (assembly GCA_026315105.1). NCBI lineage: Eukaryota > Metazoa > Arthropoda > Insecta > Orthoptera > Acrididae > Locusta > Locusta migratoria. The sequence goes on along the minus strand of CM048747.1, from coordinate 327,263,409 downwards.
TGTCAAGACTGCATCAGATGGTTGACTGAGTCAAGGCTTTCCGTATTTTAATAATTTCTATAGATTCTCACTTCGCGACTCCATCTTGGCACGTATTCGTTCCTGAGGCCCCTAGGAATACACTGTTCAGTAATAACCAAGCGCAGATTCGTGAAACGAATTACTTATTCCCCCTCCCCCCTCCCCTTAATAAACACGATGCTGTTCTACCTTTGAAGTAGAGGTCTCCCAGACGGCGTTACTAAATTTTATGCAGGTCTTGGAAAGGATCGAAATATTAGGATTTGGGTTTCCACAGAATTTAGAAAGGGGATTATGCAGGGGATTAGGGAAAGCACCAATGACCCAAATGTCGTGGGCTTTGATGACCGCTCACATGAACAGATGCACAAATCTGATAAGTAACCACGGCGCCATCGAGGTGACTATAGCATTGTAAAAAACGGAAAAGTTATTCTCAGTCCAAATTGTTAATCTCCTGCCATTTTCGTCATCTGTAGGGTATACGAAAGTAATAATACATGTTAAAGGAGAGGAAAATCTGATAATCATGGTGGCCTGGAAGGAGGTTGTAGTGAAAGAATGGTTGTACGAGACTATGGGCATGGCAGTAAGAATCAGACTAATATTCTGTAATAATAATAATAATCATCATTGGCTTGGTGCAAGTCTTTCAATTGGACACCACTTCGGCGACCTGCGTGTCCCTAGCCTACCCCAATTATCCAACCGAGGAAAGGGGACCTACAGCTTAACGTGGAATCTGAACCACGTGTCGTTTCTGGCGACTCCTCACATCGTTGAGAGGTGAAGGATGGGTTAAAGCCCACACTGAAAAAAATCCGAGGACCGACCGGGTTACGAACCCGCGACCCTTCGGTTTCCAGTCTAGCGCTTCACCCCAAGACCACCGGGCCCGACCTATTTTGTAATAAATTTCAAATGGTAGTGGCGAATAATTTGTTCAAGTTTCACCAAAGGAGAAGAGATACTTGTGAAAGACCCAAGACATGGGATAGTTCCAATTGGATTACATCACACTCAGAGAGAGATTCCAAAATCTGATAATAGATAGTGAATCCTACCCAGGATACGATAGACTCGGATTATAATTTAGTAATGTTGAAGATTAGATTGAACTCTAAAAGAATATCCCGAAAGTACTGATGATGAGACACGTTTTAACTTCTCTATGAAGAATGGACATATCTGAAAAGGGCAATGACAGAAGTTGGGAAGAGAAACGTATATATGGTCGAATGCAATATTGTATGTCTTGCGCCGAAACTGGGGAAAAGGTTCTTTAAAATACAACATTCCAACTGTGATTCGCTGCCCGATTCTTAGCTTTGTTCTCTCCAGTGGTGGTAGAGATTCGACTGGATCCATTTATCGCCGAACTATTCCATTACTGAGAGAATGTCACATTAGAAATCGATTCTAGTACGAAAACCTTTCAGATAACATGGCTCTGAGTGCCATATAATGGTTGGCTGTAACTTCCAAACGACGGCAGTAATGTGCAGATAGGTATGGCTATTAAACGTGTATCTACTGTTCTCTTGGAAGCGGTCTGCTCGATTCCTTGCTTAAGGGTTTATTATCACCTCTTCCTTCTCCTCCTCCTCTGCTTTTCTTGCAGCCCCTTGTTTTTGGTGGCCAATTTTGGAATTGGTTCTCTTCTTTGGTTTAAATTGGTATTACTTTTAGAATGGCCTGTCTTCTTCTTGCATTTAGTTGTGTAAATTCATTATCAATGAATTGGCTCTAACTTTTACTTGGCTTTCCTGTATGAAATTTAGGTTGGTATGACTCATGCTCATGTCTTAATAAAATACTGTTTTATTTAGCTTGAAGTTCTGCGTCACAATTATTGTATCTGGGCCCATGTGTTAATTAGAAAAGGAAGCTTTTTTATAGTGATGATTGAAAATGAAATTCTCTCAGGGTCTTCTAATTTAATAAAATAGTTTTTGAAATATTTTTTCTTTTAAAAATCCCGGTAGTCGAAGCCAGTTACAAAAAGATATTGTCTACGCCTGATTTTTATCATTAATTGTCCTTTGGTAGGATTTATTTAAAGTTCCTTTCAAACATAACAGTTAAATTATTTTTGATACTCATTTTAACTATCTATTGGAAGTCAGAGATATTGACCTATGAGCACTTTTCATAATAATCATAGTTTAGGTGAGGGATCTAAATACTTGAACAATCGTTTAAGACATTTCTTAAGTATTCACTGATTCTATATTCTCAAATTAACACATTTACAAGAAAGAGATTTAAACATATCGGAGACTAGTCACAGAGAGAGCGAGTAACCCGACTGTGTGTACTATTTATACTTGTATTCAGACAAAATATTACTGAAATATAAGGTGTTTTGACTATCTTATTACTCTGTTTTACACAGATGGTAATTGATTTCTTTAAATTTTAGGAAAATACGTAGTTTCTGCCTTGTAAAAATAATGAAATATTTACAAATGACGGAAAATAGTGATCCTAATGCTACGTCCGCGATGTAGTGTTTCAATCATGAATGACTTTAGTGGAGGAGCGAACGGATGCACATTATTTTACGGAATATCGGCCTTTAAATATTCTCTTCCTTTCGGTAACACATTTCAAAACCTCGTTCGTGAACAATGATCTGTAGGAAAAACATTGCGAACAAAGAGGAAAATTCTATTGTTGGTTGATACCCAAATTTATTACCGAACTGACCCTATCATACCGCACGTGTAAAGCCTTAGTAGTCACTGAGGGAGAGCTAAGATCTTCATGCAAGAACACATTGTCTGCGCCTCGGTTGGCAGCTCTGATAGGAAGAGACTAAGTGCTTCGTAACGTTATAGCCAAACACGGGGCACTGTGGTGAAGCCACCAGAATCGGTTTTGTAGAGGTTTAAATTCTACATGCTAAGGTTGCCATGTTTCTTATGGAAAAAAATGAGGCCAACTTCTTGAAACATTCTAGTCCAGTAAAAGCTCGTTCCTCAATCTAATGAATTTGTCTCTGGTGTAATGTTAAACTTTGATATTTTTGTTGTTCAGTATTGTTGGCATTAAAACATAGTAACAGCTTTGGTCAATCTGATTACTACTAAATTCCATGAATCAATTCATTCTTTGTAACACTAGAACAAATTTCATCTTTTCTGGAAGAGTGAAAAAATTCTCAACACTAGCAACAGAAGATTGCAAGGTGGTGAAGTGACGCATTCTAATGCAATCTAAAGTGAAATTTTGGTATCACTTATTATGACTCTCAGTGAGTCGTTCAGTATAAGTATTTTCCAACGATTTTCAATGTCTCTGTTATCTACAGAAAACCCTTAAAGTTTCATAATCGCGTCCTACATTACGTTGCTCTTGATATTTTTTGTTTAGAATGTATATTTGTTTTTCTAAAATACACTCCTGGAAAATGAAAAAAGAACACAAGAATTCGTCAACTCAGCAGAGCGAAATTTTATTGACACATTCATGACGATGTATACAACACACGATCACGCAGTTAGTACAGCCACCAGAACATGCACAATGTTGACGGTAGTATCGTGTATACTCTTTTTTGCAGGATGCAACATTTTCATGAAAATGGTCGTACAGGTGCCCGATGAACTCTTACGGTATGGCCTGCCATGCAATTTCCATCTGATGTCTCAGTTGGACCAGATCTAGTGCCGGTCGTGTAGACCACGCCAAGATGTTTCATCCGGTACCAAACATGCTCAATGGGGGACATCTGGGGATAACGATGGGCAGAGTAGTTGACGTACACGTAGAAGAACACGTTGGGTTGTACGGGATAGGTGTGGACGTGCATTGTCCTGTTGGTCAAGAACATCGCCTTGTTGGTGCACGAACCGTGGCAAGACGGATTGAATGATGGTTTCAATGTACCTTGTACTTTTCAGTTTTCCCACAACGAACACCAAATTAGAGCAGCCAGTGTAGATTACATCACGATACCAGGTGTTGACCCTGTTTGCGTCTGTCGCGTACACTCCAGATTTTCGCACTCCCCTACATGACACCACACACGTGTACGGCCATCATTGGCACCGAGGAAGCGACGACTCTCATCACAGAAGGCGACTTGTCTTCATTCGTACCTTCATAAGCGCCTACCATGACAGCATTGGAGGCGGGCTGAACGATATTGGGGCGTGAGCGAAGGTCACACTAACGGCACACATAATCTGCTTCATTGTGAGGGGAGCTATATTCTATACTCTCCATTCTCATCTAGTGATCGTCTAGAGAACATTGAACAGTGCACGGTACACTGAAACCATCTTTTAACCAGTCATCCACTAACAATGTGATATGCTTTTCCAACAGGACAATGCACATCCACATGTATCCCATACTACCCAACATGCTCTTCAAGATGTACGTCAACTACCTTGGTTAAGACGATCCCCAGATCTCTCCCCCACTGAGCCTGTTTGGGACCGCATGAAACGTCATGTTGGGCGGTCTGCCTGAGCGGCAAAAAATCTGGTCCAGCTGAGACACCAAGTGGAAATTGCATGACAGGCCATTCCACATAACCACATTCGGAACCTCTACGATCGTTTCCGTGAAAGAATTACAGCTTGCATTGCTGCAAAAGGAGGGTATACATGGTACTAACGCCAACATTGCGCACTGCTCTGCCTGTGTGATCGTGCGTTGTATACAACCTTAAGAATGTGTCAAAATTTCTCTCTACTGGGTCTACGAATTCATCGGGCTGTTTTCTCATTTTCCAGGAGTGTATTTCATCCAAATTATACATGTTTCTTTAGGTAACTCACATTGGAAGAAAATCAGAATTTATTCTCTCTTACATGGTTTTTCAGCTATAGGCAAAATTATTACACTCCCCTTGTGCTGAAATAAAGAAGAGGACAATTTGCCTACAACCAGATTTACAGCGAGCTACTTACGGAATTAGCAAAAATCTTAATATTAAGCTTAATTTTGACGATGTTGAAGAAATTAAGGAATACTGTTACCTTTGAAGCAAATATCTGATGACCGAAAGTTGCTCGGGATTTTTTTTCTTGTTCATAGTGCTAATGTTATATAAATATTTTGAAACACTACCTACGCAAGATTTGCAACCGTTAAACGAAAATATTCATAAATCTACCTACCTAAGTGTCACAGTAAACATTTTGTCCAAAATTTTCTAGGTATTTCGAAGTGCACATGTTGGCTACAAATGCAGAGACTGCTTGAGTTCGTTAGTGTATTCGAAGAAAACCGTATCTAAAAGTTATTGTAAAAATGCAAAAGTGATACAAAACTGTGTCGGATCACGCCCCTCGCAAACCAAATTTCTGGATCCACTACTGCGGGTTTTCATTTAATTACTCTGAATCATATTTCAAGCAGGTACCGGAAGCATACTGTTATAGACGGTGGCGACTTTAATATACCCTCGATATGCTGGTATAAATACGTATTCAAAACCGGAGGCAAATATAAAACATCGTCCAAACTAGTTCTGAATGCTTTTACTGAGAACTACTTCGAACAGTTAGTTTATGAACTCACAAGAATAGTAAATGGTTGGGAAAATACCCTTGATATCCTGGGCTACTAAAGAGCATCAAAACAGACACAGGGATTAGCGAACATAGAGGAGACTGAACATCGAAATTCCCAAATGCACCAAAAATCAACGAAAAATATGTCTAGTTAAAAGAACAGTTAAAAATTCGCTATACGTTTTCCTGAGTGATAGTCTCCAGTCTTTAAAAACTAAAAATGCGATTGTAGATAAATTGTGGCTTACTTTCAAAACAATATCAGTAGCAATCGAGAGATTTATACCAAATCAATTAATAAAAGAGGGGGCTGACACCCCCCCCCCCCCGGTACACAAAACAGGTCTTACCACTGTTGCAGAAGCAAAGAAAACACGTGCAAAATTAAAAAGACACAAAATCCAAAGACTGGCAATCTTTTTCAGAAACTCGCAACCTAGCGCGGACTTTAATGTGAGAAGCTCATAATAGTTTACACAACGAAATCCTGTCTCGTAAACTTGCAGAAGATCCAAAGAAATTCTGGTCGTATGTGAAGTACACTAGCGGAAAACACAAACGATACATTCACTACGCGATAGCAAAGGTAATACTACCGATGATAGTACTGCTAAAGAAGAATTGCTAAACACAGTTTTCCGAAATTTTTTCACCAAAGAAGACGAAGTGAACACTCCAGAATTCAAACCAAGAACAGCTTCTAGTATGCGAAATTTAGAAGTAGATGTTCCTGGAGTAGTAAAACTGTCACTAAACAAAAACAAATCTTCCAGACCAAATTGTATACTAACTAGATTCCTCTGAGTATCAATAGCTCCGTACTTAGCTATCATATACACCCGATCACTCGGTGAATGAACCGTACCCAAAGACTAGAAATTTGCCCAGGTCACTCCAATATTCAAGAAAGACAATACGAGTGATCCCCAAAATTATAGGACCATCTCATTGACGGCGATTTGCAGTAGAATTTTGGAACATATACTTTGTTCGAACATTATGAACTACCTTGAAGAGAACGACCTATTAACCAATAGTCAACACTGATTGACAAAGTATCGCTCTTGCAAAACACAGCTTGCCGTTTATTCAAATGAAGTGATAAGGGGCCGGCCGCGGTGGCCGAGTGGACTGAGGCGCTCCAGTCACGGTCTGCACGGCCACTACGGTCGGGGTGGAATACCCCCTCGGGCATGGATATTTGTGCCGTCCTAGTTCGTAAGTAGTTCATAAGTAGTTTGTAAGTGTAGGGACTGATGACCCCGTAGTTAAGTCCCATAGACTATACAAACATTTGAACCTTAAGGTCGTAAATTCTACCAATATCTAGGAGTTACAATAACGAACAACATAGACAGAACACGCCGAATATATTGTGGGGAAGGCGAACCAAGGGTTAAGTTTCTTTGGCAGAACGCTTCGAAGATGGAACAGCTCCACCAAAGAGACTGTTACATCACTCTAGTGCGTCCTCTCCTGGAGTACTGTTGCCCAGTGTGGGACCCTCACCAGGTGGAATTGACGGAAGACATTGAGAAGGTTCAGAGAAGGGCAGCTCTTTTTGTTTTATCACGTTACAGGGGAACGCGTCACGGAAATGTTGCACGATTTGAAGTGGAAATCATTAAAAGAAGGGCGTTGTTCGTTGCGAGGAGTTCTATTTGCGAAATTTCAATCACCGACTTGTTCTTCTGAATGTGAAAATATTTGGCTAGCACCTACCTATATAGGGAGAAGTGATCATCCCAATAAAATAAGAGAAATCAGATCGAAAACGGAACGATTTAGGTGTTCTATCGTCCCGCGCGCTATTAGAGAATGGAACGGAAGAGAAAGGTTAATGAACGCTTTGCCAGGCACTTAAATGTTATTTGTAGAGTATCTATATAGATGTAATCTACCCTTCACCATAGCCATTCTGTCTAAAAGTTACCTCCAAATGAGACAGCTCAGTGGGCAAACTTTCCGGGTCAGAAATGACGTGAGCCCTATGCACTAAGATTCGAAGAACCCCTTCACGTTGAGCTGTCCCAACGTACAATCTGCCTTTCTCCTGACATGCTGTTTATAGGAAGCCAACGTATACTGATTTGTATTTGCAAGATGATAGTTGTCACCACCCAGCTCAACGTGAAGGGTTTTCTTCGAACCTTAGTGCATAGGGCTCGCGTTATTTCTGACCCGGAAAGTTTGCCTACTGAGCTGTCTCATCTGGAGGTAACTTTTCGACAGAATGGCTATGGTGAAGGGCAGATTAAAAGAGCGTTGCGCTATCGACCATATGTGCAACGGGCTAGTGAAGATAACATTGAGTCGGCACCCACGTCAGTGGCCTTTCTGCCATTTATTGGCAGAACTTCCAATAAGATTGGTCGCATTTTGCGTAAAAACAATGTGAAATGTGTGTTTCGTCCACTTTCTAAAATTACGGCACTGTTTGGATCCGTTAAGGGTGATCTCGGTTTGCGCAAGCCGGGTATCTACCGTATCCCATGTAGCTGTGGCATGTCATATGTTGGTCAAACTATTAGGACTGTTGAGGACCGTTGTATTGAGAATAAACGTCACACATGTTTACAACAGAGAAACAAATCTGCTGTGGCCGAACACTGTCTTGACACAGGTCACCCTATGGAATAAAACAAAACGGAAATTCTGGGATGCACTTCCAACTACTGGGACTGTGTTATCAAGGAAGCGATAGAAATAAAACTAGGTGACAACCTTATGAAAAGGGGTGGAGGCTTCTGCTTAAATTCCGCTTGGGATCCTGGTCTCACACTTGTCAAAAAACAGAGGGGCAAAACTAATCCGACCTCATCCGTCGAGAACTGATGTTTATTGTCGATATTCTGACCGGTTTCATATTTGGTCGTATCGGCGCTGTGTGCTTGCTTGCTCGGTCTGTGTTGTCTTTCCTGTTTACTCATTGAAAACCGAGGTTTTAAAGATCGTTGCACATTGCTTCCTCACTGCAGTTTCACCTTGAAAATGGTAGGGTGGTCTCCTGCCGAAATATCACCCGTCGTCGATTTTGGTACCTGGCAGCATGCCCGTAAGTTTTTCGAAGTTGTTGTTCGCCGGGAGAAATTAAGAAATCACATAGTAATAGTTGATTGCAGGAGCGTGTACGAAAAGATCCCAGAACTGCTCTCACTTTTATGAAGTCACAATTCCCACGTAGTACTAGGGATGTGTGACGTACCTGGTCGTAGGTCGTAGCCTCTTGTAGATTCTCGTGGTTCGGCGCTCTCGGCAACGTCTGGCTGAAATATCACGGGGCAAAACTAGTCTACTACAAATAATGTAGGCGACACATAGAACTGTAGTCCGTGTGTGGAATACTTCGAACCTGACGAAACTTCTCGAGCTGTACACTTAGCGTGGCATGAATATTAAGTATAAGTTCACAGTCACTGTAGAAACACTTTCTGCAGAAGTGACACAGAACAACTTTAACATAATTGCTCAAATCGGAGTTCAGAGTAACGTGGAGTGTGCCTCCTATCAAACACAAAACCAGGCTCCATCCCCCCCCTCCCACATGGCGCGAAAGTACACCTATTTATACTATTGGAACAATGTCTCTGAAACTTACGTATTGTCAATCAGGTACATTAAACTAATTAAAATGGAAAAGTGAACGATTACATGCAAATGGCTATAGTAAAAGGTAGCTTAAATAATACTGAGTAAATTGATATGTCTCTGTTTCCTCCAAATATACTTTCAGAATAAACGGTATTTATACAGAAACTAATGAAGGCACAATATTCCTAAGATTATTTGTGAAACAAAATAATACCTTCTTTAATAGATAGAATTTACTTAGCCTTATCAGAAATACTTATGATCATAATATCTGACCTATAACAATACATCTCTGGCATGAACTAAGTAATATTTGCTAATGAAAGAAATCTCTGCAAGTCCAAATAATAGAAAATAACTTCAGCTAGTCACATTAGAAAACACAATTACAAAAGTTTAGGGAAAAACGATAATAGACTAATTGGAATGTGAAATAATTTGGGTGAAGAGTAATGTGAAAAGTGGATCAAACATGCTCATTGGAAGTACTTCTAGACCACTTGGCTCAGCAGCTGTTGTGGCGGAACATCTGAAGGAAAACGTAGAAAATGTTTTCCGTAGATGTGTGTGTGTGTGTGTGTGTGTGTGTGTTTTAAGGGACGGACTGGAGGGGGACTGCGCAAGTTAGCTACACCACTGGAGTCACTTGCTCGTTTTGCCAGTCGCTTGGGACTTTTCGTTGCATCACAGATTAGCAATAAATGCAAGCTATGTAAGAGTCCGTTGCCGTAGAGCACTCTTTGTAAAACCAAATTGCGATTCCATCCGGACTTGGCGACTTATATGTTTTCAACTCCCTCAGATGCATCTCATTATTCAGAGTTTGCGCATTGATCAAACGACGGTTTGTCTGTAAGGTCCTCCTGCATGAATGATTAGTAAAATTTTACGTTTAAAACATATTTCCGTTTTTTTTTCTGTCTCGACACCAGAATGATCAACGATAGCCTTGACTGAGGCCTTTGATCTGGCTGTCGATTTTATATGGGACCAGACAGTTTTTTGGCTTCTTGGGAGGATCTTTCGGTAATGTTTGATGCGCACTGATAATTTTATAGACGCGCGAATATATACTAACTTTTGCCTATCTTGCTTTGCTTGTTCCTTTCGTAAAAGTTCTTTCATGTGGCAAACATAATACAGTATATGTTAATGTGACTGAAACAGGTACAGCACTACGAAGCTTGATAAACGTATTCACCCTGCACAAGTGTATAATGAGTCAAGAAATGGATTTACATACACTGTACACGTTTTAATGACATATCTCTAAAACCACGCACATTTCTCAGATACTACTGAACGTTTTCAGTCAGAAAATGTCCCTCTGATAAATTGTGCACACCGAAATATTGAGTCAAAATGTTCAAATGTTTGTAAATTTATGGGATAAAGCAAAGGTGGTAATCGGTTTCTAGGCTTAAAACTACTGTGTGTGTGTGTGTGTGTGTGTGTGTGTGTGTGTGTGTGTGAGTTCCTCAATTGAAGTAGCTTTAAGCCTAGGAGCGCGCGCAAGCCCTAGGGAGGACTCTAATCTCCGGCTGGAGTAGCCTCATAGTCCTTAACAAGGCGCCTAGATCTGTTTTGTCTATTCCCGCACGACGGTATTGAGTCCTTGCAGCTCACGTAGCACATAAAACATACACGAGCAATTTAGTAAGCAAATAAAAGTATAGTACAGAAGTGGGAAATCATGTTACGACGACGCAGCCACGAGTGCACAGTACCGGAAAGACTTAATGTCTGACACACAGCCACGACACAGAATTTCTAGGCTCCCGGCGTATTCACATTCCGTCAATGCTCGGTGCGTTCGTGCCAAGAACAAGCAATGCCAGACCTCGGTCACTTCCGCTTGGGCACAAACAGGTAAACACACCGCCTACCCGTGTCCGTCAGACACAACTTCCTGCGGACTCGCAGTACTGATTCCAACTACAGTCAAACCTCGATATATCGAATCTTTAGAGAAGACGAAATTAATTCGACTTATCGATATAACAAGGATATAACATATTCTCGGTTCTAATATAGCGAGTTTCCGGAAGACGGCAAAGCTTCTGTTCAGGCTTTAGGAGGCATCGCACTTGTGAAAGCTTGCTATTTTCTCACATGACATATTAAGAGATACTTTCGGATCACTGCTGTTGGAAGGCGGGCCAGTTCTTTTGCAAATACCGTTTAAAATCGAATTGGTACCCCATCAGATGCAGCGGCCTTTCCTGTGTTCAGCGATTTCAAGTGCTTTCCTATCCCTCTGGCACTTATTTCAATATCCGGCATTTTATCATTTCGTGCGATGGTTTAGAAGAGGAATACAATGTAATCTTCCTCTGTGAAAGAGCTTTGAAAAAAGACTTTTTTCGGACGCTTGTGTCTCATCCTCAGTTTCAAAACTATTACGGACACAGATTGTCTGGGTAACTGGTTTCGACCCGTTTACCGATTTGACGTAGGATTTTCTGCCAAGTCGGAACACAAAACGTTGCTCTCAAACTCGTTGATCACGATTTCTTTATTGCTGTACTTAATTTGAATTTTATCGTGTCTGTGTGTGACTTAGGCCTCTGTTTAGTTTTAGTAATATAAGATACAGGTCGAGATATGCTGTTTCAGGCTTTTCCGCGAACCTTTCAAGGTCAAGATAGATTACAAACTGAATGATGTCTATTTAGCAGTCTTGAAGGATCCTATGCAGTTTTTCCATTCATCACAAATCTTATTATCTACAATAGCACTTTCACCGCTTATATTTCGGAAAACAATGCCGTATCTTTTCCTGACATTTCAAGCCGTTCATAACTCGCACGAAACGTATCCCAACGCTACTGTAGAATAATACTTTCAAAATAAGTCCACCAATTATCATATTATTATCCCTCTGTTGCCAGAACCAATGCACCAAACACTCTTCTAAGACTAGAAACTCAGCATTTTGTAGTCGTTTCCCTTCTGTCCCTTCAATCTGCGGTTATCACGCGGTCTTCATTATTGTTCATAGTGTGCTTGCCGGAATCCCAGACTCAGCTGCTACATATTTCTTCACTTAACTTTCGCTTTTCAGCAATTGTCAGACATTTCCGCTTCGAATCCATGACTGGCACTCGCAGCTCACACTGAATCAAAAGAAACAATGCCTGAAATGCACCAGCATAGACGTCGTGGGAACTGTAGAGCGACCCAGATATTAAAGATGCGTAGAGGTAGGGAGGAAAGGTACTTGGACTGCCCTATTTGCGTGCACTTCGACATACAGAGATAGCACAAAAAATAGACTTCGATATATAGAGGTGTCTTCGATCTAAAGAGTTTTTTCCCCGCAGAACATCGATATACAGAGGTAAAATTTGCCCTTCTGGAGCTCTCCAAAAACTTCGATATAATGGAGGATTTCATTCGAAATATCAAGATTTTGGACTTCCAATAGAATAGAATGGAATGAAGGAAGAAAAAATGCGTAATAGATAGGTCTTCGATGTATCGGTTCGATATATCAATGTTCGACTGTAACCGTTACTGTGACTGTCTTTCCACGATGGGCTCACGTAGATAAACACTTTTTTGCCAGAGATATTGCCAATAATGTTGTGAGGAAGTATTGCCATTCTAGAAAAAGAATAAAGGTTGTGCCGGTCACGGAAAGAGGGCCGTATGCCAATAATAGTCATAGACTAATTTTTTAACATTGGATATTGTTAGGAAGTATTTTCTGAAGGTATTTCTCTGCAAAGTAGCGTCTTATGGATGTAAAACATGGACTCTAAGTAATTCAGACAAGAATAGAAGCTTTCGAATTGTAGGTCTACCTAAAAATGCTAAATATTATATGAATAGATCATCTAACCAAAGGGGATGTACACAATACGTAAAAAGAAATTCTTGGCATTATTGGACTTATCCTGAGATGACAAGTTTTGCTGGAGGGAATTTAGGAGGTAAAAATGTAGAGTGAGAGCAGGGTAAAGTTACTAGGTTCAAAAGGATGTGGGTAGCCGTTGCTGTTCGGAGATGGCTTCCACAACAAAGTACGCCGTTACCTGGTCGTAGTTCGATGATTCTTGTGGTTCTTGCTGTTCGTTGCTCGTTGTAGCAGCCGGCTGAAATCTCATGGGGCGAAAACTAATTCACTACTAATAACGTAGACAACACACACACAATTGCAATTCTTTGATACTTTCAAAATAAAATGCCCAGTAGTCCCCATGTATGGCCAGCATACAAGTCTCATTAATTACAAACATTACGACTAAGAACGTACATTCCACACATCAACAATATGCATGTACATAGTTCGTGTGTGGAATACACAAGACTGAGTTGTACAGTGCGGCACAAATATGGATTAATCACGGAAGATGCAGTTTCAGCACGGATAACACTGACGAACTTTTACATAATTGTTCAAAATTAAAGTTCTAACTGGCGTGGCTTGTGCCTCAGATCGCGGCCAAACAATACTCTTGAACTTGAGTAGATTGTGCCTCAGACAACGGACGAAACAATACACTATTACATGCCACGAACACGTCCTATTTATATCTTCCAAAAAATGATACTGGAAATTGCGTATTGTCAATTATGTACAATAAATTAATTATAATGGACAAGTAAACAATTATATGTAACTGGTATAGTAAAAAATAGCGTAAATAATACTGATTAAATTAATATACAAACCTCAGTTCAATTAATAGTATTTCATTTAAGTATTTAACAACATAGGTTTATCAACAATACTTTCGTAATTAACGGTAATTATACAGAAATTAAATTGTGAAACATAGTAATACCTACTTTAATATTATGAGAAAAGAATTTAACTAGTTTTAACAGAAATAATAATTATCATACTATCTGAAGTTTAAAAATATGCTTCTGGCACGAATTAATTAATATTTGCTAATTAAACCAACTTCTGCAATAGCAAATAATAGAAAATGACTTCAGCTAGTCAAGTTAGAAAAAAGAATAACAAAAGTTTTGGAAAAGAAAATGATAATAGACTAATTACATTCATACCTATTATTATGCAACAGTGGTATCGGGAGGTTCAGTAATGCAAGAGGGTGGGAATAAATCCCAACATGCTTCGTTACAAAAGCAGCATGGTTGTTATCTACAGTGACAGTTGACAACACGATCGACGATCGTTGCGTTAGGCCAAGCATATGTATCTGTGCGGCAAAACATCGTCAGGCTTTATAATACAAAACTCTGTAAGAATGACTCATTTCTGTTGAGACATTAGCTAGGACGAGCAGACTCCGTGCACATAGTACTTAACACTAGCCGCGGAAGAATAGCCGTGCGCACTGGGCGCTTTGCTGCGATGCGCGCGACCTTTCGCCGTTGGAGGTTCGAGTTCTCCCTAGGGCGTGGGTGTTTGTATTGTTCTTACGATAAGTTGCAAGTTTAGGGACTGATGACCCTACAGTAAGATCCCATAACTTTACAAACATGTGAACATTTTGAACTTAACATTATTAGTCGGAGGCGTGGAAGAAATCTATATTAAATCTTGTATTTACTCGTCCTGTATTCAGTGTATATTTGATTCCTGTCTACTATTCAACTATTTGCAGTTACGTGTTCTATAAATAAATTTATATTTCTTCTGTCTAATAAGTGTTGACCTGTGGTAGATTATTTCGCCACCTCTGACGTATTACAGCAGACTAAAACAATGGAGAACCACATGAAACCAGTCTTCGGAATGAAGACAACAGTAACACAATTTATTCTAATATGTGAAGATTCAACTGATTTACGAAGTTTTCTAGTGAGGAACGTAGAATGAAGATGCTAGTAAAAACGGATAAAATAATAGCCTCGAGTGTATGTATCAACCACAAACGTGTAAACAATTACTAGACTCACTGAGGACGCTACTGGCGCAGGACAATTTGACTTTCGTCTGGACGCCATTCTGGTGGCAAGAGTCTAGTAAGTTGAAGTGTTTTGTGGTTTTAACGAACACTTACTGAATGTTATACGTTTTTTTGAAGCACGCCTATGTTATCTACACGTTCCAGTACACGTGAACAAAAATTGTGATGACTTGTGCAGCGTTTAATTATTCAAACAACTTCTGGAAAGGAACTAATAATATCTTCCACAGCTTCGTGGATATATTTTTATGTATAATATTAGTGACTTTACGTCATAGCACTTAAAATTTTCAGAAGGGATAGATCACTGCATCTATGTTCTTTATATTAAGAGTACCTATCTGATATTTTGATAGTTATGGAGCTGGAAACGTCTGCTAAATACTTTTCACCGCAAAAATTTGAAGTAGTAAACACTTGAACGTTACAGTTCTCGCTCCTGCTAACGTAATGATCTGCAGTTAGTTGTGAGCAATCAGCTACGTCAAATTTCTTGTTTTTAAAGAGGGTCTGTCTGCTGTATGTTCATCCATTAAAGTACTATATGAAAGGTAAATAAATTAATTACCATGTTTGTTGCATAACGAATGGCCGCATTTCAAATTTCCCGCTGTTCGCAGTAGACCACTTACGCCATTGTGGGGCCTCGGTATGAACATGAACTGCTATGTCTGAAATTCTTCGCAAACAGACTGACTATATTCACGTAACCTGTTTTTCTGAATTACTGAATTCTAGCCGTTCTCATGCTGTTGATTATTTTTATTTGAAAACTGTTCCCGCCATCCGTTGCGATGACCATGTTAGAATACAGCGTTAAGTCCAAATGCGAATAATTAGATTAAGAAAATGTTTAAATGTTTGTATAGTCTATGGGACTTAACTACGGGGTCATCAGTCCCTAAACTTACAAACTACTTACGAACTACTTACGAACTAGGACGGCACAAATATCCATGCCCGAGGGGGGATTCGAACTCCCGACCGTAGTGGCCGTGCGGACCATGACTGGAGCGCCTTAGTCCCCTCGGCCACCGCGACCGGTTTAGATTAAGAACTTGCCGAGATTTGCTAGTAAAAACAAACCACTAGAATATGTAAATGTTCCTAATTTTATACCTCTGAAAGTTCTTTACCGATTGCTTTCAAATTTTAATACACCTTTGCCCAAAATACGTCCGTGTATTATATACCTCTCTTCCACTACATTACAACGCCATGCCAGATGCCGCACTTCTATGCCACGTACAGCGAAAATGTAGTAACCGATTAACATTTCTCCGTTAATCATTTTGTGGGGGCTGTCAGCGTGAAAAATTATCCGAAAAGATGCAAACGAAGGCTTCCGCGGTCGTTGTCACTGACAATAAAATTCTTCAGGATTTGTGCAAGTGGCCTTTGTCAAGGTTTGATTCCATTTCTTGGAGGTGCTCCACGACCACACAATGATGAACACCAGATGTATTTTGCAGCATTGGCCGTTAGTGTTTTATTAAAAAAAAATCCACATATCGATTTCAATCACATAGTGATCATCTTCAGTGTCCTTCAAACGAGCATATGAATGCCCCGAATGTAACTGCCACTGTCAACTTTGTCAAGGTGTTTGGTTGACTGCTGAATACAAGAATTTGCTGGTACTTATATAATACTTTAAATAATACTTTGTAGTCATGGTTTTCTTTATCACCGTCTTCCCATAACCGTTAGCCTCGAAGATGGATGTGAGGTTTTGTAGTTCTGCCTTCAAGTGTCCATCTCTGATCTTGTGTGGCCTCTTAGTTAAGGTGTGAAGGGCGGATTTCTTTTGCAAGGTGTGATGGTGGGAAGAGGCGTGTAGGTACCTGCCCGTACTGATAGTCCTTCTGTGGACTCTGTGACAAAGTTTACCGATTTTCAGTAGACCTCTTTTCTATCTCCATCGTGAATTGTATTTTATTGTGCAGTTGGTTGAGGTGTTCGTGGAAAGTCTGTTACCGAAAATCAGATGGTAAACTTGGCCATAGAGTCCACAGAAAGACCACCAGCACGGGCAGGTACCTACATGCCTTCTCTCACCATCACCCCTTGTAAAAGAAATCCGTCCTTCACACCTTAACTAAGAGCCCACACAGGATCAGAGATGGATACTTGAAGGCGGAAATACAAAACCTCACATCCATCTTCGAGACCAACGGTTATGGGAAGACGTTGATAAAGGAAACCATGACTACAAAGTACGTAAGCAACAGGGAAGACCAGAAGGCAACAGAAAATATTGCTTTATTACCATACGTGCAAGGGGTAACAGAACGTGTGGGAAAAATTCTACGCAGAGCGAACATCAAGCTCATCTCCAAAAGCAACAAAATAGTAAAAGATCTTCGTTCAACGAAAGACGCAGTCAGCAAGCTGAATACTGCTGGAGTTTACGTAGTCAGGAGTGAGTTTGGACAAGTAATAATAGGCGAAACGGGGTGACCTAACAAGACGAGAATATCAGAACACGAAAGATACATTCGTCTGGGACAACAGACAAAGTCGGCGGTGGCAGAACAGTAGGAGGAGTGCGGAAACGAAATGTTTCGAGAATCACGTGTACTAGCGAAACAGCCATTTCAAACGAGGAGGAAGATCAAAGAGGCCATAGAAATTGCAAAGCGACCCACCAACCTGAACAGAGAGGACGGGTACAGGCTACCGGCATCCTGGCTGCCAGCAGTGACAACTCTTCGGGACGACAGCGCGCGAACCAACTCACATGCGCGGAAGGCCACTGCGGTCGTACGTACACAGAGCACTAGCGTGCCCCAGCCAACGCAAGGAAGCAAGTAAGCAGCGTGACGTCATAATCGCCGCCCGCCTCTCACTCACCAATTTCCACCAATAGAAACAAACAATGAAAACATCAATGGAGTACCTCTATTCCCTCCAATCACAGGCTATAACATAAACACCAATAATAAACGTCTAATACGGCTTCTCCCTATATTATATTCAGCAGTCAGCCAAACACCTTGACAAAAGCCACTTGCAACAGTGGCGGAAACGTCGGGATGTATATATAGACAATGCGGCTAAAAACCCAGAAGAATTTTATTGACAATTCTCCGAAAAGTTTGAATTGTTATGTTCGTTGCAGGTCGCCAAGCGCTATTATTCTCAGGTGATGGTATATAAATGTGGGTACTTTCTTGCGGTGTCATCACATTGTTTATGACGTCATACCTCCTATTCTATATGTCGTGATCTTTGCCGTGCGGAATGACCTCGCGGTCAGTGGTCTAAGGCGTCATGTTATGGACTGGGAGACCGTTCCGGCCAGAAGTTCGAGAGCGCTCTCGGGCATGTGTGTATGTTTGTGTGTGTGTGTGTGTGTGTGTGTGTGTGTGTGTGTGTGTTGTCCTTAGTGTAAGTTGTTTTAAGTAGTTAGTAAGTCTGGTCGAAAAGATTTACAAACATTTGAACATTTATTATCTTTTGTTTTTGCTGGATCGAACGGAGTATAACTCACTAAAATTACATCGCAGATGGAGGAATGCTTTAGAAATGCAATGCAATGCATGTTATATGCTTTCTCGGCGAATTTCATAAATGAAGTCTTCGCGGGTTGTCAGCCGAGTGGCATCATCGTCGTCTTGTAGCAACGTTTCAATGGAATACGTCTCCATCATCTTCAGGCGAAGTGTCAGGGTATCTCGCTCACTTATTTTCATCCCTATCTTTGAGAGGGGGATATTTGGGAGTTTGAAGCCTTTTGGCTTTTACTCCTCTGTGTGATTTGTGATATGTGTGTGTGTGTGTGTGTGTGTGTGTGTGAGTCTGATAATGTTTATAAAATGTCTGTGTACTGTCTAGGAGGTTCTGTGTGTGTGTGTGTGTGTGTGTGTGTGTGTGTGTGTGTGTGTGTGTCTAGTACTTGCCCTGGGTGGACGTGAGGTTGATTTTGTTGGGTAGGGATGGGATTTGGGAGTTTCCTCTTTGATCTAAAGATCAAAAGATGGTCAGGGGACGCTTATGTTTATCGCAGGACATGTCACACCGACCTAGGGAGCAGATAAGTTCTTTTCCAGATCTGGAAAAGCTCTCATAAAATGCCCTTGCCAAATCTTGGAAACGCTCTATTAGGAGGGGAACTCCAGAGCAGCGTGTAAGTCGACCATGGGAAAACCTTGCGGCAGGTGCAGAGCCCTCTTGAGGCAGCGGTTCAGCAATGTTTGCAGCTTATCCAGATGTTTCCTGGCTGCGTATGCCCATGCTGGGCAGGAGTATTCCATTTGAGAACGGAAGAGAGGTAAGAACTCCAATGGAAGGGGATATAGAGCTGTTGTAGTTTAGGATAGGATAAAGGTCGGACATTCTGGTGCAGACTTTCCTGTAGACCTTGTCCACATGGGGTTTCCAAGTTAGACGATGGTCCAGGGTAATGCCTAGGTATTTGGCAGTTCTACGCCAGAGGAGTTGGGATCCTTGGAGGTGAAGGAGGAGGGGGTATTTTGAGGAGGACCGCGTTTCCCGAGCTTCTTTGTAATCAGCATAGCCTGAGTTTCTTCGGCGTTGATACTGATTCGCCAGCAACGGGTTCATGTGTCTGTGTTATCTAAAACCCTTTGAAACCTACGGATGACCAGGTCCTTGTTTGTATTTCTAGTAAAGAAGGTTGTGTCACCAGCGTACTGTGCAGTGTGCACCAGGGGGACAGTGGGGGTGTCTGCAGTGTACAATCTGTACAAAACAGGTCCCAGGACCGATCCCTGTGACAACCCAGCACGAATACGCCTTTTGGTGGAGGTGAATGTTTCTACTTTGATAGAGAAAGTCTTATTCGTTAGATTATCTGCACTATACTTCCGGGGAACCCCTGTGTGTATAATCAAAAGCTTTTGCCATGTCCAATAGCACTATTCCGCAGTAGCCGTTTCGATTGAAGCCTGATGCGGCTGCTTCAACCACTCTCATGATCTGTTGGGGGCAGAATGTTTCTCCCGGAAACCAAACTGGAAATCCGGCAGAATTTGCTCTCTGGCGATGTGATCTTGTATGGAGACTAACAGGAAGCGCTCATAGATCTTGCTGAGAGTTGGAAAGAGGCTAATCGGCTTATAATGCTGCGGGAATAAGGGGTCTTTTCCTGATTTGTGTATCGCGACCACTTCCGCATGCTTCCAGCAGGCTGGGAATGCGCAGGTGTGAGTCAGATTGAAGACGTTCGCTAGTAGTGTAATTGCCGATGGCGGGAGGTTTTTTGATTAACTTGTTACTGATCTTATCGTGAGCGGACACCTTTTGTGTTGCTACGTCTACGGGGGCACAATGTGGAGGTTTGGGCGTTCTCAACATTGAGGAGGGCATGCAGCTGACGTCGGACTGTGTCCTCATGTACATCATCCTGGGGGTCTGCTGTCTGAAACTGCTTCCCTCAATGTGGGAGTGGCGTGATCTGCCGCTTGTAAAATTGTCCCTGTGGGGTCCTGTAGCGCTTGCTCCACTGTATCTGCGGTAATGGGCGGAGCGCGAGCAATGTCCGAGGCGACAGTTTCTCGGTATTGCTCCCAGTTGGCAGGCTTGTATGACGTCTGGTACAGTGGGAGTGCTACCAACTCCCCCACATCGACCTCAAAGTTAACGTGTTTGTGGTCCGAGGACATTCTGTTAATGGTCCTCGCAGTCATAAACCCAGTGATCCTTCTAGTGAATGCTATGACTATCACGTCGGGCCTACCTCCATATTTTGGAAAGTGTGTGGGCTCGACTGGACTCCATGTGTCAAAATGGTGGGTGCGCGCTAGTTGTTACAACTTGGCGCCTTCCGGACAGGTTACCCTGGAATTCCAGTCTGGGTGCTTCGCATTGAAGTCACCTCCCATTAGGAGTTTTCCTTCTATTTGCCCTAGTGTTACTGTGCCTCCCTCATCTAAGTGTTCGCCTGGGGGTACACTGCAACAACCGTTAGGGGTCCAGAGGCTGTACTTATTTCTGCTGCCACTGCTGCGGTTTTGTTGGTACCTGGGATGTAAACCTGGTGGTGTGGGATCCCTCTTTTTATGTAGATAGCCACACCGCTGCCTGCGGTTGTCCTATCTCTACGATAACAAATGTAATTGGGAACTGTCGCTTTAACTCCAGTTTTAAGGTGGGTTTCCCCCATCATGCGTATGTCGATAGAGAACTCTTTCATGAGTTCTATAAATTCGACCACTTGATTGACAATGACGTTGTTGTTGTTGTTTAGAGGGGACTAGACTGCGTGGTCATCAGTCCCAACAATGACGTCTGTGTTGAAGGCGCAGATTGTCCGGCCTTGGATATGTGGGCGTCTATCCATGATGAGGCTTTCGGGCTACGGAGGAAGTTGCAGATGGAAGCGTCTGCTGAACTGCTGCCTGAGGGGCTGGACCATTCTCCGCTTGTCACCGACGACCAATCAAGGACCCGCGGAATCGGCCGATGCGCCTGGAGTGGCGAGTGATGGGGGAGACGCGGGTGCGGGGTTTGATCCCGGCCTCCGTTCCCGTCTGCTCTGGGCGCGGACCTCGGTGGCGCGGTGCGTTGTTCTCTGAGTTTTCTACTTGCAGGCTCCCAGGCTGTGCTAAGGTGGTAGCCACTATCACGGTTAATTCGGTTGTCATGTAACCGTATTTCGATGGACTCTTTGTTAATGAGTCCCAAAACCCGTTTGCATTGCAAACTTTATTTGTGTCCACAAAATTAAAGGTGTGCTTCTCGTCAATACTGTGTTCCGCCATAGAAGATTTGTTAGTCTGACCGAGGCGTACATGCCTGATGCGCTCATTGCGGCGCTGTGATATGCAGCGTTGCTTCTGTCCTACATATTGCATCCCACATTCGCTTGGTGGAATCGAGGTCTTTGATTTTTCCCGCTGCGCGGAAAACGGTCTTAACTTTGTGTTTCTTGAGAATTCTCGCGATTTTGCCTGTTGGGCGAACCGAGTTTTGCAAGAATGCACAGCCCAATGTTTCGTCTTCTTCGAGTCACTCTACCCTCCTCTCGTGGTCAGAGCCCCCCTTATTGGATTGTCACTGTAACCATTTTCTTGAAGGTGTCCTTGAGGTGTTTCAATTCTCCTGACAAACTTTTCTCGTTGCGGATGGACCTGGGCCTGTGTACTAAGGTGTTGAGTACAGAATTGCGTTGTGTAGGGCGGTAGCAGCTATTGGCATTGAGATAGAGTTCCGGTGTCCCTTTTCTGTGCACCGCGTGCCCCAGCGTGCCGTCCACGTTTATTGTGACCAGGATATCTAGAAAGGGTAAGCTGCCACTCTCTTCCATCTCCATGTGCAGAATGTTGTAAGTTCCTTTCTTTTTTAATACTTGTAGTAGGAAGGTGATGTGTTATTCCAACATGACAGTGCTCGCTCACACACTGCGCGTGAAACACGACGTGCTCTGCGAGACGTGCGGCATCTTCCTGGCCAGAGCGATCTGCGGTGTAGTCACCGATCGATCACGTGTGGGATGCGGTAGGACGCGACTGACACGTTAGACGCTGGCAGAGCTACGAGACCCGGTAGAGCAGGC
This sequence comes from Locusta migratoria, assembly GCA_026315105.1. NCBI lineage: Eukaryota > Metazoa > Arthropoda > Insecta > Orthoptera > Acrididae > Locusta > Locusta migratoria. The sequence continues at coordinate 327,240,862 of CM048747.1, read as the reverse complement.
GTAGAATAATTTATCGCAAGGCAGTGTTCTTGACTTATGTAATCGAATGGAAGCCGAAATCAGCGCCTGCATTGCCGCCCGTGTAGGTCACAGCACGTACTGACACGCGTATTTCAGGACGCATCGACACCTGGTATCTCAGTACCCCTTGAGTTATTGATCTGTAAATGTAATAATTTCATGTACTGCATAATCCGCCTCCGCAGTCAAGTGGATAGCGAGGTGGGTTCCCATGCCGGGGACCCGGTTTCTATTTCTAGTCTGCTCGGGGACTGTGTGTTGTGACGTCATCATCATTGAACGCAAGTCGCCGAAGTGGCGTCAGCTAAAAGGCACCAGAATGACCGAACACGACCCCAGGTGGGGTCTAACGGCCCTAAATGCCACATCCGCGGCGGAGTGGCCGAGCGCACTGAGGTGCTATGCTCCGATGCGCGAGGCCGTTCCCCGTCCGCCCTCGGCATGGATGTTAGTGCCGTCTGTAGTATAAGCTAGTTCAAAAGTACACTACTGGCCATTAAAATTGCTACACCAAGAAAGAATGCAGATGATAAACGGGTATTCATTGGACAAATGTATTATACTAGAATTGACATTTGATTACATTTTCACGCAATTTGGTTGCATACATCCTGAGAAATCAGAACCCAGAACAACCATCTCTGGCCGTAATAACGGCCTTGATACGCCTGGGCATTGAATCAAACAGTGATTGGATGGCGTCTACAGGTACAGATGCCCATGCAGCTGCAACACGATACCACAGTTCATCACGAAACACGCTTCTAATTGCATTCACCGCGATGCCGCCAAACACGGATGCGACTATCATGATGCTGCAAACAGAACCTGGATTCAACTGAGAAAATGACGTTTTGCCATTCGTGCACCCAAGTTTGTCGTTGCGTACACCATCGCAGGCACTCCTGTGTGTGATGCAGCGTCAAGGGTAACCGCAGCCATGGTCGCCGAGCTGATAGTCCATGCTCTGCAAACGTCGTCGAACTGTTCGTGCAGATGGATGTTGTCTTGCAAATGCCCACATCTGTTGACTCTAAGATCGAGGAGTGGCTGCACGTTCCGTTACAGCCATGCGGATAAGATGCCTGTCATCTCGACTGCTAGTGATACGAGGCCGTTGGGTTCCAGCATGGCGTTCCGTATTGCCTTCCTGAATCCACCGATTCCATATTCTGCTAACAGTCATTGGATCGCGACCAACGCGAGCAGCAATGTCGCGATACGATAAACAGCAATCGCGATAGGCTACAATCCGATCTTTATCAAAGTCGGAAACACCATGGTACGCATTTCTTCTCCTTACACGAGGTATCACAACAACGTTTCACCAGACAACGCTGGTCAACTGCTGTTAGTGTTTGAGAAATCTGTTGGAAACTTTCATGCCAGCACGTTGTAGGTGTCTCCACCATTGTCAACCTTGTGTGAATGCTCTGAAAAGGTAATCATTTGCATATCACAGCATCTTTTTCCTGTCGGTTAAATTTCGCGTCGGTAGCGCGTCATCTTCGTGGTGTAGCAATTTTAATGGCCAGGAGTAGCAACAAACCGATCATAGCTGGTCAACTGTATAGTGGTTCCATGATGTAGCAGATGTAGCAGTAAATGTCACTATTGTGCCTCTCATCTTTCGTAATGCAATAATAGTATGTGACTGACTACTTTTACATGGCAAAGGAGGATTATTAAGAAAAACAAATAGACATTTTAGGAGTAATTCAATGCAGCTAACTGTCGAACTGATTCAGTAGTATAATTTCTAGTACGAGCTACTAACATATATAACACTATGTATATAAGCAGCTACAAATGAATTTGTGGTAAAATTTTCATCAGTTTGAGAGATAATGAAAAAAAAAAATGTATGTAGTTGATCAGCTACACTGTGTATTAAAGGGGTAAGACACTGTGAAAACTCAAAATTGTAAATCAAGATGAGAGATTACATTCGAAAACGGCCGTTTTGGGATAAAATATTTTATGGGAAGTGAATGTCATGTAAGTATCGAGGTCGTGAGTGAACGACTGGCCACTTTCCACTTTCCAAATTCATTTTAATTTCATTTTAGGGAATTCTGGTAAACAACGTTATTTGTAGTATTGTACTTGATGTAAAGCGCGAAACGTCAAATAGATATTTTTTAAAGAGATGTATTAAAAGAAATTTCTGTTTTACTGCTTTATTTATTTATTCTTATATTTCCTTATTCGTATGCTTATCCTCACAGAGAAAGAGTTGAAGACATTGTACCACGCATAGACCAAATATATATATGTTTTGTGCATCACGTTTAGCTATATGTAATCTTCTTGCTATAGAGTCGCAAACGTCATCGCTGGCCTTCAGTCCGAATTTTTAAATAATTTGACGACTTTCAACCACCATATCTTCCACCCCTCATAGCTATCGGCATGGAACTGCTATGGTGTACAACGGGAGACTTCTGACAACAATTATACCCAGACAATTCGTTTGCGTTCTGTAGTTTTCGCCGCAGAGCGAAATATTAACACACACACAGACACGTAGATTTTTATATACACCGATAACTTTCCTTCCCAATATACCCACCCTATTATCATTATTAACCCTCAAGCAACAATGCAATCATTTTCAAAGAGTAAATATAATTTTCAAAGAGTAATTATTGTTCCGCATTTCCCATTATATTCTTCAAATTACGAAATATCTATCAGATCGCTATAAATTCGTGTCTAAAACCTTCCTCAGGTATAAATTACTAACTGTACAAATATTAAGTCTCTTCGTCTTGTCGTTGGTACGTGATAACTGTACACCGAACAGACATTCACATTTATAGATATAGAGTAATTTAAAAAATTATTTTATAATATTTTAGAATGGGTTTCTCTATTATATTTTATGATTGACGACGTCCTCCTGTTACATACATCATGTGACAGTGACGCATAGCCATGGGCTGCCCCCATCCCCCACAATAATGTATGGCCATATCCAATGAGCAAACGTAATGCATAATACTAATCACAACTTCTTGTCATTGGATCTCTGAACTGTTTTGTTTATGTAAAATAAATGTATATATTTATTTCTTTAAAATTTAGATTTTCTTTTGCTTTTGTTTATTTTGTCACTACAAATATTACGTGATGATTACGTGTGTGCCATGTGCTGCCCTCTACCGCTATTTCTCGAGATGAGCTGGCATTGAACAACTTGCATTTATCTACAAACTGTCTTGCATCATACATGACTTTGTAATACTATATGTTGTTTATTAAAATCATTGCACATAGGCTTTAATGTCCTGCCTTGTACTGATCTCTATAACGAAAGGTATGTAATATAAACTTTAGTTGTACCTGTTCACTTTAAAATATGAGTTTTTAACACTTGTTACACGTAACATCTGTTACATAATTTGTAAATGTTTTTGTACAGATTCTCTGATGATGGGCCAATCTCGAAACGCTTAAGAAATATAAGGAAAATAAAGAATCCACCTCTACCGCTTTTTTTTTCTTTTCTGCAGCCCAACAGCCTTTTTAACGTCATTTTTATATTTAGCACATGTGTTTCACAGTAGCGAAAGGAACGAGTGGTAATAGCTTTTAAGGTAATAGCTTTTAAGGTATTTTTTTTTTGTATTCCTTTTAAATTCCATATTTACAGGATTTTTCCTGCTTTGGTCCATACCATTAACACTTATATTATGAACAGTACCTTACATTTTCTCCCAATCCAACGACAAGTCGTACAGTTATTTCAGGCAGGACTATAAAAGTGCGCACGTACGCGCGCGCACTCACACACACACACACACACACACACAACCAGTAATAGTACTATGAAATGTTTCGGAGATAGTTCGTCCCTAAGTGATCATTGCTGCTGGTGCAACACCGAATACAGAACCTGTGTTCTGTAAACCCTAAAAATGTTCAAATGTTTGTAGAACTTATGGGACTTAACTACGGGGTCATCAGTCCCTAAGCTTACAAACTACTTATGAACTAGCTCCGCAGTGGCCGTGCAGACGATGACTGGAGCGCCTCAGTCCCCTCGGCCACCGCGGCCGGCTCTGTAAACCCTATAGGATCCTATCATACCTACTGATAAGAGATTATACCAAATCGCAGCGATGATAACGATGAGATGTGATACTTTCTGATCCTTTATCGGTCAGTATGACCGCTGAGGTTCATGAGATATTATTGACGAGACAGATAACACTACCTTAACTGAGCTGAATTGACATTTCACCATATATGATATCCATTGTGCCTTCTAAATATGTCATGAGTAAAAAATTTCCCTCCATTATTTAATTTCGTGAATTTGATGTTCCTTAATTATTTACAAGATGCGGGACTCTGCCAGAATACAAGATACATTTAATTTACGATGCAGAGGAAAGTAATGTGGCCGGCCGCGGTGGCCGAGGATACTGAGGCGCTTCAGTCACGGTCTGTACGGCTACTACGGTCGGGAGTTCGAATCCCCCCTCGGGCATGGATATTTGTGCCGTCCTAGTTCGTAAGTAGTTCATAGGTAGTTTGTAAGTTTAGGGACTGATGACCCCGTAGTTAAGTCCCATAAGCTTTGCAACAAAAAAAAAAAAAAAAAAAAAAAAAAAAAAAAAAAAAAAAAAAAAAAAAAAAAAAAAAAAAAAAAAAAAGTTATATTTACGATTTTGAGGATAGAAATGTGGTATAGGCACAATAGCCTACTTCAGTTGTCAGCCACGTTTCATGTATTTGGGAAATAACGGACAATATTAACGTTGGAGACTAGGCCTTCCCGAATTTAAACCTTAAGAACTTCTCCACTCACACGGGAGTATTGTAAAAAGTAGAATTGGAAAAAAGGAAATTAGGCTTAAACTTATCGTCGACTGCGTAGTCAAAAGAGACGGAGCACACACTTGGATTGAACTTCGCTAAGGCTGGGGAAGGAAATCGGCCGTGCCCTTTAAATGGAATCAACCCGGCATTTAAATGGAGTGATTTAGGGGATTCACGGAAAACGTAAATCAGTGTGTTACCGCTACCGCATCACGCTCAGTTATAAAAACTGGATGGATTGTGTAAGGTTGTATGGACATTTATTCGGATCGAGAAACATTCATTTACGAGGTCAGCTTAAGCCAAACGATGTAATTCTGAAAATTATATTTGCCTCTTTTCTCTACCAGATATATTATCAAAGTTGTAAGTGAAGTTAAACGCCAAATCAGAAGTTAGGACCAAAATGAAGGAGGAAGGAAGCTTAGGGTTTAACGTCCCGTCGACAGCGTGGTCATTGGAGACGGAGCGCCGCGGTAGAGTAGCCGAGTGGTCTAAGGCGCCTCGCTGCGGAGCGTGCGGTTGCTCGCCTTCGGAGGTTCGAATCATCCCTGGGGCATGAGTATGTGTGTTGTCCATAGGTTAGTTTACTTTAGTTTAAGTAGTTTGTAAGCTACGAACTGATAGCCACGTAGTTTGGTCCGATAGATTTACAAACATTTGAACATTTAGAGACGGAGCTTAAGTTCGGATTGGGGAGGGGGGGGGGGAGGGAGGCGGATGGGCGAATAAATCGACCGTGCGCTTTAAAAGGAACCATTCCGGCGATTTCCTGGAGCGATATAGGAAAATCACGGAAAAATCTGGATGGCCGGAGGTGGATTTTAACCACCGTCCTCCCGAATGCGAGTCAGTGTGTTACCACTGTACCACCTCGCTAGATAACCAAAATGATATCCGACCACATATCCCTACGAGGTAAAGTAACGCAATATTAAAGAATGTGGATTCGTTTGCGGGAAGCGCAGAAATATCCCGCATCCCGCCGCTCCTCCTCAAAAAACAACTTCAGCTGCATTCTACAGAGATGCATCTACCACATTCACGGATGAGCCCTTCCTTCATTATTTTGCATCGACGCAGCGTTCTATGTCTGACACAGGCAAAACGTTGCAGTATAATCAGTGCGAGGAGAGATGGTGCACCGTTATCACGGGTTAAATCATAATCTCTCCAAATTGATGAAGAAAAATTGATGACGCTCCCTTATACTAAATGGAGCTGCGAGATACTGTCTGATATTAATTGAGCAAAACAAATCTGGAGCACTATATGTGCATTCATTAATAACGACAACACTATAGTATCACTGAAAGGCGAGCGATGCGTTGGCACCCTTACTTATCCTATGCCTACCGTACAATCGTAAACGACGTTAATGTTATTTACGTGGGTTGGTTAGTAACCAATAACAAAGAGAGAAGTTAACGACGCAGCACTCACACGTGTAATGAACAAAAGTGGCCAGTCGTTACCATACGTCTTGAGATATTGCAACACAGTCTATAAGGAATAATGTGTGTATTATTTATTGTAACTCATTAATCACTTCACATAATTTTCTTTTTCTTTATTTGAATGTTGATTAAAAATGTTTGTTTCTAAAGAAGGTATTGTATTTCATTTCATCCTTCAAAACCAGTCTCATAGCACACTACTGAAAGATAGGTTATCTATCATAATCAACCAACACGCGAGCGGAGCCGCGGGTTTATGCTAGTTTGATAAATAACCATTGATGATACATATCGTATGAAATTAATTAAAAACATTATTTTATAATATTTTAGAATGGTTTTCTCTATTACATTTTATGATTGCAGACGTCCTCCTGTTACATACATCATGTGACAGTGACGCGTAGCCTTGGGCTGCCCCCACCCCCTACAATAATGTATGGCCATATCCAATGAGCAAACGTAATGCATTATACTAGTCACAACTTCTTGTCATTGGATCTCTGAACTGTTTTGTTTCTGTACATAAGAGACGAAGAAGCCGGCCGCGGTGGCCGAGGGGACTGAGGCGCTCCAGTCATGGTCTGCACGGCCACTGCGATCGGGGGTTCGAATCCCCCCTCGGGCATGGATATTTGTGCCGTCCTTAGTCTTAGCTAGTTCATAAGTAGTTTGTGAGCTTAGGGACTGATGACCCCATAGTTAAGTCCCATAAGTTCTACAAACATTTGAACATATTTTGAAACGAAGAAACGTGTTTCGTATGTTCGTTCATATTTTATACTGACGACGGTATCTTTTATTATTCTCTTTAGTCAGCCAGTTGAGATTTTGTCATCGTGAGCTGAGACTTTGCTCGGTGGAGACCCCCGTCCAACTGAAGGCCAGGCCTACTACCCCCATAAGTGCCCCCACCTCCATCCCTGCTCCCTGAAGCCGTCCCTGCTCCCTGCCGTCAAATATGAAAGAGCAGCTATCTGAGGCCACCTAAAGTGGAATGACCACAGAAAAACATCAGGAATAGTGGGACGAAAGTTACGAGTGTTTAATGTTTACTCAGATAAGATAGCAGACGATCGTAAAACGGTGTCCTTCCTTTAGACAGGCTTTCTTCGCATAGCTTGCAAGGCCTGTCCATTCGCAAAGTGAGCCTTTTGACTCGGACTGCATGTGCCATCGTTATTTCTAATGTTGTTTCCTCCCTCGCCACATTATGTATCCATCCCGAAGCTGACAACCTTATCTTTGGTTCCGTTCCATTTCTATCGTATTTCCTGAGAGGCGTCTTACGTGAGCCAGCCTACATCGTTCTAAAGGTCTCCTCCGCCGAAGGTACTGATATACAAGCTCCAGACATATGTTGCGTTCGTCGATTTTGAAAATGCTCTAGACAAGGTAGATAGGAAGATCCTCTGGGAAATTTCACAAATCTAAGGATGGTTCCTATTTGATACACAAAGTGTTATGCAAGAAGGAACAGAGCAGTAGGTATTAAGAAACATTGAAAAGCTCGGTCGAAGTTGGTCATGTGGTTTCCAGTCACAAGAACAAATAAATAAATAAAATAAAAATAAATAAATAAAAGGGTTGTGCGGCTTGGTCGCATACTCTTTCGAGTACAATGCAACAATCACGATAGTGCTTGAATTCCGTTATTTTTCACGATTAGCATGCAAGTGAGGAAAGGTTTAGAAAATGGTTCAAATTATTTTAAAGTGCTGTCATTGTGGAGCATTCGCTGATTATAGGATGGGTAATATGAACTGCAAGTTAAGTAAAAAGCACTTTTTAAAGCATATCATTGTTTATGACGTCATATATCCTATTTGTTGTACAGTGATATAATTCTGCAGGTGCGTTCAGTTTTATGTGTAGACATACTCGTACTAGATGCAACATATATTTGGAACAGCACGTGATGCCGGCCGCGGTGGCCGAGAAGACTGAGGCGCTTCAGTCACGGTCTGCACGGCCACTACGGTCGGGGGTTCGACTCCCCCCTCGGGCATGGATATTTGTGCCGTCCTTAGTTGTAAGTAGTTCATAAGTAGTTTGTAAGTTTAGGGACTGATGACCCCGTAGTCAAGTCCCATAGACTCTACAAACATTTGAACATTTTGAACAGCACGTGATATTTCTGACATGCAGCCATCATATTCACTTTCATCAGAGAAAGTCAGAACGTAGTTGCGTGCAGCTGAAGTAGGGTGATGTAAGGTACCAATAATAGGTACTATAGTCGGTACTATTCGCGTGGGTATGACTGCCGAAAATTTTTATATCAACTGTGAATGGCCTGTGAATTTGTTGTGTTGTTGTTGTAGTTGTTGTTGTTGTTGCTGCGGTCTTCAGTCCGGAACTGGTTTGATGAAGCTCTCCACCCTACTCATCCTGTGCAAGCCTATTCATCTCCTCATAAGAACAGCAGCCTAAATCCATTTGAATTTGCTTACTATGTTCATCTCTTGGTCTTGCTCTGCGATTTTCAACACCACACACTTCCCTCCAACGCTAAATTAACAATTCCTTGATGTCTAAGAATGTGACCTACCATTAGATCCCTTCTTTTAGTCAAGGTATGCCAGAAATTCCTTTTCTCCCCAATTCTGTTCAGTACATCTTCATTAGTTACGCGATCCACGCACCTAATCTTCAGCATTCTTCTGTAATAGCACTTTTCAAAAGCCTCTATACTCTTCCTGTCCAAAACTAATTTCTTCTTTAGTGAGAATTAGATATATCTTGTAATTAAATTTACTCGAGTTTCATAAGAAGTCATCTCTGAGTAAGCAACCTAACATTCCGTCAATTTCGATCATTTAATGACACGTAAATTAATAAAAAAGGTAATACAAAAAGGTAGACGAAACAATTCGGTCATGATCTGGCGCGAGTTAGCACGCTTGCAAACGGAGATTACGCTTTCTATTATACTTTCTCGGATTTCGGCAGTCAAGACGGGAAAACCCGCTGTCCAATGCGGTCGGTCAAGGGCTAGTAATAAAAAAAAGTTTATTTGAAAAACATAAATTTCCCACGATAGATACAGTTAAAATGGAAAGACATTTCGTTGAGCAGTTTCTTCGTAATAAAGAACAAAGTGGCATTCCTTTATAAAGATCTTCGGTGTGTAATTTACTAGCTTAAACCTGCGGCTCCGCTCGCGTGTTGGTTGATTATGATCGATAAGATATCTTTATGCTGTGAAAATGGTTTTGAAGGAACTGAAAAATATTCCTATCAGATTGCAGAAGTCTATGTACTTACCGTTTATCAAGAAAGTAAGTAGTGTACATCAAATCACTCGTAAAAATGAACTCGTTTCGAAAAATGCGATCAGGAAATTCAAAAATATTGATTCTAATAATATCACAGGTCGATCACTTGATGTAACGTCAAATCGATGTTTTTTTAAGAGATGTATTAAAAGAAATTTCTTTTTTAATGCTTTATTTATTTATTCTTATATTTCCTTATTCATATGCTTATCCTTACAGAGAAAGAGTTGAAGACATTGTACCACGCATAGGCCAAAGATATGGTCTGTGGCATCACGTTTCGCTGTATGTAACCTCCTTGCCATAGAGTCGCAAACGTCATCGCTGGCCTTCAGTCCGATTGTTTTAATAATTTGACGACTTTCAACCACCATATCTTCCACCCCCTTATAGCTATCGGCATGGAACTGCTATGGTGTACAAAGGGAGACATCGTACAACAATTACACACAGACCATTCGTCTGCGTTCTGTAATTTTCGCTGCATAGTGAAATATTAACACACACACACACACACACACACACACACACACACGATGGCAGCAGTGATGGCAGCCTAGATGGAAAATGACGTCATTGCTGGTTCTGCTGCGGGCTTGCGGGCTAGAATTCGGAGATACGACATGTCCTTTTTTCCGGCTTGTTGTCTGTGGTGGATTTTAACGTTAGCGAATGAGGAAGAAGCATTTCGACACGCGAGGGTATGTTTTCCAAGCTTGCCTCTAGAGTCTACTAATACTACTTTGTTGGTGTGCTCCAAGCGTCATGTTGACAACTTAGCAGCAGCTTGTTATCAGACATGATATGTGTTATAAAATAAAAAGTTTAATGGAGAACTTTTCATTCAACTTGTCTAAATTCAAAACGTATCTTGATATAAAGTATAAAGACGTTCGTTTACAAAATCATGATTATTAACAAATCCTTTTCTTCCAGCGAATTTAATTATTATGGTAACTTGTGCAAGTTCGTTAAATAATATTGTGAAAACACTTTGCACTTTATCATAGTGAGATAACCAGAAACAACTCTACAATCTACGGTAGCCAGACAGGTCCGTACAGGATCTGCAACATGCGGTCGTGCATTATTCTGCTGAAATGTAGGGTTTCGCAGGGATCGAATTAAGGGTCGTAACACATCTGAATTGTAACGGCCACTGTTCAAAGTGCCGTCGATGCGAGCAAGAGGTGACCGAGACGTGTAACCAATGGCACCCCATACCATAACGCCTGGTGATACGTCAGTATGGCGATGACGAATACACGCTTCCAATGTGCGTTCACCGCCAAACACGGATGCGACCATCATGATGCTGTAAACAGAACCTGATTCATCCGAAAATATGACGTTGTCGTAGGCGCTCCTGTCTGTGATGCAGCGTCAAGGATAACCGCAGTCATCGTCTCCGAGCTGATAGTCCATGCTGCTGCATACGTCGTCGAACTATTCGTGCAGATGGTTGTTGTCTTGCAAACGTCGCCATCTGATGACTCAGGTATCGAGACGTGGCTGCACGATCCGTTACAGCCATGCGGATAAGATGCCTATCATCTCGACTGCTACTGATATGAGGCCGTTGGGATCCATCAAGGCGTTTCGTATTGCCCTCCTGAACTCACCGATTCCATATTCTGCCAACAGTCATTGGATCGCGACCTATGCGAGCAGAAATTTCGCTATACGATAAACCGCAGTCGCGATAGGCTACAATCCGACCTTTATCAAACGGAAACGTGATGGCACGCATTTATCTTCATTACACGAGGCATCACAACAACGTTTCACCAGGCAACGCCGGTCAACTGTTGTTTGTGTATGAGAAATCGGTTTGAAACTTTACTCATGTCAGCACGTTGTAGGTGTCGCCACCGGCGCCAACCTTGTGTGAATGCTCTGGAATGCTAATCATTTCCATATCACAGCATCTTCTTCCTGTCGATTAAATTTCGCGTCTGTAACACGTCATCTTCGTGGTTTACCAATTTTTATGACTAGAAGTGTAGAAACCTGATATACATTTTTCTCGCTGCAGATGTTCACACACGTAAGGTACATTTATCCAGTAGTAAATAACATCAAGACAGCTGTGAGGTAATATGGTTGTATTTTATCATTTTTATTCTTTTATACTTTTGTATTCACAATTTACTTGGTAGGGTTGTTAATCAAAAGTGTATATAGCATGTGATAGTGTTTTATTGTTTAAGAAAAACTTCTTTTTTGGCAAACAAATGTCAATAAATAGTGTCCAAGGAAACAAATGGTAAATTAAACCGGCCAGACGTTCCATGTCATTTTATATCCCGTGAACTCTCAGTTTGCACATAGCAGAGAGATATGAACTGGCTTAGCTGCTGGAAGCAAGAATGTTAACAAAAATGCAGATTCATAGCAACGTAGAGAGATATATAACACGGGCAGGAATTATAATATCCAGAAAAGTTTGATGTTTGCAAGCGAACTAATCATTTAGGAGCCGTGGGAGTCCAAAATGAGCCCTATTCGCTATTTAAAATTCCTTCAGTAAATTTAACTTCCGATCTTTGTGATTTCGGTGTAGTATGCAGAATTTTCGAATTGTCAAGAATAGGATTTTCAAGTTCGGAGGCCTTAGTGTGTTCCGCGAAAGGGAAATGTTTTTTGAGTAAGTCGTTTTTTGTAAGGAGATGCTCGGCAAAACGTGTTTTATAAGTTCGACCTGTCTGTTCTATATATTCCACGGGACATGTGGGACACTGTTTATAGACTTTCAAGGATAGATATCTGTCAGTATTACGTTGTTCATTTCAGTGATATGTTTCACCCACTTCCTAGTTCTGCTTGCAGGCATCTCCGTACGCTCTTTGAAGTTTGAGGATTGTCAAAGAAAGGATTGTTCCTCTTTAACAAGGAATTCAGTGACAGTACGCTGTTGAAACAATGATGTTCGCTTTTTGGGAAATACGGTCTGCTATGACGTGAGGCTAATGACGTCACAACGCGATAACGGAAGCCAACGAGAAAGACAGGCCCCGGCACGTACGTCACGTGATCACAGAAGGCTTGTGACAACGCGATGGCTACAGGACTGGCTACAGGACTGGCTGACCAATATGAGGCAGTTGGCTCTACCAACACCACCTAGAGATAAGGCCTCACAACAGCCCGTGCGACGTCAGACTGACCAGGCCGTGGGCGTGCCCCAGCGGCCAGCCATTCAGCTGGCGGACGCGGCCTGGACAGTGTGATGTCGCATAAGCTTTTGTGAGGCCTTGTCTCTAGGTGGTGCTGGCTATAGTCCAGCGGCCAACTAGTCAGGTAGCGATCGCGTTGTCTCAAGCCTTCTCTGATCACGGCCGCGCGGTTCTGGGCTCCATGCGAGGAACTGGGCGGCCGCTACAATCGGAGTCCGCCTTCGGGCATGGGTGTGTGTGTGTGTGCTGTCCTTATGCAGTCGGCACACGGAGCGTGTGTCTGAACGTGTGCGGACAATGTGCCGATTTCAACGTGAGGCTGAAAGCTCGGGAACGGCGCGACTAGTGCATAAGAGTAACGAGCTATATAAACTACATAGAGTGGCTATCTCTTAAAGCTCTGTATAGGGAAGTATGGCCATCCTTTTCCGCGCCGCTTGCCGTCGTCTGCAGCTCGTGATTGGCTGAAATCCAGTCACGTGGTTCTTTCCGCCATCTTGGTCCTATACGTTGCTTGGCTGCCATGAAAACCTTGTGAATATTCGTATGTTTTGGTTGTAATAATGCCACAGTGTTGTACTTTTGGGTGTTTTTAAGAAGCGAAGAAAGGGGGGGGGGGGGTAAACATTATAGTACTTCCATTAGGTATCAGAAATGCAGGAAGTTGAACAGTCTGGCTGATGAAAGGCGTCAGAGAAAACTATGAGTCCAGAAACGAACTTCGGTTCTTGTGCTGTGATGATTTTAATTCATAATGTAAATTAATAGATTAAAGATTCACTGACGAATGGATCACGCAGCAGATAGCTATATATTTTTAACTTGAATAAATTTGTGAAAAAAATTCCTGCACAATGTCGTGAGGTTAAATTATTCAAGCGTCGTTGATTTTATCTGCAGGTAGTTGTCGAAAATACACAATTTTATTTTACTTATTAGTGAGTGAACTAGATTCCCGTTTAGATATGAAATTAACATACAGTTTTACAGTTCCTGAAACAAGCTTTTCTCATAGGTTTTCGTGTGTTAGAGTGTGTCATATCAGGAAACAGAGAATTGAAACAAGACAAATATTAGACATTCAAATGTAATTGGCGTTGTAAAGACACCTTTAATTTCTGTTTCTGGTAAAAGACATGTAGTGGGTATCTCCTTGCATTTTTCGTAGTTCATGTAAGATATAAGTACATAATACTCAAGAAAATACTCATCAAAGACTTTTCCATGATCTCAAATTGTTTTCTTAATTTACACTATGCTCCGATGATGACATGTTCGCGGTCTATTGAAATATTTGGCTACGGTACAGGTCAGCCTGAATTATAGGTGAACTCTTTAGATATAGTGCCATAAACCAGTTTTCTTAAATTCGGACGATAAGTATTCCGTAGAGTAACCAGGTCCGCATGAACAGAAGTACGCGAAGTTCCCGCATCTGTCCGACGGATATAACAGCCTGTATCTAGAGAATGAAAAGAGTTATCGTTCTGCTCTGAACCTTAAATAAAATTCTGATATCTTACCTACATTTCGTCCGCAGCATTGTATGAGCTAAAATCAACCATACGCAAAGTCTACGCAATGCGACTTTTCCTCTGCAAACTCTTCAAAATTTTGCGCAGTAGTTTACTTAATTTGATGTAGCACGGAAACTATAAGTAATAATGAACAAAATTGGAGATCATTATCGAGAGAATGTATCACACTATAAAACGTGAAAAAATTAACTTATTTTTAATTGGTTTTCCCAAAATTGATTGATATGTAATGTTAAACGCTGGGACCTCGTAGCGGTCGGCGTGTAAGCAGCAGCGGAATAGGCCCAGCATGGCTGCCGCTGGCAGGCTGGCCATACTTTCCCAATACAGAGCTTTAGCTATCTCTGGGTTAACAGCGCTCCTTGTGGCAGCAACCAGGAACTGTGGCAGCCATTTTTTTTTCAACGTCTAGTGCGCCGAATACGAAAGTTAGGCCGACGCTATTTACGTGTTTTGGTTTCAAATTTTATGTATCGTAGGTTATTATTGAAAGGTTATTTATTAAACTGAAATCGTGTCCAGTGTATGCACAGCATATAAATGTACGAATCGCGGTAATAAGACTGCTGGATTTTCGTATTTTCAGTTAGTATTTGTATGTTTTCGTTTCTAATATTTCGTGTACTAGTCTTTTGTCCTATTACATTTCTGCATACAATAGTCCTACTGTAACTAAAGTAAGCTGTTTTCCTTTGAAAAATGAAGAACTTACAAAACGATGGTTAGCCGATATGAGACGAGATAAGTGGAAAACTACTGCATTTATTCATCGCATTTTGAGGAGAAATACAAAGCGGCTTCTGGCTAATGCGATTCCTACGATATTTTCGTTCCCTGAACGTCTTCAAACAACTAAAACGCCAGCAATGAGATCTCCAAAAAAAAAGTCAGATGGCTGAATCAGCTTCCTTTGAAGATATGTCATGTAGCGAAGCAGGAGAGATGGAACCTCTTTTGTTACCTATTGCAAATCATGATTTAAGTCATTCAGAGAGCAGTAGGCCTATTCATTGTGACCATGACTATGTGGCAGAATACGAAATGCTGACATTATATTCCAAAAAAGTAGCTGAATATATATCTGGAAGCATCGTTAGGCAAGTGAATAAAAAACTTAAGTGTTTAGATGGCTTGGAAGTTCTCCTTGCTCCTTAAAGTGAGAATCAAGCAGGATTAATCGGATTATGAGGAATAAAAAACAGCCTGTTCAACCCCTCTAAGGCTCTTGTAGAAAAAAATTTCTTTTGCAAATGTATGTAGATGTATTTAGAAGTTTGGGAAACCGACCAACTTTATTTACCAACTACAAGCATTTAATGGTATCCTCGGAATTTTGGGAGGAATCTCATTACTGCAGCCTAATAAAGCTGTTATTAAAACATTACTTCAGTTGTAGAATACATCATTTATGTAAAGCCAAATCTTCGCAGAAAAGAGATAAGAAAATTAGGCAAATGTACACGAAAATAATACTGTTTAAAGGACAGTGAAAAGGCGTGTGGGTTTGGTTATTTATTTATTTATTTTTGTATGAATGAGATGATGTTTAGCCGATGTAGTGTATGTGTCATTTGTAATTAAACTTTCCGATTTGCCTGCCACACACTTGTTTTCTATCATTTATCCTGTATCCATATTAGCTTGGCTATAAAAATAACGATAGGCAGGTAGAGAATGGTTTTTTTAAGTCATTGCACAAAGTGAAAGTGACATGATTCAGTGCTACAGCAGACGACTGGTTACGCCTACGTGACGTTGTAAAACATGGCGGCCGAGCTTTCAATTTGCTTCAAGTATGGCAGCACCTTAGCCAGTCTATATTGTTTATATAGGTCGTTCCATAAGAGCAACATCACCTAGAGAGAAGGCCGCGGCGCTCTCGTGTGACGTCAGGCAGAGTAAGTTGCGCGCGCATAGCTGACTGGGTAGTCCCTGGGGCACGGCCCACGTTCGTAAGACCTACGTTGTATACATAAAACCCATGAATTACGGCGAACAATATGGCGTCTTCATCTCTCTGCTGAAAAGAGCTGCCCCTCCCCTGGATAGCCATGTGGTATGATGTCGGTGACGTTCTTCCACCTTATTGGTGATCGTTCAGACGCATGTTTAGAATTCTCATACTGCCCAACACGTTGGGAAATTTCTCTTATTTTATTGGGATGGTCATGTCTTCCTGTGTAGGTGGGTGCTAGCAAAATATTTTCAAATTCAGAAATAAAAGTCGGTGATTGAAATCTCGCAAATAGATCTCGCCGCAACGAATAACGTCGTTCTTTTGATATCCACCTCAAATCGTGCAACATTTCCGAGACGCTTTCCCTCCTGTAACTTGATATGGACCTTTTTAATGTCTTCCGTCAGTCCCACCTAGTGAGGGTGAGACTGACACTGGGCAACTACTCCAGAAGAGGACGCACAAGTGTGATGTAGACAGTCTCTTTGGTGGAGCTGGTGCATCTTCGAAACGTTCTGTCAATGAAACGTAACCTTTCGTTCGCCTTACCCACAATATTTTCCATGTGTTCTCTCCTGTTTGATATCTTGAAAAAGAAGGGAGTAAAGTGGAAGGAAAGAAGATTAATTGGAAATCTATACCAGAAACAGAAGGCACGAGTACAAATAGGTAATGGGATCTCTGAAGACAGCAAGACTGAGAGAGGTGTCAGACAAGGCTGTTGTCTCTCTCCAATTTTATTTAATTTTGGATGGGACAAGAGGCGTAAGGATAGGTGGAAGGAAAATTGATTGTATAAGATTTGCTGACGAATGGTCATCCTTGCAGAAAATAAAGATAGTCTGACTCAAATGCTAAATGATCTGAGTAAAGCCTGTACAGCACATGGCATGAAAATTAATAAAAAGAAAACGAAAAGCATGGTCATAGGTTTAATGAAAAGAAAAGTGAAAATCAAATTGGTGTCATAGAACAGGTGACAGCATTCAAGTATTTGAGAAGTTGGATTAAGGAAGATATGAATTGCCAACAAGACATCAAAACGAGAATAGCTTTGGCGAAAGAAGCGTTCCAGAAGCAAAGAATCCTAACCAGTGGTTTAAACAAAGAATTAAGGAAGAGACTGGTTAAGTAATATGGAGTTTGGCCTTATATGGAGCAGAAACGTGGACATTGAGAAAGCAAGATGAGAAGAAAATTGAGGCTTGTGAAATTTGGATATGGCGTAGGATGGAGAAGATCAGCTGGATCGATAAAGTCAGAAATGAAAAAGTACTGAACAGAGTTGGACAGGAACGGAGGATGTTGCTGACGATAAGGAACAGGAAACTAAACTGACTAGATTTGCCTCCTGGTAGAGGCAATTGAGGGTTGCGTTCCAGGAAATAGAGGCAGAGGCAGAAGAAGGTACCAGATGCTGGATGACATCAGGCCACTAGGAGGGTACCAAAGAACGGAAATGATCGCAAAAGACAGAGAAGCATGGAGGGCTATGCAGTGTAAACCTGCCGTACGGCAGACAACCAAATGATGATGATGACGTCGGAAACTCGCGACGTTGGCCACACGTCCAGATACACGCTCCGTCTGCCTATGGCTTTAGGGTAAGTAGCCTAGGGACCGATGGCCACAGAAGTTCGGTCCCACTAGATTACAAAAGTCTGAATATTTCCTCTGATTATTTGATGTACGCGCTGCGACCTGATTTTGTCCTTGGCCTGGATGATGACACACAGTGGAAGGTTCTTAGATTTCGATCCTGCATTACATTGTTGGAATATGAATTTTAATAACGCGCTGCTCACGAGTTTCAGTACGCAACTCGTATTCATGCTGCTGATCACAGCCGACGAAAAACGTTTGAGTCTTTGTTCAAAGAAGTTTCGGGCGTGCAGCCGCATAACGTTTACTTCTTCTAATATTTCGGCTGAGAAACGTTCAGCCATCTTCAGAGAGAGTCGAAGACTGACGCTCCAGCACGCGCTTCGTGCTTATAAACGCGCGGGCCGCGCTACTGCGCATGCGGCCACAGATACCAACAAGGCGCCAAAGACGTTACTCGGCGGCAAGGAAGTACACGTATGTGTAAATTATGTCTGTGGCTGCACGGTCGATTACTGCGGAGAAATCGATGTATTATGATCTGTGCTGTGGCGGCGTCTTTGTAAATTTATTAAAGAAAGTGACGGATTCCATGATTTATCTAAACTTAAGCCACTGTCTCTGTTAATTAAATTCGTCCCCAAGCGAATTTCTATTGCTTCTTTCACTACTGAGTCCCAGAAAGATGAGGTGGAAGCTAAAATTTTGACGTTTTCGTACGTCATGGAGTGTCCAGTATCAATACAGTGCTCTGCCAGTGCCGATTTATTTGGTTATAAAAGACGCGGCCCGCGCGTTTATAAGCACGAAGCGCGTGCTGGAGCGTCAGTCTTCGACTCTCTCTGAAGATGGCTGAACGTTTCTCAGCCGAAATATTAGAAGAAGTAAACTTTATGCGGCTGCACGCCCGAAACTTCTTTGAACAGTCATTGCGCCGCGAAAACGTGAATATACACGTTAGAGTCCTTGATTGTCATACATCGGTGTGTCGTACATCGGTGTTTGCGCAATCGGCGGTGCGTCTAACGGGCAGTCGCAGGTGTCTCCTGACGTGTCCACTGGTGTGGAGGCTGGCGATACGCCGGCGTTATCGCGGCGATAAGCTGCAGGCGGAGGAGCGAGCGGGTTTCGCCGTCACCGCCACTGCCACTGAATGGCTCTGCGCGAGGTGGCGACGGCCTGCGGGCTGCTGCTGGCGTGCGCCGCGCTGGCGGCCGCGTCCACCACCGCCCAGGACGCCCAACTGGCGCCAGTCGTCAAGGTCGAGCAGGGCAAGGTGGCCGGCTCCATCATGGAGTCTCGGCGCGGCCGGCGCTTCTTCGCCTACCTGGGCATGCCGTACGCCGAGCCGCCGCTCTGGGATCTCCGCTTCCAGGTCAGTCCGCGTCTAGTTTCGAGCTCACACAATTCCAGTAAAATACTAGCCTCGCTTCTCTTCAGATAGTAGGACGACTGCAATACGCAGACTTGGTAAGTCATTGGGTAACTACTCTCTGTCCGCAAGGTCTCTCCGCGGTGGCTATCTCTGCGTGTCTCGTGTTCTACATCTACATCTACATACATATTCCGCAATTCACCGTAAGGTGCGTGGCGGAGGGTACATTGTACCACTACTAGGCATTTCCTTTCCTATTACACTCACAAATCGAACGAGGAAAAAAAGAATGCCTATATGCCTCCGTACGAGCCCTAATTTGTCTATCTTGTCTTTGTGATCTTTACGCGAAATGTAAGTAGGCGGCAACAACATCGTACTACACTCAGCTTCAAATTCAGGCCCTCTAAATTTACTTAACAGAAATTCACGAAAAGAACGTCATCTTTCTTCCAGCGATCCCCAATTGAGTTGCCGGAGCATTTCCGTGACACTCGCGCATTGGTCGAATCTACCGGTAACAAATCTAGTTGCTCGCCTCTACGTCTTTCTTTAAACTTATCTGCTGCGGGTCCCAAACACTTGAGCAATACTCAAGACGTGGTCGTACAAGCGTTTCATACGCGGTCTCATTTGCAAGTGAAGTACTTCTTCCCAAAATTCTGTCCGCCTTACTCACAACTGTCCTTACATGCTCGTTCCATTTCATATCGCTCTGCAATGTTACGCCTAGATATTTGAACGACGCGACAGCATCAAGAAGCTCACCATTAATGCTGTATTCGAACATTATGGGATTGTTTTTTCTACTCATTCGCATAACCTTACATTTTTCTACATTGAGAGCTAGCTGCCATTCTTCGCACCAACTAGAAATTTTGTCTAAGTCATCCTGTATGCTATTACAGTCAGTTACAGACGACACCCTCCCATACACCACAGCATCATCAGCAAACAGCCGCAAATTACAACTTACTCTGTCCATCAGATCATTTATATAGATAGAAAATAATAGCGGTCCTATCACACTCCCCTGGGGCACGCCTGACGATACACTCGTCTCTGATGAACACTCGCCGTCGAGAACAAAGTACTGCGTTCTATTACTTAGGAAGTCTTCCAGCCAGTCACAAATCTGTGAACCTATTCCATAAGCTCGTATCTTTGTTAGCAGTCTGCAGTGTGGCACCGCGTCGAACGCCTTTTTGAAGTCGAGAAAACCACAATCCTCCTGTTGCCCTTCATCCATGGCTCGCAAGATGACATGTGAGAAAAGGACAAGCTGAGTTACGTGTATCTGGACCAGTGTGGCCAACGTGCCGAGTTTCTGACGTCACTACGTGCGAACCCGAGGCCGAGAGAGACAGGCCACGGCGCGCCTGTCATATTACGTAAGCAAGGTAGGCCAGAGCCGGCGCGATCGCTAGCGGATTGGGCGGGCGCTAGGGCCTGTCTCTCTCGTTGGCCTCGGTGCGAACCGCACGTTGTCGAGGCTTTCCTAACGTATCAAGCATGACAGATACTCTCAACAACGTGCGTCTGAACGATCACCAATAAGGTGGGAGATGGCTACCGACGTCACATCACGTGGCTATCCAGGGAGGGGGCAGCTTTTTTTCGGTAGAGAGATGATGACGCCATGTTGGACGTCGTATTTCAAGGGGTTTATGTATATAACATAGGTCTTATGAATGTATGAAATTTCCAAGCAACTAAAAGTAACTGAGTAAATTGAGCATCTCTCAAAACCGGTAATTGGAGGCACTATTTGTTGGAATAAATGAATGGAAAAAATTTCCATATGACAATAATTTACCGTATCAAGGCAAGGCGGATTGAAGATCTATCAACACGAATTGTTCTTTACATTATTTGTTGTAATTACATGTCAGCAACCGACTTACCTATCAGGAAGGCATACAACACGTCTAATGTTCGCCGATGTTACACACCTACGTTAGTGGCCATAGCGTAGGCAGAAAAGTCGTGGACTGTGGCACATATACCTAATGGTACTGGTTCAAGGCTCCTCGAAAACAAATATTTTTCCAAGTTTTATTCGGGTTTTCTGATAGACTCAAATGTTGTTGTTGTTATGGTCTTCAGTCCGGAGACAGGTTTGATGCAGCTTTCCACCCTACTCTACTCTTAGCAAGCCATCTCCTCATAAGAACAGCAACCCACATCCATTTGAATCTGCTTACTATATGCGTCTCTTGGTCTCCCTCTGCGATTTTTACCCCATACACTTCCCTCCAATGCTAAATTTACGATTCCTCGATGTCTAAGAATGTGTCCTACCAAGCGATCCCTTCTTTTAGTCAAGGTATGCAAAAAATTCCTTTTCTCACCAATTCTGTTCAGTACCTCTTCCTTAGTTATGCAATCTATCCACCTAATCTTCAGCAGGCTTCTGTAGCACCACATTTCAAAAGCCTCTATTCTCTTCCTGTCCGCACTGTTTATCGTCCATGTTTCACTCCCGTAGAAGGCAACACTCCACTGAAATACCTCCAGAAAAGATGTAACAAAATTTCTCTTTTTAAAAAATGCTGTTCTTCTCATTGCCATGCTGCATTTTATATCCTCTGTACTGCGACCGTCATATGTTATTTTACTACCCAAGTAACAAAACGCATCTACCACCTTCATTGTTTCGTTACCTAATCTAATTCCTCAAATACATTCCTATAAAGTTCATAGAAGTATACTGAATAATATTCGATGCTATGCAAACATAAGTGCGCATCCTCTGACGGGTCAGTTTGCTGGATTCGTTTTATGTACAGGACAGTTTGCACCTTACTTAGAGTAAAATACGCACTTTATGGTTTCACGTATTGCATTTACACATTATTAACATTCTTCTACTGAATAGTAGCACTGACCGTGGAAGTTTTACTAAGTAGCGAGACTGTTGCAATATGTTTGCCTCGTGTGAAGGTCTTTTCTAATTTTATATCGCTCAGTTTGTCATGAAACTTGTTGACATAACATGCAAGTTTTGTAGGAGTTTTATGTTCATAGATATTTTGTTGTTACTTATGTACGCCTATATTACAGAACATAACGAACGTATGTACAGGCGCGGAAATACGCAGGAATTCCACTCTTTTGATTTCGTAAACAGTGTGATTCCAGGACCTGATACCGCCGACAACTGTCGCTGGAGCGCGCTGCGGTCGCTTGTAGCTCTTTGAGCCACACGCCTCGTATGCACAAGTCGCGCCGTCTCCGAGCGTTCAACCGCACGTTGGGCTCGGCACGTTGACCACACACGTTCAGACACACGCTCCGTGTGCCGACGGCTTAAGGTTGGCAGCACCGACAAAGCTCACCTGTAGTGATAGTAGGGTGGGGGTAGTGTGGTGTGTGCGCTACAGCTGTTACTGTATACGCTGAGTCTAGTGAGAATGCTTACTGTTGGAGAGAGAGCCTTTCTAGGGGAAGCAGGAGGAAACTTCATGGAGCATATGACATGACAATTTAGATTGAGTTTTCCTACGTTGAGGTGTCCACATCGCGACACTGCACGTGATTTTAATTCGCAAATTCCGGACGACAGATTCACTTCATGATGCACCATTAACTGGTAGCCCCAAGGTTTTAAAATAACGGAAGCTGGACGACATGTCGGACATCATGTTGCGGAGTCCAACAAAATTAGTAAGGAAATTATCACAAGAGGCTAAAATCTATAGTTCGGCAGCACATAAGGCCGTAACCAAACAACTGGAGCTGTATCCGTATACATTACTGCAGTGCAACAGTTACAATGTATGGATCATTCGAAAAGAATAGCATATTGTGAATGTTTTCAGAGATTTATTAACAGACATGGAGTTGGTGTTCGATCTAAAACACCATTTGAAGTTTTCACCCATCTGGCTACATTAATTCTAAAAATTTACGTTTTTCGTCATCCGAAAATCCACATCCTTTAAGAGAAACGCCATTGCACACAGAGAAAATCGGGGTGTAGGTTGCCATAACACGAGCGCGAATTATATTTTTCGAAATTACCGTCACCTCCGAAGTCTATGGTGCCCAGATACTTTATCCATTTATTGCGCTGCTCAATGAAGTTGAGATCAATCATTCTTTTTTCAAGCAAGACAACGCTACTGCTTATACAGCACATTAAACCCTATGTCTTTTAGATTAAATCTTTGGAAACAGAATAATTACAAAATATCTCTGTCCCTTCGCTCACCGGATTTGTCTTCTCCCGACAATTTCCTTTGGGGCGTCACTAAAACTTTAATTAATCTCATTGTTTTACTTGTAATAATGTTGAATCCCATCTCGCAACATAACTGCGCCAGTAGCAGTGAAACCCGGCCGCTAGAACATGAAGGTGGTGCCACCATTAAGCGCCCCACAAGGCGAGAAACGCGGAGCTCGCCGCTGCGGAGAGACTTTGCAGACACGCTGTATATCTCAGTGGGAGTGCGTGGTCTTGTTGCAGTGTTGCATGACTCCCAATTTTATAACCGTGTATGTCCACTTTTCGTATACAGGGTGTATATAAAGACTGGGAACACTTTTAGTTATTAAATGCACATGAAACAAACCCTGAAAGTTTTTTTTTAAGGTATACCGCCGCATCGTAGTTTGGTAATTCACCGATAGTCAGTGCTAGTCACAGACATGGCGAGTTCAGGTGCAGAGCAAGCTTTCTGTGTGTTGGAGTTCGACAAAAAAAAAAAAAAAAAAAAAAAAAAAAAAAAAAAAAAAGAAGTGCTACAGCTGTTCAACGGATGTTTAGAACAATATGTGGTAAGAAGCCGTCAACAAAGAAGGCTATTCACTAATCCCACTACAAATTCGGTACAACGGGTTTCATGTGTCCTGCAAAGACAAGAGGACATCCCAGTGTGAGTGAAGTGAATGCGGAGCACGTTCGAAGCGTTTCCAGTTTTGTTCGCAGTTGCAATAGTTGAATGTGGATGGGGATGGCATTGCTGACTACTTAATTTTTAATAACAAAGCCACTTTTCACACTAATAGGGAAGTGAACAAGTATAATTGTCGAATCTGGGGTACAAAACGTTCATACGAATGTATTAAATTTGTGTGTGTTCAAAATGTTCAAATGCTTGTAAATCTATCGGACCAAACTACGTCATCAGTCCGTAACTTTCAAACTACTTAAACTAGGATAAAATAACCTAAGGACAACACACACACACACACACACACACACACACACACACACACACCCATGCCCCAGGGCATGGCCCCAGGGCGAGCAACAGCGCGCTCCGCAGCGAGCTGCGAGACGCCTTAGACCGCTCGGCTACTCCACGGCGGCAAATTTGTGTGTGACCCCCCGAAGTTAAATGTTTTTTTGGGCCTTGTCACATAGAAAACCGTACGGGCCAATCTTCTTCGCTGAGAGCACTTGCACTAAATATTCCTACTTGGACTTATTGCAGCAATGACTGAGCCTCAAACGCAATTCGACTCTCCGTTCATCTTTAAGTAGAATGGGGCTCCTCCTCATTTCCATCGTGAAGTTCGTCGGCAACCTGAACATGGAGCTGCCGCATCGATGGATCGGCCAGGCTACAGAAGAAGATAGCTGTTTTATGAGTGGCCTCCCGATTACCAGATCACACTCCGTATGACTTTTTCTGATGTATGTACCGCCTCTACCACGTGATATAGCAGAGTTCTGGGAGAGAATACGGGAAGTATCAGCCACGGTTGACGATGCCATGTCGGACGGGTATGGCAAGAATTCAATTATGGTAATGAGGTCTGCCGGGTTCGCTTATCGAATGTTTGTGGACGTCCATTGTCCTGTTGGAAGAGGATATCGCCTTTTTGGTGCATGAACGGTAGCAAGATTGGTTGAATGATGGTTTCAATGTGTGTTTCACTGTTCAATATCAAATCGTCGATCACCGGAGGAGGACGACCACTATCGAGTATGGCTCCTCACACCATGGTGACAGGTGGCAGCCCCACGTGTACACTCCATATTTTGGGGCTCCTCTCCACGACGCCACACATGCGTACGACCAACATAGGCATTGAAGAAGAAGCGACTCATCATTGAAGGCGACACGTCTCTATTCGTTATTCCATAAGCGCCTATCACGGCGCGTTGAGGCGTTGAGGCGTGCGCGGAAAACGCCCCAGCGGTACGCATTATCGTGCATCGTGGTGTCGTGAGTCATGCCCTACACTGGCCGTTCTCCACTGATGATCGTCGAGGGAACATTCAACAGTGCACGGTACACTGAAACCATCATTGAATCCGTCTTACTACCTCACATGCACTAACAAGGCGTTATGCTTTTCCATCAGGACAATGCACGTCCACATGTATCCCGTACCATGGGAGTGAAACTTGGACGATAAAGAGTTTAGAAAAACAGATGATGGAAGCTTTTGAAATGTGGTGCTAGACACGAATGATGAAAATTAGATGGGTATATCACATAACTAATGAGGAGGTGCTCAACAGAATTGGGGAGAAAAGAGGTTTCTGGCATATCCTGACTAAGAGAAGAGATAGGTTGGTGGGACACATTCTGAGACATTAAGGAATAGTCAATTTAGCATTAGAAGGAAGTGTGTGGGGTAAAAATCGTAGACGGATACCGAGGGACGAATACCGTATGCTGATTCAAAAGGATGTAGGTTGCCGAACGTATTCTCAGACGAAGAGACTTACACAGGACAGGGTAGCGTGGATAGCTGCATCAAACCAGTCTGCGGACTGAAGACCACAACAACAACGTCTCAGATGAACGGTTAAAGAGTTATTTGCAATTACATTTCGAGCTGTTAAAAAGCCATTGAAAATGGGCTGATTATGGGCTTATTATTGTACGTACCGAAATACCAGTGTGTCAACATCAGCTCCTCATACCTTCAGAAATGCAAATTCTATTAGCAACTTAGAGAGTAGTATGTCAGAACCACCGATGCAAACACCAATAAGCGCATCTTCCTGTCCTATTTTCCACCAATAAAGTTATTCCTTCCCTTACTGCTACCAAATTTCAACCAATCAGAACTAACCCGTGGCGACAGAATTGGCTTTGTAAGACAAGCACAGGAGGAAGCAAGTCAGTATTCCGTGAGGAAGGCTCCTGTGACGAATCCGACACGGAAATATTCTATCATCATGACGTGGCAAATAGCTCAGAAAAATTTTAATTTTATCATTGAGTACTAATTCAGTATTATCTCCAAGGGGACAGAGCGACATATTGTAGTGGATAATATCCGCAAATCGCATTCGTGATAGCGAGATTCACTTCTCAGGTTGTCCATCCAGATATCGATGTGGTTCTACATATCCCTCCATAATACTGGCGGAATGGTTGCTTGAAAGAGGGTTGGTTTGTTAATCATTGGTAGCTCCGATTTTAAGTGTTTGATGAAGATTCTCAGAGAAATAGCGAGCAGATGGGGTGGGAGGTGGATCTTATATGGAGGAGGCTCTGTCGGCGGCGGTAGAGACCACTTGGTTCACCCGGCTGCTAATCGTTGCTCATCTCTGAATCAACGAGTCCTGCCGACAGGGTTCAGAGTACATCCTTCTTCCTACAGACGGCTGGCGAATTCGGTGAAGGCAGCTAGTCTCGTTCGTGGATTGGAAGCAAAGATACCAATTTGTAGCATCGCCCCTAGAACCGATTTCGGCCGCTGGTTTGGAGACGAGTGCAAGGCTTAAACAGGAAGTTCAGATACTATGGAGGTTTTGGATGAAAATTTCTCAACCTCCACTGTCGGATGGAGAAATGGATCACCCTTAATAGGGCAGGCATACACTGGAGGCAGGAAGCGACTACTAGGGGAGTGGAATACATTTGGAGCGCACATGAGGTGATTTTTAGGTTAGAGAAATCCATCCACAGGCACGAAAAGACGCATTCTAAGGCAGGGTAGTAGTTTCAGTAACAAAACGGAGAAAGAAAGTTTAAATATTGTAATATTTAACTGCAGATTCCAAATCTAAACGCCCATAATGACCACATAGTGCTAAGGACGGAACGCTGGCTGAAATCAGTAACAGTGAAAGTCTGAATTGAAACAAATATGTATTTCAAGGATAGGCGATAAAAAATACAATAATATAGAGTGAGATCAGTACAGATCCAGTGATGTGTCGGCTACTGGGGGATCTAACAGCAGCTGGCACACAACTAAGGATGCTGACTTGGAAGCGAAGCTAGAAAAACATTCTCATTAATAGAATAACTTTATTTACTTATAAAAGAAAACAATTAACTTCTTATGATCTGAAGAGGGAGAGTCAGCGTTACCTTGTTAACATCGAGAATGTGAAAAAATTGGGGCGAAACTCAGGTGGCTCGAACAAACTCACTGGATTTTTCTACAGATCTACAGGGTCAGCAGTAGTAGTGGCAGCATATTGAAGGAAAAACTTGGAAAATAGGTTGCGAAAATTTCCTAGTCATGTGGTATTATTAGGTGGAGATTTAAACGTGCCATATATAGACTTGGAGACGCAAATGTTTAAGACAGTTAGCAGGGACAGAGAACTGAGTGAAACTGTTCTAACGTATTTATCCGAAAATTACCTTTAGCAGTGAAATAGAAAACTCACTAGTGGAGATAACATCTTAGACCTGCTGATGACAAACCGATTTGAACTTTTTGACTCAACACAGAACAGGAAATCGGTGATCAAATCCGTGAGGGTATGGCTGCGCAATCTGAGACGTCAAGTAATGGATTAGGTGGCCGCTCCCACTGGAGTTTTGGGTGCTCTGTCGCGCATGGTTGTGTGTGTTGTCCTTAGGGTAAATAAATTTAAGTAGGGCGCAACTCTAGGGACCGATGACCTCAGCAGTCTGATCCGTTAAACTTTGAACTTTTTTCACTATAAGCCAATTATATAGCCCCACTGACTCCAACGTTAAATAAAAATATCAAGAAAGATAGGAAGATCTTTATGTTTGGCAAGAGCAACATCAGATGGATTTCCCAGTCTTGACGAATCGTCTGCAACACTGAAATTATTGAGCATCGGCGAACAAACTTCAAGAGTATCGTGCAATACGCTCTAAATAAATATGTGCCGATTAAAATTATGTATGATAAGAAAGATCCACTATGGTTCAACAACCATGAAGAAGCAAAGAGTAACACTGCAAATTTAAAAAGAGCCAAAACTCCGCAGAAAACAAAAATTGTATGGTGCCAAAAGTAATGTAAGAAGAGAGATGCGTGATGTATTCAAAGACAGCCCACTTGTAAGAAATTCCTACGGAGTTCTACATCTACATGGGATACTCTGCAAATCACTTTTAAGTGCTTGGCAGACGGTTCATCGAACCACATTTATACTATTTATCTCCCATTCCATTCTCGAACAGCACGCGGGAAGAAAGAACACCTGAACCTCTTCGTTCGAGATCTGATTTCTCACATTTTATTCTTATGATATTTTCTACCTATGTAAGTGCCAGTAAACAATATATTTTCGCATTGAAAATGAATGTCGTATACGCCGCAGTACATCTGGTGTAATGTCGCCGCAGGCTGCCACAATACGTTGTTTCATATCCTCTGGGGTTGTAGGCACATCACGGTACACATTCTCCTTTAACGTCCCCACAGAAAGAAGTCCAAAGGTGTAAGATCAGGAGAACGGGCTGACCAATTTATGCGGGTACCGTTCTGCATACACCCTGTAGGCTTCAGCTGCATTTTGTCGACACTCGCCATAGATAAGTATCATCTCCACCTTTTCACAGTTCGAATGCACCATGTTCCTACAACACTACACTATCACAGACGTCTGGTAACTCAGTGTACTACAGTTAGTCTGCTTGCAAAGACGAATGCAGAATAACAATAGCAGCAAGCGCTACACGCGGACACTGCGACAGCTAGACCAAACCACAACAGTGCACTACAGACACACTCGTAAATACGGTCGTCATCGTAAACATGTCCCTGCAGATGCTGCTCGCCGACCGTGGCCCGTGTTTGTTACAACACGAAACTGAAAGTCGGAGGTTTCAAGCGTCAACTTTAGGTTACAATATCTCCGGATGTAATTAACATTTTACATTGCAACAAACGGCACTGAGTACGTATTTGTTTATATGTTCAGATGTGCTAACAAAACTAATGGGGTTCCATTTAAAAAAAAAAAACGTAGGTTTGTGTTAAAAAACATACTTCCGTGCATTTTTTTGTGGTTTGTCAGTGTTTGATGTTGGTTTACGAAATATATCCAGCGGTAATGTTAGGTGACTCACCCTCTATATAACCACCATGTCAGTGTAAACTTACACTTAGCGGAAGATAAATGTTCCTGTAAAGTATCCACTGAAGATAAGCCTGCAATGCTCGAAAACTAGTTATGGATTAATAAATAAACATCCATAAAGGCAGCTGGTTGCATTTCTTTTAACGAAAATAAACCGTCAGTTTCCTTTTTACTTTCTTTCCTCCTTAGAAATTTGCGTTTTGGAATCCAAATTTTTCCTGAATGCAGTAGTTTTGTTGCTTGTTTCAATTGCATTTTTTTTGGTTACATTATCAACAAATGAGGAACATTTGAATGGAGCCTGTGACCTCTATAGGTGTCAGACAGCAAATATACTTTAAAACATGACCACAATACAGTCGAAGCTTATTTGAAGTAATGCATCTAAGGTGTTACCATTAAATCAGTATAGTGCATGATCGTACAGATCTTACAAGGTCTTGACGTCAGCCTATAGCTCAGATGTGCTTAGGAGCGTCGGCTCCGAGCGGTGGCTGCCATTGAAGAGCGTTACCGGCCCGCACTCGCACGTTGCCGCAGCGTGTGTCAAATTGTGTCCTGTCTACGCTGATTCGTAAACATTGTTGATTGACGCATTGGTGTAGTCTAACCTCTCTGCGTTCTATTTGCAATTGTCTAGAGATTTCTCTGTTATGCAACTTTTTTCCTTTATTTGTTATCGGACGCAGGTGGCTTTCTTTATACTGGGTCCAAAGGAATTCAAAGTTTCTGTCAGATTTCTTTCTATCTCTAAAAATCTCTTCAAATGTTTTTTGTTGAGCAGTAACGGAGGTGTCGTCTGCATAAATGAATGTTTTCATTTCCGGTTGATGTTTTTGTCATTGGTGTACCTATAGTACAGAATAGGGGCGAGAACGTTCCCACTACGGTCGGGGGTTCGAATCCTAATTGGAGGAGGCCTAATTGGAGTCCTGTATCGACATGGAATATATTACCCTTTCTTGCTCTACAAGTTCGACAGTTTTTTTAATTCTTTGATTCCTCCTTTATGTTTCCAGCTTCTAGGTTCATTTCTTCTCTGACAGCCTACCGTTCGTTTTCTTGAAATTAAAGTTTCTTTCTGGGAAAAGGTTGTTTTGATGGTTTTTATTTCTTACGGTATTTTCAATGTTCTCAATAACGAAAATGTTGTCAGTGATGTAACCTCTCTGCCATTCACCGATATTAAATGAAGGTCTTAGTTTCGGCTCGAAAATAAATTTTATTTCTTCTCTCTTTTCTCAAATTTCTAATCTTTATAATTTTTAGCCATTGAGATGTAACCCCAGCAGACAATATGAAAAAAATCTGCCAATATATTCTGGATCGTTCGCTCACGAAAATTATTTATTATGCGGAAGGTAATCTCAATATTAGGTGGTTTCTGCACTGACGTAAGAGTACACGACTATAGCTTAACAGCTAAAAAATTCGATGGTTTTTGCGTCCGTAATAGTAGCTGACTGAACTTTACTGAGGCAGCAGGTCTTACGAAGATAGCATTACCATGTTTTAATTCCTAAATCAAATGTTCAAATGTTTGTAAAGCCTATGGGACTTAACTACGGGGTCATCAGTCCCTAAACTTACAAACTACTTATGAACTACTTACGAACTAGGACGGCACAAATATCCATGCCCGAGGGGGGATTCGAACCCCCGACCGTAGTGGCCGTGCAGACCGTGACTGAACCGCCTCAGTCCCCTCGGCCACCGCGGCCGGCTTTATTTCTTAAAATGCAGCAACCAGTTGCATGTAATAATTTATTTGCGACGACCGGTTTCGGGCATTTGTGTGCCCTTCAAATGTTCATATGTTTGTAGAGCTTATGGGACTTAAGTACGGGGTCATCAGCCCCTAATATTGCAAAATACTTATGAACTAGCTTTTACTAAAGACGGCACAAACATCCTTGCCCGAGGGGGGGATTCGAACCCCTGAAGGGGAACGGCTTCGCGCATCGTAGCACAGCGCCTCAATGCGCTCGGCCGCTCCGCCGCGGCGTGTGCCCTTTTTCTGGTCTATTTTAGTAATGCAGCTTTAGAGATGTACATGCTACATACTAGCAGGAGACTGAACGCTGCTGCAATACTAAAATAGACCAGAGGAAGGGGACTCAAGCATCCGAAACCGGTCGTCGCAAATAAATTATTGCATTTTGCATTTTATGAATTAAACTGAACAGCTGCTGCCATGGATAAAATACTTCTACTACCATGTTGACCGCGTCATAAAGTCATTTTCATCCTTCAGTTTCTTGTCTTCGGTCACTTACTCCTCTGTACGTATCCTGCAATACTAAAATGTGCCACACCTTTTTTTCACTTGCCCGATAGATAAATTAATTTCGATTAATCCTTCAGCATTTAATAGTCATAGATTCTGGCCTAAAATGATTTTGTAGGTACAATGCTTCCAGTGTACACCCGACTGCAAGCTGTCTGCATCTTTGCATCAACCCTTCGTGGAAGCTTCATCCATTTGGTCTCCAATGGAGACTTGTTGACAATAACGGTATATATGTTTTTTGTGTGCACAGGTTGCACAGAAGCCAGACAAGTGGGACGACATTCTCAACGCAACGAAAGAGGGAAGTCCCTGTCCTCAGCTGAACGCGGAGGGCAAGTACATCGGGAACGAGGACTGCCTGTACATCAACGTTTTCACACACGAGGTAATACTACAACAACTACTACTACTACTACTAATAATAATAATAATCATAATAGTACTAGTAGTCAAAATAGAAAAAGCTTACCTTTTCCAGACAAATTTCTAATTTTGAAAGATGTCAGTTGTAGTGGTGGTCCTCAGTCCGGAGACAGGTTTGACGCCGCTCTCCCACTCTATTCTATCCTGAGCAAGCCTATTCATCTACTCATATACCTATTCGAATCTGCTTACTGTATTCATCTCTTGGTCTCCCTCTGCGATTTTTACCCCACAAACTTCCCTCCAATGTTAAAATCACTATTCCTTGATGTCTAAAGATGTGTCCTACCCCAGTTACAGGGGGACCTGCAGTTTAACGTGGATTCCGAACATCCTTCAATAACTCTGAAGATTCAGAGGTTAATAATGAGTAACTACATGACACAATGAATGAGACTCTGAAATGAAAAGGCTATCGTTTTATTACGGATTCTCACTTCACACACAGTTTGATGGTTGTATGTGCTTCTAGTGTCTGTTCGATGCATAAACTAGTTCATTCCTTTACTTTCTCGTATCGTCGTATCGAGACAAATTTTAAATCTTAATTCAAACTGTAGTTAAACACGACAGTACAATCTCGAAACAGGAGACCCTGTAACAAGTGAGAATTATACGAACTGTTGCAGGTTCCTGAT
This sequence comes from Locusta migratoria, assembly GCA_026315105.1. Taxonomy (NCBI): domain Eukaryota; kingdom Metazoa; phylum Arthropoda; class Insecta; order Orthoptera; family Acrididae; genus Locusta; species Locusta migratoria. Next base: position 327,208,016 of record CM048747.1, on the reverse strand, counting down.
GAGAGTGACGTAGATGACATCATCAGGGTGATGAAGGACGTCATCGTGGTGATCCACGACGGCGGCTTCACCACGGGCAGCGGCAGCATGTCCAAGTTCTCTCCGGAGCACATCATGGACCACAACGTCGTCCTCATCACCTTCAACTATCGCCTCGGACCGCTAGGTAAGATACATTTCTTTTTGTCACCAAGGGTTACGCATTAGGGAGGTTTCCTTTACCAAAGATAAAAGTAAGTTGGAGTCAGTCAGCGTTTCCTGATCCAGCTGCGTGTCCGAAGATGATCTTGTAAAGGTTCAAAACCAGTCATCATCAATAAAAATTTATGTAGTCTAGACTCTTTCAAGGATTTTAAAATCTAAGTTAGGTATATGTCAAAACATGTTCAGATATTTGGAAAGCTTATGGGACTTAACTGTGGTGTCATCAGTCTCTAAACTTACAAAGTACTTATGAAGTATCTTATTCTGAAAACAGAACAAGTATCCATGCCCGAGAGAGGATTCGAACCTCCGACGTGGGAGGCCGCGCTATACGCAACGTGAGGCTCCAGACCGCTCCGTTACTTCCGCGCGGCTTAGGCAGAATTAAAGTGGATCATGTATATGAGAAAGATATTCTATCCCTCTGAAAGTGCTGAAAGATCCCCCTTACATATAGTCTGCCCTTATTATTCAGAAACCCTCGTAACGTGTTCAGGTCTATTTTAAGCTACAACGAATTTTGATTTTTTTTATAACCTTAAATGTAGAGTGTCCATGTGATTTTTTGCAGTAAATAGGAAATGGAGTAAAACGTGGTGCATGATATGATATGTTTTTAACCATTGAATTACATATGATGTCATATTTATAGAATTACTAGCTAAAAATCCGACGATGCCCGAGTATTTATTTATTCAAGCCTTGAGTTAGTACTTCTCTCTCTTTCTCTCTGTGCATATCCTTTTTTTCTAAAAACATTTTATATGAGGGGAAATACTTATGACATAAAACTGCCTTGCATAATGTACAAAATAATAAGTGTGGATTCGAACAAAGAAAGGTAGTCTTCAGGAAACAAATGAAATGTAACATTCATTTACTTCAAAAAATGTTCAAATGTTTGTAGAACTTATGGGACTTAACTAAGGGGTCATCAGTCCCTAAGATTACAAACTACTTATCAACTAGATAAGACTAAGGACGACACAAATATACATGCCCGAGGGGGGATTCGAACCCCCGACCGTAGTGGCCGTGCAGACCACTGGAGCACTGGAGCGCCTCAGTTCCCTCGGCCACCGCGGCCGGCTTTCATTTAATTCAAAACTTGATTATAAACCATAATACTGGTTACTTGTGCAAGCGCTAGTATGAATAAATTCTTTGGAGAGCCCAACCTTGACCAAGCGACATAAAGTTGTCCGTGTTAGAAACATGGAGATGTGAAATCCACTCCGCAGTATTTAATAGATCGTCCTGTGATTTATTAATCGTAATAAAAATCCAAGTCTCGCTGGAAACTGCAGAATAATGTATATTCGTTAGATGTAAACTGTTTGATTCTGTTCCTTTTCTCGTGGGAATAAACTGATATTATTAACAACAAACGACATTAAAGAAAAAAAAAAAACGTATTGTGACGCCAGTGTCAAAATTCCCAGACTACTGAAAAGGGGTCGACATGACGTTCGTGAATTTACACCAGATATTGCTCGAACCGTCCGTTTTTGAGCCAGAACTATCCGTTTTGCATCAGGTGAGGTACCCCAAAAAACAATGCCGTACGTCATAAGTGAGTGAAAGTAAGCGTAATAAACTACTTTTCGTGTTAAAAATTCACTTATTTCAGATATTGTTCTAATGGTAAATATAGCAGAATTTAGTTTTGCAACAAGATCCTTTATATGGGATTTCCATGACAGCTTACTGTCTATATGAACACCTAGAAATTTGAACTGTTCAGTCACACTTTTCATATGCCCATTATGTGTAATCAAAATGTCAGCTTTTGTTAAATTACATGTTAGAAATTGTAAAAACTGAGTTTTACTGTGATTTAACATCAACTTATTTTCTACAAGCCATGAACTAATCTCCTGAATTGCATTATTTCATACTGTGTCAATATTACGAGCAACATCCTTCACTACCAAGCTGGTATCATCAGCATACAAAAATATTTTACAGTCACCTGTTATACTCCAAGGCATATCATTTATATAAATAAGAAACAGCAATGGTCCCAAAACAGACCCCTGGGCACCCCACATTTAATTGTGCCCCATTGGGATTGCACGTCATAGCCATATTCTACACTGCGGAGATTTACATTCTGTTTTCTATTATTAAAGTAAGAAGTGAACCAGTTGTGAGCTACTCCCCGTATTCCATAATGTTCTAACTTCTGCAAAAATATTTTGTGATCAACAGAATCAAATGCTTTTGTTAAATCAAAGAAGACGCCTAATGTGCGTACCCTCTTATTTCACCCATCAAGTGCCTCACAGAGAAACGAAAATATAGCATAGAACATTGCCACTACTGCCAAGGCTCTCCATGCAGCGGAATAGCCTTAATCTCTAGTGATGCGGTGGTCTAGCGGTAGTCTGCTTGCGGCAGCGGTGGTGTAAGGAGGTTGTGCGGTGCCTCGCTGCGGAAGCGGTTTGTTCACTTCCGCGTGGGGTAAGTCTGTTCGCTTACGCCAGCGTTAGCTGTAGTGTGTATTTGTGAAGATGAAAACGCAGTAATGGATAACATTAGTAGACGAGACATGTTGAAATTTACATTCGAACGAAAATTGCCCGACCAACGTCCTTCGAATTTGAAGATTGACTCATAGAAGCTGCTAAAATCCGACTCGAAGATATAATTGGATGTCATATGTCGATTATCAATATGTATATGAAACTGGCATCTGCCGAATTGTGTGAAAAAGTAGTGCAGGACACAGGGGTTCATTGAAATTTAATCATAGAGACGTCAATATAGGTAATGTCACTGTTGATCATGTTGGTTTAGGAGTTAGAACTGTTCGGATTTTTGAGTTGCCATTCCAGGTTCCAGCTGAAGCAATAAACTCGGTAATTGCTCCATATGGTAGAGTACTCAGCAATTTTGCCGAGAGATGGTCCAGCGCACATAAATTGCCTGTGTTGAATGGTGTCAGACAACTGAAGGTTGAACTGTGCCGACATATCCCGTCATATATAAATGTTTGCGGTTTTAGAGGCATTGTGATGTATGACGGTCAACCGAAAACCTGTGCCATTTGTAATTTACCAGGGCACGTTCGCGCTGACTGTATCAAAAGACGAATTGCCCAGCTCCCAACCAATGAAATAGTTAAACCCTCGAATATGACTATCTTGTCAGCTACGTGGTTAGCTGACAGAGCCATTGATTAGCGAGGTTCCTTTAGACAGTATCCCACTTGATGACGTCGTGCAAGACATTGTAACTCAAATGGACGTCCTGGAGAACACGTCAGAACAGAAAACATTGAACAGTCTCCTCCACAATCAGCGGAAGAGATTCCGGTATGTAAAGGGGATACCGGGAAGCAGGGAACAGCTGACAACCAGACACCAGTAAGTGAGCCTGAGACTTCGCGGAAGGGCAGAGTAACTCTCCCGTAAAGTCACCACGAACCCACACGAAACGACGACTGGCTCGCGAAGGGGCAGAGGAGCTAATAGCTAATAGGTCGTGGTACGGATTTGGCGACTGCTATCTTATTAAGAGAGGGAATTGTGGCGCAAAACATAGAAATGCTTGTCACAATCGAGGAATCGCCGCAACCATCAATAACGTTCGAATTGTAAACATCTATGCCCCCTCAGGATCAAATAACAGGCGATTTTACACGGAAGAGATTCTTCCGCTACTTACAGCAACGTCTGACCAGCTTATCGTGGGGGGAGATTTTAACTGTGTTCTGCACCCTAAAGATCAGACACCTAATTTTAACAAATCCGTGGAATTGGAAGGAATAGTAAGGGATTTACTTTTAACAGACAGTTGGGAGCATAAGTATGGAGTAACGCCTGGTTTTACGTATGTGACAACTCATTCGGCAAGTAGATTAGATAGGAAATATGTATCAGACAACTTAAAACACCAAATTATACATTGCGAGGTCTGGCCAACAATTTTCATGGACCATGCTGCATATATTTGTACTTTAAACTTGCAGAAACAGGGAACGTACCGTAGTAAAGGAACATGAAAACTTAATATCTCACATTTAAATGATCAAGGATGTAAGGATGCCTTCACACATGCGTGGAATGAAAGTCTCGCCAAGTATAGGACTTATGATTCGGCAATCAAATGGTTGCTACAATGTGCTAAACCCAAATTAAGGAAAGCCATGCTACATTACTCAAGGGAGAAGAACTGGTGGCTTAAGCGAACCATGGAATTTCACTACTCAAGTCTAAGGGAACTATACTAACTGGATGCGTCAGTAATCCGGAACTACGCCGAAATTAAGAAAGTGCAAGCTAAACTACTACTTCTTAAACGGAAACAGTTGGAAGGTTTGAAAGTCAGATCTCGAATTCAGGACTCGCTACATAATGAAGCGACGTCAATCTACCATCTGGCACGTAAGAGTAAACGAGGACGACAGAAGATACTCACAGAACTAAAAACTAGAGACTGCACAATCTTAACTCAACAGAAAGATATTAGAAATGAGATTCAGATTGTCTACAAGGAGTTGATGTCTGAGAAAATGATTGATGACAACGCCTTGCAAGAACTGACTAACAATTTAACGAACAGACTTACCCCTTCTGAATATGATGAACTTATAACACAAATAACAGAAGACGAGTTGGAAGATGTGGTGTTCCACAGTCCCAAGAATAAATCTCCTGGAAGTGACGGACTTCCGGTGGAGTTTTATCAAGCCTTTTGGTCGCAAATGAAGACACAACTGTTAGAGATATGTATAGAATTAATGAAACCGGATCTACAGGCTCCTCAAGAGTTCAGTAAAGGACTTGTCGTCTTAGTCCCAAAGCGCGCAAACAGTAATGCTATCTCGAATCTGAGACCGATTACTCTGTTGAATAGCGGTTATAAACTTTTTGCACGTATTCTTGCAAAAAGGATGAAAAATGTAATGAATACAGTTACTATACCTTATCAAACCAGTGTCGGGAGAGATCGATCCATCTATCAAACATTAGTTGACTACCGCGATCTAATATCGGTGGCAGACGAATGCAAAATTAAATGTGCAATAGTAAGCTTAGATTTTGATAAAGTTTTCTATAGAGTGAACCACCGGTATTTGTTCAACGTCATGCGGTCGCTAGGTTTTCCCCTGAATATCATCAGTGTAATAAAGCATCTATTACAAAATATCATATCACGGGTGATTGTCAATGGACGACCAGGTGTCCTAATCCCGGTAAAAAGCTCCGTAAGACAAGGGTGCCCCATGTCGGCGACACTTTTTGCAATCGCCATAGAACCACTGCTATCCACACTGACGGCGCGTTTAAAAGGAATACAGATGCACGCTCAGAAGTTATCGTGTCGAGCTTATGCCGACGACGTTGGATTCCTGGTCAACGACACAAATGAGGTAGACACTGCATTACAGATAATACGGATATGTGAAGAGGCATCCGGTGCACTATTAAATTGGCAAAAATCGGGCAACATGAACATAGGCAAAGGAATAGACTTGCCCAATCATCGCAAGTTGGCAAAGGTGTCCAAGTTGCAATTTCTCGGTGTCGATTTTCGTAAAACAATTCGACAAACCGTTGCCGCGAATTACAAACAGCTATTAGCTAAGATACGGGCGTGTGTACAACTGCACAGTGTCAGGAAATTAGATGAGCTGCAAAAAGTTGTGCTGGCGAATACATACATCACGGCAAAGGTGAACTACGTGGCTCAAGTCCTGCCGATACCTCACGACATAGCGCAAAGTATGCTCACAGCTCTTGGACACTTCGTATGTCGATCACATGTTTTCAAAATCAAGTACGACACCCTGACTCTCCCCTTGCTACTAGGTGGCATGAAGAAGACGCAAGCAGTCTGTGTGTGCCAAACATTTAAACAATGGAAGGTGTCAACCAACACTTTGACTAGTCACCTTTTGGAAGAAATTGTCCCACTAGACCTACGACCGCCAATCAATGTCAGTCATCTATCACACGCGTTGCAACACTTGAGGTATTTTCTTATCGACTACAGTTACATACGAATGAGAATTCCTGAAAGAAAAATGACAACAGTTTAGGAAATATACCAAGCACTATTGCTAAACAAACAAAGAATTGTGATAGAATGGAAATTTCCGAATAACGACTGGAAAGCAACGTGGGAAAACATCCACAGTTCTGACTTACCTTCACAAGTAAAGGCAACGTGGTATATGACGGTTAACCGAAAAACTCCGACGATGTCCAAACTACATAAAATTCACATAAAAGACTGTCCCATGTACCCCACATGTAATTTAGTCGATAGCGACGAACACCGATTCGTCTGCAGTATAAATAAAGAAATATGGGAGTACACGAGGCAAAAGTTGGCGCAGATCAGAAGAACTTCGCCAAATACAATAACACCAGCCGATGGCCTCAAACCCGACACAATTCCATATCCAAAGACAAAACTAAATGCGGTAAACTGGATAATGGGTCATACCGTCTACTATATTTTTAGTACAAAATCAAAAAGAAAGGAGGACTTCATACACTACCTGATAATGCAACACAACCAGATACGAAGAAAGAAGAAATACAAGGAGCGTTATGCCAACTTCCTGATTAAAATTATAATGTAATACGTACAGAACAATCAATCGGAGAAAGTTTAAACAATAAGGAATATACATGGAAGATATTCTCTTATTTTGTTAACGTTCCAGATTTTGCCTTTTTACAATAACAAGAACAAAATAGAAAAAAAATTAAGGGGCATACTGTTTGGCGACAAAGGCATTTATGTTAATATCGCATTCAGTTATGATGTTACACTTACATAATGTATGTATATGTGCAGGTATTATGTCCTTTTCAAAGAAGACCTATTTAGTTACTTAAAGTCAATTTCCGTGCCTGAAAGAAATCTTCATTTTGCTCTTGATAAAGACGAAAAGATAGCAGAGAGATTTGAACACTTTATATTCATTTTACAACAATTTTAATGGAGTTAAGAAAAAAAACGGTATACAATACCGGAACAACAAACAAGGCAATAGATAATATACAGAAGCAGCAATTTTACTTCAGCCGTAAGACGTCTGCATAGTAAGCATGGAGGTCTGGGTTCGATTCCCGGTCGTATCACAAATTTTAATTCAATGCTTCAGATTTATCATTAATGTCTTTGACATATTCGAGACGAAAATTGTTTATTTGCATTTACATTGATATTTATATCCCCGCCAGGTCTTAGGATTTTTATCTGTTACTTTCCATTTCTTTCACCTCTGGCAGTATTGCTCATGTGAAAAATACCGAGTAGCACCGTGGTTCGGAACCCACGTTTAACTGTAGGTCCCCCTATAACTGGCTGCGTAAGTCAGTTCGAAGGTCGGAGGAAGGCAACGGCATACCACCTCCAAACAGGACCATGCCTAGTAAAGCACTGTGGTGTTCAAACCAATCTTCGGATTGTTGACTGCTTTACCTTTTTTTATATCACCTTAAACAGGAATTTTCCAATATGTCCATTGCCGAGGTGCTATTCCGTTGCATGGAGAGCCTTGGCAGTAGTGGCAGTGTTCTATGGAACACAGAAGCTGAATTAAAGTTTGTGACGTGAAGGAAATTGTGCTTAGACTATTCCGAGGCGCCTTAATTGCTAGTGATGCGGTGGTCTAGCGGTAAGACAGCTGCCTAGTAAGCATGGAGGTCTGGGTTCGATTCCCGGTCGAATCACAAATTTTAATTCAATGCTTCAGATTTATCATTAACTAGATGACCCGGTGAACTTCGTATCACTTACCTCTTAATATAAGCCATATTAATTTAAATCATATGTATTTTAGACGCAGTAGCTTTATAAAGGCACATCATCAGATAGTCTACGTATCGGTGAATGTCAAATTTCCAAAATTTTAACGCACTCGTACGAATGATATTGATATCGCAAAGAAAAGTTTTCCACAAATTTTCCTATTTTCTGGCCAACTATTCCAAACTTTCACTTCACTCAAACCTTCCTCTCGCTTTGAAAGTCGAAACTGCAATATTTTATCGCAATCAGATGAATGGTATTTCCAAAGGAAATCTCTATTTCTTCTGAAGTTTCCAATTTATCGGGAAACTTTTCCAAATTTTTATTTCATAAGAACGTTACTCTTGCTTCCAACGTCAAATACGCAAATTTTGTCGCAATCAGACGAATGATATTGGTTTCCCATAATAAAAGCTCTTTCAGTTTCTCGCGAATCTTCAAATTTTCCGGGTAACTTTCCCAAGTTTTTAGTTCATAAAAACGTTCATGTTTCGTTGAATGTAAAATGATCCAAATTTTATTGCAATCGGATGAGCCGTTCTGAAATTGTAGAGTTGAGTACATTTTGAAACACATTGATAAAGGAACTTGGTTCGAATTTTGCGACTTTCCTTTTTTAACTGTTCCTGTTTCTTTTTTACTGAAAACTTTTCCAAGACCTTAATGAGCAAAAATAAATAAATAGATAAATAAATAAATAAATAAATAAAATAAAAAAAAATTACCTCTCTCCGTCGTGCGAATAGTCATAGTGCAGAATTCAATCAAAAACACGTTGAAAAACGCACTTCCAGTTTTTCTCAAATTTTCCAATTTTCCGCTAGATTTTCCAAAAAAATTATTTCATACAAACCTTGTCCTGTCAAGCTGTACTCAAGTGATGCTCTTACAACCATGTGGCAATTGATTTTTATTCATAGAAAAAAATCGCTTTTTCCTAAATTTTACCACTTTCCGGGCGACTTTTCGAAATATTTATTTGATGCGAACCTTCCACTTGCTTTCAACATGAAATGTACCAAATTTTATCGCAACTGGAGAAATGATATTGATAGCTCACTGGAAAAAGCAGTTTCAGTTTTTTCTGATTTTGCTCTTTTCCTGACAACTTTTCCATATTTTATCACCGTATAAACCTTTCCTAGACTTACACGAATATTTCAAGACTAAAATTAGCCAAATCGGTTCAGCCGTACTCGAGTTTTAGCGAGATTAACGAACAGCAATTAATTTTTATGTATACAGATGACTGAAGTTTGCCGGCTGCGGTGGCCGAGGGGACTGAGGCGCTCCAGTGACGCGGCTCTCTATACTTTTACAAATAAAATTCCCAACATTTTATCAGCATGACTGGGAAGAAATCAAGATTCACTCTCATAAGCACTGGCAGTTCTAAAACATAATAAATTAATTTTTATTTACATGTGAAGTTTCAACATTTTTGCACTTACTATTGGCTGTATTTGTTGCTATAGGTACATTTTTGTTCATAAGTAATAGAGATTCTTCGATGAGTTCTTCACAGCATACAAACGATAGTTACAGGTGTATGGAACTTTAGATTTTTTTTTTAATTTATGAGAAACTGACTGAGCTGTTACATTTAAAATTTTACGTTTAGAAAAATCGGAAACTTTATAGATAACAAACTTAATTGTTATCACATGTTTTAATATATTTGGAAAATTCTAGAATTTCTTGCACTTGTAAGTGCGGTTTGTATGTTGTGAAAAAATCATCGAAGAATCTCTCTTACTTATGAAGAAAAGTGTCTCTATAGCAACAAATGCAGCCAATAGAAAGTGAAAAAAATGTCGAAATTTTACATGTAAATAAAATTTTATATACATGTGGCGTCTGTTCCGAAAGAATACACGTCACTTTTGAGCCTGCAGTTGTTATTCTTTCAACTGCTTTGCCCATTCGGAGTTGATGTCATATATTTTGTGAACATGAAACTGCAGGATCAGAAGTGAAGAGTGTTCTTTCGGAACTAACGCCACATGAGTATATATAATATGCCGGTGACGGCCAATAATCCTTTCGTTCGTGGGGAGGGGTGAGCAAGTTTGAGGCCCTTAATCTTACGGGAATTAGTTTCAAAACTACGAGTTTCATTACTGTAGGCAGGGTGAAGCTGGAAATTTCTGTCTGACGGGAGGCGTGCTCAGGTAGTCCTTGCCGGCCGCGGTAGCCGAGGGGACTGAGGCGCTTCAGTCACGGTCTGCGCGGCCACTACGGTCGGGGGTTCGAATCCCCCCTCGGGCATGGATATTTGTGCCGTCCTTAGTATTAGCTAGTTGATAAGTAGTTTGTAAGTTTAGGGACTGATGACCCCGTAGTTAAGTGCCTTAAGCTGTACGAACATTTGACTGAAGCTTGGTGTCGCTACTTTGACTGGCTGCCACAGCGTCGTCAGTGCAGCGGCTGGTTTGTCGGCAGGTTTCCTGGCGGCCGGGGACGCATCGCTGCCAGGCAACGTGGGCCTCAAGGACCAGTCTGCGGCGCTGCGCTGGGTGGCGCGCAACGGGCCCTCGTTCGGCGGCAGCCCGCACGGCGTCACCCTGCTAGGCGTCGAGGCGGGCGCCGCCAGCGCGCACTACCACATGTTCACACAGCTCTCCTTCCGTGAGTACACCGTATACGAGCAGGCTGGTCACATAAGTTCCCCACCAAATAAAGAAAACACTAAAGATAAATGTGTAATACTCTGCAAAGTTATTGTTTTCACTAACAGGTTTTAGGCTGTTACGCCATCATAAGGTAAACACTACAGAGATATAGCGGTGCAGCTACCAGTTTACATTCAAAGCTCTTAAGGGGGTTAGGACATCAGGCGGGCCAACTTGAGCAGTAGAGGCACGACTGGACATTTTAATTTCCACTGTCTGTTGTTGTTGTGGTCTTCTGTCCGGAGACTGGTTTGACGCAGCTCTCCACCCTACTCTATCCTGACCAAGCTTCTTCATCTCCTCATAAGATCGGCAACCTACATCCATTTTTATCTACTTACTGTATTCATCTCTTGGTCTCTCTCTCTGCGATTTTTCCCCCACACACTTCCCTCCAACCGCTAAATTCACAATTCCTTGATGTCTCTGAATTTGTCCTAGCAATCGATCTCTTCTTTTAGTCAAGGTATGCCAGAAATTCCTTTTCTCCCCAATTCTGTTCAGTACCTCCTCATTAGTTACGCGATCCACCTACCTAATCTTCAGCATTCTTCTGTAGCACCACATTTCGAAAGCCTCTATCCTCTTCCTGTCCGCACTGTTTATTGTCCATGTTTCACTCCCATACAAGGTAACACTGAACACAATGCCTTCAAAAACCCTTTTCTTCCCATTGCCATTCTGCATCTTATATCATTTGTACTGCAACCATCATATGTTATTTTACTGCCCAAGTAACAAAACTCATTTACCAGCTTTATTGACTCGTTACCTAATTTAATTCCTTCAGTATTGCCTGATTTTCTATCACTACATTCCATTACTCTTGTTTTGCTCTTGTTAATGTTCATCTTATACGCACCTTTTAGCACACTGTCCATTCCGTTCAATTGCTCCTCCAGGTCCTTTGCTGTCTCTGACAGAATTGCAGTGTAACTGTCTATACTTTCACAAATAAAATTCACATTTTATCAGCATGACTGGGAAGAAATCAAGATTCACTCTCATAAGCACTGGCAGTTCTCAAACCAAATAAAATAATTTTTATTTTCTGTGAAGTTTCATCATTTTTGCACTTACTATTGGCTGAATTTGTTGCTATAGATACACTTTTCTTCATAAGAGAGATTCTTTCATATTCACAGAATATATGTCATCAACTGCGAACGGGCAATGCAGTTGATGTCATAATATATTATGTGAGTATTCTAAACAGACGCCACATGTGTATATATTATATGCCGGTGACGGACAATGATCCTTTCGTTAGTGGGGAGGGGTGAGCGACAAGTTTGATGCTCTTACTCTTACGGGAATTAGTTTCAAACCTACGAGTTTGAGTACTGTGGGCAGGATAATGCTGGTAATTTGTGTCTGATGGTAGGCGTGTTCAGGTAGTTCTTGCAGATGCGGTGATCACTGTGTTACCAGTGGTGTAGGGGTCAGCGCAACTGTCTAGAAAACAGGAGACCCGGTTTCGAATCCCGGTTAGGTACACATTTTTCAGCTTTTTCCCATTCGCAGTTGATGTCATATATTCTGTGAATATGATAAATAAAAGTTATTACGTTATGTTTTAGAACTCTCACTGCTATGTGTGTGAATCCTGAATCCCTCCCGGTCATGCTGACAACGTTTTAGGAATTTATTTCTGAAAGTATAAACAGTACAAAATAAAAAGGTTCTGTCCTGCCTCTCCTGACTCAAGTCGGCTGCTTGACGTCCGAGCCCCCTTAAGCTGCTGTACAGTTAATACATGTACATTAATTTTCAAAGAAGTCTAGTGTGAGAATTAACAGTGATAAAATATGACCAGAAGTCTGTGAAGAGGCGGTCTACATGAGAAGAGAAACCTGGACAAGTGGTTACAGTCAGCAACTAATCAGAGCAGTAAGGCAGAATTTGACCGAGTCCGAAGAGAAACACAAGCCGTATTGCCGAGAGAAAAGACGAATTTCGTTAATGGGGTTATTACAGAAGCAGTCGAAGACTTCCAGGAAAGGAGGATGAAGAAAATGTACAGAAAGATCAACTTCTGAGGAAAACTCCCGAGAAATTCATAAAAAATGCCAATGGAGAGATGCTGACAAATAAGTATCACATGGCAAAGAGATGGAAATTATATTTCAGTAACTTGCTAAATTGTGGAGACCCTTACCACAGACAGCAGACCCTGAATACCTATCGCTAACTGTAGAAGAGATCAGGAAGCAGATAAAACGGCTTAAAAAGGACAGAATCCCAGGCGAAGATGGCATCCATATTGAAATAATTCAGGAAGGGGGTGAATACCTTGTCGCACGGATCCACAAATTAATAGAGACCATTTGGAACGCTGAAGATATTCCAGAAGACTGGAATACTGTACTAATCTGCACCATCCACAAGACAAATGATCAAATGGCATGTGGAAACTACCGTATATCGCTCTGCTTAATATTTGTTAGAAGATCATCTCAAACTGTCTTCTAGATTGAATACAACCGTTGACAGACACCATCATTGGAGAATATCAAGGAGGATTTCGTCACGGGAGATCTACCAAATCATTGTCCTACGCCAGATCGTAGAAAAAAGGTGGGAGTTTGGTCAAAAACTACACATGCTATTTGTCGACTTCAGAAAAGCATATCATTGCATTCATCAAGAAAGTATGCAGAGGTGTCTGAAAAATTTCGGTTTCGTCAAGAAATTAGTAAGCCTAACGAAGGCCTACCTGATTGGGAAATGTGACTGAAGCATTCAAAATAAAAACGGGGCTACGGCAGGGAGATGAAGCTCGTATTAGTGACGGTAATGCGAGAAATGTCATCTAATGAATTTGAGTCCAGACCGGAGATATGAACATCAAGTACCTCGCATATGCTGATAATATAGTGCTACTGTCTGGGTCGCAAGAAGAATTAGGAGAAATGGCAGACGTTTTGGAAACAACAGCGAGGAAAATTGGACTTCAAATCAATCGTTACAAGACGGAATACATGGTTCGACACCGTAGACATAATGAAACTCAAGAACCATTTCCAACTTTGCAGATAACTGAAGGTTCTTATCGTGAAGACAGGGAGTTCAAATATCTGAGTGCAGTATTTAGAGATGAATGCTCCACTAAATGGAAATATAGGCAAGACTACATGCAGGAAATCGCTGTTCCCACGGCCTTAATGCTCTCCTCAAAACCAGACATTTGTCAAGACATTTTAAAACACTCCTACAGTCAGTAGTACTATATGGGTGTATCACGTGGAGTATAACAAAGTAAGATCTGAACAGACTGATGATATTTGAAAGGAAAGACCTTCGGAAGATTTTGGGCCAGTTTACTATAATGAGAGGGCAAAATGGAGGATGCATCACAATACAGAGTTGTATGATATTCACAAAGAGCCCAACATCTTGGCTATAATGAATACACGACGCCCCAACGGGCAGGCATGTTGCTCGAATGCGGGACAACCGATGGCCGAAAACTGTACTCAACACCAAACAACCGGCAGAAGGCCTGTGGGAAAATTTAGAACTCGATGGAGTGACTGCGTATTCAAGTACCTTCAGAGAGAGACTTCTGGAAGAATGGCAGAAAAGAGCCGAAGACAGACTTTAGGCAATCTCTCAAAGCAGCGCGTGGTCCATTGAGCCTGATCGCGTAAAGTAAAAATATGATCAGATTAAGATTGATAAAATATGACAATGCATAAAATACAACATTTATCCTAAGAAAATAAATTGTTGCTGCGATACTTCGCTAAACACTCAACTAACACATCTACACGACACTGTCTTTGTTCGAGTCTGAGCAGACGCTGCACAAACATTGCGAAAATGTTCAAACTTTCAGATAATACGCGATGTACCATACTTTTTCAAATCCCTAGTATGTCTGCTACCTTGCGCACTTTCAGTCGGCGATATTCCAGTACTGCTTTGTGTATTTCTTTGACTTCTTTATATTCTAGTGGCAGTATCCACGTATATCTCTGAATGTATCTGTAAGAGTATACCACTGTTCGACACATAGTTTAGAAGATATGACGTCATATATATTGACATGCGTTAAGAATTAGCTTTTGCCTTAAACTGAGCGCAAAGTACCCTACATTCATTTAATGTTTGATAGTGAGAGCACTTAGTTACTTCCAACAAGCTTTAAACACAATTTTAAACTACCTCCAAACTTTTTCTCGATACTTAAATGAAGCATTTTCCACGTTAACTCATTTGTAAGGTAATCAGACTTCGAAATTGATCTGTACATGGGAATTCGATTCTTTATGGAATCGGAGGTTTTCCTGTTTTACAACAATATATATAAAAATCCGGTCACGATATTACTCCTGTGTTTTACTACTACACCATATTGAGCAGTATCTCATTCGAAAATGAAGAAACCGCAAACGGAAATTAATGTCACGAAAGTAATGGCATGGATGGATAACACAATAAATTACGAATAATTTCGATTATCTCTTACCGCTCTGTTTACGAACGAAAGCAGAAAAATTGCTCCTTAAAACATAATAATTCCTTGTAATTAACTTAACCAAAAGTTAGCATATTATTTTACATTATTTTAGCATAAAAATGATCACACATATTCATTTGTGACGCTACATGGTGCATATACAGGGTGTTATAGAAAGTTACGGCCAAACTTTCAGGAAACATTCCTCACACACAAAGAAAGGAAATATGTTATGTGGACATGTGTCCGGAAACGCTTAATTTCCATGTTAGAGCTCATTTTATTACTTCTCTTCAAATCACATTAATCATGGAATGGAAACACACAACAACAGAACGTCCCAGCGTGACTTCAAACACTTTGTTACAGGAATGCTCAAAATGTCCTCCGTTAGCGAGGATAAATGCATCCACCCTCCGTCGCATGGAATCCCAGATGCGCTGATGCAGCCCTGGAGAATGGCGTATTGTATCACAGCCGTCCACAATACGAGCACGAAGAGTCTCTACATTTGGTACCGGGGTTGCTTAGACAAGAGCTTTCAAATGCACCCACAAATGAAAGTCAAGAGGGTTGAGGTCAGGAGAGCGTGAAGGCCATGGAATTGGTTCAAATGTTTGTTAAGCTTATGGGACTTAACTACGGGGTCATCACTCCCTAAACTTACAAACTACTTACGAACTACCTTATACTAAGGACGGCACAAATATCCATGCCCGAGGGGGGATTCGAACCGCCGACCGTAGTGGCCGTGCAGACCGTGACTGGAGTGCCTCAGTCCCCGCGGCCACCGCGGCCGGCATGGAATTGGTTCACCTCTACCAATCCATCGGTCACCGAATCTGTTGTTGAGAAGCGTACGAACACGTCGACTGAAATGTGCAGCAGCTCCATCGTGCATGAACTAATTGGGCCAAATGGCGGTGAATCGAGGAAGTACAGTACATACTAACGAAACAATTGGGTATTTGACAATTGTCAGCACGAATTATTTCCATTTACATTTAAAGAGAAATACTAAAATGAGCTCTAACATGGAAATTAAGCGTTTCCGAACACATGTTCACATAACAAATTTTCTTTCTTTGTGTGTGAGGAATGTTTCCTGAAAGTTTAGTCGTACCTTTTTGTAACACCCTTTATAATGTTTGTAGCACAAGCAAATGTACCACAAAATATCAATGTATATGAATTTTTGATGAAGCATTCTTCCACTGCGAAGATGTCAAAGACTCAGTCAATTCTGAGAGATCGGAACATGAAAGGAGACAAGTGATAGGGCAACTAAATATTCGTAGCTTTGAGCTAACGTTTGCCCAGTCGGCAGATAAGGAAGCAGCGCAGGGAATCAGCGCAAACACCGTGTGAATGCATTAGAAGGCTATAGTCACACAGCGCAGGTCCAGAATGTATGTTAACAGTCAATGGACTTAGAATGAAAAAAAAAAAAATAGGAATTGTTCAGACTTTAGTGAGGTGTTTATATGTTTATAGAACATTCTAAAAACATTGCTGACATTCTGATCGTGGATAAACACGTCACTCTTCGAAGGTCTCGCCTCTTATTTTCACGATCTAGCAAGAGACGTACCAAGACACCTTTTGAAAGTAGAAACGGCAATGAAAGCGGTGTAGCAAATGTGTAGAGCACTATTTGGAAGTAGACCAAGCACAATAAATAAAAGGAAAGCATAAGAAAATTTTGTGGGCGAAGCTCCGGAAGTTTCTGAAGAGAGCTCTCTTAATGTGATCGGACAAACGGTATCGAACCTTACGCACTAGAAACAATTGCATTTAACACACTATGGTGTAACACCTGTGGTCTATGGATGACAGCTTGGCAGTTCATCACGCTCCGTCAAAGGGCTGAACGCCCTCATTAATAAAAAAACTAAGCGTCTAACTCATAAATCAACATAGAACAAATGCCATCCCATGTTCGTAAAGAACCGAACTACCCGAAATATAATAAAAAACAGAGAAAAGGGGAAGGTAGAGACTTTGATTCATAGTCAGAAAGTTATTAAATTTTGAATAGTTGTCACCAGTAATGACGACTAGTAACTTACGGAATAAGAAGTGAACCTCGTTCTGACAACGGCCTCGTCGAAGTGGGCAGTGGAACGGTCGCAGGCCCAGGGCACGTTATTGCCAGTTTGTGAGAAACTTCCCCAAAAAATGCTGAGGAATCGGCAATTATTAATGGAATGAGGATACAGAAGGAAACTGAAACCATTCAACTGAAGTTCGCCGCTTGACCTCCGAAGATGTCTTCCGCAATCGAAAACGAAACGTTAGGGAAAAATTTTACTTACCGACAACGGCCTGCACGGCCACTACGGTCGGGGGTTCGAATCCCCCCTCGACCATGGATGTTTGTGTCGTCTTTAGTATAAGGTAGTTCATAAGTAGTTTGTAAGTTTAGGGACTGATGACCCGCAGTTGAGTCCCTTAAGCCCGTTTTACACGAGCGACTTTCTGCTGAAAATCGACTACTCGAAGTGCGAGCCTCTTTCACGCCTGCGTGTAAATCAGTCACCAACTACATCGCGAGTGCGTCTATGACGTCAGTCATCAATAGATTGCGGACTTCTAAATATTTGAGTGTGCTGCAGGATGCACATGCGCAGAAGCAAGGAACTGTAGTGGCATCTCCTAACATCTGAAGTTAACCCATTCTGATCGAGATCATTCATGTTATAGAAATGCTTTAGCATCGTCTTCAGCTATTTTCTATTGTTTTCTTTGTGTTATGACATCGAAAATGTTGCAACAAAGCCTACAATTCTGCTTCCACTAGCATTCTCGTACAAAACAGAAGAGATATCTGTAAATAGAAAGATATTAACGTTTTACATGGAAAGAGGGTGCACAGTGCATAAATACGATTGCAAATATTTAGACGTGTATAAATGAAAGACTCCGATTTACTAGAAGAGAAAATTATTTTCAATATAATTTCACCGTTAGCAAGAAAAAAAAAAGAAAATCTAAAGTACTTACTTCAATTTCGGATTTGTTTTATGTACTGCAAGTATAAATTTTCTTCAGCTAATAAATGTATAAGTTTTCAATTTTTTCGATGATCTTTCTGTATTTTTAGGTCATAAATAGAGTACACAATTTAACACATTATATTAGGCGAGAATAACAAATACGTATAACCCTTTCGTCATCAGTAAACTCAATGTCATTTCCTTATCGCACGTAAAAGTGCCCTATTACCTCACTTCGTCACTAAGATGCGAAACTACGCAGCAGACAGCTCTATAATTTTGGTGCTATCGTCTAAACGAAAACGAACACTCGAAACTGACGAGACTCAGTACGCGAATAACACACCAG
Source organism: Locusta migratoria (assembly GCA_026315105.1). Classification (NCBI taxonomy): domain Eukaryota; kingdom Metazoa; phylum Arthropoda; class Insecta; order Orthoptera; family Acrididae; genus Locusta; species Locusta migratoria. The sequence continues at coordinate 327,189,560 of CM048747.1, read as the reverse complement.
GGGCGCTGCAGTAGACACACACACACACACACACACACACACACACACACACACACACACACACACCGAGTAGTCAACTGATTGTGAGACAAGAACGTCCATTGTGTAAGACGGTCTTTAAGCTTAACAAACATTTGAATTTGACAACGGTCTGTTACCTCGGAAATTTTAAGTGAAGAAAGACACAGCCACGCAGAAAAGACGATCTGTTAAAAGCACCTTGTCATGGACTGAAAGGTTGTTCCCGCCGGTGGATCGAGTCCTCCCTCAGGTCCTGGTGTGTGTGTGTGTGTGTGTGTGTGTGTGTGTGTGTGTGTGTGTGTGTTGTCCTTAGTTTACGTCAGTTTAAGTAGATTGTAGGTGTCAGGACTGATGACCACGGTTGTTTCGTCCCATAGACTTCCAAACATTTGAAAATTTTTTGATGAGAAATAATATCATCCACAAGACGTGTGACCTGAATTTGAGAAAAAATGTCATAAGATCTTTACATTGGCATAAGTTACCGGAATATTTACCCATTCGGTTTTCCGGAGGCGGACTACCAAGAGGAGGTGATCACGAGAAAATAAAGAGTAATGGACGAGTCGAAGCATGGAACGTTATAAGTTTGAGCATACTAAGGAAGCTAAAAAATCTGAAACGAGAAATACGAAGACTCAATGTAGATATAGTAGGGTCAATGCAGCCAAATGGAAAGACGATAAGGATTTCTGGCCAGACGAATGTAGGGTAATATTAACCGCAGCGGAATATGATATGACCGTGGTAGGGTTCGTTTTGAATATGGAAGACGGCCAAAGATTGAACGACAGATACCAGTGACAATGTTGTTCTCATTAGATTTGACACCAAACGAATACTAACGATAGTTGAGGTGTACATGCCGATGTCAGAAGTAGAAGATGCATAGAAAGTATACGAGGTTATGGAAAAGGTAATTCGATTGGAACGCAGATGTAGTGAAAGGAATAGAAGGAAGGATGGCAGAAGGAATCAGAGAAGGAAAAGACCGAGTTCTGTAATGAATTTCAGATAATGAAGCGTCAAAAGAGAAGCTTAGAAAAGGCTTGGAGAAACGGAAAGTTTCAAGGTGGATTACATCATTGTCAGGCAGAGATTCTGAAATCTAAATCATGCCTAAATCTCTCTTTATGAGAAATGCGAAGTGGAATTGTTAGCTGCCGGCTTTTTCATTTATATCTGAAATCAAGCATTGGTTTTAAAAACATTACACATTTAAGAGTACATTTAATACTTGTTTTTGCTGCGCTGCGAGTCATATAGTTTGCAGGCTGAACATAAGAAGAGGAAGAAATATCAGTTTGACAAGCAGCATCTGTTTTCTTGCGATTACTCAACACAACGTGTGAAATATTTTGTTTCGATTTTATAAGAAGTGACATCGGTTTGTATCCATAATGAACAATTTTTCACAATAAAAGACTTTACATTTTACGACTTCCTTACATGCAGTGATGCCAGCAGTAAAAGAAACATTAGAATAATATGGCGCGGAAACATTACGGATGCACTCGCCATTTAAGAGCTGGTTTTACACTTATAGTGAATTGTCTGTATTCATTTTAAGCTATCTGCAACGCTATTAAAAGCAGATATTCTCCAGAAATGATTTACGTTTGACGTATACACTAAGTCAAAACCGGCAATTACACTGCTCTTGTTGATAATCACAATCACCAGATAAAAAGCAAACGATTCATAGTACAACGCAAACACGGGCATTATGTAATTTTGTTTCTTGTAAAATAAGCTAATACGTTTCATCTAACAACATATAAAACTACAGTCGTCGTATTAATAGTAGTAATTTTGGAGAGACTACGTTATCTTTTCTGCTACATGTGGAGTGGGAATACGAGAAGTCGTTTGTTAAAATGAATGCGCGATTTCAAAATGTTCAAATGTTTGAAGCTTATGGGACTTAACTGCCGGGTCATCAGTCCCGATTTCCTTCCCCCATCCTTACCCAAAAAACCGAGCGAAAGCTCCGTCTCTAATAACCACGCTGTTGACGGGGCGTTAAACCCTAAGATTCATTCCATCCTCCATATCAGCCTATTGCATCACATATTCTTATAAATTTTAAATCAAGCAAGCAATTATTTGTCACGTAATAATTGATAGAAATTCGTTTGCCAAGTTAAAACAGGCGGCCAATGAGAAATCGTGTGCAAAACATGAATGTGCAGGCACGCTTCAGTTCTATCACAGTCTAAAGCCCGTTCTACACGGGAAGTGAAAGCTTACACGATTACCCATGATGCGTCGGTTACGCCTGCCGCGTACCGTGTAGACGCGCCCACTTGCACAACATGCACGGCACGCATCCTATCGCTAGTAGACGGAATAGTATGGAGCCTATTCTCACGCGTATGGAAATGCTTCGCGCATGCGTAGACGACCGAGTGAGGAACCAAGCTGACGAACGGAGCCAGAGTCTAAAATAAGAGTCGCGAAACTCCCAGTGAATTTCTGCAACTTTGCGACTGCAGCGCTGCCAAGCGGCTGGGTCGTAAAAATATACCGCGAAACGATTGAGTAATGAATGTGTATATGGAGTGAAGCAGCACATTCAAAATACCTTCGTATTTACGAGCTTCTGTGGCGCTATAAATTGTAGCTTCTAATAATTCGGAAATCTCTCATTTGCAAAGGATGCTCAAAAGTGAGAGTAGTGTGTAATTCATGGTGATTAGTTATACTTTTAGGCATAGAAGTAGATCCTTAATAATTCACACACGTCGAAACTTCTGCTCTTAATCGGAATCGCAAATGCTAGACCTTAATTTTATAATATTACTGCTGTGCAGCGGTAATGTCTCAATGCTTCCAGTAGCAGTTAATCAACTATTTCAGTAGAGCCTGCTTAGTTTCGTAACTCAGTTTCACAAACATTATAGATAGTATACCAACATACTTTGGCGGTTTCCGGCTTGTTTCATGAAGTAAATGTGTAGTTACAAATAAATAATATGTCCATCTATAAACTGTTAATTATTAGTGCGTCACAGTCTTGTAGATATTCCGTTTGATACCTGACAAGTAGCTAAAAAAATGCTATGTACCCAAAAGGCACAGAGCGATGACAAGGTGAAAAGAGCATTTATAAGGTGATGTGGAATCTAGTCTCCTACCATGTAAAAATCATATGTAGTTTTGAAAATATTGGAATTAACGGAATCCGCCAAAACAAAACTCGTGCAACGTGACAGTAAAAACGATCACGTGAACATAATCTTAAGCATTTCCTTATATACTTAAGCACATCATGTTGCAATTCATTTCTGCTTTCAAAACTTTTTGGACTGCATGATTACGACTCAGCTATTGTGAACCGTATGAATTACACTGCAGTGACAATTTGTTATTATAGATTGCCATTAACAGAAGCAATGATTTAAAGATGTTTTTGTACTTAAAGCCATAGGAACGATCAGTGACTAGGAAATATGAACGTAACAGCATTAAAAACGGCAACGTCTCAGTTTGTTTAATGTCATTCCTGTGTTATTCCCTACTGGCCGCTAGGAGCGCTAGTATCGCTTCAGCTGCAGTTTTTCCGTACAGAGTTTCGCGACTGTATGTTATAGACCGTGACGGAGCTGAGTCGCGAATTTGTTTGAGAAATGTGAACACGTCTACTGCTCAGGGGAACGTAGTTGTTCGACTCATATGTATACAGGCTGCCTGAAGAGCAGCCGTAAATATTTTAGGAGGTGGTACTATAGACGAATTGCAGTAAAAATTCCATGTAACATGTGTTCACTTTTATTGAGAACAGAGATATAGCTGTTAACATGGAATCCAAACAAACTTCGAGCAAATGAAAGTGAAAACATTTTCACTGATTTTTTCCGTCGGTTCTTGATAGAAGAACAGCATACTGACTTCAAAGTACAATTTTGTGTATATTCTACAACTTAATTTTCACTTATTTAACCGGTTTTTCGGCTTACGACTTTAAAGTAAGTGGAAAACCGGTTATTTACATAAAAGCTAAAATGATTATTTACCAAGAGCCGACGAAAGTATCAGTCAAAATATTGAAATTTGCATTTACTTTACGCGTAAGCGCTTGATAATTGCAAAATGCTAAAACAACTGTAGCGATATATAATAAACTGTAAGCAGTGATTCTGGATTTTGTATTACAGTGTCTTTCAACGACATTTACCACACTGCAGGCACAACAATCGGGAAGTTAATATGCTTTAAGTTTGTTTGGGTTACGAACTAAGAGCTATACCCACTAAAAACAGAGCACACATTATATAGCATTTTATTGCAATTCGTCTTTATTACCATCTCCTAAAATATTTGATGTTTCTCCTGAAATATGTTGTAGTTAACAGGTGAAATATTTGTTTCCGGTGAGCATTATTTGATGCTTTATCGCAGTGAAACATCTATGTACAGATACACTTTCATAGATACCTGAACTTGACCATGATATACATAAGCGCTTCAAACCGCGTGGCCTGTAAGCATTTAATCGCTTTTTATAATGCGGACGTTTACACAAGTGAGTGACGTCGGTTTACATGAACTGCATGAAAACAATTAAATACAGTTTCACAGATAAATGCTTTAATAATTACAAAATAATGATATATCTGCCAGTCTCGAAAAGTGATCTCGGCGAATCATTTGTTATGAGTTGACAACAAACGAAGTAGACACGCGAACCAGACGACTCAACAAACGCGTACCGTGTGAACGCTTCTTTGTAGTTCGACGGTCTATCGCAAGGAGCGCTGCAGCTGACAACGACTTTCTTGTGCGTGTCGCACGTCCCGTATAGAAAGGGTCTAATACATACTAACGCGACACTGACTGCGGTGGAAGTTGTTACTAATTGACAGTTGCAACGACACTAGCGCTCCTAGCGGTGGGAAAACCTCCGAAGGAGTGATGTTTGTATATAATTACTTTTGTACGTAATTAATTTTGCGAAACAAACACTAGTAAAATACTAAGAGACATACATAATCGGGAAATTAATGTACAAAAATCCGAATTTCACTTCGTCATTGGCATAAAGAACAACTTCGTCATGAAAAAATACTTACGAATATTTGTTTATTTGTAGCTTATTCTGCTAAATATAAGTAAAACAAACATAAGACATACATAAATTTCTATTATGATCTGTTCTTACTATCATAGGCAGTTCTTTTACGTTTATCAATTCGGTATGCAGTCTAATGATTCGCACGTTTTTACACTTCACTCGTCTTTCTTATATGCGCATGTGCTTTTGAGTGTAATTATTGTAACCTAAAAATACAATGTTTTGAAGATTCTTGGCGTTTGTGGTTTAGCTGTAGCAAAAATTGTAGATGTGGTTTCTTCTTTGTTGGGAAACTGAGTGATTACCTTTGCTGTTTTATTGCCATATCTGTGAGTTTTCCTTCAGCTTCAGCTGTGGTGGCTGATTTCGTACGTTAAATACTGTTGTCATTGCATTCTATATACGTTTCCTACGTTCCATACTTATTGTTTTTAATGGAATTGTAGTGAAGAAACCTTAACGTTCCCGAGTAGAAAAGCGACTTCTTTCTTCCAAAGTGCAAGTCTTCTGGTGTTTCCTTGCCGTCTTTTATTTTTAATAGAAAATGAAATTATTCAGTACAAACATGTAGATCGCAAGATATATAAATAAACTGCCCTGTGATGTACCATTTTATACCTTGTCAGGGACTTAGTAAACCTAATAAAGACCAATGTGGAACTATTGTTACGAGTAAAGTTATTACCTATTTAAATGGCACTACATACGTTCCCAATGTAATACGTACTCGTCCGATATTGTATACAGAAATGTAGCTTGCCGGCCGCTTGGAGCGCTGCTGTCGTAGTGTATAACAGAAATCAGAGGGAGTGTCCTGACTGTATTTGTTAGACTGTGGTTCTATGCTCAGACACCAAAGTTGTACATCCAGATTTTATAGAGATTACTGGTTTCAAATCACAACACGCTAGAGATAGGAACACGTGCAGTCTTTGTTATCTTTTGCCTACGACTATCTCGGAAAAAAAAGAAAAAAACCATACACACACACACACACACACACACACACACACACTCACACACACACATTTAACCTCAACCACAAATTATAGCAAAAGAAACACCTAAGAACACAAAGCACAAGACAGAATACAGTAGTTCAATAGACGGTAGAGACCGATGTCACCAATGACTCAAAAATAAACTTTCAGTCTCGGAACCTGAAAAAAGAGAATCTTGTGTAAATTTTTATAAAATACGCCCGGACACATTTTATTGCTTCAAAAGGAGGACTTGGCCGGGAAATAGGGAACGTACGGTAACCATAGCTTGCCAGCAATTCCCCGTGAGCTCGGATCGGTTACAGCAGATTTCTGCAGAAGTCAGCAGTAGTTACAGGGTGAACCCTTCAATACATGACTTTTTATATGAAGCGATGAAAAGTACCACGATTAATGTACAGCGCAGTATATACTGAGAAAAATATTGACAAATTATTCATTAAAATTATTATGCACTACTAGCTACAAAACGTTCATAGCTGGTCAGCTGTATAGTGCTTCCATGATGTACCCGATGCAGTAAATGCCACTATTATGCCTCTCATATTTCAAGAAAGTAACGCATAATGCAATATTAGTATGTGATTGACTACTTTTACATGGCAAAGAAGGAATACTAATGTAAACAAACGGACATGTTAGGAGTAACTAAATGAAGCTAACTTTCGAAATAATGCAATAACACTTTGCAATCTATAATTTCTAGGATGAGCTACTAGCATATGTACTCTCTATGATTCTGTTTCTTACGGCCGTGATCACGTTTGATTCGGCTGCCACGTGTATCCTGTCGCCGAATACTGTTCTCCCGTTTGGAGCAGAAGTAATCATGTCAGCAAAATAGGTGTCCATCTAAATGATGCTATGAGAATAGTGACAGGAACTCCAAAATCCACACCAACACGTTGGCTGTCAGTACTTGCCAACCTACATGACAACAAGCAGTAACACATGAATGGAATAAACTCAAACGATCCAGAGACTTACCTATTCACGAAACATTGAACAACGTACCACACACCCGACTAGAGAACCAATATGGGAAAGTACTGGACAACTCCCTCCAGACTGCTACAATCTAAAAGACGAACGGAGAAACCAGTTGGCGTCCTTCAATAGCCACAAGAATTTAGACAATATAAACCCGACCATCCAACTTACGGGTGCAAGCCTACCAGAAAAATATGGAGCTCCCTTAACCGGATCAGAACTGACCACGCCGTGACCAAAGTAACGCTACACAAGTGGAGACGACGACCAATGCGAGTGCAGAACATCGGCACAAACGCTGGAGCACATTCTACGCGACTGACCAAAAAGAAAATTCATGGGTACCTTTAAAGACTTTGTAAACGCAACACCTGCAGCAATTAACTGGTTGGAACCTCTCGATATCCAACTATGGCGAGGAAAGGAGCTTCTTCTTCTACCGCACTACAGCACTTTTTATTTATTTTACAACTTGTGAACTCATCCATATATATTAATAAAGTCTTTTTGGGTAATTAGCCGAGTGATGGCGTCGTCTTGTCGCAACGTTTCGATGAACTTCGTGCTCATCATCTTCTGGCGAAGATGATGAGCTTCGTGCGACAAGACGACGCCATCACTCGCCTGATTACCCGAGAAGTCTTCATTAATGGAATACGCCGAGAAAGTCTACAATCGCATACTCATCCATGTCTCTTTGTAATTACACATTTCAATTTCATATGAATTATTGTCTATACTCAGTATACAATTCTGTAAGCCATACGCTAAATAAATAAATAAAATAAACTAGCATATGTAACACATTATATACAAGCAGCTACAAATGAATTTGTGGTATAATGTTTATCAGCTACACTAGGGTTGAACGACTTGCGGCGCTGTCCTTACGAGGGTTGGCGGTGTGTTGCAGGCAAGTTTGCGCGCTCGGTGTCGCTGTCTGGGACGGCGCTGAGCCCCTGGGCGCACGTGTCGACGGCGGAGGCGCGCAGGAGGGCCTACCGGCTGGGCGAGCTGGTCGAGTGTCCGCGGGACCAGCTGCAGGACGCCCAGGGGCTGCTGCACTGCCTCTCCAAGAAGAAGGCCAAGTTCCTCGTCCGGCAGGCTGCCAAAGTACTCGTAAGTACACGCAGCCACCGTTCCCTCAATCGGCGGCATTGTTGTTGTGTTTGTTAAGCTTAACCCTCGAGCAGGCGCGGCGATTTTCGTAACACGAGCGGGCACGCGGCGTACTTTATACACATGTAGTCCAAAGCTGTCACTTTGCTACCAAGAGAAAGACATATGAGCTAAGTCTTACTTTAATTTTAGTTTATTTAAACAGCAATACAATTAATTTATATTACATCGCTAAGTTACTGTTTGATTAAACAAATAAGAAAACTTTCGTATCATTTTATTGCCGTAGTTGACATAGGAATAGATTCCAACACTTCGCGTTATATTATTCTGAAAACAAAATAGGAGTGAATAGCCCTACATTTCACAGGTAAAATTTTTTGTGGAATCTCGCGTTTGTCTTTTCTCAACGTCCCGGTGCATGGGGGTCGATTTTTCAACAGAGAGTTGCCTAAGAAATAGCTAGTATACACCACGTTTCTTCCCGACCTTTCAGTGTGATTAATAAGCGTTCCTACAATATCACAGGGAAAATCATAGACATCATATGGTCCTTTAGGTTGTTTTCCATAATATACTTCCATATAACTAGTCAAGAATATTTTAGCATCTGCTAAAACAAAAATCTTCTACAGCTCATCACAGTTATCGTGATCTCCATACCAGTACCATCTGCTGTCCACAGTTCAATCACATTTGTGTGCTTCGCTTTTTGAGTGCCGATGAGATATAGCAACTCCAAAAAGCCACTATTTCACACCTGCACTTCCCTTAGCGTCCCTGTCTCTGAAATATTGTATACATCATTTGTTAGATTGAATGTATAAGTTCGTCAATTTTACAGTTTCATCCATCACTTCCAGGGTAAGTATTGAACAGAAGCCTCTTTTTCACTTGCGATCCCTCTGGCAACACATGTAGGCCAGGGAATATTTTCACAATATTCTATTTTTTTCTTATCACATTAGGATACATTTTATTCCGTTTACACTTTTTGTTCCTCCCAATAAAAATATCAGTGGAGAGTAGCTCTTCACAGTCATAATCTGAATCGTGGACTTTATCATAATCTGAATAGTAGTCACTTCGTGTTCCTCTTCTTTCTCAGAGTCGTCATCGTTATCAATGTCTGCTACAGTGTTGGAAATCAGGATCCTCGTTAAATAGCCAATCACGGTCGTTGTCTATCAACTTGGATCTCACCCTGCACACAGCACAGTAATATATCCACTTGTTACGTGTTATCATTCCATTTGTATAGAAAGGAGAGAAATAAAAATGGAGGAAAAATTACTTACATGACAGGGCGCATGGCGTACTTTGTACACTAAGATGATAAACTCGCAATTTATATTAAATTACTGTAGCTCAAGTGAACCTATGACAACTCAACTTCTCACTGTGCTAGCTGAAAGTATAGGATTAGGTAGGGGTTTGGTCTTGTCAAATAACAATGAAACACTGCAAAGCAATGTTATTTGCCGTTGGCGCACTTTATACATAGGCGCGCCCGCTCGAGGGTTAAGGGTCATCAGTCCCTAAACTTACAAACTACTTATGAACTAGCTAATACTAAAGACGACACAAACATCCATGCCCGAGGGGGGATTCGAACCTACGACCGTAGCGGCCGTGCAGACAGTGACTGGCGCGCCGCAGACCGTTCGGCCAATGCGGCCGGCGGCATTGTTATAGTTCACAACCCACTACATGGATCATGACGGAGAGTACCGTGCAATAAACTTGCATACCGTTTTAGACGGACAGTTTGAAGGTGAGGGGTCCAGGAAAGGAAGCGATCCACGGTGAGACCAAGGTATTTGAGGGTGAGGTTTGGGGGATGGGACGGTCATGGAGAGTGAGGTACAGGTCGCGGTGACAGAAGGATTGGTGGTATGTTATTGTTATGGACTTCAGTCCAGAGACTGGTTTGATGCAGCTCTCCGCCCTACTCTATCCTGAGCAAACCTTTTCATCTCCTCATAAGAACGGCAACCCACATTCATTTGAATCTGCTTACTATATGCGTCTCTTGGTCTCCCTCTGCGATTTTTACCCCACACACTTCCCTCCAATGCTAAATTTACGATTCCTCGATGTCTAAGAATGTGTCCTATCAAGCGATCCATTATTTTAGTCAAGGTATGCCTAAAATTCATTTTCTCACCAGTTCTGTTCAGTACCTCTTCATTATTTACGCGATCTACCCACCTAATCTTCAGCAATCTTCTGTAGCACTACATTTCAAAAGACTCTATTCCCTTCCTGTCCGCACTGTTTATCGTCCATGTTTCACTCACGTACAAGGCAATACTCCACACAAATATCTTCAGAAGAGACTTCCTTACACTTGCGTTAATATTCGATGTTGGCAAATTTCTCTTTTTCAAAAATGCTATTCTTCCCATTGCCATTCTCCATTTTCTATCCTCTGTACTACGACCGTCATATGTTACTTTACTACCCAAGTAACAAAACTCATCTACCACTTTCATTGTTTTGTCACCTAATCTAATTCCTTCAGCATCGCCTGATTTTCGTAGAGTTCACTCCATTACCCTTATTTTGCTGTTGTTAATGTTCATTTTATACGCTCTCTTCAACACACTGTCCAGTCTATTCAGCTGCTCTTCCAGGTCTTTTGCTGTCTCTGACAGAATTACAATATCATCAGCAAGAAACAATGTTTTTTTTCTTCACCCTGAACTTTAATCCCTATTCCAAATTTTTTCTTGCTTTCCTTCGCCGCCTGTTCTATGTGAAAATTGAATAACATCGGAGAAAGGCTACAACCATGTCTTACTTCCTTCCCAACTAATGCTTCCCTTTCATGCCCTTCGAGTCTAATAACTGTGGTCTGGCTTTTGTACAAGTTGTAAATAACTCTCCTTTCCCTGTATTTTACCCCTGGTGACTTCAGAATTTGAAAGAGTGTATTCCAATCAACATTGTCAAAAGCTTTCTCAAAATCTACAAAAGCTAAAAATTTAGGTTTGCCTTTCGTTAATCTAAGATAAGTCGTAAAGTGAGTATTGCCTCCCGTGTTTCTACGTTTCTCCTGAATCCAAACTGATCTTCTCAGAAGTCAACTTCTGCCAGCTTTTCCATTCTCCTGTAGATAATTCGTGTTAAAATTTTGCAACCATGACTTATCAAACTGATGATTCTGTAATTTTCACACCTGTCTGCGCCTGCTTTCTTTGGAATGGGGATTATTACATTTTTCTTAAAGCCTGACTGTATTTCGCCTGTCTCATACATCATACACACCAGATGAAACAGTTTTGTCATGGCTTGCTCTCCCAGAGACTTTAGTAGCTCTGAAGTTATGTCATCTACTCCGGGGACCTTGTTCTGACCTAGGTCTTTCAGGGCTCTGTGAAATTTATCTCTCAGTGTAATATCTCCTATTTCATCTTCATCTACTTCCTCTTCCCTTCCTACAACATTATCTCTAAGTTCATTTCTTTTGTAGTGCTGCCCTATGTACTCTTTCCACTTTTATGCTTTCCCTACCATGACCCAGCATGATTGACTGGGATCTGGTAGGGTTGACGGACAGGTGCTGATTACGAGCAAGGGAGGGGGCGAGGGCGAGAAATGCGGTGTTTCCAGCATACTGAAGGAGATGGACGAGAGCACAGAGTAACATATATTTGTGTGTGACGAGAGGCTGGGGTTGCGGCGTGGCAGCCAAGTAAATGAGGTAGGAAGAGGGGGGAGAGGGGGACGGAGCCCTGTCTGACAGCGCCGACGTATCAGCAGTTATACAGTAATGTCCTGCTTGCTGTCATGGTTACGAACGCTTCGCGGTTCGCTGTTGAAGAATCCTGACAAGAATTTACTCGCGACAACAACGAGGATCGTTTGCAACACATGTTTGCGTGAATCAGTTGGTGCACTTCCTTGCATTTCTTATCAATGGTCGTAGCTGGTGATCAACACCGCGCGGTTGTTTGCCTTTCATGTTGCTATCCCTATTGTAAACATCCACACACACATTTGGACATTGCACTGAACACTGCTGCCGTCTCTACTGCCATCTGTGGAAGCCGAAAAACTTACATAACTCAGTGGCTTCTGATTCCATTTCATTCTTCAGCTGGTATTTATGAAGTTTGTATTAAAGGAACAAACATTCCGAAGGAAGTACAATCTCAGTGATCTATATTAAATAATAAATAATTAAATAATTCATAAAATGCAGCAACCAGTTGCTTGTAATTATTTATTTTTGACGACCGGTTTCGGGCGCTTGAGTGCCCTTCATCTGGTCTCTATACAGGCAAACAAGTGCATCGGTATTACAGTAAAGCATATAAAACGTACAAAAGTCGGTTACAGAAATTTGGAATTGTGAGTATAAAAGTATTCGACATGAGAGTGAAAGTTTATAAAGCTTATACAATGAGTGATGCAGTTTTGAAACAAATAGATTGTAGTAAATATATGTTCATATAAAGGGATAAAATTTACACTTATATTTTAGTATTGTAGCTAGCAGGACACTGAACGCTAAGTGCAGAGATTATGCAATGAGTAACAATCAGCTGCTAACAAAGTGTCTATGGATGAGCCTCATAATGAAAGGGTAAAAATAAATAAGGAAAAAAGCCGTGGGATAAGAAACAGTAATAATCGATGTAGCTGATAAGAGGAGTAAAAAGAGAAGCAGGTGACTGATAAATCAGTCTCTTAACAGATTAATATTCAGTAGTATAAGAAGTACAATGATAAGTAGCGCCGCAGGCGGGAATATTTCGGAACTAGCAGCTGACACACTAGTAGGATGCTTAGAAAGTCAGTGTCAGGGCAACTGTCAATATAAACATAGTGTCATTGTGTCTATGGCTTCAAATATTAATTGGGGATAAACTGAGAAGTATTCTCAGACGACAACTAAGTTAAGGATGTCGGTTATAAGCGTTAAGATGCGTGGTCTAATGTGCAAATAAATGTGAATGGTTACAGTAATATTAAGCAAGTATTACAATTGTTGTATCTAGTCAGACAACTGCAGGAAGTTCAAATTTCTGTAACCGTCTTTTGTACGTTTTATATCCTTTACTCTAATACAATCCATTTGTTTGCCTTTAAAGAGACCAGAAGGAGGGCACTCAAGCGCCCGAAACCGGTCTTCAGAAATAAATAATCGCAAGCAACTGGTTGCTGCATTTTATTAATTAATAACCTGAACAGTTGCTGCCATGGATAAAATATTTCAATTATAAATAAGTTATTTGCACAATTAGAAAATTTTGGTTCATTCATTATACTAATATAATTACTAACAACTTGAGCAGCGTCAGAGTGGCCGAGCGCATTGAGGCGCTATGCTCCGATGCGCGAGATCGTTCCCCGTTGGGTGTTCGAATCCTCCCTCGGGCATGGATGTTTGTGGTGTCTTTAGTATAAGATGACCCCACAGTTAAGTCCCATAACCTTAAACACAATTGAACATTTTGAAACAACTTCATAATTATCATTCGAACCAGAGTTGAACCCGTTTCCAACAGCATCTGATAAATTTAAAGTGTTGAACTACAGCAGGATGTTAACTGGTAAGCAGACAATAAAAAAAAAAAAAAAAAGAAACGTCCCTTGTCAACCCATGAAAAGCAGTAGAAATGTCAGAGAAGCAGGTGAACTGGGTATTTTGAAAACATTTATATAAATTATACACGCGGACCTAGGAAGAAGACTTGTAAGAAAATAGTATGTACTGACAAACGTTATAGCACGTACATCAGCTTAATAGCAACGTTGAGTAGAATGAGGCGGTGTACAGCATCAGCTCAGGCGCATCATGATAACCAACCAGAATTCAGGGATTCGTCTATAAAGCTGTAAGGTAATTGTATGCAAAACTGACTGAGAAACTACCAAGACACTTACGTAAATTAACTCAGAGAGCAGATAAGAAAATTTTATTCATGTCATCGATGCAGAGAATCTACTGCAACAGCTCAGGCGTCGTCAGCACAGATTAACTGGAGGAATGGAACACGTTAAGCACATTAGCCAAAAATACTAACACCTAAAAGTATGCAGGAAACCAGACCTGTGAAAGTAACATAGTATTAAATGCGGGAAATGTATGTCTGAAATAAAACTAGAAGAAAACGTGCTACCGTATTCATTGCTGGAGGGGTAGAAATCGCAAAAAGAAGCTGCTAGTCGTTTGGCCATCATGCTGATTACCTTCCCGTAACTATTCAGGCCCAGATAAACTCACGGCGCACACAAAAAGAGGAAAAAAACCGTTCTGTACATGTTTCCCTACTTCGCCGTTATAGTGATTGAGGAAAAAGTAACTTCTCTCGGTTTAAGCTAGATAAGTGTTACAGCAAACATGTCAGTGTATCTGTTTGTTGTGTGACTTAGACAGTCGTGTATGTTTATATTCACATCAGTAATCTCTAAATATCATACTACGAGGGGGGTTGGAAAATAAGTTTCCCCTGTCGACTGTTGTGTATGAAAGGAAAAAAATAGAATGAGACGTTAAAGACGTATCTTTATTTTTCTACATAATTTCCAAGTACATTGATACATTTGTCAAACCGCTTTATAAGCTTCAAAAAGCCGCCCAGGAAAAAATCAGGGCATGGCATACGAAAAAAGCGTTGAACGGCTATGGGCGAAAGACGACACAGCAGGTGAACGCGCACGCGCAAGACATCGATACACCATTGGGTAGAGGTCGACCATGAATATGGCAATGGCTTTCTGTTTCGGATCGTGACGGAGGACGAAACGTGTTTCCACCATTACACGCCTGAATCGAAGGCCGCATCCATGGAAACATCCTCATCTCCTGTCCGAAAGACGTTCAAAAGCACTTCGTTTGCAGGTAAAGTGCTACCCACCGTTTTCTGGATCGCCCAAGGAGTTTGGTTGCTGGACGTTTTTGAGGATGGGACCACCAATGGTGCGCGGTACTGTGCCACTCTGTCGAAACTGAAAGAGGTGATTCGGAGAAAGCGGCCTGGTCTTCTCAGATCTGGCGTTCTGCTGTTGGATGACAATGCGAAACCACACTCTGCGATGACAACGCAAGACCATATTGCAACTCTTGTTTGGGAGCGCCTACACCATCCGCCATACAGTCCTGATCTCACACCAATAGACTACCATCTGTTTCCAGCTTTGAAGAAGAATCTCGGCTGAAGGCGCATTGGAAGCAATGCTGACGTCAAACAAGCCGTTCAACGATTCTTCCGTATGCAGCGCCATGATTTTTGCCTGGACTGATTTATTAAAGCTTATAAAATGGTATGACAAATGTCTCAATGCACTTAGACGTTATGTAGAAAAATGACTCATTCTATTTTTTTACTTTGAAACGCAACTCTGACCACAGTCAATAGGGGAAACTTATTTTCCAACTCCCCTTCGCAAGTTGGTTCAGGTAATGAACCGTGACGTATATTGTCCACGACCTGCTGAGATTGCTTACGAAAATTCATATAGCATAACACAAATCAATCATGCTTCAGTAAAGACTATAGTACAAACACTGCATAAATAAACTTATTAATTTCAACAAGGCATCACACACACACACACACACACACACACACACACACACACAAAACCATGCCCGCGAGAGGACTCGAACCTCCGACGGGGTGAGACGCTCTCCGCAGCAAAGCGCCTTAGAGTGCACGGCTATTTCCGAGCGTCTCTTCTGTGGATAAGGGTCAGCAAGTACGCCTCTGTGTGAGCTTTAATCTCTCTGATTTTGTACTCGCGATCTTTTCGCAGCATGTATATTGGAAGAAGCAATATATTCGAAAACCCGACGCTTTCTTAACTTTATCACAAGTCCAGTATAGCAGAAGGTTTCTCTTGCAGCGCCTGCTACTGGAATTAAGTGATCATTTCAGTGACGCTTTCGCACTTACCAAATGGATCTTAAACGAAGCGTGCTGCATTAGAGTTCTGTATTTTCTCTTTGAACCGTATCTCGTATGGAACCTATACTGGTGAGTAATATTGAAGCATTGGTTCAATATATATTTGATTTGTAAGCTACTTTTGCTGACCGTGAATCTCAGGGTGGCACCGGTGTTACCCATGTTTAATTTTATGTGGTCGTTCCACTTCATATCGTTCCTGATGGGTACTCCTAGATATTTTATGTAACTACTTATAGTGGTTGTTATGCAATTTTGTAGGTATACAGTAAAGAATATTTCGTTCTATGTAATCGCAATACGTTGCATTAGTTATCACACACCATATGGAAAAATAACAAAACAGAAAGTTTTCAAACTGAAAGACTCTTTGTTGAAAACATATCAGAAATGCAACAGAAGTATACAAAAGGAGAAACTTCCAATCCTATGAAGGGAGAAACATAAATCCTTTGGGATGAAATTCCATTGCCCAATAAAGTACAAAAAATATATTTTCCAGTAGTGTAATTTAAAAGTGAAAACAAAACGATCGAAAGAAGAAAAGGCTTCATTGAAATAAAAGACACTACTGAACCACAAGGGGTAGGGCGGGGGGGGGGGGGTGGACAGGTTCACCTGGTTTGTAGTCTTCTGCAGGTAACAACAAGAAGAAAACAGAAAGCGAGCAGCTCCGATGGGACTGAAAGGAAAACGGAATCCAATTCCCTCAACATGAAGTAAAGAAGAAGAAAAGCAAAAGAATGCGTTTTTGATAGTTTGTATACCTCACATTAATCCAATCAATGACATAGTCGAAATTTGAGTGTCTGAAGGCCCGTTGGTGGATAAGCGCCACCGTAAGGTAGTCGGCGTAGAGTTTGTCATAAGTGAGGAGTTTTGTGGCCTGTTGGTGGGCATTCCACAAGTAAGTCTTGTGCGTCACACCTCCCCCTAGGTGGAGGCCGAGCTTTGCAAAGGCGGAGTGCCCCAATAACCATAAAGTAGAATTATGCCTGGTGCGTGTGTACAACTTTGTGTGGTGGTTTCGATGATGAGGACTATCATGCTGCGGCTGACACCCGGAGACACTGGATCCAATGTTCACGTGTGTGAGGGACGTCGCACACTGTACAGTTTGGTGAGGCAATTTTATGTACGTCGGCGAGTCGCTGATTTGTTGTCTTTATAACATTACTGACCAGGCGATACCACAACCCACCGACCTCTGTCGGTAGGAGGGGGTTAAAGATGTTCTCCCATACTCGCCGCCAATTGACCGTCGGGTGCCGGATCTGGTATTTGTGGACTGGTGGACGTCCGCAGAGTTTTTCATTTGAAAGTCTCGCTGTGCGGTTCCGATCGTTCACTGTCTGGAGGATATAGCTCAGGAAGTCAGTTGCCGTTTTGTGTACGAAGCGTCGATTTGTTGCAGATCATCCTGAACTTCGTTAAAATATTCCAGCATTGCCACTTCTCGATATCCTACAGCAGCCTCTGCGAAAAGCCTTATTCAACTTATTCAACAAATATATATATTGAAAAGTAACGGTCTGTTGGAACAAGCCAGAAATAACTGTCTCGTCGAAAGACTTCTCTGTGTTGAGAAACGCGTGCTGTGTTCCCTAAAAACTCTTCAGTTCAATTACATAGTTGGTGTGAATATGCTGAATGCTCGTATTTTGTTCATTAGGCAACAGAGCCAGTTGATAATACTGCTGCATCTTGGTGTGTGGCGCAGCCGAGAAGGCAAAATTTGTGAAGCTGTTAGTGGAGGAGGACTGTACTCAAGTTAACTTTTGTCAATGAACTACATTTACATGATACAACAATTACATCTGAAGGCTATCAACAAAATACCAAGAAATTAATACGAGACAGATTGAAATTCGAAGGAACATATAGAAAATATAGGGAACCGAAGACTGTGTATTATTGGCATAATACGCAAATGTGACAGAACGAGTGAAGAGACTGCCTACGCTACGTTGCGTACTGTGGAATACCTATTAGATGGGATTCACGGACGACATGGGAAGAATACAAAGAAGGGCAGATCGTTTTGTATTGTCACAATGCATAGGAGAGAGTGCCACAGAAATAAGAATAGGAGTGAAAGTCACTGTAATAACGTCGTTTTCCGTTGCTAGATCTAGGCTACTTACGAAATTTCGATCGCCAGCTATGTCCTCCGAATGTGTTAAGTACTGCTGACATCTTCTTACATAGAAAAAAAATCATCAAAACAAAATAGATCAGTCCTCAAACAGAAAGATTTAAGTGTTCTTTCTTTCTAGTGCCAGTCAACAATAGAATAGTAGTTAACTAGTATTAAATTAATCTGCCAGTCACTTAACTGTGATTTTCAGAGATCCCGTTTAGATGTAGATACATACCAGGCAGAGAAATATCTGTCAAGGGCTGTAGAAGAGAAGTAGACGTTTTCAGACTACAGGAATCTAATTATGGGAGTTATTCAGTTTGCTGCAACTGAATATCTGATCAGGAAACATTTCATTACTCTGGATCAAGTAACGAGAAAATACTTTCATTACAAACAAAAAGGAACCACCAGATCATCTTCAAACTCAAGAATCTTCTTCAGTGTCAGAACAAAGTCTCGCCACTACGATCTCAGTTAAGTCTACCGCAGTAATTCAAACAGCAGCTGTTATCCCAGGTCACGAAGAATTTCATCACGTTGCTTATATTACGTGCCGGCACGGAGCGCAGTGCCGCATATCATAAAAGACCGGTTTACGAGTACAACTGCAGCGGCGGAAATACAACGAGAATATTAAAAATTGCAAAGAAAAAGCTAAGCCAACGGAAGCCGGAAACGGCGTAGCCACCCAAAATGAAGACGAAAAAAAAGCGGCAAACACGGAAATGGTGTCCAACGCTACACCATCGGTCCGTCTCTGATGACCACGCTGTCGACGGGACCTTAACCCGTAATATTCCTTCGTTTTTAACACCACAATCAGGATGAAGATCACTGTTAACGGTTTAACAAAGATCGTCAACTGTAAATCACAAATAACAATGGACTATAAAGGAGGCTTGAAATTTCACCGAGGGGACTGAAGTACTTAAACTTCCAAAAACTGGACAAGTGCAGGAAAAAGTGATTGGATTCTGACCACAACAAGTTTGAAGGAGGAATGGGGGGGGGGGGGGGGTGCAAGACCTGGAGGTATGGAGTATTATAAATTTTTTGTAAGACGAATGGCGACTTGTAAGTGGCCCTAAAGAATTTCCAATTCCGACCCTGTTAAAAAAATAACATCTACCTGTTACTAAAATATCGACCAATTTGTTTCCTCTTCTTTAGTGCGGTCGTAGGAACATGAGGATGACATAGTTTGTCGGAAAAGTACCCAAACAGTAGAGCTATGAGAAAGATGAAATCTAATCATTCACACACTAAAATGAAGGCAACAAGGCTCAAGGAAACCATCTAATAATTTATTTTTACCTTACGATGCTACATGCTACAGTGGAGGAAAAAACGTTGTTCGTCGATCGAATATCCATACAAAAACACAATGTAGAGCAACAAGTAGAGATATAATTTATCTCAATCAATTGAATTTTAAGACCTGGAAAATTCCAGGTTCGTTTTGGATTTTAAAATGAAACTTCTGTCGGATGACTTCTTATTGTTGGTGTAATAGGTCAGAGGTCCAACAAGATATTCTATTTTTTAATTTTTATTAACTGCAAGCAACATGCGACAGTAAGATTACATAAATTTATCTATGTTATGTGGATTTTTCTGAGGTCTGCAACGGTATTATAAACTTTCCTAAATAATTTATACTACATTAATGAGACTGCTGCAGTATAAATTATTTCGAAAGACAGTAAGATTACTGTAGCAAAATATTTAATACAAATTATACCATCAGTACAAATTCGGATATAATTGCATAGCTTGCCAACACTGAAATCAAACGATTGAGCTAGGAGTCTGAGGTCGTTAGGATGTCTCACATGAGACGTTGCCCCGGCCCATACCTAGTTGACGCCATTATAAAACAGTGCGAAAGTCACGTTGTGACAAAACGGAGTGCTTTCTAATAGTTTTTGGAGCGCAGTGGAATGTACCTCTATGGTTCACAGGTTTACTACTAAGGAAAATAAACTTGTCTGTTCAGGTACTTTTAGGCAGACTATCCGTCCTTATTGCAATGTCGTGTCAAAAAATTTTCATACAGATTCACCCCGTCTCCATATTCCCTCTCCCATATCGACGATTTTGGTGTGGCGAATGTCTCTACAGGAGTGCGTCGATGGGTTTGGAGTTTGTCTACAGAAACGGTGTCAATTATATTCTTGCTATAACATCAAAATCGGGTTCCACACTTGCAACAAGCATGAAGAGTAGCGATTAGAAAATTATATTCAGGGAAAGTTTATTTTTCTATTGCCTGGTTTCCTTAAACTAGGATTGTTTCACAGTTGCCCACATTATCTAATGTGCTGTCTGTAGTAACTCTCATGTCCACGAAAGTTTAACCATTTTCCGCTTTCGGTACTTGCTACTGGAATGTAGGCAGTAACAATCTACCGAAGCTTCGCAGTTTTACTGATCCATTTAATTTTAGTGGTCGTAGTGGACTGCACTATGATTTTACAGCTGTAAAGATTACTGCTGAAAATAAAGGAGCAATAACATGTTATGTACCTCAGAAGAAACTAGACATTTGGATAAGTGCTGTGACGAAAGAACACGGTAAATTACTCGGCGCATTTGGTTCTAGATACGTGGCCTTCACATATTTCTTACAGCAGTGATTGAATCAGTGTACGCCGAAAATTCCGTCGAGGTTTAAGAGGTTACTTGAGACTCGTGTTATCAGTTTTCTGATAGACCGCACACTGTTACGTAAGCTCCGAGTATCTTGGGTAAACTAATCCAGTATCTGTGTTTTCTCGTTAATTGAGCCACTGTAAGAACAGAGCGCCCCTGTAGATACTGGCGGTTATTGTTATCCTCAAAAGCAGAACGTTGAAAGAGATGTACATTTTCCAGATTGCGTACTTCCTTAACTACGTTGTCTGTTTACGTTATGTGAACAGTGTATTTTAAGCCATCACGCATTAATTTATTAAATTTTATTTTTCCATTGATTACTAGTTTCGACAACAACCTTCATCAGATGCATTTCAAATTTTCATGACGATTGAATGTGAAAACAAACGCTTTGCTTGATGTTGATATCCGCGATATACCACAAAAATGAAATATTTAATTCTACGGCGTTCGAGCTTTCCAGGCTAATCTTCAAATAAAGCAGAAATTTACATATTCATGTTTGTAGCACGGTGCTTTAGAGGTTGATTCAAAGTGATTAGAACATTGGAAGCACCTTCTCGTCTTTTTTTTATCAGCTATATGAAAAGTTGGGCCGCGGTGGAGTAGCCGAGTGGTCTAAAGCACCTCGCTGCGGAGCGCGCGGTTGCTCGCCGTGGAGGTTCGAGTCCTCCCTGGGGCATGGGTGTGCGTGTTGTTCTTAGGTTAGTTTACCTAGGTTTAAGTAGATTGTAAGCTACGGACTGATGACCACGCAGTATGATCCGATAGGATTACAAACATTTTTTTTTTTTTTTTTTTTTTTTTTTTTTTTTTTTTTTTTTTTTTTGAAAAGTTGGGAGGTAAAGGAAAAAGACGAATGACACAAATTGGCATATAATCAACACGCAATACGACAATTTAAAGTTATTTTCACTTGTCTTCCATTACGAAGCAACGTGCAAAGAAGGTGTGTAAATGAACTTCTATATACTTCATCTGGAGGAGATCCTAAGATAGGTTAAAACTAATTCAAGAAAATAAATATTTCATTCCTGGTCCAACGATTTGTATTTAAATTTCGTATTACGTACAGCTTCTACAGTAGCCGTAATGGTTTAATCATAAAGATCGGTTTTCTCTCTTCTCCAGTCGCCTGATATTCATCCATTGATCTTATATCGCTCAAATTCGTAATTTTAAAGATAGTATTGAACATTCTACTAAGATAAGAGCTACCGGGATTGCCACTGCTCAGGGACACTTTCAAGGCTTTGTAACTGGATGCTGCAGACTATAGACGTACAATCGCTGCATGTAGTAGCCTCACCAAACACCATTTTGTCATTTAATACTTTTCCAACGCTCTGATAATTTAAAAGTTTCTTTGCAGTGAATTGCATAGTACTCTATATGAATCCTATACGGTATGTGTTATCTAAGGGGACCTGGACGCGAAAATGACATTTTTTTTCTTTTTTGCCTCCATCTGAAAGACAAATTTCTCCCTTTTTTAAAGTTGTGTAGTTTGTTTACTTTTAAATAGTTATTATAGTCTTAAACGCTCCGCTCTTTGAACAGATATCTAAACACTGACCACGCTGACGCTTCAGGCAAGGAATATCACCATAATAAACATTCCTTGCTTGCCACAGCCATTGGAACAATAAAGCCAATATACAAGCGTCTTGCAGAAAAAAATTACTTAGCAAAAGTCTGCATTGCCGTACATAATATCCTAACGAGAGTTTCAACAGCTGCGTGTGGCGATGAGTACCGTAAACAGCGTTAGTTGGATGGACAGAACTGAAAATAGGTGTGATGGATGCTGTTAAAAGGGCTGCGTACGCCACCACTAAAGAGTCCAGAGTAAGGAAAAGACTCTTGAAAAAAATCTACAGATCTGGCCAGAAGGTTATGCCACTGGAATGTTCTGAAAGAGGCATACCGTGAGTCGAAAACACCGTGAACATTCTTTTCTCATTTTCTCGAAACTACATTTTCAGAACATAAAGTACATATATCTTCATAATGGTTTTAGCTATGTTCACCAAATTTCTCCCAACGAAGAATGGGACAGTATCTTTGTATTATGCCTAATACATTGCGGAAATGATCTGTATTTGTCATTGTGTATATAATTTTAACGGCAATATTAGACAAAATAGTAATGAAATGTATTAAGAGTTTTTTCTATTTACTGAGATATACTACAAACTACAAAACAAGAGGCATAATGTGTTCCTACGAATGTTGACAGAACCCTGACAGTCTAAATGCTACTAGGTCACTTCATGTGAAGTGGCCAACGGCTCCCGGCTCACCCATTTTCAATTTTGATGAAATTTGTACAGTACGTACCTGAGGGCTCGACATGAACGTATGCAAAGTTTCAGTCTCACTTGTAACTTGGTTTACGTAATAGAGCCATTTTTGTGAAAACCACTTTTACCGACGTCGAAAAGTCTCGAAGAAATCTTCAAGTTTAGCATTCCACTGTTCCTCTTGTGAAAAAGCAAGACCCTTGGTTCTTGGTATAGTGGTACAACGTTTTGTGCTCTACACATAAATGAAGCAGAAAGAGTTCAGAAAGCAATGTATTTGGTATAATCTCAGTTAAAAGTGGCAACAAATCATGTAGCGAAAAATGTGCCCCATAGTTTAACGAGGTGTAAGTAATGGAGAAACTGTGCTACAGACTTGGTCTTTTCTCAAACTATTGTCTGCCTGGGTGTTTACTATATCACCAATTTGGACCTGGCTTGTGTGTTTAGTTACTGTGCTACGATCCTGTGAATATGCTAAAAATCATAAATGTGTCAAAATATACCCGTGTTTAAAGTCGTGGATCTCAAAATGGACACCTGCCACGTCACTTTCATTGACACCATTCAACAGAGTACATTTTATTTGATTAAAAAAACGTATTTTCATTTTGCTGTCTCTTTGGGAAAGGTGCAAATATTTCGCCTAAACTCTTGACTTTTTTGTAATTCGAGAAAAATTCTTGCGTTGGTTCATGGTGGCTATGCCACTTCTACACTCAGTGACTAGTAGCCCTATAGCCTAAGGCCATGCTCGACAGCCAAGCAAGGTTAGCTACGTGTGAGTTTCTTTACTGTAGGTTCTCAAGCCTGAATATGAGTATAAAGCAGTTTCCAAGCCTATATTCCCGCCTGAATGTGTGTATCCAACAGGTTCCTAAGCATTGTTTGGATCTCTTTGTAGTCTCCACCCATAATACAGAATTCTTCAGTTGTTAAATGCCTTAAATTTGTTGCTGATGTCCAAAACTATTGCTTCTGGGTAACTGCATTGCCGCCCAATCATTAAAACAGCCGGAACTGTTATGACTGCAATTATATGTTGTTCTGGGAGCCAGCATATGTCTCATCTAGCAAGCTCCATGAGGATGCATGAAATTAATCAAGGCCTTTTTTTTTTTTTTTTTTTTTTTTTTTACATGAAACTTCACAGATATTTCCTATCCACCATTTTACATCATAAACGCAAGCGGCATACTGACCAGGTTGTGCTTCAGTAGTGGAATATTATCTATGCTTTTTCACTTATTTGATTTCAAGTCTCACAGAGCTATTCTAAATTTGAGTCTAATATAAGATCCCCTATATCTTCCATATTACTATCAATTTCATCTTCTAGCTTGTTCCCTCCTGACTTGTACTTTTTCTGCCCAGTCGTCTCGTCCCTTTCAGGACGTAAGGTCGTGGTCCAAGAATTTTGCTCCTGAGTTTCGTCCAGGACTGCACTGGATGGCTTCAGAGACTGTTCTAAGCAGAGGATCAGCGCCTCTGAAGATGTCTAGCGCAATCAGAGCAGAAGAGTTTGTTGGATCGCGATCTTACACCCCAAAAGGCTTATCAGAAGCAATGTAGTCTGGCCGTGTAAGTATTTATTCTATGGTTTGATCAAATTAATGTATAAAGTTATCCAACTGATTGGGCAACTTAAGCTTTGTTTGGACCAAGATGAAAGAATTATTTCATCAAAATCAAATAGGTGGCCAATGATGTAGATAACGCCCTATTCGCTCCTTGATCCTCCACTGGGAGGATGTCACCATTGCATCTGGTTGGCGTCCGAAATGGGGCGCGCCGAAATTGTTTAGCTTCTGTGTATAAAACTTTTGCTGGTCTTGGCTCTTGGCCTCGCCTCGATGTACGCTACGACAAACGCCGCTACGATGGAAGTGAGGCCTACGTGTCAGGGGTAGTAGCGCAGGATGCAACAAATAAATGAGGTGGCATGTTTGAACAACTCTTGAGAAATCCACCCATTTTGCTGGTGAGTGATGAAGGACGGTTGGGGCGGTGTAAAGATTTCCGTCACAGATAATCTAGTCAGTTACGGTCTACCATAATGAGTGAGTATTTACATAAATACTCTGCAAGTCCCCTTAAAGTGCATGGCAGAGGGTTAATAGAACCGATATTGTGATATTTCTTTAGAGTTCCGTTCTCTAATACAGCGCGGGATAATGGAACATCTGAAACATTTCATCTTCGATTTCACTTATTTTATTATGATTATCATGATTGAGATACCATTATAATGAAATCTTGAAAACTCCCTATCAATCCCGTGTGTGTGTGTGTGTGTGTGTGTGTGTGTGTATACAAAAAATATCTACATAAGTTTTTATTTTTTTTTTTTTTTTTTTTTGCGAAACGGTTAGTTCAAATGTTTGTAAATCTGTGGCACTAACAACTGAGGTTATCAGTCTCTAGGCTCACTATTTAAACTATAATTTAAGGACAACAAACACTACTTTGTCCGAGGGAGGACTCGAACTTCTGATGGGGAGCAATCGCGCGCTCCACAGCAAGGCGCGTTTAGAGCGCTCGGCCATTCCACCGCGTCAAGGATTACTTTTTTGATGAAAATAGCTCAGTCAAAAATTGTGTTGATCTACAAAAACTGTTCAGATAATCTATTCCCAAATATTTACCGTTTATGGGAATAGCCATTTACTCTCAATTATATGCACATGTTTTCACGCTACCTATGAATTCTAACGTCCTATTCTGACCCTTTGCTTGGGTTAAATCAAATGAACTTACAGGCGTAACAGTGAGCAAAATAGACATGTTTAAAATATTTTGCCAGAAGAGTCTGTACACCTGAACGACGACCACTCATAACAGCTATACCATCGTAGCTCTGAGAATTAATCTTATCCGAATTGCTCACAATGTTTTTTAAAGTTTCTTTAAGGGGGGACGTTGATGAAATTGATCGAAGTGCCTGAAAATAAATTAAAATTGACGTGGCCTCCCTGTCACGTCCACGGTTTGAAGCAGACTTCAATACCAGCCCAGTGAAGAACGATTCTGTGTATTAATTCCAACCAAACATGTGCAGGATACATCTAGAAGGCCGAGATACATACTCTTTGGGTATCTTATAAACAATGAAAAACTAACTGAATCGTTTATGACGAAGCAATTATTTATACAAGTGTTTCTTCTCTCAGTTATACCACAATGACAAAGAGTGTATAAAAACTGGGTAAACTGCGTTTGAATACGTTAGTGAATGGAAGACGCGAGAAACAACGCCAAACCAGGAATGACGCTACGTCCGATGTCACAACAACTGCTAATAATGTGATCTCGTCTCCTAGCAGCTCCAAGCGAAAAATTAGTGAAGTGGATGCTGCATACCATCATGATGAATCTCGTTTTCTGGCCGATCCTGAACTTCTCAAAAAGTGTGTTCATGGCAAAACCCAGAATCGAAATGAGTCTCTAACTTCTCATATGGAAACGATGCCCTAAAACTACATTTGCATCTGCTACAGTTGTCAGAATTGCAAGTTATGATGCAGTTTTGTATTTAATGATGGAAAAGTCGAGAAGATTAAGGTATTACAAGGAAAGGGTTTCAAGATAGGAAATTTTACACAAGACATCCAGAAAAAATAGATTTACAGCGCGTATATGCAGGTGAAAAGTCAGTTAAAGACCTGGTGAAGGAAACAATACAAACAACAAGAAACCAGAAGAGAAGGCTTCAAGGGAAAGACCATCCAGAGTGCAAATGTGGTGCCTTCTGAAGAAGTGACATAAGGAAAAAAGTTAGGTTGAACTTTAAGTTGCGTTTCCTGAAAAGTTTTTGTTTTTAATGTTGATGTACCGTTTCCTCTAATTCTATGAATGATAGAATTATCAAATTTTTACGCATATTTCAGTAAACCTAATAAACGTCGTCTCAAGAGCAAATTATGAAATTCTGATTGCAACCATGAATTTAAAATTGTACTTGTGGAATTATAATTTAAAAAGTATGAAAATGTTCCTATTTCACCTATTCCAGAAACCTCATGAGAGAAGCTTACAGCACATAAAGCGATGAAACAGAGAAATTTTTGTAGAAATTTCTTGAATACTTTCTGAGAAAAAGGAACATACATAGTTTTTTTTAGAAAAAAAACAACAACTTCAAATTATATTCAGAAAAAGTAGAATATATATAATCAAAGGATTTTATGTGTAAATGCGTTACTTTCATGTAAACCGCGGTACCAAATTTCATGGCCATATTTCCAAAACTGTGGATTTGGTTCATTTTTGAAATAGTGTGTGTTCTTCATCATCGTCCCCCCTTACGCGATTTTGTTAACGCTTTTGCATCATGTGGATGAAGAGTAAGGAAAGTACAAAACATTTGTATAGGTTTACCTTCGGGCAAATAGGACCTGATAACCAGACAAACTGTGAAATTGTTGAAATATCAGCAGCTTCATCTGCAGTAAACCGACACAAAATCAGCTTCAGCGATTTCCTTTCTTATTCGATTATGATAAACTGCCAGCGTGCAAGGAAGTTAATCTCCATTCCGTAGACCCGGCAGTAGACTTGCGCATAATAGGTCGCGATCGTGGGCGCTCACATTAGTTCGCGGTTCTGCCGCGAACTAGTTCGTTCTTTTAGTTCGTCCGCTCCCAGTGCTGGCTGAGCAGCGTGGTCTGCGCATGCAGGTGGAGGGAGAAGTTCCCCCGCCTAGCTGCTTCACGCGCTTGCTGCTTGAGCCGCTAACGATATCACGAAAACTAAAAGAAACAGTTTGTGGATAATTTTTCGCGTTTAAGTTTAGAGTTATCTCTATATCTTGGCATTATGGATAGTCAGATATTGTAGAGTGCAGAATACTTCCAAGCAGAAATTTTGTAGCACTGAACTAAGTAATCTAGTAGGCAGACGCTAACCTCGAAATGGCTGTCATCAGTAGAAGGCAAACATGTGATTTTTAATTCTGCTGTGCGGCCTCTCCCTATTGCACGTCGATCTTGGGAAAAGAATCCAACGAAATAAGACGCCAGATACGTTTGGCACAGTAGTTCGCGACCTATCACGCATATTTTAGTTCGCGACCGATTGCGCATATTTTAGTTCGAGACCGATTGCGCCTATTTTAGTTCGCGACCGATCGCACATATTTTAGTTCGCGAGCGGTAGCTCTCCTTTTAGTTCGCAGCTCGGCCGCGAGGTAGGTCGCTCTTTTTAGTTCGTCCGCTCTTTTTGGCTTTTTCTACCGTTACTAAAAGAGCTCTTTCTTTTGTTATGGCAGCTTTTTTATATAATGATCAGTGTCGCCCAAGCGTGTGTTATTACCTGTATTTTTGGGCAATTAGACTTCAAATACTTAAGCAAATAAACTAACTATTTACACGAATGAGTAATACAATGGTGTTCAACTACTTTTCATATAGAGTACTCGTAGTATTCTATTTTTAAAATGGATTTCTTTATTTATTTATTAGGTCACTGAAGGAACATTACCGACAAAATATGCTAAATGCGTCTATTTTCGTGGTACGGTTGATGCATAATTTCTCGCATATAAATGCAAACAATGTTAAGTTTTGAGTTCTCTTTTCTTCTTAATACTATAGAATGAGGGTTATATTTACCGCTGATGAATACCTTAGAAAAGAAAATTTGTGGTAGTGAACTATGAAGCTACAGCTGAGCTGCATCTCAAATGTTCAAATGTTTGTTAAGCTTAAGGGACTTAACTACGGGGTCATCAGTCCCTAAACTTACAAACTACTTATGAACTAGCTAATACTAAGGACGGCACAAATATCCATGCCCGAGGGAGGATTAGAACCCCCGACCGTAGTGGCCTTGCAGACCGTGATGAGCTTCATCTCAGCTCGAAATGACGGTAACTGGCAGAAGGGAATCACGCGATTCTGTGCGTTCTCGCGTCCTCTCGCTGTTCCCCGTCAGTCTTCGGAAAAGGAGCGGACGAACTAAGAAATGAGGGATCTGCGAACTAGTTGGCGTAGTTCGCCTGTGGGAGCGCTCTTCCGAACTAGTTCGTTCGCGAACTACACAAGATTTCCCAACAGATAGACTTCAAACCATTTTAGTTCATTTTGGCGATCAAACACTTGAGAACCTAGATATCACAACTGGCGCCTTAATGGTTTTGACCAGTATATTATTATTGTTATTAAGAGGAGGGGTGCTTGGCTGATTGCAGGAGGGCTACGGCGGGCCGGCGTGGCCGTTCGTGCCTGTGACGGAGCCGTTCCTGGGCCGCAACATCTCGTTCGTGCCGAAGGCGCTCAGCGAGATGGTGGAGTCTCTGGGCTACCGCAAGCTGCCGGACCAGCCGCCCTGGCTGATCGGCACCACCAGCCACGAGGGGCTCCAGCAGGCGCGAGGTGAGCACCACGGAATGACAAGTCTTAAAAAAAACACCGGTACTTCTCAGAATGGAACGAATTTGCCAACGAGGCTGTCATTCGAGGCACGTCCAGTCCAAGAATATTGTCAGATTATCAATATTTACTCGCAATAGCGAATAACTTTTAGCGTCACTGTATAAGGCGGGTATTACAGTGTAAAAGATCTTTGACAAAGATCTTTTATCAAAGCTCTTTGGTCAAATCTTTGACAGTGTAATAGGTCATCTTTTATAAAATATTTCTTTTATAAAAGATATTTGATAAAAGTTAGCGGGAGAGCCTAGGTTTTATAAAAGTTCGCCATTGTATACATGCGTCTTTCCTTGCTTTGACGCCTTTTAACCTACAAATTAACGTCAAAGTATATTTGTTGTGTCGCTACAGCCACAGTGATCGTTTCAAAGTGAGAAGTATACGGAATATTTCTTAATACAAACCACATTTACTAAAATATAAAATCGTTTAAAGAAAAAGCTATTGCTGTCAGTTGTATTCAAAGTGACTCACTGTGGATGATGATAGGGAAGAAATTATATGGATCAAAGGATATATGGAGATGCATAAGTGAAATAAATGTTTTTATTTGTACTCTTAACCTAACCTCGTCCTCCTAAAGTGATTTATATTTTGGTTCCCTTATGTCTGGAATAATCGTAGGCCTACACTGTAGGATTCTTGTATTTTACTGCCTGCTGGAATATATTTTGTGTGTGGATATAAATGAGACGATCTTCAGCGGAAAAGGCATTCATGATTTGCGTAATGAGATGCTGCACTAGTTAGCTCCATATTTATTCGTGCTTTGTACGATGCTTTTCGAAATTTAACCACAAGTCCAGGTATTTATAGGGATATTTGATATTTCAGAAAATCAGGCAAAATAAATGTGAGACTGCAGTAAACTATAAAAATGTCTTTCCGACCGCATAATCCGCAATGAAGTATAACATGAAAGAATTACGAAAATATTCTCTCTTCTTATTATGATAAAGTGACTAATGAGGTTATATTTAGCATGACACACGTTAAATTATTTCAGTGTTTCATTATTTAGCCATTGGCACAGGTTTAGGGCTTCCTGAAACATCGATTATGATGAAGTATTTACAAATATGTGGGCGAATTAAAATGTTTGTACACACGTTTGTAACACACAATATAGGTTATTATGTCCTAGCAGTGTAGTACATTTGTACGAGCATTTTTCTTATTTTCCAATCGCTATTCACAGTTTTACCTAAAATTGTCCCATTTTTCGTTCTTTGCAGTGAATGCACTCCCGAGCAACAACATATTACGTACTATAAGAGAGACGATTGACTATTTTGGAGTCTTTTCTGAACAGCTATGGCGAAATATTTTACGCTAGTGTAATGTCCTCCTCAGAAGTAGTTTCGTCAAAGATCTTGGATAAAATCTTTTACAAAGATCTTTGTCAAAGATCTTTTATAGTGTAATGCCGGCCTAAGGTATGGATGTTCTACCAAATGGTGACATATGACAATTTGTGCCGGTCCAGGACTGCCGGCCGCGGTGGCCGAGGGGACTGAGGCGCTTCAGTCACGGTCTGCACGGTCACTACGGTCGGGGGTTCGAATCCCCCCTCGGGCATGGATATTTGTGCCGTCCTTAGTTGTAGGTAGTTCATAAGTAGTTTGTAAGTTTAGGGACTAATGACCCCGTAGTTAAGTCCCATAAGCTTGACAAACATTTGAACATTTTTTGGTCCGGGACTCGAACCCGGGTTTCCCGCTTCTCCGTGAGCGGTCACCTTAACCACTAGGCTACCCGAACACGACTCCAGGACCGACCCAAACTTCCATATGCCATATTGACTACACGTATGAGTCAACTGCATTCATCCCTTAGCACTCGCAGCTTAATCTGTATTCCCGCACCTGGGAGAATGGAAACAACGAGGCATTAACCTTCGCTGTTATCGCCATTGCCTCGCTTAGGCATCTGTTAAATTACTGTATGGTGACGAATAACAGTGGTGATAATATTATCAATATTTACTCGCAATAGCAAATTTATTTTAGCGACACTGTATAAGGTATGGATGTTCTACCAAATTAAGCTGCGAGTGATAAGGGATGAATGCAGTTGTCTCATACGTGCAGTCAGTGTGGCATATGGAAGTTTGGGTCGGTCCTGGAGTCGTGTTCGGGTAGCCTAGTGGTTAAGGCGATCGCTCGCGAAAAAGCGTGAAACCCGGGTTCGAGTCCCGGCCCGGCACAAATTTTCATATGTCACCATTTGGTGGAACATCCATACCTTATACAGTGACGCTAAAACAAATTCGCTATTGCGAGTAAATACTGATAATATTATCATCACTGTAATTCGTCACCACACAGTAATTTAATATTGCCAAAGTTCGACACGGGAGCCACGGCAGTACTTGTCCTATAATGCAACACAGCCTTCCTCTGTTCCCAAAGTAGATTAGATTAGATTAGATTAATACTTGTTTCATAGATCATATATACGAGATTTCGTAATAATGAACGTGAAGTTTAGTAAATGTTGTCTATACATGACAATCAATATTTATAGGATTTTTTATTTACATTTTTTTTTAATTTCTTTTTTTAAAATATGTTCAAATGTTTGTAGATCTATCGGACCAAACTGCGTGGTCATCAGTCCGTAGCTGACAAACTACTTAAACCTAGGTAAACTAACATAAGGACAACACACACACACACACCCATGTCCGAGGGAGGACTCGAACCTCCACGGCGAGTATCCGCGCACTCCGCAGCGAGACGCTTTAGACCGCTCGGCTACTCCACCGCGGCTCTATTTTAAAGTTTTGTCTAAAAATTCATCTATAGTGTAGAAGGAGTTGCCATTAAGAAATTCCTTTAATTTCTTTTTAAATACTAGTTGGCTATCTATCAGACTTTTTATGCTTGTTGGTAAGTGACCAAAGACTTTTGTGGCAGCATAATTCACCCCTTTCTGTGCCAACGTTAGATTTAATCTTGAATAATGAATATCACCCTTTCTCTTAGTGTTGTAGCTGTACACACTGCTGTTACTTTTGAATTAGATCGGATTGGTAATAACAAATTGAGTGAATATCCAGCAATTATCCTGATTACAAGCTTTTGTGCAATGAATACTCTTTTACTCAATGTTGAATTGCCCCAGAAGATTCCATATTAAAGCAGTGAATGAATTTAGGCATAGTAAGCTAATTTACTGAGATGTATATCACGCTTCCCGTCAGCCACTACTTAGGTAGTCCTTCCAGGTGCGGTGATCACTGTGTCCCCAGTGGTGTAGGGGTCAGCGCAACTGCCTAGAAAGCAGGAGACTCGCGTTCGAATCCCGGCTAGGCACACATTTTCAGCTTTGCCCATTCGCAGTTGATGTCATATATTCTGTGAATATGAAACAATAACAACTGCAGGATCAGAAGTGACGTCTGTTCTTTCGGAACAGACGCCACACACACACACACACACACACACACACACACACACACACACACACACACACATATATATATATATATATATATATATATATATATATATATATATATGCCGCTGACGGAAAATGATCCTTTCGTTAGTGGGGAGGGGTGGGCACGTTTGTGGCCCTTACTCTTACGGGAATTAGTTTCAAAACTACGAGTTCGAGTACTGTGGGCAGGGCGAAGCTGGGAATTTGTGTCTGACGGGAGGCGTGCTTAAGTAGTCCTTGCAGGTTCGGTGATCACTGTGTCCCCAGTGACTTCGGGGTCAGCGCAACTGCCTATAGAGCAGAAGACTCGGGTTCAAATCCCGGCTGGGTACACATTTTCAGCTTTGCCCATTCGCAGTTGATGTCATATATTCTGTGAATATGAAACATTCGATTCTGTTCCCTACTGTCGATTATTGAAAAACTTACGATCGTACGGAATACCAGACTAACTATTTGATTGAAGTGGAGATTTTCTAAACAGAAGACAAAACAATTCATTCTTAGCGGGGAGAAGTCGTCGATGTGATAGAGATTTCTTGTGTGCTCCAAGGATGTGTTCTAGAGGCGTTACTTTTCACAATATACACTGCCTGACAGAAGAATGATGCTCTCAGGAGCGTTTGGAAGTGAATGAAACTAACATACATGGTATCCTAAGTATCTTTCCCACCTAAAATAACTCTGGAAGAACAACAGCTACTGTAAAACGACTTTCACCGGTATCAATGTAAGACAGGGCTCATGATTGTAAATAGTTGTGTAACATTCTAAAACGAAAGCATACGTTTTTAACACAAACTTGTGTATTTTGGATTGGACATCCTATATTATTTCATCAGCAATCTATAGCATGACAAATCACATAAACAATGGCGTTGATTGCATTGATATACGACAATTACTTCACGAAATATTGCGAAGCGAAGTTAAAGCCTGAAATACGCGAAATGCGTGGCTAACGCACATCCAGAGACTCAGCCTTGAGTCTCGCTCACAGCCATACATTAACTAGACGGGCAATACCCTGTGCAGTACCACTGGTGTCGCTGAAGCAGTCGTCGCCATATTACTAGCGAAAACGGCTTGTAAATAACTACCAAGTAAAAGCAAAACAGTCTTAAGAAATAGAACTAAAGTGATAATGGAAAGTATGTTCACTTATGTTACGTTTTTATCAATATGTCTTCAGTTTAAATCAGCTTCGTCTTTTTATAGAAGAGTACGCTCACTGTACAAGTTCTTCTGTTTGCCGTATTCATTGGAGTGTTCTTACGAAAACTGACGTCTGCAGTAAAAGTAGACATATGTGTCTCAATCTTCATCTTATTACATAATTCTGCAATTCGTGAGTTAAATTAAGGTAGTACGCAAATATTAGCTCAACCACCGGGATAAGATTAAAACGTCATTGTAATTCAGATGTTGTGTAGCTAACGTACACAAACTTTTTGACGTTTGTGTTCCTAAGACGGCGGCGTCAGGCTCCACTAAAACCAGCGACTCTGCCAATCTACTTAATGTACGGCTGTGGTCTCGCTTGAGTCTCGCAGCCCGCTAGCTGCGATCTTCATGTATTTCAAGCGTCAACTTAGCTTCGAAATATCTCGGGATGTTAATGGCGTATTTCGATGCAATCAACGTCATTGCTTTCGCGATTTGTCATGTTATAGATTTCTGATGACATAATACAGGGTGTACATTCGAAAACACACAAGATTATTATAAAAAATTTATACTTTGATTTTTGAATGTTTCAAAATATTTACATTCATGAACCCCTGTCTTACATGACTACCGGTGGAAGTCGTTTTGCAGTAGCTGTTGTTGTTTCAGAGATATTTTGGGTGAGCAAGATAACTGGGAAACCGTAAAAGTTCAGGTGGTGGCGCAACTACCACGGGGTGTCATGGCCAAGAAAGGCAATACCATCATTTCATTTCTTTCTCTATGTTCTCGGGACTATAACAGAATGCGATAAGCCTGTGACATAACACGCTGAACTACCTCGCTTGAGCCCCTCAGCTTTTTGAAAATGAGTTCCTCCTCACAAAGCTGCGGCTTCTCCCTTGACGGTAGTCTCCTTGCCATACGACCCCGTTTATCTTCCAACTCAACAACCATCAAGTATTGCACTTGTCTAGTTCTGCGGCATTTGCCGAGAGAATTCTCTCTGCGGTGACGCCTGTATGGAAGGTGACAAGCGTTACGGGGCCGACGAATAAGTTGCTGACCGCTAGGCGCACCGCTAAACTCTTGTTCAT
Organism: Locusta migratoria; assembly: GCA_026315105.1. NCBI lineage: Eukaryota > Metazoa > Arthropoda > Insecta > Orthoptera > Acrididae > Locusta > Locusta migratoria. Next base: position 327,154,199 of record CM048747.1, on the reverse strand, counting down.
TCTCTAACTAGCATTAGTTCTCAGCGTTGCACGGGTGTGTATTTATTGCTTTTTTATTTAGTCCATCTTCTTCTGCCGTCTGTGTCCATTTTTTCTCATTTTCACACATCTGTCCTTACCACAGACATACATTACTAGACAGGCAAACGTGCCTCTGTGACTGAAGCCTGATGCCGCCATCTTACCTCACCTTACGTCAAAATTTTCTGTACGGTACTATTATGATCTTCCGACACGATATGACGCTGTAAGCTTCACTAGTCGGTATGGACGTGATTTGCATTTGAGCTGATACTTCCGCAATAGTTGAATTTAACACATAGGCGTACATTGTCGAATCGTGTTACGAGAGGAACGTGTTACGCACTATTAAATTTCACTTAGCGTCCTGGCGGACTCGCGAGTTTATGTTGTCAATCATATGACGTTGGCGTTAACCGATCGCGTGACAGAGCAAATATTTTGTCTTGAAGTCTTCCTTTATGAGGGCAATTACTTTTACTTAGTGAACGAAGGTACATACAAGAATCTGTCAACTATAGAGCAGGAAGAGTATTATTTATTTACTTCATCGTCTGTACGAAACACTAATCAAGTCACCCACTGTTGATTTCTAAGAATATTAACATCTTATCGAGGGCTTTCTACCGCTTCGTTGACGTTGCCAACATAGTCATGCGAAGCTGCCGGGATGGTAAGTAAAATTTTACCGTCACGTACAGTTAAAGCAGACTGTAGTTACCTGAAAAACACTCAGAAGGATAAAGATATGTGTTACCCACGAGAAATAGCACATTTATAAAGGTCATAATATTAAAAGAAAAGCCTATATTGATCGGAACTGGTAACAAATTAGTAGAAACAGGAAACGGGATTCATTGGTGTATGTGTCAAAGCAGACCCTAGATCTCGTAAGAACACTCAAAATAATAAGAATACTTGTTATCCACGATAAAAAACACTTTTATAATGACCATACTACTGAAGAAAAATCCGAAATTGAATGAAATTGGTACAGGTTAATAATAACAGAAAATCAATGCAACTCATTACTGTGTGTGTCAAAGTTTACTCGAGCTGAAAGAAGTACAGCCATATACAATTCATGAATTTCCCATGTGTCTAAAGTCTAAAGACAGCGTAGTTACGTCAGTTCATCCGTATGTTTACGACTTTTTTTCTGTAATAACACACACGACGGCGCACACGAATATAGTATAGAAATATGGCGGCGCGACTTCGCTGACCCCAATTATACTGTGTACGGCATTGCCGGTCTAGTAATATATGCCTGTGGTCCTTACGACGTTATAAAACCTCTGACAATAATTTTGGTGAATGAAGTCAGAACGGTTGATCTGGTAACACAGGCGAATCAAAACGCTGCATCCTTGTAGGGGCTGGTGTTGACAACCTGCCCCCCACCGTAGCTCGGTTGAGCATTGCGTGTAATCTGTGTTAGACCTGTTGGACGAAATGCTTGTTTTGTGCTTTGGTTCTGAACTGAGAACAGGACAATGAACCAACAAAACGATCGATTTAAAGTTTTGTTTTAAGCCTGGTAAGACACCTAAAGAAACGCATACGGTGCGATGAGAAGCACTGTCCATGAAGTGTGTGTACGAATGGTTCGCCCGTTTTCGAGGAGGTCGGGAATGTGTTCCTGGTAATCACCGTAGCGGAAGACCGGCGACCGCCATCAGTGACGAAAACATTGGGCAAGTGACGACACAAATCACGAACGATCGTCGATTAACTGTGTACATGATAGCGGACGAACTGCAGATTAACCGTGAATCCGTGTGACACATCCTTACCCAGAAGTTAAAAAAAAGTAAAGCAGTCAACAATCCGAAGATTGGTTTGAACACCACAGTGCTTTACTAGGCATGGTCTTCTTTGGAGGTGGTATGCCGTTGCCTTCCTCCGATCTTCGAACTGACTTACCCAGCCAGTTCTAGGGGGACCTACAGTTTAACGTGGGTTCCGAACCACGGTGCTACTCGGTATTTTTCACATGAGCAATACTGCCAGAGGTGAAAGAAGTGGAAAGTGACAGATAAAAATCCCAGGACCTGGCGAGGCTCGAACTCGCGACCTTTGAAGTTAGGAAGAGGAAATCGTGTTGTCGGATTGTGCCACATCAATTGAGTGACGATCAGAAGCAGGCACATGTAGAGGCTACAAAGACCTTTTTTGCAGACACGGTGGATGCAACACCCAATTTCTTGAATCGTATTGTCACTGAGAATGAAACCTCGTGCTTCCGGTACTGCCCTGAAGCGAAACGGAAAAGTATCAAATGGCGTTCTCAGGCATCACCATGTCGGAAAACGATCAGGAGCGAAAAATTTCGCATGCAAAAGAATGCTAAGCACATTTTTCGACACTCAAGGCGTTATCCACATGCGATTTCTATCAGAGGGAACGACGTTGAACGTTGCAAGGTACACACAATGTTAACTTTCACGGCCGGCGTTGTCTTCAGGTAAAACTTCCGGGCTGATAGGCCGTGGTCCAGGTATAGAACTTCCTCCCGACGTTTCGTCTCCAACTGCGGGAGACGTCAAAAAGTTCAAACGTTTGTAAAGCTTATGGGAGTTAACTACGAGGTCATCAGTCCCTAAACTTACAAACTACTTATGAACTAGCTAATACTGAGGACGGTACAAATATCCATGCCCGAGGGGGCATTCGAGCCCCCGACCGTAGTGGCCGTGCAGCGGCCGGCGCGGGAGACATCTTCCAGGGTCTTCCGGCTACTGCCACTGTGGTCTGTGGGGCTCTCGCATTTATAGAGGGCATAGAGGGCACCACCATACGTCACGTGAGGCAGACTGTGTGGCTATCTCTTGGATGACGTCGTTATTCTCGATTAAAAGTAATCGATTGTCTTCTTGTTGGTCCAATGTCGACATCCATATTTTATCTAACTTCAGACCTTCTTCTTTTCCATTAAATTATTCCGGTATTTATGAATCTCTATTGCTTCTCTATACACACGTGCAGGGTAATGTGATATTCTAACTAAAACGCTTGTTTCATTAAATTTTATTTGATGGTTCCCATGTTGAAAAACATTTTCTACTACTGCCGATTTTTCCGTGTGGCCCAGATGAAAGTTCCTTTTATGTTCAGTTAAGCGGGTGTTAATGCTTCTTTTAGTTGTTCCAATATATATTTGACCACAGCTGCAAGGAATTTTTGTAGCTAGGGGGTGACGTGCGTCTTTTGCTGATCTCAAGTATTCTTTTATCTTCCTGGTGGGTCTGTAGATCGCATCGACACCATGTTTGGCCAATACTTTGCCGATTCGATCAGTAATTCTGCTAATGTAAGGAAGGAAAACTTTTCCAGATGGTTGCCGTTGTTGCTCGGAACTTTTGGATTCTTCTCTTCTTCGATGGAGAGCTCGATCAATTTCCTTATCACCATATCCATTTTTCTCGAAGGCCGACGGTAGGTGATTTAGTTCATTCTCCAAGTAAACTTGCTCACAGATTTTGTTAGCTCTCTCCACCAAGGTTTTAATAGTGCCTCTTTTTTTGCCTCGGGTGAAGCTTGCAAAGTACGTTTCAATGTGGACCCGTTTCATGCAACGCCTACGCAAGGTACGGCCGCAGTACGCACAGCAAGGTTTCTGGTTTTTTGTTCACGACACCGCTCGCCCACAGACAGCCAATATCGTCAAACAGTTACTGACACAAAAGAGGGGCGGTGCAAATTGAACATCCACCATACTCGCGAATCACAACCTTCAGACTTCTTCCTAGTCTTGCGACTCAAATTCGCTTTGAAAGGAAAGAGATTTTACGATAATCCTGACTTCCTAAGAAACCAAGGGAAGACTTCGTGCAAAGTTTCCACGGCATGTATCGCAGAGCTCAGCGGTCCATAGTTATGGGAGCTGAGTACATCGAAGGACAGTAAGGTATGTGTTGTTCATAGTTCTTCTACGTTAAAGTTACAGGACTAATCACTGAACTTTTATTATTAGACGATGTATCTCCTCAACTACGAGTTCTGCAATAGTACATTTTTCCACGTTCGCGGAGTGGAACATTAGGAAGCAGTCTTCGAAAAGTTTTGTGGACGGAGTTGGTAGAAAATACGTATTAAATTCCAAATTTGAGTTGAAAACACCGCTGAGCTATGCACCCATTTTTGTTTCCAATTTTCATTATTAAACAGTGTTATTAGGGGCGCTGTGCCAATATAAAGGCCACAAACTAAGCGAGGCGACCATCTACGGCGGTGAGACCGCCGCAGATGAAAATCCTCCATGGACGACAGTCGCTACGATGGCGAGAAATCTCATCGACGTCAATGGACGGCCCACCTGTCCGGGCACTTGTTGACTCAGGAGCGTCTTTCTCTGTATTGTCGGATAATTACCGCCGCACACTAAAGAAGACAATGTTCTGTGATACTGGGGCAACTGTGCTGAAGGTATCAATACTGGGGATCATTCGCCAATTAGCCAGCGTTCGTATAGAGTGTCGCCAGCTGAAAGACATAATTCGGCAGGAAGTGGAGAAGATGTTGCGAGATGACATTATTCAACCTTCGGAGAGTCCTTGGTCGTCTACGGTGGTCCTCGTAAAGAAGAAGGATGGCACGTGGTGATTCTGTGTCGACTATCGGCGGCTGAACAGAATCACAAAGAAAGATGTCTACGCATTGCCGCGCATTGACTACACCTTAGACTGCTTGAAAGGAGCTACATACTTCTCAACTATGGACATGCAGACAGATTACTGGCAAATCGAGGATGACGAAGCTGACAGGGAAAAGACGGCTTTTATTACACCTGACGGCCTCTATGAATTTAAAGTAATGCCATTTGGATTATGTAATGCTCCGGCCACATTCGAACGCATGATGGACAACTTGCTTCGACACCTTAAGTGGACGACGTGTCTTTGCTATTTAGATGACATTGTCGTTTTCTCGAAAACATTTGAAGAACATCTGAGTGGCCTGTCAACTGTGTTGAAGTGTGTTCAGGCTGCAGGACTCCGCCTCAATCCAAAGAAGTGCCTCTTCGTCGCCAAAGAGATAAAAATCCTGGGGCACCTAGTCAATGGAGATGGTGTCCGTCCTGATCCAGATAAAGTAAGGGCAGTCACAGAATTTTCAACTCCTCAGCACATTGTGATGTGACAAGTTGTCTCCGGCTGTGCTCATACTACCGACGTTTTATAAAAGGATTTTGTAAGAAGGCACGTCCATTACAAGAACTTCTGCAGGGAGACGCCAAATATTACTGGGACGCGACAAAAGAAAGAGCTTTCCGAGCACTTAAGGAGGCTCTAACTTCCGCACCAGTGCTAGCCTTGTACGACGAGAATGCAGAAACGGAACTTCACACAGACGCCAGTGGCTATGGGATTGGTGCAGTGCTTGTACAAGTTCAAGAACGTGCCGGAAAAAGTGATAGCCTACGCATCAAGAGTACTCTCCGAGTACTCTCCAAGTACTCTCCGAATACTCTCCGAGTACAAGCCCAAGTTACACTACTCTACAACTGAAAAAGAATGTCTCGCAGTTATCTGGGCTGTCAACAAGTTCCGGCCATATTTATTCGGCAAACCATTCACCGTCGTGACAGACCACCATTCTTTGTGTTGGCTGACTAGCTTGAAGGATCCATCAGGTCGACTAGCAAGATCGGCACTAACACTCCAAGAGTACGATGTCACAGCAGTATTCAAGAACGGGCGCAAACACAAGGATGCCGACTGCCTTTCAAGGAATCCATTATTGGAACACAACAGCATGAATGAAATTTCAGCTCTCACTGAATTAGATGACGTTACAGCTGAACAGAGGGAAGATCCAGCACTATTAAAAACGATAGAGGCCTTGGAGAAAGGAGAACCGACCAATGGAGAGTTCCAACTTATAAACGGAACGTTGTATAAGAGCAACTACGATCCACTGGGCCCCAAATGGCTACTGGTCGTTCCAGCTCATCTCCAGCCAGCTATTCTCAAATATTTCCACGATGCTCCAATATCCGGTCATCTGGGATTCGTGAAGACCCTAGACAGAATCAGACGCAGATATTACTGGAAAGGTCTCTACCGATCTGTCAAGTACTATGTGAGTAAGAGTGCCAGCGACGGAAGCATGTGCCGCACTTACCTCCAGGGCATCTAGTACCGATTCCGCCGGCAGCAGCTCCATTCCACCGAGTTGGGATCGATCTTTTAGGGAGGCTCCCGAAGTCGACAACCGGGAACCGATAGATAATAGTCTGCACTGACTACCTCACACGCTACGCTGTCACCAAACCTGTGCCGACTGCAGAAGCTCCAGAGATCGCAAAATTCCTTGTAGAAGACATTGTTTTGAAGCACGGATCACCACGTGTGATGATATCTGATCGTGGAAAAGTATTTCAGTCAAAACTGGTATCAGAAGTAATGTCACGGCGCGACATTGTCCACAGAATGACAACTGCATACCATCCTCCGACAAATGGTCTAACGGAACGTTTTAACAAGACATTAGCTGATATGCTGTCGATGTACATCGATGTTGAGCAGAAGGATTGGGATACAATTCTGCCAGACGTGACTTTTGCTTACAACACCGCAAGACAAGACACCACAGGCTTCACTCCGTTTTTCCTGCTCCATGGCCGTGAAGCTGAGACGACAATGGATACGCTGTTCCCGTTCCAAACGGACGACACTCAGGATGACTATGTCAAACAGCTCGTCACCAGGGTCGAAGTAGCAAGACAGCTGGCTCGCATACGGACACTGGACGCCCAGGAGAAGGACAGTCAGCGGTTTAACGACAAGCGCGACCTGTTGTGTACAGGCCAGGAGATCTGGTATGGATTTTTACCCCTGTACGGAAGGTTGGACTGTCAGAAAAGTTATTGATGCGATACTTTGGTCCGTATCGTGTCATACGCCGCCTGTCAGACGTCACATACGAAGTTGAGGATTATGAGCCGTCGTCGAAACGAAAAAAGCGAAGAGACATTGTTCACGTCCTGCGCATGAAGTCTTACTACGATCCTGAAGAGCAGGTAGACGACAATAGCTTCTTGTTCAACGACACTAAGGACGGTAATTTTACTGATGAAGCCACGACAGGAGCGTCTGTCGTCGATAATCGTGGAGAAGGGAAGGATTCCCTTGAACTGCCATACAGAGGACCTTTGACAAGGTCAAGATCCAGGACATTGCAGCTAGCTCCACAGGGACCGTAACAGCGGGTCACTGTTTCTCCAGGAGAGACCACGTACACCGACTGCCGGCGTGGCGCAGGGGATAGCGTCCCAGACTGCGGTGCTGAAGGTCACCGGTTCAGTCCCGCCCACCTGCAAAAATTTATTTCCTTGTAATTAACAATTTCGAAATGTTCTACATCTTTCTTATGTTCACTTGTAAATTTTACTTGTTTCTTATGTTAATTGTTCTTCTAATTCCTAGTAAATTCTGTCTGTGTATAAATAGCAGAGCGGTCTGCCCGAGAGGCAGTCAGTGCTACGTGTATGTTAAGTTCGTAATAAACGTGCTTTCAGTAAAAGTGCTGTGTTCAGTTGCCTTCGAAGTCAAGCCTGCTTCCATTTCAACGCGACAATGTTGTGAAACTGCCTGCGAAATGTGTTGTAAATTGATTTGGTAGTAAAGACATAGTAAATTACAACCTCGTGCTTTTTAGGGCTAAGTTTCATGTATTTCAATGTCTTTGACGTCATAGCACCTGAACTATATGTCGTAATACGATATGATTTCGAAGGTACATGCAGTGGTGCATATGTAAAACGTTTGAAAAATACGTCGCGAATAGAGTTAGTAGGAAAGACGTAACAAATCAAAACGTCATGCGTGATGTGGCGGTTTTTCATTAACGTAATTGTTGCCGGCCGCGATGGCCGAGGGGACTGAGGCGCTCCTGTCACGGTCTGCACGGCCACTACGGTTGGGGGCTCGAATCCCCCCTCGGGCATGGATATTTGTGCCGTCCTAGTTCGTAAGTAGTTTGTAAGTTTAGGGACTGATGACCCCGTAGTTAAGTCCCATAGACTATACAAACATTTGAACGTAATTGTTTATTACTCCATATCTCATGAATTGTGTGTCGTACTATGATAAAATTACGAACGTACGTTTAGTGGTATGTGTGTATACTGTCTGTAACATTTCTCGCGAATACAATTAATAGTTTATGAGAAATAAATTGCAACGTCATGCAAAATGCCGTAATTTTACTTTATGAACGCCGAAAAAGTAGTAAGCGATAAACTATTTCCTGTCATCATTTTGCTGGGGAAAAAGTTTCCTAAGGGTTTGTAATTATGTTTGAAGTTTGTTGCAAGTCGCTAAGTGCTCTCCTTCTCAAATAGTGGACTGATAAAGTCACACTATCCCGTGCCGCAATACGGGAAAGTTTTCATTGTTTATGACGTCAGTTCTCCTGAACTATCGACCCTATCGCAAAATCCTTTCATAGCTGACGTCTTCTACCGATGAATTACATTCCTGCCAAATTTCAGCTTCATAGGTGAAGTAGTTTTCGAGATTTCGTCAGTGAGTTGAAATGTTCTAATGTTTGTAGAGTTTATGGGACTTCACTACGAGGTCATCAGTCCCCAAACTTACAAACCACTTACGAACTATCTAATACTAAGGACGGCACAAATATCCATGCCCGAGGGGGGATTCTAACTCCCGACCGTAGTGGCCGTGCAGACTGTGACTGGCGCGCCGCAGAGCGCTCGGCCACCGCGGCCGGCTCAGTGAGTGAGTGAGTGTCTGAATGAGTGTCCTTTCGCTTATATATACAGGGTGTTACAAAAAGGTTCGGCCAAACTTTCAGGAAACATTCCTCACAAACAAAGAAAGAAAATATGTTATGTGGACATGTGTGCGAAAACGCTTAATTTCAATGTTAGAGCTCATTTTAGTATTTCTCTTTAAATGTAAATTGAAATAATTCGTGTAGACAATTGTCAAAATACCCAATTGTTTCGTTAGTATGTACTGTCATTCCTCGATTCACCGCCAGTTGGCCCAATTGAAGGAAGGTAATGTTGACTTCATTGCTTGGACCTCATGTTCTTCCACCTACGCTCACTGGAGCACGTTATCATGATTTCATACGCTATACTGTACCTGTGCTGCTACAACATGTGCCTTTACAAGTACGACACAACATGTAGTTCATGCACGATGGAGCTCTTGCACATTTCAGTCGACGTGCTCGTACGCTTCTCAACAACAGATTTGGTGACCGATAGATTGGTAGAGGCGGACCAATTCCATGGCCTCCACGCTCTCCTAACCTGAACTCTCTTGACTTTCATTTATGGGGGCATTTGAAAGCTCTTGTCTAAGCAACCCCGGTACCAAATGTACAGAATCTTCGAGCTCGTATTGTGGACGGCTGTGATACAATACGCCATTCTCCAGGGCTGCGTCAGCGCATCAGGGATTCCAAGCGATGGAGGGTGGATGCATGTATCCTCGCTAATGGAGGCCTTTTTGAACATTTCCTGTAACAAAGTGTTTGAAGTCATGCTGGTACGCTCTGTTGCTGTGTGTTTCCGTTCCATGATTAATGTGATTTGAAGAGAAGTAATAAAATGAGCTCTAAGATGGAAATTAAGCGTTTCCGGACAAATGTCCACAAAACAAATTTTCTTTCTTTGTGTGTGAGAAATGTTTCCTGAAAGTTTGGCCGTACCTTTTTGTAGTAACTTCATTTTGTATACGAGTTAAATGATAACGAACTCTGTTTTTTTTCGGCAGCGATCCTCGACTCGCCGGAACTGACGTCTCAACTGAACGAAGACCCGGGCAAGTACCTGCCCAAGTACCTGGGTATGGTGATCGAGGGGGGCGAGGAGAGGGTAGCCGCCATCGGGCGCCGCATCTGGGACTTCTACATGCAGGGGGCGGCGCTCGACGAGTCCACGGCGGGCCGGCTGGTCGATGTGAGTGATCCCGCTGCTGCGTGCTGCATGGCTTACATCGGTGCACTAATGAGCTGTAACACCTCTGTTTCCGTTTCCAGATGATTGGTGACTATCAGACTCTGTATGGCGTTACCAGGAGCATCGAACTACATACCAACCTAACGGAAACTCCAATGTTTGTGTACAAATTTGCATGGAAACCGAAAGACAGCAAGGAAACTGGTAAGTTTCTGACGTAAGAAACAACGAAATTATTTAATAAGATATATTCATTTTCTGCCATCATACTGAGCATACAGTGTTATGATACTTGTAGTGTTCAGATGTAAATCGGAAATATTCGCAGGAACACATCACTGTATTTCTGAAACGCAGCTTATGCTCGGAATGAGACAGGAGACAGATGGATGCGATGAAATATGAGATTTCGAAAACTTTGTTCGGCACAGCGCTTCTCTAAGCAATCTTAACGTCTAATAATCGATGTTTCAAATGATTAGTGCTTTGTAATTAAATCGTGCAGCCGGGTACACCGTCAGTGGATCGGTTCGTATTATCACCATAATCACACAGAATTAAAACAGTCACTAATACGAGCTGCCAAATACATCACTCCAGACATTCCCTTAAATTTCTGTTATAAATTCACTCAATACTTCCTTGCCGCTCATAGGTTGCGTGAAATATGTAAAAACACATGCGAATATTTCAGACTTGCAAAACTTTATGTCAAAGCTATGCTGCTAGTTTTCTAGATAACCACAATTCGCAAATAATAACATATTTGCAGCTACCAACTTGTACACAGGTCCTAAAGACTTGTGCTTTGTTGGTTCTGATGTGAAGAAATAAATTGTTTGTGTTGCTACGAATATTTGAAACGCAGCTACATTCGGAGGTGAGCAATACCAAATTTCCTTCTTTCCAATGTCCCTGTTGCGTTGCATTGATACATGTTGCTTTTATATTAGCGCAGTAGTTTTGGCGCCCGTAGGCCTACTTTGTGTCCACAAAGTCTGCCTAGCTAGACGGAAAAAGTTACTTGTGACAGCCCCTAGCGCCATTTTTCAGAATTTACGTTTGCTGTGCTCTCGATTCTAAACCGCAAACCGAGCGAGGTGGCGCAGTGGTAACACACTGGACTCGAATTCGGAAGAATGGAGGTTCAAATCCACCTCCGGCCATCCAGATTTAGTTTTTCCGTGATTTTCCTAAATCACTGCAGGCAAATGCCGGGATGATTTCTTTCAAAGGGCACGGCCGATTTCCTCCCCCCCCCCCCCCATCGTTATCCAAACATCCGAGCGTGAGCTCCGTCTCTAATGACCACGCTGTCGATGGGACGTTAAACGCTAAGATTCCTTCCTTCCTAAGCCGCAAGTAGTTTTTCGGATTCCGAAAACGGAAAAAAGTTCGCCTTAGATTCGAGTAAACATGGTATTTTCTGTCGGTATTTACAAAATTTTGAAAGCACAATTGCATTTACGGCAAAATAACATGATATACCAGGAGGGCTTATTTTACTCATAATCATCCTGCAACACATAAATAAATGTTAGGACGGAACCAATCTTATATAATACGAACAGATTCAACTCGATGGACAGGCTAACGTGTTGATAAATCCGTGTGAAAGAATTTATGAATCAGGGCAGCAGAAAGTTGGAACTAGCATCAACGGAACAGGGCATTCTAGTAAATATTAATAATCTGCAGGAACTTTAACAGCACTCACCAGAAATTAGATCACTAATGCGACACAAGGCTCAATAAGTACTCAAAAAATAATCGTTAGCTCTGCTGACAACCTTTAACATGTAAATTTATGCCGACCGCGGTGGCCAAGGGGACTGCAGCGCGCCATTCACGGTCAGCACGACCACTACGGTCGGGGGTTCGAATCCCCCCTAGGTCATGGATATTTCTGCCGTCCTTAGTGTTAGCTAGTTGATAAGTAGTTTGTAAGTTTAGGGACTGATGACCCCGTAGTTAAGTGCCATAAGCGATACAAACATTTTAACATTTCGTAAATTTATGTTAGAGAACAGTACTGCTAAACAAGTGGAGACCTCCAGAATCTTGGTCTGTGACACATAAATTCTGAGCTAAGTCGATACTGGAAAAACCATAGAAAGATTCACTATGAAGGCGCCGGCAAAATATTGCTCGGCGGAATAGTACAAAATTATTCAATGGTAAATGACGCTAACAGAAAATATAATTAGTTTATCTGGAAAGACGACGTCGATTTTGATCCAATGGCGGCAGATGCCACCTGGACGATGGCAGGTTTAAAAATCTACATCTGCATGGATACTCTGCAAGTCACACTGAAATGCATGGCAGAGGGTTCAAAGAACCGCTTTTATTATGTTTCTCTGAGCTTGCATTCTTGAATAGCTCGCGGGAAAAAGGAACGCTTAAACCTTTCAGTTTTTGATCTGATGTTTCTGATTTTATTATGATGAACATGTCTTCCTGTGTAGGTGGGTGCTAACAAAATATCTTTGCATTCCGTCTTTTAATGAATTCCATCCTAACTCGTGCATCATTTCCGGGACACTTTCTCCCCTATATCGTGATAATACAAAACGAGCTGCCCTTCTCTGAACTTTCTCTAACTCGTCTGTTAGTCTCACCTGGTGTGGGTGGATCCCACAATGCGCAGCAATACTCCAAAATACCACGCACAAGTGTGGGGTCGTATAAACGTAGCAAGACAACAGAATGCGTAGTACATAGCTAGCAGAGCGCTTTTTGTGTGTAATAGGGAATGTTTGGAGTGATAAGGTCACAGTGGTATCAACATCTGAAACAAGCAGTCGCCACACCACACGGATGCACTCCCGCTTCCTTCAGCCAACTAAGCGGGATTGAAAGAGGTCAAACTGTGGTCATACTTGTGGTCCTTAGAAAAAATTGCCGTGCAGTTATCCAACGATGTTGGTTGAAATGGTCACTTGAACATTCTCATAGCCGTGTAGTTGTGCTTCTGGACGTCCACGCAGCAAAGGTTTGTGTTATGGTCTTCAGTCCGGAGACTGGTTTGATGCAGCTCTCCACCCTACTCTATCCTGAGCAAGCCTTTTCATCTCCTCATAAGAACGACAACCCACATTCATTTGAATCTGCTTACTATACGCGTATCTTGGTCTCCCTCTGCGATTTTTACCCCACACACTTCCCTCCAATGCTAAATTTACGATTCCCCTATGTCTAAGAATGTGTCCTACTAAGCGATGCCAAAAATTCCTTTTCTCACCAATTCTGTTCAGTACCACTTCATTAGTTATGCGATCTACCCACCTAATCTTCAGCATTCTTCTGTAGCACCACATTTCAAAAGCCTCTATTCTCTTCTTGTCCGCACTGCTTATCGTCCATGTTTCACTCCCGTACAAGGCAACACTCCACACAAATGCCTTCAGAAAAGACTTCCTTACACTTAAATTAATATTCGATGTTAGCAAATTTCTCTTTTTCAAAAATGCTTTTCTTCCCATTGCCATTCTGCATTTTATATCCTCTGTACTACGACCATCGCATGTTATTTTACTACCCAAGTAACAAAACTCATCTACCACCTTCATTGTTTCGTTACCTAATCTAATTCCTTCAGCATCGCCTGATTTTCTAAGACCGCATTCCATTATTTTTGTTTTGCTCTTGTTACTGTTCATTTTATACACTCTCTTCAACACACTGTCCATTCCATTCAACTGCTCTTCCAGGTCCTTTGCTGTCTCTGACAGAATTACAATGTCATCAGCAAAACGCAATGTTTTTATTTCTTCCCCTTGAACTTTAATCCCTATTCCAAATTTTTCCTTGCTTTCCTTCACCGCCTGCTCGATGTACAAATTGAATAACATCGGAGAAAGGCTACAACACTGTCTTACTCCCTTCCCAACTGATGCTTCCCTTTCATGCCCTTCGAGTCTAATAACTGCGGTCTGGCTTTTGTACAAGTTGTAAATAACTCTCCTTTCCCTATATTTTACCCCTGCTGACTTCAGAATTTGAAAGAGTGTATTACAGTCAACATTGTCAAATGCTTTCTCCAAATCTACAAAAGCTAAAAATTTAGGTTTGCGTTTCCTTAATCTATCTTCTAAGATGAGACGTAAAGTGAGTATTGCCTCCCGGGTTCCTATGTTGCTCCTGAATCGAAACTGATCTTCCCCGAGGTCAGCTTCTACAGCTTTTCCATTCTCCTGTAGATAATTCGTGTTAAAATTTTGCAACCATGACTTATCAAACTGATGGTTCTGTAATTTTCACACCTGTCTGCTCCTGATTTCTTTGGAATGGGGATTATTACATTTTTCTTAAAGTCTGAGGGTATTTCGCCTGTCTCATACATCCTACACACCAGTTCAAATAGTCTTGTCATGGCTGGCTCTCCCAGAGACTTTAATAGCTCTGAGGGTATGTCATCTACTCCTAGGGCCTTGTTCCGACCTAGGTCTTTCCAGGCTCTGTCAAATTCATCTCTCAGTATAGTATCTCCTATTTCATCTTGATCTACTTCCTCTTCCCTTCCTACAACATCGTCTCTAAGTTCATTTCCTTTGTAGAGCTGCTCTATGTACTCTTTCCACCTTTCAGCTTTCCCTTCTTTGCTGAGAACTGGTTTCCCATCTGAGTTCTTGATATTCGTAGAGCTGCTTTTCTTGTCCCCAAATGTCTCTTTTATTTTCCTGTAGGCGGTATCTACTGTTCCCCTTCTTATACATTCTTCTACAGATTTGCATTTGGCTTCTAGCCACTCCTGCTTAGCCATTTTGCACTTCCTGTCAATCTCATTTTTTTAGTCGTCTGTACTCCATTTTGCCTGTTTCATTTACTGCATTTTTATATTTTCTCCTTTCATCAATTAAATTTAGTATTTCCTATGATATCCAAGGATTTTTTGTTGGTCTTGCCTTTCTACCTATTTTGTCCTCTGCTGCCTTCACTATTTCATCTCTCAATACTACCCATTCCTCTTCTACTGTTTTATTTCCCCCTGTTTCTGTCAGTCTAAATCTCCCTCTGAAATTCTCCAGAACTTCACTTTCCTTCAATTTATCTAAGTCCCATCTCCTTATTTTCCTACATTTCTGCAGTTTTTTCAGTTTCAGCCTACAGTTCATGACTAACAAGTTATGGTCAGAGTCTGTATCTGCCCCTGGGTATGTCTTGCAGTTTATAACCTGGTTCCGGAATCTGTGTCTTACCTTCCAGTGTCTCCTGGTCTCTTCCACGTATACAACCTTCTTTTGTGATTCTTGAACCAGGTGTTTGTTATAACTAAATTATGTTCTGTGCAAAATTCTACCAGGCGGCTTCCTCTTTCATTCCTTTTGCCCAGACCATATTCACCTACTATCTTCCCTTCCCTTCCTTGTCCTACTACCGAATTCCAGTCTCCCATCACAATTAAGTTTTCCTTTCCCTTAATTGTCTGAATAATTTCCTTTAGCTCCTCATATATTTCTTCGATCTCATCATCATCGGCAGAGCTAGTTGGCATATAAACCTGTACTACTGTTGTCGGTGTTGGCTTCGTATCTATCTTGACAATGATAATGCGATCACTGTGCTGCTCATAGTAGTTTACCCGCATTCCTATTTTCTTATTCATTATCAGTCCTACTCCTGTGATACCCCCAACTGATTTTGTATTTATAATCCTGTACTCGCCTGACCAGATTCCTGTTCATCCTGCCGCCGAACTTCACTAATCCCCACTATATCTAACTTCAACCTATCCATTTCCCTTTTTAAATTTTCTAATTTTCATACCCGATTAAGGGATCTAACATTCCACACTCAGATCCGTAGAATGCCAGTATTGTCTTTCCTGATGACAACATCCTCCTGAGTTGTCCCCGCCAGGAGATCCGAATGGGGGACTATTTTACCTCCGGAATATTTTACCCGAGAGGATGCCATCATCATATGTTCATAAGTAGAGCTGCATGTCCTCGGGAAAAGTAACGGCTGTAGTTTCCCCTTGCTTTCAGCCGTTCGCAGTATCTGTGTGGCAAAGCCACATTAGCTGATGTTACAAGGCCAGCTCAGTCAATCATCCAGACTGTTGCCCCTGTAACTACTGAAAAGGCTGCTGCCCCTCTTCAGGAACCACACGTTTGTCTGGCCTCTCCACTGTGGTTGCACCTACGGTACGGCTATCTGCATCGTTGAGGCACGCAAGCCACCCCACCTCGGCAATGTCTGTGGTTCATGGGGGTGGGCAGCAAAGGTAAAAGGTCGCATTTGGCGTCTATGCCTACTCGAGCTGCAGAATGCACGGAGTTCTGTGGCAGTCCGGTAGATGTCGATGTCGTTGCTTAGCACGCTGCGATGAAATTCATTCGATTTTCCTCGTGCTCGTTCGAGCATACCATACTCGAAATGCCAGACCGTGTAGTCTCAGAAAAGCGTAAAACTAGTTCTCCGATTTCCGTGCTTTAAAAAGACTTGGAGGTGTATAAGACTACGCCACATAGTATTTACAACAAAACGTTTCACTTTATTTGTGAAAAAAATAGTTTTCATTTCGCATTTATGTGTGTTTTTGTTTCTTTTTAACAACGTTATTTAGTAGATTTTCTAGAAAGTAAGCGATTAAAGATTCCTGATTTTTTAGTCGTTATGAAGTGCCGCAGTCTGTCTGTCACGTCCCCTTGGTAGTCCAATCCTGAATAAAAATGTGTGACAGCGTGTAGCTTTCTGAGAGCTACGATTTACGTTATAGATTACTAAAATGAAATGAACTTAAAACTAGAGATCAGTTTCGGAAATTGTGCTGAGTAAATTTCTGTCGTTTTGACAAGTAAATGAAAACTGATATAAACAAACTTTGCAAAGTGAGTCTCCCTCTGTGTTGCCTTTTCTTTAATGGTAGGCGTTATATCTGTTTATCCGTTTGACATACTGAGAGCCCGGACTTTTATAGACTCTAATAACACACGCATGCACTGCAGAGATACTCGGCAGGGTGAACAGGTGGGCAGTGGTTGTCCCAGAGCGCTGCCACGGGACACCCCGGTTAATCGGGACGCGTGTCGACGCCACCTGTTGCGCTTCGCCGCTACCATACAGCGGGCCCTGATTGCGGGTGTTTTGTCGCAGGCGTCCCTCGCGGCTCAGACGTGCGGCTGCTCTTCCCAGGACGCTCAGATGGATCCACAATGACGTACTCCGAGGACGAATACAAACAAGTCGACCGGCTTGTCCAATTCATCGTCAACTTTGCAAGAGAAAGGTACGAAATACTCCATTATTATTTTTAAATTTTTATTTGCGCATATTTCTGTACTACATATTAATAAGTTCAAGTATTTTATCCATGGCAGCAGCTGTACAGGTTATTAAATCATAAAATGCAGCAACCAGTTGTTTGTAATAATTTATTTTTGACAACCAGTTTCGGCCTCTTGAGTACCCTTATTCTGGTCTCTTTAAAGGCAAACAAGTAGATTGTATTACAGTAAAGGATATAAAACGTACAAACGTCGGTTATAGAAATTTGAAATTGTGACTATAAAAGTTTTCGACACGAGTGTGAAAGTTTATAAGGTGACACCATGAGTGATGCAGTTTTGTTTCAAAGCTGCATCACTCATTGTATTACCTTATAAACTTTCACACTCATGTTCAGAGATGTTTCGGGCGTGCAGCCGCATAAAGTTTACTTCTTCTAGTATTTTGGCTGAGAACCATTCAGCCATCTTCAGAGACAGTCGACTGTCTCTGAAAATGGCTGAACGGTTCTCAGCCGAAATATTAGAAGTAAACATTATGCGGCTCCACGCCTGAAACTTCTTTGAACAGTCATTGAGCCACGAAAACATGAAGATGCACATTTCACACTCATGTCAAATATTTTTATAGTCACAATTTCAAATTTCTGTAACCTACTTTTGAACGTTTTATATCCTTTACTGTAATACAGTGCACTTGTTTGTCTGTATAGAGACCCGGAGAAGGGCACTCAAGCGCCCGAAACCGGTCGTCAAAAAATGAATTATTACAAGCAACTGGCTGCTGCATTTTATTAATTAAATTCATAAGTTGTTACAGTCAGAGAATGTGTGGAATTGGTAGTATTTATGTGTACTGCTCTTTCCAGGCGTGCTTTTATGTTTTCTTACCTGTCTTGGATTTGTGTTTCATCTATCAAGGAAACTACATTGGTATCGGATTTTCCAATTTTTTTTTTTTTTTTTTTTTTATATTTAAGGTACGTGAAGTTCAAAACTCAAATAACAGTCAGCCAAAGCCATTCGACGCAATTCTCAAAAATTATCGAGAAAATCGCCTTAGAAGTATTGTAGGTACAGGTAAGTACCAATAACTAAGAGATTCGCAATAAAGCTGAGCCAAGAACACATCGTCTGGCGTTACACCATACGTTCGGTATTTCTCATCCGCTTATTACAAAATTTTTAGGTTTCTTTCGTTGTGTTCGAATACGTACACAATTTTAATATCCAGTGGTAATTGTTAGGAAAATGCACGTACTTTCGATAATTCATAGTTTTCTATATTTTGCAACGGATTGTTAATAATGATGGTTTCAATGAAACACCATACCAAGTAACATTTTTAACAGTATTGGCTTCACTATTAACTGACGACGGTTGCCTTCTATTGTTCAGTTTGCGGAGAGCTATGACGCTGTTTTTGGAAAATCATCTCCATACCTACTAAGGGCTTTGCAAGCAGGTAACTTCCTCAATCATCATAAAGAAAAACTGACACAACACGAGTGATTAGAAATACCGAAATAATTTACGTAACTGAATTTGAAACAGTGTAAGTTTGTTCACATCGCCCATGAAGTTACTCCTCGCACACGAATTCGATTGGTTGGTAGGTTGCATGTTTCAATTATCATTAGTGACAACTTTTATAAATTATAGAAAATGAAGAAAAAGAAAAACATGTGCATTGTTCACAAAAAATAGCATTAAATGCTGAAAGTATTCGCAAATATCGAAAAAATGTCACGGCGGGATTCGAACCACTGTTTTCATGGTTGTAACGCCAGAACGCTACCATCTGAGCTATACTCACAGATACTACGACTGTTTTAATTATTAGTACTTACATGCACTTGCAAAACTTCAAAGTCGATTTTCTCGAGAATTTTTGTAAGTTGTGTCGAATGTGTTTGGCTGAATGTTATTTGATTACTGAACTAGACGTACCATAAATATTAAAACAAATTCTAAAATCCGATATCCATGTGGTGTCCTTGTAAGTTTTGTTTAAATTTTAATTGGCATTCCCTTTTCGTCTATAGCATTGTAGTTATGAAGCAAAACATAACTTCGTAAGTTATTTATTTGAAAACAGAATGATGAAACTTATCTGACCATCCGAAATTTTACCAGAACTGTTTAAGATAATGTAATTCTGATATCATCTAGTTATCACTACGTGCCTCTTGACATTGCTGTACTTCTATCGGAGGTACACTGCTGGACATCCAGACTGACACACCGAGAAGGACTGGAGATACCGCAGCCAAAGTTACAAAAAAAAAAAAAAAAAAAAAAAAAAAAAAATAAAAATAAAAAAAAAAAATAAAAAAAATAAATAAATAAATAAAATAAAATAATAATTAAAAAAAGGAAATGATCGTTTGGCACTTTTGGCCAGAGGATCCCGGACGGGATTGTTCTGCCGCCGCAGTGCAAGTCTTTACCTGACGCCTCTTGGCCGACTTGCGTGCCGATGATATGATGATGATCAGGACAACGCAAAACATCCAGTCCCCTGCAGGTAATCGAAACCGGGTCCCCTGCGTGGTAGTCAGCGATGCTGTCTGAGCTGCGGAGACGGACTAGCAGTATAACACTCAGCCGAATGAAAATACAGCTCCATGTGAAGGGAGCAAAATGACGAAATCAGTATTAGGTGTTGCCACCATATTTCATTTCATTTATTGCAACTTATTAACTTGTTACCTTGTTTCTAAAACAGGGCGTACATAATAAAAATTTCACTTAACATCTTTCTTTGTTTATGTTTTTTCTGCTTACTTTTATCTGCAATCTTTTTAAGTAACAAAACATTTAATATGAGTAACAGTGGCTTTTCCTCATGGTGTAGAAGTCGTATGTCAACGCCCTCTTGAATTCGAATGAAAAATAATAGCTTATTTTCATCTGTTTAAACTTAATGATTCATTATAGTATCTTTTCCTGAAACAGTATCATTCTTCCTTATACTATGGTCATCCTCCGCGCTATCCGAAATCGTCTGGCCCATCTGCTATAGCCGCCAAGGCATTGAATCTGCTTTCAAAAACACATCCTTGCAGCGTAACACTCCGCCAGTGCGCATGCGCGTTGCCAGTCTGTGCCGTTGCCTTCCGCCTGCCAAGGCGTTATTCGGTTTCCAACACTTTGCGTTGGACTGTTATTTCCGAGATGCGCCCAAGTGTAGTACTGCTTATGCGGCCAAGTCAGGCTAGTCACGCCAAACGTTCAAATCTCTCAGCTTCACGCATGTTGTAATGAAGTTGGGTCGAGCGTTATCAAGCACCATCTTCTATGGCGCCAGCTTAGGTCACAACAAAAGCACGAAGGATCTCTTATCAATACCTCTGAGCATTCGAAGTGCCATTATGTATGATATACAGGTCCGTACGTCCGCCGATACTGACTCCAAACCACATCATTCATCCACCACCATGATATGGTAAATTTCCTACACACAAGCAGCAATGTTCACATTCTCTCCAGATGAGGGAACAACGATTGTTCGTCTGAGTACAATATCTTGGCTCATCTGTGAACAGAACCCTGCGACATTCGTTACTACTCTAATCCTGATGTTCCTCCGTCCAGTTTCTACGAGGTAAACGGTATGGTGGTTTTAATGGGACTCACATCATAGTCCTCAAAGGCCACATTTACGATTGCGATTTCTGCCTTTGTGTTGATATTGCGTTCTGTTGCTGCCTGGAATGTACGTAGCAGTATCTTATCATTCAGCCTCTTGTCTCGACGGTCTGTTAACTGGAGAAAACGGTCATCTCCTAACGATATTACTCGTGGACGACCTTGGCCTTGTCTTCTTTTAACGGTCTGAAATCGCGTCCAGGTCCTGGAAATTACACTTTGGGACACTGCAGTAGTTGCAGCCACCTCTCTCTGTGTCTGTCGCGCTTCCAACCTTTCTATGGCTCTCTATGCCATAACTTCCGGTAAGTAACGTTATTGTTGCATTGCAATACCTGATTACTACACTATCCGAATGCTTGTGTAATTCGTTTGGAAGAGTAAACACAAGTCTTAAGAATTCTCGGGTGTTCGGCTGGGTCACGTTGTGATTTCTCCACGATATTTCGGCAAACCATTTTCAGGTGGTCCCTGATGAATGCTGCGCTTCTCCTCTCGGTGTCCATATATACAGGCGTTACCCTACCAATAGTTCACAGCGTTGTCGGTTAGTGCGGCTGTCGTTTAACGGACAGCGGCGGTGGGGGGGGGGGGGGGGGGATGGCTCCCGCAGTGTTCTCTTCTCCAGCATCTGAGCCGTCGCCATCGGGTGCGGGAGCACTTCTTCCTTACTTCCTGACTTAGCTGTAGGCCACTATCTTTATTGAATAAATTATCTTCTACTCTGATTTCGAAGGCATCTTTGATTACGCTATTCCAGTTTGCCTTATTATTCTGGTGTTCCCACAATCCTAAGTATGGCCTGTTCTTATAATATGGCCGGCCATGGGCTGATTTCTTGTTCTGGCGTTGTTCTGTATGGCGGTAACGTTCACGGCACCTGTCTTCTACCGTGCGTACGGTTTCCCAAATGTATGTCTTCCCGCATTGACAGGGGATTTCGTTTGCGAAGTCCTATATCATCCTTAATTGAGCCTAGTAGCGTCAAGGTTTTTGATGGAGGTTCAAATACAACATATAACATTGTGTCACTCCACGATCCTGCCGATTTTTCTGGAGGTGTTTCCAACGAACGGGATGCACGTCAGCGATTTGCACTCTTCTTGTTTTTCTTCGTCCTGTTGTGACTTCTAAACAGTCTGTTTAAAAGCACGTTTTATCTGCTTGTTGCTGTACCCATTTCTTATGAAAATCGTCTCAAGGCGTTGCAGCTCAGCAGGAAGGCTATCTTTGTTATACACTGATGGTGGCCTGTGGACCAAAGAGCGTAAAACTCCTTGACGTTGGGAGTAGAGGTGGCTGCTAGAGGCATGTAGGTAGCTATAAATCGGTGTGTGTAGGCTTCCTGTACACTCTGTGTGCCAGGTTGCCATCAGGTTTCCGTTTCAGGAGGACGTCAGGAAACGGAAGGGCGCCGTCCTGTTCCACCTCCATCGTAAACTGGGGTGTAGCGAGATGTTCGAGAAACTCGCTCAAGCTGTCCCGTCCGTGAGGCCAGACGTCAAACGTAACGTCCACGTAGCGGCAGAAGCAAGTCGGTTTTAGAAGAGCAAATATGCCACGAATGGTGAAAGGGGACTTCCCAAGGCGACGCCATCTGTTTGTTCGTAATAATTCTCATCGAACAGGAAATGTGTAGTGAGTACAAACTCAAAGAGTCTTGTCAGATTAGTGTCGAATATCTTTCTTATCAGTTGTAATGAGTCCTTCAGTGGTGCACTGGTAAAGAACGACACTATATCGAAACTTACCGACAGGTCGCTAGCCTGGTGGTGAAGTTCTTATAAGTGTTTTAGAAAGTGAGTGGAATTGCGAATGTGGTGCCGGCATTTTCCCACATGTGAGATCAGGAGAGCAGTCAGATGTTTGGCCAGTCCGTATGTTGCTGCTCCTATGTTACTGACTTAATATGGATTATGGGAACACCCGAATAGTAAGGCAATCCTCCACCTTCTGGATTTGCGTAATCAAAGAGGCCATCGAAACCAGAGTACAAGATAATTTAATTAATAAGGATTGTAGCCTACAGCTAAGTCAGGCATGGAATATATGACACCGAGGGGAGAACCGCAGCATTCATTAGGAACCTCCTAAAGATGGCAACGTGTCGGTTTGCCGAAATATCGTGGAGGAATTACGACGTACTCGGCTGAACACCCGAGGATTCTTTAAATTAGAAATACGCCGGGAAAACATCAAATAGCACATTAAACAGAAGTCAATAGCAACCCCTTTTGCAGATACATTCTGTTATTACCACTGTCTCCGTTGCCGTCATGTTACTGTGAAATTTAAAATATTCCGAGCGAACTGAATATTCAAACAGGTTTAGGGCTTGCATGTTATTGTCTCCACTCCGTAGAACCGACAGAAAGACGTTTAACCATTTCAGTTCAGTCTGCCGATGACAATCCTTCAGAATGATCCCCTAATTGTTTTGACCAGTAGAAGACTTCTTCGTCGCCCATCGGATTGCAATGCTACCTTTACCTCCCTGTTCTCTAGTATGCCCGCCTGTCGAAAAGGTGTGTGTGATGATTGCGGAACGACTGTCCCGGGACACACCACCTGCTGCCACACCAGATAATGTTTTACAATATGAGGAAGCGGCTTGATCTGATTAACCCTAACAATAGAATTAGAGCCTCTTTCATTCAATGCGGAGGCGTGTAGCAGCAGCTGTAGCTAGCTATGGTGGGAACACTCAGTACTGATTTCATCCTCAATCGACATGAGGCTGTATTTTGTCATGTGACCTTTGTACAAAGTGTTATCAGAATCTAACATAAGAGTAGCGAAACTAACAGATGTTTTCTGAAACTTAGCGACTGCAGCGCCGGAAAGCGATTGGGTCGTAAGAACATACTGCGAAACGATTGTGTATTGAATGTGTATTTAGTAGCTTATGTGGCGCTTGAAATTGTTGCAGACATCAAAAATATAATTCGGAAATCTCTCTCGTGTGTGTGTGTGTGTGTGTGTGTGTGTGTGTGTGTTGCCCTTAACGCAAGTTAGCCCCCAGGGGGCTCACGGTTCTTTCGTGAGTACGTGCGTGGCGAGCACGGGTCCCCGAGATAATGCAGTCTTCCTTCCATCTTTTACTTCCCGGACTGCATTTCCTTTCCCCCTCCCCTCCTTTCCTATTCTCACTTCTTCCCCTCCCCACCGGGGACTGATAGCCTCAGTAGTTTAGTCCCCCTGTCCAAAACATACAATCCAATCCAACCCTTAAGTTAGTTTAAGTAGTTTGTAAGTATAGGGACCGATTACGACTGCAGATTGATCCCACAGCATTACAAACATTTGAACATTTTGTTAGATGTAAACGAAGGCTTCCGCGGCCGTTGTCACTGTGAATAAAATTGTTTGTTTGTATAGCTTATGAGACTTAACTACGGGGTCATCAGTCCCTAAACTTACAAACTACTTGCGAACTAGCTAACACTAAGGACGGCACAAATATCCATGCCCGAGGGGGGCTTCGAATCCCCGACCGCAGTGGCCGTGCAGACCGTGACTGGAGCGCCTCAGTCCCCTCGGCCACCGCGGCCGGCTGAATAAAATTCTTCGGGATTTCTGGACGCATTGTCAGTATGTAAAATTCCGACTCTCGGCTACTGCTGCAAGTGGCCTTTGTCAGGGTGTTTGGCTGACTACCTTGACAAAGGACACTTGAACAGTGGCCGAAATATCGGAATTTTACAGATTGACAATGCGGCCAAAAACCCCGAAAGTTTTCTTGACATTTGAACATTTCATTTGGAAAGGTTGCTGAGAAGTAAGAGA
Organism: Locusta migratoria; assembly: GCA_026315105.1. Lineage (NCBI taxonomy): Eukaryota > Metazoa > Arthropoda > Insecta > Orthoptera > Acrididae > Locusta > Locusta migratoria. The sequence goes on along the minus strand of CM048747.1, from coordinate 327,129,572 downwards.
ATAATGTTAGGAATAACAATTGTTTATTTACTGTGATAATCTATACTTTTAGACGTAGAAGAAGACTTTTAACAATGAATTCGTTTCGATGCTTAATTATTACTTCATAATATTACTTCTGTATTAAAATAATATATGAACGCTTCATAACGCAGTTAATAAACTATTTCAGTAGAGCCTGCTTAGATTCGCTCTTCAGTTTCACAAAAATTATAGTCCTACATATCGACATATTTTGTCAGTCACCTACTCGTATGAAAAAGTGAATGCTTAGCAACAAATAACTAATATGTCCATGTATAAACTGTTTTTATTAGCACGTCATATTCTTGAAGACGTTCAGTTTGACACCTGCAAAGAAAATTTAAAAAAATCATGATGGGTACACGCAAGGCCCCATTCAAGACGTTCAGTTTGACACCTGCAAAGAAGATTTTAAAAAATCATAATGGGTACACGCAAGGCCCAGAAGCAAAGACAACGTGAAAAGAGCGTTTATAACGAGATACAGAATCTAGTCTACAACAACGGAAAAATTGTGTTTAGTTTTGAAAATGTGACAGTGATCGAAATCCGCTAAAACGAAACGTGGAAGTACGGACTGGCCACGTGACTATAACTATGATCACTTGCTTCGTACTGCAGCACATCAGGTTGGAATTCATCTCTGCTCTTAAAACGTTTTTGGCCGATGCGATTACGAATCAGCCATAGGGTAAGATGGTACAATTGCGATAATTTAGGACAGATGTTCAAAATATTCAAATGTTTGTAGAGCTTATGGGACTTAACTACGGGGTCATCAGTCCCTAAACTTACAAACTATTTATGAACTACCTATTACTAAGGACGGCACAAATATCCGTGCCCGAGGGGGGATTCGAATCCCCGACCGTAGTGGCCGTGCAGACCCTGACTGGCGCGCCGCAAACCGCTTGGCCATCGCGGCCGGCTAGGAAAGATGTTATTGTAACTAAAGAAAAATAATTTTGACCATGGCATTTGTTCTTGGATGTTTAATGTATATGTAACACCAATATTAACAATTACAAATGTTGGTATAAACACAGAAAAGAGAAAAAATCGATCGAAAATGTACTACGCTAGGTACAACTGTGATGACTTCCTGGTACAATTTTGATCTGGCATCTTCCACATAAACAGCACTCTTTTCCTCGGGCATCAATGCATTGTATCAAACATTGCATTTTTGAAGCGAATACAGTCACCCTAAACTAGAAAATTGATAAGAGCGAGTTAGACGAAGTAGCTTCACTTACCTCTTAACAGGAAAAACTTATATTTCCGTAGCACAATGTGGCGTATTCTTAGTAAAGACAGGAGGAGCTGTTATAAACTTGCTACACTACAACGCCACACAAAGCCAAGTGCTACCGACACTACGAGACTGACAAATGGCGTGAAACCTTATGTTGATCGGAATTGTACCTATATCGAATTTGCACCACCTTTCCTTAGTGAGCGTCATAAATTACACTGCACTGACATTTTGTAATTATAGAATGCCATTAACAGAAGCAGTGACATACCACGTGATCAGAAGTATCCGGACACCTGGCTGAAAGTGACTAAAGTTCGTTGCACCCTCCATCGGTAATGTTCGAATTCAATATGGCGTTGGCCGATCCTTAGCCTTGATGACAGCTCCCACTCTCACCTGTCACGACGTCGGCATTCCAAAACATCCCGAAAGTGTTCTATAGGTTTTTTTAATTAGTTTGTACAACAGGCCTTGTATCCAGACAGCGTCTTAGGCTGCGCTCAGGTCTATAAAGGCTATTGATGTTTTTTTGCCTTTTCTGATAGCCTGCCTCTATATGCGTTGTCAGGGAAAGTACTTGATCCGTGCAGTTTCTGTTAGGAAGAAATCCTGATTGTTCGTCTGGAATTGATTCTAGTACTTTTGTGCTCTGTCTGTTATACAGGAGTCTCTCGAGCAGCTTGTATAACACACCGAGCAGTGCGATCGGCCTATAACTCTTTGGCTGATTGCTTGGTTTTCCTGGTTTAAGAAGTGCGATGATCTTTGAGTTATTCATTTTCTGTGGTATTTTCCTTGTTGCCATTACATCTGAATAAAATTCAGGAAGCTATTTTTTTGGCATTCTTGGTGTACTCCATCCAATCCAGGTGCCTTTCCTGCCTTAATACTCTTCACCGCTTCTTTAACTTCAGTGGTGGTAAATTTCGAGGAATGCTGGACCAAAGGTGTGCTGTTTTCCTTAAGAAATCTATGTTCGCGACGTATTGATCTTGTACGTTTCTTGTCCCTTGGTGCTCTGGATGTTGCCTGTATGTGAGCTGAAATCCTATTTGCAGAGATATCTGTTGAGTTATGATGTAGTCTGTTGGCTCCACCTAGTTTTCGTAGGAGAGACCAGGCCTTTCTACTATATGTCTTGAAATCAAGCGACTCAACGGTTTCAATCCACTTCTCTCGTCTTGCATTGTCCAGTCTGTGCAGTAGGTCATCTGCAATCTCAGGATCTCCACTCTCAAGAAATCTCCACCAGAGTTCTCAATAAAGGGCTTCCATAGAGCTCAGTCCTTGCCCCATTGTTCTTCAATCTTTATATCTCTGGCATTCCAAACACACAATCTAGGAAGTTTGGTTATGCAGACGTCTGGGCTATAACTGCGCAACATGAATCATTCGAGGCCACTGAAGACACATTTTCCTCCGATTTGAAGCTGCTTTGGCTACTTCCGCAAATGGAGACTGCAGCCGAACCCGACTAAGAACGAAGTACCAAACTCCCACCTTTGCAACCACTCAGCAAGAAGAGAGCTTAATGTCATCTTTGAAGGGAAACTTCTCAGCCATAACAACTACCCCAAATATCTAGGAGTTACGCTGGACAGGACGCTAAATTACAAGGAACACCTGACAAATACTGCAAATAAAATGGGGTCAAGAAATAACATTATTCTAAACTGTGCGGCACTACCTGGAGCTCCATAGCAAACACAATCCGATGCTTTCTACAAATGGGGAAAGACAGCATCACCAAATTGCGACTGCGGCGCTGAAAAACAAACAGTCCGGCACATAGTGGAAGAATGCCTATTTCGAGACTACAAGGGAACCTTCAACGATTTCCTCGCTGCAACAGAGGAGACAATTGTATTAAATGTTTAGATGTACATTTGTAATTAAACAATGTATAAAGTGTGTAAAGATAGCGATGTATGCAATACGATAAATAAGTTAATAAAATCTATAGGATTCAAGTCAGAACTCCGTGCAGGCCAGTGCACAGACCCTGCTTATGAACAGGCGCTCGATCATGTTGAAAGATGCAATCGCCATCCCCGAACTGCTCTTCAACAGTGGGGAGCATGAATGTGCTTAAAACATCAAAGTAGGCCTGTGCTGTCAGAGTGTCACCAAAAACAACGTTACTGTTGGCACCACACACGATGACAGGTGACATTCACCGCGCATCCGCCATACCCACACCCTGCCATTAAATTGCCATATTGTATACCGTGGTTAGTCACTCCACACAACGTTTTCAAGTTGTTCAATCGTTCAATGTTTATGCTCCTTAATCCAAGCGAGGCGTCTTTTGGCATTGAGCTGCGTGACGTGTGGCTTATGAGCAGCCGCTCGATCATCAAATCCAAGTTTTCTCACTTCCCACCTGTCATAGGATTCTGATGCAGTTTGGATTTCCTGTGTGTTGTCTAGATAGATGCCTACCTATTACAATATGCAACGCTCTTCAATTGTCGGCGATCTCTATCATTCAAAATATGAGGTCGGCCTGTGCGATTTCGTGCTTCACTATCACATCAGAAACAGTGAATCTAGGGATGTTTAAGAGGTGCAAATCTCGCGTACAGACATAAATGACACGCAATAACATGACCACGTTCGAAGTCCGTTAGTTCCTCGGAGCGCCCCGTTCTGCTCTCTCACGATGTTTCATGACGAATGAGGTCGCTGATATGGAGACCCTGGCAGTAGGTGGCAGCACAGTACACGTAATATGAAAAACGTATGTTTTTGAGGGTGCCCGAATACATTTGATTACATACTGTATTAATGACGTTTTCATATTTGTTCTAGAAAATTCACAACATTTTGTGATTAGGAAATATCATTATATAAATACGCTAACACGAAAATTGTGGTAGAGATTACTAATTTATTCGTACAAGAAGGCCAATGAAAGTTACATAATTCGAAAGATTGTCGTAGATTTGACGAATATAAATATTATGTGTGTATTTAGCCATTAAAAGAGGTAAAAGGAAGTAGAAATTTTCCTATCTACAGCTTGGATCAAGTTCTACGTTCTCCAACAATCAGCTCACTGATTGGCTTTTCGCCTCGACCAAAGACGCTGTAATGCAGTGCATCAGTGTTAAAATAACGTATTAAAATAAGTGAATATCGAAACATGGAGTGCTCCCAACACACTTACTTGTGCCGTTCAAATGCTTCATTTTCGCAGTGATTAAGAGTGGTTAAAGGAAATTGATGTTTTCATATGAAAGCCGATATAAAGGATGATGCGCCGGGAGAGGCAACTAGCGGTGCTCGGGTGGAACTACGAAGTCGAGAATGCCGACATAAATGATGATGCGCCGGAAGAGGCATGTAGCGGTGCACGGGTGGAACTACGAAGCCGACATGTGGTCAGCTCTGGAATTCTGAATATCGCAGTATCGAAATAACATTATTTCTTGGCGTTGTATATATATACGAACACCGAAATTGTAATTCCATTTCAAATATTAGGCTAATGAAAGTTATATAATTCGAAAATGGCATGAGTAGTATATACTTCCGTTTTTATTTGTTGTTATTGTGTCAGGAATTTTCCTTAACACGTAAAAGATACCGTTTCATACCTCCCAGTGCCGGTTAAATCTTACCAAATATCCCAGCGGCCTCCTATGATAATGTTGGCAACAGATGGTGAATAGTGAGAATCCTGTGAGGCTACATTTTAGCCAATCGCTTGACAACGCTGATGTTTTCTCATGGAATCTTCGCTTAATGAGGGCAATTATTTTTACTGATCGGACGAGGGTACATACAAGAACCTGTCAACCATAAAGCAGGAACAGAATTATTTGTTTACTTCATGGTCTGTACGATACACTAATCGAGTCATTCTATGTGGTTCGAAGAAATGGGCAAAGATTTTCTATCGTGTTGTTGATGTTGCCAACATAATCACGCGAGGCCGCCGACATGGTACTTAAAATTTTACCCCCAGTGACCATTGTAAACACAATTGGTCGATTTTCGACCATAGGCAATGCTAGTGAAAGTAATATCATAAAAACTAGCAACTACTCATTTGTACCGTACCATTGTTATGTTACTCTATTCTGTGCACTTGGAGCGCTAGCATTGCTACAGCTGCATCTTTTGCTCCTCGAGAGTTTCGCAACTGTCTGTGTGAGACTGTGGTGTTATCTCCCATATAACGGTGGCTGTGATATCTCCAGTCCTTCGTGGTGCTTCATTTTGGACGATCAGTAACTAATTTCGATTTCAAATTTATGTTGTTATTAGCATAGATTTCAAAAGTACGTAATCAAACTGCGCTTCAATGACAGAAATACGTGCTTAATAAAAATAATAATTCAAAATAAGTAGAAGAAAAGAGCACTAATGGGGTTGTGGGAATATGTTAAAAGTCTTATTTTAGTATCAGGGGCCGGGTAATTATAAGTTGGAAGGATGAAAGGAATGAAGGAAGTAAGCTTAGGGTTTAACATCCCGTCGACAGCTTGGTCATTAGAGACGGAACTAACGCTCGGAGTTTTGGGTGAGAATGGGGAAAGAAATCGGCCGCGCCCTAGCAAAGGAACCATCCCAGCATCTGCCTGGAGTGATTTAGGAAAATCACGGAAAACCTAAATCTGGATGGCCGGAGGTGGATTTGAACCACCATCCTTCCGAATACGAGTCCAGTGCGTTACCACTGCGCCACCTCGCTCGGTAAAGGATGTAAGGAAATACATTGGTAAAGTATGCGCTGTTGGTGAAATACGATATCAACAGACAATTGAATGACACGCCAAAGTACAACCCGTTTTATGACTACGCTGAAACCACGGGGCTAATAGTTTAATAAAAGAAACTCCTTTTTTATTTTCTTCCATTGCTCCTCGAAATTTCAGCATCTGCTTCTCAGAAGTCTATTAGTTGGTATACTGAAGCGCTTTCTCCCTCAGTATTTTTAAAGTCTCCTATTGTTTTTTTCTAAGATTTGCTAATTCGAACCAGGCTCTTTCTGAAGTAATCATTTCAGAAACAATATTTCACTCTTTGAACGTGAACTTACTAAAAGTTGCGAACAGTTGAAACATATGTATATATGTATTTGAATGAAATAAATAAATTTAAATATTGAAACCGAAAACTACTGCTATATATATATGGTCCTGTTAGTGCGCTTAATTATCCAGACGGAAGCCTGGCTAAAGAACAATCTCACTGAATGACAAGTCCGGTTGTAGCTCAAGTAAAATCGTTAATATGACAATCAACAACAGTCAAAACGTGTATCTACCCTGCCGTTACTGTTTAAGCTCACAATATGAGACTGCTCGCTAATAATGCTTGGAGAGTCAGTTATGCAGTTCATAAATATCGTAAGAGAATCTAATTCGAACCAGGCTCTTTCTGAAGTAATCATTTCAGAAACAATATTTCACTCTTTGAACGTTAACTTACTAAAAGTTGCGAACAGTTGAAACATATGTATATATGTATTTGAATGAAATAAATAAATTTAAATATTGAAACCGAAAACTACTGCTATATATATATGGTCCTGTTAGTGCGCTTAATTATCCAGACGGAAGCCTGGCTAAAGAACAATCTCACTGAATGACAAGTCCGGTTGTAGCTCAAGTAAAATCGTTAATATGACAATCAACAACAGTCAAAACGTGTATCTACCCTGCCGTTACTGTTTAAGCTCACAATATGAGACTGCTCGCTAATAATGCTTGGAGAGTCAGTTATGCAGTTCATAAATATCGTAAGAGAATCTATAGAACCTATGAAGAAGCTGAATAAGTAAAAATCCTTCCTTACTAACACTGTCATTTATCTGAGTCCAACCATTATATAAATTGCTGACTTTAAATTAAAAAATAGCGATTAAAATGATCTTGATTAGTAGGAATGAAAATGACAGAAATTTCATTTTTTACCGTGCTTTAACTGATCGAGTAACAATCGCTACTACAATGACAAAATAAATAAATAAATAAAAAATAATGAAGTTACCTCACGACAATTTCCACAGTTTTGTGTTAAAGTTTTTATTTTCAGAGTCGTTATCTAGAATATATATACATTACACCGAAAAATACAAAATATGTTCCAGATCTCTTCTCTTAAACCAACAGAATCAGACTCTCCGTCTTACAGCTAACTCCGTACTACTACTCACTACAGACACTAAGTGCTAACTGCCACAACAGCCACCGGTCATCGCCGTCTAACTGTCTGTAGCAACAGATATCTCTGACAAAAGTCAGTGAAAATGGAATAAACTGTTGCCAAATTTCACAGAGTGAAGCCAGTAATTATTGCGCATAACTACACCCATCGATTATTAAGCCTGCTATTATGAAATTTACTTTAATTCACAGCATCGTGATGATAGTGGGCCAGTTACTGTCTCTGACGGCCTGCTCTTTACTTAAGAAAGAACTGAATTTGTTTAAATTGTTGATTTGTTTGTTGTAGTGATCCAACGTACGAAGAGTTCGAACAGTTGGAAGACATAATGTGGATCGACGCCCTGCACAGCAATTTCTCGTATATGCATCTGACCGAGAAAATGGAAGTAGTGGATGGTGGGTTGTATCCTGAGCGAATGCAGTTCTGGGAGAGTGTCCTAGGTGAAATCAGGAGGGAAGAAGACGCCGCGGAGAAGGTAGAGAGAGAGAAGCAGCAAAAGGAGTGGAAGGAGCGAGAGGAAGAGGAAGAGAGACTTAAAAAGGCTCAGAACAAAACGGAGGAAGAGCCCGATATGAAACACCTCAAAGTGGAGCTGTGATGTCTTAGTTATTACATCTCCGAGAAAGGAAATACTATGTAATTGTGTTCACTGTAATATTTTCAGTAAATTATTTTTTCAAAGAAATCGAATTATCCAAATATTATGAGTCCTCTCTGCACCTCATTGCTTATAGAATACCATAAGAAAAACAAACAAATAATTATATATTACTTTGAAATATCAGGATGACAGTTCTTCATTCTTACTTGCAAGTTTTCGGGGGATATTTGAAGGAACTTAGTACTTTCACTCAAAATGTATGTGCTACGTTGTAATCATATTGTTTCGTCTTTCTACGGTATATTTGTTGCACATGGAGATAATTAATAGTTACCTGTGAGGAAAATAGCGAGAAACAGTTACTTTCGTTGTTGTTAACTGTTTGGAGAGACTCTTCTATGTACTAATATTACATTCAACATTAATCGTTCCACCGCGCGGAATAATAAAATTTGTTTATTTCTTTCGTTTGTCCCAACAACTTTTAATTAAACTATATTAAACATAATTATATATATCTAGAAAACTCGAACACTATCATCCTGATACACAAGAGGGATAATGTAGTGGATGCAAATATTGATGTGACGGTCATCATAAACACACACACACACACACACACACACACAAACAAGAGCGTCATCCAACAAACTCCGGAAGAACGTATAAGGACAGCAGTATGTCAATAGTGCGTGCTTGGAATATGTTCTTTAACTATAAAATCAATGAATTTGTCCTATGGATAAAATTTATTCTGAAAACCAATAATGGGTAACGAATGAAGTTGGTGGCAACAGTGAGATAAATCCGACATTAACGTTCACCCAATGAAAATATAGATTCATTAAAGATACTATTTCTCGATATATTGCGAACGGTGGTTATTCTAACCATCTTAATAATCCTAGTGAGATAAATAGTTGATGCAAAGCCATTGAACTACAGTATATATTGAACCAGTAAAAGAAGGAACACACATCGTAGCCAAGATCGCTATATTGGTCATTTTTTGTGGATTACCAATTTCGGTAAGCAATGTTACTACCATCTGATCTCCTTTTTCTTCTTTTTTATATGTTAAATAAAAATAGGCTAGGGGACAGTACCAGTTTTTCCTATAAAATAAAGAGATGACATAATGGCAACATTGCTTGTCGAAATGAGATCGCACCTAGATTCAACTTGAAGACATTGTATGATATATTGAACCAATGAGAAACACTGAGAACATTATTGCAGCCACATTTATTTTTTTAGCTTGTGGGACAATTTTACTGTTGTGTGAGCATGGTCTGCTTAGCCACGCAAACACAGTATCATATAGAATTAGCATAGGGTATGCAACAATAATAAAATATGATACGAAATATACCTTAGATTTTATTTCATTTTTTTTAGAATCGCACAGAATACTATCGTATGCAGTGTGAAAGCTCTTAAGCAAATAACATGCACATACATTCTCCACTCTGCCTATTAGGACAGGTTATTTAACAAAATTGTGTAATGGCAGCATTCTAAATGTAAGTAAGGTTTGGAATAATGATGGAACAGTAGTCTACTTACACCCTCTACAGGCTGTTAATTAAGGCATAAGGGGCTCACACACTCGATCGCAGCAATCCGTCGAATGCGACATTGCCTGCAATCAGCTAAATGCCACACACTAACGATGATACTGTGTCAAGAAGTTGCGCTATCGAAAATGATCCGCTATGGTTTGCAGTTTCAGTTGATCTTCGTATCCTCACGAGTATTCATAAAAATAAAAATCTAAATCGAATGTGGGTTTGCGATTTATTACACTTGTTTTAAAACACTTTTCTTGGGGGCTGTAGGTTACTTTGCAGAATATATCGCATTTTTCAGTCAAGTTCAATATTGTCTTTCCATTATGCTAATGCGTTTCCAATTATTAGTATTCGGTTTACCTATCAGCATTTTCGTAATTTATTTACAGTTTAGATGTGACTATAGAAATTTTTCTGTCGCAGATTTATATTTTTCAATGATTTTTATCATTCCTTGTACGAAGAAGAGTTCGATTATTTGAAATGACAAACACTTTGAGTACAGATGTATAACAGATTTTCCCTGGACATTTACATTAAAACATCCTCTAAATTTTACGGAAGAAATTCATCATTATTTTTATAATTCTACCAGTAACGTTTTCACAAATAACGCAAAATATCGTATGGAGCTCATTTTATAGTGAATGTAATGAAATTCTCTTCGTTCTAGTTCTACAGCACAAAATTCAAAATTACAACCGCTACCAAGTTTAAAAAATAATATTTTAAAATGTATATGGCAATATAGACGTCATGGGGGCCGTTTCTTACGGTTTTGCATGTCAGAGGAAGCGTTACCATAAATAATTTTTGCTATTATAATGATAGAGACAGAAAGTAAAATCATACATACAGTGTCTTAAAAATATTATAATCTCAGTACGAAAGAACAGTGGAATGTTTCGATATTGATCTTCTATTTGACTGTATTATACCTTCTGTTGTATTTGGCAAAACATGAAGAGATTTGTTATTAGTAAAGAGAGTTAAATTTTATTACAAGAGGGTAATCGAAGCGTGAGTAAAAACGGAATACTTTCCTGTCTTGTCTAAAACGTGTAGCAATGGTAGCCATTGCGCGGTGAGATTTGAAATTTAGTTTCAGTAAGTTGTCTTCGCCACAGTTTGCAATTTTCGGTGAAACATGGTTTAAATTATCAAATGAACATTTAATGTGGCTGGCCAGTTCAACAGACTGTTAGCAGTTTATCATTTGAACAAGTTAAATTGTAAACGTTTCTATTAGGCCATGGAAAAAAACTGACGTCTCCATCTAATGTGGTTTGTTTTCCTGTACTCCTATTTAATTATTAAAAAAAGAATCTTTGAGATTAAAAAATATTAAAAAAAAACATCGCAAAGATAGTTTTGAAACTCATTCCACATTTTGTTTCCGGAAAGCATGGGAAAGCCGAATCACACATACAATACTTCGAACGAATGTTTCATGACATACCCTACATCTTAATGGTGTTGCATACTTCGCAGTGATGTGATGTTGTTCAAATGTATCTCATTAAGAGGGAGCAAAACAAAATGAAATAACGAAAGTAATTTTTTGGAACAGAGTGAGTTGATTCTTTCTGTAAAAGCAAAATATGTAGTTATATTTACACACAGCACGCAAAGGAAAGCAATAGTTAAAACAGGAAAAAATTATGAACACGTGAATGCAAACTGTAAACACGAATAGTTCGAAGAGCTGAGATACTAAATTAAAGCGTAGCCGTCCACAAAATAAATTCACTCTTACGCGGTGTCGTTGCATTTAAAATATTTAAAAGTAAGTACCAGCGCATAAGCAATTAAGTACTGGAAGCAAAAATTTAATGCTGATACTAAAAAATGCAAGCAGTGCACTAGAATTTTGGAGAGCAGATTGTTCATTTATTGAACGTTAACCATGGCTAGCTCAAAAATCACAAAGCCCGACAGACTTTAATAAATCGGACGATGTCAGAAACGTGTAAAATAAGTTGAAAGAAATTTTCATATTCCTTAAATGGAATCGGTGTTGGCACAAATAGAATCTTTTACAATTATTGTTTCCGTTCCAAAACGCGATGGAAGTCGCCGTGTAGCTGAAATAATATGGATCATATTGAATTAAACAAAAATGTTGAAATATGAAAAGAAGATCAAGAGGTTAGATAAATGAATCTGGATTATTATTAAAATATTGAACCAAACAGACACTTTGCTACTGAGCGCTCTATTGCTTACCGTCGTAAGGTCACGTCCTCTCTCGGGTATGTTTGTCCTTAGATTAGTTTAAGTAGTTTGTAAACCTAGGAACTGATAACGTCAGTAGTTAAATCCCATAGACTTACAAACATTAGACTAACATAAACAGGACATGGTAGCAAACAGGTCCTATCATGGTAACAACCTAAACAATACAAATCCAATCTTTCTGTCCTCGCTAAAGGCTGCAGCACAGCCTTCTTGTTAATTAAAATGAGTCTTTTCTACTAGCGCTATCAAATTAATTAAAAGATATTTTTGACAGTTCTTGGCTGTAGTTTACCATATTAATATTTTGTATTGAAATTATTTATCGTCTTTTAATTATGTTTCATTTCCCGAAATATTACGTTGCGAAATGTGATAAAAAGTGACACAGAAAAAGTAGCTGACGCCGGACAGTCCCTGCAGTCATGCCAACAGTACGGCGGAGCAGTCTGTAGGTCACATGTTTCCCCAAATGCGAATTAAATATGGAACTTGTAAGGATATTTTTACAAGATCTTTGGTAAAGAAGCGTAGTAGTTTCTTTGACATAGGCCGACAATTTTTGTCATAATTCAAATATCGCTTATGAGCGGAACCGGCAAATGTGTAAAGTTGTTGAGCTCGGGCAGTCGAGGGATTACATGCTGACGTCGTTAGGCACAGTTTGGTATTCAATTTTTGTGAAGTTTGTTTTATATGCGTACGAAGTTCTCTAAATAAAAATCAATGTGTGATCGTGACTAAGCTAACTACATTTCTCTGTTGAAAATACTTAGTCATTGTTAGACGTAAGATATTAGTTGATGCAAGATCTGATAGGAAGTGATAATGACTTTACTTGTAGCTTCTAATTACAGCTCTACTTGGGTAGAGCGAGCTTACAAACTTAATGACACTGGTGCCGCCTGAGAACTTTCCTGGCGTTCGTTGGAAAATTGTTTAGTACTAAAAGGTTTTTGATGACGATCTACATACTTCATTTTCTGGATATTGCTCAAACTCACCAATATTATAGCACAAAGTCGTTTGTACCTGCTTGTATACCTAGTGCTACATATGCTAGCAATGCGTCCCAGCCATTATCAATAGCAGCGTCCTACTGCAGTCATTCGACAATTAGCTGTGTAGAGATGCTACTAATATGTACGTTTGTTTATTTTACTATACCTTCTTTGCCATGTGAAAGCGGTCAAGGACATTTAGTATTTGGTTTACGAGTTACCTAAACAGAGGAGAACCACAGCAGTGTCTACATGGTGGTCCATTGATAGTGATCGGGCCAGATATCTCACGAAATAAACATCAAACGAAAAAAACTACAAAGAACAAAATTTTTCTAGCTTGAAGGGGGAAAACAGATGGCGTTATGGTTGGCCCGCTAGATGGCGTTGCCATAGGTGAAACGGATATCAACTGCACTTTTTTTTAAATAGGTACCCCCACTTTTATCACATATTCATATAGTACGTAAATAAATATGAATGTTTTATTTGGAACACTTTTTTGGCTTTATTATAGATGGCGCTGTAGAAGTCACAAATGTACAAGTACGTGATATCACGTAACATTTCGCCAGTGCGGGCGGTATTTGCTTCGTGATACGTTACTCGTATTAGAATGGACCGTTTACCAATTACAAAAAAGGTCGATATGGTATTTAAGTATGGCCATTGTGATCAAAATTCCCAACGGGCCTGTGCTGTGTATGTTGATCGTTATCCTGGAAGACATCATCCAAGTGTCCGGACTTTCGTCGGATAGTTATGTTATTTAAAGAGACAGAAAGTGTTCAGCCACAAGTGAAACGTCCACCACGACTTGCTTCAAATGATGATGCCTAAGTAAGTTCAAAAATGTTCAAATGTTTGTTAAGCTTATGGGACTTAACTACGGGATCATCAGTCCCTAAACTTACAAACTACTTATGAACTAGGACGGCACAAATATCCATGCCCGAGGGGGGATTAGAACCACCGACCGTAGTGGCCGTGCAGACCATGACTGGAGCGCCTCAGTCCCCTCGGCCACCGCGGCCGGCCCTAAGTAAGTGTTTTAGCTGCAGTTGCGGCTAATCCGCACATCAGTAGCAGATAAATTGAGCGAGAATGGAGAATCTCAAAAACGTCGGTGTGGAGAATTCTACATCAACATAAATTTCACCCGTACCATATTTCTGCGCACCAGGAATTACATGGCGCAGACTTTGAACGTCGTGTACAGTTTTGCCACTGGGCACAAAACAAATTACGGGACGATAACATATTTTTTCACGCGTTCTGTTTAGTGGCGAAGCGTCATTCACAAACAGAGGTAACGCTAACCGGCATAATATGCACTATTGGGCAACGGAAAATCCACGAAGGCTGCGATAAGTGGAACATCAGCGACCTTGGAGGGTTAATGTATGGTGCGGCATTATGGGAGGAAGGATAATTGGCCCCCATTTTATCGATGGTAATCTAAATGGTGCAATGTATGTCGATTTCTTACTACAAATTGTTGCACTGCATGACAGAATGGCGATGTACAATCAACACGATGGACGTCCGGCACGACTCGTGTGCAGTTGAAGCGGTCTTAAATGGAATAGTTAATGGCAGGTGGACTGGTCGTAGAAGCATTTCTTTCTGTGGGGAAAATTGAAGGCTATTTGTTATCGTGATTCATCGACAACGCCTGGAAACATGCTTCAGCGCATTGTAAATGCACGTGACAACATTACTGAAGGCAAACTACTCGCTGTTGAGAGGAATTTCGTTACACGTATTGTCAAATGCATTGAAGGACATAATTTTGAGCATTTATTGAAGTCAGGAGGTCATTACAGGTAATCACGCAGGAACAGCATACGTTCTCGCAATGTATGATAATTTCACAAAAATACATGTCTCACATTGGAACAACCGAAATAAAGTTCAAACGTACCTTCGTTCTGTGGTTAAATTTAAAAAAACCTACTTGTTACCCAGTGTTCGTCTAAAATTGTGAGCAATAGGTTTCTGTATATTACAGCGTCATCTATAACAAAGCGACAAAAGTGTTCCAAATAAAACATTCATATTTATTTATGTACTAGACTAATATTTAATGAGGGCACCAATTTAAAAAATGCTGTTGATAACCGTTTGGCCGGCCGCGGTGGCCGAGGGGACTGCGGCGCGTCAGTCACGGTCTGCACGGCAACTAGGGTCGGGGGTTCGAATCCCCCCTCGGGCATGGTGTTAGTGTTAGCTAGTTCATAAGTAGTTTGGAAGTTTAGGGACTGATGTCTCCATAGTTAAGTCCCGTAAACTATACAAACATTTGAACATAACCCTTTGACCTATGGTAGCGACTTCTAGCGGGCCAACTATAGCGCCATCTGTTTTCCCCATTCAAGATAAAATAATTTTGTTCTTGTAATTTTTCGGTTGATACTTAATTCGTGAGATATTAGGCCCGGTCACTATCAATTATACTGAATCTGGTAAGTCATGGAAGCATTGTATAGCTGATCAGCTACGAACAATTAACTGTAAATAATTCATACTGCTTCCAAAGTATTTTTGTCAGCATATTCGCATTACGTACTAATCAAATAAAAAAATCATTAAATAAAGTGTATAGTTATATGTAAATGATGATATTCAGTAAGCTAAAGTTGTAGAGATTTGCGGCATCTGTTCATTTGGACACATCGGAAAGAACAGATACTCCAGTTGTCGGTCGTAATCGACCTTACCAATGTATTGACGCTTATTTTAGTGCAGATGCACAGTACGACCGGACTGCTGGCGGGAATACGGAAAGAGCTGCGAGCCATGGTGTACAATGGTCCGGGTAGGTGGGCGTACAGTAGTTTGGGCCGGACGGGGTAGTGCTTCAGTAGTCCGTGCAGTTGTGTGCAGCGCGTGTTACCTGGTGGTACAAGGGTAACACAACTGCCCTGCCTAGGACACAAATTTCTGTAGGTCCATGTTGTTTGACTATATTTACATCTACATCTACATGGCTACACTGCAAGTCACATTGCAGTGAATGGTAGAGGGTTCTCTGTAGTTCCATTCTCTAATACCTTGTGGGAATGTCTCACTATGTAGGTGTTCGTATTCTGAAGAGAAAGTTGGTGGAAGAAATTTCGCAAATAGATTTCGCCGCAACAAATAACGCCTTTCTTTTATAATTTCCACCCAACTCGTGCATCATTTCCGTGACACTCTCTCCCCTATATCGAGTTATAAAAAACGAGCTGCCCTTTTTCGAACTTTCTCTAAATTGTCTGTGAGTACCGCCTGGTGTGGTTCCCACAATGCGCAGCAATACTCCATACAGGACGCAGAAGTGTACTGTAGACAGATTCTTTAGTATAACTGTTGCATCTTCTAAGTGTTCTGCCAATGAAACGAAGTCTTTGGTTCGCCTTCTCTACAAAATGTTCTGTGTGTTCTTTCCAGTTTAAGTTGTTCGTAATTGTTATTCCTAGGTATTTAGTAGAATTTACGGACGGTAGGTTGACTGATTCATCAGGTAACATGAGTTCAACAGATTTCTTTCAGTGGTCATATGGATGACCTCACATTTATCATTATTAAGGGGCAATTGTTAACTTTTGTACCATGCAGAATTTTTTTCTTCGTGAAAGCTTCTTCCAGAGGTTTGTAACACGTCATCGAAAACGTGAGAGTGCTTATGGAATATTGACCCAATTCCTATCAGAAAGGACACAGTTCGTAGTAATTGGCGGTAAGTCATCGAGTAAAACAGAAGAGTGATATCGGGCGTTCCCCAGGGAAGCGTTATAGGTCCCCTACTCTTCTTGTGTTTATAAACGATGTAGGAGACAATCTGAATAGCTCCCTTAGACTGTTCACGGATGATGCAGTCGTTAAAGAATGTTTGTTAAGCATATGGGACTTAACTACGGGGTTATCAGTCCCTAAACTTACAAACTACTTAACAACTAGCTTATACTAAGGACGGCACAAATATCCATGCCCGAGGGGGGATTCGAACCCCCGACCGTAGTGGCCGTGCAGACCGTGACTGAAGCGCCTCAGTCCCCTCGGCCACCGCGGCCGGCGATGCAGTCGTTTATTGATGTCAACAGAGGATCAAAAGCAACTGTGAAGCGATTTAGACAATATTTCTACATTTTGATAAAATTGGCAATTAACACTAAATAAAGAAAAGTGTGAAGTAACCCACTTGTTCAGCCGTTTGGTCTAACGCACCGCTTTCCGAGACGGGGAGGCGTACCAGCCCCGGTTCGAATCCGCCCGGTGGATTAACGAAACGGGTCGAAGAGCCAGCCAGCCTGGATGTAGTTTTTAGGCGGTTTTCCACATCCCTATAGGTGAATACCGTTCTGGTCCCCAAGTCCTGCCTCAGATACACAATTCTCAAACATTTCGTAACTCTTTACACTCCACACACGTGTAACACTATACGCAGACATTTGGGGCACACATTTCCTCCTGGGGTGCATGGAGTGGCAGCAGGAAGAACTTCCGGCCACCCTGTAAGTATTAACACATGCCAAATCCGCGTTTAACACAGTGCCAACCCTGCACTTGCGGGAGAAGGGCCGAAAAGAAAGAAAGAAAGAGAATGTAAAGTGTGAACTAATACACATGATCACTAAAAGAAATCCGCTGAACTTCAGTTACACGATAAATCAGTCAAATATTAAGGTCGTAAATTCACCAAATACCTAGGAGTTACAATTACGAAGAACTTTGACTGGAGAGAGCACACAGAAAATATTGTGGGGAAGGCGAATCAAAGGTTACGTTTCATTGGCAGAATTCTTCGAAGAAGCAACAGCTCCACAAAAGAGACTGCCTACATTACACTTGTGCGTCCTCTCCTGGACTACTGTTGCCTAGTGTGGTACCCTCACCAGGTAGGACTGACGGAAGACATTGAGAAGGTTCAGAGAATGGCAGCTCGTTTTGTTTTATCACGCTACGGGGGGGGGGGGGGGCGTCACGGAAATGTTGCACGAATTGGGGCGGAAATCATTAAAAGAAAGACGTTATTCATTGCGGCGTGATCTATTTGCGAAGATTCAATCACCAAATTTTACTTCTGAATGTGAAAATATTTTGCTAACAACCACCTACATATAGAGACATGATCATCCCAATAACATAAGAGAAATCAGATCGGAAACGGAACGATTTAGTTTTTTTTTTTTTTTTTTTTTTTTTTTTTTTTTTTTTTTTTTTTTTTTTCACCCGCGCGCTATTAGAGAATTGAACGGTAGAGAAAGGTTAAGAAAGTGGTTAATGAACCCTCTGCCAGGCAATTTAATGTGATTTTCAGGGTATCTATGTAGATGAAGATCACAGGTGAATATAATAAATCTATAAAAACCAAAAGGAAGCGAATATTTTGACAAGTAACTTAGAGAAGGGTATTGGAAATTACATAGTCCAATGTGGTTATTCGCAAAATCGGTAGTTGAAGGCATACGTCGAAAATAATTATGAATTGGATGAACCATTAGGTGTTAAGACGCCCAAAAAAAATTATATTGTTCTGTGCAAAGAGGTGAAGCATGTACAAGGCGTTTCCGTTAAGATCGCGCGACAGTTTTACAGGATACAGAGGGTGCTTCACTGAACGATTTACTGCAAATACCGCCACTGACACAACTAACGTACCATATGCACTGTATCTTATGACATGTGCTTAAACAAATGGCCATCTAGCGAAATGCAAGCATGACATCGACGACCAAGATTCTGACGCATCCTGATAAGTATCTGTTATGTGTATCGAATCGCTTCAGCATGGATCTACAATTCTTGCTTCTAATTTATTTCCGTATCCGTTGGGGTCTCGTACACAAGTGACTTTGTTGTTGTTGTGATCTTCAGTCCGCAGACTGGTTTAATGCAGCTCTCCATGCTACCCTGTGCTGTGCAAGCGTCCTCGTCTTAGAGTACGTTCGGCAACCTACATCCTTTTGAATCCGCCCTCAGTCTCCCTCTATGATTGTTACCCCACACACTTCCCTCTAATGCTAAGATGTCGATTTCTTGATGTCTCAGAATGTGTCCCCCCAACCAATCCCTTCTCTTAATAGGATATGCCAGAAACTCCTTTTCTCACCAATTCTTTTGAGTACCTCCTCATTAGTTACGTGATCTACCCATCATCATAAGTCTGTAGCATCACATTTCGAAAGCTTCTATCATCTTTTTGTCTGAACTCCTTATCGACCATGTTTCACTACCATTCAATGCTACACACCAGACAAATGATTTCAGGAACGACTTCCTAAATTAATATTAGATGTCAACAAATTTCGTTTCTTCAGAAACGCTTTTCTTCCCACAGCCATTCTGCATTTTAGTGTATCTTCTTCGGTCATAAGAAGTTATCTCGCTACCTAATAACAAAACACATCTACTACTTTCATTGTCTCTAATTTCTTCAGAATCGCCTTATTTTCTGACACTACATTCGATTACCTTTCTCCTTCCATTCCTTCACAGCTTGCTCAATGTACAGATCGAACAATATTGGGGAAAGGCAACATTCTGTTTTACTCCCTTGCCAAGCACTGCGGCCCTTTGATGACCTTTCACTCTAATAATTACTATCTGGTTTTTATACAAGTTGAATGTAACTCTTATCTCCCTATATTTTACCCCTGCTACCTTTGAAAAAGTGTATCCTAATCATTGTCAAACGCTTTCTCCAGATCCACAAATACTAAAAACGTAGGTTTCCCTTTCCTTAATCTATCTTCTAAGATAAGTCGTGGGGGGTTCGAATACCCCCTCGGGCATGGATATTTGTGCCGTCCTAGTTAGTAAGTAGTTCATAAGTAGTTTGTAAGTTTAGGGACTGATGACCCCGTAGTTAAGTCCCATAGACTATACAAACATTTGAACATTTTTTGAAGATAAGTCGTAATGTATTGCCTCCCGTGATCCTACATCTTTCCTAAATCCAAATTGATCTTCCCCAAACTCGGATTCCACCAGTTTTTCCTTTCGCCTGTAAATAATTCGTGTTAGTATTTTACAACAATGACTTATTAAACTGATAGTTCTGTAATACCTCTCATGCGTTTCGAATCACTTCAACAGGGACCTACAATTGTGGCTTCGATTTCAGTATCCGTTGGGGACCCATACAAAAGGTACTTTAGCCACAGAAAATAATGAAGGAGATTCAGGTCAGATGACCTCGCAGGCCATGGAATACGACCTATCCTATCAATCCAGCGACCAGGAAATGCAGAACCTGCATTATGACTTTCTGGAAATAAACAACTTACGTATAAAAATGTTCAAATGTTTCTGAATCTAACGGGCCAAAGTACTATGGTCATTAGTTCCTAAAACTACCCAACGGCTAACGACCGGCCGCCGTGTCATCCTCTGCCCGAAGGTGGTGGTCAGCACCCCACACTCTCGGCCGTTGAGTCGGTTTTCCAGACCGGAGGAGCTGCTTCTCCATCAAGTAGTTCCGCAGTTGTCCTCACAGGGGCTGAGTGCAGTCCGCTTGTCAACAGCGCTCGACTGACTGGACTTACAAATTACTGAAACTAACACAAACACGCTTATGCCCGAGAGGCGGCTCTAACCCCAGACGAGGAGCAACCACACAATCGGTACTGAACTGTTCAAATTTCATTGGTAACTGCGCAGGATCATATGGGAAGCATGTGGGAACAATTTTTTTTTTTTTTTTTTTTTTTTTTTTTGCTTCAAGCGTTGTTGAAAGAAATTTTTTGATCTCTACACGAGTTATATATCTTTAAATCGTTCAGCATTTCATAAATACAACAGTGAGAACAATTAAAGGTCAAATTCCATCCTCTTCCATTTAAATGAAACTCACGTATGCGAACAACAGTTACAAGAAGAACAAGTTTAAAAATACAGGCTTCCTCAAACGAGGGATGCACAGAGCTCGAACACTCAGTCAACTCTCAATTTATCCATTAAATTTAGTTAACAACATTACACAATAATTCAAAAACCAATTTTTTTCACAACTCTTAATAAATGGTAACACTTGAAACGACCAAATAGCCAGATCACAGACCGTCACGATCGGAATTAATTAAACAAACCCCAAATGATTTTTTTAAAATTTTTGTTCTTGTTAAAATTTGCAGCGCGCTAAACAACTTACAGGCAGAGAAAATCTTGAATACAATTTACGACTAACACGCCTTGATTGCGAGCATTATTTAGCTTTTATATAATTCAGAACGATTTCTTTCTTTAAGACATATACGTACATGTGTACGGGGATAACGGCACTGCTTAAGTACAAATGACACACTATGAATATTCCACAGAAGTGACTCCAAGAAGCACGCTGCGGGTTTTGAAGGTACAAGATGCAGTAACTAGTACGAAAAACAAGAAATGACTTATGTTATATTTCCAATATGTTGCTTATCACGGAGCCCGATCGGTCACAGAGACTCTCCCAGTCCCGTATACCCCGCTCAACCGCAGGAGCTTGGTCCGCACAACCACTGCTCTCAGGTGGTGATATCGCTACATATGCAAACAAACCAAGAGGCAGTTATCAACAGGCAGTCACGAAATGGAGATTCATCACAAGAACATGTTTGGTTATCAACACACAGATATAGCTTACAAGAACTTTAAAATACCTCACAGTTCCAGTTAAATGAAAATTTGATGCACATCTTAAATATGAATGATCCATAAGCCACCAGTTATAATAAGAATAACTACACCTGGCGTATTAGAACTCATCAATTACATTTTTAGTAACATACCATGTTTAATGCGTACCATTTCTATCAACACCAGTCTTAGTGTATCAGGGCCGCAGCGGACTGATTACGCTGCTCAAATACCCTGCTGCGTAGTTAAGCAAAAATAGGAGGCTCTTAGCAACAACCTTCTTAAAAATAACAACAAATTAAAACACTCTACAGGCTGGGAAGGCAGTAACAAGTACTGTGGGGAGCGTATACTAGGTTTTTCCCATAATATCAATAAGTTGGCTCAGGAGAATACACTTTCACGGATATAATCTGCGGTCCCCAGGGAACGGTAAATGCATGAGAATATACGCAAGGTCACTCTTGAGCCCACGGCAAGATACCAAAATCAAGCGTCCTGTGGACCTTTCGACGTATAACCTTCGGTTCAAAGTCCGCCCAGCGTCGGCTATTAATGCCGCCGTTACTTCCTGTCAATCTTTCACCTCGTCTGCCAGAACCCAACTGCTGGTCGTTACTCCAACGCTCACCACCCAAACGCATGCAGCGGTGGAATAGCCGAGCGGTCTAAGGCGCCTCGCTGCAGTGCGCGCGGTTGCTCGCCGTCGGAGGTTCGAGTCCTCCCTGGGGCATGGGTATGTGTTGCCCTTAAGCCGCCGGCACACGGAGCGTGTGTCTGAACGTGTATGGTCAATGAGCCGATTCCAACGTGCGGCTGAACGCTCGGAGACGGCGCGACTTGTGCATACGAGACGTGTGCCTCAACGAGCTACATGCGACCGCAGCGCGCTCCAGCGACAGTTGTCAGCGGCATCACGTTCTGGAGTCACACCGTTTAAGAAATCAAAAGAGTGCAATCCCTACTTTACCTCTATTAAATCGCTTGTGCATACATTTGTTACGTTCTGTGGTAGGCCTACATAAGTACAACAAAAAAATCTATGAACGTAAGACTTATAAATGTTGCACGTTATGTCAATAAGTGTAGCGAATTATAAAAGTTTCATGACAATCTGTGCGATATAAAATTAGAAAAGGCCTTCATATAAGGCAAACATTATTGTAACAGTCTCGCTTTTAAGTAAAACTTAAAGGTCATTCTTCCACGGTCAATGTTACTAAACTTAAAGGTCATTCATCCACAGTCAGTGTTATTATTCAGTAGAAGAATGTTATCAACTTGTAAAATGCAATACAAGAATCGATAAAGTGCTTGTTTTACTCTAAGTAAGGTGGAAACTGTTCTGTTCATAAAACGAATCCAACAAACTCACTGGGACTGAGGAGCTCCAGTCACAGTCTGCACGGCCACTACGGTCGGGGGTTCGAATCCCCCCTCGGGCATGGATATTTGTGCCGTCCTTAGTCTTAGCTAGTTCGTAAGTAGTTTGTAAGCTTAGGGACTGATAACCCCGTAGTTAAGTCCCATAAGTTCTACAAACATTTGAACATTTTTGAACAAACTCACTACTCAGAGGATGTGCACTTATGTGTACATAGCATAAAATATTATGCAGTATACCTTTATGAAATTTGTAGTAAAGTCTTTGAGTGTATCAGAAAACCCAAATATAAGAAGAAAAAACTATTTGCTCTTGAGCAGCCTTGAACAAGCGCAATGGGAGAACTTGCACTTCAGAGTCGATGACTTTGATGGCTACGCTACAACCACAAACATATCCAACTGTTCTCAATGAATGTATTAAAGGTGTTGTATACACTACTGATATATATGTCAGTTGCTGACATGTAATTACAACAAATGATGTGAAGAAGAATTCGTGTTGATCTATCTTAAGTCCGCCTTACCTTGAAATGGCAGATAACTGTAATACGGAAACTTTTAACCACATACAAAACGTTTCCAGTTATTTATTCCAACAAATAGTCCCTCTAATTACCGGTTTTCGAAAGATTCTCAGTTTACTCAGTTACTTTTACTTGCTTTGAAATGTCATCCATCCATAATACCCAAGTTACGTAGATAAAAACCATGAAATACGACGGCCAATATGGGGTATTCATCTCTCTACCGAAAAGAGCTGCCCTCCTTTTCGGATAGCCACGTGGTGTGACGTCGGTGGCGTTCTCGCACCTTATTGATGATCGTTCAGACGCACGTCGAGAATATCTGCCATGCTTAATACTACCATACACGTTGGGAAAGCCTCGCCAACTTGCGGTTCGCTCGTTGTGACGTCAGAAAGTCGCCACGTTGGCCACACTCGTTCAGATACACGCTCCTTGTGCCGACGGCTTTAGGTTAGTTTACCCAGGTTTAAGTAGTTTGTAAGCTACGGACTGATGACCACGCAGTATTGTCCTATAGATTTACAAACATTTGAAAATTTGAACCCAAACGCACGCCCTCTCGCGGAGGTCTAAGCAAACCGATGAAACAAAACGAAGGATAGACTTACGCGGTTATATCAAACGCTCGGAGTCGCGGCACGGCTCAGGTACAATAGCGCCCTAGACTACAGGGCCATTCCTTCGCGGTACAGTACGTCTAGACAGGTACACCTGTTACTTGCAAATAAGCTGGAAAACATGTGAGACGAAGTGCTATACAAGAATACTTCCATGTATCATCAAGCAGGATTCTCCCAGGTTGCCAATTCAGATGGTTCAGTGGAACATGCTGTCTGTCCTGTGAAATCTTTGCACGCACTTATGGAAACAACGTGTATATTGCAGAGGAAGATGGAGATCAAAAAGTATTGAACAATAAATTGAAGGACATCCATTGTCAGTGTATATGAAGTGTTTTGATATAGGAGGCAAAATCGTGGCAGCCTCTAACAAACCTGCTAAAGACCTACTCCTGCGATAAAAAAAAGAAAAAAAAAACAGAGCAGTATAGAAATGGAGTTACAAATTGTTAAAACCTTTTCTTGGCGTGCTTAGATATATGCGACTGCTGTGTGAAACTCGTCGCCTTTCGAAGGACGAGCAAACAGTGGCGCGAGGGAAAGAGGAAGTGTTACGGGGACAGCGAAAACAGTTTTCTCCGGTCGGAGTGGCTTTTGAGGCGTGATTAATGTGGGCGTCTGTAACAGGTGTAGGCGCCGCTGGCGTCGGCGTCGGCGTCGCGACGCTGGTTCGCGAAAGCCGAGGACGCGCGCATATTTCAGGCACAGCGGGGGTGATGCATGGCGCGCCGGCTGCTCTGCAAGAGGCGGGGGGGGGGGGGGAGCAAGGGGGGGGGGGAGACGCTGCCGCCAGTGTTCGGGAAGGAGCCCTCTAGTCGCCCACACCACAGCATTAAGAAATGGTTTTGTCCATCACGCTGGTGCAAGTCAGCCTCAGTCGTAGGCTATCGTAGAAGTAATTGACAACAACGGTGAAAAACTTCGCAGTACACGTGAAGAGGAAAAGTTGAATAACGAATAATTTGAAGCCTGATTTACGAAACTAAAGCTTGCCCTTCAGTGGCTGTAGACAGGGAGCAGATGTGGATCCGACAGAGACAGGTGCATAGTTCCGCCACGATTCTGATTTGAGAACATTGTTTGGCATTATTTACGAAGCGATTGCTCCCGTCAGCTTTCACCCATGGCTTCGTAAACACGGAGAAAATGACGTATATACGCGTAGCCACTATGGCGACCAAAACAATAACGAAAAACACCGACAAACTCACATAAAAACATGTGAAAATTAATGTAAAACCAATACAGTGACACCAACAGGACACAGGAATGTGTGTGTATGTGTTTTTTTGTTTTTTTTGGAGGTGGGGGGGAGGACAAAAAGCCAACCGAAGACACACAAAATACGTGAAATAACAAACGGAAACGACCAAAAAACCATACCTGGAATCGAATAGTTAAATTACACTATAGGACACCTGAGATGAAGACAGGGATATAATCAACGCCGTTGCACAAAACCAATAGCAGGAAAAAGTCGAATACTTCATGTAACTTATACTACACGTAAAGTAAAGAAAACAATACCAATCAATCCCCACCCAAATACCATTAACATTAAATGGTATCGAATACTTAAATTGACCAATACCTCAAATGAAGACAGCGATACCAATTCAGACTCCCTCTAAGCTACAAACAAACGAAATAGTATCAAACCCTTCAGCCACTTCAAATGTTCTTAATGATCTTCATCACCACAACCGCTTTTGCTTTTATACATACGCTGGCTTGTCCAAAGTTTTGCTTAACCTAGACCTCGTGGTATGCTACAGCTCAGTCTGTCACCACAACCAGTGTCTATGATTCTTCAGTTTCTCTCAGCGTATTTGATGATCAAAATATCCACGGGTGTACTGCCGGCCTATAGTGTCCAACGGGCACAATATTTCGGCGATCATACATGTCGCCATCATCAGGTGAACTGATGGACTGAGCTCCTGGAAACGCGCCGGCACGGAGATCCGCACGCTACGGCTGCTCGAAGGGAACTGGATTCTAGCCCGGTAGCGGGCCATTTAAATACCCTCGGCCCGCGGAGCTACCCCTCCGCGCTCCGCGCCCCGCGCCGCGGCCGCGCAGTGGAACCGATTGCGCCGGCGTCTGAGAAGACGTCGGTGTGAGGGCTCTGTCCGCCGTGGTCATCACTTCGTTACGTTTGCTAGATTTACTCTTAATTAACCCAATCGCTGGTTCCCAAGCTTTGCTAAGATTATAGCCAGAGTCACGGTTTATGAGGTCGTCACTTGTGCGAATTTCAATGGCCTCTCTAACGACGCAGTCCCAGTATCTCGACGTCTGTACCAGAATCCTAGTGTGTTCATACTCCATGGCGTGATTCTCCGACAAACAATGTTCAGCGACCGCCGACTTGCTCGGATACATCAATCGTGTGTGCCTCTGGTGTTCAACGCATCGATCCTCGACGGTACGCATCGTCTGTCCAATATATGACTTTCCACACTGACACGGAATCTGGTACACGCCCGCCTTCCTCAAACCGAGATCATCTTTAGCGCTCCCCACCAGTGCACGAATTTTATTCGGCGGACAAAAAACAGTTCCAACCTGGTGTTTTCTCAAAATGCGGGCGATCTTCCCTGAGAGTGCGCCGGTATATGGAACGAACGCAGTGCCTACATCCTCCCTTGCGTTTTCATCCGTTTCCACAGGTTGTGTTGTAGTGGTTGGGCGGAGAGCCCGCTGAATCTGCCACTCTGAGTACCCATTTTTCCGAAATACAGTTCTCAGGTGTTCCAATTCCTGGGGTAGACTTTCTGCGTCGGAGATAGTGCGCGCCCTATGTACTAGAGTTTTAAGTACCCCCATTCCTCTGTGAAGGGTGGTGACAGCTGTCTGCGTGTAAATACAGATCAGCGTGCGTTGTCTTCCGATATACACTATGACCCAGGGTGCCATCAGCTCTTCTCTTGACCAAGACGTCAAGGAACGGCAATTTACCAACCGTTTCAGTCTCCATAGTGAATTTGATGTTGGGGTGTATGGAGTTCAGATGTGTAAGGAAGTCAAGGAGTTTATCCATACCATGTGGCCAGATGACGAAAGTGTCGTCCACATAACGGAAAAAGCAAGTGGGTTTCCATTCAGATGATGCCAGGGCTTCCTCCTCGAAACTCTCCATGTACAAATTTGCGACCACAGGGGAGAGTGGGCTACCCATGGCGACTCCCTCCGTTTGTTCGTAGTATTCGCCATTGAAAAGAAAATACGTAGAGGTCAAGACATGCCTAAAAAGTTCGGTGGTCTTCTCGTCAAATTTCTGACCAATCAAATCTAGTGACTCTCGAAGGGGCACCCTCGTAAACAACGAAACGACGTCAAAACTCACCATGATATCTAACTCATCCAGCCTGAAGTTGTTAAGGCGTTTCACAAAATCCACGGAATTACGGATGTGATGAGGGCATTTACCCACATAAGGACTTAATATTCCCGTCAAGTATTTGGCCAACAAATCTGTAGGTGCTCTGATGTTACTGACAATGGGACGTA
Source organism: Locusta migratoria (assembly GCA_026315105.1). NCBI lineage: Eukaryota > Metazoa > Arthropoda > Insecta > Orthoptera > Acrididae > Locusta > Locusta migratoria. The sequence continues at coordinate 327,102,052 of CM048747.1, read as the reverse complement.
ACGGCACCCCATCTTTATGAACCTTAGGGAGTCCATACAGTCTTGGCGGTACCGGACCTTGAGGTAGCAGTTTCTTGGCGACACCCTCCGGTAAATCCGCATCCTTGAGAAGCGCCCTCGTCTTGTTTTCCACCTTCTTTGTGGGGTCAACGCTGATCTTCCGGTAGGAATCGTCATTTAGCAGGCTCTGCATCTTATCAGTGTAGTCCTTATGGAAGACAACAACCGTAGCATTGCCTTTGTCAGCCGGTAAGACAACAATATCAGGGCGCTCCCTCAGGTCACGAATGGCCGCCCTCTCTTTACTAGTGATGTTCGACTTCATGGGTTTGGATTTCGTCAATGCACGACAAGTTTCACGACGTATTTCCTCAGCTGAATCAGGCGGAAGTCGAGCTGTTGTCTCCCATAAGGACTACACTGAAAAGATGCAGAGCCTGCTAAATGACGATTCCTACCGGAAGATCAGCGTTGACCCCACAAAGAAGGTGGAAAACAAGACGAGGGCGCTTCTCAAGGATGCGGATTTACCGGAGGGTGTCGCCAAGAAACTGCTACCTCAAGGTCCGGTACCGCCAAGACTGTATGGACTCCCTAAGGTTCACAAAGATGGGGTGCCGTTACGTCCCATTGTCAGTAACATCAGAGCACCTACATATTTGTTGGCCAAATACTTGACGGGAATATTAAGTCCTTATGTGGGTAAATGCCCTCATCACATCCGTAATTCCGTGGATTTTGTGAAACGCCTTAACAACTTCAGGCTGGATGAGTCAGATATCATGGTGAGTTTTGACGTCGTTTCGTTGTTTACGAGGGTGCCCCTTCGAGAGTCACTAGATTTGATTGGTCAGAAATTTGACGAGAAGACCACCGAACTTTTTAGGCATGTCTTGACCTCTACGTATTTTCTTTTCAATGGCGAATACTACGAACAAACGGAGGGAGTCGCCATGGGTAGCCCACTCTCCCCTGTGGTCGCAAATTTGTACATGGAGAGTTTCGAGGAGGAAGCCCTGGCATCATCTGAATGGAAACCCACTTGCTTTTTCCGTTATGTGGACGACACTTTCGTCACTGGCCACATGGTATGGATAAACTCCTTGACTTCCTTACACATCTGAACTCCATACACCCCAACATCAAATTCACTATGGAGACTGAAACGGTTGGTAAATTGCCGTTCCTTGACGTCTTGGTCAAGAGAAGAGCTGATGGCACCCTGGGTCATAGTGTATATCGGAAGACAACGCACACTGATCTGTATTTACACGCAGACAGCTGTCACCACCCTTCACAGAGGAATGGGGTACTTAAAACTCTAGTACATAGGGCGCGCACTATCTCCGATGCAGAAAGTCTACCCCAGGAATTGGAACACCTGAGAACTGTATTTCGAAAAAATGGGTACTCAGAGTGGCAGATTCAGCGGGCTCTCCGCCCAACCACTACAACACAACCTGTGGAAACGGATGAAAACGCAAGGGAGGATGTAGGCACTGCGTTCGTTCCATATACCGGCGCACTCTCAGGGAAGATCGCCCGCATTTTGAGAAAACGCCAGGTTGGAACTGTTTTTTGTCCGCCGAATAAAATTCGTGCACTGGTGGGGAGCGCTAAAGATGATCTCGGTTTGAGGAAGGCGGGCGTGTACCAGATTCCGTGTCAGTGTGGAAAGTCATATATTGGACAGACGATGCGTACCGTCGAGGATCGATGCGTTGAACACCAGAGGCACACACGATTGATGTATCCGAGCAAGTCGGCGGTCGCTGAACATTGTTTGTCGGAGAATCACGCCATGGAGTATGAACACACTAGGATTCTGGTACAGACGTCGAGATACTGGGACTGCGTCGTTAGAGAGGCCATTGAAATTCGCACAAGTGACGACCTCATAAACCGTGACTCTGGCTATAATCTTAGCAAAGCTTGGGAACCAGCGATTGGGTTAATTAAGAGTAAATCTAGCAAACGTAACGAAGTGATGACCACGGCGGACAGAGCCCTCACACCGACGTCTTCTCAGACGCCGGCGCAATCGGTTCCACTGCGCGGCCGCGGCGCGGGGCGCGGAGCGCGGAGGGGTCGCTCCGCGGGCCGAGGGTATTTAAATGGCCCGCTACCGGGCTAGAATCCAGTTCCCTTCGAGCAGCCGTAGCGTGCGGATCTCCGTGCCGGCGCGTTTCCAGGAGCTCAGTCCGTCAGTTCACCTGATGATGGCGACATGTATGATCGCCGAAATATGTGGCCGTTGGACACTATAGACCGGCAGTACACCCGTTGATATTTTGATACCCAGTTTCTAGTTTTTCACATTCTTTTGCTTTTCCGAAAGCAGTAATCACACCAAACCACCAACATGCAATATGGTATGTTGCCAGCCGCTACAGAAATGCCGCTGAATATGCCTGTTACAGTGATCTGAACCTGACGCAAACATCATCAATTACCACCAACACCAATAGAAACTACATTACAAAAGGTGAACAAAAAATCTTACCAAAAATATGTCCCAGCATACAAAACACTAAAGCAAAATAATGATACTGTCAGCTATAATATCAAGCAGCTGAAGAATTTTTATCGTGGCCAACATAGTCTCTTCCCAGTCTGTTAAGCAGTGAGAAAGAAACCGAACAATAAAACACGTGAAATTACAGAAAGGCGAACTAAACGGCAAATACCACACTACTATATCAACGTTGACATTCTGCAAGTAACATTGAAAGTGGGCCACTGTACGAAATAATAGCTTAATTCTGGTAGGAGGTACCCAGATAACAGTTTACTGTTATAAAAAGAGCTTAATTTTAGCAGTAAAATTAGCAAAACATCCGTGTGAGCTACCGGCTACTCCCTGCTGCAAAAACATTGTTTCCTCGCCCAAATTGAGAACTGACTTGGTTAAAATTACTCTAATAACAGGAAGTTAATGATACAGTGGCCAATATACGTAGAATCTCACACGAAATTACACACAGGCATTAAAAAAACAAGCCACCACAATTAAAGTTATTTCATATAGGTGGCGACAGAAAACATTTCTGGTGCTACGAAACGTAAACATAAAAAATTGAGTCTGAGCTTGTTCTCAGCACTGGTGAAAAACAATATTAAATAAAAAGGGGTAAGGTGCTCGAAAACTACAATTTATAGGCAAGTCAAAATTACACTGAACTTAACTTGTTTATCCAGGTCGAACGCAAGCAAAATGGGGAACCAATTTTGTTAATACAATAAAAATGGATCTCCTTTACAGTATCTAATACTGACGATGCCCAGGATTGAATTTAACATAAATTACACAGAACTTAACGCTACTGGGGGAGGATTTACAAACAACAATCACACGCTCACACACATGCAATGCAACAGCGAAACTCACCAAAATCAGCGTGCTGAAACGAGGCAGAAGCAGGCGCCGCTATCGTGGGCAAAATACAGCAAACCAGGAGGTACCACACAACACAATATACAATAAAACTGCGAAGATGGCTCTGGTCTGTAGTGCCTGATTTCTGATGGTGCATGAGTATAGCAAAGTTAAGTTGCATTTCGATTAGACCGCGGGCACACACATTAACGGCGACACACGGATACATGATTGCACTCCACTGAAGGTGAAGTGGTTAAAAATCGGATTCATTATACAAAATAACGGTGGACTCTTAACTTGAAATGTGAGGGTAAACTATCTAGGCACTGGTTTTATGAGAATTGGCGTGAATTCAGATGACTAGCTGCAAATCCCTGAAGTCGGAGTTCGGACCCACGTGGTTCCAAAAACCGATAAAAATGTATAAATTCAATTTCCGAAAAATAAAGAAAAGTAACTACGGCATGCAACCCCTAGAACTGCGTAGGATTTTAGAAGGAAGCTACTGAGATGCAGCAACATATGATTGGGAGCGTTCACAGAGACGGAAGAAGTCCGGTCTCAAAACCCGGAAAAGTGAAATAATTACAATGACGGAAAAGTAAAAAATAAAAACTATGGCATGGAACCCTGAGAAATACATAGAATGTAATAAGCAAGCTAACGAAGGAGGTTGTCCAAGGTTCGGAGAGAATTACTGACAAAGACTGAGTGCATACTACAAGTTCAGAGAAGAAACAGCAAAATTAAAATAGGCGGGGAGAGAAGATCGTGAAATATTAGTGGAAATCAGAAGGATACACGCATAGTTACTTGGCTGATGGGCATGGAACAAACAATAGTGGAAGCTGAAGGCTTTGTTCTAAGAACCAACCACATGGAACACATATCACTAATGGAAGGAAACTATAAAGAAGATTTTACGTGCACTGTACAAAAATGAACATAGTGTCCATTAAAAATCGGGCCCCACAAAGCTAGAAAGAATTTACTCAGACTTCGTACACTGCCACATAATCACAAACGGTTTGAATATACCAGGCTGTTATCAAACTGAAAGTAGTAACACATACACTGCATTTATCTGTTGGAAATCACTGGATTGAAAAACTAGGACACATATCTGTATACGATAAAAAAATCGAAAAAATGAATCTAAGTTCAACAGTCTAAGTTAAACATGCTACACAAGGAATCGCTACCATCTCCACAGACACAAGAGCAGAACCAACCTTACCTCACCGCAGTCCCAGTACAAAGTGAAGATCCAACGGCCAGGAGGCTCGAAAAAGCTACCGGAAACTGGAAAACCCAAGACACAGCGGTGGTGGGGACGTGAGACTCGCCCTGGAGAGGGCTCGTCGACTAGCTTGTAACCAAAGGGTATAGAATCCTCTTTGGTCGCATCAGTAGCAGGGGTTGGTAACGACTAACTATCGACTCTGGGCCAGAAAAAAACATGCAAAGCGATCTATCACTACCCACATTCAGACAGCCATTAGATCCTCGCACATCCACTTAAAAGTAAAACAAGTACACATTCGCACAGTGACAATAATAAATTATTAAAATAACAAAATCCTAGCAATATTAACTAACATTTCAGAAACTAATATTTTAAAACATGAAATACAAATGCTATTCCTCATGCCTTAAAAAGAGTTGGGTTCTAGTTTTAACAAAATACTAATCTAGCGACATCAAATAAATTACAATTTTATAAAGAATATATGGAAGACGACAGACGGTCGTCGGTCGTTAAATTGACAACAACGGTGAAAAACTTCACATTTAATGTGAAGAGGAAATGCTGAACAACGAATAATTTGAGGCCTGACGTATGAAACTAAAGCTTGTTCTTCAATGGCTGTAGACGGGGAGCAGATGTGGATCCAACAGCGACAGGTCCAAAGATGCGAAGTGCCCCACGATACTGCTTTGGGAACATTGTTTGGAATTATTTTGCAAAGCGATTGCACCCGTCTGCTTTCACCCATGGCGTCATCAACACGGCGGAAATGACGTATATACGCGTAGCCAATATGGCGACCAAAACAATAACGAAAAACACCGACAAACGAACATAAAAACATGTGAAAATTAACATAAACCAATACAATGACACTAACAGGACAGGCAAGGGAATTTTTTTTGGGGGGGGGGAGGGGAGGGGAGGGGGGAGGGTCGCTAAGGACAAAAAGCCAACCGAAGACGCACAAAATACGTGAAATAACAAACGGAAACGACCAAAAAACTATACATGGAATCGAATAGTTCAATTACACTGTAGGACACCTACGATGAAGACAGGGATATAATCAACGTCCTTGCACAAAACCAATAGCAGGAAAAAGTCGTATACTTCATGTAACCTATACTACACGTAAAGTAAAGAAAACAATACCAATCAATTCCCACCCAAATGCACCAAAAAATAACGAAAAATATATCTATTCAATATAGCAGATAGAAATTCGCTTCACGCTTTCCTTGGTTATAGTCTCCAGTGTTTCAAAACTAAAATGCGAGTGTAGATCAGTTGTGGCTTACTTTCAAGAGACATAATATCAGTAGCAATCGAGATATTTATAGCAAATAAATTAATACAAGGGGGGGGGGGGGCTGACCCCCACCATGGTACACAAAACAAGTCAGATCACTGTTGCAGAAGCAAAGAAAAACGCATGCAAATTTAAAAAGACACATAATCCCCACGACTGGCAATCTTATACAGAAATTCGCACCCTATCGCTGACTTCAATGCGAGAAGCTTATAATAGTTTCCGCAAGAAATCCTGTCTCGTAATCTTTCAGAAAATCCAAAGAAATTCTGGTAATATGTGAAGGACACTAGCGGCAAAACACAAAAAATACCTTCACTACGCGATAGCAATGGTAATACTACTGATGACAGTACTGCTAAAGCAGAATTGCTAAACACAGCTTTCCGAAATTCGTTCACCAAATAATACGAATTGAACACTCCAGAATTCAAACCAAGAACAGTTGACATGCGAAATTAAGAAGTAGATGTTCCTGGAGTAGTAAAACAACTTAAGTCACTAAACAAAAACAAATCTTCCGGGCCAGATTGTATTCTAACTAGATTCCTCTCAGAGTATGCTGATGCAGTAGCTCCATACATAGCTATCATATACAACCGATCACTCAGCGAAAGATCCTTACTTAAAGACTGGAAAGTTGCCCAAGTCACTACAATATTCAAGAAGGGCAATAGGAGTGATCCCAAAAATTACAGGCCAGTCTCACTGACGTCGATTTGCAGTAGGATTTTGGAACATATACGTTGTTCGATCATTATGAACTACCTCGAAGAGAATGACCTATTAACCAATAGTCAAAACAGATACAGAAAGTATCGCTCTTGCGAAACATAGTTTGCCCTTTATTCACATGAAGTGATAAGTTCCATCGACAACGGATGTCAAATCTGTTACATATTTCTGGATTTCCGGAAGGCTTTTGACACTCTACCTCCCAAGCGGCTTCTAATGAAATTGCGTGCTTATGGAATATCGCCCCATTTGTGCGATTGGATTCACGATTTCCTATCAGAAAGGACACTGTTCGTAGTAATTGTCGGTAAGTCATCGAGTAAAACAGAAGTGATATCTGGCGTTTCCCAGGGAAGCGTTATAGGTCCCCTACTCTTCCTTGTGTTCATAAATGATTTAGGAGACAATCTGAATAGCTCCCTTAGAGGTGTTCGCGGATGATGCTGTCGTTTATCGGTTAGTGAAGTCAACAGAGGAGCAAAAGCAACTGCAAAGCGATTTAGACCAAATTTCTACAGTGCGAAAATTGGCAATTAACACTAAATAATAAACGTGTGAAGTAATACACATGACCACTAAAACAAATCCGCTGAACTTCAATTACGCGACAAATCAGTCAAACCTTAAGGTAGTAAATTCTACCAAATACATAGGAGTTACAATTACGAACAACGTAGACTGGAGAGAACACACAGAAAATATTGTGGGGAAGGCAAACAAAGGTTACGTTTCATTGGCAGAACGCTTCGAAGATGCACCAGCTTCACCAAAGAGACTGCCTACATCATACTTGTGCGTCCTCTCCTGGAGTACTGTTGCCTAGTGTGGGACCCTCACCAGGTAGGACTGACGGAAGACATTGAGAAGGTTCACAGAAGGGCAGCTCGTTTTGTTTTATCACGTTACAGGGGGGAAAGCGTCACGGAAATATTGCACGATTTGAGGTGCAAATCATTAAAAGAAAAGCGGCGAGATCTATTTACGAAATTTCAATCAGCAACTTTTACTTCTGAATGTGAAAATATTTTGCTACCCCCCACCTACATAGGGAGACATGACCATCCAAATAACATAAGAGAAATCAGATCGAAAACGGAACGATTTAGGTGTTCTTTCTTCCCGCGCGCTATTAGAGAATGGAACGGTAGAAAAGGGTTATGCCAAGCACTTAAATGTGATTTGCAGAGTATCTATATAGATGTAGATGTAATCTTCTTGATCTGTCTAAAGATAGTTTTCATTTGAAACTTGGCCAAGACTTTCCCAGTGCGATCCGTGATATTGTGGATAAACGGAAGAAAAACTTTCCCAGCTGGCAGTTGTTGTTTTCGCATATTTTCTGACACTTTTCTTCTAGGATTAAGTGCTCAATCTATCTCTTCAGAGACATGTCCATTTTTCTTGAAAATGGTTTAATTCATCGTCCAGATAAATTGGCTCACAGATATTATTGGCTCCATCCACCAGTGTTTTGATGACACCTTCTGCCTAGGATGATGATTGGAAGCCTTATGGAGGCAACGATATGTGTTTCTTTTTTACACAATTTATGCCCTAAGGTCCCAGCTGCCCGTTCGATAACTAATACGTCCAAGAAATTCAATTGTCCATTTTTCTATTTCTCCATGGTAAATTGTATCTTTGGATTAATACTGTTTAGGTGCAGCAAGAAACTATTCAATTGCTTTTCACCGTGATTCCATATCACAGACGTATCCTCCATGTACTGATACCACTTCGATGGGCTTTTGTTGGTCGACTGCAGCGCTTGTTCTTCAAAAAACTTCCATGAACACCCATGGCCACCCCTTCAATTTGCTCGTAAAATTCACTGTTGTGTTGAAAAGAGGTCGTAGTTCGGCAATGTCGGAACAAAGCTATTATAGTATCACGTGGAAACATGTCAGCTATGTAAGAAAGAGCTTCGTCAACAGGGACCATGGTAAAAAAGGATATTACAGCGAAACTGACGAGAATATCACCAGACAGACAGTGATATCTCTCAATTTTTCTATAAAATGCATAATTTTTTATGTGCTTATCTGTTTTACCTATTTATGGTTGCAACATGGAGGCGAGGTGTCTAACGAGCTCTTGTGCTGGAGATCCAATGGCACTTACTATCGGACTTAATGGCACATATGTTTTATGGACTTTAGGCAACCAGTATAATCTTAGGGGGGGGGGTAAGATCTGTCTTGCAAAGATGTTTTTTATCCTCTGTAGGAATGGAAGACTTTCTTATTAATCGATTAGTAGCATTTAAAACTTTTGTTGTAGGAACCTTTTCCAGTTTTTTGTAAGTGGTAGGATAGAGAAGATCATTGATCTTCCTATGGTAATCCTCACGCTTCATTACAACGGTAACATTACCCATAACAGCAAAAATTATAGTAATATTCTTGTCCGCATTAATGTTAAATATTGCCTTCCGTTCTCCATGAGACAAATTTCTGCTAGGTGGCTTAGCTTTACGTAATATACTGGCTGCTTCTATCCTAATTTCATCCGCAGAATGTGGTGATAACAGACGAAGCCTTGCCTCTATATTGGCTACAATGTCCTCCGTAGTAATCTTTGACGGAGTGATTACAAAATTTCCTCATTTCGAGAGGACAGAAATCTCTTCATTAGACCGTACTTTCCTGGACAAATTAATCACCTGATGGGCAATATCTGTAATTGGAGTTTCCTGTCTACCTTTTTGCAGATGTTCATCATTTACTTGATTTGCAGCTCTTATTTTTCCGTGTTTGCAGTAAAAATTACTGGGTATGAGTTCCGCCTGATATGCAAAACACTGTTTTTATTTAGCACACAAACTAGTTTCAGCACTTATGTGCCATCATCCGTGGGCTTTCCATTTATTTCATGCTTATTTTACATTTTGTGGTCATGTGGGTCCCTCATAATTATGTAAAAAGGGTCCCACTTGACCACAAAATGTAAAATAAGCGTGAAATAAATGGAAACCCACTGATGATGGCACAGAGGTGTTGAAACTAGAGCCGACCGCGGTGGCCGAGGAGACTGAGGCGCTCCAGTCACGGTCTGCACGGCAACTACGGTCGGGGGTTCGAATCCCCCCTCGGGCATGGATATTTGTGCCGCCTTTAGTATAAGGTAGTTGATAATTAGTTTGTAAGTTTAGGGACTGATGACCGCGTAGTTAAGTCCCATAAGCTTAACAAACATTTGAACATTTGATTTGAAACTAGTTTGGGTGCTAAATAAAAACCGTGTTTTGCATATCAGGCGGAACTCATACCCAGTAATTTTTGTAGATGATCAAACTTCTTCTTCTGTCTGCACTACTTCCCATAGATCTAAATGTTAGTCTCTCCACCTAGCCGGCCGCGGTGGCCGAGGGGACTGCGGCGCGTCAGTCACGGTCTGCACGGCCACTACGGTCCGGGGCATGGATATTTGTGCCGTCCTTGGTATTAGCTAGTTCGTAAGTAGTTGTAAATTTAGGGACTGTTGACGACGTAGTTAAGTCCCATAAGCTATACAAACATTTGAACATCTCCACCTTATTCCAATTACACAGGTACATTTCATTGCTAATACGTAAATGGAGATTTAATAGTTGACTATTAGTTACCGTCAATTCTCAACGTAGAATCGCCAGTTCCATGCGGTTTGGAATGAGCAACGTACAGAAACGTTACAGTCGGGAGGAGAGTATGAAATGTGAGAGATGAAAGGTTGACAGAGATGGTGTGGGGGGGGGGGGGTTGTGATCGACGATTAGGGAGGGGGAGAAGCAGTTGAAGAAAGGGGAAGGAGGAGATGGATTAATGGAGGATTGGAATATAATGTAGGAAATGTTATTATGAGTTACATGTACCCACGTTTATATCAAAGGACGGGAGGAGGAGATTTACCTATATAGGATGGTGGGTAGAGGGAGGAGGAGGTGATAGATATGGGGAGAGGAGGAGGACAGAAGGATGGGCAGAGGAGCGAAGGAAGAGGGTATTGTTAGTCTATGTTGTTAGAAGATTAAGGTCAATAAATTCCCGATTAACGCGTGGTTTTTATTTGGTACATATATATTTGTGTTTTACTAACAGCAACGTTGCTAAAGTACTGCACGTCCCCTTGATGTTCGCGCCGAGCTGTAATTGGTATCTGCACAGCTCCTTTGCCAGCGGCAGTGACAGCACGCGACCAATCTCTAGAAGTTAATTAGTTTCAAGTCCCAAACGAAAGTCGCGTAATTGAACTAGTGAACATGCGGCAAGCCGTGACGGGAATTTACTGTGTGTGTGTGTGTTGTGTACACTTCATTCCCCATTTCCTGGTTCACAAGCTGTGCGTACGCGAAAAGGCACGATGCTGCCATCCCCTGTGGGAACACGTTTTACAGTGCCGTTGTAGCAGACGCAGAATGCGCAATATGGCGTAATTACCACTCTAAAAATTAAGTTCACGCTCCGTAAACTATGACACTATATTGGCATTATTGAGTGACGGCGTAAGTCGATGTCCAATCGTTGATCCATGAAGTAGAAACTGAAACGTACACAACCGGCGCTCTACATCTACATAAACATTCAGCAAATAACATTTAAATGCATAGCAGAGGGTTAATCGAACCGATTTCGTTGTTTTTCCACAGTCTAGCATATACAGTCACGACACTCCCGCAGTTTTTAGTAATACACTGCGACAGCAGCGCTCCAAGTGGACGGCAAGCTACATTTATGAATACGACATTGGACGAATGCGATTAGTATCGTTTATATTGATTTTAACTTACTTTTTACATTAGGAAACGTATGTAATGCGATAAAAATATTTAATAACTTAAAAGTAGCTCCGTATTTGTCTTTCTTAATATTCGTAAGGTCCCTGACAAGGTACGGATCGCTGCTTTACAGGACAGTTTATGTACAGTTATCTTGTAACCTATAGGCTTCTAATGAATAATTTCATTTTATATTTAAAAAAAAAAAACGCTATGAAACACCAGAACTGCTTTTTGGCAGAAAGACGTCGCTTTTCTACGCAGGAACGTTAAGGTTCCTGCACTAGAATTCCAGTAAAATCGATGAGGGTGGAACGTAGGAAACGTATATAAAATGCAATAAGTACAGTGTTTTACGCACCAAATGAGCCAACATACCTGTGACTGACGTGGCAAGGAAACGTTAAAAGCAATCGAACTGTTTTCTACATCTACATGGGATACTCTGCAAATCACATTTAAGTGCCTGTCACTTTTCCAACAAAGAAGAACACTATTCCACAATTGTTGCTACAGCTGAACCAAAAACGGCAAGAATCTTCAAAACGTTGCATTTGTAAGCTAAAGTAATTATACTCAAAAGAATGTGCGCGTATAAGAAAGACGAGTGAGCTACACTAAATTGACACGCGTCAAAAAAACTGCCTGTCGTAGTAAGAACAGACCGTAAAAGAAATTTATGTATGTCTTACGTTCATATTATACTAACTTTCAGCGGGGAAAAACTGCGAATATACACATATTCGTATTTTTTCATGACGAAGCTGGTCTTTATACCCCTGAATCAGTTAAATTCGGCTGTTTTTACATTAATTTCCGTGTTATGTACGTCTCTTGATATTTTACTAACGCTAGTAACGCAAAAATTGTATTAACTATTTCGTTAGGAGCGCTAGTGTCGTTGCAACTGCCAGTTGGTAACAACTTCACAGTGGTGAGTGTCGTGACTGTATATATTTGACTGTGGTATTTCTCTACCGTTATAGTTTCTAACAGCTCGTGGGAAAAAAACAACTACTTTCCGTTTTAGATCTGCTTTCTCTTTTTCAGTGTGATGATAAGGTCTCCTTATGTGGGTGCTAACAAGAAATGTTCTCGTTCGGAAGAGAGAGTTGTTAAAAGAAATTTCACAAATAAAGCTCGCCGCAATGAATTATGTCTTTCTTTTAATGATTTCCACCCCAAATCGTGTATCATATATGTGACACTCTCTCCCCTATATCGCGACAATATGAAACGAGGTGTGTGTCTCAGAACTTTCTCTATATCGTCCGTCAGTCCAATTTGGTAGGGATCCTATAAGGAGCGGCAATACTCCAAAATAGGACACGCACAAGTGTAATGTAGGCAGTTTCTTTAGTAGAACTGTTACATCTTCTTGGTGTTCTACCAGTGAAACGTTGCCTTTGATTCCTCTACCCTAGCATATTTTTTGTGTTCTTTCCAATTAAAGTTGTTCGTTATTGTTATTACAATTTTTGTTGTTGTAAAGTCTATGGGACTTAACTACGGGGTCATCAGTCCCTAAACTTACAAACTAGTTATGAACTAACTAAGACTAACGACGGCACAAATATACATGCCCGAGGGGGGATTCGAACCCCCGACCGTAGTGGCCGTGCAGACCGTGACTGGAGCGCCTCAATCCCCTCGGCCACCGCGGCCGGCTATTACAAATTATTTAGTTGAATTTACGTCCTGTAGTTTTGACTGATTTATCGTGTAAATGAAGTTTAACGGACTTCTTGTACTGCTCATATGGATGACTTCACACTTATCATTATTTAGGGTAAATTGCCAAGTTTTCTACCATGTAGATAACTTATATAAATCAGCAGTTCCTTTTGGTCTTCTGGGGACGTTACTAACCAAACAACGACAGCATCATCCGCGAACAAGCTGCTCACATTGACGCCTAAATCGAAACTTCCTGGCAGATTAAAATTGTGTGCCGGAACCGGGGCTCAAACCTGCGACCTTTGCCTTTCGCGGGCAAGCGCACTACCGACTGTCCTATCCCGACGCGACTTACGAAGCCACCTCACAACTTTACTTCAGGCAGTACCTCGCCTCCTACTTTCCAAACTTCACAGAATCTCTCCTGCGGTTCCGGCACACAATTTTAATCTGCCAGGAAGTTTCATATCAGCGCACACTCCGCTGCAGAGTGGAAGTTTCATTCTGAACTCCTAAATCGTTTATAAAGGTAACGAATAGTAGGGGACATTATAACACTTACCTGGGGAATGCCAGATATCGCTTGTGTTTTACTCGATGAAAAAATGTTCAAATGTTTTTATAGCTTATGGGACTTAACTACGGGGTCATCAGTCCGTAAACTTACAAACTACTTACGAACTAGCTAAGACTAAGGACGGTCCAAATATCCATGCCCGAGAGGGGATTCGAACCTCCGACCGTAGTGACCGTGCAGACCGTGACTGGAGCGCCTCAGTCCCTTCGGCCGGCTTTACTCGATGACTTTCAATTACAACATACTGTGGTTTCTGACAGGAAACCACAAATCCAATCGTACAATTGTGGCGATATTCCATAAGCATGCTTTTGGATTGTTCAAAGCATGTTGAAAGGTTTGTAGAGCTTATGGGACTTAACTGCGGGGTGATCAGTCCCTAAACTTACAAACTACTTATGAACTAGCTTATACTAAAGACGGCATAAAATCCATGCCCGAGGGGGCATTCGAACCCCTGACGGGGAACGGCCTCGCGCATCGGAGCATAGAGCGTCAATGCACTCGGCCGCTCCACCGCGGCGCTTATGATTGGAAGACGTTATGATGTAGAGTGTCAAAATACTTTCGTAAATATAGACATATAGAATCGATCTGAGATTCCTTGTCGATTGCACTCATCACTTGATGAGAGTAAGGACCTAGCTGTGTTTCACAAGAACAATACATACTTAATCCGTGTTGCCTATGCGTCAATAGGTCGTTGTCTTCGGTCACAATATTTGAGTAAAGTATATGTTCTGAAATCCTACTGCAAAACGACGTCAGTGACATAGGCCTGTAATTTTGCCAGACACTCCATTGCCTTTCTTGAATTCTGGAGTGACCTGTGCAACTTTGCAGTCTTTGGATACGGATCTTTCGCTGAACGAGTGGTTGTAAATGATAGGTAGGTATGAAGCTATTGCATCGGCATACTCCGAAAGGAAGATACTCTTGTAAGGTGTCATGTTTCAACTTATGTATTGTTATATAATGATTAAGTGCTATGTTGCACTTATGATTTTATATATTTTTCTAAATATGGCGACCATCTTATGAAATATATATTTGACCAGATGATGGTTGAACAGTCGTCCCAAACCGGTCGTCAGTAAATAAATCATTTATTCGCGATCTTGGCGTTTCATTTTTGAAGAATATAAAATTATTGCATAATTAATTCTTACGCACAGTGGAAATGAAAGGTGTGACTTTGAATACTTTGAGGGACCGTTTCCAAACTGATGCTGCAGAATTTCCATGTCTCATGTCTCTGGGTTAAGTTAATCGATCTACAGCGCCTGGGGAAGCAGAATACGATTTGGAAACTTATAAAAACATATAATATGGGACGTTTTATTGGAATTACTCAGGACCCCTGTTCTGGGGCGACTAGGTGATCAGGAACGCAGTTGCTCGCTTGCTCGCTCGCCGTCTGAGTAGTGAGCCGTCTGGGGACAGTCAGCCTACTTTATGTAGCGCAGGGGAACTTTTAACTGTGCTTGTGGTTAGAGAAGTGACAGTGTATTACTGTCGTTACAGACTGTGATGCAACCGTACACCCGTGTACTCATACAGAAGTGCTTGAAATGCAGAATACCCAGTGGCAAATCGGGCTCATTTTGGCTGGTGGGACTCAGAGAAAAGAAAATCAGCTTTTAAAATTTATTTGTTTCTAATTGTTTGTTAAATAACGGCAGTTAACGATACACTCTTAAGAAGGCCAGAAATTTGTAACTATGACAATTATGTAGTTGTAAATGTAATCGACGCAATAACTAATAAAATTTTTTATGTAGAAGTGAACCACCTAGAGGACAGATGGTGAACTACGATTCGAACTCAACCAAAATGGTACATATTCTCAACACACAATTGGTGCGAGCAATACAATCAAAAATTTATATTATGTTTTAGTCTGTAGTTGTGTGTGTTGTGGTCTTCAGTCCGCAAATTTGCTTGATGCAGCTCTTTGCCTTCCTCAATCCTGAGAAAATCTTTTAATCTCCTCATAAGAACGGCAAACCACATCCATTCATGTCTTGGTCTCCACCATTTTTACCCCTTACAGTTACTCCAATGCTGAATTCACGTTTCGTTGATGTCCAAGAATGCGTCCTACCAATCGATTCCTTCTTTTAGTCAAGGTATGTTCTCCCTAATAATGTTCAGTACCACCCCATTAGTTTCTCGATCTACCCACACACTTTCAGAATTCTTCTGTAGCACCAAATTTCGAAAGCCTGTACCCTCTTCATGTTTGAACTAATTATCGTTCATGTTTCACTTCCGTACAAGGCAACACCCCACACAGGTGCCTTCAGGAAAGACTTCCTTACACTTAAATTGATATTCGATGTTAGAAAACTTCTATTTTTCGAAAACGCTTTTCGTCCCATTGCATTCTCAATTTTATATCCTCTGTACTGCAACAGTCATGTGTTATTTTACTGTCCAAGTAAAAAAACTCATGTGCTGTTGTGCACCTCTGTTGCCGCTTGATATATTATTGGAAATATAATAGTAAGAAGTACTCTAGTGTCTCAAAGTAATTCTCACTCTTCTCCCCATAAATTATTTACTTGTTGGAAGTTGTGATAATACAATTCTGCTCATAGATCACACTAATTTATAAGTAAAATGACTTTGTCCTGGTCCCCTATACACAACAACGAGATATTAAGAAGAAAAATTTACAAATGACTTCTTCAGAAAACATAATATCTCATCTAATGTATTACAGAAGATTAGGTTCGCCTTTGATTTATTGCAGTCACTAGGTGGGGATCAGTACAAGTTTAAGGCAAAGAATGGTTCTCAGTATTACAGGAGCTCATAATTCAGATTTAGCGTTTTGTTTCATTAAGAATAACTACGATGGATAATACTAGATATCACTGTTATTTGTTATTAGAGATTTCTACTTTACCTATAGTAATACTTTTTGCCCTTGCATGTTTCCATATGTTAAATTCAAGTATTCACTTCAAGACAGAGTTTCCCTACTGTTATTTTATACAAGCATGAATGCTTATAAACTATCCTGAGATATACCTCTTGTTAAAATGGTAAGGTAAATCAGTCATCAATCCGAAGATTGGTTTGAACACCACTGTGCTTTACTAGGCATGATCCTATTTGGAGGTGGTATGCCGTTGCCTTCCTCCGACCTTCGAACTGACTTACCCAGCCAGTTATAGGGGGACCTACAGTTTAACGTGGGTTCCGCTACTCGGTATTTTTCACTGAGGAGTACTCCCAGAGGTGAAAGAAGTGGAAAGTGACAGATAAAAATACTAGGACATGGCGGGGATCGAACCCGCGACCTTTGGATATGTAGTCTGGCACTCTACCACTCTTTTTTTTTTTTTTTTTTTTTTTTTTTTTTTTTTTCTGTTTGTAGTTTCCACTCGAGTATATAATCTTTGTCCTTTTAGCCGCCTAATACACAGATCGATATTCCAGTTTTTGGTAATAAATAATATATAGAAATAATAACAGTAGGTTTCTTCTTAATTTTCTTTCGTCAAGTTTCTTGACCGTTTATTGAAAAATAAAAATAAAAGACAATGCATTCCATACGTTTGTGTCATACATTCTCATCTTCGAGTTTTCTGGAATTAAGGTTTCAAGTGGCCTCAGGACCAAGTTGTTACCCCAGTAGCTATCTTTTGAGTAGTTATTCAAAAATAACGTAACATAAACCCTACGGCACCTCCGCTAATTTAATCCTTGACCTTAATTAGTGAAAAATAATTCAAAGCTCTTCCTCTTCAGGCGTGGGTGACTTATCGAAACTAATTCACTCGAAAACTTAGAGGTCGGATATTCGATGTATTCATTGTTAAACTTACGTGGTCCATACTGACTTTAATTGATGTATAGTCGCACTACATTAAGTATTCAATAGCGTAATCAATTTCAATGAACTCCAAAAATTTGTATCAATAACTGCTGTTTTGTTACAATTATGATCTGCAGCAGGAAAGCAAAGTTATTGTGATAATTATTAACCAATCCTAACTTTTAGCACACGAGAGCATTTCGTTGCCTTTTATCTGACTCCCTTAGGATCATCAAAAGATTCGGCCAACTAAAGTATCACAAATAAAACAGCTCCTATAATGCCCATAATTAAACTGCCTTTCCCAACTTGTCATAAACTAAATTGATATCACAGCAGTTACGTGAAAAATCTTTCCATGCCTTTAATCACAAATGATCGGCTTTTGCTTCGTCTGTATCCTCTTTTAATAGTAAAGAGAAAATTATATAATTCCATTACACTGTCATTTTGGAGCACTTTTGTTTTCGTATCTAAATAAATCCATGGCGGATGTATAATTACACTGATAAAAACTTTAATCGCTTCTGACAGATGTTAATAAAGGTCCATGAACATTTTAACGTCCAGGAATTACCTTTAAATAGATCGAGGTCATATATTTCATACGACGTTCTCCATTATTGCACCGGTAATAATTCCTTACGGTAGCAATTTTTTTTAGACCGGTAAACAGCGATGAGGCTACAACAGGAGTAAGAATCGTCTATTTTGCCCACGTAATTGTGAACAAGGAATATCATCTTTCTCCCCCTAACAATGAAGGTATTATTTATTAATACCAATGACAAATAAATTACCTTTTATTAATAAGTAGAGAAGAATAAAATATTTCTCTGTCGTAAAAAGTTGAAGCGATCCTGCGATCTCATGTAGTGAGTTGTCAAAATTAAAATTTCTCGCTTTAGTACCACCTTTAGTGTTTTGTTGCGAAATATAATTCCTTCAACATCACCTGGTTTTGTTAGGCTGCATTCCATTACCCCTGTTTTGTTTTAATGTTCATCTTATACGCTCCTTTCAACAAACTATCAATTTCGTTCAACTGCCTTTCCAGGTCCTTTGCTCTTTCTGACAGAATTACAATATCATCGGCAAAATGCAATGATTTTATTTCTTCACCATGAACTTTAGTGCCTTCTCCAGGTTTATTCTTGCTTTCTTTGACAGGTTGCTCACTGTACAAATTGAGTAACATTGGAGGGAGGTTACTACCCTGTATTACTCCTTCGCAACCAACGCACCTCTTTCATGCTCTTCAACTCTAATAATTGCTGTCTGGTTTTTGTACAAGTTGTAAATAACGTTCCCTTCCCTATATTTCACTCCTGCCGTCTACAAAATTTGAAAGCGTGTATTCCAGTCAACATCCCTGTAGTGGACTAGCCTGCACACAACAGTCCTGACTCAAATCCTATAGAACATCTCTGGCATGTTTTTGTACAAATTGAATAACATTGGAGAGAGGTTACTACCCTGTATTACTCCCTTCGCAACCAACGCACCTCTTTCATGCTCTTCAACTCTAATAATTGCTGTCTGGTTTTTGTACAAGTTGTAAATAACGTTCCCTTCCCTATATTTCACTCCTGCCGTCTTCAAAATTTGAAAGCGTGTATTCCAGTCAACATCCCTGTAATGGGCTAGTCTGCACACAACAGTCCTGACTCGAATCCTATAGAACATCTCTGGCATGTTTTTGTACAAATTGAATAACATTGGAGAGAGGTTACTACCCTGTATTACTCCCATCGCAACCAACGCACCTCTTTCATGCTCTTCAACTCTAATAATTGCTGTCTGGTTTTTGTACAAGTTGTAAATAACGTTCCCTTCCCTATATTTCACTCCTGCCGTCTTCAAAATTTGAAAGCGTGTATTCCAGTCAACATCCCTGTAATGGACTAGCCTGCACACAACAGTCCTGACTCAAATCCTATAGAACATCTCTGGCATGTTTTTGTACAAATTGAATAACATTGGAGAGAGGTTACTACCCTGTATTACTCCTTCGCAACCAACGCACCTCTTTCATGCTCTTCAACTCTAATAATTGCTGTCTGGTTTTTGTTCAAGTTGTAAATAACGTTCCCTTCCCTATATTTCACTCCTGCCGTCTTCAAAATTTGAAAGCGTGTATTCCAGTCAACATCCCTGTAATGGACTAGCCTGCACACAACAGTCCTGACTCGAATCCTATAGAACATCTCTGGCATGTTTTTGTACAAATTGAATAACATTGGAGAGAGGTTACTACCCTGTATTACTCCTTCGCAACCAACGCACCTCTTTCATGCTCTTCAACTCTAATAATTGCTGTCTGGTTTTTGTTCAAGTTGTAAATAACGTTCCCTTCCCTATATTTTACTCCTGCCG
The DNA here is from genome assembly GCA_026315105.1 of Locusta migratoria. Taxonomy (NCBI): domain Eukaryota; kingdom Metazoa; phylum Arthropoda; class Insecta; order Orthoptera; family Acrididae; genus Locusta; species Locusta migratoria. The sequence goes on along the minus strand of CM048747.1, from coordinate 327,082,168 downwards.
TCTTCAAAATTTGAAAGCGTGTATTCCAGTCAACATCCCTGTAATGGACTAGCCTGCACACAACAGTCCTGACTCGAATCCTATAGAACATCTCTGGCATGTTTTTGTACAAATTGAATAACATTGGAGAGAGGTTACTACCCTGTATTACTCCTTCGCAACCAACGCACCTCTTTCATGCTCTTCAACTCTAATAATTGCTGTCTGGTTTTTGTTCAAGTTGTAAATAACGTTCCCTTCCCTATATTTCACTCCTGCCGTCTTCAAAATTTGAAAGCGTGTATTCCAGTCAACATCCCTGTAATGGACTAGCCTGCACACAACAGTCCTGACTCAAATCCTATAGAACATCTCTGGCATGTTTTTGTACAAATTGAATAACATTGGAGAGAGGTTACTACCCTGTATTACTCCTTCGCAACCGACGCACCTCTTTCATGCTCTTCAACTCTAATAATTGCTGTCTGGTTTTTGTTCAAGTTGTAAATAACGTTCCCTTCCCTATATTTCACTCCTGCCGTCTTCAAAATTTGAAAGCGTGTATTCCAGTCAACATCCCTGTAATGGACTAGCCTGCACACAACAGTCCTGACTCGAATCCTATAGAACATCTCTGGCATGTTTTTGTACAAATTGAATAACATTGGAGAGAGGTTACTACCCTGTATTACTCCTTCGCAACCAACGCACCTCTTTCATGCTCTTCAACTCTAATAATTGCTGTCTGGTTTTTGTTCAAGTTGTAAATAGCGTTCCCTTCCCTATATTTCACTCCTGCCGTCTTCAAAATTTGAAAGCGTGTATTCCAGTCAACATCCCTGTAATGGACTAGCCTGCACACAACAGTCCTGACTCGAATCCTATAGAACATCTCTGGCATGTTTTTGTGCATGGTGGACCGACAGGTTGGGGGAAAATTAGAATAATCGGGATGAAAATGTTTTATTCTTCCGTTTCAATACGGCCGGCGTGGCTACACGCAGACGACCACGGGGCCGGCTTCGCCGGATGTGCTGGGACTTTGGTTGTCAGTACCTCCTGGCGGGCTGTGTTCACGTGCTGCCCGTGTGTGGGACGCCGTGCTGACGAGGTAACGCCGTGTCGACCGCCTTGGCTGTGGAAGAAACCAGCCAATCAGAAGGCAGGGTGTGGGCACGTGGCGACTGCAGCGCGGGCTGGCAGGGCCGACCAGCAACGGCGATCGCTCTCTTGCGAGCCAGTCTCCAGACTTGAGATGGGCTAAACCGTGATTTTCCGCTAACAGTGATTTCCGTGATTGCTACTTTTAAATCACCGTGATTCTAAGCCGTGATTAATCCCGGTTTAGAATCACGGTTTAGAATCACTGTTTGAGGTTTTCACGACATGCGATTTCTACTCCTCCCGCTATTCCGTGATTTCAGCTTTTTCCGCTATTCCGTGATTTCTGCTCTTTTCGCTATTTCCGTGATTGAATCGCCGCTATTCCGGCGACTTGTATGATTTACCATGGAACTGACAAAAATTGAGTTAGATACTTTTGTTATAATGTTTCATCCGCCAGTAACTAATTTATCGTCTCTTTGTTGTTATGAAAGTTATGTTGTGAACCGAGAAAAGTAAATCTCAACAAATAAGTCAATAGTAAGTATAGTTTAAAATAACTGTGCAATAAACTTTCTAACCACATCAAGACAATGAAAGAATAGTAAATATTCTTAGTACGTGTAAAAATTATTTGCAAGGTAGGTGTTATTTCATTGTCAATGAATATATGTCCTCAATTTTAATAACTTGTTTCTTTAATGTAATTGGTACTGCAGTTATTAGAGAGTGCTGTTATTTCAATACACTGGCCTATAATAGTTATCATATTACTTTACACGCTTCAATTACTTACAGTAATATAGTAGCAGTTTTACTGTTAGGTGCCATATGTTTTTAAGATGTATCATGCATAGCTAACTGGATGCTTAAATAAATAAAAAGTTACTGCAGTTTCATTTCCAGTGCCATACACTTTTAACTCAAAATTTATGCATACATATGAAATAAGAAGCTGAGATCTTTACTATAATTGAAGCAATTAATGTGATATCAGTCTACCAGCGCAAGTCCCATGGGTAATGATTTTATGCACAATGTTTTTTCGAGTCGCTCATGCTTTGGTAACGGCTGCAGAGAGCGCACAACTCGGACTCTGATTGGCTACCACGTGGTATTGCCAATATCGTAGCGGAGTGCAAGCGCTCACATTTCAAATGTTCGTAGAGCTTGCTTGTTGCTCTGCACGCCTCATCTGCGTTCTTTATTGATAGAACAATATTCATTGCTGAAGGAGTCTACCTTTCCACACTAACAAAGTATTAAAACATCATACCGCCTACTATTATTACAGCAGTTTTAAAAATAAAGTACAGCCAAAAGTTAATTACTTATAAAACAATGTGATTGCAACATACATTGCTCTGCCACCACAGGTTTAATGGCTCTCGAAGAAGTCGTCTCATATTTCGGTTACATGCGCCTATTCATGGTGCTTCTTCAAGTTGGAGATGTAAGTTTTATGCGACAACTGTATGCCGCATAGTCGCTATTAAGAGCGGTGAAATGACACATCTCGCTCGTCCTCGATCGTTTCATCTCAGCATAAACAAGATATACACTTTTAGACGACAAACGGGGAAATGGACGAGATATGTTTTTCAGTTTTTAACCTCTCTCTGCCGGGACCTGGCGATTTTCTAGGAAAAACGCACAAGTGTATGCGAACTGGTCACTGTCCATAATCGACTTTTAGCCGGTACACCCGCTCTTCGCTAGTCGGTGATTCGCTGCTATATCCGCTATTTGCTGCATTGATATTAGTACAGATTTCGACCCACAGATTGCTCTTTTAGCCTTTGCTGCTTCTCTTCCCTCACCTCCTCTTCGCTTTTCCGCTATTTGCTGCTACACCTGCTATTCGCTGCTGCATTTAGTACTCATTTCGGACACCAGATGGCTCTTTGTAGTTTGTATTCCTGCTCGTCGCTACCCAACCGTGAATGTGACTGAAATCACGGTCAGATTCCAGATCGCCGCGACCGTGAAAACAGTGAATTTTCAATCACCGTGATTTTTCACGAGTACGTGATTTCTTGCCCATCTCTACTCCAGACCGTCCAGACGTGGCCCCTCCCTGCTCCTGCAGCCCAACCTGTCGGGGACCTTCCGGTATCACTTGTTTTCTACCCATAATTGTACCCCGTTGGAAATGAACTTTTTCTAATAATAATGTGGCAACCGCTACGTTTTAATCACATTCCTGACTTCTTATTGAGCCTGTTCTCTAAGTAACCATGGATTCCCACCATTGAACCGCTCCTATCCTGAACATTTTGGAACGCCGACTGGTTCCAGTCATCAGCGACTACATCGATACCTCTCCCCTTAATGCAGCAGTCTATGAAGAATTCTCCAAGAAACCTTCCAGCGCCTGGTTGAACGTATGCCTGCGAGAGTGAAAGCCGTCATTAAGGCTAAGGGCGAGACGACACCTTACTGAATTCTAGCATTACCGATGGAGGCAGCCACGAACTTGTAGGGCATTTTCAGTCAGGTGTGGATACTTGCGAGTGCAGATGAGGGCGTTTGAAAAGTCAGTGCAGAAAGAAAAAACTACTAACTTGTTTGGGAAAAACAATTTTTTATGTTTCGAATTGTCTCCTTTTAGACTATGACTTTTAGACACTTCGTCGAACGTTGTCCTAATTTGTTGATCCCTTCCGAATAACAGGAATTGTCTAAGCCTGTAAAATAGCTATTAGTTTCTGCAATCACCTCGTCGTCTGAATGAAATCTTCGTCCCGCCAGCCATTCATTCAAACTGGGCACCAATAGTAGTCCGAGGAAGTCAAGTCTGGAGAATAGAGGGGATGTGAAACGAGTTGGAATCCTGTTTCCAATAATTTTGCGACCACAACAGCTGAGGTGTGTGCTGGTGCATTGTCGTGGTGGAAAAGGACTTTTTTGTAGGCCATTAGCTGGCGTTTTTCTTGCACCTCGGTTTTAAAACGGTCCAATAACGATAAATAATATGCACTTGTAATAGTTTTTCCCTGTTCCAGATAGTCGATCTGGATTATACCTTGCGAATCCCAAAAGACCGTCTCCATAACCTTTCCGACCGAAGGACCAGTCTTCGCCTTTTTTTGGTACAGATTCTTCCTTGGTAACCCATTGTTTAGATTGTTCCATAGTCTCAGGAGTATAGTAATGTATCTATGTTTCATTCACAGTGACGACGTTTCAAGTCCTGCGGATGCTTCCTGAACAGCTGCAAACCTTTCTTGCTACGCTTCACACGATTCCGTTTTTGGTCAAACGTGAGCAATCGCGACACCCATCTTGCGGATAGCTTTCTCATTTCCAAATGTTTATGCAAAAGATTGTATAGTTCAGCGTCACTTGTGCCCATATGGGCACTCCGAAAATTTTGAAACCACTTATAAACTCTTCGGATAAAATTTCCGGGCTGATGGGCCGTGGTCCAGATGTAAAACTACCTCCCGACGTTTCGTCTCCAACTGCGGGAGACATCTTCAAGGGTCTTCAGGCTACTGCCGAAGACCCTTGAAGATGTCCAGATGTAAAACTACCTCCCGCAGTTGGAGACGAAACGTCGGGAGGTAGTTTTACATCTGGACCACAGCCCATCAGCCCGGAAATTTTACCTGAAGACAACGCCGGCCGTGAAAGTTTACATTTCACTTATAAACTGTTCTAATAAAAGGTGAAGAGTGACTATAATGCTTTTCAAGCTTCTCTTTAGTCTCCTGAGGCGTTTTGCCTTTCATAAAGTAATGTTTAATCTAAATATAAATTAAGAAACCCTGAGACGGGTTTTCGTCTTGAATATGTCCAAGACATGGAAGATAAAGGTGAAGCAATGAATTAAAATTTGTGATGCGGCCGAGAATCGAACCCGGCTTCTTAATTTGTATTGGAATTGATATTTATATCATCTTAGCAGAAATGTTCATGTCCATTGCCGAGGTGCTATTCCGCTGCAAGGAGAGCCTTGGCAGTAGTGGCAATTATCTATGGAACACAGAAGCTGAAGTAAAGTTTGTAACGTGGAGGAAAGTCGTACATAGACTATTCCGAGGCGCCTTAATCGTTATTGGTGTGTTGGCTGACGGTAAGACGTCTGCCTAGTAAGCGTGGGGGTCCGGGTGCGATTCCCGGACGCATAACAAATTTTAATTCATTGCTTCTCCTTTATCTTCCATATCTTAATGTTTAATCACCACACGAAATTCTTTTTCGACAATTCTTTGACAATCATTCGACTTCCTTGATTCACACGAATGCCAAACACAAATAGACCAATATGGCTGAAACTTGGCTTGCGTTCTTAGCAAAGATGCTACTAACTAACATGACCTCGATACGCGCGGTGGTGCCATCTCTCTGACTTTGCACGGCCTTTTCAAACGCCCCTCGTAGTATAGGTCGTTACCAACTGGATTTTCGTGGTGTATGGCATGCCACGAACCCCTAGAATGTTGGTGGTGTAGTGATTTTTTTTATGTGTGTAATTGAAATAATAATAATAATAACTCCTTTCACGGGGCATATACATCTACATCTACATCTACATAGATACTCTGCAAATCACATTCAAGTGCCTGGCAGAGGGTTCATTAACCACTTTGATAACTTTTCTCTACCGTTCCATTCTCTAATAGCGTGCGGGAAGAAATAACACCTAAATCGTTCCGTTTTCGATCTGATTTCTCTTATTTTATTGGGATGGTCATGTCTCCCTAAGTAGGTGGGTGCTAGCAAAATATTTTCACATTCATAAGTAAAAGTCGGTTGTTGAATCTTCGCAAACAGATCACGCCGCAATGAATAACGTCTTTCTTTTAATGCTTTCCACCCCAATTCGTGCAACATTTCCGTGACGCTTCCCCCCCCCCCCCGTAACGTGATAAAACAAAACAAGCTGCCCTTCTCTGAACCTTCTCAATATCTTCCGTCAGTCCCACCTGGTGAGGGTCCCACAAGGGGCCACAGTACTCCAGGAGAGGACGCACAAGTGTGATGTAGGCAGTCTCTTTGGTGGAGCTGGTGCATCTTCGAAGCGTTCTGCCAATGAAACGTAACCTTTGATTCGCCTTCCCCACAATATTCTCTATGTGTTCTCTCCAGTCAAAGTTGTTCGTAATTGTAACTCCTAGGTATTTGGTAGAATTTACGACCTTAAGGTTTGACTGATTTATCGCGTAATTCAAGTTCAGTGGATTTCTTTTAGTGGTCGTGTGTATTACTTCACACTTTTCTTTATTTAGTGTCAATTACCAATTTTCCCACCAAGTAGAAATTATGTCTAAATCGGTTTGCAGTTGCTTTTGATCCTCTGTTGACTTCACTAACCGATAAACGACAGCATCATCCGCGAACAGTCTAAGGGAGCTATTAAGATTGTCTCCTAAATCGTTTATAAACACGAGAGTAGGGGACCTATAACGCTTCCCTGTGGAACGCCAGATATCACTTCTGTTTTACTCGATGACTTACCGTCAATTACAACGAACTGAGTCCTTTCTGATAGGAAATCGTGAATCCAATCGCACAATTGGGAAGATATTCCATAAGCACGCAATTTCATTAGACTACATCTACATCTACATAGATACTCTGCAAATAACATTCAAGTGCCTGTCAGAGGGTTCATTAACCACTTTCATAACTTTTCTCTACCGTTCCATTCTCTAATAGCGCGCGGGAAGAAAGAACACCTAAATCGTTCCGGTTCGATCTAATTTCTCTTATTTTATTCGGATGGTCATGTTTCCCTTAGTAGGTAGGTGCTAGCAAAATATTTTCACATTCAGAACTAAAAGTCGGTGATTGAAACTTCGCAAACAGATCACGCCGCAATGAATAACGTCTTTCTTTTAATGATTTCCACCCCAATTCTTGCAACATTTCCGTGACGCTTTCCCCCCCGTAACGTAATAAAACAAAACGAGCTGCCCTTCTCTGAACCTTCTCAATGTCTTCCGTCAGTCCCACCTGGTGAGGGTCCCACAAGGGGCAACAGTACTCCAGGAAAGGACGCACAAGTGTGATGTAGGCACTGTGATGTAGGCAGTGTGATGGACACTGGAGCCCATGTGTCAGGAGGTCACACAGCTCACTCTCGGCGGTCGTTGAAGGTTTAAGCAAGTTTGTCGTTTCGGTCCGTCAGTGACGTGTCCGTGAAGAGCCTGACGTGTCTGAACACTGGAGGACGGTTCTCAAGTGGCAGCCTCGGTGGCGATAAGATAAATCCGCGTGTTTCGGCGGCAGAGTGTCGACGTCTCATACCGGCGCGATGCGGCCTACCTGGAGGACGTGGTGCTCGATTTTGGCCTGCTGCTGCGGCCTGTGGCTGCTGGCGGCCCCAACCAGCGCCGTCGACCGCGAGGGCAGCACCGACGAGGAGGAGCAGTGGGCGCCCGTCGTCGCCATCGCCGACGGCAAGGTGCGCGGCCGCGTCATGACGTCACGCAGTGGCCGCCGCTTCTACGCCTACCTCGGCATCCCGTACGCCGAGCCGCCCGTGGGGCCGCTGCGCTTCGGGGTGAGTAGAGCACTCAGTCGTGACGTCACTACTAGGGATGGGAAAAACCGACCGGTTAAAATCGATACCGGTATTTTAGTTTTGAATAACCGGTTTTTTCGGTATTTATTTGGTGTCGGTTGTAACCGTTTTTTAGTGGAGGTACTACAATCATGCTGTGTCATTTAAGGAGAAAGTATCCAAAATGTTCCTTTGAAGAGGTCAATTCGATTCATATACCTATTATGTAAGCTTGGAATAATAACTTTTAATGTATCAACATATTGTTATGCTAACAAGTTTTATTAATGTGATTGCTTGAAAGCGAGGGGATTTTTTTTAATAATCAATATGGGTTTAGGTAACATTGATCATGTGGTGCCTCGCGAGGTAGCCGTGCGGTTTGAGGCTCCATTTTACGGACTGCGTGGCTGCTCCACTCGGAGGTTCGAGTCCTCCCGCCTCCCTCGGTCATGTGTATGTATGTTGTCCTTAGCGTAAGTTAGTTTAAGTTAGATTAAGTAGTTTTTAAGTCTAGAGATTGATGACCTAAGCGCCGGCCACGGTGGCCGAGGGGACTGAGGCGCTCCAGTCACGGTCTGCACAGCCACTACGGTCGGGGGTTCGAATCCCCCCTCGGGCATGGATATTGGTGCCGTCCTTAGGATTAGCTAGTTCATAAGTAGTTTGTAAGCTTAGGGACTGATGACCCCGTAGTTAAGTCCCATAAGTTGTACAAACATTTGAACATTTTGATGACCTAAGCAGTTAGGTCTCATAAGGACTGACACCCATTTGAACATTCTTTGATCATGTAGTACACAGCTTTCCTAGTTCAATTTGCGTAAATTTACACTGACAACAATCATAATGTTAGTCGTATCTGTGCCTGTTTTTCGAAATACTTCTGCAGCACTGATTGAAGTTTATTTACTGACTGTAACTTATATTATATATATAACGAGATATTCGTATGCACTGGTTCACAAGTCCAACTTACGAAGTGGTTGGCTCAACATTCGCAACTGCCAGATGGAAATACTAGGCCAGGAAATCTGTATGCTTCGTATATCGTCTTCTGCGGCCTCCTGGCTAGGCTTACACACACTCAAGAAGGCGTAGTATTGGGAGGAAAACTTGCAAAATATGAAAAGACTAGTGATTTGTCGTATAACTTAAATTCACCTATATTTTAACTAAATTTCGTAAGTTTCGAGTTCGGCCGAAACTAGAAGAACCGAACATTCGATTACGGTGTCTGTTTCGGCCGCAAAATATGTTTCGTTCGAACTCCACTGGAAATAATAGCAATAAAAATCCGAAAACCGGTTATTTAAAAAAACCGGTTATCTTGAGCAATTTTATAGTGCGGTTAAACCGGAGATGATAAAATCCGGTATAACCGAAAACCGGTTGTTTCAGCAATAACCGCCATCCCTAGTCACTACCATGTCTCCGACTATCGTATGCGTGTGGTCGACTGCGGTGAGAACAGCTTACATTTAGAACAGTCCTGCTGGATATCTTTTTCGTATTACTACTTAATATCACATCAGGGGGACATGGGAAACAAAGTAGTCGTTGTCGGACCAGTGGCGTAGCGTGACGGGTGCCAGGGAAGGCCATAGTCCCAGGCGGCACATATCTGGGGGCGGCAGGGAGCGGCCGAACTGGGACTTCAAGTATACTCTCTATGAATGAGATACAGAGACTCTTACAAATCTGTCATGAAAGCAAAAGATGTGTTCATTATGTTCATTCAGATATATTTTTAAACTGCCCTAATATTTTTTCGATGCGCTAGAAAAATACTTCTCACTTCTAAACGAGTCAACCCTGTTGGAATCCGATCGCTTTAATATTCATTCCTGAGCAAAAATAATCTGTAAAAAGGAATATATTTCAGGGTGTATTCACCGAAGTGTAACCAATTATTTACTCAGTTTGGTTAAAAAAACAAATAAGAAGATTACAGAATTTTATTTCGCAAATACAGATTGGAAAGATGTACACGACACACTTGATGTCAATTTAAAATGTAATATATTCTATAAGATAACCTAATACGGAATAAAAGCATTCCAAAACAAGTAAATTTTTTTCCTTCTTTTCCTCGTGTTAGTCAACATACGGAAATCAGTGTAACCGCTAATAAACACAGTAATTTGGTGACACATATGTTCAGAATACAAATTCTTTCTAAATCGTTCGTCGTGTTGCCATGGTCAAAGGAGAGTGACCGAGCAGTCGTGGGGGGCAATTTTGGAGAAGTGTCTGGGCCACTGCATCAAATACAGTGGCGGATTAATGCTGTTGGAGGCCTGGGACAGAGGTAAAAAAAAAAAAAAAAAAAAGGGCATGAGACGGTTAGCCCCCCCCTTGGTCCGCCACTGGCAAAATGTATGTATGCAGCAAAAACAAGTTACAAACAGTCAATTTTATTATACGCATATAGACCAAATGTTCTTAAATTTTAGCGCAAGTATATTTCATTTCGTTGCTTTTTATCTGACATGGTATCTAGGACATTGGAGGTGTACGAATGCGGAACGTAGTGACTGTCGTTTGTATGATCATTGTGGTACACAGAACTTTCGTTCTCGGATACCCGAAAGTTACAGGGCGACCGATCATGAATAGCGGGAAATCCGGGTTCGAGTCGCAGCTAAGCACAAATATTCAAATATTCATATCTCTCCATTGGGTATTTCATTTATATCTAATACAGGAGCTTGGAAATTTGATATTGCGAGTTGTTGTTGTTGTGGTCTTCAGTCCGGAAACTGGTGATGCAGCTCTCTACAATACCCTATCCTGAGCAAGCCTCTTCAACTCCACGTAAGAACGACAATCTACATCTGTCTGAATCTGCTTACTGTATCCATATCTTGGTCTTCCTCTGTGGTTTGTACCCCACACACTTCCCCCCAACGCTAAATTCACGATTCCTTTATGTCTAAGAATGTGTCCTACCAATCGATCTGTTCTTTTAGCCACAGAATGCAGAAATTTCTTTTCTCCCCAATTCTGATCAGTACCTCCTCAAAAGTTCCGCGTTCCACCCACCTAATCTTCAGCATTAATCTGCAGCACCACATTTCAAACGCCTCTATCATCTTCCTGTCCGCACTATTTATCGCCCATGTTTCACTCCCATACAAGGAAACACTCCACACAAATGCCTTCAGAAAGGACTTCCTTAGGCTTAAACCAATATTCGATGTTAACAAATTTCTCTTTTTCAAGAACTCTTTTCTACCCATTGCCATTCTGCATTTTATATCCTCTGAACTGCGACCATCATTTGTTATTTTACTGCCCAAGTAACAAAACTCATTTACCTCCTTTATTGTTTCGTTACGTAATCTAATTCCTTTAGCATCACCTGATTTTCTCAGACTGCACTCCATTATCCTAGTTTTGCTCTTGTTAATGTTCGTCACATTTATAGCTTGGTCAATGTACAAATTGAATAACATTGGAGAAAGGCTACAACCCTGTCTTACTCCTTTTCCAACCACTGAATCTCTTGCATGCCCTTCAAATCTGACAATCGCTGTCTGGTTTTTGTACAAGTTGTAAATATCCTTGCGCTCACTATATTTTACTCCTGCTTGCTTCAGAACTTGAAAGAGTTTATTCCAGTCAACATTGTCAAAAGCCTTCTCCAAATCTACAAAAGCTAGATATGTAGGTTTGCCTTTTCTTAATCTATCTTCTAGGAGTGAGTATTGCCTCCCGTGTTTCTACATTTCTCCTGAGTCCAAACTGATCTTCCCCGAGATAGGTTTCTACCAAGCTTTTCCATCTTCTGTAAATAATTCGCGTTAATATTTTGCAACCATGACTTATTAAACTGATGGTTTTGTTGTTTTCACACCTGTCTGCGCATGCTTTCTTTGGAATGGGGATTATAACATTTTTCTTAAAGTCTGAGGGTACTTCACCTGTCTCATACATCTTTCACACCAAGTGAAACAGTTTTGTCATGGCTGGTTCTCTGAGAGACTTCAGTAGCTCTGAGAGAATGTCACCTACTCCAGGGGCCTGTCAGTGCTCTGTCAAATTCATCTCTCAGTATAGTATCTCCTATTTCATCCTCATCTACTTCTTCTCCCCTTCCTACAATATTGACGCTATGTTCATTTCCTTCGTAGAACCTCTCTATATACTCTTTCCAACTTTCAGCTTTCCCTTCTTTGCTGAGAACTGGTTTTCCATCTGTGTTATTGATATTTATGGAGCTGTTTTTCGTATCTCCAAATATCTCTTATTTTCCTGTAGGCTGCATCTATTTTACCTCTATTTGCATTCTTCTACATCTTTGCATTTGCCTTCTAGCCACTCCTGCTTAGCTATTTTGCACTTCCTGTCAATCTCTTTTATAATTCGTCTGTACTCCATTTTGCCTGTTTCATTTAATACATTTTTAAATTTTCTCCTTTCATCGATTAAATTTAGTATGTCCTGTGATATTCAAGGATTTTTTGTAAACTTTTGTAAACTTCCGTTGTTCTCGTTCCTGTTAAGTAAGACGTGCTCTACTTCATTACGCTAAGTAGTTTCCGCTACATCAGTATCAGTAAAGAAACCGTTAATTCAGTTTGTATAATTCAGTTTGTATAAGTGGCTCAAGAAATACTTTGAGGTTTGCCCTAATTCGCTAGACAAGGATATTTTGTCACAACTACTTTGGCTCTTTGCCCTTGCTACAGAGAAAACTTCTCTTAGTGAAAAGCCTTCAAAAATATTAGATCCACATAATTCTTTTTTCTGGGTTAACAGTAGATCTTTCGCATGCATCCATGTGTCAAACAGGTATGTTGTAGAACTTAATTTAGTTTATTTGAAAACGGGCAAAAAGGTCTGAAATTGTTAAACCTATAACCTGGAAGGTGTCTGTCCCCACGTAGCCTTGACGCACCTCATGTTACGGGCACAGAATTATTATACGCCAATCACATGTGAAAGTATTCACCCAACTTTTAATCAGAATACTATACTATATAGCTATGACAGCTCTGCAGGCTCATAATTTTTTTTACAAAGTATTTACTTCTCAGTGTAAAACTTTTTAGTTGAAACTATCATCAATTTATGGATTTTTTTTTCTTTTGCTTTTACAGACACCTTGGACAAATAAGTAGTATCAATAATCTTCAAATAAGATTTGTTCAGCGTAACGTAAAAACTAAAAGAAAAATATATTACTCAGGAAAAATAAATTGCAGTGTTCATATTTCATTTTGATAGACACTGAAGCAATATTGGTACTTATTGTGAAACTATCATTATTATTATTATTATTTTATTTTGTGGAAAGGGGGGAGGGGCAGCAAAATGAAGGACAGCACCGGGCGGCAGAAATCCACGCTACGCCACTATCTCGAACCTCGGGAAGATCAGTTTGGATTTATGAGAAATATAGGACTTCACGAGGGAATACTCACATTACGACTTATCTTAGAAGATAGGTTTTTAGTTTCTGTTGACTTGGAGAAAATTTTGACTATGTTACCTGGAATACATTCTTTAAAATTTTGAAAGTAACAGGGGTAAAATGAAGGTAACGAACAGTTGTGTTGAAATTGTACAAAAACCAGGCAGCAGTTGTAAGAGTCGAAGGCCATGAAAGGGACGTAGTGGTTGGGGAGTAAGACAGGGTTGTAGCCTAACCCAAGCTGTGAAAGAAACGAAGGAGAAATTAGCAGAAGGCATTAGAGTTCAGAGAGAAGAAATAAAATAAAGCAATTGAACGTAATGAACAACGCCTTGAAAGGAGAGTAAGATGAAAACTAAGAAGAGGAAAAAAGTGTAAAGCAATGTAGTATAAGAAAATTAGGCGATGTTGAAGGAATTAGAATAGGTAACGAGAAAATAAACGTAGTAGTGTTTTGAAATTGGCCTCCGCTACGGTACCAAGACGTGGGCTGTGGAGGATTGTCAACGAACTTGCCTTAGGTTAGGATCTAAAGGTGTTTCAAAACAGTTGGAACTGCATAAGGGTAGACATTGCGTACAGAGGGGGGTGCGACATCCTACTGACCCGGTGCCAACATTTCATCTGCGACCTTGCCCCTTTGACCCAATATTTTATCACTTCAGTAACGTGATCTGTAGTTTCATTCACAAAAGACCACTATTTTCAAAACATGTAGATTCCTTGTTGGAAACGTAATAAACCACCATTTCATACATAATTTGAAACTGCCCTTCCTTGCATGAAGTTTCTAACATAAATTTTGGTTCGTATAATTCACTTAAGTGTATTGGTGTTTTCCATGTTCGTGATTTCAGATGTCCCTCATTTGTAGATTGTTATCATAATCAGCAAGTGTAGTTTGTTGTGACTGCAGTTTTTTAATGTCAAGTTGTGTGATGTCAAAGTGTCTGTTATCTTTCATTGTAAAATGGGTGTGTGTCTCTTCCATCTAGTAATCACTACTAGTCTATTTTCAGTTGCCCATGGAGCCGGAAAAATGGGACGACGTTCTGAACGCCACGAAGGAGGGCAGTCCGTGCCCTCAGCTGACGTACCCAGAGCTCAAATACCGGGGCAAGGAGGACTGCCTCTACGTGAACGTCTTCACTCACCAGGTAAGAACACCACTGACCTCTCAGCCATCCACTGTACTGCTTAATAAGAGGAAGTGCGGGCGAGTTGTGCCTCAGAATGTTTTACGTGAAAAGTCTTAAAGCTTATTAACTCATTCGAACTTTATTAAAATTCTACATCTTTATTCTTCATGTATTTTTTTTATCAAGGTAGTGAGCATGGCAACTAAAACATTACTCCAAATGGGAGACCAGTTTGTTGATTATATGGAATGCGTATTCACTGATCGATCTTTCTTTTTGAACTGGTTAAAAACTATCGTCGTTTAAAAAGTGTGTATAGCAGTACTTTTATATAGGAGGGTAAGTCATTTATTATCCGCATTTTAATTATATGTTTGTTTATTTTGGTAGTATTGTCGTTCTACGTTGATGACGCACGCTTTATTTATTTGTTTTTAAATACGAGGTGCGTCCAGAAAGTTCTGTTTGGTAATAAAATAAAATTGTACACATATACAGAAGAAATTTTTATTGCACAAAATTCTACAACTCTAGAACTACTTTTCCACATAACTGCCGAAATTTTGCAGACATTTGTCATAGCGTGGCACCAGGTTCTGTATACCTTCTTCATAGAAATCTGCCGCCTGTGTCTTCAACCAGTTGGAAACAGTGAAATTTGGGGCAAGTCCATAGCGAGAGCACTAATTGTAAACCTACGGTTTTCCTGGATCTTGTCATCAATCGCGTGAACCAGTTCTCTGTAAGCAAAGGTGGACGCCCACTTCGTTCTTCATCGTGCACATCACTACGCCCGCCATTGAACTGTCGGACCCATCTTCTCACCATCGAATCACTCATCGCATTTGGCCCGTAAACATCGCAAATTTGCCGATAAATTTTTCGTTTTACTTTCCTCGCATTCAGAACCCGAATCACCGACCTGATTTCACAGGCGGCGGGATTTTCAATCAACGCCGACATTTCAAACAAGCACAACAAAGCGTAAGTAACTGACAGCGATCTCCAAATGGCGCACGTTCTTCTCCTTGATACACATCGTCTACAGCGCATGTGAGGAACTGCAATCGCAGCGCTGCAACGGAGATAAATTGAAACGGAACTTACTTTCTGGACGCGCCTCGTATTTGCAATTTTCAAGCTGCTAGTTTAGTTTCGTTAACGCTGCCGTGCTGTTAATCATGGCTGCCCACTGTCTATTTTCACCAAAGAAGAGCAATACCTTTTTGTGGTCGCAAGGCGTATCAGGGACGGAAATCCATCGAAGACTATCGGTACAGTAAGGCAACAGTTTTTTGCAACAACGGAGTGTCTACGAATGGATTGAAGTTGTGAAACGGTCGTACAAGTGTTACCCACTATGAAGGAGCCGGACGACCGTTTGCCGCCACAAATGAACAAAACCATTGAGCGTCCACCTGAAATGATTCTCTTAGACAGACGATTAACTATTGACGAAGTAGCACATCGTTTGCAAATTAATCACAGTTTTGCCTACGAAATCATCCACAACAGACTTGGGTTTCATAAAGTTTGTGCATAGTGGGTCCCAAAACAACTCACACAGTTGCATAAACCAACAGTGCTGAAATGCTCCAGCATCTCAAATTTGACGTACTGAATCATCCTCCTTACAGTCTCGATCTTGCCCCTTCTGACGATCACTTGTTTGGTCCACTCAAACAGGCATTAACTGACGTCGATTTGCCTCGGACGAAGCAGTGAAAGAAGCGGTGCATTCCTGGCTCGCAGCTCAACCGAGAACCTTCTTTTATGAGGGCATCAGGATGCTTGTACAGCGATGGACCAAGTGCGTTGAGACGCAAGGAGACTGTGTCGAAAAATGATGTACTTATAAGCTTCCTATTTCATCACAATAAAATCATATAACTACGTTGCGGATAATAATTGACTTACCCTCGTACATTCTCCTGTTTGATCTCGGTGTTCCTCGGAACCCCGTACGGCGCCGCAGCCTCTGAGGTTCACCTGTGGTGATGTCAGGCTACTCCGGGATCGCGACGCGGCAAAGGTTCAAATGTTTGTAAATCTATGGGACTTAACTGCTTGGTTATTAGTCCCTAGCTTACAAACTACGTAAACTAAGTGAAACTAACCTAAGGAAATTACGTATACACATGGTAGAGGGAGGACTCGAAACTACGACGGCGAACGGCCGCGCGCCCCGCAGCATGGCGCCTCAGTGCGCACGGCTACTCCGCCGCGGCTGCGCCGCCGTGCGGAGCTGAATAGGAACACCTTGAACAAAGAAAAAGAAACACACCCACCACAGAACATAATTGAACTTTCTGTTAGTAATAACATTTGATCGTTTGTTACATTAGCAGTATTACAGGAGAAATTATGATTCTTTATTAGAACTCTCTGTACCCTTACAACAGGCATCATAACGAACGGATGAAACTGACATTTGAAATCCGTTAGCATCTCTGTTAGCCAGTTCTGCAATCACAGCAAAACACCCAAAGCAAGTTGTTTGGTGACTAACTACTGCATAGAGTCAAAAGTTAACCTAATTATACATGAAATAGATTATTTGAGAGCGAATATTATATGAAAAATTTAGATGATCCATCATGTGCTTCGATTGTGTTCCGGGTAACAGGAATCTCTGTTTTAACAAGGTATGACAATATAATCAGATGGATCGAATGCTTTCTGTTGATTTTTAAATCAGGGAATCTTTTTGCAGAGTACCCCAGTTATCGTCAGAGATGGGAAAAATGCTAAAATACATGACGAGTGACAAGATTTTGTAACACACAAACAAGGTAAGATAAATGGTCCTCAGAATAGCGCATAAAATTTAAACAAAATTAAGTTTTTCGAGTGCAGAATACTGAATTTTATTTCTCACGGCATTTATAATATAATTTTTCCCAGAACTTTGCCACTTCAAATGTATTTCCCTTCGCTTGGTGGAGTTCATCTCCCGCACAGTAGAATGTACGCAGTCTAAAGCGATTCATCAAACTTTAACTGAAAAAAAAAAAAAGAAAGAAAAGGAACGCGTAGATAACGTAGTAGGAAAGGCGAATCAGTTTTAGTGGCAGAACAATTAAGGGATGCAACAGAACTACTAAAGAGACTGTATACATCACTCTTGTCCGTCCTCGCCGGCCGCGGTTGCCGAGGGGACTGAGGCGCTTCAGTCAAGGTCTGCACGGCCACTACGGTCGGGGGTTCGAATCCCCCTCGGGCTTGGATATTTGTGCCGTCCTAGTTCGTAAGTAGTTCATAAGTAGTTTGTAAGTTTAGGGACTGATGACCCCGTAGTTAAGTCCCATAAGCTTAACAAACATTTGAACATTTTTTGTCCGTCCTCATCTGGAGTATTGCTGCCCATTGTGGGATCCTTATCAAATGGGTTTGTCGTACGCCATCTAAAGAGTCCAAAGAAGGGCAGCCACTTTTGTACTGTTACTATACAGGGGAGACAGCGTCACGGAAATGATACAGGATTTGGGATGGGAATCATTACAACAACGGTGTTTATCGCTGCGGCATGGTCTTTATTTGAAGAGTATCCCATGTAGATGTAGACATCTGGTGAACAGACCGGTCTTCTTCACAGCCGCATTGAATATCTTCTTTATCAATGTAGTAACACTGTGTCAAATTAATCTTTTGCTTGTCTTTGGATACAGTAGCATTCACGATTGTTCGAAATAAGTTTCGTTACCTGTTTCGCCCTATATAATGGGCATTCTTAGAACTCAGTTAAAACCGTGCAACAAACATCTGTGCAACCAAGAAGCTGTATCAGCAGTATGACACCCCCGTCCCCTTCTTTCTGTTGCAATTATGCCCGGCCGCTGAAGTTATGGTTTTTGAATGTTGGTCATAACACACGATGGACAAAGCAAGATGATTTCTCGCTGAATTAAACTTCACCGTTTTGTAAATATTATACACTTATATATGAAATTTTAATCAGTAATTAGATTGTAGTATTTAAACAAACATAATGTTTGCCGTTGCCTGGCGATAAATTCGCTAAGTAAAATTCGGGTAACTTAATAACACATTTCTCGCTCCAGCCCTGTGTGAAGTTAATTATCAGATGAATTATACTGTCCTATACTATTTTTTTAATTCAGATCTATCAGCACTGAACATTAAAACGTTATCGTAATAAGATTCCCACACTTAAATGTTCGTATATGGTTCGTACCTTGTTTGCGCCAAAGATACACTCGCTAAATAATGTTCAGACCCTTAAGTAAATTTTCACCACAATATATTTTAACAAATGTTTCTCTGGATGACATGACTGAAAATGAAAAGATTCTTTGATATACTAAACTGAAATTCCTGTCACTATCCGTGCGTTTATTAATCTTCACTATATCGATCATAGACGTGACCTGGTTTCACTTATTTCTCTCACTCATGAACCGCGAACTAACTTGAATAAAACTTTTATTTAGCCTTTGCCGCGGCGAAGTAGCCGAGCGGTCTAAAGCGTCTCGCTGCGGAGCGCGCGGTTGCTCGCCGTGGAGGTTCGAGTCCTCCCTGGGGCATGGGTGTGTGTGTTGTCCTTAGGTTAGTTTACCTAGGTTTAAGTTGTTTGTAAGCTAAGGACTGATGACCATGCAGTTTGGTCCGATAGATTTACAAACATTTGAAATTTTTATTTATTTAGCCTTTACTGATACTCACGTTCTCACTAAACTGTAAATAATAGTAGATTTTTGTAACAATACTGGAATTTTGCTTATATACTCCAAAATGGAGAACATATTAGAAACTATTGCATCCTCCATGCTGGTACTTTCTTATTTACTTTGCATTTATTTGAATTTAAAGGTTCTTTATGACCAAAAAGATTAATTCCCTACTAGCTATAATAACTACTTATATACACCACTAATTTTCAAAATACAAATATCCGAAGTAATAAATATCTTAATATTCCCGTAAAAATCAAACGCCCCTTATACAAAAATCCTAAAATTAATAACAAGCGTAATACTAGCCAGATGGGTCATCAGTTCCATAGGTCTAAACTAGTAAGTAAAAAATATTTCGTTCGATCTTAACTGCTATTTTATCCGAAGACATTTCATGACTGATCGCTACTTCTCGAGTGGTCAATGTTGTCCTAATACAAGTTTCTTTGACTTGCCGACTGTAGACCTCAGTCTATTCAGAGACTTCCATGTCGTCCATTTTTTCATTGTAACATGGAGATTGATTTGAGACACTTTCCGAATCAATAGATAATAAGTAATTTGTACAAAAACCTAGAGATAATAATAATGTTGCCTGACTAAGAACGAAGTGCTTGATTAAAAAGGGTTCATTAGCTATCACAGAAATAAGGGAAAGTTTCGAGACTGGTATCAAAATTCAGGATGAAAGGATATCATTAATAAGATTTGCTGATGACATTGATACACCCCTCCCCCACTCAAGGTCAAGAGAGATACTGAGAACAGAATATGGATCGAGATTAAACCGCTCAGAAGACAAATGCAATGAGAAGTAATAGAAAAGAAATTAGTGATAACGACATAGAGGAATTAAAGCAGTTATCCTACTTTGGAAATAATAATAATAAAAGAAACCACGACGGACGAAGCAAGGAGTAGATTAAAGGTAGACTTCTGCAAGCTGAAAGGGCATTCATGGCCAAGAGAAAGGAGTTTATGAGATGTGCTTTTTTGTCATTTTATGACTGGATGTGCAGGCTGGCCGCAGCCTACTACACTGTTCTTCAGCCAAATAGATATTATGTTTGGACAAGAAGTTAAAAAATAGAATAGAATAGAGACAATAGATGCAGAATTTTAAAATACAATTTTGATAAAAACTGGCTTATAACAGACAATG
This sequence comes from Locusta migratoria, assembly GCA_026315105.1. Taxonomy (NCBI): domain Eukaryota; kingdom Metazoa; phylum Arthropoda; class Insecta; order Orthoptera; family Acrididae; genus Locusta; species Locusta migratoria. The sequence goes on along the minus strand of CM048747.1, from coordinate 327,062,160 downwards.
AAGCAGGAGATGTAGAAAGACACATATTCAGTATTAAAAACTGCTATGTGGCTAACAACCAAACAACACATTGAAGTTAGACAGATGGCGGCAATAGCACTGAGACACTGGTAAAATCACAAGACAACACACTGTCCTGACTATTCGGCAGTTGGTAAAATCTTCAAAGGAAGCAAAGCACTGACACAGCACTAGACAAAGCACTGTTAAAACGTGGGAAGGGAAGGCACGGATAGGTGGAAAAGGGAGGGGAGGGGGAGGGAGATGGGGCGCTCATATAGGGAGAAGGATTAAGGTTGATGGGAAGGATAGATGTCGGGACGGAGGGCGTTTATCAGGGAGGGGAAGCTGACGGAAGTTACCCTCGGAAAGGATTGGAGAGTATGGTGGGTATATGGAGGGAGGGATAACTTGGTAACGGCGTGGAAAGGCCCGGGATGCAATATGAGTGGCAGACCGTAGGGCGTTGCGATTCTGTCTTGTGGGAAACGTAGAGGACGCGAATATGCTCCAGGAATTTATGTAGGTGGGAGGAGGGGGGCAAGGAATGAGATCGTACAGTATGTGAGTTGGGGAAGGGAGACGGATACGGTAAGCGAGATGTACTTTTGGAGCACAAGTTTGTAAGGAAATGAAACATGGAAGTGAGCCCAGGAACAAAATTGAAGCAGTTGAGATACGGAACAACAGACGAAGGTTAAACGTTAGGTGGAGTGACGATGAATATGGAATTTCTCAGTGGAGTCAGCTAAGAAATGATTATATGAGAAACCCTGACGAAAAGAGATCATGGAATAACTTCGGTGGTACCAAAGGTGGCAGTAGAGGATTAAATCTGTAGGGAAAGAGAAAGACTGGAATACATCGAGGCAATAATTGAGGACTTAGAATACAAGTGATTCTTTGAAATGAAGAGATTGGTGCAGGAGAGGATTCGTGTCATGCCGCATCAAACTAGTCATAATATCGATTAATAAAACAAATATTCGGACCTGCTTTGTTTTCTTATATATTTACTCTAAGTCATTGTGTAATTTCGTTGTCACATATCCGGAAGCAGAAAGAACAGCAATAATACCAATATTAATAAAACGAATGAAGTCGTTAACATGTGCCATTTCAAACCAGATTTGACACGTTTCTTTAGATTTGTGAGTCGCCCTCGTTGGATGAGATGGAACTTCGGAAGGATGTGATCGTTGTGATGCACGGTGGTCGCTTCACGACTGGCAGCGGTAGCGTGGCAAACCTGTCTCCTGAGCACTTCATGGACTACGACGTCGTGCTTGTTACCTTCAACTACCGTCTGGGCGCGCTGGGTGAGTAGGTAGTTAGCCACATCATGTTGTGAGGTGAATTGTGTGTACTGAGCAATAGTTGTAATTGTAAAAAGAAACATTTATATGTTTACATTCTGGTGACGTATTGGTTCGTTACTGACCACTCAAGTCTCTCCAAGGATTTTTTTGTTGTGCATAAGGAGCAGTCACTGGGATACTACTTCTGTCTCAATTAAATCTGTAAATTAAGTATAATACTTTTGATAGTAAGACGTATTGCGTCTCTTGACAGATTTTCTTAATCTGAACATGTTTTCATCCATCCAAGTGCAGATTATAAAGTGGATCTCATTCTCCCTACTACTGTTTTAGGGATTATCGTTATCACTCTTATTTAAAGAGAAGTTAAATATTTCATATTTTACTATGTTTTAATAATATATTTAATTTTTAAAAATGTGGCGTACTTATGTGAATATCAATTGTAAAATATAAACACTTCCCTTCGTGCTGTCTATATTTCAACCTATGTGACGGGAGTTCACTAAAACACAGACCTTAGGACAATTACAGTAGAGTCTCTGTAATAAGACACTTCGACACGTCCAGTAGTCCGACACGAGCTGAGATCACATGACGTGGATGGGTGGGATCCTTCAAGTGAGCAGTTTAGTAACAAATATGTAGTCAGCCACTAAATGTCGATTATTGCCTACACTGTGTAACCAAATTAGTAACCCCTTCAACATGACTGATATTGTTAGTATCTTTCCGACAATATAGTGTAAAACATAAAAACAAGACATTGAGTATGGTTGGAAAATTCGAAATTATATAAAAAAATTCACTAATTTTCTTTTTTATCAATTTGGGCATGTTACCATGTATGACATTAAAAACTGAAATACACCGGAGGTGCAAAGGAAAGTGATAAAAACCGGCGAGAACACATCAATTGAAAACGTTTTGCACACACGACTTCTTCAGGAATTTAGTAAAATTTGCCATTACAGACTGTACGACATAGCGATACTGTGAGTGCATTTGAAACATATAACGTTGACTAAGGAAAACGACTTAGAAGCAGCTGATATTTTAGTTTTAAAGGGGCTGCAACAGAAAGCTTTAAAACCTGATCGATCTCGAAAAATCGAAGACTGACGACTTCATATCAAAGAAAAAATCGATTCATAAAAATGAACGTAAAAAATATTATTACATTAAAAGCAGTTTTTTGTTTTCAAGTTAATACGTTTGTTGCTATTAATATTTACACATTGTTTGCATGATATTTGTGTTTTGCATAGTAGTTTTGTTTTTTGAGTCAAATGTTTTAATATCAAAAAACAGCATTTTTCATTCAAACTCTAGTAATCCGAAAATTTCATTAATGGGACATACCCCAGTCCCGTATATGACGGACTACAGAGATTTTATTGTTATAGGATATGTAACCACCCCCATGAATCACAGACATTGCGGAGGTGGGGTGGCTTGCATGCCTCAAGGATACAGATAGCCGTACCGTAGGTGCAACCACAGCGGAGGGGTATCTGTGGAGAGGCCAGACAAAGGTGTGGTTCCTGAAGAGGGGCAGCAGTCTTTTCAGTAGTTACAGTCTGGATGATGATTGAGCTGGCCTTGTAACATCAGTTAATGTGGCTTTGCCACACAGTTACTGCGAACGGCTGAAAGCAAGGGGAAACTACAGCCGTTACTTTTCCCGAGGACATGCAGCTCTTCTGTATGAAAATATGATGATGGCATCCTCTCGGGTAAAATATTCCGGAGGTAAAATAGTCCCCCATTCGGATCTCCTGGAGGGGACTACTCAGGAGGATGTTGTCATCAGGATGGACAATACTGACATTCTACAGGTCGGAGCGTGGAATGTTAGATCCCTTAATCGAGTAGGAAAATTTGAAAATTTAAAAAGGGAAATGGATAGGTTGAAATTAGATATAGTGGAGGTTAGTGAAGTTCGGTGGCAGGATGAACAGGATTTCTGGTCAGGTGAGTACAGGATTATAAATACAAAATCAGTTGGGGGTATCACAGGAGTAGGACTGATAATGAATAAGAAGATAGGAATGTAGGTAAACTACTATGAGCAGCACAGTGATCGCATTATCATTGTCAAGATAGATACCAAGCCAACACCGACAACAGTAGTACAGGTTTATATGCCAACTAGCTCTGCCGATGATGAGGAGATTAAAGATGTGCATGAGGAGTTAAAGGAAATTATTCAGACAATTAAGGGAGAGGAAAACCTGATTGTGATGGGAGACTGGAATTCGGTAGTAGGAAAAGGAAGAGAAGGAAAAATAGTAGGTGAATATGGTCTGGGCAGAAGGAATGAAAGAGGAAGTCGCCTGGTAGAATTTTGCACGGAGCATGATTTAATCACAACAAACACCTGGTTTAAGAATCACAAAAGAAGGTTGTATACGTGGAAGAGACCAGGAGACACCGGAAGGTATCAAATAGATTTTATAATGGTAAGACATAGATTCCGGAACCAAGTTTTAAACTGTAAAGCATACACAGGGGCAGATATAGACTCTGACCTTAACTTATTGGTCATGAACTGTAGGCTGAAACTAAAAAAAAAAAAAAAAAAAAAAAAAAAAAAAAAAAAAAAAAAAAAAAAAAAAAAAACCTGCAGAAAGATAGGAAAATAAGGAGATGGGACTTGGATAAATTGAGGGAACCTGAAGTTCTTAAGAATTTCAGAGGGAGCTTTAGGCAACAATTGACAGAAACAGGGGGAAATAAAACATTAGAAGAGGAATGGGTAGCATTGAGAGATAAAATAGTGAAGGCAGCAGAGGGCAAAGTAAGTAGAAAGGCAGGACTTACAAAAAATCCTTGGATATCACAGGAAATATTAAATTTAATTGATGAAAGGAGAAGAAATAAAATGCAGTAAATGAAACAGGCAAAATGGAGTACAGGCGACTAAGAAATGAGTGACAGTAAGTGCAAAATGGCTAAGCAGGAGTGGCTAGAAGCCAAATGCAAATCTGTAGAAGAGTGTATAAGAAGGGGAAAAGTAGATAGTGCCTACAGGAAAATAAAAGAGACATTTGGGGACAAGAAAAACAGCTCTACGAATATCAAGAACTCAGATGGAAAACCAGTTCTCAGCAAAGAAGGGAAAGCTGAAAGGTGGAAAGAGTACATAGAGGAGCTCTACAAAGGAATTGAACTTACAGGGAAGGGAAGAGGAAGTAGATCAAGATGGAATAGGAGATGCTGACAGATGAATTTGACAGAGCCCTGAAAGACCTATGTCGAAACAAGGAACAAGGCCCCTGGATTAGATGACATTTCCTCAGAGCTACTAAAGTCTCTGGGTGAGCCAGCCATGAGAAAATTATTTCACCTGGTGTTTAAGATGTATGAGACAGGTGAAATACCCTCAGACTTTAAGAAAAATGTAATAATCTGCATTCCAAAGAAATCAGGCGCAGACAGGTGTGAAAATTACAGAACTATCAGTTTGATAAGTCATGGTTGCAAAACTTTAACACGAATTATCTACAGAAGAATTGAAAAGCTGGTAGAAGCTGACCTTGGGGAAGATCAGTTTGGATTCAGGAGGAACGTAGGAACCCGGGAGGCAATACTCACTTTATGACTTATCTTAGAAGATAGATTAAGGAAAGGCAAACCTACATTTTTAGCTTTTGTAGATTTGGAGAAAGCTTTTGACAATGTTGACTGGAATACACTGTTTCAAATTCTGAAATCAGCAGGGTTAAAATACAGAGAAAGGAGAGTTATTTACAACTTGTACAAAAGCCAGACCGCAGTTATTAGACTCGAAGGGCATGAAAGGGAAGCATTAGTTGGGAAGGGAGTAAGACAGGGTTGTAGCCTTTCTGCAATGTTATTTATTTTGTACATCGAGCAGGCGGTAAGGAAAGCAAGGAAAAATTTGGAATAGGGATCAAAGTTCAGGGTGAAGAAATAAAAACATTGGTGTTTTGCTGACGACATTGTAATTCTGTCAGAGACAGCAGAGGACCTGGAAGAGCAGTTGAATAGAATGGACACTGTGTTGAAGAGGGCATATAAAATGAACATTAACAAGAGCAAAACAAAGATAATGGATTTTAAACATAGCTGCAATTCAGCAACGGTGGAACACGATCCAAGAGTCAACACTAGTTTCAGCCGACCAGTTGCATAAAATGGTTTACATGTATAAACCTTTACCTAGGTTTCGGCAAAATTAATTTTGCCTTCTTCAGAAGTATACCTAATGAAACGTATCACACAAATATGAAAAATAGTAAAATACAAAAGTGTTTCTAAAATAAGAAATTAAAATTACAGCATAGGTGAAAAATTTACTTACAATAAAGCTCACATTAAAAAAGTTGATAAATAAAATGTGGCTGACTCAATGTCAATAGATTAAAAGGTAAAATTTAGAAACAATGTCACATCATAAAAATGTGGAGCACGTTCACACACAGGTCAACTGAGAACTGCGTACTGGCAGAGGCGTAGGGACCCTAGTGACGTGCGCCCGCACTAGGTGGCGCCAAGAGGGCTGATGGGCGTGTGCGCAGTCGCGGACGCGAATGAATTTGACAAGCGGGAACTATGTGTAATATGATACTGACAGAAAACATAAAATAAAGAAAGATGGGAAATAGGATGCAAAGACATCTGGAGCCGAGCTATGTGGGTGGCAGAATATATATACGTGCGGACACGCAAAAATTGGAGAAAGAAAAGTTAGAAAATATTCAGCGGCCAGACATAGCGCATGCATCACAAACTAAAAACAAACAGCACGCACCCGGTGGGAGGGAACGGTACAAACACCACTCATCACAACACCAGAAAACTATAAACAAGGGCGCCAATAGAAATTTTAGGATAAACATTATGCATCACAACAGTATAAAACTATAAACAAGTGCAACGCTAGAATTTTGAGGACAATAAACACCATGCAGGAACAAGTATTGCGTTAACAAATGTCTAAACCAGTATAGGTTTACTACTAGGTACTGTCTACTTGCAAGTTGGAGTTGGTTGTTCAGCATATTACCATCGTTGATGAGGTGTTTTAAAATTTCATATTCTTCCCATAAATCAAGTTTCCTTCCCCTGGCTTCCCTACGCAAAATTACAGTGTCTTCCAACGATTTAGGGACATGATCGGCTACAAGCAAATGCTCGGCAAAGGTAGAATTATGCACGTTGCGTCCTGTCCTCCCTAGTAGATGTTCTTTATACCGCATCTTGATTGCTCTTCCTGTCTGTCCTATGCAATAACAGGGACAGTTGTTACATGTTATTTTGTAAATGCCAGAATTGGAAAAAGGATCTACTAATGTCTCCAGTGTATGAACAAGATTTTTCTTTAAATTGTTGTTAGTAGAAAAAGTTACCTTGCAATCATATTTCTTCGTCAAGAGACGTTGTAATCTGTACGATACGTTGCCTAAAAACGGAATAGAAATTAACCTCTGACTGTCGTTTTTATCCAGGTGCGATTTGCTACTGAGTAATGTTGAAAACTGTTGAGAAGGCGTTTGATCAACGATGCGTAGCACTACGTCTATATCGTACCCGTTATTGATGGCTATGGATTTTATTGAATTAATGTCCTTTTCTAAGTTAGCTGGCGACAGGGGAGTTGTGAAAGCACGATTGATAGCGGAATGAAAAACGGCTAATTTATGTGAAGGTGTGTGTGCAGAATGAGCTGGAATAATCATATCGGAATATGTTGGCTTGCGGTGTATATCGAAGGCTATACTGTCGTTTACTATGGCCAATTTTAGATCGAGGAAGTTGAGCTCGGCATGTTCATTTTGAACCTCTTTGGTGAAATTAATGGTTTCATGGAAGTTGTTAAATACTATAAATAACTGGTCTTCCGTGAAGATGGTTTATAACCGAAACTGTCAGAAGTTTGGAAAAATAATAAACAGCTGATGTTTTACAGTATGCATTTCCTCAAATATCTTATGGCTGTTGAACCTCATCTCAATAAAAATTTGGACTTTAATACCGTTGTTAACAGCACGATATGACCTGCAGTGAGAATCCTGGGCTCATGACTATATAGACGACTGGAAAGCAGTGGATAGGTCGGATGAGTGCCGATTTCAGTTTGTAAGACCCGATAATAGAGTTCGACTGCCGCACAGACGCCTGAAAACAATGGACCCAAATTACACTCCTTGCCTTTAAAACTGCTACACCACGAAGATGACGTGTTACAGACGCGAAATTTAACCGACCGGAAGAAGATGCTGCGATATGCAAATGATTAGCTTTTCAGAGCATTCACATAAGGTTGGCGCCTGTGGTGCACCTAAAAAGTGCTGACATGAGGAAAGTTTCTCATACACAAACAACAGTTGACCGGTGTTGCCAGGTGAAACTTTGTTGTGATTCCTCGTGTAAGGAGAATAATTGCGTACCTTTACGTTTCCAACTGTGATAAAGGTCGGGTTGTAGCCTATCGCGATAGCGGGTTATCGTATGGGGACATTGCTGCTCGCGTTGGACGCGATCCAATGAATTGCTGGGTTCAGGAGGGGAAGACGGAAACGTGATGGTACGAATTTCTACTTAGCTGAACTGCTAAGGTTGTCAATCCCCTTTGTTACCTCGTAGTAAGGAATATGTGCACCACATTTGGTTGAAATCGTTTCGGTGGTTTAGTAGATGTGCAACATAATCGCTTGTTGCAGCAGTTTTTCGCGCATCTCCTTGTTTATGACGTCATATGTCCTGAACTATGTGTTGTACATGATCCTTATAACAACGGCGACCGTCCTCTTAGTTTTAAGATCACGTGTGCGTAAATTCATTTGTAGAATTAGATTTGTGTGGAATAGAAACACACACACACACACACACACACACACACACACACGCACACACACAAACACACAGAAACTGTATATATAAAGAAAAAAGAATATTTATAGTATAAATGTATTGTCTTTATCTAAAAAAATTAGTGTCTCAAAAAGAATCACCCGATTTTAAACAGAAGACCAACAAAATGCATACTAAATTGCAATAGACAATAGTTTATAAAAATCCGTCATAAATGTTCAATATTTCCTCCATTGGCAGCACGGAAGACGTTTAGCCGATAACCGAATTCATCACAAACTAAGTGTAAGGTTGTAACGCACTGAATTCTGGTAAAGCTAATACACACGTGACAAAGCCACAGAATCTGTCAGGCCAGTCCTCATGAAAAGGAAGAGTGATTTACAAAAATAACACGTCAAATTTAATTAAAAATTCTGAATCCAAATGAAATCCCAAATTTATTTATTACACACTCAGACTGGTTAATTAGTTAATAACCACTAAAATTTCATCGCACGATTATAGGCATAAAACTAATTTTCCCAGGCCCACAAATACTACCGATGTATTGTCTACATAGAGGAGCTACGGTTCGAGGGAGCAGCTTAATTTTGGCACTGTACATTTAATTATCACAGAGAAATGACCCAGATGCCGAAATCTTGTTTAGTTTCCCTTCGGCCGTTCTTTCAAACCGTCGCTGTAGCACGCGGTGGCGGATGGAGACGAGTTTTCGCTTTCTGCGAATCCGCGCCAGTTCAGGCCACCCAACGTGACGGTTCGAACTCCGCCACTGCCGGCGGCCACAAGATAGGTAACCGTGAATCCTCCCTCCTCTGTTAGGTTGGCTACAGGGACCTCTTCGCCAACCGCGAAGGTGCACACGAATGCATTGGTCACATCTTTAAATAGCCTGGAGAGCAGCTCCCGAGCTCCATTCCGTTGCAGTTCCTGGAGGTCTCGACATCGGGAGATCAGCGCGCGGCACTTACCGTGACACGTGCTTCCCATTACCATGGGAGGAAGCAGACTGTCCTAGACTTCTGTGCCGGACTCGACATGATCACCGATACGACGTACTTCGCATCTCCCGTGGTCGAGATCGCCTTACTTGTACATTTGCGCCGTCTGTTCGGGTGCTGCTGCTCCGGTATGTAGCTTGTTCGATACCTAGGTCCGACCCCTGTTCTTGTGATCGTGCGCTAACTCATGGCTAGTTTCTTAACTTTCGTCTTAAACTCTCTCTGAGGACTGGTTCTTATTTATATCCTTACTCTTGTATGTATTTTGCTACTTGGCCTACAGCAAGTCTATTCCACGCCCAGTGGCTGCATTCAGTGTGTGAGGGTTTATGGAAATTTGTGACAGGGCTATCTCGCCTCTATGTGCCTTAATTTTAATATATGTTTCAACTGGCTATCCCGACTTTCATTTTTCTGTAGCTTCCCTTATTGTCCCTATTCGTAAACCTTTTACCAGGCGCTGGAACCCCTGCTGTAAGAGACCAAGTCCGACCGCCTGGGACAGAAGATATGGAGGTGAGTTGCCTGTAAGGGAACAATGATAGTCGGAGACTCTTTGAAGGTGAAATTTCCCATGCCACTCAACATGCCCTACGCTACAAGGTGTCTTCTGTTACTGAAGCTACAGCAGCTGAATTTCTTGTTTTTAGGTCATCAATGTCACACGGTAAGGGAGGAACGTAAACAAATTGTTTAACATATCCGCACAGGAAGAAATCACATCGTGTTAAGGGACCTAGGAGGCCAAGAGTGTAAAGTCCGTTCTCGCGCTTCTGTACGCCCTATCCAACGTCGAGGGGCATTGGCACTGAGGAAACTGAGCGCGTTGTTCTGCCATAGCGGTGGCGGTCCATCTTGCTGATAGATGAAATTGTCAAAATCAAGTTGTGGGAATAACCATTTCCGTAGCATTGCAAGATGTCCTGTTACGGTTTCTTTATCAAGAAAAGTAGGGTCTATTAAACTTGCTTTACGAAATAGAACAAAAAAAATTCACTTTTGGTGAATCATGTTCGTGTTCATTTGTTTGATGATGATTTCCGAGCCCCCATATACGCAAATTATGACGGTGAACCTTACCGCTAATATGAAAAGTTGCCTCAATGCTATCAAGCGTAACATAAAAGTATCATCTTACATGTCCTCTAAAATAGCACTGCTAAAGTCCACTCGCTTCACTTTGTCAATATCTCTAAGAGCTTGTACCATTTGGTATGTGTTGAGGATTAAACGACGCCGTAACACATGCCGCACTATCATGCACGGTAACGAAAGTTCTCGGGTAGCACGACGCGTTGACTTGCGGGGGTTACGCTCAAACGCTCGTCGGAGTTGTTCAACTGTTTGTTCAGGAAAGCGTGGACGTCCAGGACTTTTGCCTTTACAGAGGCACCCTGTTTCTTCAAACGGTTTATACCACCGTCGAATATTCTTTGGTGATGGTAGTTTAGCTCGAAACCGAATATGAAACGGCAACTGAATTGCGATCACTGATTGAGTACGACTGAATACAATAACACAATAAGCCTTCTGTTGCGCGGAAGCCATATTGCGCGAGACTGGCTGCACCCAACGACCTATATAAACAACATATACTGGCTAACGTGTTGCCATACTTGAAACAAATTGAAAGCTAGTCCGCCATGTTTTACAACTTGACGTAGGCGTAACCAGACGTCTGCTATAGCACTGAACCATATCACTTTCACTTTGTGCAGTGACTTAACAAACCTTTCTCTACCTGCTTATTGTTATTTTTATAGCCAAGATGATATGGATAAAGGAAAAATGATAGACAACAAGGGTGTGATAGGCAAATCGGAAAGTTTAATTACAAATGTCACATACACTGGATCGGCTAAACATCGTCTCATTCATACAAAAACATGCCTTTTCATTGTCCTTTAAACAATATTAATTTCGTACACATTTGCCTAATATGCTTACATCTTTCCTCCGCAGATTTGGCTTTACATAAATGATGTATTCTACAACTGAAGTAATGTTTTAATAACAGCTTTATTTGGCTGGTTTAATGAGATTCCTCCCAAAATTCCGAGGATACCATTAAGTGCTCGTAGTTGGTATGTAAAGTAAGTCTGTTTACCAACAGTCTAAATACATCTACATACATTCGCAAAAGAAAATATTGTCTACAAGATCTTTAGAGGGATTGAACAGACTGTCTTTCATACCTTATAATCCGATTAATCCTGCTTTACTCTCATTTTTAATAGCAAGGAGTATTCCAACCAATCTAAACACTTAAGTTTTTTACTCACTTGCCTAATGATGCTTCCAGAAATATATTCAACTACTTTTTCGGAATATAGTGTCAGCATTTCGTATTCTGGCACTTAACCATGGTCACACTGAATAGGCTTACTGCTCTCTGAATGACTTAAATCATGATTTGCAATAGGTAATAAAAGAGGTTCCATGTCTCCTGCGTGGCCTCATGACATATCTTCAAATGAAGCTGATTCAACTATCTGACGTTTTCTTGGAGATCTCCTTGCTGGCGTCTTTGCTGTTTGAAGATGTTCAGGAAACGATAATATCGTCGGAAACGCATTAGCCAGAAGCCGATTTGTATCATTTGTTGCATACATGTTTTCTCCTGAAAATGCGATGAATAAATGCAACTTTATGCAGTAGGTTTCCACTTATCTCGCCTCATATTGGCTAACATCGTATTGTAAGTTCTTCATTTTTCAAAGGAGAACTGAAAAATATAATTACAGCTTACTTTAGTTACACTAGGACTATTGTATGCAGAAATGTAGTAGGACAAAAGACGAGTACGCGAAATATTAGAAACGGAAACATACAAATAATTACTGAAAATGCAATATTCCAACAGGGTTATTACTGCGCATACACTCCGCATGATTTCAGCTTAGTAAACAACAATTCAAGCTTATTACGACACAAAACACGTAAATAGCATCGGTCTAACTTACGTATTCGGCGCACTAGATGTTGAAAACAATGGTTGTCATAGTTCCTGTTTGCTGCCACAACCCAGAGAGAGCCACTCTAGCGGCTATCAGAAGTGGTTAAGACTGCCAGTCTTGCTTGCAAGATGAAAGCGGAGCTCACCATCTGCAGCATTGTCGACAGGACTGACTGCGGACCTTTGGTTTAGAGCCGAGTGGAGGGTCTGAATCAGAGGCTCAGACGGTTCTGCGACCGTGTCGGCTGCAGATTCCTCGACTTGCGCCAAAGGGTGGTGGGTTTTCGGGTTCCGCTAAATAGGTCAGGAGTCCACTACACTCAGGAAGCGGCTACACGGGTAGCGGGGGCTGTGTGGCGTGGACTGGGCGGTTTTTTAGGTTAGATGGCCTCGGGAATACACAAAATGGGTTACAGTCTCAAAGGGGGCAGGTCAGACACGGGAAGAAAGTAGACATAAAAACCATTGGTGTAACAGTTGTAAATTGTCGTAGCTGTGTTGGGAAAATTCCAGAGCTCCAAGCGCTGATAGAAAGTACTGAGGCACAAATCGTTATAGGTTCTGAAAGCTGGCTGACGCCTGAGATAAATTCGGCCGAAATTTTTTCAAAGGGCCAAATGGTCTTCAGAAAGGATAGAATAAATAAAACAGGGGGTGGAGTGTTTATTGCTGTTACAAACGGTTTATCCTGCAACGAAATTGAGGCAGATACTTCCTGTGAATTGGTCTGGGTAGAGGTTATACCTGACCACCGGAATAAATTAATAATTGGATCTTTTTATCGGCCCCCTGACTCAGACGATGCGGTTGCAGAAATGTTCAAAGAAAGCTTGAATCATATTTCAAATAGGTATCCGAAGCATACTGTTGTAATCGGTGGCGACTTTAATTTACCCTCGATATGTTGGCATAATTACGTATTCAAAACCGGGGGCAAATATAAAACATCGTCCGAACTAGTTCTGAATGCTTTTTCTGAGAACTACTTCGAACAGTTAGTTCATGAACCCACTAGAATAGTACGTGGTTGCGAAAATACTCTTGATCTCCTAGCAACAAATAATCCCGAGATAGTAAAGAGCATCAAAACAGATACAGGGATTAGCGAACATCGAGTTGTAGTAGCGAGACTGAATATCGAAATTCCCAAATGCACCAAAAATAAACGAAAAATATATCTATTCAATAAAGCAGATAAAAATTCGCTTCACGCTTTCCTGAGTGATAGTCTCCAGTCCTTCAAAACTAAAAATGCGAGTGTAGATCAGTTGTGGCTTACATTCAAAGACATAATATCAGTAGCAATCGAGAGATTTATACCAAATAAATTAATAAAAGAGGGGGCTGACCCCCCGTGGTACACAAAACAGGTCAGATCACTGTTGCAGAAACAAAGGAAAACGCATGCAAAATTTAAAAAGACACAGAATCCGCAAGACTGGCAATCTTTTACTGAAACTCGCAACCTAGCGCGGACTTCAATGCGAGAATCTTATAGTTGTTTCCACAACGAAATCCTATCTCGTAATCTTGCAGAAAATCCAAAGAAATTCTGGTCATATGTGAAGTACACTAGCGGCAAAACACAAACAATACCTTCACTACGCGATAGCAATGGTAATACTACCGACGACAGTACTGCTAAGGCAGAATTACTAAACACAGCTTTCCGAAATTCTTTCACCAAAGAAGACGAAGTGAACACTCCAGTATTCAATCCAAGAACAGCTGCCAGCTTGCGAAACTTAGAAGTAGATGTTCCTGGAGTAGTAAAACAACTTAAGTCACTAAACAAAAATAAATCTTCCGGGCCAGATTGTATACCAACTAGATTCCTCTCAGAGTATGCTGATGAAATAGCTCCGTACTTAGCTATAATTTACAACCGATCACTCAGCGAAAGATCCGTACCCAAAGACTGGAAAGTTGCCCAAATTACTCCAATATTCAAGAAAGGCAATAGGAGTGATCCCCAAAATTACAGGCCTATCTCATTGACGTCGATTTGCAGTAGGATTTTGGAACATATACTTTGTTCGAATATTATGTACTACCTCGAAGAGAACGACCTATTAACCAATAGTCAGCACGGATTCAGAAAGTATCGCTCTTGCGAAACACAGCTTGCCCTTTATTTACATGAAGTGTTAAGTGACATCGACAAGGGATCTCAAATCGATTCCATATTTCTGGATTTCCGGAAGGCTTTTGATACTGTACCCCACAAGCGGCTTCTAATGAAATTGCGTGCTTATGGAATATCTCCCCAATTGTGCGATTGGATTCACGATTTCCTATCAGAAAGGACACAGTTCGTTGTAATTGACGGTAAGTCATCGAGTAAAACAGAAGTGATATCTGGCGTTCCACAGGGAAGCGTTATTGGTCCCCTACTCTTCCTCGTGTTTATAAACGATTTAGGAGATAATCTGAATAGCTCCCTTAGACTGTTCGCGGATGATGCTGTCGTTTATCGGTTAGTGAAGTCAACAGAGGATCAAAAGCAACTGCAAAGCGATTTAGACAAAATTTCTACTTGGTGCGAAAATTGGCAATTGACACTAAGTAAAGAAAAGTGTGAAGTAATACACATGACCACTAAAAGAAATCCGCTGAACTTCAATTACGCGATAAATCAGTCAAACCTTAAGGTCGTAAATTCTACCAAATACCTAGGAGTTACAATTACGAACAACTTTGACTGGAGAGAACACACAGAAAATATTGTGGGGAAGGCGAACCAAAGGTTACGTTTCATTGGCAGAACGCTTAGACGATGCACCAGCTCCACCAAAGAGACTGCCTACATCACACTTGTGCGTCCTCTCTTGGAGTACTGTTGCCCCTTGTGGGACCCTCACCAGGTGGGACTGACGGAAGATATTGAGAAGGTTCAGAGAAGGGCAGCTCGTTTTGTTTTATCACGTTACGGGGGGAAAGCGTCACGGAAATGTTGCACGAATTGGGGTGGAAATCATTAAAAGAAAGACGTTATTCATTGCGGCGTGATCTGTTTGCGAAGTTTCAATCACCGACGTTTAGTTCTGAATGTGAAAATATTTTGCTAGCACCCACCTACTTAGGGAGACATGACCATCCCAATAAAATAAGAGAAATAAGATCGAAAACGGAACGATTTAGGTGTTCTTTCTTCCCGCGCGCTATTAGAGAATGGAACGGTAGAGAAAAGTTATGAAGGTGGTTAATGAACCCTCTGCCAGGCACTTAAATGTGATCTGCAGAGTATCGATGTAGATGTAGATGTAGATGTAGTTTATATAGCTCGTTGGCTGCACCTCCTTGGGCTGCACGCTCCAGGTCAGCGCTCGTAGCGACATCTATCGGATTTTTTCTGAAACTGTAGAACATTCCGATTCCATCTAGCGCTGTTTCAATTACCTAGTGGCATTTGGGTCAATATTATTTCAAGTTAAAATCGGCTCATTCTTTTTGGGACACGCTGTATTATATTTCGTATTCGGCAGACTAAAATTACCTGACATTGATCAATAAGACCCATGCTCCCGTTATCCTGTGTAATTAACACTTCTCAAATCAATGTATCAACTAGTTTCACTGCAGATTGAGAACGAGGAAGTTGGACTGCTAATATCTCAGACCGACGATACGAGTCGGTCGGAAACTCGCTCCTCCTCCGGTTTCGCTCTTGCAGAGGTTACGGAGTAAGGAGTCTGGACTTGGAAGCGTTTAGTTTACCCACGGTAGCTGGTAGCAGCGCCACGTGAGGTACGGTATTTGTAGAGATGAAAGCGGCGCGAGTCGGTGACCTGCGCGGGCTGTTTGCGCAGGCTTCCTGGCGGCGGGCCACGCTGCGCTGGCCGGCAACTACGGCCTCAAGGACCAGCACCGGCTGCTCACGTGGCTGCGCCGCAACGCCATGTACTTCGACGGCAACGAGGCCAGCGTCACGCTGCTGGGCCACGAGGCGGGCGCCGCCAGCGCGCACTTCCACCTCATCTCCGAGTACAGCAAGCGTGAGTACCGCCGAGGCCATCTCCTGCGCTCCACACTTGTACACGAGGAAAACTGTGGGCCCTAAGACTGAACCCTGTGGGACACGCTATTAGTGAACTCAAAAGTCATAATTATATCCATAATGGATGTGAGGTCGCTGTTGTATACTTAACTATTTTGTCAAGTATGCTCAAACTGAAATTACTGAAATAGTTAATAAATTTAACAGCCTACATGAGAAAATCGAATTTACCGTCGAACAAGAGAAGGGTGGCACACTTCAGTTCCTTGACCTGAACATTACGAAGCAGGATGGCAGACACTTATTTAAAGTATATAGGAAACCTACAACAACCGACATTCTAATACATAACAGCTCTTGTCACCCTAATGGCCAAAAACTTTCTGCCCTATGCTGTTTAATCGATAAAGCCTTCAAAGTGCTAATGAACGAAAAAGACAGAACCACTGAATTTAACATTATAAGACAGCTTGCTAAGGTGAATGATTGCCAGAAAAACGTAGTAAATAACTTAATACGAAATAAACAGTGTGCGAAATCAAATATAAATGGCGCGGATAATATCAAGAGGGTAATGGTTCCGTATTTTGGTAATCTATCTCAGAAAGTGTCCAACATACTTAAACCTTTTACAGTAGAAGATGCTTTTAAAACTAATTACGGAATAACTTAAACCAAGAGACTGATAAATATATCAAAGCAGAGGTTTATAAGATAAAGTGTAGTAGTTGCAATGCCAACTACATTGGTCAGACCGGTAGATCGTTTAAAGTTAGGTACAAGGAACATATGGACGCCTTCCGACTTCATGATTTTGCAAGTCTGCTGTAGCTACGCATATCTGCGAAACTGGCGACTCATTAAAGCGGATTGAAGATGACCTTAAGATTTTGCATAAACAGGATAAGGGAAGAAAGTTAGATCTGGTAGGACAGCTGGAGATTACAATACTTAACGCTAAAAGCGACGTTTCATTAAATTAACATGTTCAAGGCAATACATACAGCTTTTTTAAAAACTTTGTGGACCTATTATAACAAACGTAGTTTATTTTAAATTTCAACCTCTGTCTTACTGTGCAAACGATTTCGCGACACCTGAATGTACCCACTACCGTGTAGATGATCTTTGGTATTTAGACGTCTTTGTTTTCATGTGCATACGTGCGACCCAGTCGTGTTGTTGACTCCGTGCATTTCGCTAGTGTTATGCGTCGCCAGTGCTGGGGTCTATTTTGAATCTTGGTGAAGCACAGTATGCTGAAGACCTTTCTGCGTAGACACGGTTACAAGAGAAGTAGCCACGTTTTCTTTTATTACGTTTTAGATTTTTATTGTCTCAGGTTTTAAGATTCTTTTATAGTTTATCTGATGATGAGGGCTTGACCCTTGAAACACGTCATACTTCAGTGTTTTTACACGATCTCTGTGGTTGAGCCTACTTGACAAAATAATACTCAAAAGTCAGTCTCAGTTGCAAAATCTTTCTTTATTTCGCTGACGCGTTTCGCCTTTTTGAGGTATCATCAGATGATGTAAATATATGATGAGCTACTTGTCACCATCGTAAAATAAACCACCTAGGAAGGAAACCTATCCGTCATGGTCGTTTAATTTTTTTTTAAACACTGGCGTTAGCCGAAACCAAACACATGTTGCGCACAGCACAGATTGGCCAGATAGAATGCGGCCGGCAATGGCTTCCGATCTAGTTGCGGGCCAAAACAGCAACGCAACGAGGTCGTAAGCCATCGCCGGCCACATTTTATCTGGCCAATCTGCTGTGCGCAACAATTGTTTGGTTTCGCCCAATGCCACTATTAAAAAAAAATCAAACAACCATGACGACAGGTTTTCTTCCTACCGGGTGATCAAAAAGTCGGAATAAATTCGAAAACTTAATAAATCACGGAATAATGTAGATAGAGAGGTAAAAGTTGACATATATGATTGGAATGACTTGGGGTTTTATTAGAACCACATCTACCGTTATCGGGACTTTTTTCCTCTACGAACTGAGTGATTCTGGATTTGTAACTGCTACCGTGACGGGTGACAGGTACGCTGATATGTTAATCGCATCATCCCCAGACTAAAACACCTGCTGGAACGTAAGATTTTTATGCAGCATGGCGCTCCACACCATATTTCTAGACGCGTGAAAAAGATCTCTTGCGCGCGTCGTTTGGTGATGATCGTGTGCTCAGCCGTCACTTTCGTCATGCTTGGCCTCCCAGGTCCCCAGACCTCAGTCCGTGCGACTATTCGCTTTGGGGTTACCTGAGGTCGAAAGTGTATCGTGATCGACCGACATCTCTAGGGATGGTAAAAGACAACATCCGACGCCAATGCCTCACCATAACTCCGGACATGCTTTACAGTGCTGTTCACAACAGTATTCCTCAACTACAGCTATTGTTGAGGAATGATGGTGAACGTATTGAGCATTTCCTGTGAAGAACATCATCTTTGCTTTGTCTTAATTTGTTACGCTAATTATTTATTTTCTGCTCAGATGAAGCACCACTTGTCGGACATTATTTGAACTTTTTCTTGTTGTAATAAAACCCCATGTCATTCCAAACATGTGTGTCAATTTTTACCTCTATATCTACATTATTCCGTGATTTATAAAGTTTTCAAATTTATACTGACTTTTTGATCACCCGGTAGATGGTTTATTTTATATAATCTGAAGATACTTCAAAAGGGCGAAACGCGTCATTTAAATTCTGGTTTTATGATGCAACTACGCTGTGGAGAAAAGCTGAAATAGATGTCAATCTCTCGTAATTAATAACTCGAAAGCCAGTCTCAACAACACCTTGTCTATGCCAATGCCCGTGCAATACATAACTGCTAAGTAACAAAATACTTTTGCAGGTAGCGACATTTGCGTAAGAATAATAGTAATAATCAGAATCGGGAGATAAAAGAAAATTGCTGGTTTTATGGCAAATTTATGATTGATAACGTATTTTGGTTATAATGGCGGCATCAGATCCAGGGTATGAAAACAGCGGGCAAACTACAGTTATTTACGAAACAGAATAACTGGGAAAAATGGGAGAATAAATTTCTATTAAATGATGATTACAGAAAATAATATTTAAGTAATTCATTTAAATAAACCTTGTCCAACTAAAGTCATTTTCTGCAGCGAAGGAGAAGAACGGCATCAGCGAGTCCGATTCTAATGGCGGTTCTTAGAAGAAGTGACAAAAGATAAAAGGTTCTGTTGTCCTCTTCGCCCTGATCAGAAATTAATAGACAGGAGAGGGGATGAAATAAACGTCGCTGATAGAGGGGGAGTAGGAAAAGGGGAGAATAGAAAGAATCTTTATTTGCTGTTGAGACCCTATGTGTTGTTATACCTACACCTGTGGACAACAGAGGCTAATAATTCATGTTATAGAACCTCCAATTATTTCTCTCAAAAATTAACTGTGAAACTTCTGTCACCTTAGAAAGTAGCAGTCTTGCTCTCTCGATACCTTTCCAATTTAATGAGAAGTTATAATTGAAAAGTAATTCACATGGGAGGGAAACATGTAAACTGGTGACAGATTAGATATTAGTGTATGGAATATATATCTATTGTGAGGCTACATAGTTATTTAAATATGTTTACAGTATGTTCTTGGGTGAGCACCGGCAACTATTCTGATTACACGCTTGGTGTGATGAATACTTTTCTACTCAGTGATGAATTACCCCAAAATATGATGCCATATTAGAAAAAGTGAGTGAAAATATTTAGTATGCTAATTTACTGTGGTATCACCGAATTTTGCAATAATTCTAATAGCATAAGTGGCTGAACACAAACGTTTCAGCAGTTCATCAATGTCTTTCTTCCAGTTAAATTTCTCATCAATGAACACACCTTAAAATATTGACATTCTACCTTAGTTACAGACATCTGTCCAAAGTCTATGTATATTAATGACGTCATGCCATTTACTGTACAGAACTGTATATACTGTGTTTTATGGAAATTTAACGAGAGTCGACTTGCAGAGAAGCACTTAACGACAAAAACTTGAAGTGAGTATAATTTAATCTTGTTTATTATGGAAACAATGGAAACTTTAATATTAACTATATGGCACGAGTTGCAGTGTACATATGATTGTGACAGTACCTTGATATAGTTAGTAACTAGCAATGGTGTAATATAGAACATATTGTGAATGAACCAGTAGAGGTTTTTGGGATATTTTGTTATCTGTCAGAGGCTTTTGGTTGTGAAATCATGGAATTCTTCTAGAAAAAGTTAAGTATTTTGGTATGAATGGGACATTGTACAAATCGTTTAAATCATACCTAACAGCAAGAGTGCAGAAAGTTGAAAGTAGATCACATAATATGCAAAATACAGCTGATTCCTCAAACTGGGGAACAATCAAGAATGGAGTACCAGATGGTTCGGTCTTGGTTTCTTTGATGTTTTTAATGTATATATTTATTAATGACTTGTCATTTTAAAGTCACGAAGGTACGAAGCTGGTTATTTTTGCTGATGATATACGTATATTTATCACACCTGACAGACATGAACTAATTGATGAAATTGTAAACGGCGTCTTTCAGAAAATCATTAAGTGGTTCCCTGTAACTGGATTGTCATTAAATTTTGATAAAACACAATATATACAGTTCCATACAGTAAATGGAATGACACCATTAATAAATATAACTTTGATCAGAAATCTGTAGCTAAAGCAGAATATTCAAAAATTTTAGGGGTATGCATTGATGAGGGGTTCAACTGGAAAAACACATTGAAGATCTGCGGAAACGTTTGAGTTCAGGTACTCATGCTATTAGAGTCATTGCAACATTTGGTGATACACATCTCAGTAAATTAGCTTACTATGCCTATTTTCATTCTTGTTTTCGTATGGCATCATATTCTGGGGCAATTCATCGCTGAGTAAACAAGTATTCATTGCACAACAGCGTGTAATCAGAAGAATTGCTAGAGCCCATCCAAGATCAACCTGCAAGCACTTATTTAAAGAGCGAGGGATCTTCAAAGTAGCTTCACAGTATATACATTCACTTGTGAATTTTGTTATTACCAATCCGACTGGGTCTCCCGGTTTCACCAACATAGACATCGCCGCACTCGCATTGGAGTTCATACACGCCTGCATTGTGGAGAGAATTTATGGGATCCTTCGTGGGCCTCAACAGGTCACGGATTTTGCGGCCACTTCCACTCGGTGTACCAATATCCTTAAAACAAAATGTTTCTGTGCTGGATGATGATAGCTTGTGGCAAGCAGGTAGCGGTCGGTGTTGGTGGGTTTTCTGTAAACACCATGGCTGAGACATCCATTTGCTTAACGGCTGACGAGGACGTCAAGAAACGGCAAGGCACCCTCTTCCTCCACCTCCATCGTGAACTTGATCTTGTCCTGGTTGATATTGAGAATTCACCGATTTTTTTACGTCCTTGCGGCAAGACAACGAACGTGTCATCAACTTACCGATAAAAACAGCTAGGCCTTAAGGTGTTGTGTCCAGAGCGATGTCTTCAAAGTGCTCCATAAACAGGTTTGCCATAACTGGTATTAATGGGCTTCCCATCGCAACGCCATCAGTTTGATTCAAATGTTCTCTACCTACAGGAAATACGATGATGTCAGTGGATGCTTAAATAAATCCACAGCAGTGTCGTCGAATAACTGGGAGAGCATAGCTATACAGTCCTTGACAGGAGACGTTTGTGAACAATGATACCATATCAAAGCTAACCATCATATACTCTTCTCCAAGTCGCAACCATCTGATTCTGCTGATGAAGTCGGCCGTATTCTTTATATGGTGCTCACAGTGTCTGACGTGTGGAGTTAGGAGGCTGGCCAGATGTTTTTCAAGTCCATAAGTCGGCACACCAATGGTACTCACGATTGGACGAAGAGAGAGTCCATACAATGGAGGTGGTCGAGGTGCCTGTGGAAGTAGATTTTTAATAACACTATCTTTCAGTGAAGATAGCTTGAGCATATCGGACGTCTTTCTCACTATTTCGGAAGTTGGGTCCCTCGATGATTTTTAATATGTTTCCTCCTCCAATATCTCTCGAATCCTCTCATTCCAGTTGACTCGTTCCATAATGATGTCTGCATTGCCCTTGTCAGCTGGTAAAACTGCGATGAGAGGATCATACCTGAGCTCGCGAAGACCACTGCGTACTGTTGTCATGTTCTGTTTTGGTGGCTTAAATGTCGTTAGAATGTGGCTTGTTTCCCGACGAATTTCTTCTGTACTTTTACTAGGCATCTTGCGCACTGCTTGTTCAGTGTTTTTGCCTCACCGTATTTCTCTTTCAGAATATTCCAGTGCCATAATCTTGCTGGCCAGCTGCTTCTTTATCCTCTGCAGACTTTTTCAGTGGTCTTTACCTTACTCTGGACTCTTTAGTGTTGGCTTCCGCAGCCCTTTCAGCTTCAACTAGTCGCCAACAATCTATAACAGTCAGAGCGACCATCATATTATTTCCTGGTTGGATGCCTAATTTGTCCATTACTTTTGTCCTGCCAATTACACCATCATTGAAACCAGATAACAGCATCCATCACACCTATTTTGAGCACTGTCCATCCAGAAAACACTATTTTCGGTGCTCGTTGCCACACACAGCTGTTGAAACTCTCATTACTATTCTGTCTACGGCCATGTAGACGTTTGCTAATTAATTTTTGATCTGCGAATTGCCTGTATATTTGCTTTATTGTTTCCACGACTGTGGCAGGCATGGAATGTTTATGGAAATATTCCTTGCTTGAAGCCAATATGGAGACATTTCTTGAAAGAACGTTTAAGACTACAACAACTGTTTAAAAGTAAATGGACCATACTTAAAAACGGGAGAAATTTGTGTTACAGATGGAGGCAAGTTTTATATATATATATTTCAGTCATTTTGACGTCCAGGTGCCCTTAAGATATGACGCCATTCACCGAAATTTTTAGACCCACCATGTAGGCCTTCTCCTTTCCTGACAATGCCAGGTTGAAGAAACTCTGAGAGAACTTCACGTACTCCAAGGGCGTTGCGTCTGTTGCTGGAATGCTATAGTCTGCGTCATGTAGGAAGGCGGCCCGGTTTTCTTCTGTTCTGCGCATCTCCCTCCATTAGCGCACTGGCAGCCAATAATAATCATTCTCAATGCGCGTGGCTGGCAGCGATTTACGCAATGTTTATCCCACTGTTGGCGCACGGCCGTAGCTCCTCCCCTTCACGCTTCCCCTATCGCTCCGCCTCTATTCACGGCAGCTCCTTCCTACATGACGCGAACTATAGTATGTGCTCGGCGTTGCCGCAGACCGGTTCCAGGGGGTGGTGTCGGTGTCTGGGACGGCGCTGAGCCCCTGGGCGCACGTGTCCACTGCAGAGGCGCGCAGGAGGGCCTACCGGCTGGGCGAGCTGGTGGGCTGTCCTCAGGAGCAGCTGCAGGACGCGCCCGGCCTGCGAGCCTGCCTCGCCACCAAGTCCGCCAAGGCCATCGTCCGGCACGCCGCCAACGTCACCGTGAGTACCACTGTTACCTGCGCCACACTCTTCCTGTTTTATTGCTGCTAGGACTGCCTGTCGTCGACATTCTAGCAACTGTGTTTGCAAAGTAACGAAATCCGCACTTTTTAAATGTAATTGGAATTTGAAATTTTCTGGCAGATTAAAGCTGTGTGATGGATTGTGACTATGTACACTCTTTGACAAAAAACCTGGCCGCCGGCCGGCCGCCGCTGAGCCTAAGTCCGAGCCGATCGCGACATGGGACAATAAAAGTGGCCGCACTGATTCGCTCTAAGTCCAGCTATCTGCACAATATGGCAACACTGCAGACTGCAGGAGTTCATACAACACTTATTGTGTGCAGTTAGAAGATACCTGGGCCAGCTGCCTCGTTGGTCTTGCGGTAAAGTGCGCGACTTATATGTTCAGTATTAGCGATCGAAACCGACTGTTGACAAAAATTTTAAATCCACGTCACTCGTTCATGCTCATGCCCCATGTGTAAGGGAAGCATAACCGTAACGTATTTCATTTTTTGGTACACTGGTAATAACATTTCGGCCCAATAACGTCGCCACCTCTGGCCGCAGCACTTGGCAGAGCTCTCCGCGGCCCACTCGCCGGCAGCAGCGGTGGCGGCGCTACACAGCGCTGCCTCGCCCTCTGCCCACAGCGCCTGCCGCCGCTCATCGCCCTGGATACGTAAAATGCTGTAGTGTTGCTATGTGGTGATCCACAAAAAAGGTTGCGATTCGTATTTCACACAGGATATAACGAAGCAGACCACCTATTTTGAATGATGAGCATATAATACATTAGAGAGGCAAAAAATTGTCCTTGTCCAATCCAATGGCACTCTCCGATGGTTAACACTTATTTGTGGTTTAAATCTCGATCTTTTTCTTTTCAGAAAAGCCTTTCATGTAATTTGTTTTTGTCATCAGTTCATATGTTTTCATCAAGACACAATATGTAACTCACTAAAATGTTTTAGTGTCGTTGTTTCACTCCGTACGGTAAATGTATGAGCTAAATTACGTGAATAAGTTTCAGTGCACGTTCTAAAACAATACAGGCAGACTGCAAGGTTCGTGTCTTCATGTCTCATTTCTACAGGAGATATTTCACGTCAATTGAGGTGAATTCGAATTTCTTCGAAGGCGTTTGTATGGTGAAGCAATGAAGACATCTAATACCATTTCCATAATTTGAAGTCGATCTTTCTGAAAGACTTTTTGTATAAAGTTTTTCTTATGATTCCGTTAAAGAGTTTCTTCTTGCAATCTGCAGCGTATAAAGTAAAATAAAATGAAATTAAATTCCATCCCCAAACGCACTTTCTCCAACCAGGATTAGAACTGCCGCGTTACACCAGGCTTGCAGCACAAGACACAAGCAGAACCACACAGCCAACCACACACTGCCGCAGATTGCCATCAGTCTCTCACACATTCAATGCTTAGCCTCTAACGCATCGCGAAAGAACCTGAAAGTCACCTACACAAATAACTACATTCCTTGAGTGAAAAAGTTAAATTTCTGTCTCTCATTCCACGTCGGCATTACAAATCATTAGTCATGAAAGTAGAAAAGGATTGTCAAGTGAACTTAGTGAGACAATTCAGTACCATTTGAGGAAGTAACTGCACTGTCACAGTGTTGCCAAATATCAGCAACGATGTTGCCAGTTCTTAGCTGTACTAGGAAGACCTGTGAAGCGATAAGCGACGCGAAATCGCCCTAGTCTCATTCGGGCTTCTAGAGAGGAGTCGCGCATTTCGGTTAATATGCGGCGCTAACTCCTGATAGATTCCGTCGTCACATTTACGATGCAGATATTAAATTCGTCCAATGAGGCCGAAACTATCGTTTAAATTTTTTGAAGCATTACTGCATTATGATATATTTTCAGAAAATGACTAGAGAAAAAATACTGATATTGTGATTGCAACATACGGCAAATCAAAGACTGAGATACGTAAACATGCATCACGATTACAATCTTATCCCCCTCCCCCCAAAAAAAGACTAAAACAATTGCTTTGATACATTTCGACAAAAGCTAATTTTTTGATGAAAAGTTACTGGAAATCAAATATGCCCCATCCGTCTCGAAAAACTTCGCAATTTGAAAGCGACTGCGTTTCAAAATGCAGCCTTATGACAGTACAAGTAATATTTCATGTCTTCTACGTGTTGGTTTGCTTGAAAGCCAGAAGAAACATAGTTAACTGATTATTTGTGCAACACAGTAATTATTTCACTTAAGTATTCAGAAGACTGGAAATTTAAATTACGGCCATGAACACAGAAACTAAACTGTATATGTGGGAAACGTGCAATTCTGATGTTTTTCCTCTGCAAACATATACATATAATCTATAGACTACTGAGCAGCTTATTGATTTCGTAGTGTTACAGCCTTGATGGGCCAACAAATAATGGTGAGAATCCGAACCGATGTGTCTGATGGATTTTTCGAACGTTGCAACCTATGACTTGCATGTGTCGTTGCTTAGTATCTGTCGTCACGATGTTAAATCAACAGAAATTGTTACAAACATTTTACCTACTTTCTCCTATTGTCCTATTTTTCGTCAAACCACACATTCTTTCTGGTCTCTTGGCCACATGGGAAAGAAAGATTTTGCAACTGAATTAATGATAATAATGATGGTAATAATGATAGTAATCAATGATGTTTACGGCATTACAGCAGAATGAAAAAGATTACAATAACAATAGAAAATGACGATCTCTTTGTTGACACAATGCAATGAGATTTGGTATTTCGTTGCTGAATGCCATTTAGGATATTTTTCAGAGAAGAAAAATAGACCTGAAGCCACACACATCACCAGTACAACGATACCTCACTAATCAACTATGCTTGCTGTAGATCAAAAAACGAGAACGGCGCCACCGAGCTAAAATGAGATTACTCGTTCAGTTATCTGACATTTGTTGGCAGTTAATAAAGACAGTCCCGACATAAAACACAAAATTGTTTTCAATTTAAGGAGGGGTAGACCTTTCTGCGGTCGAAAATTTAATTCAGAATAACAGAGCCATTTAAATGCAATGACTAATCTCATATCCTCATGAATATTGGAAAATACCTCGAATTCTGGAACTAAGGGAACGATCAGAGTTTCCTAGCATCGTAAGCAATACTGCTAAGCTATAGAAAGAATTTCTTGGCCATCCCACAATATCCTCATTCCTACAAACAGCTTGCTTCAACTGGCTTTTATCCATGCTGCGCTGCCAAAGCCCATTCTAAGTAAGGCTTCAGTCTGAAAGCAGACAACATCATTGAAAATGCTGATGAATAGATGACTTACGTTTATCAACTTCCGGGGAGATTTTCTTTCAATGAAACGTAGAGAGTGTGAAATGACTACTTTCTCCAAAGTTCCTACGGACTTTTGTTCCAAATTGGACGTATATACGTTCAATCTTGTCATAAGCGGCTCACATTCCAGGAATATCACCAAAATGAGCATCTGGCGGGTACCGTCCTAGAGCAGCTATTACGCAAGTTTTTACCGATAATCATAAAATTGACAAGACGGCTTTTTCTGCAGAATATAGTGACTTCTATTACATCCGCATAACCTTTCCCAATAAGAAACTGTTTTCTTCGTATAGTGATGCCCCTGTTTAGGTGCATTATAATGCAATGTTTGATGTTTAATGTTGCTTGAGAAGTACTTTTTGTCTTAAATATTTTTATATTTGCAGGTGATTCAAAGTAATTGTAATAATTAGTGTCCTTCAAATTACTCCATTCATTCGATTTGTTATTTGTAAAGTAATTGCAACCGCCAAAAGTGAAATTGTCCTATAAACCAAACCGTTTGGTTATCTTAGGTCATTCGTATATGGGCAGAACACTTTCATCTGAAATATCTCCACGAAAGGCAGAGAAGCGGACGGTTCTCTGTTATAGTAGAGTTAGGCTCGCGTAGCTAGTCCTCTGTGCAGAAGAGATGGAATTATATGTTGAAGAAAGAAGTCATATCTAAGAAACTTGCATATTAATTTCATTTTTCTCGTGGATTTACATTCTTTCAGTTTATATTCGCCTTTACTTCTCACAAAATAATGAGATATATTTTTCTCTGCTAGTAGCTACCTTTGGTCGTTTCCGACCGCATTACATTTTCCGTTGTCTCTAGATGGATAATACTTTGTCTCTGCCGATCCCAGATTTCACGTCGAAAGAAAACATGTGCTTCAAATAATTCATTTCGCAGTAGGCGGTCGTATTTCCACAGTTGGTATATTTACTTGTACGAATATTGTTCGTAACCGTAAACAGTTTGCTCTTGCTGTTCATCTCTTTAATATTGTTAAACACATATTTTCCCTATAATTCTCCTCGTGAAGTGTTTGAACTGCTGTGCTTTATTATTGTTAGTACCATTAGTTTTTATTTCAAGTTGATCTCTGAATTTGTATTTTGTATTACCGTTATATTTGTTTGTTCAATATGTTTCACAATATTGAAGATCAACAAGTTCTCATATCCATTAATATAAGCGACTTAGAGCTAATGTATAACGTTCATTTTAGTCTTGTTCCATCCGTAAAAGTTCCTCTGAAAATCTGGAACACTTCTTTTAACACCCTTAATTTGAAAACCGTACGTAGGCAGGGGACATTCAAGGATTGCTCATTTATTAACTTCATTCATAATGATAATTTGGATCAAATTTATTTACAAATTTTGTACTCAGTCCATTTAATTTTTATGATAGCGGTAAAATTACAGCCTTGCGCAACCTAGGGCATCTGTTCAAAATCAATGAATAAGAGATACGTCAATACTTTTATTTACTATCTTTTAACAAGCAACAGTGCAATTGCTTTCCCTAATATTGTTCTAAACCATGGCATAATTCATCGATCAATTTTAATCGTTGTAACACGTGATTATTAGGTTGCTTTATTGTCTATTGTGTTTTTGTTACAAATTTTACAATTGATTTTATACTAACGATAGGCCAGAAACTTAATTAACGTAACTCAGAACCGCGTGATAATGCAATATTTACTCGCATTCGTTTTTGCTACGGAGCTAGTTGGTGCAGTGGTAACACACTGGACTCATATTCGGCTGCACGGCGCATCGAACTGGCCTTCGGCCATTTGGATTTGAGTTTTCCATGATTTTCCTAAATCAGTCTAGGCAAATGCAGCAATGGTCCCTGCGGCAGGCCACGGCCGATTTCCTTCCCCATCCTTATCATGACAATCCGAACTTCTGCTTCGCTCTAATGACCCCCTTGTCGAGGGGACGTTAAATCGTAACCTTCCTTCCTTTCTTTCGTGTCTCGTATGCAATAAAGCTTACTTTGTTCATGTTTCCGTGTGTTGGTACAAATTTTGCAGTTCATTTCAAACCAACTTCCCTCTGAACAAGAGACCTTGAACTTTCAACTTAACTTAGAACTGAATGACACTGCTTCATTAACGCCATTTTTTAATTGGTGTGTGGTGGAGGGCAATTTTTATACAACTGCTGTTTCCGTCTGTTTCTCTTCCAGTCGTGAATGGTTCGCCGTTTAAACTATTTCTGGTAAGACTTAGTGTGAGTTCATATCGCCCTATCTTTTACCTTCGCGATCTTTTCGTGACTAATACATAAGAGGGGTCATGTGAAATAGAAATAAAACAAATGTATCGAATGTCTCTGTTGTATTCTCATAAAAACGGTTGAAACTGAATGAAAAATTTCACACATACAAAATTTGAAAAGTGTAAAATAATCATTCAGATGGAAAATGCATAGAAACGTGGTTTTAAAATAGACTAAGACGTATAAAGTAACTTTTGTCCACTCGATAATTGCTACCGCGTTAAGGATAGTTCCAATAAATTTTCGAATTTTTAATAGCTATGTCAGACATAGTAACACTGGAACATAAAGTGTTCTTGCATCATGAGTAATGCTAACAGTAGCGTTTAGTGGCCACCAACGTGAAGGGTAATTTATTTCATTAACGTTCTGAAGTCGATAAGAGGTATGACGCGATGGGGGCAGCCACGGTCGTTTTGGTAAATGCGGCACAACGAGCGAGCGAAGGCGCGCGCGTCTGGAAACGGAGAAGGCGGAGCGCGCCTGCTGGAGGGATAGTTTTCGTTCTAAACAAAGGAAGCCATCAAAAGGAGCCTAACAGATATTCCGTAGACATCTTGTAACTTACGCGTTTTGACTTTAACATAAGAAATAAATGAAATTCACGAATTGCATTGAACATTGCAATGTATAGTAAATTGATGTCGCCCGCTATCTGCGACGACACCGATCAAATGATAATCTATCGACGTGAGATACCTGGCACCCAAAAGTTGCCATTAAGTTTGTACTTTGAAACCTATCACCGCGCTGTAATGAACACGTTGCAATTAAAAGTATGTTTAAATCGCATCCGGCCATGAGACTACGTAACATTTTATGAAATCAACGAGGCAGGCAACAAAGACAGGTCCGGAATCCATTGAGCACCTCATCAAGGAACGTGCTCAAAAAATTCAAATAGAACGCTATTTATCGCAGCAAGATGTTCTGTCAATAACAGGTCGCTTGTAATTTCCATATTGGCCTGTGGACATTTTATTTTATTAGGAAGCAAACTCGAAGGAAACTGGACAAATTTGGGTATTTAGGAAGACTTTTCTGCGACAAATTGTGAGTCTTATTGTTAGTTAATGGAGTACAGTAAACATAACTTTAAGTCCTGCATATGAATCAACCATAAACCTAGAAATAAAACTGGTAATACGCTCAATGAGGTATTCATTGATTTCTTTTTTTTTTTTAATAGCTGGCCACGTGACTTATGTGCAATTTGGAGAGCACAGTATCTCGAGCCTGAGTGGAATTACGGATCCGGATCCTAACATGCAGGACGCCAGCTACAAAAACTCGTTCATCAGGCCACCAATGTAATCAAGATTTTCCAACGTCGTAGTAGGGCCTATTGTTTCGCAACTTCGGCATCATGTAGATGTGAGTCTGATATGTAATTCTGCAGTCAGTTGACTTTTTCTTGTCACCTACATTAAATATTTTGAAAAATTATCATAATATTCTCATTGTAGTAGTTAACTGAATTTGTGTTCAAGAAGCTCGTTTCATACATTAACTACTCCTGCTCTCTTTCACGTTGCGAGCAATGTGCCTCATCTGTGAGTAAATCAATGAGGTAGGGTTTATAGCAGTAATGTCTAGCTGTATAATAGTCACTTTCTGAAAATCTAGCCAATTTAGAAATCGGGGCCGTTTTGTTGCAAAAGCTGGATCTCATCATTTTGTATAGTTACGTCTTTAATTTATCCGCTTACTGTCAAACAAAATCATCCATGCCAACTGTCTCATGGAAACCTCATAGCAGATGCTGTAGACACCTACTTCAAGAATATCAAGTGACATCAGAAACAAAACGAAAGAACATTTTCTTAAATGAATTTATCAATTATTCTAAAATGATGGTAAAATTTTAAATATAGATAGAACAACTTATTTGGAAATCACTTCAAATGTAGTCATCCCATAAAGTAAATAATAAATTCTGAAGCCGTGTCAGCTGTTTTTTTTTTTTTTTTAATTATTATTAAGAATGTTGCTTTTCACGTTTTTAAAGGCCCATCTTCAGGTGTTAATTTTTTTCATATGAAAATTCATTATAGAGACACAAGGTTCTAATTGCTTTCATCTGTCATGAGAATAAAATTTCATTAAGTAGGCTCAGAAATATGGAACCAGTCCAACAGAAATCATCACTGTCATTCAGAACAAAAACCAAGGACATTAAAATGTGGGACAAATAGTCGCGTAATTTTGATTACTGTATTTTCAATTAAACCAGTAGATAGCCGACGAAGTGAAGGAGTACAAACCAAAGAAAACTGTCCAAAGAATCGAAGAAATCGATAGATTATGGATTTGTATTTTGCTCATCTTTGCATCAAGTATTACGGCAAGGTAATACGAATATGCGCAACCACCCAGATTCTCTGTTTTGTTACAGCTTCATGAGGACTAAATTCATTTAGGTAATATTCCTTGAATGTGAGACGCGTTTGACAAGACTCAACATAGATACAGTCCATCTTCGGACAACAGTGCCTAGTATCATTGGAGAAAATGATGGTTCCATTACTTTTTCGTTTTGTTACAAAAAGCTCTCACTGAAAGTTGATGAGGGTAAGTTATCAATTCATCATCATTTCTTCTCAATGCTTGGCTAAAAGCCAGTTGAGGCCAGATGCTAGTAGGAATGAGAATAATGTGGGCTGTCGCTTTCAAGATGCGAAGTGTTTAATACCTTACTGTTTAGTGACGGATGATGCAAAGTTCATTTCCAGTAACTCATAAAAAATTGCTTTTGTAGATATCTAATAAAGTAATTGTTTTAGTCTTTTTTGGGGGGGAGGGGGATGAAACTGAACTCGTGATGGAAGTTTATGTATCTCAGACTTTGACCTGCCATATGTTGCAAGCACAATATCAGTATTTTTAACTTCTCTAGTCATTTGCTGAAATATCATAATGCTGTAAAGCATCAAAAAATTTAAACGCTAGTTTCAGCCTCATTGGACGAATTTAATATCTGCATCGTAAATGTGACGACGGAATCTATCAGGAGATAGTGCCGCATATTAACCGAAATGCGCGACTCCTCTCTAGAAGCCCGCTTGAGATTAGCGCTATTTCGCGTCGCTTATCGCTTCACAGGTCTTCCTAGTACAGCTAAGAACTGGCAACATCGTTGCTGATATTTGGCAACACTGTGACATTGCAGTTACTTCCTCAAGTGGTACTGAATTGTCTCACTAAGTTCACTTGACATTCCTTTTCTACTTTCATGAGTAATGATTTGTAATGCCGACATGAACTGAGAGACAGAAATTTAACTTTTTCACTCAAGGAATGTAGTTATTTGTGTAGGTGACTTTCAGGTTCTTTCGCGATGCGTTAGAGGCTAAGCATTGAATGTGTGAGAGACTGAGGGCTATCTGCGGCAGTGTGTGGTTGGCTGTGTGGTTCTGCTTGTGTCTTGTGATGCAAGCCTGGTGTAAGGCGGCAGTTCTAATCCTGGTTGGAGAAAGTGCGTTTGGGGATGGAATTTAATTTTATTTTATTTTACTTTATACGCTGCAGATTGCAAGAAGAAACTCTTTAACGGAATCATAAGAAAAACTTTATACAAAAAGTCTTTCAGAAAGATCGACTTCAAATTATGGAAATGGTATTAGATGTCTTCATTGCTTCACCATACAAACGCCTTCGAAGAAATTCGAATTCACCTCAATTGACGTGAAATATCTCCCGTAGAAATGAGACATGGAGACACGAACCTTGCAGTCTGCCTGTATTGTTTTAGAACGTGCACTGAAACTTATTCACGTAATTTAGCTCATACATTTACCGTACGGAGTGAAACAACGACACTAAAACATTTTAGTGAGTTACATATTGTGTCTTGATGAAAACATATGAACTGATGACAAAAACAAATTACATGAAAGGCTTTTCTGAAAGGAAAAAGATCGAGATTTAAACCACAAATAAGTGTTAACCATCGGAGAGTGCCATTGGATTGGACAAGGACAATTTTTTGCCTCTCTAATGTATTATATGCTCATCATTCAAAATAGGTGGTCTGCTTCGTTATATCCTGTGTGAAATACGAATCGCAACCTTTTTTGTGGATCACCACATAGCAACACTACAGCATTTTACGTATCCAGGGCGATGAGCGGCGGCAGGCGCTGTGGGCAGAGGGCGAGGCAGCGCTGTGTAGCGCCGCCACCGCTGCTGCCGGCGAGTGGGCCGCGGAGAGCTCTGCCAAGTGCTGCGGCCAGAGGTGGCGACGTTATTGGGCCGAAATGTTATTACCAGTGTACCAAAAAATGAAATACGTTACGGTTATGCTTCCCTTACACATGGGGCATGAGCATGAACGAGTGACGTGGATTTAAAATTTTTGTCAACATCGGTTTCGATCGCTAATACTGAACATATAAGTCGCGCACTTTACCGCAAGACCAACGAGGCAGCTGGCCCAGGTATCTTCTAACTGCACACAATAAGTGTTGTATGAACTCCTGCAGTCTGCAGTGTTGCCATATTGTGCAGATAGCTGGACTTAGAGCGAATCAGTGCGGCCACTTTTATTGTCCCATGTCGCGATCGGCTCGGACTTCGGCTCAGCGGCGGCCGGCCGGCGGCCAGGTTTCTTGTCAAAGAGTGTACATAGCGTGTTTCTGAACCGGAGATTCGGGCGCTACGCACCCTCACGTACTTGTTTAACCTATATCTAACCTTCTTAAGGCTACGTTAAAAGAATAAAAGAACATCTCAAAGGGTAGCGTTCAACTTGGACGACGAAGTGATGGACACTGTAGGAATTCTGGGAACAGGGTATCCTTCATCTTGTCAGAGGGACAGTTGTGCTCAGCCCTCTGGTAATAACTTTTGAATAAAATCTTCAATTATATCCACATATTCATTTCGTAACTTCATTTGAACACCCCAGGTACTTCCTCGATATTACAAGAAACAAACTTAGAATATCTAATTTTGTAACAAATAATTTTTAACGCTTTAATACACCTACATTAATTAAACATGCATTTGGAATTATTCGACTTTTTAAAAATAAACTATTGTAACTCGAATTTTAAATAGCTGTAACCGTCATTTCACTAATAAAATAAACTTCTTTGTGATTTAAATGACATTTTGTATCAGTAATTTTGTTTAAAATTTATTTTAATTTTTGAAACATATTGGAAATCTTTTCCGATGGTACGATCGAGCCTCATGCCAGTCAGGTACGCTACCGCCTACGGTACTTCGCTTACTGCTACACAA
Source organism: Locusta migratoria (assembly GCA_026315105.1). NCBI lineage: Eukaryota > Metazoa > Arthropoda > Insecta > Orthoptera > Acrididae > Locusta > Locusta migratoria. The sequence goes on along the minus strand of CM048747.1, from coordinate 327,027,629 downwards.
GTATTACTGACTAGTATATAACGTACACACGACTTGCGATTGTACGTTAATTCCCTTTTCCTTGGAATTTCCTGGCTAGTGCGCTTTAAAACTTCTATGGATGGACACACTTGAAGTATCCTACTCACATGCGCAGTCTCACTCAAACTGAAATTTCGAGGCCATAAGGTGTCCTTGTGAGCTGCCGCCGTTGCTAGCCACTCGTTCTGGCTGTATTGTTGGGTCACAGCAGTACATGTCGCTTTCGCACACTGCCGAAGCTGGTCTGGTGTAGTAGTGAGGTATATCCCGCTTCAGTCGTTCCGCAACCGTCAATTGTCAACGGCCTCTAAACCAGGAGATCAGGAAGGTCAAGGCGTAGTCACAGTCTAACATTTTAACATACACAGTCGCGACACTGACTACTGTGAAAGTTGTTACCAACTAACAGTTGCAGCGACACTAGCGCTCCTAGTGGTGGGCAAGGAGCCGTAAGAGTAATGTTTGTTTATAATTACTTTTCTATGTAATTAACCAAATTGTTTCTGTAATTAATGCGTTCCAAGCATTAGTGAAATATCGAGAGACATAAATAAGTGTGAAATAAATGTAAAAACAGACGAATTTCCTTGATTCAGTGATATAAACAACTCATTCATGAGGAAATACTTACGAATATACATTAATAACTGGAATTAATGATTTGTTCTTACATGACAGGCACCTTATTTGACGTGTAAAATTTGACAAGGAATCTATTGATTCGAACATTTTTTCCACGTTGTTCGTCTTTGTTATAAATGCACAAAGTTTTGAATTACTTTTGTTTATGAAATGGAAGTCTTGAACATTCTTGCCGTCTCGGGTTCAGATGTAACAACAATTGTAGAATTCGTTTCTGCTTTGTTGGGAAACTGTGTTTCTGCTTTCGATGTTTTATTGTCACGTTCTTGAGGATTGTCCTTCACTTAAAAAACTATATTGGCTGGGCTGGTACATTAAATAATGTAGGCATTGCATTCAGCACTTACTGATTTGACTGGACGTTTCTTAGTAGAAAATAGACGTTTTTCTGCAGAAAGTTGGCTTTTCTGTTGTTTATTACTACGACCACAATTTATTTGGATTTTCTACCATATTTTGGGACAGAGTTTCGTTGTGGTTACTATTATAATCTTCTCGCATTGAAGTTCATGCTAAATTTCGTGTGTGTAAAACATTGCCAGACTTCGGAATTTTGTATCTGTTTAAGTTTCGCATACTTTTTTCTTTACTTTTGCAGGAGTACTTTAATGTGTTTTGTGCAGCACGGTGGGTGAGCACCCTCTTTTGACAATTAATTTGGTATAAATGGTTATAAATGTTTCTGCTGCTGTGGATATTATTTCTTGAAATGTAAGTCATATCTTATCTACACTCACATTGTTAGTTTTAAAAAAGCGGAACTCTCACTTAGGAAAGCATTATCGAACTTTTATCTGCTTTCTGGAATAGATAAATTTTTCGACTAATTTTAGTGGATTTGGGAATTTCGATGTCTCGCTGAGAAACCTAGAGGGCCACTAATCCCTGTACTTGTTTTGATGTTCCTTATTAGCTCCGTATAAAATGATTACATCGTTCTTTGTTATGAGGGAAGTGGAGTGTTGTCGCTGGAAAACGTTATTCGGTACAATCGCAAGTGAATGATTCGGCAATTTAAATTTCCATCTTAAGATAATTTAACGGCATAGCACAGTCAACCATAAAATGATCATTTAGTGATCATCACAATTAGGTAAAATTCATGGAGATGCAATTCTCGCATAACGTTTTTCACATAATAAAACAATAACTGTGCAGTATGTGCCTGAATGGTAGAGAGAAAATACATGTAACACGAAATAGGCTAATTTTTAAATCTGATTATGATGTAACGGCACTTAATTCCATAAATAAGCACAGGGTGTCTCACGAAAGACGCCTGCCAGGCGTCTGCAGATCGCGCGGTAGGGCTCCCGGCCGCCGCCACCGCCTCCGCCGGCCATGGCAGCGCCCGATTCTCGGACTCTGTTGTGCCGCGGGAAAGTCTAAAAAACATTGCCATCTGAATAACCTAAGCTTACCTTTATTTACAGAAGGTGTTCAAAATGATGTCCCTCTATGGTAAGAGCGACCTGACATCTCTTGAACATATTTGCGAACACTCGCCGAATTTTCGCTGCCGAAATCTGAGAATCCCTGCATTCTAATTGTTGAACGTTGAAAAGAAAACGCCACATAAACAGATAATACGAGTGAATTAAGAACAAGGAAGAAGGCGTGGCCCTGTGTAAGCTATTACAAATTATTATTTTTTTCGCATTTAGAAGCGGAATTGGAACGTAATTTCAGAACCAAGTTGTAAATGAAGAGCCTTTAAAAAATTTTTCACAATTTCGTGTACGTCCCCGAAGCCCCAACTACGTCTGTGGCGATTGCTGTTAATTTACTAGTACATCAGTAGTAATAACATCGCTCGAGGACGTCTCACTTTGAACAGTCTGAGTTAATTCAGAAAAGCAAAGTACGAGGTACGTCCAGAAAGTAAGTTCCGTTTGGTTATATAAAACAAACGTGTACAGCTACAGAAAAAATATTTATTGTACAAGAATCTACAACTATTTTTCTACATAGCTGCCGAAATTTTGTAGGCACTGGTCATAGCGTGGCACAAGTTTCTGTATGCCTTCTTCATAGAAAGTTACCGCCTGTGTATTCAGCCATGTGGTAGCATGTTCTTACACCTCGTCATCGTTGAAGAGTCGACAGAACAAATTTTAGGTGTAAGAAGAGGATTTCCATCAAAAGATGGTGTTTGTTCCCACGATAGTGCCCGACCTCATGTGACGAATGTCACCAAACAACTCTTACGGTAATTTCACTGGGACGTGTTTGATCATCATCCGTACAGCCCGTGCCTCGCTCCTAGCCACTTTCACCTCTTCTTACACCTGTCCTTGTTGGTCACATTTCAGCGATGATGACGATCTGAAAGAACATGCTACCACATCGTTGAATACACAGGCGGCAACCTTCTATGAAGAAGGCATACAGAAACGTGCCACGCTATGACCAGTGCCTACAAAATTTCGTTAGTTATGTAGAAAAGTAGTTTAACAGTTGTAGATTTTTGTACAATAAATATTTTTTCTGTGTCAAATGCTCAAATGTTTGTAGAACTTATGGGACTTAACTACGGGGTCATCAGTCCCTAAGCTTACAAACTACTAATGAACTAACTAAGACTAAGGACGGCACAAATATCCATGCCCTAGGGGGGATTCGAACCCCCGACCGCAGTGGCTGTGCAGACCGTGACTGGAGCGCCTCAGTCCCCTCGGCCACCGCGGCCGGCTTTTTTCTGTGTCTGTACACGTTTTTTTTATATAACCAAACGGAACTTACTTCCTGGACGTACCTCGTACATGGTAAAAGCTGTGTTTAAAATTAGGAAGTGACTGTATGTCAGCACGATTTCGGTATTTTAAACAACTCTTCTTCTCTCGCTAGCTGTACTTCTCCCCCTCTCTTTGTCTTTTTCTCTCCACTCCCTCACACACTTCCATCTGTCCGTCGCACGCATATTTATTTGCTCTAACAAGGAAAATTCACTGGCAAACTCTCGCACAGCGCGAGTGGCTCTTCCGGACGGCTGTACAGGTGTGGTGTTTGTTCAGGACAGGGGGACGCCGTTCGCGCCCACGCTGGAGCCTTTCCTGCCACGCAACCGCACGCTGCGCTACAACACCACCGAGAAGATGATCGAGTACTCGTCCGTCATCAAGGAGCAGCGCTCCTGGATCATCGGCACCAACAGCCGCGAGGGACTGCATCAGACGTCCAGTGAGTGCTCTTCTTCTTCTATTCACGAAATAGCGACTTAAAAGGCAATCCTAACGTTGTGCTGTCGGTACAGTAAACGGTCACATTAATAACAAAACAGATAAATATTCTAATTTTTATTCACCTGTGATAACTTCAGAAAGATACGATGACACAAAGTAAGCTGACTAGTATATTAGCATCATGTCCAATCTTATCGTCTTCTGGGTGACTTTCGTTATTTGTTTAAGTTGGGTTTCGGTGTTTATCTTTTTTCCCCCTTCTTTTGTCTACTGTCCTTGATTTATATTGGTAGTGAGGAATATCAACAATTCTGTCATATGGCTTACTTCTAAGAGAAAACTTCTCTAAGTACGTATTGACTGAAATTTGTTCGCCTTGTTCTGTAAGGGGATAGCTCATAATTCTGGTGTTCCCTCGATAATTCTACCAGTGATCTTCCTCTCTTACATGATGTATAAACAAGTCGCTCAACCTTTGCAGATCACTTACAACAGAACCAACATTAAATCAGCACCAGAGACACAGACATTGATACCACAGGAATAAACAAACACAAGAAACACCCTTCAAGAAAATTACCATATCCAAAAAACAATAACAGAAAATAAACATCTCATAAATGACCGAACCAATCTAGCAAACTGCATAGTGTTCGAGCTTATTGACCACCTAATCTAACAATATGTAACTAGCCCCACTCTTAAAGCCAGCCCTGAACAAACACTGAAACCACTACCCACACCCCTCCCCTACCACGACTACAACGCAACCAAATCTGGATTTACATATCTCACACTCACACACACACACACACACACACACACACACACACACACACACACACACACACACACATATATCAGTTTAGAAAAAAGTGATGTCAGCTGGTAACATTGAAATGGAAAGAAAAGGATTCAGAAAATGCATATCTCAAACCGACCAACCCTAGCCAACAAGACAGAAAAACAACAGTGGGATATAACGTAGAGACAATAACATCGGAAGTAGACTATATAACACATAACGTGAACAAAAAGTTAAAAATCTTTCTAGTATATACAGTTTGGAAAAAATCACGCCGTAATTCAAATATATACTGCGCAAATACGGATATATATTATATTATTTAGTAGAAGGTTCTAAACTTTTGGGGAACAGCGACCAAAATTTATGATACATCTGCAAATTAAGACTTTATAGTAAAATATGTGTATTAAAAATGAAAAAAAAAAATAGAAATGTTACGTATACAGTATATCAGTTAGCAAAATGTTACTGCTTTGCAATTACATACTTCCCTAATTTATATATTGTCAAATTGTAGAAACAATTTCTATCTGGTACAAAACACAAACATGTGTCACAATTTGTAAACATTACTTTTTTAATTTTTGACATTTATTATATTTACATCAGGCAGGTTTTTCACGGTAGTTTTGCCAGTGATCGATTCTGTCGTTTCTGATATCAGCATCTGCTCTATTTGACTGCCTTCTCCTTTTTGTTCTAATGCCTGGTGAGCTACCCAGCGATTTTCTCCTGGATGGTTTTTCTGTCGAGCATCATGATTCAGCGATATCAAACTTAAAACCAAACAAAGCCGTCTGGATTTTGTCTTCAATGCTACTTTCAATGCAGGCTTTCTTGTAAAGCAATCAAGCAACAACACAACTCCTTTGAAGTATGTACTCTTGAGACGCTCGTGCAGACATCTACACGTTAGGTCTGTCGTGTAATAGAGCAGAAGAGACCGTTGGCAGTACGGTATTTACTCAACTGCTGTAAGCAAATGGTGCCATCTCTCATAATACACGAAAAGCACAGCTGTATATCGAAGTATACACTGTGCTTGGATGGCACAGTTACATTACATGAGTAGTATAGACTTCTGAAAATACGTAGTTTTTAATATATACAGTGCAATAGGTTGTCAGCAGATGACTGTGACTGTGTGTGTGTGTGTGGGGGGGGGGGGGGGGGTATACAGTAATGGGTAGGTCGGATGATGATGGAGAAAGAGAGAGGGAGAAACCGCATGCCGGCACATAGCCTTCCGCTCTCGACTAGTATTAATGATTCCCCATTCGACGAACGGACTGTCATCAAAAACATCGCAAGAGAAACTGAGGAGAGGTTTGTAATGTATCCCACGATACTTAAGCAATGATTGGTGATCGTTCTAAAGTAGCTTTAGTGATCGGACGGTAAAGCGGTGTAGCCGGAAAAAAAAGAGAAGAAAGAAATACTAGGGTTTCACATCCCATTGAAAACGCGATAAATAGAGACAACAGCGTCGATCTTGCGGTCGAGTATTTTGGGATTTGGCAATCGTACCTCTATTGTGCCAATTGGAAGATGTCGAAATCGATGAGGTGGTGCCGCATCAATGTGATGTCTTCGTTGCGGTATTGGGTAACTCAACAGTTGAGCTACAGGAAATGGTAAATGAGTTCCTTACCCGGGTGCAGCGGTAATGGGTACACAGGCCGCAGTGGACGAGTGGTATGCGGCGCGCCAGTCACAGTCTGCACGGCCGCTACGGTCGAGGGTACGAATCTACCCTCGGGCATGGATGTTAGTGTCGTCTTGAGTATAAGGTAGTTCATAAGTAGTTTGTAAATTTAGGGACTGATGACACCGCAGTTAAGTCCCTTAAGCTTAACATACATTTGAATATTCCTTCTTGGTTCGAAGAAACAGTTCTTTTTGGCAACTATCTGTTGTAGGCGCCTTATCAGGATCTTTCACCCTGGCCAAAAACATTGTTTTGGTGGAACCACTTTATCTATACTGCAGGCCAGGCTCTCTTCCACACACGCACGTGTATACTGCAGCGGTTTGGTTGTCTTCTTCCCGTCTGGAGGGGCCCACAAAATGCAAAGATACAAATGGCGGTAGTATTGCGTACACCAGGTATAAAAGGGCGGAGCACTTATAGAGCTATAATGTGTATTCCGGTGATTCTCGCGAAAAGGTTTCGAATGTGATTATGCCTGCAGGTCGGAAATTTGAAAAAAAAAAAAAATGTTCAAATGTTTGTTAAGCTTATGGGACTTAACTACGGGGTCATCAGTCCCTAAACTTACAAACTACTTATGAACTACTTACGAACTAGGACGGCACAAATATCCATGCCCGAGGGGGGATTCGAACCCCCGACCGCAGTGGCCGTGTTGACCGTGACTGGAGCGCCTCAGTCACCTCGGCCACCGCGGCCGGCTCGGAAATTTGAAAATGGGTTGGTAGTACGAGCTACACACTTGAGATATTCCAATTCGGAAATCGTAAGGCAATTAAATATTCTGCGATACACAGTGTGTTCCAACCGAGCAATATTTCAGGTGTTTCCTCTCACCATGACCAACGCACTTAAACCCTCGAGCTGGCGGGCCGCATTGCCAAGCGTCGAATAGGTGGGCAGGGTGTCTTATACCCCAGAGCACTTTGCAAAAGTGGCGTTTACTTTGTGAATACACATATTGAGCATTATCATTGTAAACACGAGTTTTTATTTGATGTTGTTAGAGTAAATTTTACATATTCCATGAAAAGGCAACAAAATGTGTTTAGTAGAGGTTTACATACTTCATTTATCAATTTATTATGTTCTCTGCATTTTAGGACTCGCCAAATACGATACGGTTGAACAAAGAACTTAATAGTTACAATTGTTGCAGGGAATTGTAACATGTTTCTTACAAACTATCTTTTTGCATATATCACACATTGTGGTTGTTGATACACCTTTTGATCGACCACACGTTACACACCTCCCACGTTTCTTCGCTGCTGACCTTCGAGAAGTTGGCGGTGACACGTCTTCCTTTTCCAGAGGCTCTCGATATTTACACGAGGAAGCTGAAATGTCACCACGCAGAGACATTGTTGTGGATATTTCGATTAGATAGGATTTCATCAGTGCCACTGTTAAATTCTTCAAAAAGATTCTTCTTGCATAGCGTGTGTTATTTGGATTTGAGGAATACAAAATTTCTCCATTGATTCTCGATACTTTTATGAACGAGTAAACGACGCGCATTGACCATCGTCTTCTTATATGCGAGACATTGTAGGCTTTGCATAATTGGTCCACGGAGTCAGTATCCCCTTTTGTCACGTTGTAGTTCATTATTATTTCAGGGTTGTTGTTTTATCATCCAGTTGTGGTTGGTAATGCACCGTTGACAGCAGTATCACGTTTTTTTTTTTTTTTTTTTTTTTTTTTTGTTTTTTTTTTTTGTTTTTTTTGCATATGACAAGTCTGACGTCTTTTTGGATTCCAAAAAGTGAAGAACCAACTATTCGATTTTTCTTCGCCTTAACTTCAACAGGTATTTCTCTTTTGTCCTTCCTCAGTGCTCCGACAAGAGTGTTTTCTTTCTTAAGGAGAACCTTCACCAAAGGGTAAATGATGAATCAATTATCAATTATCAATGTCAGAAATTAGGCGCAACACTTTGTCGCTTGGCGTGTTTGAAGTCTGATATGGACCATGCCCTTGTTCATCACAGAATACCTCCAAATTACTTGTAAAAATTGTTTTTGAATCACACATAGCAAATATCTTTATTCCGTATTTTGCAGGCTTATTGGCAATATATTGAATGAAACTGCAGCGCCCACGAAAAGCTTCGAATTTCTCACAAAGGGTCCCAGGTTGTATCAATTTCTGCAGTTGAGAACATACGGTTACAAGAAAGGAAGAATGGCTCCTAGTTTATTTTTTCTTCTTTCAGCTCGTGTGTCCTTGCCATCAAATCGCAAAGATCGGAGTGGAAACAAAAATCTTTCGTAGCGCATACACCCACGCTTTTAGAACTTGTATTCCTGTTCCGTCTACGTTCCATAGCTCGCGTGCGTTCCTGTCGAGTTCTTTCTTTACTCCAATTAGATATAAACATCCAAGCACAGCCAGTATTTCACTCCGCCATGTCCACTTTGCATCTCTATCACAAGAGTATTGTATTGACTCACTTTTCTTCCAAACACACAAATTTGTATGAGTGACAATATTATGTTCTATACTTTCGTCTATCATTTCATGAAATGAAGAAAATTCGCTAATGAGGTCATCTGCACTGCTTCTACGACCAGGAACGACGTTCACTATATTCTTACTTCTCACTGTACACCTCTTGGCTTTGTGACGTTATCTCCGCCTATAAAAAACGCCACATTTGCACTCAAAAAACTGTCACCTTCAGTTTTGCATCTTCTGAATAACCGGACATCACTCATTGGTATTTTTTGTGATCTTTCAAAGGCCTTTGATTGTGTAAATCATATAATTATTATAGTTAAGCTTAATCATTATAGTTTGGCTGGGGCAGTGCACAAATGTTTTAATTCATACTTAACTGGAAGAATGAAGAAAGTTGAAATAAGTGGTTCATTCAATGTCGAAACATCAGCTGAGTCCTCAAACTAGGGGGCTATCAAGGATGGGGAGCCACAGGGTTCGATCTTAGGTCCTTTGCTGGTCTTCATATACATAAATGACTTGCTGTTCTATATTGATGAAGATGCAAAGTTAGTTCTTTTTGCTGATGATACAAATATAGTAATCACATCCAAAAAACAAGAACTAAGTGATGTAATCATAAATAAAGTTTTTCACAAAATTATTAAGTGCTTTGCAAACTGGCTCTCATTAAATTTTGATAAAACACAGTATATATAGTTCTGTACAGTAAATAACACAACGCCAGTAATAAATATAGACTTTGAAGATAAGTCTGTAAGTAAGGTAGAAATTTCAAAATTTTTATGTGTGTGCATTCATGAGAGATTAAACTGGTAGCAACACAGACGGTCTGCTGAAACTGCTACGTATGCAGTTACGGTTATTGCAAATTTTGGCGATAAGAAACTCACAAGGAAAGCTCGAACAAACACATATACACCAAAGTTGTATGAGAGATAATGTAAAGATCCCTTATTGCACTAGTGATACTTCCGCTTCTGCAAAACTCTGCAGTCGTCCGTTAGAGGCCTCTGCGTGTGCCTTGCCACATTGCACTTTGACCTGTCGGTTCGCCAGTAGGGATGGTGCAGTGTGCCTCCGAAGTTGCGTTTTGTGATGTTATTTGTGTGGTGAAGCGTCAGATGGGTCGGCGATTGGTAATCAATCCTGCAATGTATTGCAATTGATTGAGATGAAGTTACGAAGAACCCTTCTTCCTGAAGATGGTATTAGTTTAGAAGATGAATCATTCGCATGCTTTCTCGTATCTGTTATGTTACAGAAATATGAGCATAAGTTAGATACTGTTGTAACACTGACACATACTGATGATAATAGGGATGATAATGACGAACGACTCATTGCAAGCGGTAGTGCTACGGTAAGTGCGGGAAGAGGCGATGGAAGCAGTGGCAGTGAATACCAACAGTCTTCCGAGAAGAAAGTTAAAGTTGCAACTATCATAACTGCTTTTGATGACAATACGCTAGAGAACATTACATAAGTTATAGATATCTGCATTGCGTATGGCGTCTACAATTACATCTATAGTGCTATCTAGAGCATCATTGCAGAGTTTTGCATAAAAACGACACCCACCAGCACATTGAGGTGTACGTAGAGATCCTGTAACCAAACGTTCGTACAGATATCTTTGTTCGAGCCCATGTACTTTTCTTGTCAGTAAATTAGCTTAATACGCGTATTTTCATTCACTGCTTTCGTATGGCATCATATTCTGGGGTAATTCATCATTGAATAAAAAGTATTCACTGCACAAAAGCGTGTAATCAGAATAATTGCTGGAGCCCACCAACGATAATCCTGCAGACATCTATTTAAGGATTTAGGTATCCTCACAGTAACTTCGCAGTATATATATTCAACTATGAAATTTATTGTTAATAGCCGGCCGTGGTGGCCGAGGGGACTAAGGCGCTCCAGTCACGGTCTGCACGGCCACTACGGTCGGGGGTTCGAATCCCCCCTTCGGGCATGGATATTTGTGACGTCCTAGTTCGTAAGTAGTTTGTAAGTTTAGGGACTGATGACCCCGTAGTTAAGTCCCATAGACTACACAAACATTTGAACATTTTTTGTTGTTGTTAATAATCCAACCCAGTTCAAAAGTAATAGCACTGTGCACAGCTATAACAGCAGGAGAAAGCATGATCTTCACTATGTAGGGCTAAATCTGAGTTTGGCACAGAAGGGGGTAAATTATGCTACCACAAAAGTCTTTGATCACCTAACAAGCAGCATCAGAAGTCTGACAGACAGCCAACTAGCATTTAAAAATAAATTGAAAGAATTTCTGAATGACAACTCCTCCTCATTGGATGAGTTTTCAGATATAAATTAGTAAATCTAAAATACAATAAAATAAAAATAAATAAATAAAAATAAAAAATAAAAATTATGTCATGTAATATGTAGTATCGTACTCATCATCTATGGAACAAGTATTAATCTAATCTAATCTAACCAGACAGGACGTCTTGTTCCGAAACTAAACACTGCCCTGCTCACTTCGCTGAATTACTTACAGTTCCTGAGCTCTGTCACTGTTGCACAGTTCATGATCAGATTCGCCTGACATATCTGACAACTCCTGCAGACTTCTGGCTATTTCCTCCGACGTCATTTCCTTGAATAAGTAAGAAACCAATCAGTTCTACTGTTCTGACATGAATAACTATGCATGTTTGTGTGTACATAAGAAATAAGTATGCACCTACAGCAGCAGGCGCGTGGGGTATTTTATAAACCAGCTGTGTTCTGACAACACAGGCACACCGAGTGCCCCACGGTAAAACAAATTACAGCGGTAGGTAGCTGCGACAACAGGAGAATAATACCTGGCGTGCACGTAATCGCTGACGGGAGACAGCGGTAAACAAGAGGGTGGGTGGGGATACTCTATATCCCTGCGCGCACGCTCGAGGGTAATAAGCGAGAACGGCGGCGTTTGCGTGGAGTTGTCAGCGCTAACAGACCAGTCTTACTGCGTGAAATTACCTCAGAAATCAATGTGGGGCGTACGACGTACGCTAGCTTTAGAACAGGGCGACCCTTCTGTCCTTAATTCGCTATGGCATCAAAAGACCAACAAATGTTCAAATGTTTGTAAATCTATCGGACTCAACTGAAGGTTATTAGTTCGTAGTTAAGCATTTCTAGAAAGTAATGAAGACGATTAAGCCAGGATTCCTTTCCACAATTCGCCTTAGCTGTCTCATATGTCTTTATTAAGGTTACAACCGGTTTCGCACCATTAAAGGTGCATCTTCAGGTATCTTAAATTAGATGAGATGGAATGGCTTATTGCGACAGCCCAATATTCATGTTGGTTGCCGGGTTTTATGGGGGCTTTACTCAAAGTTATTAGCTGGGTTTATATGGGACACTATTAAGTTTCAAATATCAAATGTTTGTATAGTCTATGGGACTTAAATACGGGGTCATCAGTCCCTAAACTTACAAACTACTTATGAACTACTTACGAACTAGGACGGCACAAATATCCATGCCCGAGGGGGGATTCGAACCCCCGACCGTATTGGCCGTGCAGACCGTGACTGGAGCGCCTCTGTCCACTCGGCCACCGCGGCCGGCCACTATTAAGTAAACGTCTATGTGGTTGTAGTTAACAGTTGGTTAAACCGAGTTTAAAGCTTAAAATTTTTATTGAATTGAACGTGGGGTGTGAGTTTTATATTTCCTGAATCTAAAGCAAAATGGATTTTACCAATTGGTTCGCGTCTTATCCTTGACAAAACCAGAAGCGTTTCGAAGTCGTACGTCTGCGTTATGATGTCTCAAAAAAATTTATGGACAGCTATAGAAGCAGCAATACTCGGTATGCATGCAAGGGGACTTCCAGCAACGTGATGAGTTCATGCGACATGTAGTTGCCCAAACGGTATTAGGAAGTATCTCATGAATTCTCTTACCTTAGCATAAATATGAAAGCCCTGACTGCGAAATATAAGGTTTCGATTTCGAATCGAAACGTGCAATAAATATTTGTTGGAGAGTTTCAGCAGTGTATTCATGTCATATCAAACTAAGAAAACTTTACGAAGTTAATAGAAAAATTATGAAACCATTTAAAACATGTGGTTGAAGAAGAGATGCAATTTTCTGAAAGATGCCACAATGTAAAATAGACATAGTTTTTAAACTCTGAATAATTTCTTTACGTTTACGTCTTTCGACGGTAACCTTGTAGCGTTTCCCATTTTGGCGTGATTCTGCAAAATTTCGATATGAATGCAGCCGTATCCGTTTTCCTTCTATATCCATTGATGTCAAACACCTTTTCCTCTCTGAACCTACACCCCATGCTACAGTTGGACTTCTCGAATTTATGTATTTATATTACATCGTTTTCCGAACAAAGGGGATCACTCACACTATTTTGGTGTGCTTGTTGGCAGAGGTACTGGAATCTCCTGAACTGATGCAGAAACTCAACGACGATCCGGAGACAGAGCTCCCGAAATATTTGGGCATCGTCGTAGAGGGAGATCCTGAAGTGGCGGCAAAAATAGGAAGGCGTGCTTGGGACTACTACTTCGGGGAGGAAAAGCTCACCAAGGATAACATAAACGTACTGGTGGAGGTAAGTGTATTTATGACAAGCAAGTGTGAATGTGCGATAAGGAAAAACTTGAGTAAATGTTACATAAAAATGCCGGAGTGTACGGCAGGTGCTGCACTTTTCAGATGACGGGCGACTTCAACACTTTCCACGGTGTGTCGAAGAGCATCGAGCTTCACACCGTCAACACGACAATGCCGATGTTTGCTTACTATTTCGACTGGAACAGAGACGGAGACTCCAACAATTTGGGTAATTTTATAACAAATGACTTCTCGTTAGTGTTTATGTACTTTCTCAACACAGTGAAGTATTAATGGATTTTCTATAAGAAAATTCCAAGGGATTAATACCTGCAGGAATACGCCATAACAAGACCACAGTTTGCAATGCATTTTAGTTACGGCGTTACATGTAGAGGCTTTAAGTTATTGCTGTAACATCTGAATCTCATTTCTGAATTAAGAAGAAAATTAATTTTTATTTGGGACCAGTTGTTAGTACTAATTTGTGAAGAGAAACCTCCCACGCCGGCCGCGGTGGCCGAGGGGGACTAAGGCGCTCCAGTCACGGTCTGCACGGCCACTACGGTCGGGGGTTAGAATCCCCCCTCGGGCATGAATATTTGTGCCATCCTAGTTCGTAAGTAGTTCATAAGTAGGTTGTAAGTTTAGGGACTGATGACCCCGTAGTTAAGTCCCATAGACTATACAAATATTTGATTTGAAACCTCCCACCCCACTCTCAATAAACTTTATGATTCACCGTTACTTTATACTTTTCGTTATTCTTTAGTTGCTTAGAAACTGCATGTGGTATACGCTGACTATGCAACTAAATGAAAGTTTTCTTTTCCCTCGCCATACATCTTTCACCCGTATTATTTTGGAAACATCTGCAGTGGGCTGTAATACGTAGACACCACAACACAAACAGAGGACGACAGATAATACACAGTTGGAAACACTACTCGCTGAAAAACAAACATCTCTGAAGCATAGTATAAAGAGCAAGTGAAATATGCAAATAAATGTTGTCATCAAGAAACATCGAAAATCGACCATCTAGAGTGTGTCCACAGAATTCCGGGGCGACACCCGTGAAATAACACCAGAAAACGTAAGTAAAGCAAATGATAAACTTTGCACGAAAGTTACTGGCATATCTGTTAGTTGATTCACAGGCACGAGTGGAACGAATTTTTGAATTACGATCCGCTATTGCTGAATTTATGAAGAAAAATGAAAGCAGGAATTATAATACCTCTGAAGGATTGTAGGTCTCGCATTTCAAGTGGACGTAACTGACCACGGACCACTTTTTGATGTGCAGTGCCCGCGTTTAACCAACGTGTCACAACTGTCACAGCTGACTATACAAGATATATATTCGCCATTGCAAATATGAATCAGCACCAGCTGTAAAACTTATTCGTAGGTGAAATGTGAAACTTTGTGTCAGACCAGGATTTGTACACGTGTTTCCCGATTATCACGAGCGAGTGCCTTAAGCACTACACTATTCGTGGCACCTCCCGGACTGACCCAAATTTACATAAGCTTCAGTCGTCTATTATCCACGAGTACTCGGCATTCCATAATTTCGGGACGTGCAGAAACATTTATTACAAACGTCGCGTGCTTTTCTTTGGCTTCAGAAAGATATACAGTGACCATTTTTAACGATATAACCAATGCAAATGAGTTTCAGACTTGCATGGACATCGTACGTCAGCCAAGCATGAATCTCTGAATGACTATTGCATTAGTTGTATCGTTAAACAGGGACGCGGACATCATATTTAAGTCAAAGCAAGGCATGTGAAGTTTGTAATTACACAATTCACTGTACAAACATTCATGGGCAATAAAAATGTGTAGCACATAGAAATGTGGGTCTGTTCGGAAGGCGTGCAGGGACAATTCGTCTTCTAATCAAATTCGTACTTATAAAAAATCTTCTTAGTTATGCAAGTGGATTAGAAATTTCCTCTCAGTTAAGATACAGTCCGTAGTAAATGTCAGAAAGCCATCGAGTAGAACATAAGTTATAACTGGCATTACCCCAAGAAAGTGTCATATGATCCGTACTGTTCCTCGTCTTCATAAACTAATGTGGAGACAATCTGGGCAGTCTTTTTGGGCTCTGTGAAGCTGTATATTGTGGTTGCGTCGACTTTCCCGGCGTAATAACTGATAATATTTATCTCGGGTGTGCAGCCGGATACCGTCGTCAACTAAACACGATATTTCGGCAGACCAACTGGCTGCCATCTTCAGGTGAGTGCGCTGATACACTTACTCACCGGAAACTGAGGCAGAACAGTAACAGCGGCCCCTTTATATACCGCTGACGACCCACCGCGCGTGCGCGAAACCAAAGTAGAGGCTCTCTAGGCGCAATAGAACTAGTAGTAGCGCGCCGGTGAAGAAAATCGGCAAAACGATGGGTCGAAACAAGGCTAGTTAAAAAAAACAGCAAGTCGAAATGAATGCCGTTGTTGCTTAATATCAGATAAGATCGGGTTCCAAGTTTTACTTAGAGGAAAGCCCTTGTCCCTATTAATAATATTATCGGCCATTATCTATGGATTCTTTAAGAACACATTCCCAGTAGCGGGAAGCAGGAGCAATCAGTTTAGTTTCATCATATAACATCTTGTGTCCCTCATTCAGACAATGTTCAGCAACAGCTGACTTTTCAGGTTGAAGCAAACGAGTATGACGGTGGTGTTCCAAACACCGATCCTGAACTGGGCGGATCGTTTGGCCGATGTAAGTTTTACCACAATAACATGGAATACTATAAACACCGGGCCGGGTTACCTCAGTCCTAAATCATCTTTCATTGACCCAAGGAGGGCCCTAGTCTTAGGTGGAGGCATAAAAACACTTTTAATGTAAAATCTTCTTAAATTCTTGAAATTTCGAGGAAATATTCCCGAGGAAAGGCAGAAAGGCAACAGACTTGTAATTGTCCTATAATGGTTCACCTTTTGGACCAAATTGAAACGCACGACAAATTCGTTGAGCAGTGTACCCATTCTGTTTAAAGATAACTTTGAGATGCTCCAGTTCTTCACCCAGATGTTCAGAATAAGAGATGGCGTACGCTCTTTTTACTAAAGTACGCAAGACCCCCATACGTCGGCGTGGCGGATGACAGCTCGTCGCATGAAGATTCCGTGCGATGTTGCCAGTTTCACGTTGTGGTCCATATTCGACAAAGAATTAATTCACAGAAGTTCGAAGAGCAATAAAAATAGGGGTGTCGTATGTCGTCTGAGAATTACTGTTCCACGCTACTTTTACTTATTATCAGCGCTGGACCAGTGATGTAGACGATACTTTGATATGACCACAAAATAATATGAACACACAGCATAGACATAATATTTATCTATTATAATCTGTTGGCCCGACATTGGTGTTGAGAACCGCTCCAGTTCTTAGAGAAACAGATTCGTAAAGCGTTTTGGTCGTTTCTTAAAGAGTATTTTTCATTGTTGTACCAATTAATTCAACGATGTTAGAGCTGTAAATTTGCTCTCAGTCTCTGCTGTAAAACTCCTATAAAGGCCCAATTACGCTGAGACATGGCGATTGTGTTGTTCAGGGAAGATGTTTGAGAATTTCATGAGGCTGTACAAAGCACGTTTGACCCTTTTTGGCTTTTTGTGTGCGCGATGTTTCATTTTGAGAACATGGTATTGTTCGTTAGCAATATGTTATTCATAGTAACCCGTTTGTTGTCGATGGTAGTGACATATTAAGTCACAGTTTCCCGACCAGTGAGGGTAATGCTAGAATCAAATGAAAACTACGATACGGAAGCCCAAATCATGACAGAACCTCTCTCATGCTAGACTATACGAAGCAGGCATGCTTTATCGTTTCTTTTGGGCTTTTCGATACATAAATCCTGTTGATTGTACGGAGCAATGTAAACGGTGATTCCTCGGACCACACCACATTCTTACAGTCATCAACTGACCAGGTTTTACTATCTCTTGTTGCGTGTAAACTTCAATTATTGTGGATACCGTTGCTATTGACTAGGTAAACAGTGCAGCCATTGTCGTTACAGATCCTCCGAGTAACTGCAGTAACTGCGCATTATCGAGTTAGCCTCTCTGGATTACTGAGAAAGTATGTATCTCGGTTATTATTTGTGTTGACCACCCCAAAACAAAATGTGTTATATACTGTCAGTTAACGTGCAAGACAGCGTTCGTCAGATGTGTACTACGGGCGTGGCTCAGTGTATAAGCTCGTACGTGTTCACAGTGATGGCAACTTGCAACAGTATGTAGTGTACTATTTTCATATTATTTTGTTAATTCCCCGGTAGTTTCTTACATTTCTCGTTTATAGTTTAGTATATATGTTAATAATAATGAATGTAAATATGTAATCTTTAGGATGAAACTACGTGGTCTTTAAAATATATGAATGTTATATGTGAAACTAAGTTCCTTATTGGATTGATGCAATCATTTTGCTTCTACCTCTGTGGAAATCTGATTTAAGGGTCGCCACTAGCTTTTAATAATTAAATACAAAAAAAAACCCTGGAAAAAATAAATATATATCCGTAAAGAGAATTTACTGTATACTGTTACTAACTGGCGACATGCAAGATTTTTTTAATTGCACACTCTGTGCAATGGAAATATTTCCCCCTGACCTTACCTATCTTTAGAAGAATTTTCCCTCCAAAATATTTGCGGTTAAAGGTGGTTGAAATGAGGTAGGCGCAAATTAAAAAAAAAAAAAAAGTATATTCACAAATTCTATCTTTCAACCTGCCTGATACAACAACACATGTGACCATATGCCACATATATATAAAATTTACAAATAGATCAGTTTTGAAAGACAATAAGATACACTTAATATCTAAATAGGTGACTTTACATGAAAATTAGAAATTAAGTTGGTACACGAAATAAAATGTTTTGACTGGCTAAGTCACAGGAGGCAAGTGGCAAACCAACGAAGTAAAATTAAATACAAAAAATGAAAATTTACCCCAACTCTGATCAAGTCTAGTTTTGATCTACAAGAATAAGGACGTCCCTTCTGGCGCACGATAAACTCCCACTTAATACTACCATTCAACTCCCATTTCTCAGCAGATGTGTTGGCGCAACCTTACCATCTTTCTGTTGAACGGCGTTGCAGGTGGAGAAGACCAACTGAGGGCAGTGCAGTGTTGACAGCGGTGACCGCGAATGTGGATTGATACGATTTGAACACGTTTTGTCGGTTATGCCGACGACAATACTAAAGTGAAAATAAAACTGGACTCTCAAGAAATGGTAAAAATTCTGATTACGAGTGGTGTAGCTGACAGCAAACACGCAGTTCAGAATATTACAAGTTTCAATTTATAGTACCCACGCAGGACTATCACATGACTGTGCAGAAAGCACACTGAAATAATTCAAAGTTAACACCGATATTAACACAACTCAAAACAGCGCGATCCGGTCAGGAGCGCGGCCCAGACCAGAGTCACCAAAAACAGCACGATGCGGCCAGCAGCCCCGCTCCACAGCAAAAATTCCACAACTCCAAAATCTTCCTCTCTAGCCCTTCCCATCGGTGACATCGAGCTAATCACAAATTTTGCTTAATGGTCAAACCAATGGAATACGAGAGCTATTGTTCAACACGCCAGTCTCCTTCCCCACAAAACTGTCCCACGCTGCATTCTGCACGTAAGCCAGCATTTCTCAGAAATACATAGAATTTGCTGACCATTGGAACGAAACTGCAGACGCTAAAATGACTTTACTGTCGACGAGACGCCAGCGCCCCGTCGCGAGAGCGCAGCTCTTTCCTTCAAATCACCTTTGGCAATTTATACAAATATTCGCAGACGCCCGCTCCTGGCGTTCCAAACCACGGGTGCCCGTGCAGACCAGAACGATGCCAACTTTTACTGCCTCTGCTCATTGTACTTAGGCGCCCTTATGGTGCGTCATGACCGGAGAGCCTCCCTACACAAAAGCAGCATCGAAGCGGTAAACAAACTACCTGGAGTCAGGTCAGCCACAGACGTGCCCAGCCACAGACAAATATATACAGACGGGAAACCTCCGTAAGGGCCCGGTCCCACGCTCCGGGGTGTGGGGCGGGGAAAGCTGAAGCAGTTCCGTAAGATGTCCCATGAAGGCGCTGTGGTCAGAAGCAGCCCTTTAAACTGGCGGCAGGTAGCGGCTGTTCCCACCACCACTTCCCCTCAATCGCCGGCACACCGGACACAGCTGTGGCCTCGTGGCAGGTGGCCCTCCCCTCAGCCTCCCCTCTACGCTACCCTCAGAAGCGCCTCTAGTGTGGTCTACCGGTACTAAGCCAGGGAACCGCCTGACACCTGCTAGCATCTTACGGAACTACGCGGGGAGCATAAGGCAGTGGTTTAGGGGGGGCTGATTCTCTGTATATGTTACTCTGTGGCCCAGCCCAAATATAAATGTCCGTCTGCAGACGGAGTGGTTTCACCATTGGTCTCCCTTTGGGCGGTGTTGACAGAATGCCTTGAAAGCAACATCAGAGAACGTGACGCCAGCGACCCCCGCCCCTCGCGGGCCCTGCTGGCCTGTGTCGCCAACACCTTCCGCCTCGGAAGACAGTTATCCTATCGGCGATAATTACGATAATAAAAAAAAAAGTCATACTCCGAGAGAACCGAAATTTATCTCCCAAACTCCTATCCTCTGATAATTACAAGACAAAATGAAAGAAACTGAATACAAACAAGATAAAACTATTGATATCCTTCCGGAATAAATCCGAACAATATTATCCAAATAAAAAGGGAGCAAATAATTCTAAAAATAGGACCACCACCTCTCAAGGAGAAATTACCCAGGAAAATGGATAAGAAAAAATCGCTGTAGAACAAACAGTACATGAAACTGGGGTAACTAGGAATATCTACAACAAAAAGTGTCTGTCCAAAAATTTGAATATACAACACTACCACACAGTCGTAAAACCAGAATGTCTTTATGGAAGTGAATGTTTACAACTGAACTACAAATTATACAAGTGTGAAGTCCTAGAAAGAAAGATCATTAAAAAAAATCTTGGTCCGCAAAAAAATACACAGGTATGGAAATAAAGAAGTAATGAAGAAGTTTATTGGAATATAGAAAACATACCTAAACACTACGAAAGAGACGACTGCTATTTTCTGGAAACATACACAGAATGAACAGCAATAGATTAGCGAAACAGATTTTTGAATATCTTTGGGATAAGAAGTCACAGTAGCCTGGAATCAAGAAGTGAAGAAAGATTTAGAAAGAAACAACATAAGTGAACAAGATGCAACCAAAGGTAGATTTTCAAGAAGAAATTGTTAAATATGGAAGGATTTCAAGGAAGGAGGGAGAAGAAGACAGGGTCAAAATAGTGTGAGGAGAAAAAAAGATACATCGTGAAAATATGAAAGAGTACTAGATGAAACAGAAAGAACAACAGAGTAGGAAACATTGAAATAGGTGCGTGATCCTTAGATGACCTAAACGAAGGAATAATAATAATGATGATGATAAAAAATGATGCTCATTATTTTACACAGTCCGAGACTGGTAGCGACAATGACAGAATTTATGTTAATTTTCAACCAGGTCTTGTTTGATATATTACCCTGCATGACTAAAATTCAAGATGTGCATAGGTATGCTGTTGTGATGTAGCCAGTTTTATGTTGTAGTCTATATATGACAGAGATCTCATTCACAGAAGTTCACAGAGCAATAACGTCCTTACCTTTGTTTGCAGGAAACAATTTACATTTATTTTGATAGTTTAACTACAACCATTGCAAAATACCTACCATTTGAAATATATATATATATATATATATATATATATATATATATATTACGGTGCACGAGTTACAAAGATTTATTTTACACAATCTAGACTGAACTTTATTATTAACAATTCAATTTGCTGACGAGTGTACATGAAATATTACAAAATATTTTACTTCCAGGATTGCCAGAAGATTACGATTTTCAGTTGATGCTTCCAAAGACAATAGACGGAAAGAAGACCGAATATACTGAGAAGGAACAGAAATTCGCTGACAGATTGCTGCACATTGTGTTAAACTTTGCACATGAGGGGTAAGTTGGATATCATGGATGTTACAGAAATGTATTTGTCGTCTTGTCAATGGGACAGTCCTTGTCTGAAAGATCGCTTCCTGTTGCAGTGCAATGATGAGGGTGTGTATTATAGAATATACTAAAACCTATTCATTTTCTCCCTTTACTTTACCTTTACATTAATTTCCTTTCTATAGATTGATTCAAACTATCGGCTTCTTTGTTTAGTAATAGTATTCGATATGATATCTAGATATCTGCTTTTCATTTCTCCAAATATATTATTTTCCTATAGGCATGGTCTATATTTTCCATACTACTGCACGAATATATAGTCTTTTCTTAGTCCTTTAGCTATTTCTGCTTTGCTACTTTGTCCTTTCTGTCAATCTTATTTTAGATTGTATTTTCTTTCAGTTGCTTCATTTGTTGAGTTTTCATATAGTGTCTTTTTGTCGAAGTTTCATTATCTCAGAACTTTATGCTGGTGACTGTCTACAGCTTTAAATATTTTGAATATATCATTTTAAGCATTACGCTGTATGTGAAGCCTCTACATAATTTTTATATTCGTGACAAGCAACAATAATATAACGAGAAATACCCAAAAACGCTATATATTCTTTTTATTTTTTACGTAAGGCGACCGATTTTGACACTCAAGGGTGTCATTTTCTCGTCTCTGCTACACTTGGTATTTATCTGTTTATTAAAGCACTCCACATACTATTTTAAAATTGTGCTGTTGGATAGTCCAATATAAAACCATATTGTGCTGGTAGTAGTCAAATATAAAACAATAAAATATATTTCCAGAAAGACCCACTAGTGCACATTGCTGACTAAGCGCCTCCAGAAAACTGTATTAATATTTGACTATCCATAATACAATATGGTTTTATGTATGACTATCCACCAGTACAATTTCAAAATAGTGGTGGAGCGCTTTAATAAGCAGACAAATGCGAAATGTATCAGAAACCAGAAAATGACCCTTGAGTGTAAAAACCGGTTGTCTTGCGTAATAATTAAAAAATAACATATTGGCGATCGTGGCATTTTCAGATAATATTTCTGCAATAATATCGCTCCTTACGATGAACAAATTGACACGCCACAATGTTTGGTTTAGTATTATTTTGAATCTCTCTTATGTCTGCTTTTAATTACTGATGATCCTTGGAACAAGTGAAACTAATTGAATAATAAAGAGGGATAACATACAACTTAAGGCTTAAAATGATTTACTAAAGGAGAAAGGGAAAAATGCAATTTCTGTTACACCGAATGGTTTATAGTGTTTAAAGTGGGCACTGTTTTTATTTCCTTTGTCACTCCTCGTGTCTCCGCTATTTTTCTCAAGTCTGTCCGTTCATTTTTTTCGTTCCTCACATTAAAAAAAAATATTTTCATGTCTGTTTTGGCCCACAGAGAGGTCGGAAGCCATCGCTGGCGGCATTCTATCTGGCTACTCTGTGC
This sequence comes from Locusta migratoria, assembly GCA_026315105.1. NCBI lineage: Eukaryota > Metazoa > Arthropoda > Insecta > Orthoptera > Acrididae > Locusta > Locusta migratoria. The sequence goes on along the minus strand of CM048747.1, from coordinate 327,004,613 downwards.
TGTGCGCAACATGTGTTTGGTTTTGCCTAACGTCAAAATTTTAAACAACCATGATGATAGGTTTTCTTCCTAGATGATTTATTTTACGATGATGACAAATAGCTCACCATATATTTACATGCCTCTAAAGGGCGAAATGCGTCAGTGAAATGAAGAAAAATTTTGCAACTGAGACTGACTTTAGAGATATAAAAATATTTTATTTGTCTATGATACCCCAGAAAGGAAAAACCATTAGGCATTTTTTTTTCTAAATTTTGAAGCGAAAGGGCAAAGAAAACGTGTGCCCCCTGCTGACTTCATGTAGGCCCGATACACATCTGTGAAAGAGTAGTAAGATTGTTACAGGAATACGCCCTCTCCTTGACAGGTGGAGATGGGTGACCTTGTCAAAGTGCTCTGATTGGACATAGTGTATTTGTGTTATATGATACAGAAAAGGGTGCAGGGACCCTCCTCTGCCCTCCCTTTGATGACTCAGCATTACGTCAGCTATAATATGATACCAGTGACTTTGAATTATGCCAGACTGTACGTTAAAATCACTACTCTCTCTCTCTCTCTTTCTCTCTCTCTCTCTCTCTCTCTCCCTCTATCTCTCTCTCACACACACACACACACACACACACACATACCTACTCCCATGACAGCTATCTCCAGATGCAGGATTCCAAATGCTGCCTCACAAAGATAGCATTTCAGAGTGGGGACAGGATGGGAGGGGAAGGATGCAAGGTGAGGGTGGGAGTAGAGACATTGAACTACGTAATGGAAGGGTACAGTAGAGGCGGTCAAACGCGGCCTCGCTCTCGCTTGTTCCCGCCGCCGAGAGGGCCTGACGAGACTCCTACGCCCGAGAGTCAGCCGTGCCGGGAACGCGGCTCCGAGAGCGAGGCGACACTCCCGGCCGCCACACAGCCTACGCAGCCGACAGCAGTGCGCATGCGCACAGCTAGCTCTCCTCACAGCGTTGGATTTCTTGCATCCGTCCAGCGCACGTACACGCTGCCGGCTAGGCCGAGACGGAAAAAAAAGGGAGAAAGTCCATGTTTTCGATTTTCAAGTTGAAAAAAAAAGAAAAAAAAAATGTTGACGGTCTATAAGACCACGCAACATCGTGTTATCAAGCAATTTTTTTCTTACAAGGTTTACTTGTCTGTAAAAATAAAAACGTCTTCATTCCGCCCAAGTTTTAGTTAAGTAAAGCTAGACTTATGAGTATCGAGGGAGTGCCCGCAATCGTCATATGAATAACATTCAAGAAAATCCGTCTCCAGGTCGTTTTTATTATTTACAATATGACCTGTTTCAGGACAGCTGCCCATCTTCAGTTCATATTTCATGATGTTACAGATTAACATGTCACGTGATGAACGAGTGTTCACAGTAATACTCGTTCATCACGTGACAGGTTACTCTGTAACTTCATAAAATATGATCTGAAGATGGGCAGCTGTCCCGAAACCGGTCAGGTTCTAGATAATAAATGCGATTTGGAGACGGATTTTCGAGATTTTATTTTATTTTATTTTCTAGATTTTGATGAAATTATACGGTTAAAAAGTCTGATTTTTGGACACCATCTTATCTTTCGAATAAACCATACGCGTCTTCATAAATCCTAAATAACAAATCGTGTATTGAAAAAGCTTACTGTTCTGTACATTTTAGACTATACATTACAGCGAGAGAAATGGAGCTAAAAGTACAGAAAAATTTTTGAAATGGTCGTCGCACTGATATCTTCCTCCTTTCACAAGTAATTGCGAGTTGTCTGAGCGGCGTCAATGCCGCAATCGAAAGCCTACGAACTTGGCGGGTGTTGGGCGTAGTGTGAAGCACTGCGGCACTGGAAAAATGATTTGCTGGCCGCGTCTCATCCTTTACTGACCTGTCCTGAAGTGTCTAAGCTAAATCAGCGTATTTTGCTTTCAGTTAAAGTAGAAAACTCGAAAGTAGCATCGTGCAGACAAATGATTCAGAAAAATGATCATAGAAACGCAGTTTCCCTCAGACAAGGTGCAAAATCGAAAACATAAAAATAAAAAAATAAAAAAAAAGAACTTTCTTTAATCTCAGACGTGAGGTTACCACTTATGTGGGACACACTGTATACAATTACTTTCACCTTGTTGTACAACATGTTCCAAGAGCTACAAAAGCGAATTTTTTAAAGAAAAGGAGTATATTGTGTCTTCGGAGTTAATGAATCTATAAATATATGTTTTTGGCTTTTTCCGTTTATCATCACCAACTAGAAAGCCATTATGTAGAATATCAGAAAAATTTATTTCAATCCATCAACAGCAAAGTCGCAGTTTACATTAATTTACTCTTATCTTTTAGCTCCAAATACGAAATATATATTCCATTAATTGGTGTGGACAAAAAAACAGCTGTATGGCTCTCATAAAGTCAAGTTTCAAATGATGAGATCGCTGCTTATTGGCATCAGTCGTCACCCAAGAAAAATGACTTCACACTTGTTTTCTGGTTATGGATCATTAACACATCATGAGGAACTGATACATGTGGACAGCAGTTCAAATTTTTCGGTACTGCAATGTTACACACCACGCTCAACACAAGCGAGTCCATAGGCTTACGATCGCGGCATGACGCTGCTAAGATAACTCACAATTACTTGTGAAAGGAGATAGATATCACTGCGACGACCATTTCAAAAACTTTCTTTACTCTTAACTCCAATTCACTCGCTCTGATGTATGGTCTAAAATGCATAGAACAGTTAGCTGGCCGCTATGTAACTTTTTCAATTTGTAAATTAAGTGCACATAACTTTATAAATAGCATCATTTGGAAATGACTGTTACCAATTACGAAAAGGTGAATAGTTTATGCGAAAGCTAAGATAATTTACTACCATGTGGCCAAAAATCTGATTTTTTAACCGCATACTTGCCTCAAAATCGAGTGAGAAGCATTATGAATCTAAAAACTCGGGAGGAATGAAAAGTATACTTTTTACTTTTTCACAGCCAAAGCAAAGCTTGTTGGGAAAAAATAAAATTATAGAACGATGTAGTGTGGTCTTATATGTCACCATTTTTTACACCATAAAAATCGGAAAAGTAGATTTCCCTCTTTTTTCGCCTCGGCGCGGCCCAGCTCGCAGTGTGAATACCCATACTGGCAGCGTACGGCGACTGGGCTGAGCCAACTTGGCTAGCCTGGCTGGCATGACATGAATGTGGGAGTACTTTGACTCATTCCGTCCCGACACTTCTCGGTCTCGGCCGAGGCAAAGGGCACACCATGTCATGTGATCAAGTAAGGCCTGAGCCAGTGCAATTGCTAGCTGGGTGGCTGGCTGCTATGAGGCAGTGGGCTGTGCCCCAGCAGCTGGTCAATCAACAAGCGATCGCGCCAGATCAGGCCTCAGTTGATCACGTGATGTGACGTGCACGTCGTGACCTGTCTTTCTTGTTGGCCTCGCTCTCGGCACTGCGACGCCATCACACCCCGTCTATGCGCCGTCAGCCAGCGGGAGCGAGCCGCAAGCGCGGCGGTAGGCGAGCGGGAGTGGCGGACGTTTTGACCGGCTCTAGGGTGCAGGAACTCAACCGCATCCTTCTCTCTCCACTCCCCACTCTGGATGGCTCTCACTTTGCGGCCGACACTTGAGACGAAGCAGCCACAAAGGGCTGGTGTGTGTATGTGTGTGTGTGTGTGTGTGTGTGTGTGTGTGTGTGTCTTCTCTTTTGGTGACTGTTGTGCCTGAAAGCTATGTTGTGTGCATGATAGGCATTTCAACTTGCCTGTCTGTGGCTCAGTGGTCTTTGTGGTGAACTGAAAACTATCCTTACTATTATTATTAATCAAAATATCCATGGGTGTACAGCCGGTCTACAGGGTCCAACTGACACAATATTTCGGCGATCATACATGTCGCCATCATCAGGTGAACTGACGGACTGAGCTCCTGGAAACGCGATGGCATGGCATAGCAGATTCAGTGAGATTTCCGCCCAACCACTACAGCACAACCTGTGGAAACGGATGAAAACACGAGGGAGGAAGTAGGCACTGTGTTTCTTCCATATACCGGCGCACTCTCGGGGAAGGTCGCACGCATTTTGAAGAAACACCAGGTTGGAACTGTCTTTTGTCCGCCGAATAAAATTCGTGCACTGGTGGGGAGCCCAAAGATGATCTCGGTTTGAGGAAGGCCGGCGTGTACCAGATTCCATGTCTGTGTGGAAAGTCATATATTGGACAGACGATGCGTTCCGTTGAGGATCGATGCCTTGATCACCAGAGGCACACACGATTGATGTATCCGAGCAAGTTGGCGGTCTCTGAACATTGTTTGTTTGAGAATCACGCGATGGAGTATGAACGCACTAGGATTCTGGTACAGACGTCGAGATACTGGGACTGCGTCATTAGAGAGGCCACTACTGACAACGTCATAAACCGTGACTGTGGCTATAATCTTAGCAAAGCTTGAAAACCAGCGATTGGTTTAATTAAGAGCAAATCTAGCAAACGTAACGCAGTGACGACCACAGCGGACAGAGCCCTCACATCGACGTCATCTCAGACGCCGTCGCAATCGGTTGCACTGCGCGGCCGCGGCGTGGGGCGCGGTCCACAGAGGGGGTTCTCCGCGGGCCGAGGGTATTTAAATCGCCTGCCACCGGGCTAGAACCCAGTTCCCTTCGAGCCACCGTAGCCTGCGGATCTCCGTGCCGGCGCGTTTCCAGGATCTCAGTCCGTCAGTTCACCTGATGATGGCGACATGTATGATCTCCGAAATATTGTGCTCGTTGGACACTGTAGACCGGCAGTACACCCATTGATATTTTGATTATCAAATACGCCGGGAGAAACTCAAGAATCACATTATTATTATTATTATTATTATTTCTTTAATACCTAATCAGAGATTAGTTTGGAGTAGTCTCCATTGTGTTAGTAATCGGGAGTTGTGGACATTGCCGCAGGGATCCCACGCCAGAGCCAGACCCGGCACTGGACGACTTCTCGTGGCACGACGCGGTGTACGCCAACTACTCGTTCCTGCTGCTGGGGGAGGAGCTGGACCTGGAAGGTGGCGGCGTGCGAGCCGAGCGCGTGGCCTTCTGGGAGCAGGTGATGGCCGAGGCGCGCAGCCTGGAGCTGCAGTCGGAGGAGCTGATACGGGAGGAGCAGCGGAGGGCCTTCCAGCAGGAGGAGGAGAAGCGGGCTGCCGAGGAGCGCAAGGCCGGGAAGCGCAAGGAGGACAAGGCCACCCCGGACCAGGTCAAGAGGATAGAGCTCTGATCCACCGAGCCTGTACCTGCACCCACACTCTCATTAAATGACCTTTTTGTACTAAGTGGTGTTTCATTCCATAATGTCAACCTGTAAGGGAAGTGTCTGGGGCGCCTGCAGTAACCTGGTTTGGTGTGGCTCCCCACTACAGCTACGTCATAATAGCAGTAACACACTATGTATTCAATTATTGGTGAAAATACTCCATTGTCTAACTTCGCCTACAACGTTTTGCGTACAAAAACTCTCTCAGGCTTCACGAAAGGCATTCTTGGGTGTCTCAATACATCTCGTACTATCTTGAATTTGTATCTTATAGGTTTCCGACATGACACTATCATTATCAGAGAATCTCTGTAGTTCTAATCAATGGAGGACTAAGGCTGTTGGAGGCCCAGGGCGGCGGCGAAACAAAATGACCCCCCCCCCCTCCCCAGTCCATCTGGAAATACATGTATTACTATAAAAAAGAATTGGAGGCCCCCAAGTAAGTCCCCCCCCCCACCAAAAAAAAAAAGAAAAAAATTATTTACGGGGTGGTCCGCCCCCTCCTCCGCCCCTCATTTAGTCCGCCACTGGTTCTGATCTCACCAGACCATATTATTTTCAAGAGTCTTCTATAGCACCAACACCGAATCGCTTCAAATCTCTTATTGTTCAATATCATAAAGACATTTTTCAAGAAACTTTTTATCTGCCTGGATTGACTACATACTGCGTCGGATATAAACATTAATACACCCTGAAACTTCCTGGCAGATTAAAATTGTGTGCCGGAACCGGGACTCGAACCTGGGTCCTTTGCCTTTCGCGGGCAAGCGCACTACCGACTGTGCTATCCCGACACGACTCACGATGCCGCTTCACAACTTTACTTCTGCCAGTACCTCGCCTCCTACTTTCCAAACTTCACAGAAACTCTCCTGCTAACAAGCGAGGCTAGCACTCCTGGAAGAAAGGATATGGTGGAGACATGGCTTAGCCACAGTCTAAGGGATGTTTCCAGAATGAAACTTCACTCTGCAGCGGAGTTTTCACTGATATCAAACTTCCTAGCAGATTAAAATTGTGTGAAAGTTTCATTCTCGAAACATCCCTTAGGCTGTGGCTAAGCCATGTCTCCACCATATCCTTTCTTCCAGGAGTCCTAGTCTTGAGTGTTTGCAGGAGAGCTTCTGTGAAGTTTGGAAAGTAGGAGGCGAGGTACTGGCAGAAGTAGAGTTGTGAGGCGGCATCGTGAGTCGTGTCGGGATAGCACAGTCGGTAGTGCGCTTGCCCGCGAAAGGCAAAGGTCTTAGGGTCGGGTCCCGGTTCCGGCACACAATTTTAATCTGCCAGGAAGTTTCATATCAGCGCACACTCCGCTGCAGAGTGAAGTTTCATTCATTACCCTGTTAGAGTTTTCCAATCCATTCCAGTTTTAATTAACGTAACAGTCAGTCTAGATCACAATTTATTTCCTTGTACCCGGTTTCGGCCATTTAAATGACCATCCTTACACCACTACAGCCATAGTGTTGGCCTTCAGTTGCACTGACGCCCAAACCTCCAGATGTCAGACAGTCAGAGTGGTACCAAACGTTGTGTATTGACAGAATATCAAACCAAACTCATAATTCGTGTTACATGTTGTCTTCCATGAGAGTGTGCATAAACTATAATAATAAGTAACACCTGGCCTATGGAGTAGAGTAAAAGCATAACAGTGAGAGCGTTGGAAAAATGGTAGAGCGTTAGTATGTTATCCTGCGGGACATAGGTTCAAGCTGTACCTAATTTTTTGTTTGTTTGCTACAATAAGTTTGTAATTGTTATATGGGGCAACGTGTTCCTTACACGTAAAATGACTGTTCGGATTTCATAGCAGTGTGTAGTCAGCAGTTTGCTTCCCCTTGGTTTATTTGAAAGTAGTAAACCAGTTTCACAGAATAAATGTACACAGTCGGAACATAAGAATAACTGCCGCACAATTGCAGCAGTATTAATAGTAATAATATTAACAACAATAACAATAATAATTGAAAATAAGCAGTGGTTCATTTGTGTTCTGATTTTTTCTGTTTAGTTTATGAAACTATGAATATAATCTATAGGTCTGATAGTTTGAAATAAGCGAAGCAAAAGGAAACTGCCGATAACACACTGTATAAAATCCGAACAGTACTTCATAAGTTTTAAACACGTTGCCAAAGTTCTGCAGTAAATAAAAATGGTATGAGCAGGGCTTGGAACCAGAACTAACACTCTAACAATTTGCTAAAACAAGACCTCTATACAATATGCTCTCACAGCTACGCTTTCCCTCTACTATGTAGGTGTTACATATTACCGTATTTTATCGCGTAAGTCCCCCCTTTTTTCTCGAAAAATTTTCTTGAAAACACTAGGGAGGGAATTATGCGAGTAGTTATTCAGAAAGGAAGAAAAACTATGTATTAGGCAGGTAAAAGATGCCGGTATACGGCAATTTGTGAAAAATGGTACTTACAGTGTGTTTAAAATTAGTTGCGACTTTTGACATGTCGGTGCGGAGCGAGTGGAGGGTTCGCATAGTTTCCAGCGTATGCTGATCCCGCCGGCAACATCTAACGCCACGCTGGCGCCTGGAAACATTCTTTGTCGGTAGGACACAAAAATGCAGGAAAGAGAACGCGAAGGGCCACCGCGCGACACCACGCGCCACTGTTTACACACGCTTTGGCAACAGCGGTGCCTCACAAGCCGAGCCGGTGGCGGCGGGAGTGGAAAAAGCCGACTCACTACTGCTGTTACCTGGGCAACGGCGTCTCCTTCACCCGACAAGCCAAACGTCACAAGTTGCATGCAACTAATGTTAAACTTACTGAACCGGTATTTATTTTCTTAACACAATTTATTTTCAATTCCCGTAACACAAAAGAACTGGATTACCGGTAATGCCACGGCTTCATTATGTCTACAATCAAGAGCAGCAATGCATTGTTTCATTGTTTACTGTATTTTCTCTCTCTATTCTGCGAACTCGTCACTATCGTCACTATTTTCAGGATCAGATAACACGCCATCTTCTTCATTTTCACTACGGTATTCCACAACATGTGGATCCGTCAATGGCACGAGAAATTCCAGTTTTTATTTATTTATTTATTTTTATTAACTTCACAAATCGACACCAATTTTCTCCCATGCACGGATTATCCACTCGCACATCGTCGGTACTGATGGCTTCCTTATCGACGGCCGCGGTGGCCGAGGGGACTGAGGCGCTCCAGTCACGGTCTGCACCGCCACTACGGTCGGGTGTTCGAATCCCCCCTCGGGCATGGGTATATGTGCCGTCCTTAGTGTAAGCTAGTTCATAAGTAGTTTGTAAGTTTAGGGACTGATGACCCATAAGCTATACAAACATTTGAACATTTGTGACCCCGGAAACTGTCTAGGATAAGAAGGGACTTCTTTTGTAATAATGCCCCTGGTCGTCTTCCCCAGGCTTTCTCCAGCCAATCCACCATCAATTCTGCTGTCATCCAGCCCTTTTCTTGAACTCTTAAGTGAATTCCATGAGGGATAGTCTCCTTTGGTTATGTCTTCCTCTTAAAGATGACATACGGTGGAAGTTTATTGCCGTCTGCTGTAACGCACAACATCACTATGCATCTTAGTTTCTCTGCTCCAGTCGTCTTCACAAGGACACTTTTTGAGCCAGTTGCAGCAATGGTTGTGTTCCGTGGCATATCAAAAAACACTGGCGTTTGGTCAGCGTTACCAATCTGGGAGAGCAAATAGTCATACTGCTGTCGCACTTGTATTACATAACGATGGAATTCGATTACCTTATCTGTGTAGTCTCGAGGTAATCGCTGGCACAAAGAGGTTCTCCTTCGTAGACCTAGAAATATGTCTGCGGCTTAGCGTTTCAAATTTACGGTATGTTGTGACAATGGAAATCATCGTTCGTGGCAGTACCGCTGCGTCCATTGTTGTCCATTGTCAAGTTATTTGAAGGCCGCTCCTGTTAGAACCAGGAGAGGGAATTATGCGCGATATTAATAAAATATTTTTTAATTATGAAAAATCGTAGGGGAGGGGAATATGCGAGGGGGGAGCTTATGCGATAAAATACGGTATTATAGTTTATGCACGTTCTCCTGAAGGACATCACATGGAACGTATCGTTTCGAAGTTTTTGCTGATACTCTATCCATATACAATGTTTCGTACCAATCTGACTGCCTGACATCTGAAAGTTTCTGTATGATGGGAGCCGCCTGAGTGACAGATGTGGACTGCCATCATTGAGACAGCTGCTATTTAGCGCAACCGACGGCCCTTTAAATGGGCGAAACCGATTACCTCTAAGTGAATTCAGTAATTCAGATCGTTGATACTCCGCGATGTTTTCAAAAATCATTTATTTTTGCAACACTGCGTATGCAGTTCATAAATTACTACATTTACAGATCAATGGCTCAAGTGGTACTGAGGTGTCACGTGTTTATCCCTCATTAATACAGTAGTCTCAAAGGGCGCAAATGCAGGCGCTGAATCTATCGATTAGTGGAATTCCTCTTTATAAGAGGAAAACAATTGTCACAAGTTGTAACAGCTTATTTGAGTGGTAGGGCTAGGACCAGGAGGCAGGAGTAACACATCACATACAAACATAGTCTTTATTATATTTTTAGAAAAAATGGAATGATTTGAAAGATCTTCATAACCAAAACCTGGAACCATCGGTATAATTACATTAGTTGATCAAACAATATTTACAACAAGGTTAAAGATGGCAGATTTAACAGAATAAGTTAGAGAAGTAAAATTCAATAAACAAAAAATGGATCAGCTGTCCCTCAAGAAATACAAATAATAAACAATCAAGCTAGAAATAACCCTTCACAGAAGAAGATGAATAACGCACATAATCCATCTTAAGTGATAATGACAAGTTCCTTTTAATAGACAAGTACAATGTTTTCTCTCGGAAGTTTACAGTTCCACTTTTGACTGCTCTCGCGAAACTACCAGTGAACGCAGTTTGTAAAACAAGGTTTATTATTTCACCCCAGAATAAGAACAGGATACTAATCTTATTAAGTATTCAGTATATTGTCAACATAGTCACCCGGGTTTACGGCCCCTTCCACTGGGACTGGCCTTTAAGTATACACTTGACAGAACAACATGGAACGTGCACCGCGTTGAGACACCGGCCTGCGAACCTTGTCAATCATTACACACTCTGGAACTCAACATAGCGTTAATGAACGGCAATCATTCACACTTTCCGTGATACCGACCATTTTATAAAACATACACTGGCGATAATTCATGGGCCGGCCGCGGTGGCCGAGGCCACTGAGGCGCTTTAGTCACGGTCTGCACGGCCACTACGGTCGGGGTTGGAATCCCCCTTCGGGCATGGATATTTGTGCCGTCCTTAGTCATAGGTAGTTCATAAGTAGTTTGTAAGTTTAGGGACTGATGACCCCGTAGTTAAGTCCCATAAGCTTTACAAACCTTTGAACATTTTTGACACCGACCAAGTCTCGCTGTCGGCATCGAGACGTAGTCCAGCGTGACGACACCGGGGCCCCAGTCTTCCGCCTTCCACCGCCGTTCTAAAAATGTTCAAATGTTTGTTAAGCTTATGGGTCTTAACTACGGGGTCATCAGTCCCTAAACTTACAAACTACTTATCAACTACCTTATACTAAGGACGGCACAAATATCCATGCCCGAGGGGGGATTCGAACCCCCGACCGTAGTGGTCGTGCAGACCGTGACTGAAGCGCCTCAGTCTCCTCGGCCACCGCAGCCGGCACCGCCGTTCTCTCCACACTGGTCCCGCTTAAAGCACTAGATATACCGAGCTGAACAATCTGCCATTTTGAATCCCAATCTGACGACACAGTTGTATGCTCTGCCTGGTGCAGCGAAGTGAATCAGCCAGCAGTTTATGATTTTATTGTTTCACAGTGTGAAATGGTTGGTTGTGGATCTCCAAACTGCTCAAATAATAGTAGACATTGTCGCTAGAAGTTTTATCGGGTTTCTTGAAATACAGATCGGCGGAAAAGGTGGCTTGTAAATACCAGACGCCAAGTATGGACGCCAAAATCGAGCAACTATCTGTGTAACGTTAAGAAATAAACCTTCTTTTATTTTTATTAAAATAGTTACGTTGACAGTGAGGTAGTAAAGAAAATATAGGCCTGTATATGTAAGCAATGGTTTATTTTAATGTTGATAGATTGTTAATATATCACGACTCACAGTATGTTTAATGTTGCTTTTCTTGATATTATTTAGACCGACTAGGTAGTTATTCTAAGGTCTACTAATTGTATTTTTAATTGATGCATGAGTGCAGCTGGCTTCACCCAATTATTGGTTTTTAAATTATATTATTACACATTAGTTTATTGTTTAAGTTAAATGTGACTCTCAACAGTGGAAATGTAGACCTAAGCCAAGCTGTGAACAGGATATCTGAAAAAGAAAAATAGTAAATTGAACTTTGCAAAGAATGGGAACAGGTAAGATGTAAAATCTTCTCTGAAAAACGGTGTGTGTAAAACAAGGAGGTTGGTGTGTAATATGCGAGACATTAGAGGGGGCAATACAGTAACGCAATTTAAAATTATTTTGTAGCTGTCTTCTTATTCAACTCTTAGTTACCGTAAACGTATGTGGATGTACTACTTATAAACTAGAAAATACGATAATTGTAACGTATTTTAACTATATTTGGTACATATTTAGAATGGCAACATATGCTTTAATATGGAATGTAAGTGAATGTATCATATGTCTAAATATCCCTCTAATCACTAACTTTAAGTTGCTTGACTCTTACAGTCAAATGTTAGCCAATAAATTTAGTATGATATAATATTTATGCGCTAGGAAAGTATATTTAATGGTCTTGAGAGCATATTAAAAAGCGCAAGTGTGCCGTAGCCTTTAAATGCGCACCTTCAATGTGGGATTCAAAATGGCGGATTGTTCTGCTTGTACTATACAGTGCGCTAGTCCCGCTGATTGACGTCAGCCGTCCACAGGGGGCGACAGCTGTTGTGAGTCGCGCTGGTCACGCCATCCTCCAGTGCGCGCAGAAGGTTGCGCGTGGCTATTCAAAGGCGCCGCAACAAATGTTCAAATGTTTGTATAGCTTATGGGACTTAACTACGGGGTCATCTGTCCCTAAACTTACAAACAAACTACTTATGAACTAGCTAATACTAAGGACGGCACAAATATCCATGCCCGAGGGAGTATTCGATCCCCCGCCCGTAGTGGCCGTGCAGACCGTGACTGGAGCGCCTCAGTCCCCTCGGCCATCGCGGCCAGTGCGCCGCAGCATGTGACGACCTTACGGCCGGCACACAAGTAATACTATAGCCTTACAAATTAACTGATTCTAGTAAGTACTTTTGGTAAGGTGCACCCTATTTGCCTGTACTAGAGGTCTGCAAATCGCCGGTTTCGCTCGCTCGTACTCGGTCGAGTGCGCAACGCTCGGCGGTGGCGCGCCGAGTGTGTTACGCTCGCAGCGAGCGTGTTGACACTCGAACGAGGCTACGTGGGGCGGGGCGGGCAGAGGCCGCACAGCGTGGCGCTGCCGCTGTACTCACAAGGAAACCTACCCAAGTGTCACTATCCGATTTTTATGAAATTTGCATATGTTATAATACATGTAAAACTATGGGACACGTATTTGTTTTAGCGGCGGAGAAACATATTTAAGGGGTGAAACGGTCCCTCCAAAATTGGGACTAAAATAGAAAAATGGCGATAACTTAGAGATTAGTGAAGCTATTTTAATGATTTTTGGTATAAAAGTATCTTTTGATAAAAGAAAAAATTCATAGATTCAACTTCGATTAAATCAAAACTATTTTTTGAGCACAAAAATTGATTACTTTATGGGTAGCTGCCCCCCTCCCCTAATTGCCACTCTCCCTAAGCCGATCTCTTATCCAGCCATTTCGAAAACATGCAGTTCATTCTTTTGGCTCGTCCACTCGGGTGACATTCTCCAGACGGCCCTAAATAAATATAATACAGATATCACTGAAACAGCAGGAGCACCATAAATTCGTACAGATGTGTAAAGTAAACAACTGGAATACGAGGATTTAAAACAGGTACAGGATATATGAGCATTAGACCGACATATGACCCTGACGACGGAAGAAAGCGCGGATCCTATATATTGCACAAAAGCTTGCATGCGTTCTTTATTATGAAGATAAGAAAGACGACAGGGGCAGTGGATATATGAATGTTGCAACTGGAAGAATTCCCGTCAAGGACTCACTCGGAAAAGGTAGAGACGCAGCAACTACGCACAGTGCCAAAATGCCACGGAAATATATATTAACTGGGTGCAACAGAGATACACCAACCTAACGGGTTTACATCAGTATCGTGTATTTAATATCAATATAAAAGCCGAACAAAGTATTCCAGGACTTGAGAGTGATGAGAGGAATGGATGTAAAATACAAACATTTCCTCGTTAAGACGGCAAGTAACACGTACCACTAAACAGGCACTAACAGTCCACAAATTGGGAACAAGAAAGAAAGATCATGGATCACTCATTTAGTAAATGATAGTAACACAGAAACTTTATATTAATTACGTATAATAACGTGTATGGTAAAGTACAAAATGCGAAAATGACTGGCTAGTTCAACTGGATCCAGAGAACAGCTTTCGAAGCACCTGGGAAAGGAAACAATTCCAAATTTCTCAGTCAGGATGTATTCTCTAGCGTCTAGTTTGCTCCAGACACTCGCCTTGGACTCGAGTGGCGCTGCGGTGGGCGACCGAGTGGCGAGTGGGCAGTGAGGACGGTCGGGTCGGTCGAGCGTTCCCCGCTCGAACGAGCGTGAGGGAAGTCGAGCGCAGCCACACAAGCCACGCAAGCTGCAGTACCGACACCTGTCGGACTGTCAGAGAACGACATGCATCACGCGATTCGAGCGAGCAACCGAGCGAGGTGCAGACCTCTAGCCTGTACATCTCTGTTTCTGATGTCCTATTTCTTATGTTTGCCATGCATACTTTTGTTTCTGACATTGCTAACTTCCTCCTGTTCGTGGTCACTGCAGTACGACTTTGGTCAATTGTCACTCCATTGCCCATTACTGTTACCAGTAATGTAATTTATGGCAATAATTACAATAGCATCGTTTGAAAAGCTTTGCTATAAGAGAATTCACATAATCTCACCTATCTTGATCTTGCTGCATAAAAGTTATCTTTATTTAGATTTTTTTGTTCGATACCTTCACGATTTAGTGGAAATCCGTAAACAACATTTCAAACGACTGCATCTGAGAAAAAGTGAAAACTGTTCATCAGTCACAGAAGAAACATGTCGAATTGTTGACAATATTATTCCATAACTGATGTTCCCATGAATTATCGCCAGTGTATATTTTACAACATCAGATGTTTGTTCCATAACAGTATTACGCTATTATGCCATATTCTTACGACTGCGTGTTTATTAGTATATTTAGTACTGTGTAAATCGTTTAAAGATACTGATGATTGGTTCATCAAACAAGCCATGGCCAAACACAGATACTTGTCCATCATTGTCAGGTCTATTGACCTCGACACCAATATAAATATTTGAGCTCCTTAGTCATCTTTTGAAACAGAAATGATGTCTAATTCTACATAGATACTCTGAAAATCACATTTAAGTGCCTGGCAGACCGTTCATTAACCACTTTCATAACCTTTCTCTACCGTTCCATTCTCTGATAGCGACGGGAAGATAGACCACTTAAATCGTTTCGTTTTCGATCTGATTTCTCTTATTTTATTGGGAGGGTCATGTATCCATATGTAGGTGGGTGCTAGGAAAATAAATTCACATTCAGAAGTAAATGTCGGTGATTGAAATTTCGTAAATAGATCTTGCCGCAACGAATAACATCGTTCTTTCAGTGATTTCCACCTCAAATCGTGCAACATTTCCGTGACACTTTCTTCCCTGTAACGTAATAAAACAAAACGAGCTGCCCTTCTCTGAACCTTCTCAATGTCTTCCGTCAGTCCCACCCGGTGAGGGTCCCACACTGGGGGACTCCAGGAGAAGACGCACAAGTGAGATGCATGCAGTCTCTTTGGTGGAGCTGTTGTATCTTCGAAGCTTTCTGTCAATGAAACGTAACCTTTGGTTCCCCTTCCCCACTCTAATTTCTCTTTGTTTTCTCCAGTCTAAGTTCTTAACTGTAACTCCTAGGTATTTGGTAGAATTTACGACCTTAAGGTTTGACTGATTTATCGCGTAATTGAAGTTCAGCGCATTTTTTTTAGTGGTCATGTGTACTACTTCACACTTTTCTTTATTTAGTGTCAATTGTCAACTTTTGCACCATGTGGAAATTTTGTTTAAATCGCTTGGCAGTTGCTTTTGATCCTCCTTTGATTTCACTAACCGATAAACGACAGCATCATCCGCGAACAGTCTAGGGAAGCTATTCACATTGTCTCATAAATCGTTTATAAACACAAGGAAGAGTAAAAGACCTATAACGCTTCCCTGGGGAACGCTAGATATCACTTCTGTTTTATTCGATGACTTATCGTCAGTTACTACGAACTGCGTCCTTTCTAATAGGAAATCGTGAATGTATTCGCACAATTGGGGCGATATTCCATAAGTACTGAATTTCATTAGAAACCGCTTGTGAGGTACAATGTCCAAAGCTTTCCCAAAATCGAAAAATATGGAATCGACTTGAGATCCCTTGTCGATGGCACTTATCACTTCATGTAAACAAAGGGCAAGCTGTGTTTGGCAAGAGCAATACTTTCTGAATCCGTGTTGACTATTGGTTAATAGGTCGTTCTCTTCGAGGTAGTTCCTAAAGTTCGAACAAAGTGTATGTTTCAAAATCCTACTGCATATCGAAGTCTGCAGTAGTTTAATGTCATTTACAGAACACGGAACCGCTTTTTCTTGTCTCTCTCAGCTATCGAACTTCTATCGACAGAGGTAAAAGAATGTTGTTCTTTTACCGCTCTGTGAAGCACTTTGTGCGCTCGTCCGCTGCCTTGCTACCCAATGGAGCAGAGTGGTCCCTTCTGGAGGCTGGCGACGGAGCGCTCCTGGCGGTGGAAAGCGACGGCAACGAAACGAGAGTGGCTATCACCGTTAGACAGCGTTCAGTGGTGCGCACCAGATGCTGAAGAAAAGCTTCGCAAACCGAACATGTCACAAGGTGAGCGTAGTGCTACCTTCAAGGCCGAGGCCGAGGACATGCAATAGTTTCCGTGTAACTTATTCTTGCTATTCAATGACCTGTTTTGTTTTTCTTCTATGAACAGCTCAACGCTATGTGGAAATGTAAGATTATTTGACGCTGATTACTTTAGTACTGTACGGTGTGGAAAAAAGAAGACAATTTCACATGACAAAATATGAGACGCAAGGGCCACGGCAGGGAGTATGCATTATAAACTTCACGTATTGTGCGTTGCGTGACAAGCACCTTTAACAATGCAGTTTTGAGGATGCAAGTAAGCACCGGGTCTTAGAAAATATGGGCTGAGTTTTAACAATTTTATTGAAGGACCAAAACGTATCTGTATAACTATCTTAAAAAACAACAGTTATTACACCAAATATGAAATGAGTACATCATCCGTTACATACACAAACACTCACACCCACACCCACACACACACATACACAAACACCCACACCCACACACACACATACCCACACACACACTTATATATATATATATATATATATATATATATATATATATATATATATTAGGATCAAAAGCGACGTCTTCAGAAAGATTGATTGACTGAACAATAGTTTTTTAACGGGTCCTTGTCACCATGGAAAAACCAGAGAAACACCGTATATCGTGTTACCATGAATAACAGTCAGATCGGCAATACCACTAATTGTTCATTACACAATTACAATCAACAGAGGCAGCAGAAAGTGCTATATAAATGAGACTTCTAAAGTCATTATCAGCGCAGCTCAAAGGTTTTACGTAACATCACTTGCGTTCACAGGGCATTGAACACCTTAACACAGCTTTTATTTTTAAAGAAGACATGTTCAAAGTACGGTTTAACTGATAGCATCCCCCTGCATCAGCGTATCGTTCGACTTCAACAATTCGGTTAGACTACAGTTGTCGAACGACCTCCATCCAGGTAATTTCTCATACTCTCAATATGTAGACGTATCTCACCATGCCGCATAATACGTCCAGGTATTAAAGGGAATGACAGCTCGTCAAGAATGAAAACTTTATTAGAAAAAGTCAGAAGTTGAAAACATTTTTAATGATTACTTTTTAAATGTTGTAGAGAAAATAGGATCTAAATGTTCATTAGAAGGAGCAAGGCAATTAATGGAAGAGGCCATACCCACACAATTTGACACAATTGAAATTCCACCTACCTCACCTTCAGAAATTTTCAAATGAAAATGCTATATATACCTTCACTGATGAAATATTAAATGCTTTGAATAACCGGACATCACCAGTAGGGATTTTTTGTGATCTCTCAAAGACTTTTGATTGTGTAAATCATGGGATTCTTATAGATAAGCTTAAGTATTGTGGTATGAGTGGGACAGTGCACAAATGTTTTAAATCATACTTAACTGGAAGAGTGCAGAAAGTTGAAATAAGTAGTTCACATGATGTAAATGAGACAATTAATTCTTCTAACTGGGAAGATATCAAAATGGGGTCCCATTCTACATACACGAAGATGCTAAGCTAGTACTTTTTGCTGATGATACAAGTATAGCTATCACACCTGACAAACAGGAATTAACTGATGAAATTGTAAATGATATCTTCCAGAAAGTCATTAAGTGCTTCTCTACAAATGGACTCTAATTAAAATTTGATAAAACCCAGTATATTCAGTTTCATACAGTAAATGGCATGACATCATTAATAAATTTAGACTTTGAACATAAATCTGTAGCTAAGGTAGAATATTCAAAATTTTTAGGTGTTTGCATTGAGAGGGACTGAATTGGAAGAAACATATTGAAGATCTCCTGAAACGTCTGAGTTCAGCTACTTATGCTATCAGAGTCATTGCAAAATTTGGTGATATAAATCTAAGTAAATCATCTTACTACGCCTATTTTCATTCACTGCTTTCATATGGGATCATAATCTGGGGCTATTCAACATTGAGTAAAAAAGTATCCATTGCACAAAAACGTGTAATCAGAATAACAGCTGGAGCCCACCCAAGAGCATCCTGCAGACATTTATTTAGGGATCTAATGATACTCACTGTAGCTTCACAATATATATATATTCACTCTGGAAATTTGTTAGTAACAATCCGACCCAATTAAAAACTAATAGAAGTGTTCATAGCTACAACACTAGGAGAAAGGGTGATATTCACTATTCAAGGTAAAATCTAACTTTGGCACAGAAAGGAGTGAATTATGCTGCCACAAAAGTCTTCGGTCACTTACCAAGTAGCATCAAAAGTCTGACAGATAGCCAACTAGTATTTAAAAAGAAATTAAAGGAATTTCTGAATGGCAACTCCTTCTACAATGTAGATGATTTTTTAGATAAAACGTTAAAAAAATAAAAAAAAAATAAAAAAAATCCTTAAAATATTGATTGTCAAGTATAGACAACATTTACTAAACTGACACGTTCCACATCATTACGAAATGTCGTATATATGATCTATGGAACAAGTATTAACCCTTTCGTGGTTTTTACTCATTTTTTAGAATATCTTAAGGTATCTCAGCTGTTACAGAGTATGATTTGGATCAGGATTACAAATATGACACTCAAAAAATTTTAGCACATTCCATTTTTCCTAAAAAAAAAGGTGGGACACATACGTCCCACTGATTATTTCTGGCACAGATTTACCTAAGACTTTTTAAAATAATTTCTTAAGTTCTCCTGTCATAGGGTCTAAACAAGTACATGATTCAAAAATACGTAATGCACACCAAATTGAAAAAAAAAAAAAAAAAAAAAAAACGAGAGAGAGCTGTCCCGCAGCTTATATAATAGAAAATGCAGATAATAGTAAACCACATACCGTGTTTTATTAGCGCAAAAGTTTACAGGAAAACTTGTTTTGTTTGAAGTATGAGTACTGTAATAGAAGTCTTACAAAGATGATACAGACAGCCACAGCCGTCGCCGGCAAAATATGATGTGTTGTTGGTATAACAGATATGGTGCTATTGGGCGATGCTAGTTGACAGAAAGATCTCGACATAGTTATCTAATAATGTAATGAATATTGAAAGCTTTTAACTTCAATCGTGCTTATATTTCAACATTTAATTCATTTAAAAACAACAACTCTTGGCATATTAGTTTCAAATAGCGTTCGAAAAATCAAGTCCGTTATTATCGTTGTGGTTGCGGTCTTCAGTCCGAAGACTGGTTTAATGCAGCTCTCCATGCTACCGTATCCTGTGCAAGCCTCTTCACCCATGAATAAAAACGGCAACCTTTATACTTTTGAACCTGCTTACTGTATTCAAATAACAATCTTCCTCTGCGATATTTACCACACATACTTTCTTCCAATATTAAGCTGACGATTCATATTATTTCAATACCGTCCAATTGATGCCGTGTTTTAATCAAGATGGGCTATAAATTATTTTGTACCCTAGTTTGTCCGACATATCCTTAGTTCCACTCTTATAAAGGCACCAATGGTGCAACATCCAGACATGCCATGAGATTTCGGGTTAATGACTGACTCATCATCATATGGAGTAGGATATCGCCTATTCCAGGTCATAAAAAGACCATACACATTTTGAGCAGTAACGTTTTTAAGCAGACCGTAGTGGTGTGGACATTCAGAAAATTATTACATGACAGGTGCAGACAGAAAGGTGTATTACGATCACGGAGCACTCAGTTATCTTAATGATAGTATAATTATCTCAGTGGATGCAGGTTCTACAAGAATATCGTTTGAAATTATTTATGCAGGGTGTCCCAGCTGTCTTGTCCACCCAAAATATCTCTGGAACAATAGCAGCTATTGGTAAATGACTTTCACCGGTATCAATGTACGACTGGGGCCCATGAATGTACATATTTGGTAAACATTCTAAAACGAAAGCAAATGTGTTTTTAATACAAACTTATGGTTTTTTAAATGGACACCCTATAGTTTTTCTTTAGCAATCCATAGCATGACAAATCACACAAACAATGGCGTTGATTGCATCGCAATATTCCAATTACATCCCGAGATATTGCAACGCGAAGTTGACGCTTGAAAAACCCGAAATGTGCTGCTAGCGCACGTCCTTAGCCTCAGGCGTGAATCCCATGCTGCCCGTAATCGCGATGTGATTGACATGCGTAATCGCACTTCCATACTTACCAAGAGGTCCGAAACGAATAATACGGTCTGCTGCCATCCTGCATTAAAGTCGTACATTCCAGCAGGTATTTATCCCATAGGCTAGGGGTGATGCGGTTCTGTTACATATCTGTGTACTGCAACGTTAGTCACAAAGTTAACTTCGCTTATCGTTAATCCGTTACTAAAAAGGTAATGCCGTTCAACGTTAAAACTTTACTTTACTTTAGATCTAGCGCAAGTGACAGTGAATCATTCACTCAAAATAGTAATATTTATGGTTTTGGTCAAACGAGCAAGTGGACTAAAAGTTTTACCGTTGTTTAGGTAAAAAGTTTTGATTTGGGAAGTTCAGGTAAGACATAGAAGATGAATGTAAACATGTTTAACTAATTAGTTTTATTATCACGTAATTATCAATGTTATGTTTATCTAATGCGTTACATGACAAATTGTTTCAAACAAATGTTTCTGAACATCACTGGGTAAAATGGCCCCTTGTAGAAACTTGCACTGTGATACCAGCACTACATACTAAAGATAGCGTTCACATATCATGCTCAAAGTGATAATCATTGGCTTACATACATAGGGTCACTCCCCCGAGCGTAATGGCCGTGCAGACCGTGACTGGAGCGCCTCAGTCCCCTCGGCCACCGCGGCCGGCCTGCCCGCACCGAAACTTTGTTGTGCGGTACCGCTCCCTGTATATCTAGCAAAGCCAACCAATGCCCTTGAACAGTGCAAGGAGTCCCTTTACCAGTTCTTTATTATACAAAATTTCTTCGGGTCTGGTTGTCCCAAATGTTCTGTGCCTTTTACTCTCCAATGCAATGCATTCGAACATGAGATGTGATGCAGTTTCATCACCGTCATCACAGTTCCTACATTTGGGGTCCTCTTCCGTTATTCACATTGTATGTAGGTGTTTCTGAAATTCCCATGGCCTGTCAGCAATCCAACCATGAGTCTAATCTCTCTCCTGTTCCAGCCCAAGATTGCAGAGCTTCTTTTAAAATATAGCTTTGGCATCATTACCTTGCCATATTTTTGTTGATAGACTTTGGTCCAATATTCTACGTGTTATCTTCTGAGCCAGTTACGTAGCTCCAATTTGATCATTGCCTTGGTGATAGTCAGGACAAGTTCTGGTTCAATAAATGGAGTCTCTGCCCCCATCATGGCTAATGTCGGCATGTTCGTTGCCACTGATCCCCGAGTGGCCAGGGACCCACAATAGGTTTACCCTATTGCTTTATTGCTTCCCCCTAGCTCCACCAGAACCCTGTGACATTCTGCAACAATTTTAGACCTTATTGCAGGAGCTGCCAGTGATCTCAGGGCTGCCTGGCTGTCTGAATAGATATAGATGCTACGGTCTTTGTAGCACCTACGCAAATTCTCCTCCACACACGCCCTGATGGCAGTGATGGCTGTAGTGGGAACTACGTTGGACATGTGTCTAGGTAGAGGTAGGCCCTGAATGAACGAGTGCGAGAAAGGCACAATGGGTCATTTGACGCATTCTATAAACCTTATTTTGGGTGTTCAGAATAAATAAGACAACCTGACTGGTGTTTACCGATCGGTACTGGCTCATATTGTGTACGTAGACAGATGAAACGTGCAAGAGGGAAACCATTATGTGCTTATGAGAGTTGATGGCAGCAGACCGTATTATTCTTTTCAGACCTCTTGATAAGTATGGAAGTGCGATTACGCATGTCAATCACATCGCGATTACGGGCAGCATGGGGTTCACGCCTGAGCCTCAGGACGTGCGCTAGCAGCTTATTTTGGGTTTTTCAAGCGTCAACTTCGCGTTGCAATATCTCGGGATGTAATTGGATTTTGCGATGAAATCAACGCCATTGTTTATGTGATTTGTCATGCTATGGATTGTTGAAGAAAAAATATAGGGTGTCCATTAAAAAAAAGTTTGTGTTAAAAAAACACATTTGCTTTCGTTTTAGAATGTTTCCAAATATGTACATTCATGGGCCCCAGCCGTACATTGATACCGGTGAAAGTCGTTTTCCAGTAGCTGTTATTGTTACAGAGATATTTTGGCTGGACAAGATAGCTGGGACACCCTGTATATAAGACAAGGTAATTATTATCTCAGATGCTTTTTCTAGACTGTCATAAGCGTTAACAGGCACCAATGACATTTAAGAACAAAATGCAAAGTCTTATACAAAATATTGAAAACAAATGAGTATATGCATGAATGTGCAAAAATGTGTAACATTGACAGCGTGAAAACCTTCGTTAGAGCTTTATTATAAGACCAATTAAAACAGAGGGCATAGCAAGAATATATGGTTTTTATCAGTTACACAATTATGTCTTATTTCACAGGAGGCATTCTGTTTGCATTCCTCAAGAAAATATAGAAACTTTAATGCAAAAACATGGTATGGTGTCACCGTGAAGTACATAAGTCTTCAGAAAAGATAGGAAAACAGTCCTGTGTGTGAAGTCTTCGATAATAAACATAATGTTTTTTAAAAGATCTGAAATTTATCAAAAGAAAAATCTTCATAGTCCCAGAGGAATTTTACGATATAACGTATCAGGTTGTAAGTGTTGATTTAATAAGACATTTACCTCGTACCAAATGAAATGTAAATTATGTTGTGGGATTGTACAATTTATTTATTTATTAAGTATGTATATTGTATCTGATAAAAAACAATTGTGCACAACGAATCATAAATGTAAGTGATTATATTGCACATATTTTGTTGACACATAATGCTACCAGCTTCATAGAATGTAGGCAATTAGTGTGGGAAAACAGAATAAAGCAAATTTTTATTTCTAGATTGCATCCAAAAAGAAATTCTATTAAAATATTTTTAATGAAATAAATAGATTTATTCGAAAGTACTGTCACCACAAGCAGACATTGTAGGTAGAATAATTGAAATCATTCAAATTACAGCTTGTAGCATATCTCGACCACGCAGACACCAGCAAAACGGCTGTATAACAAGATGGAATCCAATCAATGGATAAATTTCTCCAGAAGTCCCAACTACCAGATGGTTTAGGAAGTGCAAGATTCGACAAGCATTAGGTACCATTGCAATCAAGGCCCTGCAAAGAAAAAAATGTTACTGTCAGAAACTAAAGAAGATACAAGTGTTCCAAATCGGGACGAAAGTGCTATTAAAATGTCACACGAAGCCACCACTCCTCAAGAAGATGAACAAGAAATAGCAACTAAGGTACTAAGGGCCCTTTTAGATGATGGCTATACCAAATCCTGGTGCATTTATACTGTGTGAGAAGGTGAAGGGAATGTATCCATACCAGAATATAAGGGCAAGAATTTTACTTTTTGTGATAAAACTAGCAAATGTTTTATAAAACATTACTCCATTAACTAAGTGTATGCACCTATTAAACAATATGTGTGGGGCACAATTTCTATATTGTTCAAGTTGTTTCCCAAAACATGCCTGATATCTTCGTTTTAAGAAAACATTATATTCCGTTGTTGTTTTATTGACAATATTTGCCAGTTAGTTAGCAGTACTGGTCAGAGTTATTAACCAAAAAATCTATGAATGACTCATACTTTCTACAATAAAAACGTCCCAACAGGGCAGTTGCATTAAGTATCTGAAACAGAATCACGTTTGTAGAAAATTAAAATCAATGAATAATGCAAGATTCTTACCTGAACAAAGTAAAGTCTGAATGGGAAAAAACTAAAGCTCGCCTGTGAAATAACTGAGAGACACGGCACACACTGAGAGAAGCATAGATAGTTAACGTAGTAAGGCAAATACGCACGAGGTGCCATCTGTCGGATTACTGTCATAGTTACCAACGTAAACGCACAAGACCATACTGAGCCGGAGGACATATTGACTACAACTACGTTATTTCAGGAAAGACACGTTGATGAGGATAGATTAATAAAAAACTGTAACATTTTTATAAAACTTTCTAATGAAAACCAAGGTCTATTCAAACAAAATAATTTATACTGTAACTATCTAAATTGACTCAGTAATACGGAATCGATTTAAGCTCCCTTATCGATAGTACTCATAACTTCATGTGAGTAAAGTTCCAGCTGAGTTTCACAGGAACATTACTTTCTGAATCTGTGTTGGGTCAATAGGTCTTTCTTTTTAAGATTGTTCATAATGTTTGAAAAAAGTATATGTTCCAAAATCACGCTGCAGAACGACGTCAGTGATATGGCCCTGTCATATCGTGAATCAGAACTTTTTCCATTCTTGACTATTGAAGTGATTTGTGGAGCTTTATAGTCTTTGGGTACTGAACTTTCAGTGACTGAGCGATTTTATATGGAGCTATGACATCAGCATACTCTGAATCTAGACTAGAAGTCTTGCTTTTATTAAGTGATTTATGCTTAAGTTGCTGTACCACACTTAGGCTACCTTCTTCTAAATGACATATTCTGGCAGCTGTTGTTGATTAGAATTCTGGGGTATATGATTTGCCTTCTTAGGTGACGGAATTTCGAAACTTTGTGTTTATAAATTCTGTTTTAGTAGCACTATCATCAATAGTATCACCATTGCTAACGTGTGGTGAAGGTATTGATGATGTTTTACCGGTAGCATACTTGATATGTGACCAACATTTCTTACGATTTTCTACCAATTTATGGGACAGAGTTTCGATGTAGAAACCATTATAACCTTCTCGCATTGAAGTTCACATTAAATTTCCAATTTCTGCAAACGATTGCCAGTTTTGGCGATTTTTTGTCTGTTTAAATTTGGCATGCTTCTTTTCTTTGCTTTTGGAAGCAACCCCCTCTTTTGTTAATTTATTTGGTGTAGATCTTTCAGTAGCTGTCGATACTATTTCTTTGAATGTAAGGCACATCTGATCTACAATCTCATTGTTAGTTTCTAAAGACTGGAGACAGTCATTCAGTAAAGCGCTAAGAAAATTTTATCTGCTTTTTTGAATGGATGTATAAATATATTTCGTTTGTTTTTGCTGGATTCGGGAAATTCGATATGCACTCTCTATACAACTTTGTGCTCACTAAGTCCCGGGTTTGTTATGATTTTATTACCTCCAGATTATTTGTTGCTAGGATGTGAAGTATGTTTTTACAACCATTTACTATTGTAATGGGTTCATGAACTGATCGCTGGAGATAGTTTTCTTGGGATTCGTTCAGTAAAATTTGCGACGATGTTTTATGCTTGCCTCAGGTTTTGAACATTTTGCCATCATATAGGGGTAAGTAAAATTCACCAACAATTAAAATAGCATGCTTTGGGTAAGTTTTTGAAATTTGATTCAAGCTTTCTTTGAATGTTTCGGCAATTGATTCAAAAATGTTCAAACGTTTGTAGAGCTTATGGAACTTAACTACGGGGTCATCAGTCCCTAAACGTACAAACTACTTATGAACTAGCTTATACTAAAGACGGCACATACATCCATGCCCGAGGGAGGATTCGACCCCCGACAGAAGCGGCCGTGCAGACCGTGACTGGCACGCCGCAGACAGCTCGGCCACTGCGGCCGGCTGCAATTGATTCGTCTTAGTCAGGGAGTTCGTGAAAAGAACTAATTATTAATTTATTACGGTTTTCAGTATAACCTCGACGCATAACAACTCACAGTTCAGTCTATTTCAATTTCGCTACAGAATATTCCACCTGGAATTCGCCGAAACTACAACCTGCCATCGGATGGACAAACTGTGTACCGTGATTCGATTCTCTACCCAATGTTTTTCCACTGTTCAGTCGCCCACTGCTTACGCGCCCTACACCAAGCGAGGCGCCTTTTGGCATTGACCTGTTACATGTGTGGCTTATGGGCAGCCGTTCGACCATAAAATCCAAGTTTTCTCACCTTCCGCCGAATGCTCATAGTACTTGAAGTGGATCATGATACAATTTCGAATTCGTGCCTATTACACTGTACGATCCTCTTCTACTGTCGGCGGTCTCTGTCAGTCAACAGACAAAGTCGGCCTGTACGCTTTCGTACTGTACGTGTTCTTTCACGTTTCCACCTTTCACACTGTTACATCAGAAACTGTGAACGTAGGGATGTTTAGGAGTGTGGAAATCTCACGTACAGGCGTCTGATATAAGTCACCACTTTCAAAGTCCGCGATTTCTGCGGATCGTCCCATTCTGCTCGCGTGCGATGTCAAATGACTACTGAGCTCGCTGATATGGAGTACTTGGCACTGGGTGACAACACAGTACACCTAATAAGAAAAACGTATGTTTTTAGATGTGTCCGTACACTTTATTATCTAGTGTATCTATAAAACCGTAACACACCGTGCGGGGTTCTCTACGCACACCGGGGATTTTTTTTTTTTTTTATAAATTTTGTGATACTTTTTCAACTATAAAAAACCAGTCCATTCTTGATTTTTATATGTGTCATGCATCCAATTAAAATACATATTTCATAATTACATCTATGATGTGTTTGTTAAAAAATTGTAAAAGAAATAAAAACGTACTTCTGGTCCTGGCGGGACCCCGCTTGGTAGACTACGTTACATTTTTTTTTTCTCTATTCTTCAAACTGAGAGCGCTGTAAATTTACAAAAATGGCCCGAAAACAAATCGCAGACGAAGAAATTCTTCGGATGCTAAATGAAAGTGGTCTCAGTGAGCCAGAAGATGTCTTGAGCGAATCTGATAAGGATTTTATTCCAGAACGAGATGTGTCAGAATTGGAAGATTGAATTCAGATGAAATTGACATTCATACTAAAGCTTTCCGGGATATTATGCTGTGGTCTTATGGATTTATTATGGAAAACCAACGTTTCGTCCCCGACTGCGGAAGACATTTTCAAGGGGGATCGTGGCATTTTTCATTGTCCGATGCACACCCTGCCTCGCTACTGACTGAAGCAAAACTGCGTTTACGAGGGCTCGCGCGCAGAGATGTGACGTCCGATGTTTTTGATATGCGTTGCCGATTGCCCTCGTCCGTTAATATCGTCCCATGGTGGAAGACTGTTACATTTCTTCTTCAAAACCGGAATCCAGATTTCATTTAGTTACACGTCCTCCTCCATCCTATTGAAATTATTCGGGTGTTTTACAATTTCTATAGCCTCTCTGTACAGTCTTTCGTGGTATCCATTTGTGGATGCTAAAAGATGAGTCTTATCAAATTGAATAAGGTGATCCCCTGATCCACCATGGGGCGATATTAACGGACGACGGCTATCGGCAACGACAAATTTCGCGCGCATATCAAAAACATCTGACGTCACACCTCTGCACGCGAGCCCTCGTAAACGGAGTTTGGCTTCAGTCAGTAGCGAGCCAGGGTGTGCATCGGACATTCAAAAGTGCGACGATCCCCCTTGAAATTGTCCTCCACAGTAGGGGACGAGACGTTGGGTTTCCGTAATAAATCCATACGACCACGGCATAATAGCCCAGAAATTTTTAATGATTTTGACCTTTCCGGCCGTGAAAGTTTACATTTTTCGAAATTGAAATTGCCAGCAAAAATTCTGACGGGGTTTCCGGTGATGGAGGTGATTTCATTTCAAAGTCAGGACGAAAATGGAGAGGTTCTTTGCCTGCAGTGACTCGTAGTCATTGTAACATTGTGAATACATCTCCCAGGACAACACGAAAAAGTGATCTTGCAACCACAATGTCTGATGTTTTCAACATGTTTCTTGATGACAAAACAGTAAACACTATATGCACCTCCGTCACTGCTGAAGCGTCACGTGTTGTTCGGCATTACAAAGCAAATGCTGCTGTGACCCGAATGAGAATTTGGACAGACGTGGATTCGGTCGAACTGAGAGCGGTTTTTGGTGAGCTACTTATTGCTGGAGCTCTCCGTATCAATTTCTAACATCGAAAGGATAATTAGAGTAACCTTATACAATACCATATTGAGATAATGATAAAGAACGTGGGTGATGAGCAGGTCGGCGAGACGAATCGTTCTTATGATGGATTTCAGAGGAGACCGAAACCGGTCACCTATCAAATAAACTGTAAAATCAGTTTACGAACGTGAATGTTATTCTCATTTTTAAAACATATATCAGTTACAGAAGGATGGAAATGCTAGTATAAGCCGACCTCGGGGAAGATGAGTTGAGTTCAGGAGAAATGTAGGAACACAGTAGGCAATACTCACTTTACGGCTTATCCTAGAAGATAGATTAAGAAATGGCAAACCTACATATGTAGCTTTTGTAGATTTGTAGAAGGCTTTGACAATGTTCATTGGAATAAACTCTTTCAATTTCTGAAGCAAGCAGGATTCAAATATAGGGAGCGTAAGGTTATTTACAACTTGTACAAAAACCAGACAGCGGTTGTCAGAGTTGAAGGGCATGAAAGGGATGCAGTGGTTGGGAAGGGAGTAAGACAGGGTTGTAGTCTTTCTCCAGTGTTATACAATTTGTGCATTGAGCAAGCTATAAAGGAAAGCAAGGAGAAATTTGGTGAAGGAATTAAAGTTCAGGGTGAAGAATTAAAAACATTGCGTTTTGCCGACGATATAGTAATTCTTTCAGATACAGCAAAGGACCTGGAAGAGCAGTTGAACGGAAATAGACAGTGTGCTGAAAGGTGCATATAAGATAAAGATTAACAAGAGCAAAAGTAGGGTAATGGAGCCGGCCGCGGTGGCCGAGGTGACTGAGGCGCTCCAGTCATGGTCAGCACGGCCACTACGGTCGGGGGTTCGAATCCCCCCTCGGGCATGGATATTTGTGCCGTCCTAGTTCGTAAGTAGTTAATAAGTAGTTTGTAAGTTTAGGGACTGATGACCCCGTAGTTAAGTCCCACAAGATTAACAAACATTTGAACATTTGATTTGAGGGTAATGGAGTGCAGTCTAAGAAAATCAGGTGATGCTGAAGGAATTAGATTAGGCAACGAAGCAATAAAGGAGGTAGATGAGTTTTGTTACTTGGGCAGTAAAATAACAAATGATGGTCGCAGTACAGAGTATATAAAATGCATAATGGCAATGGATAGCAAAGCATTCTTGAAAAAGAGAAATTTGTTAACATCGAATATTGATTTACGCCTAAGGAAGTCCTTTCTGAAGGCATTTGTGTGGAGTGTTGCCTTATATGGGAGTGAAACATGGACAATAAACAGTGCGGACAGGAAGAGGATAGAGGCTTTTGAAATGTGGTGCTACAGAAGAATGCTGAAGATTAGGTGGGTGGTTGCGTAATTAATGAGGAGGTACTGAACAGAATTGGGGAGAAAAGGAATTTTTGGCACACATTGACTAAAAGAAGGGATCGATTGGTAGGACACATTCTTAGACATCAAGGAATTGTGAATTTAGCATTGGAGGGAAGTGTGTGGGGTAAAAACTTCAGAGGATGACCAAGAGAAGTTTTGTGTCCCAGCTTCGTCGCCGCTTTTGTGTTTCGTTTCCGTCGTAGGTGTCGGTGGCCGATTAGAAAGACCGACACAGGAATAAAGGTTGCACGCTTGTGCAGGTAGGAGGTGACCAGCCAGTGGGACAGCAGAAACTAGAAACACTAGAGTAAATTAGAACGAGATATATATTTCTTAGAGACTTAGTAATACTTAACTTTTACATAGTTCTTGACTGCAGAATGCTGATACATAGATTAGATAGAGGCCTGCCTACTGATGATTCCTAGTGCCTATCCGATCGCCAAGTCTTTACTGGTGCCTATCGGATTCCGAAGTGTTAACTGGTTCCTATCTCAGTCCCAAGTGAACGATGCAGTCCAGTGGTGGCCACGAGCGGAGTTGCAGCAGAGGGCGCTCGTGGCTGTCGTCGTAAGAACGCCGCGCCGTGCGTGCATGGCGGCGCGCGGCGAAAGTAGGTGGCGCGCATTTTATACTTGTGCAGTAAGCAGAGTCAAACAGATGTAGGTTGACGTTCTTATGTGGAGATGAAGAGGTATTGTGGAGAGCTGCATCAAACCAGTCTCCGGACTGAAGACCACAACAACAACAACATCAGTTCGCTATTTTTGTCAGTAGAAAACTTCGTTTTTCCAAACTTATTAGAGCATCTATGTTGTGTGGTTACAACACCTATTAACAGCTGATACTCAACTCCAGTTAAAAATAATTTTTTTTTTGTTCATGACAAAATAACCGGTAAGTAGTTAACTTCACTATTAGCATAGTGTACTGTCTAGTTAAAATCTGTGTGTGTGTTGTTTATGTTGAACCTATCGTTACATCAGACAACAAATTGTTCATTAACACAGCAATTTGGTTTAATTATGGCCCTGATATTAATGTATATATTGTTAAATAAGAAACAGTGCATTAAATTGATTATATGCGCAACGGATCTTTTAACAAAACAACTGTGGCAAGTCACCATATGAAACAGACACTGACTATACTCAAAAGATTGGACTGCGAGAAAGATATTAAAAAAACCAAAAATCACTTTCTTAATGTTTGGCTGGGAGAATTTTATGCAGATCAGTACCTGATTATCAAAATTCAGTATCCTAATCAATTAACTGCAGTGTTGCATAACAATCATTTACTATGGCACCAATAACGAAATCTGTTTAACAAGATTACAAAATAAATACTGCACTTTAAATCCACAAATAACTAATTATCAAATAGGAAGTAGGTTAATCTTCTAACTACGTAAATGAAACAGGAAAGAAAGATCAACTTTGTTACTTATTATTAATAATCACCATTACATTACCTACATAATACAACTTTTTCCTAATGGCATCAAATGCAATTACCTTCATTCCAGCGATGATAGTAATAAAAAATGCAATATGCTATATATTCCAAATACAATCAAATCAACTTGCTGGCACAGCAGCCTCTGCTCTACATCGGAGCCATACACACAACTCAACCGCTCTCTAAGCGAGCTAAACCACAAGTGCCCCTGTCTCTCTCTGCGCGAGCTACAATGCTATGCGATACATGATCTTTGCCAGAGATGAAACTTCACAGAGTTAAGTACACATATCGATACATACAGTAGAAGCAATACTATACATTTTCTTGCAAGCAAGTTACTCGACACAAAACAGGAGGCACAATATTAGCCATTTTCTTACAAAAATATTTTTTATGGACACGTTTCATAGTCACCATTTGTATTATGACATTGTTTTGTATTACGTTCGAGAGAACAATGAACTTGATATTTCATTTCGGTTCCGAATTGAACGACTGTCTTAGACCGCGCTTCTCTGCAAAATAATGGGGATCAGTGGAGGCGCGGCAATTAGTGTACATCTGCAGCGCCTGTTAACCTGCGCGGCGGCATCAGAGTGAGTCGTGAATAGCTCTTACACCCCGGAGCGCTGTCGCAGGCTGAGCCTCCCGCCCTCCCGCTGTTTTCGCTGGCGCGGCGCGGCGCATGATTCCGGTTTTCCATCAACAGGCTAATGCGGCGCGGATCACCATCGCGGCTTTTGATAGCAGAGCGCGCAGTTTATGTAGCGGCCCGTCTGTCTGCGACTGCGCATTATCAGCCCGGCCACAAAGCTAGATTCCCGGCCCATTGTGCCGGCGACGACGTAATGGCAAATATCAAATTAGTATCCGGCAAATGTCAAATTAGTAGCGTCGACGTAATGTGCTCCATTGTCTCAGGTGAACGAATAATTTAGATGATTCGTGCGGGTCGTTGTGGAATTCGAAACAAAATACGCCCATCAAAGAACATTGACGTAATTATTAAAACAGTGTTAACGATACACCAATAAAGATCAGATACGAACAATACGCCAGGTGTAAATGTCAAATGTGTCACAAATTATACACTGCTCGAAACAATTAGGGGATCAGGTGAAATATCATATGGTAACGTGTTTTATAGTTTTCAAAATGAAATGCTAAGATCGCACATTGATAATTTATTCACTGACGACCGGTTTCGGTGAACTGTGTCACCATCATGTATGTTCATATGTTTGTAGAGTGTATGGGACTTAACTACGGGGTCATCAGTCCCTAAACTAACAAACTACTTATGTACTACTTACAACTAAGGACGGCACAAATATCCATGCCCGAGGGGGGATTCGAACCCTCGACCGTAGTGGCCGTGCAGACCGTGACTGGAGCGCCGCAGTCCCCTCGGCCACCGCGGCCGGCTGTGTCACCATCATCTGGTCACATACATATTACAAGCTGGCCATCTTGTTAAAGAATTGGGTATAAAATAACAATTGCAACATTGCACTAAGTCACTATATAAAAAGTACCCAAGTTAAAAACATGAAAACTTACAAAATGATCTTGGCATTTCATTTTGAAATCAGATCTCCTTCAACCCCGACTATGTCAGGTAATCGTAACGTGTTTTATTCAGATATTGGTTACAATTGTAATTTCTCTGTGATACAGTATGATATTTTTCTGTCTCTATTCTTTACTTAAAGCGAGACGATAGGCCCAATACCGACAATGTTAAATTAAGGATTATGCCAGTTTCACTCAGAAACTACTGAACAGATTTGTTTGTAAATTTCACTAAAAATTAAATGATCTTTGTGCAACTCACTGAATCGAAATCATTGTGGTATTGTAATTTATAATATACTTATTAACTAAATTACTATGTTTGTTTGTGTGGCCATCTTCCGCAGCAGCTGTTAAAATTCATCACAAGAGGTAATCCGTCTTATGCTGACTGTAATTAAAAAATTTATTTTCCACCAGACGCGTTTAGCTTTCTATTTCAAAAGCATCTTATGTGGTGGTGTTGATGTCTTTACATCTTACTACTGTTTTTCCGTCTTGTTGGATGGAGTTGGTTTGTTCCAAGTCTTTCGGCTGTGTACGGCACTTTTGGTGTGGTTTTGTATCGTTTCTTCCGTTTCATCAAAGCACATCACATCACTTTACTTTTTTGCAATGCATACAGATTGTATATCACCTGTAATAAGTTGAATAACTAGTGATATGCAAACTGTATGTATTTCAAAAAAGTGGTGTGATGTGATGTGCTTTGATGAAACGGAAGAAACGATACAAAAACGCACGAAAAGTGCCGTACACAGCCGAAAATCACACTCTTGGAACAAACCACCTGTAGCTAACAAGACGGAGAAACAGTAGTAAGATGTAAAGACATCAACACCACCACAGAAGATGCTTTTAAAATAAAAAGCGAAACGCGTCTGGTGTAAAATAAATCTCTTAATTGCAGTCAGCATAAGGCGGATTACCTCTTATATTCAATATTAATTAAATTGTTGTGCATTAAAATTTTTGTGTGGAAAAAATCATAAATATTTTTATTACAGCAGAATTACTAGCGCTGTCACCATGACACCGCTTCCACAGCTATAATTCAGTGTTGTTTAAAATCTGTGAAAATTCCATTAAAGTATCTCTGATAGTTTCTGAGAAAAGGGGGCAAATGTTTCAGTATTTATAGTTTTGAGAAGAAAGGAGACGAAGTTTTATAACGTGTTTATTCTAGGAAAAACTTACAGATCTGTCCCCAAGAAGTGGTTATAAGCAGTCTACAGCATAATCAGGGTCATCATTATCTTTGGGTTTATTTGCATGTTTCCTTTTCCTACTTTTTGACTCTTAAGACATTAGAGAAGCAGCAAGTTCTCTTTGAATAGTTCCAGTATTCTGTCTGGGTTATATACCTAACTGTTCTAAAACTTATAGTCTGGCAATGTTTCCATCGTTACTTGTTATTACAGTACCTGACACTCCTAGTTTTAAAGTTATGTAACCAACAATTTTTATGGATGCTGGTCCACATGATGTTGTTGAAGGCCTCATTTACGATTTGAGTTTTTCCATTCAAGCACTTCGTCAGTAGGTCAGGGTGGGTAAAGTCTCTGTAGATTGGTTTGACTTGATCCATGATTGATTCAGGGATAGAGTGCTTGAGTGCGAATGTGTTGAGGTTACAAGCTGCCTGTGCCTTCCTAAACTTGCACCACGATCAGGGGGTCGCGGATATAGAAAATGTGTTGGCTTCTCGTCAGTGGATATCTCACCTTACTGTAATATAAATCACTGTAAAACAGTTTTTCACTCCTGCAGGCACTGTACACTATTTTCAGTTTACATACTAAACCTACTCTGGCACTTGGATCTTCACACAAACTGTTTTGATCACCACACAACTTACAGGTCACCACTCCACTGTAATAATCCTACATCTACTATAATATTTGTACTTCCACAATTTTCATCTACATATGTATATTTATCAACGCTAATCTTCTTTCTCGAAGCACTTGGTGGAGTTTCAGGTACCAGAGGCATGCTGCTGTTGCACTGATTTTGGCCTTCATTTTCTACAGTTTTCTTGTTTTGATTTCCGTGGATTTTATGTTTCTTGAACAAACCTTTTGGTTTAGTCATTATAGAAACACAGATACACCACACTAAAACTTTCAAGAAACTACGTATTCACAAACAATGGTAATCAACGAAACACGTTTTTTCAAGAGAACTTTTGTTTGCGAGCTTGCCTGCAGACATTTGACTATAGAAATGCGCTCTAGGTTAATCAACATATGATCCGTACATCCACACCGTTCGTCCAACACCATTCACTGCACATACACAGGATTGTTCCGAGTTCCACATTCTCTCAGGAAGAGGGAATGGCGATTGTCAGACTGAACACAAGTACTTGACTCAGCCGTGAACAGAATCAGGCGACATTCGTTACGATTCCAATCCGCATGTTTCTCCGCCCAGTTTCTGCTTTCTAAGCGATGTCGTAGTTGTAATGGGACTCACACCATAGGCCTCAGTGCGTAGAGACAACATTCCCGAAGCCGAGATCGCGTGATTGTCAGTACTTCTTCTTCTTTGGCAGTACAGCCCTTAACTAGCGTTGACTTCCTCAACAATCTTCCTCCAAACATCTCTGCTTTCCTCTTCCATCCACTGATTTCCATATTCAACACACTATCCATCTAGCTTTCGTCTGGCTTTTACTATTCGTTTAGGCATTCAGTCATTTGTCATCCTCTCCATATTCTGTCATCATCATCATCATCATCGTCATCAGAGACTGATTGTGCCTTTCAATGTTCAGAGTGGAGCATAGCCCCCTAATAAAATTCCTCCATGAACCCCTATTCAATGCTAAGAATGATGTATTATCAGAATTTTAGTCTGTAACTTCAAAGTCGTTCTTGACTGAATCCCAGTACTTTTTCCTTGGTCTAACCTCTATTGCTGAACCCAAGAGTCTCATAGGTAATGTTGCTTCTTCCATGCGTATAACATCTATGATGTTAATTCCCATTGTGGACACCCTCCTGCCAATGTTAGTGCCTGCAATCATCCTTTCAACTTTCATACCAGTAACTTAAACCTTATTAATAAGGTAAACTATATCCACCCAGCATTTACTCCCATACATCAAAGTTGGTGGAAAGTGAGCAGTGTACTGCTACCGTTGTCTTGGTACTGATTTATTTTTTGTAGAATAGAGTAGATCGTAGCTGGTTACTTACTGCATTAACTTTGCTACACCTTGATTCCAGTTCTTCCACTATGTTGCTATTTTGACTGAAGAACGCAAAGTTGTCACAACACGAATTTTATTCATACATTCGGTTCTTACACGTTCAAACCCCGTCGAAGACGGAAGGAAGGAAGGAAAAACAAAAAGAAAAATAGTTCTTCTAAAGTTCGACAAAACTAAATCTTCTAACAGTGCACAGAGTTCATGGGTTCACCGAATTGTTTATGTGTCGAGAAATGGCTTGCTTTGTTTGGCGTGAGGTAAGCCTCAATAGTAGGCTGCCTGGAACAACGTAGTGTTATGCGCGTTGCCGGCTCGTAAAAACTTTGTTGTTTGTTTGTTTGTGAAGTCTATGGGACTTAACTACGGGGTCATCAGTCCCTAAACTTACAAACTACTTATGAACTACTTACGAACTAGGACGGCACAAATATCCATGCCCGAGGGGGGATTCGAACCCCCGACCGTAGTAGCCGTGCAGACCGTGACTGGAGCGCCTTACTCTCCTCGGCCACCGCGGCCGGCGTTGTTGTTTGTATTATTAAATGTTTGTAAATCTATCGGACCAAGCTGCGTGGTCATCAGTCCGTAGCTTACAAACTACTGAAACTAAGCTAAACTAACCTAAGGACAATACACACACACACACACATCCCCAGGGAGGATTCTAACTTCCGATGGCGAGCAACCGCGCGCTCCGCAGCGAGGCGCTTTAGACCGCTCGGCTACTCCACCGCGGCGAGCTTTGTTGGAGCTGGCATAACAGTTGCCATCCTGTGAGAAAATACATCGTAGATACTTAAAACTGTCCACCTGTTCTAACTGTGTTCCTCCTATTTGGCACTCAAGCTGTTTACATCTCTTTCTCATATACATTACTTTCGTTTTGGGGATGCTGATCTTTATACCATAAACCTTACACCTCAGATGTAGCTCTGAAATATTTATTTGCAACCTTTCAATCGCGTTCGCCATCACAACTTGATCGACGGCATATAACTACTCAGTTTTCTTCTACTTTAATCTCATCATGCCAATTTATTGTTTTCAACATATGATTCATAAATAGTTTGAACGAAAGTGGTGATATGTTAAAGCCTTGCCTTAACCCTCAAACTAACGCAAACCATGAATTCAATATATCGTCAACTGTAACTGGTGCCTGAAAATCTAAAGAAAGATCTTTAATTCCACTGTTCGACATGGGTTCTGATAATAAAGTGTGTGCTTCTAGACCAGCTTACCATAGGAAATTCAAATATGTAAACTAAATATCTTTGGCAGGGATACTTTTTATGTAATGTGTATACATATATATGTATATTCACAATTCATGGCAAACACAGGGACGTTATAGAGAAATACGGGCCTGTTGCCGCATCCAGTAATGATAGAACGTGATAATTTCTTGTTCAACAGTAGGTGGGAAGAATCAGACGGCATTAGGTTTTCCCTTGCTACATCTAAGTCATGAAGACCGCCGGTCGCAGTGACCGAGAGGTCTGCGGCGTGCCAGTCGTGGTCTGCACGGCCGCTGCGGTCGGGGTTTCGAATCCCCCCGCCTCTCCCTCGGGCATGACTGTTTGTGCCGTCTTTAGTATCAGTTAGTTGATAAGTAGTTTGTTAGTTTAGGGACTGATGACCCCGTAGTTAAGTCCCATAAGCTCTACAAACATTTGATTTAGAAGGTTGTTTACAACTTGTGTAGAAACCAAATAGCAGTTATAAGAGTTGAAGAACATGAAAGGGGAGCATTCGTTGGGAGGGTTGTACACCAATCTGTACCTCTTTACAAGCTGGGAAGGAGATCTAGGAGAAATTTGTAGAAAGCATTAAAGTTTAGTGAGAAGACAGAGTATTTGTGGTTTGACGATGACCATTAAATTTTGTCAAAGAGTACAAATGGCCTGGCAGAGCAATTGAAGGGAATGGGCAGCGTCTCGAAAGGTGGTCATACGATGAGCAGTAACAAGAGCAAACCAAGGGATGTCATATGGTCTAAGAATATCAGACGATCCTCAAGAAATTAGATTAGGTAACGAAACAGTTAAGCTGGTAGATGGGATTTGTTACTTAGGCAGTGAAGTAATAGACGGTCGCGGTACAATCGAAATACAAAGCAGAATGGCAGTTTGAAAAAAGCGTTTCTAAGAAACAGAAATTTGTTAACACCGAATATTAATTTAAGAGTTAAGGATAGTTTTCTGTTGTCTCAAGGGTTGCCTTGTACGGTATTGAAATATGGTCGATAAATCGTTTAGACAGGATGAGGATAGAATCCTTTGACATGTGCTGCTACAGACGAATGCTGAAATTTAGGTGGGTAGATCGCGTAACTAATGAAGAGGTACTGAATAGAATTGGGGAGAAGAGGACAGTCTAGCATACCTTGACCAAAAGAAGAGATCGATTGGTAGAACACATTCGTAGACATCGTGAATTTAGCATTGGAGGGAAGTGTGTGGGTTTAGAATCGCGGTGGGAGACCCAGAAACCAATACAGTAAACAGTTTCAAATAGACGTGGGATGCCGTTCTTACGAGGAGATGAAGAGCCTTACTCAGGGTACAGCTTGGGAACGGGGGAGAGGGGGGGGGGGGTGGACGGAGGACTGCATCAAACCATTCTACGGACTACGACCAAAACAAGAAATTTTATTTTCTAAGAGTAAAGTGTAAAAGCTGCAAAATATTTTTGAGACATCAGTTTTAGGACTGGTTGACGAAGCAAATAGTACAAGTTTTCAAAACA
This sequence comes from Locusta migratoria, assembly GCA_026315105.1. Taxonomy (NCBI): domain Eukaryota; kingdom Metazoa; phylum Arthropoda; class Insecta; order Orthoptera; family Acrididae; genus Locusta; species Locusta migratoria. The sequence goes on along the minus strand of CM048747.1, from coordinate 326,965,734 downwards.
CTTTATTACTACTTGCAATTTTATAATCTGAAAGAAAATGGGAATTCTTTTAGACACTTTCCTCTACTGCTACAATTACTCTCTCCTGCTATCTGTCAGCGAAACTGAAAGGCCTGACAAACTGAATTATTTAATAATAATGGGTAAGTTTTGTCCGTCTAGCCAACAACAAATAAGATGCAACTTCTTTCACCAGACGCGTTTCTTTTTAATGACAATATAACAAGTTCACTAGTCTGGATCGAAAACAGTTCGTTTGAGAAACATGTAAAGTACTGTTTTGTTACTCAGGGAAAGTTTAGTCTTGGTTTTCACATTACATCATGGAGCGGCATTTTGTTCAATGCTATTTCGCACATTCATCTTTCTGTAACATTATTTTACGCACTAATGTCCACTTTACTGATGCACTGTTCAAAGTTATATTTTCCACAGATCAGACGTGTTTGTTTTGAATGTGGGTGACACTGCAAAGAGTGTTGATGTAATGTTGCCAACATCGCAATTGTAATTTTTTAGATTTTAATACTATAATACTATAATTAAACATAATTATAGTATATTTATTTTTGATGTAAGGAAAATTAAGTCATGGCGAAGTTACAAACCTGTTTGATTAGTGATTTGTCAGAGGGATGTGGCAGGAGAAAGATGGCATTATTATTTTACGTAATAATGACTGCTCGGTGAAGAAATGTAGGCCGAAATGGTTACCATCTACATATAAGAGGGTTGGAACTTAAATAGTAGCAATACTGCTCTGCAGACACTATGCAGTGGAATCTTACTTCTGTCGCTGGTAGCACATGTTGTTGGCACACATACCTTACATCCGAGCAAATAGACTTGACTGTCCCAAGTCACCGGCATGCGCTCAGTCGAGGGAAAACAGTTAATTTTGATCGAGCGGTATAACGTAAGGTTGTCACTATGTTTTCGAAACAGGAACAACGGAGTTGGATCAAGATTTAGTGTGCCACAGGTCCTACAGCACGACAGTGTCAATGAGGTCTTCAAGGGGCATGCGGGGATTCGGCGTTGCCGTACAGAACAGTGGCACGCTGGGTAAAAGCCTTCAACGAAGGTCATCCAACTGTGGCAGACATGCATCCGATAGATCGTCCTAACGTGTCTGAAGAAGAAGTGCGTACTATTGCCGCGTTGGTAGACAGTGATCGACGCCAGACGATTCGTGAGCTCGTCCGCGAAACCAGATTAGCCCATAAATGATGCTTCGCATCGTGAAAGAACGCTTGGGCATGGGAAAAATTGTATCACGATAGGTTCTGCATGGCTTATGATTATGATTTAGTCGGAAGATGAAGGACCCACTTCGTGGTATTCGCTTAAGAACCAATAGTCAACACAGCTTCAGAAAGGATCGCTCTTGTGAAACACAGCTTGCCCTTTATTCACATGAAGTGTTAAGTGACATCGACAAGGAATCTCAAATCGATTCCATATTTCTGGATTTCTGGAAGGCTTTTGAAACTGTATTCCACAATCGGCTTCTAATGAAATTGCGTGCTCATGGAATATCTCCCCAATTGTGCGATTGGATTCACGATTTCATATCAGAAAGGACACAGTTCCGTCTAATTGACGGTAAGTCATCGAGTAAAACAGAAGTGATACCAGGCATTCCTTGTGTTTATAAACGATTTAGGAGACAATCTGAATAGCTCCCTTAGACTGTTCACGGATGATGCTGTCGTTTATCGGTTAGTGAAGTCAACAGAGGATCAAAAGCAACTGCAAAGCGATTTAGACAAAATTTCTACCTGGTGCGAAAATTGGAAATTGGCACTAAATAAAGAAAAGTGTGAAGTATTACACATGACGACTAAAAGAAATCCGCTAAACTTTACTTTCGCGATAAATCAGTCAAACCTTAAGGTCGTAAATTCTACCAAATACCTAGGAGTTACAATTACGAACAACTTAGACTGGAGAGAACACACAAAAAATATTGTGGGGAAGGCGAACCAAAGGTTGTGTTTAATTGGCAGAACGCTTCGAAGATGCAGCAGCTTCACCAAAGAGACTGCCTACATCACACTTGTGCATCCTCTCCTGGAGTCCCCCAGTGTGGGACCCTCACCAGGTGGCACTGACGGAAGACATTGAGAAGGTCCAGAGAAGGGCAGCTAGTTTTGTTTTATCACGTTACTGGGGGGGGGGGGGGAGGGGAAAGCGTCACGGAAATGTTGTACGAATTGGGGTGGAAATCATTAAAATAAAGACGTTATTCACTGCGGCGCGATCTGTTTGCGAAGATTCAATCACCTACTTTTATTTCTGAATGTGAAAATATTTTGCTAGCACCCACCTACTTAGGGAGACATGACCATCCCAATAAAATAAATCAGATCGAAACCGGAATGATTTAGGTGTTCTTGCCTCCCGCACGCTATTGGAGAATGGAATGGTAGAGAAAAGTTATGAACCCTCTGCTGGCCGCAGTGGCCGAGGTGACTGAGGCGCTCCAGTCACGGCCTGCACGGCCACTACGGTCAGGGGTTCGAATCCCCCCTCGGGCATGGATATTTGTGCCGTCCTAGTTCGTAAGTAGTTCATAAAGTAGTTTGTAAGTTCAGGGACTGATGACCCCGTAGTTAAGACCCATAGACTATACAAACATTTGAACATTTTCTGAACCCTCTGCTAGGCACTTAAATGTGATTTGCAGAGTATATATGTAGATGTAGATGTGGACGTTCCAGAGATTCGACAGGTAGTAGACCGCTCCATTCGCACCATCAACAGAACAGGCTCTGCTACGCCTTCCATAACGCTGGTAACGGGTTCTACACAACGCTGGTGATGTAATGCTTTGTATCGGTTGTGAATAAATTGTTGCCACTATTTAAGTTCCAACCCTCGTATCAATATTGTCTGTGGTTTCGGAGCCCCCAGTGCCTCTTCGCCAGCTTATATTCACGGTCCGTCGGATTAGGTAGCAAATCTTGTAAAAACAGTAGCTGCGAATGTTCTCTCCGCGAGATTTCAGCAGAGAGGCGTCTGCCGGCCGTAAATATGCCCGTGAGGAATAAAGTCGGCGTTCCTGGGAGAGCGGTATATTATACGACCCAATTTTTGCGGCGCCGCAAACGGGCGGAAGAATCTAACAAGCGGTTGGTAATTGCGCTGCGCGGGCGCGGGGCTTCCCCTGGGCTCCCCTCGCCTCGCAGGCAGCGCCGCGCGCGGCCGCACCGCGAACCATCGCGGGGGCGGTCCAATTAACGCCGCGCCACGGCCCCCAGACACTGGTGCTGCGCCCTATCGGAAAAAAATCACACCGCAGATTCACTCGTCTCTTTTTATTTCGTATCGGCGCCGGACTCCCGCGACAAATGACGACGTCGTCGCGGAGCTGCTATGCTTAACGTTAACTGTCGAACATGGAAATTTCGTAATTTCAGTCGCCCAAGATAAATGTGCAGCTTTATATGCAAGTAGGGAGACCTGTGCGGAGTAAAATTTGCAGAGGGTGACGGAAACTGCAATATATACTAGAAATAATACAGGAAATTGGATGTAGATGCTACTCTGCAATGAACAATAGAAGAAAGGAACACGTTCCAGGTAAGCTGCAACCAGAATAATTAGGATGTGTTACCTCTGACAGACATATTGAAATATAATATAATAAATAAATAAAATAATAACAATGTTTTTTATTTTTTTTAATTTTATTTATTTAATTATTTATTTATTTTTTAATTTTAAACATAGCTGTAGTTCAGCAACGGTGGAACAAGATCCAAAAGTCAACAAAGTTTCAGCCGACCAGTTGCATAAAAATGGTTTACATGCCACTGGTCTGCTGAAACTTTGTTGACTTTTGGAAAATAATAACAGTGTTTTAAAATCTTAGACTGCCGGAATGATGATTGGTTACATTTACCGTTAATGAATGTTGCCGTAGCAAACTAAAGCTAATATGATGATACAAAATCGGCACAGCAAGGCAAGCAACGCATCACAAATTAGTAAGCAGTATGATTTTATCGCACCCACGGAACATTTCGACTGTTGCAGTGCATGTAACCGATTTTCTACGTTAACCACAGATAGCTCAAAAAGAGATAAAAAAAACAATTATTTTAAGAAACTGCTACAAAGCTCAGGAACGCGATAATTCTAATAAAAAAATTATTAAAAGTTGTTTATTGAAATAAGAGTCTACAACAGTTGGTTTATCGTTTGCTCCACGATGCCGGATCTCTGTAGTTTTGCCCCCCTAAAACAAAACAAACCAACCAACCAACGGGATCTAGAACATCTCCAATGAGAGCTGAAAATTAAACGTTTCGGTATTAAAATATGAACCCGTGGAAAAACGCCCAGGACGTAGTTCGAGTGATAGAATTTATAACTGAGATAATTATTAATCAAATAATGCGCAAAAGACATTATCATCGATATACACCTTTAAACAATAAAGTCCTCTTTTCATCTCCCTAACAATATACAGAGCAATTTCGTAAAATTACGTCCGACCTACACAATCTATATTTGTTATAAAATTAGGTGTATGTGTTGCATGTGTGTATGTATGTGTGTTTCACATCTCCTCCTAAACTACTGCAAATTTAAATGAAACAAAACAATTTTATCAAAATCACACCATTTAACCACATGAATTTTTAACAACAATTATTGTGCTATTTCCTGATGCTAAGAATTACTAAACAAGCTGCATTCTTATATTTTGCTTTCTCCGTTATTATATTTCAAAATTCTCGTCACGTATATAAATATACACATTTAATATGTGCAATATTAATATTTATGAGTTAATGCGAAGAAACGATTTACATTGATATCTGCTTTGACCGAACGTTGTCTATTGCTTCGATTCGCAGCATTGAGTAGCCCGCTAAAATAAGGACGCTGCGAATCTCTACGTGATTTTTGAATTCGGCACGCTCAGCTGTTCTGGATTCACTGCTCCGTGCCAGTTTGTCTTCCATGTTATGCTGCCAGCAGCATTAAATCATTTGCAGACTAGCAGTTACGAGAAATCGCTTTTGAAGCCAGACTAGCATCACACATCGGTGATTCTATTTGGCTCACTCATTAAAACAACTGCAGTCTGATGGAGCCACAGAGTAGAAGTCCGTCCTGGGCTGTGGAGGTATAATTACAGCTCCACGGACATAACAGACTGCTCCCATGCAGCAGGAATATCTCTGGCGCAAGCATAGCGTACTGCACACGTCACATCAAATGAGAATTTTTTTATAACTTTCGCATTTTTAGAGTTTGCATTAGACTATTTCTTCACTTTTTTCAGTGTTTCACTCCACTGATTACAATGAATATGGGAAAATATCACCAGATTTCGAAACCAAAATATGGGTGTTCTTTTCAGAAGCTTCATATTACATGTAAAAGAAAAAATCTACATTTGCATACACACTCCGCATTCCATCGTAAGGTGCGTGGCGGAGGGTACACTGTAACACTAAGCGTTTCCTATTCCACTCCAAAATAGAACGAGGGGAAAAATGTCTATATGCCTCTGTACGAGTCCTAATTTTTCTTGTATTATCGTTTTAATCTTAACGCGAAATGTAAGTAGGCGGCAGCAAAGTAGTTATACAATATCTTCACATTCCGGCTCTCTAAATTTCTTCAACAGAATTTGTCGGAAAGAACGTCGTCTTTCCTCCAGCGATCCCCAATTGAGTTGCCGGAGCATTTCCGTGACACTCGCGCATTGGTTGATCCTACCAGTAACGAATCTAGCTGCTCCCCTCTGAACTGCTTCCATGTCTTCCTTTAAACTGATCTGCTGCTGGTCCCAAACACTTGAGAAATACTCATTACGTGCTCGTACGAGCGTTTTATACGCGGTCTCCTTTTCACATGAAGTACATCTTCCCTAAATTCTTCCAATTAACCAAAGTCAGCTGTCCGACTTACTCACAACTGTCCTTACATGTTCGTTCCATTTCATATTTTTCTGCAATGTTACGCCTAGATATTTGAACGACGGACTGCATCAAGAAGCACACTACTAATGCTGTATTCGAAAGTTATGGGATTGTTTTTCCTATTCATGGGCATCACCTTACATTTTTCTACATTTAGAGCTAGCTGCCATTCTTCACACCAACTAGAAATTTTGTCTAAGTCATCCTGTATGCTATTACAGTGAATTAAAGACGACGCCCTTCCATACACAACAGAATCATGAGCCAACAGCCGCAAATTAAAAGTTACTTTGTCCATCAGATCATTTATGTAGATAGAAAACAATAGCGGTCCTATCACACTCCCCTGGGGCACGCCTGACGATTGACTCGTCTCTGACGAACACTCGCCTGAGAAAACAACGTACTGTGTTCTATTACATATTAAGTCATCAAGCCAGTCACAAATCTGTGATATTTTGTAAGCACCCATCTAAACAGAAAGACAAGATCATCAAAATAAGAGAAATCAGATCCAAGACGGAAAGAGTTAGGTGTTCAGTTTTCCCGCGTGCTATTAGAGAATAAAATGGTAGACGAATATCATAAAAGCTGTTCGATGAACCCTCTGCCATACATGTGAGTTGCAGAGTATTTATGTAGATGTAGACTTCTTCAGCAGATGTAGACTTCTGCACTGTTCTACGTGCCGATCTTAAGATTCCGGTCCGAGCATTCTCCATTCAGATATCCAAGTTAAAATGGACGAGCCGTAGATTTGTGCCAATATCTCATGGCAAATCCTGAATGATATTGGGAACACGAGCAGAACGCGATGTTAACTCCAGAGGTATTTCTACTTTGTGAGTAGCATTGAGATACTATCACTTAGGCAATGTAGATGGAAACAGATCTGTTGAGATGGGGAGGCTCTTAGTTCATATTATTCCGAAATACGTTTTTAAAGTAAATGTTTAAGAAAGCAAAGATAATAAATAGTAATGGTGTGTACAGATTTTTTTTTAAAATGGCTTTGTGTGAGCGTTTATTGAATGATTTAATAAGGAATAGTTCAAAGGGGTTAAATCATTTCTATCCTTGGTCAATTTTAAATTAAAAGTTCATAGAATTATTTCATATTTAAATATGTGAGAGAGTTTGACTATTCTTTTTTTTTTTTTGCTTTTTTTATTATTTTTATTTTTTATTTTTTTATTTTTCGAAGAAAATGGTTATGATCGCTGGAGTCTCCGCTTGCCAGAAAGCTCAGCGAAAGATCCGTACCCAACGACTAGTAAGGTGCACAGGTCAAAAATGTTCAAATGTTGGTAGAGCTTATGGGACTAAACTACGGGGTCATCGTCCCTAAACTTACAAACTACTTACGAACTAGCTAATACTAAGGACGACACAAATATCCAGGCCCGAGGAGGGATTGGAACTCCCGACCGTAGTGGCCCTGCAGACCGTGACTGGCGGGCCGCAGTCCCCTCGGCCACCGCGGTCGGCTGCACAGGTCAGTCTATTATTATCTTTACACTCTATTATCTTTACAATCGATTTAGGATTCAATGTGAGCAGCCCTCTCACACAGTTCGCAGATGATGCTGTCATTTATCGGTTAGTGAAGTCACCAGTAGATGAAAAACAACAGCGAAATGATTTACGTAATATATACGTATGATGCTAAAATTGGCAAGTGACCCTTTATAATAAGTGTAAAGTCATGCAGATGAACACTTTTGATTGGTGACTAGTTTCTCAAGCCACGTCATTTATATTCTGTAGAACACTAAAATTTTGTATCAGTGTCTTGCAGTTCTCTAACACCAACAAACAACCAATGATGAAAATTCCGCTCTGTGTACGGATGCACCCACAGCACTCTTTGTATCTTCCTTTACTTGCGCTGGTACCAGTAAAACATCACAGCGTCCCCCTAATCACTAAAACTGTCCATTGTACGTGTAGTCATTGTAGGAAAAACGAAGACCGTTTTGTAGCTCCCTGTTGGAAGACGCAAGCTGAGTGAAGGAAAAACGCGTCCGTGTCCGCGTCGAGTGCCAATCGACCCAAGTGCGGACTGCCGTCGCTGGCATCGTGAGGTTCGTGTAAGACGCGCGGGACGGGCTAGACGCGAGTTGCGACCACGACGAGTGAGAAACAACCCGTGTGCAGACGGCCTAACCAGAATGGGAGCCGCGCATTGAGGCGCTATGCTCCATTGCGCGTGGCCGTCGCCCCTCGGGCATGGATGATTGTGCTGTCTTTTGTATAAGTTAGTTGATAAGTTCAGGGACTGACGACCCCACAGTAAAGTCCCATAAACTTTACAAGTTTTTGAACATTTTGAACCAGAACGGAAAACAGTGTTTTATGAAGAGAGATAGCGAGAATAATACTTACAGAAAGGAGTTGATAGCATTGAGACCATAAGAGAGAGGAGACAGTGGAAATGAATAAAGTTGAGACCATCCATAATGCGTGGGTCAACTGAACACCTCTCCGTCCCCCTCTCCGGCGAAAGAAATTACCCACTTCTCCATATTCCCAATAGCCACTTGTTAAATTTCACCAAGTACATATGTAGGAATGATACTACGGTGGTTGAAAAACGAAAATGTGGAAATGGGAGAGAAACAGAATGGAACAAAATCTGTGGCACTAGGACGGAGTGAAAGTCACGTAGAAGAGTGATTAAGAAGAGTGAGAAAGATAGTGGCAGTGGGAGAAACAAGACAGAAAAAAGTGTCATTGCGAGAAAAGGTGGAAGAGACATGTATTACGTAGGAGAGAGGGAGATGCACTGAAGGCTTAGTTTTACAACGAGGACGGACTGGGTGAAGAATGATTTAGAATGTTCTGTACTAAAAGAGCGCGAATATTTTCGCATACAAGGAGTTTTGATCAGGGGATTGAGGATGTAGAATTGTCATTTTGTCATTTTATAGGTGGTACTCAATATAATTCTGAAATTACTATCACAGTCTAACACATACAGCCGCGACCCCCCCCCCCCCCCCCCCACGCATTTTTGTTATACGCTGCGACAGCAGCGCTCCAAGCAGCCAGCAAGCTCATTTCTGATTAGGATATTGGATGAATGCGAATAGAAACGGTTGTATTGATTTCAACATACTTTTTTTCACATTAGGTTACGTAGTGTCATATAAATAAGTAATAATTTAAAAATTACTCCACATTTGTCTTTCTTAGCTTTCCTAAGGTCCCTGACAATGTACGAAACGGTACATTACAAGTTAGTTTCTTTACAATTATCCCATAAAATACAGATTTTAACTGAATAATTTCATTTCCCATTAAAAAAATGGCTCGGAAACGCAAGAAGACCTGATCTTTAGCAGAGAGACGTCGCTTTTCTACGCAGCAACGATAAGATTTGTTCATTACAATTCCAGTAAAATCGGTGTGGGTGGAACTTAAGAAACGTGTATAGAACGCAATAAGTACAGTATTTCACGTACCAAATCAGCTACAGCAGCTGAAGGAGAAACGTCACAAACGTGTCAATAAATCGACAAAAGCTAACAATGTGTTTTCCAACAGAGCGGAACCCAGTTCCACAATTGTTGCTACAGCTGAACCACAAATGGCAAGAATCATAAAAATATTGGCTTTTGAAGCTAACGCAATTACACTCAACAGAATACGCACGTTTAAGAAAGACGAGTGACATGTGTGAATCATTAGCCTCCACACCGAATTGATACCTGTCAAAGAACTGCCTGTTAGAAAAGACCGCAATAGAAATGTATTATTATTCTCTCTGTATTCTACTGACTTTCAGCGGAATAAGCTGCAAATACACACATATTCGCAAGTATTTGTTCATGACGAAGTGTTCTTTATACCACGGAATCAGTTAAATTCGGCTGTTTTTACATTATTTACCTTATTATGTATGTCTCTTGATATTTTACTAATGTTTGTAACGCAAAAATTATGCTAACTATTTAGTTAATTACGTACAAAAATATAAACAAACGTCTATATTCCGTCGGCTTGTCCACCGATAGGAGCGCTAGTGTCGTTGCAACTGTCAGTTGGTAAAAACTTTTACGACAGTGAGTGTCGCGACTATATATGTTAGACTGTGATACTACTACTACTGTTACTGCATACTGTTTCGTAAGATTGTGAACTGATCTGCAGACCTTGTATTCCGTCCAAGAGTACGTAATGGCCAATTTTTTACGTTGTATCCCCGCCTCCAGACAAATCCTCTCCGAAAATTTTACGAAGCGCAAGTTGCCCTGCGAATACCGCCTAGTTCTGCCACAGCAGCAGTGGCGCTGCTGGGATGGGTCGTTCACCGTTCTGCCGTAAGATGTCAGGGCGATCTCCGTTGGCGTAAAGCCCTTCATGTATAAAGCAGCGACAACCTTTTATGCGTGATTTGCCCACAATCGCATCTTACTGTTGGTCAGTTGAGCTTCACGTAGTCTTTGACAGCCATTTATGAACCAACGTAGGCTACTACTTAGATTGAAGAAACGTGATGATCAAGTTTTATTTATGTATATGAAGCTTCTGTGTAACACAAAATCAGTTTGTACTGACTAAAGAACTTTTTGATTTGATTTGGAAGAATATAAGTCAAGCATTGGTACAGTAATTTTGTATTTAAATTACAGTGGCACAATAAGCGATATCGTATTTGTGTTTCGGGCGAAAGGTTTAGTTAACCTATGTCATCTGAAGTTTAATATAATATTTGAACACTATCGTTTGGATATTCTACACATAATTATGCAGTTCTATTGTTTCATTTTATTGCAAGCATCGAAAGATGTTCTGACTTTCAAGTAAACAATGCTGCGTTTTTCAGTTGTCATAGCATAACGTGCAAACAAGTAATTACTGAGCAATGCATATTTTTCTATTTAATGAGAATGTTTTTTACATCTAAGATTAAGATCTGGAATAACTGTTTTTGAGAGAGACTATAGCTAGGTAATGCGGTCTTTTTCTCAGTCATAAGATTGTGCGTTTTATTGCGCACACTCTCACAAAATGCATTGAACTCTAAAATCTTTTCAGTACACTTAGAAAAACAACTCTCTTATGTTTTGCCATTGAAAAGCAGCCTTATGGTTGTTTAGTAGTGTTTTTTCCCTAGTCAGGATATGAAGTACCAAAACACAGATGATGAATTCGTTGCAGATTACCTAGAACAAAGAAGTGTAACTTCAGATGTTGCTTCTCTTGAAACCATAGGCTACACGTACGTCAGTCACATGGAAGACATGCTGCCCAAGAAAAAACAATCCTTGTTTTATATGACTGGGAGAAGTAGACATAAAAAAAGAGATCATTAGTGAGGAATGTGAAGACGTATTTTGAAAGTACCAAGTAACGATAAATCGACAACAATTAACAAATTATGTAGACATTTTTTTCAGCAATCAGATGTAGATTTCAACCACTGTCTGGTCATTATCAATGCTTAAAATAAAACGATTAAAACACGTAAATCATTTCGACCTCCATGTTGGAGGTTTCGTTCATACTGATTTTTTGCATGTTTTATTCGTTTTATTTTAAACATCGATAATGAGCACACAGTGGTCGAAATCTAAATCTGTAAGTAAATAATACTTACGACTGATTGCTGATAAAAAATTGTCACAAGTCAAATAACAGTCGTTGAGCACTTGTTCCACCTTGGAATCAAGCCTGATATAAACAACAAATTCTGTAATTTTTTTTCCACGTAAGTCAGATTCCCTCTTGAGGATGTGACTTACTGAAAGTACATTGGTATTTTGACGGTTAATCCGTTTACTTTATGTTACTTGAAAGAAAATTTAAATGCATGTTACAAAAATGTTAGCCGCGCGGAAATGGTCGCTTGGCCTAAGGCGCCACATCACTGATTGCACCTCGCTACCGCCGGAGGTTCGAGACCTTTCTCGCGCATGGGTGTGTGTGAGTATGTGTGTGTGTGTGTGTGTGTGTGTGTTGTCCTTAGCGAAATTAAGTTTAAATAGTTTGTAAGTCTAAGGTCGACGACCTTAGAAGTTTTGTCCCTTAGGTTTACAAACATTTCAACAAATATGTTCGACAAAGTTTAAGGAAGGTATAAAATATTCATGTGTTCAAAGCATTGTTATTACGTTTCTACGGAAATCAAATCGTGTGTCTAAGAACTTGGTGCAGCAGAAAGATAAAAAATTCGATCGTGTTAGCTGCTTCTACCTTGTGGCATTGAATCATGCAATATTGTACTTCAGATTACGTTTTTATTGCCACGGTATTATTACGACTTGCCCTTAGTATATACTCGATATAACGCAGCGCACTGCGGAAGGATGCCAACCACTTGACCCAAAAATGGCGATGACCGTTGAGTTGCCGCTACTTTCCTTGGTAAATTTTTAAGGACGAAGCTTGAGTTGGTGGATAACTATCAGAGCAAATAGTTTGATTTATAAAAGTTCGGGTGAATTAAGTCCTCTGTGTATATTAACATCCAATGGTTGCTTCTTAACACCGTAAAATTTAAATACAATGAACCTTTGTCTCCTGTAAATCGTCACAGAGTAATTATTTCGATATATTGCCTCAGTAACCTTAGTAACTGTCATAGAGGATAATTTAACACCACTCAAAATACTAGGGTTCAATCTTAAATAGTGGCAACAATGCTGTGGAGATAATATGCAAAGGAATCTAGTATTAACGCTGTTAGCACACTTTTTTGACATACTTACCTCATCTCCGAGCAAATTGACTCGCGGGTTTCACGTCACTGTCGTGCGCACAATCGAGGGAAACACAGTCATTTGTGAATGAGCGGTCTAACGCAACGGTTTCACAGTGTTTTCGAAACAGGAACAACGGAGTTGGCTCAAGAAAAGCCAATCCAACGAATGCCGTTAGTATGCTGAAAGATATGGTGATTCTCGTGTACGACTGTGATAGTGTAATCCTAACGCTTTACGTTCCTCAACGGTAGATTCTCAAAGCACAGTATTAATGTAAGTTTTTGGAACATCACTTCCGATCAGCTTTGCCAAAGGAGCGGCAACACTTTCTGCGCAACCCACCCATCATTTTGCACGACAATGTACGGATGCATACTGCGCAAGTGCGGTTGCTCTCTTCTGTCGATGGGAGTGGGTACCATCCGCCTTTCTTCCCGGGATTAAGTCCTTGTGACTTTTATTGGATTCCTAAGATGAAGGAATCACTTAGTGGCATTCGCTTCAGAACTGTTCCAAAGATTCGACAGGCAGTTCAAATGTTCAAATGTCTGTAAATCTATCGGACCAAACTACGTGGTCATCAGTCCGTAGCTTACAAACTACTTAAACCTAGGTAAACTAACCTACGGACAAACACACACACACGCCCATGCCCCAGGGAGGACTCCACGGCGAGCAACCGCGCGCTCCGCAGCGAGGTGCTTTAGACCGCTCGGCTACTCCACCGCGGGTCGACAGGCAGTAGACCGCTCCATTCGCACCATCAACAGAACAGGCTCTGTTAACAGTATACTGGCAACTGGTTTTACTCAACGCTGGTGACTACTTTGTAAAACAGTAACAGGTACAAAAACGTTAACGCTTTTGTGTCAGTTGTGAATAAATAGTTGCTACTATTTTCCAATCCTCGTATATAGAACTTGAAATGTATGTTGTCGTAATATTATGGAAAAGTTTGTTTTTGGTCAGGATGCTCGCTATTTATATTTCTATTACTCCTATGTTTCTATCAAAGGCCCTATTATTCCTTTTCATCGCAATAATGCAGTTCTTAGAATAATTTATACCGAACCAAACGGAAAAAAAAGAAAAAAAAAACATCATTTCGCGCTGTTTAATCGAGACAGATATGAATATATGATGTGTTAGCACTCTGTACAATAACTGACCCATTGCATCTAGTACCACTGGTACTTCTGTCATGTGAGTTTTGAAAATTGCTTTGAAGTGCAGGAACACATGCAGATGATGACCGGTGACTGACTGACCGACCGACCTCTAACATAAATAACTCTAATTTATTACAAGTAAAGATATGAAAAAATACAGTTTCATTATACTATACTATTGGTGATCTGATACTATAGCCAGTTACAACGATCAATCTATAACAGCACTCACGAGGACTCGCATTATATTTTGTGAAGGCAAAGAGAAATCTCGAACATGGCTTCTGAAAAATAAGCGTTGCTACGAGAAACGTCGAACGAGTAGTTTACGCTGGGAAATTTTGTTTCCGAATGCATGGACGTTCTTGCCACCCTTAAAGGACGAGACAATTCGCTGTCATATCCATCCAATACTCATCTGCCTAGATGTCCATATGCAGACGAAAAATCCGAGCATCCTAAAAACAGAAACGAAATGACTGAATGAAATTCCCGTTGTTTCCACTTAAAACGAATATTTAATTCACGCTTAGTTTTTTAAATATTTGTAGATAGGGCATCTATCTCGCAGCTAGTATATTCATTTTAAAATAAGGGAAAAAAATTTCAAAAAAGAAATAATCAAAGAATTAGTTGTATTAATAGATTTATTGAACACCTTTATTCAGCTTTCGAAAACGATGATAATATCTTTCTTAAAAGAAGTATCGACCATCTTATGCCACGCATTTCTAAACTAAATTGAATACTGCCAGTAGTTCTCGTCGTATTGGAGGAACGTATACAATGAATTGTGTTTTCAGTTTCTGAAAGGTGGTGGAAGGATATGTCAACGATGTGTTACCAGCACGAACGGTTGTGTTTAGCATTGTATTATCTCCAGTTGTCCCGTGTGTCTGGGCACTGCATCACGGTTTACTTTGGCACAAGGTTTAATATAATGTGTCGTCAGGAAATAGTGTGGCTAGCTCTGTACGGAATCGAGCGTGCACACTGTGAATAAGATATACGGTACTGAGAGAAGAGTTAGACGGAGCACCGAAAGGCTTGAGTCTAAATTGAGCAATTGGAATGGGTGACATTCCCTCATATGTACTGGCATTGTACGAAGAACTCTTTGTGCTGTACAAGATATATGAGGCAAACGATATATAGTCATATTTCAAGAAGTATCTCACATTAATATTAAAAAAAAAAATATATTTTTCCACAGAGATATGTAGTTTCTAAATATCAAAGATTTCAGTGCCTCACCTTATATTCAAGAAGGTGATCATTCCGAATCCAAAGAAGACAGCTGCAGATATACAAAACCGTTAATTTAGTCACAGTTGAAAAATACTGACTTGAATTGTTTGTGGAAGAATCAAAATGAAAAATGTTCGGAGTATAATGTAAACGGAGAAAATTAAATTTTTCAGTGGTCTGGCAGTTTGAATAAAAAAAGTCGTACATTTTTAGGAGTTTAACTACCCAGTGTAATGAGTTTTCAAGGGAAAATAACCCTGAGTGGCGCACTGACATGATATTGCATGTGTCATATAATTACGTTCACATATCACATGGTATGTTACAAGGCAGATAGTATTTTGCATGCCACAACAGGGCCTTATTTGACGAAGATGCAACTTGCCACTTAGCAAAATTTGACGTCCAGATGATATGATATACGACAAGACATGATGTTACGAGACTTTGATAGGGCTACATTTGTAGCGTTATGTCCGTGCAGTATACGTAATAATAACAAGTAAAAAGGGCGAGTATTTAAAGATTTTTTAAAATTTGAATGTCCTTGAAGATGCTACTTACAATACATTCAAATGTTATCAGTCCCTAGGCTTACAAATTACTTAAACTAACCTAGGGACAACACATATACACACCCATGCCAGAGGGCGGACTCGAACATCCGACGGGAAGCAACCACGAGCACCGCAGCAAGGCGCCTTAAAGTGGTCGGATATTCCATCGTGGCGATGCCAGATAAGTCGAGGAATTAGTTCATTTAACTAAAACACCATACTTACGATCATTTTACTGAACACACTTAACGATGTACTGAAATTAACGTACAAAGAACGAAAGGACGATGAACTGACAAAATACTATCAATTTTTAAGTCTACCAGTGGTGGGCATTCAACAAGTCTCGCCACGTTCTATATTCGCGGCTTTAAAGCATTGTATCTCGACAAAGGATAGTGAAAGTTGGGTAAGAAAATTCATTTAGATTTTATCAATTTATCTATTTTCGTGCAACTCTCTGTTCGAATGTTTGTGAAGCTTAAGGGACTTAACTGCGTGGTCATCTGTCCCTAAACTTAGAAACTACTTAGAAACTACCTTATACTAAAGAGAGCACAAACATCCATGGCCGACGGGGGGATTCGAACCCCCGACGGGGAACTGCCTCGCGCTGCGTAGCATAGTGCCTCAATGCGCTCGGCCGCTCCGCTGAGGCAAGCGATTCGTATAAGCTTAGGAGTAGAAGTCAGGAGCTTGAAAAACTCATCGAGATAAACAAGTGTTTGACGTAAAATCCGGAAGATGTACGTGAAATCGCGACGTTTGTTGAGCATTAATTTTAGCCCATTTGACATCTTTCTCAAAATAAATTGTTTTGTTCTTAGGTTTGTTTAATTTAAGTAGTTTGCAGGCCTAGAGACTAATAGCCAAAGATGTTAAGTGCCATAGATTTACAAACATTTGGACATTTGATTTGGTTATTTCTGTAAGACTGTGAAGAAATTTAACAGGACGTACAGGATGCTCCAAATCAATTTGAGGGTGGGGACCTGGCCTAGGAGAAGCCAGCTTGATGAGATAATATGAATAGAAACGTATTACTGTGTACTGTTTCGTTTACATTAACTACAATTAATTGCAAATGCCTTCATTGACACGATTAACGTACCATTTGCACTAATCTTAACTGACGGCCATCAACCTCAATGCAAGCATGACGTCACAAGCAACTAAAATTCTGACAACTAATTCCACCTCCGCCAGGAATGGGTGTATTTGTTGTTCTTAGCATAAGTTGGTTCAAGTAGTTTGTAAGCCGAGGGACTGATGATCTGAGTAGTTAAGTCCTATGGATTTACAAAAATTTGAACTAATTCCATTCTCGGATCCGCTGGGGTCTCACACACAAATGACTAGATACCCCATAGGAAATATTCAAGGTGACCTTGCAGGGCATGGTATAAGACCTCCACTTCCAATCCATCTACCAGGAAATACAGCATTGAGATGGTTTGGGACATCCCCACTGAAGTCAGGCAATCTACTATTATGTTGTATCCACTTCTTCTCACGAAGAGCCAACGGTACGTTCTTCAACAACTCAGGAAGACATCTTTGTAAGAACCTCTAGTAAAGGTGGCCTTTCATACCTTCATCTTGACTTCCCAGTAATAAGGCTTGTCCTTCCCGTTTCCTTAGAGGAAATAAAAAATATGTATGAGTAGATAGTACAGTACGTGTAAACTTGTAGGCATGCTAGTTGCAAATGAGCTAGGAAGCTGAAGTACAAGATAAAGGGCGGCATTTGAAGAAAACAGCATTTTTCAAAAAAGACTCTAGACACTGTGCAAGAAAAATCTAGGGCACAATCATGCCGCACAGACGGATAGTACTGTATAACAGTTGCTGCTCTTTGAATGGGGTCGGATTGTAGCCATGAGCAAACTGGGTGGACGTGTAGATGAACTGGCGCACAACTTCGGCACAATCGCTTGGGTGTCGCTGTTCTGTGTGGATCACTCCCATTGAGATAACATCTCACTAATCGAATATGAGACATGACGAAGCAGGAATTTAGTCCATAAACTTTGCTGAATTGCAACAAAAGATTCAAGGTTCTTGGGACAATCTGTCGTAGGACGCCAATCGACTTCTTTGTGGACGTTTGCAAACAGGGGCACACACGCCTGCGTTTCCACCATAGGGGGTTCACTACGCAAAGATATGATATGTGTTCCAATTGATACTATATACTCGTCAGTTAAATGATCTGCTCGTTCAGATTTTTATGTTTTCTCCTGGTAGGGTAGAAAGCACTAATCAGATGAGGCTTACTGTACTGTAAAGTATTTGTGACAAATATTTCTTTCCAAGTTTCTAAAAAAACAAAAAACAAAACAAAACCTGCAAGGAAAAGAAATCTCTCTCTTCATAATTTTGTGGTTATTAATACTTATAGTTGCTACTCCTCTTGTTGTTAGGGGCGATTTGAATTTTTAACATACTTCCAAATAAAAAGCTACGTTCTTTCATGTCATTGTGTTCGTAACCCGTTACCGCTGTATTTCAGAACGTTTGTCGACCTTGTGCGTAGTATACATCAGGAGTGCTACGAAACTCTTAAAAGCGCTTGTTCGGCACAAGTTATCTGGCTGTATTACATAATATATGTCCTAAACGATACTACAGGGAAATCTCTTCCATATTTAAAGTTCGTTAGTATTACTGAGCGTAACTTAGGAACACTTCAAGTGGGGTTTTGATATCGATGGGCAGGCCTGCTGATTGAACGCGGTATTGTGTGAATGCGAACTTGCGAAAAAAAGATCTGAAAAAAATTAAATTAAAAGAAAACAAATGGCGATCAGCTCTCGTCCCTGGATCCCGTCTCTGTAGAGCAAACGGTTTTTGATTGAGACGAGTGTGCGACCGATGCTTGCCGTATTTTGCTTCCTAATCTCTGCGTACTCGTAGCAAGAAGTGTTTGCTAAGCCTTCGATTGTTAGCCCACGGATTCTGAATATTTATCGAAGGATAACAAGAGAAGTGTCCATATAGTACAGCATGAGATTTATTTTTATATGTTTCGACGCGTTGGTGCCAGAGGATATGAAATTGCTTCAGTGGCTACAGGAAATATGTACAAGCGTTTCTCAATCCGTAAGTTGTTATGTTGCATTATGTGTCTGACAAAAGCGTAAATAAAATATGTTTTAACGTCACTGTGTGCATAATGCTAACTTGAATAATATATGCACATCATATTGTATGAACGAAGATAAATCAATAAATGCCAGTCTGAGATTTTTTAAATAAATCGTAGAGAAATGTAAGTATCTCAAGATAAGGTTCCTTGTAATAACTTTGTTCGACATATACTTGAATAATGTTCATCAATGAAGGATATGAGGAGCATTTTGAGAAGACCATATAAGAGCTTCATGCTCACCATTTCGTTACGTAAGCTAGAGCACGTCATCGAAATGCTCAATGAAAATCAACGATGGACGCTACAGGAAAGGTATTGCGCGTAAATAAAAGATTTACCGATTGAGCTACAATCCAGGACATCCGTAGGTTCGACCAAGGGTCGAGCGTAACATTGCACTGTGATACTAACCTACACGAACTGAAACTCAACGGGCTCCGCAAGACGTGAAGCGACTTCACTGGCCGACATTATCTCCAGATATCTCTCCAGTACATGTGGGGTATGCTGGCCGCGGTGGAATGGCCGAACGCTCTAAGACGCCTTGCTGCGGAGCGCACGGTTGTTACCCGGCAGAGGTTCGAGGCTCCCTCGGACACGTGAGTATGTATGTATGTATGTGTGTTTGTGTGTTTGTGTGTGTGTGTGTGTGTTGTTCTTAGGTTAGTTTAAGTTGTTTGTAAGCCTCGGGACTTAGAACTAGGGTGACCAGATGCAATGGTATGAAAACGAGGACAAACAGCTTCAAAAAGGAGAAGAAAGTAAGAAAGAAGAGGACACACAAAACCACTTTCAAATTTGGTAAATAAATATTCATGGAAAAAACATAAATAGCATGCGTTCAGACAGCCAATAAGAATTCTATTTTACGTTTTTTCACAGTGTAAACAATTGTGGATTAAATTTTACTTACGGCGTAGTCAACGTGTGATAATGTTTGCAAGGAACGTTCGTTTTTCGTGGATATTTATTCTACTTAGCGTTGTAACAACATAATCGAAAGTCGTGTCGCATTCATAGAAAATTGCTTCATGTTTTTTGATGAGATACAGTACAAATTCATTTGAAGAAAGCGTTTCGCATTGAAGACAAGGCTTCTTAACGGTGTATTTGTATTGCGAAAAACCTGGTTCTCGTTGTAATTTTTCAATTCACGATTTGTCAGCAGTTTTGGAATATTACTCGTAAAAATAATCATGTCCAGACACTGAACTGTTTACCAAGCGAAAAATGTAAAGATCATTCACCTCCCCTCATTCATCGCGCTGCTACCAACTTCTACACGTCAAACAGCAGCCGCCAACACGGAAACTCCGCTTTAAACTAAGGAATAAAAATAAATTGAATAACTAAGAAACCTTGAAAAAGAAAAAAGTCTACGAGGGTAAAACAATCCGTTGAGCTCTTTCTTTCCCTTATTGGCGAATGAGACGTAAGTTCCAGCTCCACTTACTTAACATTCTTCTTCAAATTAATTTCTCCCTATTTTGAAGGCTGGACATTCGAAAGAAAGAACACCTAAGGCCAAATGTCAAGCCAGGAGTGTGAATCCGGAACTGAAGATAAGGCGCGGAAATTTTAAATAATCGATATTTACTTTCGCTTATAGATTGATCCACGATAAAATCGACGATCCTGCTGTCTGCTGCCTTCGTGTTTTATGTATCACGAAGGCTGTACCAATAGATAAAGTACCGGTATTTAAGAACACAGCAATAGAGCGCAACTAATCTATGCATCTTACAAAGCCGCGGTGGAGTAGCCGAGCGGTCTAAAGCGCCTCGCTGCGGAGCGCACGGTTGCTCGCCGTGGAGGTTCGAGTCCTCCCTGGGGCATGTGTGTGTGTGTTTGTCCTTAGGTTAGTTTACCTAAGTTTGTAAGCTACGGACTGATGACCACGCAGTTTGGTCCGAAAGATTTACAAACAAACATCTCACAAAATAGGCTGTATGTGGATACGTATGTTCCACATTTCCTCCTACACTACTCAACCGATTTCTACCAAACTTGGTACACATGTTCGTTACTATCAGGCAACAATCGCTGTCGGAGTAAGAACCACCTACGACACATAGGTAGAGAGCTGTGACGTCTTAAACAATGGCAATCGTGAAAAATGGCCGCGTTATAAAATAATATCCTACATCTGCTCCTAAAAATAATGGACCGATTTTAACCAAATTTCTTACAAATATTGAAACTTTAGGTGGTCCGGAATTCGAAGGCTGGACGATAATAGAGCAAAACACTTTACACTTACAACACGTTTATTGTTAACACAAGCGTACACTCAGTACAGACTGCCTCCTACTTAGAGTACTTCGCCATTTATATATAGAATTTTCTGGAATTTACAAGTACATTGTACATAAGAAACATGTAGAACATTCTAGAAATAGTGAATACAAATAAATATTTTTCCCTGTGTCGGGATTTGAACTGGGGATGGCAGGCACAGCGATCTGCAATGCTAACCACTGCACCACGCGTTCCGTCGAGAGACTCACGGCAATATTGTTTAATGTCAGTAATCATTTGCTATAGTTGCAAAACGCACCTACTAAACACAGTTCATGCGGTATCACATCATAAACAATGAAAACTGCATTTGCGGCGTGCGACAGCGTGATTTTATTCGTCAACTATTTGAGAATGAGAGCTCTTAGCGATTTGCAATAGACTTTGAACATACTTTCAAATCTTTATGACACTTTTTGGCGCTGACAACCCTAACTAAATGCTGAAAGGAAAACCTTTATCGCTTACTACTTTTACGATGTTCATGAGGTATATCTACGCCATTTGAAATGACGTTACAAGTTATTACTTCTACACTGTAAATTGCATTCGCGAGACAATTCATAGACAGTACACATACATACCAATGAAAATTCCTATATCACAGTTAGACATATATTTCATGAGATATGATGTCATAAACAATTTGGTTCATGAAAAACTAAATCACGCATAAGGTTTCGAATTATTACATCTTTACTACCAGCACAATTCACGAAATATTTTGCAGACATTAGGTACATATACCACTGAATGTACCTTCAAATTTACGTGATACTAGGAAAAATATTTCAGAACATATGACGACATAAACAATGAAATTTCCTAATAACTGCTACACCACGCGTTATTTTTCCACGTCTCCTCCTAAAATAATGGACCAATTTCAACAAAACGTGATACACATATTGCTTACTATCAGACAACAATAGCTGTGGGACGACACATAGTTCAAAATATGACGTCGTAAACAATGAGTCACAACTTCCCCATCACGCGACGCGTGATTTACGAGACTTCATTCATCCACTATTTATTCATCGGAGACAGTTTCCTAATATTACATTCAACAAGTCTGAAAAATTATATTATTGCAGGACACATGGATATATGATGTCATAAGTATTTATCTGCTTGATAACGAATCTTAAATGGACAGACCATAAGGTAGAAGCCAATGGACGGAAAGAGAAAAACGAGATGGACTAAATATTGTTCATAGTAAAGTTTTGAATTACATTAATGTTATACACCAATTATATTTTATTACTATTTTCTCTTTCTTTGGATACTGCACTTATAATTTTGTGCATTACACATATTTCATTGTTTTACTGTTTAGTAATTTCTATGCTGTTTTGATGAATACCTGAATTTTTACTTTCGTTTCTAATAGAACACTGGAAAAATGCATATATACTCGGGAAATACAAGGTTTAGTAGCTAGTTATAAATATAATTTTATTACTCTCAACTTTGAGCAAAAGGAGGATAGTATAAAAATCCCCCAGGATCCCGGACAAAGGCCTAAAGAAAGTGGACATGCCCGGATTAATCCGGATGTCTCGTCACCATACTTATAACCTGCGTAGTAAGTCACAGTTTACAAGCTTGAATTTGCGATATGACGAGACAACCCTCTCGTCAACCTTCAACTATTGTTTTATACATACTTTCCGTCTATTTCCCATCCGCTATGTCTGTCTCCTGCTTCCCCACTATCTACCTCTTCATCCTCCCTCTATCTAACCCTCGGCATTTTTTCATCACTTCCTTTTCTTCCATCTATCTTTATGTCCGTATCGTCTTTCGCTCGTCGTACCTATATAAAATGAAGAAATTAAAAATTAGGGAATTGCTTCAAATTATGTGTTATCTGTTGAAAAGTCTCACAAATGCATAGGCATTAAATTGCATAAAGACACCCATAAACAACATTTTTTTCAGAATTCGTTTTTTGATTTCCACTGCTTATATCATGATCATTGCTCTTACTGAAAACTAAACATTAAACATGAACGTACGTAAATGCGATTCCACGAAAAGTTCTTACTTTAGTATCGCATTTTTACCATAGCACCTGACTGATACGCAAGGCAGTTGTAGGTACTATTTCAGTTTTCGACGCTCACTTATTTGGCAGCCGGAGAATTGAAAGCTTTATCAGAGCTATAGATATGAAAACATCTGCTTCCTTTTGCCTCTCTTATTGGTTACGTATACACATGATTTTGCACGCATCAATGGCAAAGCTCCTTTTGAATTATGTTTCATTGGCCTCCTTGTATAATTGTAATCGAAAATTTCGTGTTGATGTATTTGTATAATGATTTCGGTAAAATTTTACTTGCGGCAGCGGCTGATGTTACCGCAATGTCTTGTCTACTCATCGAAAACTCAGTGACATACAATGAGGATAATAATCTTACATGTTTCCCATGAAATATTACATTAGCACCGAATACCGCAGTTACCGTAAGTAAAATTAAGCCTTCATTTATAAGAAATTCTACATTAGTAAACGTCCATCTCTTGTCGGCATGGATTTAGAGGCGCACATAAGATATATCGTTACAGGCCCGACTACTTGAATTGCAAACATTATTAGAAAACATCTAGTTCTCGAGCGTTACTCGGGAATGTTGTTTTCTGTAACGCAGTGGTAAATCGAAGGAGATTCTTTTCAGATTGAATGTTTTGAATGAACGTTTTGTTGATCATAAATTAATCATTTAATGCAGTTCCTGATCTGTCGTTAAAGCGTTCTAGTACCAGCCACTGTCCGGTAGGTAAATCAGTTATACTTGTAAACTGAACATTTCATTGCCAACATTACTACTCTACGCGGCTGACACCGTAAGTGAAATTTAACCGAGTAACCAATAACACAGGCTGAGGGGAACATTATTAATTTAACAGATAATTGAGTCTGTGCTTGCTTTCTCCACGTTGAGATTTGCTGTGTGCTTGTAGCTGACGGGAGGCCAGCGAACAGGCCGACGTTGGTGGCTTGTTCCAGCTTAGGATTTTCCAGGTTCGTTTCCGGTGAGGGGAGAGAGGGACAATGGCGAGTGCCAGGCACAATGTGAAATAAAATATTCTAATACTACTGGCATTTGAAGTAATACGATGCAGTCAGGAACCTTTAAGGCCCTCATTACAAAAGAGCCTGTTGACAAATAAACAATACATTAGCTGATATAGTCACATCTGGCGTAATATGTTTAATTGACGATGAAAAGTAATAAATTACCAATGAATACAAAACAGTTACACAACTAGCATGGCAATGTTTGTTTATAAAAGTAATATATTAACTATTTCTCATTTTATTTTATCTTGAAATATTCAGTTAAATCATTTATCTGTAATATAAGAATTTGCACGATAGTAATAAATAGTGCAAATGATGTTTATACCAATATAAAAACATAATTTGTTTAATGTGTAGTGTAATTATTTTGATTTTAAGTAAAGTTTTAAAAATGTATTGGCTGAGCGCTGTACGTTGGAAGTCGGTTAGAACAGCTCACATGGGGAAGTTGATGACATAGGAAAAAAACCCGGTAGTTGGGCTCTTGGCGCGCGCGCGCGCGCGAGGGCAGGAAGTGACTAGTCAGGAGCAAGTGGTGTAG
Source organism: Locusta migratoria (assembly GCA_026315105.1). Classification (NCBI taxonomy): domain Eukaryota; kingdom Metazoa; phylum Arthropoda; class Insecta; order Orthoptera; family Acrididae; genus Locusta; species Locusta migratoria. Next base: position 326,941,027 of record CM048747.1, on the reverse strand, counting down.
CTGGCCGGGCGGCATCGCTCTACGACAGTCGGCATGTGGATTTCCAGGTGGAGACTATAGATTTTTGTGTGGCAATTGCCAAGTGTGGTTGCTCGTCGTAGACTGCACCAAGTTGTATCGAGTGCTACTGTGTGTTGTGAATATTTAGCCGGTGGAACAAGGTGTGCATCGCATTGAATTAAAGTGACTGTGTTTTGTTGATGTAACACGTGTTGCATAGGCATGAACATAAACGGTGTTTGAGACAGCCACGTGGTGTGAAAACAATTCGTGACAAATATTCATTTTGTCTGGGGGCTCACGAGCTATAACTTTATTTGATAAATGTGTCGACGTACAGACGTAGCAGGCACAGGGTTCTAATATTGTGTAATAAACAACACAAAGTGAAGTTTCACGTGTTTTCAAAAATAGTAGTTAGTACACCTTTTTCTCTCATGAACTTGACTTTATTATGAATTTTTTGGTTAATCATATGCAGGGAAGGAAAGCTGCGAACGTGTGATATCATCCCCTAGAAAACGAGTCAAACAGTAGCAATCACAGTTACAGTGCTTTTGCATGTTTAGGAATTTGGTTCGCAGTTGGTGGTTGTGAGTTTTAAAAATTAATCTTTCCCTATTTAAACTCTCACCCCGACCTTCACTCTCGCAGTCGGTAAAATTGTGATGAAAGAATATTTTTTGTAATTCTCTCTCCCTATCACTCCACAGCTAATGCTACAACATAACTTGAAAAAGTGCGCAAACATTTTTCAAGCTTTCCCACCGATGTTCGGCTACTACTGCTGCTAAGGGTCTATACCACCTTCGAACCAATTTTAACCATGATCTCCATCCAAATTATTTCACATTCTTGATCCTGTCTACTACGGCCGCCGTTATTTTCATGCCCAAAGAGCAATCTCTTTGAATGCCTCATTTAAATTTGTTTTAGTTTTGTTGATTCTCATTTCAAAATCTCTTTTGAAGACTTCATCCATTCTGTTCGATTGGTGTTCCAAGACCTTTAACTTCTATGACAGAAATAGCAAAGCTAACTTTCTAGTTTTTCTTCCTGAACTTTAATTAATTTTATTCCTTCCTCTATATTTACTTTATGCTTACTCACTGTACAGACTGAATAACTTTGGGTAGAAGATACGATCCTTTCTCAACTTTCATTTCATATTTATCTCTGCAGTCTACTTTCTGTCAAACTTGTAAATAATTAGATATAATTTCATTATGTTTCTCGGGTGAGACGTCGCATATTGCTGTGAAGGCTGCACCATTTCAGATTTCATAGCAACATCCGACACTCGCGACGGAATCATGCTTTCAAGAAGTGAGTCTGGAAAATCTCAAGCCACACAGCTGGATATTTAAATCAGAATGAATGTCTGTGTCACCGTTACCCTTCATAAGACACATTAGTTCCATTGCTTCAAAAGTAGATCTTGAGGGCCACGAGCCAAAATACAACAAGGAAGTAATTGCAGAAATACAGACAGTATCTTAACACAGACAATGCGCATTACACTATGAATTCAAGTAATAGCTGTTCGTGTTATATTTAATTCCTTTGCAAACTCTCCAATTAAATTAATTTCAAAAACGGTTTATTAAAAATTGTACAGTGAGTGAACGTCTTTTTTAATTTAACAGCTTTCTCTTTACTGATGCGTAACATTTTTGTGTGATTTGCATACATAAACATTGAATTGACGTTGACTGTTATTAAAATCCGTGCCTGGCCAAATATTAAAATCAGCCTATGGCCACTGCGGATTGTTCAAAATTTGAAATGCGTTACTGTCAGAACCAACATTGCACTGTTGTTTTCTGTGTGTGTGTGGGGGGGGGGGGGGGGTTGTATATGTGTGTGCGGTAATTTTTTCGCGGAAACTGAATGCTCCATCAAATTTACTGCCTGCTTCCGGAACATAATTGTATATTCTTCCGACAAATTGACTGAAAACCGCTCAGGAGGCGAAATGGATAAACACACAGAAATGAAACGAAATATATGGAGTCAGTGAGGATGAAATCAGTGAAGATGCAATGGTATGAAATGACATCCAAAACCGATCTTTATCGAGAACCTGAAATGTAGCGTGTCTAGTTGTTGTCTGGACAGAAATTGGATGGCAATATATTCCAGGAGACACCAAGAACGCATGGTAAAACGAATGCACTGTAATTTGCAAGGAGACTACAAGTCATATATAGCAATTTATATGCTTTAACAACAAATTCATCATAAACGGAACTGCAGTTGCTCTTTTAGGAATGGGAATTTGAACAAGGTGACCATAACTACTGCCACGGCGGAGTGGCCGAGCGCATTGAGGCGCTATGCTGCGATGCGCGATGCCGTTACCCGTCGGGGGTTCGAATTCTCCCCCCCCCCCCCCCAGGCAAGGATGTTTGTGCTGTCTTTAGTATAAGTTACTTTCTAGGTAGTTTGTAAGTTTAGGGACTGATGACCCCGTAGTTAAGTCCCATAAGCACTACAAACATTTGAACTTTTGAACTTACAAACTACATATGAACTAGCAAATATTAAGGACGGCACAAATAACCCTGCCCGTAAGGGGGGGGGGGATTCGAACCCCCGACCGTAGTGGTCGTGCAGACCGTGACTGGCGCGCCGCAGACTGCTCGGCCACCGAAAAAAATGTTCAAATGTTTGTACAGCTTATGGGACTTAACTATGGGGTCATCAGTCCCTAAACTTACAAACTACTTATGAACTACTTACGAACTAGGACGGCACAAATATCCATGCCCGAGGGGGGATTCGAACCCCCGACCGTAGTGGCCGTGCAGACCGTGACTGAAGCGCCTCAGTCCCCTCGGCCACCGCGGCCGGCTCGGCCACCGCGACCGGCAGCAGTTACGTCGCATGAGCTTAACAAACATTTTGCACATAACCTACTGGGGTAGGTAGATTGTATGCGAAATATGTGTTTGCGTATGACGAGAGAGAATTAGTTGTTACTTAACTTTTACTAAGTCTGGTGTTTACAGACGATGCTAAATGCCTAACTGTCGCTGTTCGCACGCCATATCCATTACACTCATACACTTGAAATTATCTCTACAGCGGAAAATGACAAGCTGCGTTTTGAGTTAAACTGTGCACAGGAAATATTCAGTCACGACGATAAAATTTCTGTCCTTACAGAAATTCAAAATGATTTTGGTACTGATCATTATATCCAACAGTGAGGCCAAAGGTCTTGTGCCAAGTGGCACTTGCAGAGTAACACTGCATGCTAAAAATGTTCAAATGTTTTTTAAGCTTGAGAGACTTTAACTGCGCGGTCATCAGTCCCTAAACTTACAAACTACTTATGAACTATCTTATACTAAAGACGACACAAACATCCATGCCAGAGGGGGCATCGGAACCCTGACCGTAGCGGCCGTGCAGACCGTGACTGGCACTCAGCAGACCGCTCGGCCACTGCGGCCGGCTACACTGTATGTGTATTTGTATACTACTGAAGGGAACTGAAGAATTGCCTTTATACTTGGTGTAGTTCGATAGATTTTGATACTTCACTTTCTTCTGAAATATAAGTTTTTACAGGCGCCGAATTCTGGGTCGAGGTTTTCTAAAAAAAAAAAAAAAAAAAAAAAAAAAAAAAAAAAAAACTAATTTTATGTAAGTATAAATGACTGTTTTCACATTTTATGTTTATAATAGCTGCAAATACCCGCTTCGCTGGCTTTTAATTTTTTCGTATGCGCTGAAAAGTGACTCTACCGACGAAAGAGCAGCACACCTAGCACTGACCCGAGAAAACTGTCGTCGACAGAGAGATAATCAGGAAGAAAAACAACTTGAAGATATTAGGGAAACATGCATGCATGTCTGAAGGACATTTGCTTAGATATATCAATAAACACGGACATTGCACATCGTATTTAAAATCAGTCATAGAAGACTTGCGACATATGTACTAAAACGTCTTACCCTGTGCAGGAACTACATCATAGAACGTACGAGCACTCATGGGCAGTAAACATTTTGTGGCATATGAAGGTTTGGGTCGTTCCGGGAAGCGTGCGCGGGTAGCGTAATGGTAACGCTCCCGATACGAGGGAAATCCGGGTTCGAGTCCCGGCCGGCACAAATTTTCATGTCACCATTACACCATACAGCTGATGCTGATTAATATTCGCAATCGCGAATACATTTCTTGTATTTACATTAGCAACCGTAGTCGCCGCAGTGTCCGTTCCTTCAGACATGCATGCATGTCTGAATGATATTCGCTCAGTTATATCAATAAACACGGACACTGCACATCGCATTATTGGAATCCTTGCAGGGCCCAAGTAGAGCGGAAGTCTGTTGTGCTCAACCCCTGACCACAGCGGACGAGGGACCTGCGCCTAATCCGTGCACGCGACCGTGTCTTACCTGCGATCTTTCTGGGTGGCAAACAGCTCCTCTGCCCACCAGGTGTCATGCAAAATTTCCGCTGCCTTCAGTTAGCGGTTTGCAGTGACCGAGTGACAACGTATATGGTAGTGAATACAGTGACAGTTTTTTCTTAAAATGAACACATCAATGGATAGTATATCGGGTAAAGTGAAAAGAGGTGATTTGACATTGGTGAAGAAAAACAAATTGAAATCGTCAATTTGGAAAAAAAAGTGATACCTATTTGGTGGCAAGGAAAAGATGAACGATATAGTGGCGTATTTTACGTGTAAAATACACTGAACACAAAAGTGATATTCAGATTTGCTGAAACATTCATGTGAGACAGGACAAAGTAACATAATTACTTATTTATATACCAAGACAGATGCAAAAGTTCGTGAAGTTCTACCAAATATGAAGACAACCGCGTACGAAAAACTTATCAATCTTGTCAGCAAAGAGATTTTATCGTTTGAAGTGGCGTGTGGATCTGGCTTTCTCGAGACGGCACAGTTTCTTATTGTTGTGGGGGCATATCCCCTGAACTATGAGGCAAAGTTTCATCGCAACCGAATGAACGGTACAGCCGCGCATGAAATACGAAAAAACATACAAACAAACATTCATGTTTATGTATTACACAAATGGTGACAGAAGTAATAAAGACTGACAAGAGCATTTTATGGCAACTTTCATAACTAGATACGGTGCACAGTGAAAGTAACTTATTTAGGAAGGTACACAATGTTAGATTGTATAGGCTGACCGTAGCTGCACTCGACGATCTCCTTTTGTTGACAGTTATCAATTAGAAGAAGACGGCAGTTTTAACACTTGAAATGACATGCTTTGCTTTGTGTCACATAACCTCTTGTGCGTTAATGTAGAAAAAATGTGTCCCTTTTGGAAAACTCCGAAACAATAGTTTCTTCTTTTTGAATGTAAAAACGGTAAAATCTGCTCTATGCCGATCAGTTGTAACCACTGAAATTTGAGAAGATGCCTGTGTTAAACAGCTGACGTAGTGTTCCGACCACACGAGCTCCGAAGCATTACTGTGTGTCCGGTGCGCCAATGCTTTCCTGTTTGGAATAATCTGTTTTGGAGTAGGTAAAAAACAGTTACTGTGATTCGAGAAGTCAATAGTAGTTAAGCTGTTGCAAAAATGGCACTCTAACAATAGTTGTATCATTACGTACCATGGTTTTAAATACTGCTGTCTATTCTATTACCCATTCACAATTTTAATATTTGCGAATGCGGATAACGAACTTGCGGATGCGGATAAAGTGCCGCGGATGCGATTGCGGATATGGGCCTTGCGGATGTGGTGCGGTTGTGGATGACACGTTTCTTATCCGCGCAGACCTCTACCTATAACCTTCGCGCTAGAGCAAGCAATGCGTTGACCAAGTTTCATCACAATCGGTGAACGGTACGGCCGCGCATAAAACGCGAACACACAAACATTCATTTATATATATATTAAATGAGCAGTTCTCATGCTTAAAATTATTAGAGAAGAGACTGAGACTAGCCAAGGATTAGTGATACTTTTCATTTAATTTTTTTGAATACACAGTTTCATCAGCTAATTACGTAACAGTTACGATAAAATACAGCCTTAAATATTTACATTAAAATCAGTTCTTTGGCTAATGCAATCTATTTGCAATAATTATTTATTTATTCATTTAATGCTCAGACATTTAATACATAGGCATTAGTCTTCTAACTTCCCAATACAATTGACCATCTGACATCCCGTCACAATATTGCAGTCTTTCAGTTTCTTAGATGCTCCCAGTTCATAATGGTGTCTTCATTTTCACATTTAACACACTACGGTGAGGGTAAGATTCCAGTGCTGTGCAGGTGTTCCGCAAGGCAGTCGTGCCCAGTAATTCTTCGAAATGCTGCCACAGTTTCCCTTCGTGGGTGTTTGGGAAGTGCGTTCTTCTTTTCTAACAGTAGAAGCAATGTTTTTCCTTGCCCTTGTGTTGTCAAGTGGTCATAAAACTTATTCTTGAAACTGTTGTTGATGAGTCTTTTAATGGAGATGTATGATAATTTCGGGCAATTTGTTTGAGAAATCTTGGTTCCTTTTTTGGCTAGAAAGTCTGCCATTTCATTTTCATGTATACCTGTATGTCCTGGTACCCATTGAAAAACTATTTCAGTTCCAGCTTTCGTGATTGAGGCAGTGGAGGATTTTATTTCATTTATGCAATAAAAAGAATGTCATAACTTGCAGTATATAATAGTCCAGCAAATTTAAGTTCAAGTACGGTACAGCATAGTTAGTATAATCTTTTTATTTTATTTGCTAGAACACCATTCGTGACCAAGTGAGAACTTCGCAAGCAGGTCGTCAGTGCTGAAACGACTGGAGGTGATTGCAGTTTTTGTGGGCTCGGACTTCTTCATAGCCGGTTGTGGAGCACCGGGCCGATACGCCGCCGTCGGCGATATGAATTACACAGGCCGGCGTTCGCAGGAGGGCTCATTATGCGGGCCTCGCTATGCGGCGACGCTGCGACACGACTAATTTGTCCGCGTGATTTATGGGCGAAGATGGCGTCGACACGCGATGATATTACTGCAATTTCGCTGCCAAAGAAGATATTGGAGCTGCGGCCGCGCCGGCGCCAGCTGCGCGGCGCATATTACGTCTGCTCGCGGCGGCGGCGGAGGGTCGCGTGCACGCACGGCCGCTCCCACGGAAAGCGCCGCGCCGCGAGGGCGAAATATAGGCGCGCCATTTGCATCGCCGCGAGACACTGCCGGGCCCTAAATATATCGCCACCTGCCGGCTACGAACGCGCAGGCGCGGAACTCTGCACGTACGAGCCGAGCACATTTTTCTGCTTACTATTGCGGTGTGGGCTGGTGCGAAAATAGATGCTAACCACTATATTTACAGGGCTACATCTGCAACACCTACATACATACTCCGCAATTCACCGTAAGGTGCGTGGCGGAGGGTACACTGTACCACTACTAGGCATTTCCTTTCCTATTCCACTCCCAAATTGAACGAGGAAAAAAAGAATGCCTATATGCCTCCGTACGAGCCCTAATTTCTCTTGGCTTTGTGATCTTTACGCGAAATGTAAGTAGGCGGCAACAAGATCTTACTACACTCAGCTTCAAATTCCGGCCCTCTAAATTTCCTCAACAGAAATTCACGAAAAGAACGTCGTCTTTCTTCCAGCGATCCCCAATTGAGTTGCCGCAGCATTTCCGTGACACTCGCGCATTGGTCGAACCTACCGGTAACAAATCTAGCTGCTCGCCTCTGAACCGCCTCTATGTCTTCCTTCAAACCGATCTGCTGCGGGTCCCAAATACTTGAGCAATACTCAAGACGTGGTCGTACAAGCGTTTTATACGCGGTCTCCTTACAGGTGAAGTACATCTTCCCAAAATTCTCCCAATAAACCGAAGTCGGTTGTCTGCCTTACTCACAACTGTCCTTACATGCTCGTTCCATTTCATATCGCTCTGCAATGTTACGCCTAGATATTTGAACGACGCGACAGCATCAAGAAGCTCACTACTAATGCTGTATTCGAACATTATGGGATTGTTTTTTCTACTCATGCGCATCACCTTACATTTTTCTACATTGAGAACTTACTCTGTCCATCAGATCATTTATATAGATAGAAAATAATAGCGGTCCTATCACACTCCCCTGGGGAACGCCTGACGATACACTCGTCTCTGATGAACACTCGCCGTCGAGAACAACGTACTGCGTTCTATTACTTAGGAAGTCTTCCAGCCAGTCACAAATCTGTGAACCTATTCCATAAGAACGTCTTTTTGAAGTCGAGAAAAACACAACCCGCCTGTTGCCCTTCGTCCATGGCTCGCAAGATGTCATGTGAGAAAAGGGCAAGCTGAGTTTCACATGAACGATGTTTCCTAAACCCGTGCTGATTCATGGAAAGAAGCTTTTCCGTTTCAAGGAAATTTACTATATTCGAACTGAGAATATGCTCCAAAATTCTACATGAAACTGATGTCAACGATATTGGCCTGTAATTGTATGGGTCAGTTCTCTTTCCTTTCTTATACACGGGAGTCACCTGCGCTTTTTCCCAATCACTAGGAACTTTGCGCTGAATTAAAGATTCGCTATAAATGCAAGCTAAGTAGGGGGCCAACGCCGCAGAATAGTCTTTGTAAAACCGAACTGGTATTCCATCCGGACCAGCAGACTTTTTCGTATTTAGCTTTTGGCTAGTGGCGGCCAACTTTATAAAAACTCAATGCGGGACATTTAAAGGATGGAAAGGAGGACTAAGATCAATATGACTGATTTTGCTAGTTCTTCTGAAACAAGGAAAGAAATTTATATAAAATTAATTGATTTTTCCGTCGGTACTTGACAGAACATGATAATAATATCAAAAAGGAACAAATTCCTGATGTTCTGCAAACCTTTTTTATTGGTCACAAACCGGCTTTCGGCTTCTTAGGCCATCATCAGGTGACAACTGAATGTAGTACATATGTTTTCAAACATGTTAAGATTTACAAAGATGTTATCACAGACAATCGATACTTCACAGGAAAGTTCATCGCAAAAACTTATTTATGAGACTTATTAACATTTATATAAAAATATAATAAATATATGTAAAGGATCAAAACTAATAGGATTATTTTTGTTGAAAAGGAAGGTTGAAAATAAAACTTATTTCAATAGAGGTGTAGAGGGGAACTGGATCTGATCGTTTAATACTAAACTAGCATCCTGAGCCATATGTTTATTGATTTCCAATATTTCCAGTAGTGTCATCTTTCTGCTTTTCTTCAGGGGATGTAGAATCTACCGGAAATATTGGAAATCAATAAACATTTGGCTCAGGATGCTAGTTTAGTATTAAACGATCAGATCCAGTTCCCCTCTACACCTCTATTGAAATAAGTTTTATTTTCAACCTTCCTTTTCAAAAAAATAATCCTATTAGTATTGATTCTTTACACATATTTATTATATTTTTATATAAATGTTAATAAGTCTCATAAATAAGTTTTTGCGATGAACTTTCCTGTGAAGTATCGATTGTCTGTGATAACATCTTTGTAAATCTTAACATCTTTGAAAACATGTGTACTACATTCAGGTGTCACCTGATGATGGCCTAAGAAGCCGAAAGGAAAGCCGGTTTGTGACCAATGAAAAAGTTTTGCGGAACATCAGGAAGTTGTTCCTTTTTATATTAAATTTATATAAATTTTGTAGTGTGGAAAAGTTGTTAACAAAAGTCGCCAAAGTGTCATATTAAATAAATAGGTCTCTAAAAACCTTCGTGTGTTACAGTGCATCGTTGTGACAAGTTTGGAGCTCAATCGGTAAAGAACTTTTCGAGATTTTGAAACACACAAACCAACACAACATTTTTATATGTAAAGATTTTCTCCTTCTGAAACTTTCTTGTCTACATTGTTTTGGGGTCAGATTATACGAAGTTCTTATAAAATTCGATACACCCAATCGTTTTTTTTTTTTTTTTTTTTTTTTTTTTTTTTTGTAGAATGTCATGTTGACCACAACTGCTTAATTTATTAGCTCAAAGCTACAGGTTTAGGTTAGTACACGATATTGACAAAGTTAAGTGCTTTTATCCTTACATCTCACACGTCAGAGGAGATTTTCTAAAACTTGCATTTATGTTGGATATTAAGAAATTCCCTATGTCAGTAACGGTTTTATTTCTGTTGTCAGGACCTTTAATTTACATCGATATTCCTCAACGCACATCACGGTGTGTGGAGAAAGGTAATTCTTGTTCCACAGTCAAACATCTTCCTAGTCCAGCCTCATATGGTTCTTATGGTTCTGAAGAAAAAAAAATTAATAAACTTATTGCAGGATGCCACGATGTTCAATGTAATCTCCCTTATTTTATCATCGTTGTCTTATAGGGAGGTATAAGTAAGATCACTCATCAAGGGACGTATGCTCTCAGAACTATAACAGAACCTCTTACAGTCATGCAGAATGCCTGTCTTCCAGCATCCGCCACTGAAGTTTTCCGATCGTATCAGTTGCTTCTCTATACATCTGCCACTGATTTTGATATCTGTCATATTGTTGTTCGCACAACGATTTACCGGAGAAAATACAGTGCAATAATCCTCTGTGGAACAGCATTGAAAAATGTCGTGGAGTGTTTGGTTCTTTTGTGTGAATGAACGTCATTATGGTGACAAATAGTCTGGACATATCGCTCCGATCTGTTCACTTGTTTGGAAAAAAAAATCCAAACCTCTTTAGAATATTTGTCGAAGTCGATACATAGAACTTTACTTTCTAAGCCGTTGAATGTATCCCGCATGACCATATTACATTCATTTTGGCATTGTATAGTTTTTGCTTCTCTGTGAGGTTTTGGCAAAATTTTCATAGTTCTCTTAGCTTTCGTAGCAGATTTAAAATTCATTTGTTAAACCGCGGTAGATCTTTCTCATTTCTCATAATTTTCGTCGGAACATACTTGTCGAATCATACTATACGAAGCTCTTGCACTTGGTCCACCGATGACGGAACTTTTGTCCTGAACCTGATATCTGTGTCTTGTCGCCGCATAGCGAGGCCTGCATAATGAGCCCTCCAGCGAACGCAGGCCTGTGTAATTCATATCGCTGGCAGCGGCGTATCAGCCCGGTGCTCCACAACCGAACTGATTTTGCTAGTTCTTCTGAAACAAGGAAAGAAATTTAGGCGAGCAAAGTAGGCCTACTCATTTACTTTTATAGTAACACTAGCTGAAAACCCGGTGTTGCCCGGGCATTTATTTATTTATTTATTCCTCCCTTGAGTTAGAACTTTTTCCTGTCCTCTCTCTCTCTCTCTCTCTCTCTCTCTCTCTCTCTCTCTCTCTCTCTCTCTCTCTCTCTCTCTCTCTCTCTCTCTCTGTCCATCTCCTTTTTTTTCTAAAAACATGACACATTTATCAGAGAATAGATGAGAAATAAGAAATCACACGTAAATATGCACTCGTTTCGAAGAATCCAATCACGAAAATAAACAATAATGATTGTAATGATATCACAGATCGATCACTTGATGTAATGCACGAAACGCCAAATCGATTTTTTTGAAGAGATGTATGAAAAGAATTTTCTTTTTTACTGCTTTATTTATTTATTCTTATGTTTCCTTATTCGTATGCTTATCCTTACAGAAAAAGAGCTAAAGACATTGTAGCATGCACAGACCAAAGATATGGTATGTGGCATCACGTTTCGCTGTATGTAACCTCCTTGCTATAGAATCGCAAACGTCATCGCTGGCCTTCAGTTCGAATTGTTTTATAATTTGATGACTTACAACCACCTTATTTTCCACCCCCTTATAGCTATCGGCATGGAATTGCTATGGTGTACAACGCGAGACTTCGGACAACAATTACACTTAGACCATTCGTTTGCGTTCTGTAGTTTTCGCTGCAGAGCGAAATATTAACACACACACACAACACGTAGAGTTTTATATACACCGATAACTTTCCATCCCAATATACTCTACCCTTTCATCATTATCAACCTTCAAGCAACAATGCAACCAATAAAACCATTTTCAAGGAGTAAATATGATTTTCAAAGAGTAATTATTGTTCCGAATTTCGCGTTATATTCTTTAAATTACTAAATGTCTATCAGATCACTATAAAAACGTGCCTAAACATTCCTCAGGTATAAATTAGTAACTGTACAGATATTTAAGTCTCTGAGTCTTGTAGTGCGGACGTGATAAGCGTACACCAGACATTCACACACACACACACACACACACACACACACACACACAAATGGCTATCCGATCGCCATAAAACCGTGCCTAAAAAGCCTTCGACGAGTAGACATTATTAACTGTACAAATTTTTAGCTCTCTATGTCTTGTGGTTGAGACGTGATAAACGTACACCGAACAGACATTCACATTTATAGATATAGATCTAACACAAGTGACATATTCTTATTCACTCTTTACAGTTCATAAATATTTTCTCGTGCTCCTCAAAATGTTCAAATGTTTGTTAAGATTAAGGGACTTAACTACGGGGTCATCAGTCCCTAAACTTACAAACTACTTATGAACTACCTACAACTAAGGACGGCACAAATATCCATGCCCGAGGGGGGATTCGAACCCCCGACCGTGGTGGCCGTGCAGACCGTGACTGAAGCGCCTCAGGCCCCTCAGCCACCGCGGCCGGCTGAGAGTCTGAGAGTTTTTATATATTCATACTCCGTTACGTTTTTCTGATCACTTTCTTTGTCTGTACTACTTTTATTTGTTGCAGCTCTTGGAGCATCGTGTACCACACATTTTCATAATTAGCTTACTCTGCTCAAAGAATTATGTTAAGCAATAACCTCGAATTAAATTTGATAAAAACTACTTTTTAAAACCATTTGAATTACTCTAATACAGAGGTTATTTCTATGAAGTTCCGATGATTACATCGTGCACAAATATTGACATACAACATGTTGCATCAAATTTCAGAAGATAACGTGATGAAAAAGCAACAAATGAGGATGAAATCGTATGTCTTCTGTGTCTGTTCATACTGGCTGGGCATGACAGGGCAGGATACAAAAATCTGGAAGACTTATGGACACAAATGGTTTTGGAATTGCAATATTTAATGCATCAATGAGTTTACGGCGCTTTCATTTCTTTTTGCGTTGTTTGAGATTCGATGAGATTCGAGACAGACCACAGCGCAGAGAACTTGATCGCCTTGCTGCGTTCAGAGAAGTGTTTCAATTATTCATCTCAAGCTGTGTCAGTAATTATTGTATGAGTTGACGGAAAAAATGTTTAATTATATGTATAATGTCTTATACCTGTAATACAGTATGAAGAATGAGAGAAATAAATAACTAAACAAAATATTGTAAGAAAATTTGGATTATTACATATGTTTCATGCAGTACCAGCTTAAAACAAAAACAACGTCCATTGCTAGCGAATTTGTCATTTTGAAATAGATCAAGTGTATCATTTTAATTTATTTATTTAATACACGTCATTTCCCTGGTCACTATTTAAAATCCATAGTTCTGGTCTACAATAGATATAAATAACTTGTTTACCTATTTTTATTGGTTTGGAAATGTTTTTGTACCTCTGAATACATCATAGGAAATTCATCAGTAAGTCGATGGACCATGCCGTAAAGCAGCGTCTCTGTATCAATGATATGTGGACAACATCGTTCTTGGAATAGACTGACCAGACCATATTCCAAAAGTTCAAATGTTTGTAAGCCTTTGGACCAAACTGCTATGGTCATCAGCCCCTAGACTTACAAACTAATTTAACTTACGCTAAGGAAAACAAACAGAACTACGCCCGAGGGAGGACTCGAAACTCTTGCGGTAGCGACTGCCCAGTTCTTAGCATGATGCCTTAGACCACGCGACCATTTCCGCGAGGCACCCAGATAACCAACGTAAACTAATTTTATGTACACCGATAACTTTCCATTCCAGTATACTCCACCCTTTTATCATTATCAACCCTCAAGCAACAATGCAACCAATAAAACCATTTTCAAAGTGTAAATATAATTTTCAAAGAGTAATTATTGTTCAGCATTTCGCGTTATATTCTTCAAATTACGAAACATCTATCTGTTCGCTATAAAACCGTGCCTTAAAACTTCCTCGGGTATAACTTAGTTGATTGATATGGTCTTCAGTCCGGAGACTGGTTTGATGCAGCTCTCCACCCTACTCTATCCTGAGCAAGCCTTTTCATCTCCTCATAAGAACGGCAACCCACATCTACTTGAATCTGCTTACTATACGCGTCTCTTGGTCTCCCTCTGCGATTTTTACCCCACACACTTTCCTCCAAAGCTAAATTTACGATTCCTCGATGTCTAAGAATGGGTTCTAACATGCGATCCTTTCTTTTAGTCAAGGTATGCCAAAAAATCTTTTTCTCACCAATTCTGTTCAGTACTTCTTTATTAGTTATGCGATCTACCCACCTAATCTTCAACATTCTTCTGTAGCACCACATTTCAAAAGCCTCTATTACCGTCCTGTCAGCACTGCTTATCGTCCATGTTTCACTCCCGTACAAGGCAACACTCCACACAAAGGCCTTCAGAAAAGACTTTTATGCACTTAAATTAATATTAGTTGTATCGTTAACTAATCTAATTCCTTCAGCAACGCCTGATTTTCTAAGACTGCATTCCATTATCTTTGTTTTTCTCTTGTTAATGTTAATTTTATACGCTCTCTTCAACACACTGTCCATTCCATTCAACTGCTCTTCCAGGTCCTTCGCTGTCTCTGCCAGAATTACAATGTCATCAGCAAAACGCAATGTTTTTATTTCTTCCCCCTGAACTTTAATCCCTATTCCAAATTTCTCCTTGCCCTCCTTTATAGCTTGCTCAATGTACAAATTGAACAACATTGGAGAAAGGCTACAACCCTGTCTCACTCCCTTCCCAACTGATGCTTCCCTTTCATGCCCTTCGAGTCTAATAACTGCGGTCTGGCTTTTGTACAAGTTGTAAATAACTCTCCTTTCCCTGTATTTTACCCCTGCTGACTTCAGAATTTGAAAGAGTGTATTCCAGTCAACATTGTCAAATGCTTTCTCCAAAACTATAAAAGCTAAAAATGTAGATTTGCCTTTCCTTAATCTATCTTCTAAGATAAGACGTAAAGTGAGTATTTCCTCCCGGGTTCCTACGTTCCTCCTGAATCCAAACTGATCCTCCCCGAGGTCAGCTTCTACCAGCTTTTTCATTCTCCTGTAGATAATTCTTGTTAAAATTTTGCAACCATGACTTATCAAACTGATGGTTCTGTAATTTTCACATCTGTCTGCACCTGATTTCTTTGGAATGGAGATTATAACATTTTTCTTAAAGTCTGAGAGTATTTCGCCTGTCTCATACATCCTACACACCAGTCCAAATAGTTTTGTTATTGCTGGCTCTCCCAGAGACTTTAGTAGCTCTGAGGGTATGTCATCTACTCCTGGGGCCTTGTTCCGACCTAGGTCTTTCAGGGCTCTGTCAAATTCATCTTTCAGTATAGTATCTCCTATTACATCTTGATCTACTTCCTCTTCCCTTCCTACAACATCGTCTCTAAGTTCATTTCCTTTGTAGAGCTGCTCTATGTACTCTTTCCACCTTTCAGCTTTCCCTTCTTTGCTGAGAATTGGTTTTCCATCTGAGTTCTTGATATTCATAGAGTTGCTTTTCTTGTCCCCAAATGTCTCTTTTATTTTCCTGTAGGCGGTATCTATTTTTCCCCTTCTTATAGATTCTTCTACAGATTTGCATTTGTCATCTAGCCACTCCTGCTTAGCCATTTTGCACTTTCTGTCAATCTCATTTCTTAGTCGTCTGTACTTCATTTTGTCTGTTTCATTTACTGCATTTTTATATTTCCTCCTTTCATCAATTAAATTTAGTATTTCCTGTGATATCCAAGGATTTTTTGTAGGTCTTGCCTTTCTACCTATATTGTCCTCTGCTGCCTTCACTATTTCATCTCTCAATGCTACCCATTCCTCTTCTACTGTTTTATTTCCCCCTATATCTGTCAATTGTTGCCTAAATCTCCCTTTGAAATTCTCCAGAACTTCACGTTCCTTCAATTTATCTAAGTCCCATCTCTTTATTTTCCTACCTTTCTGCAGTTTTTTCAGTTTCAGCCTACAGTTCATGACTAACAAGTTATGGTCAGAGTCTATATCTGCCCCTGGGTACGTCTTACAGTTTATAACATGGTTCCGGAATCTATGTCTTACCATTATAAAATCTATCTGGTACCTTCTGGTGTCTCCTGGTCTCTTCCACGTATACAACCTTCTTTTGTGATTCTTAAACCACGTGTTTGTTACGATTAAATCATGTTCTGTTCAAAATTCTACCAGGCGACTTCCTCTTTCATTCCTTCTGCCAAGTCCATATTCACCTACTATTTTTCCTTCTCTTCCTTTTCCTACTACCGAATTCCAGTCTCCCATCACAATTAAATTTTCCTCTCCCTTAACATTCTGAATAATTTCCTTTAGCTCCTCATATATTTCTTCGAGCTCCTCATCATCGGCAGAGCTAGTTGGCATATAAACCTGTACTACTGTTGTCGGTGTTGGCTTCGTATCTATGTTGACAATGATAATGCGATCACTGTGCTGCTCATAGTAGTTTACCCGCATTCCTATTTTCTTATTCATTATCAGTCCTACTCCTGTTATACCCCCAACTGATTTTGTATTTATAATCCTGTACTCACCTGACCAGAAATCCTGTTCATCCTGCCACCGAACTTCACTAATCCCCACTATATCTAGCTTCAACCTATCCATTATCCTTTTTAAATTTTATAATTTTCCTACCCGATTAAGGCATCTAACATTCCACGCTCCGACCCGTAGAATGCCAGTATTGTCTTTCCTGATGACAACATCCTCCTGAGTAGTCCCCGCCCGGAGATCCGAATGGGGGACTATTTTACCTCCG
Source organism: Locusta migratoria (assembly GCA_026315105.1). NCBI lineage: Eukaryota > Metazoa > Arthropoda > Insecta > Orthoptera > Acrididae > Locusta > Locusta migratoria. Next base: position 326,924,078 of record CM048747.1, on the reverse strand, counting down.
GAATATTTTACCCGAGAGGATGCCATCATCATATTTTCATACAGTAGAGCTGCATGTCCTCGGGAAATGTAACGGCTGTAGTTTCCCCTTGCTTTCAGCCGTTCGCAGTAACTGTGTGGCAAAGCCACATTAGTTGATGTTACAAGGCCAGCTCAGTCAATCATCCAGACTGTTGCCCCTGTAACTACTGAAAAGGTTGCTGCCCCTCTTCAGGAACCACACGTTCGTCTGGCCTCTCCGCAGATACCCCTCCGCTGTGGTTGCACCTACGGTACGGCTATCTGCATCGTTGAGGCACGCAAGCCACCCCACCTCGGCAATGTCTGTGGTTCGTGGGGGTGGTATAACTTAGTAACTGTACAAATATTTAAGTCTCTGCGTCTTGTCGTTCGGATGTGATAAGCGTATACCGAACAGACATTCACATTAATCTATATTGATAAATAGCAATCCGATTGCCATAAAACCGTGCCTAAAGCCTTCCCCGCGTTGACATTAGTAACTGTACAAATTTTTAGCTCTTTATGTCTTGTAGTTCTGACGTGATAAACGTACACTTAACAGACATTCACATTTATAGATATAGATGAGAAGAGTGTCATTTATTGTGTAGTTGACTTGCAAGCAGTATGACATAGCGTGCCGTACACAAATAGTTTCGACTTGTGCTATTAGACCAACAACACAAAAATGACTGGAATGGGGGACGCTTTTTCCATTTTGCGGGACATTTTCAGTTTTGTTTGTTTGTTTGTAAATCTATCGGACCAAACTGCGTGGTCATCAGCCCGTAGCTTACAAATTACTTAAACCTAAGTAAACTAACCTAAGGACAAACACACACACCCATACCCCAGGGAGGACTCGAACCTCCACGGCGAGCAACCGCGCGCTCCGCTTGGCTACTCCACCGCGGCACATTTTCAGTAATTATCCCAATGCGGGACAACGAATCCAACTGCGGGACTGTCTCGCAGAATCCGGAACGGTTGGCCGCCTTATGTAATTGTGTTGTTGTTGTGGTCTTCAGTCCGCAGACTGGTTTGGTGCACCTCTCCACGCTACCTGTGAAAGTCTCTCCGTCTGAGAATTCGTTCGGCAACCTACATACTTTTGAATCTGTTTACTGTATTCGTCCTTCGGTCTCCCTCTACGATTTTTACCCCACACACTTTCTTCTCTTAGTCAGGACATGCCAGAAACTCCTTTCTCCCCAATTCGGTTAAGAACTTCCACATTAGTTACGTGATCTATCCATCTAATTTTCATCATTCGTCTGTAGCACCACATTTCAAAAGCTTCTGTCATCTATTTGTCCGAACTCCTTATCGTCCACGTTTCACTCCCATACAATGCTACACTCCAGACAAATGCTTTCAGAAAGGACTTCCCAACATTTCAATTAATATTGGATGTTAACAAGTTTAGTTTCTTTAGAAACGCTTTTCTTCCCATAGCCATTCTGCATTTTATATCTCTACTTCAGCCATCAGAAGTTATCTTGCTGCCCAAATAACAAAACTCATCTATTACTTTTATCGTCTCATTACCTAATCTAATACCTTCAGCATCACCTGATTTTCTGACTTTACATTCCATTACTCTCGTTTCACTCTTGTTAACGTTCATCTTATATCTTCCTTTCGCCGGCTGCGGTGGTCGAGCGGTCTGCGGCGTGCCAGTCACGGTTGCACTGCCACTACGGTCGGGGGTTCGAATCCCCCTCAGGCATGGATATTTGTGCCGTGGATATTAGCTAGTTCATAATTAGTTCATATTTGGACATTTGATCTTTCTTTCAAGACACTGTCCATTCCATTCAATAGCTTTTGCAGATCTCTTCCAATCCCTAACAGAATTACTATGTCAGCGGCAAACCGCAGAGTTTTTATTTCTTCTCCTGGAACTTTAATTCCCTCTCCAAATTTATCCTTGCATTCTTTCACTGCTTGTTTAATGTACAGATTGAACAACATTGGGGAAAGGCTACAAGCTTGTCTAACTCCCTTCCCAACCTCTGCATCCCTTTCTTGCCCTTCGACTCTAGTAATTGCTGTATGGTTTTTGTATAGGTTGTATATAAGTGTTCACTCCCTATATTTTACCCCTGCTACCTTCAGAATTTGAAAGAGTGTATTCCTTTCGACATTATCAAAAGCTTTCTCCAAATCTACAAACGCTAAAAACGTAGAATTTCCTTTCCTTAGCCTAAGATAAGTCGTAATGTGAATATTGCCTCCCGTGTTCCTACATTTCTCCTATCTTCCCAGAGATCGAATTCCAAATTTTTTTCCATTCGTCTGTAAATAATTCGTTTTAGTATTTTGCAATTATCACTTATTAAACTGACTTCTGTAATTTCCACTTTTTTCTGCACTTGCTTTTTTTGGAATTGGAATTACAATATTCTTCTTGCAGTCTGAGGGTATTTTCCCTGACTCATTCATCTTGCATAACAGGTGGAACAATTTTTTCATGACTGACTCTTCTAACAGCAGTTCATACGGAATATCATCTACTCCAGGGGCCATATTTCGCCTCAAATCTTTCAGCGCTCTGTCAAATTCTTGTTGCAGTATCAAATCTCCTATCTCCTCTTCTTAGAATGAAATTCGGTTCTAGAAGAAAAATTCGCTGTGGAATTGTTTGCAAATCGTTGCCCATTGTAAATACAGAGGGTGGACAAAATAATGTTAGTGCCATGCAGTATACTCCATCTTTCTTGCAATTTGGCACCACAGTGTACGCGTTAACATTGAGACGCGATCGCAGTGCACAATTGACATACGAAGTGTTGTAAGTTTCCCTGCAGTATATAAGGGGCGTTGAAAAAGAAATCAGTGGAAAACATAATTACAGAAACCAGTACCTGTAAATAGAAGTATTGACCCTGGCTGTTGAGACATGAGTCGTAGCGTGGCTACTTAATATTGGCGACAGTGGCCGTTGCGTTGCAATGCGCGTGCGCGGTTGAGGTTCAAATTGTCTTCTGAACCCCCATATTGACGCTCCCGCGGCAGGGAGGGGCGAGGGGAAACGCCGCTTTTAACATTGGCGTTGGAATTGGTAGAGATACCAACTCCTGGCTACTCGAGCTCTGGCGGTTACACAAGAATGGTCCCGAAGGAAGACAACGGAGCTACTTTGCACCTCCCGTCGCGCATGCGCTAATCCTCCATGAAGGCAAAATCCGCCCTTCGTATTTATTTTTGGGGCATTGAAGACTTATAAAGAAACACGTCATATACGGGAACATATCTTATAAGACGCATAAACTGTAAAAGGCTTCAGAATATCCGATCATGAATAATAATGAAGCTCACTGCTCTCGACCTACCAAAGAATAGCCGTGTGGTTAGCAGCATCGCGCTACGCCGTTACGGGTAGTGGGGTCGAGACCAACTGAAAGCAGTATTTTTAAACCCAATCTTCTTTTTAACGGATACGGGAACAACATTGACTTTTGTATTGTTTTGTATTGTTACTTGCCACATATATTTAGACGTTTTAGCAAATGTGTCGCGATTTTGAGGGGGAATTACATTTTTTCTTTTCATTGTAACAAATATTTAACTGTTTGAAAAGATGTGGGGGAGAGCAGCCTTTGCGCATGTGTAAGGTTAGGAGGGGATGTTACTTACAGAGTCATCTGACCATAAAGTAGCTTGTCTCTTCATCTTCACAGATTCATTTTGTTACAGTCACTTAAAAGTATAATCAGTTACGGTATTTTGGTGTTCATGTGCATTTCATATGTTGTTAGCGTTTATTATCCGTACGTACATCTGGAGTCATCGTTGTAGGTGAATCGTTTGCCCCTCAGAGCAAAAACGGCGCAGTTTCAGGGATGGACTGGACTGGACCGTATGGAAGTTGGCCAAGAACATCCCATGTGAATTTCTGCAGGGTTGCCACGACTGTGTTGAGGTATTCTATTGTCGTGTTTCACTTCTTTGTTTCTTGTAATAATAGACTAAACACATTTTCACAAATGAGAAAAGCTTGCTTCAGGGACTGTATATTAATTTAAGGGTCTATTTAGTTTACTCAGATAACAGTAAAAAATTTTGTGTGCTTGAGTAATTACCCGCAAGTAAAACCAACGACGTGTGAATAATTTAGCCTCACTATATTATGCGGGAAGTTTCTTCACAAAATTGATTCAAGTTAAAAAAATTTGTACTTCGAAAGTGACACATAAGCGAAACTTCATGTTTTAGAACTTTGTATTGGTAGGCCAAGTTTCATGTTCGTTATAGCTTTATTTAATCTCTGAGATATAACTCGCTAAACGTTGGAAGTTTTTTTTTCTTTTTCTTTTTTTTTTTTCTTTTTTCTTTTTTTTCACTTTTGGGCGCTGATTTTTTTGGGCATCTTTGCTTGAAGTTTTCTGGCTATATATAGCATGTAAATTTCTTTGCAGTATTATTCCTATGAGAAGTTTCATATTTTTCAACGAAATATTGCCCGAGTTATAACGGCGCAAAGTTGTCAGGAATTCACGCTCGCCCTTGCGTAAATACACACGTGGCGTCAAACAACTGACAATATCTCGGTCAGTATCTTAAAATTTACCAATGTACATCGGGGACATGTTAGAATGTTCACATAAATTTTCCCGTGATGGTCGAGCCGGAAAATGTTCCGAAATTAGGCAATTTGACAGGGAATGATGCAGGAGTTACATGTTAGCAGTGTAAGCAGTTTTAGTGTACATTATGTCTGCCGAGCTATCATTTCCAGATTCAAAGCTATGGAATAAGTATCTAGTTATACTGTGTTTATTTGCAACGTCGGCGAGCACAATTACTGCGAGACTGTCGCGGCCGCCCTGGTTCCAGAAGTAGTCAGGCCAGGGCGAGGACGGCCGAGAGCACAGCTCCAGGCACAGACAATAGTCCGCGAAGATGGCTGTCAGCGCAGGTAGACGGATTAGGCGGCCGCAACGGTAGGCCTGACCCGGCCAGCCGGGCGTGCAGGTGCAGCGCTTAGTGAGTTAAACAGTGTTGGCAATATAATGTGTTCTGGCTTTACTCCTGATTTAACCTCAAACTGTTCTTTACTTTGGGGCCCGCAGTGTGGAATATGTCATTCAGTGACATAATTATAGATATCTTTGAAGAAATCGAATTATATTGACATGCCTACATAAATTCCATAAATTTACTCAATGAACAAACTGAGCTAAAGCACAAATAATACACTGAAAATTTTATTCATATTTTCAGCCGCGAAAATGGATAGCCAAAAACATGTCACATATTCACTCCATAGTAACAACGTAAACCACCAAAGTTATAGTATCAAGGAAAATAAATTAGCTGATAACTACAGTGATCTCTGAGTAACAATGTAAACATATAATGTCGTTAAAACACTTTAAAAATAGCTGTCCTTTCAATCAGGCAGAAAAATCCATTACAAACATATAAGACAGTCATAAATAAAAATAAAATCAATAAGAACGACATGAAATGTAAGTAAATTCAATGTATTAGCCATAAAAAATTTATATATGCCAACTTATCTAACTGTTGCTATAAATTATCTCGTTTATATTACAGAAACCTGATGATGGCAACATAAAGCCGAAATGAGCTCATAGTAAAGAAATAAAGTATTATAACAGCAGTGTGAAAGGTATAAATGTCATTTATAATCCCAAACTGTTCTAATTTGTTTTTCTATTGTTACTACACATTTTGATCAACATACAGTACTAACTATTTCTCTAGAGGGGTGGCAAGAAAACCTATTTAACCTATTTACTGATCTCGCCTTCCACAATGATGATTCCAGGACTTTAGTCTGGTGGAGGGGGCGGGGTCATGGTGCTTTCATTTAGCCGAGGTGTTCCTGTTTTCATAAAAAAAAAAAGAAAATAATAATAATAAACCGACCCTTGAGTGCCCTATCGTTGTCAGCAACTACTGTTCCAAAGTTCTATGTAGAATTTGGTACATATGCATACAAATGTTGTCCCCTACTACCAGTCACAGACTGACAGAATGTAGTAGTTCCTACAAGATGCTTCAGATGCAGAAATAACTGCCATCAAAGATACTGTACCACAATTACTGTAGGCAGCTTAGTTCACTCACTGGTTCAGCCTAAAGCTCAAAAGTATCTACATACATAATGTGCAAATCACATTTAAGAGCCTGGCAGAGGGTTCATTAACCACTTTCATAACTTTTCTCTACCGTTCCATTCTCTAATAGCGCGGGAAGAAAGAACACCTAAATCGTTCCATTTGCGATCTGATTTCTCTTATTTTATTGGGATGGTCATGTCACCCTAAGTAGGTAGGTGCTATCAAAATATTTTCACACTCAGAAGTAAAAGTCGGTGATTGAAATTTCGTAAACAGATCACGCCGCAATGAATAACGTCTCTCTTTGAATGATTTCCACCCCAAATTCGTTCAACATTTCGTTGATGCTCCCCCCCCCCCCCCGTAACGTGATAAAACAATACGAGCTGCCCTTCTGTTAATCTACACAATATCTTCCATCAGTCCCACCTGTTGAGGGTCCCATAATGGGCAACAGTATTCCAGGAGAGGACGCACAAGTGTGATGTAGGCAGTCTCTTTGTTGGAGTTGGTGCATCTTCGAAGCGTTCTGCCAATGAAACGTAATCTTTGGTTCGCCTTCCCCACAATATTTTCTATGTGTTCTCTCCAGTCTAAGTTGTTCGTAATTGTCACCCCTAGGTATTTGGTAGAATTTACGACCGTAAGATTTGACTGATTTATCACGTAATTGAAGTTAAGCGGATTTCTTTTAGTGGTCATGTGTATTTCTTCTCACTTTCCTTTATTTAGTGTCAATTGCCAATTTTCGCACTATGTAGAAATTTTGTCTAAATCGCTTTGCAGTTGCTTTTGATCCTCTGTTGACTTCACTAACCGATAAACGACAGCATTATCCGCGATCAGTCTAAGGGAGCTATTCAGATTGTCTCCTAAATCGTTTATAAACACAAGGAAGAGTAGGGGACCTATAACGCTTCCCTGGGGAACGCCAGATATCACTTCTTTTTTACTCGATGACTTATCGTCAATTACGAGGCGCGTCCAGAAAGTAAGTTCCGTTTGGAAATAAAATGAAATTGTACAGAGATACAAAAGAAATTTTTATTGCACAAAGTTCTACAACTCTTAAACTACTTTTCCACATAACTGCTGAAATTTTGTAGGCACTTGTCATAGCGAGCCACATGTTTATGCATGCATCCTTCACAGAAGGTTGCCGACTGTGTATTCAACCATGTGGTAACAGCTCTTTATCATCGTCGAAGTATTGACCACCAAGGACAGATTTTAGGTGTAAGAAGAGATGAGAGTCGCTAGGAGAGAGGTCCGAGCTGTATGGAGGATGATCAAACAGGTCCCATTGAAATTTCCGTAAGAATCGTTTCGTCACATTCGGTGTGTGAGGTCTGGCATTATCGTGAAAAAAAAAATCTTTTGATAGTAATCCTCTTCTTACACCTAAAATCTGTCCTTGGTGGACAACACACCAACGATGATGACGAGCTGAAAGAACATGTTACCACATGGTTGAATAGACAGGTGGCAATATTCTATGAATAAGGCACACAAAACCTTGTACCATGCTATGACAATTGCCTACAAAATTTCGGAAGCTATGTAGAGAAGTAGTTTAACAGTTGTAGATTTTTGTACAATCAATATTTTTTCTGCATCTGTACCAGTTCGTTTTATATAACCAAACGGAACTTACTTTCTGGACGCGCCTCGTACAATATGAAAGGTGGGGGGGGGGGGGGAGGGGGGGAGGACAGAAGACGTGTCTACCCCCATCCCCAACCCGGCTGATGCGCCGTTGGCTGGGTCATACTATTTGTCAATCTCATTTACTTATTAACAGTTGCCAGTAATGGTCTTCAGATAGGGCTAGGCAGTCTCTAGTGATTAACGGCTGCGCGCTGATTAACGAATTAGTGGTGAGTGATCGGCGGCGGCGGCGGCGGCACACGGCCACACACAAATGACCGCCGGGCCGCCGACATTAAGTCCAGGAATAGCAGGTGGGCGGGCGCTGCGGCACGGCGGTGGGGCCGGTTTTAAAGAGCGATACCGGTTAATCCGGGCCGCCGTTAGCGTCTGAAAGGATTGCCGGCCGGAGCCGGAGCAGGGGCGGCACGCAACGCGGCGCCATTAGTGTAATTGAAGCGGCAAGCGGCGAGTGGCGCGCGCGCAGCCAGAGGCTGCTAATTGTGCAGGCCTGGGCTAGGCTGGGCAGTACTGAGACACCGGCGCAGCCTAACGACGCCCTGCCGCCTGCCTGCAGATGAAGCCGAGGCGTAGACGAGTCTGACGGCCCGCGCAGATTGGGTCCATTCTGCTGCAGTCACACCACTCCAAGGCACACACAACTTCCTAGAATTAAGAATCCCCTGTGGCATCTCGCAAAACGCCGACCCAACACGTACATACAACTTATACCCTATGTAAAAGAGAAGCACCGAACTAGAGCCATAAACAATGAATGTACGATGCAGCTCTCCGCAATACCCTATCCTGAACAAGCCTCTTCATCTCCTCATAAGAACGGCAACCTACATCTGTCTGAATCTGCTTACTATATCCATCTCTTGGTCTTCCTCTGCGATTTTTATCCCAAACAATTCCCTCCAATATATATAGGGTGAATCACCTAAGACTTGCACCGCAAATATTGCGGAAACGGAAAGTGCGGTTTTCACAGAATGGATTGGTAGTCAAGGACTCGTATTGTTACCCAATAAACATATTGTAAAAATACGTTGAAAGTGTATTTTTTATGCAAACATACAATTTTTAGAATCGAACAATGATTGTAATTCTAGAGTTTCTCCCGGCGTATTTGATAATCAAAATATCCACGGGTGTACTGCCAGTCTATAGTGTCCAACGAGCACAATATTTCGGCGATCATACATGTCGCCATCATCAGGTGAACTCTTAATTAAGATTAAATCTAGAAAACGTTACGTAGTGACGACCACGGCTGACAGAGCCCTCACATCGACGTCATATCAGACGCCGTCGCAATCGGTTCCACAGCGCAACTGCGGCGCGGGGCGTGGACCACGGAGGGGTCGCTCCGCGGACCGAGGGTATTTAAATGGCCCGCTACCGGGCTAGAACCCAGTTCCCTTCGAGCAGCCGTAGCGTGAGGATCTCCGTGCCGGCGCGTTTCCAGGAGCTCAATCCGTCACTTCACCTGATGACATGTATGATCGCCGTTGGACACTATAGACCGGCAGTACACCCATGGTTATTTTGAGGAATAATGGTTGTTCCTATCATGCACTGGAAATTTTGATACCAGCTGTGTGCAAAGAATTTTGAATGACATTTTTATCACGTTTAGTTTGGGAGCTACAACCCTTCAACGTTTGAGGCTACGGCAGCGTATCTGACTGGCTGGTGGTCATGAGACAGTGGGCCGTGCCCCAGGGGCTAGCCACTCGGCCAGTCAGCTACGCTATCGCAGCCTCCGCCCCCGGTTGTAGCTGCCAAACTAAACGTGATAGAAATGTCATTCAAAATTCTTTGCACACAGCTGGTCTCAAAGATTCCAGAGCATGATAGGAACAACCATTTTTCCATTTGAAAAACTATATGTTTGCATAAAAAATACACTTTCCAAGTAATACAACAATCTGTCTGTTGGCTAAAACTACGACCTCTGAATACCAATCCATTCTGTGAAACCCGTAAATCAATCGCATTCCTCATTATTTCTGGTGCAAGTGTTAGGTGATATATATATATATATATATATATATATATATATATATATATATATATATATATATGTGTGTGTGTGTGTGTGTGTGTGTGTGTGTGTGTTTGAACCTGTTACTGTCCTTCAAAGTAATCACCAGCGTTGTGTAGAACCCGTTGCCAGCGATGTGAAAGGCGTAGTATACAGTCAACAGAGCCTAATCTGTTGATAGCGCAAATGGAGCGCTCTCTGGAACAGTTCTGAAACGATTTCCGTGAAGTGATTCCTTCATATTTGGAATGAAATCAAAGTCACATGTCTGGGGAGTATGGGGAATGGTACAGTACTTTCCAGTGCCATCAACGGAACAGAGCAGCCATAGTTTGCGTCGCTGTATGCGCCCGCGCATAGTTGTGCAAAGTGAAGGGTAGGTTGCACAGAAAATGTTTTCGCAAAACTGGACGCAGGAGTTCTCCAAAAACGAACAGGAATATTCAGATTTACGGTCTGCCATGGAGAAACGTAAAGCGTCAGGATAACTGTTTGCTGACCTACATTCAACTCTTTTACCCCAAATGCCACTGTTCTGTTCGGCAATGCCGATACCCCGCAAACATCTTGAAGACCTTGATGACACTGTTGTGCTGTACAACCTCAGTCACAATCAATATGGATCAAACTCTATTGTTCCCATTTCGAAAACATAGTGACACTGTTACGTTAGACCAATTCCCCACGATTGTGCGCACACTGGTAACATGAGATGGGCGAGTCCATTTGCTCGGCAGTAAGGTAGGTATGTGAACAATGTATACTATCAGCGACAGTAGTAGATTCCTTCGTATATATACATACAAGGTGGTCCATTGCATTAGCATCAAACGAAGAAAAAAAAAGTAAATAAAATAAATAAATGAATAAAAAACCTTCTCAAACTTGAGGGGGGAAAATCGATGATGCTACGGGTTGGCTCAATAGATCGAGCTGCCATAGGTCAAATTGATATAAACTGCATTTTTTAAGTAGGTAACCTCCTTTTAGTACATATTCGTATAGTAAATATGAAAAATTTATTTGGATCTTATGTCGTGGCCGAGTGGCACTTCTGCTGCAGAGCACTTAATTGTTTGACGTCGGAAGTTCGAGTTCACCCTCAGGGATGTTTGTGAGTGTTGTGCTCAGGTTAGTTTAGTTACATTTAAATAGATAACCACAACAGTTAAGTCCCATAGATCTACAAACATTTCAGTTAGTTATGATAATAAACTTATCCAGTCATAACTACGTGGAAAAATAATCTCGATGAAATGAAATGCTTAACAGTAACAGAAAAAGAAGGTAATATTTCTATTTACAGCTATTGTGATCAAATGATCAAGAAGATTGTGTTATGTAGTTTCTTGATCATTATCTTATAACACATAACCCAAGTATAAGGACCATTCTTTGGATTATGGATTTAAAGAAATGGAAAAGATCAATCCGAATAGAAAAAGCGACCAAGAATTCAACAAATGAAGATGCCCACCTCCCTATTCTCGCCGGTTGCCACCGCACGGGCGCCTTGCCCCGCTTTAGATAAAACAAGTGTTCCTCAGGAGTGTGTTCATTGAGTAAGCTCCAGCCTCGATTATCTTATCGCACTTGCGACATGATCTCCTAATGTGCATATGAAACTGTAATCATAATCGTTAAAAACGCTGGTACCATATCGAGTTCATATTCCAACGATTTGTCTTGACAAGTAGAATGTGATTCTAAGGCCGTAATGTGCAGGAAATGAGAGAGAGGAAAACTAGAATTCTTACAACACTTGTGGGCGAAGGGTCCCCACTCCAGTGTGCCGCTCCTGGTAGTCCTCCCTTCATGTTGGGGAAATATGGATGCTTTAAACCCTTTTAAAAGCAACACAATACCGCTCGCAACAAAAAGATGTTTATTTGCAACTTTTAGCCGCAGGTGGAAAGCCAGACAGAAGCCTCACATGAACTCGGGGAGGAGATACATTAGCTGACTCAGTATTGCCTGGCGAGCCATATGGCGTTTTAAAATGCACCATATGATTGGTAGGCGTGCCACTTGCGTGGAAACGCAAGCATCATTCAAGCATATACCCAATGAGATTGATGAAATTAAGGCAGACTCACCCTCTTGACCATGTCGGCTGCGTGTGTCACTGTGCATGCAAGCTAACAGTACAACAGTCTCGCAGTGATTTCTTGTGCAGAGATGTGATAACGACTCCTGTGCAGTAGTGCACTGTAAGGAGCACCTCCGTTGTGGAGCGGATCTCAGTGAATCTCCAGTGGAGAGTACTGAGGATTATGCGCTGTTTATGGTGTTGACCGGGATACGTAATATCTGGTGCGAACATACAAAGAGTACATTAGGTAATGCTTGCGATCGCATTTTTGAGTGGCAGCGTGGTGAATTAGTCTGAGACTGACGTATCACGCCAATATATAGCCAGACGAGGATTTACAGGCCATTTTTGACTTCATCAAGATGCAGGGAAAGTGTGATCGGCAGTAGTCGATCAAGACAGAAGAGATTTAGTTTCGATGTTAGCTAAGACACAGCTAGCAGCCATCGGTACAGTTAACGGCATTGTGTGCGAACACTTTACGCAAACTCCACCCATCGCCAAGCAGTAATAACAAATACCTTTTTTACCATTGCATAACATTTCTGACAACACGATAGCTTCGATCGTAAATTGACAAAAGTGAATTAATTGTAAAGTCAAGTAGGCTTGTTTTTTCAGCCATTCTACTAACTTTATTTTATTTTGAAATTGTTTATACGTTTCCTCAATGTTTAATCCTATCAACCTATCCAGAACTTGGAAATTTAATGTTAATTTGTTTCTTTATCAATTTGAGTCTTCTTGAAGAAGTTAATAAATATAAAATTCACAGTTTTTTATTTAAGTTCTAGCTACATCACTTTAGTAACTGAACTGATCCTCACAATTTACATTTAGTTAATGTCAAGATTTTTTCCTCGCAGGCGATGTCATCTACGTCTATGTTTGCATAAGTGATAGTTTCAACGATTGTAGGTGAATTCTGTATGACATGTTGTTGATGTCTTTCTTGCAGGAGCCATGGGTACATAAAAAGGTCAGGTTTGTCCGTTGCACACTACAAATCGTTGGAAGAGTAGTATCAAAATCACAGCAGTATAGTTTTCACACTAGAGTGTGTTAGCTGCAGTTGACGCTAATCCGCACATCAGTAGCTGACAAGTTGACCAACAATCGGTAATTTAAAAACTACTCTTAATGAAATGTAAAAATTTGTTATCGCATGTTTTTCTAAATTTTTGAGACAGAGCGCCATCGGAAACCGGAAAAATGTTCTAAATAAAACTTTCACATTTGTTTACATACTATACGAATATGCAGTTAAAATGGAGGTATCTATTGAAAAAATGTAGTTTACATCAATTTGACCTATGGCAGCCCCATCTAGTAGGCCAACCACAGTGCCATCTGTTTCCCCTCTTCAAGGTCGAAAAGTTTTGTTCTTATTATTTTTCTAGACTAATTTCTTGATGTATTTGGCGCAGTCAGCATCAATGGACCATTCTGAATATTATAAACAAAAATGGCAGTATGTTTATATGTATGTTTGTTCCACATCTCCTCCAAAACTACTGGATTGATTTGAACTAATTTTGGTGCACGTAATATTTGCAAAATGAGAATCAGCATTGAGGCGTTCATAGTCTTCATAGTGTCCAAGCTGTCTAAAGATCTGAGAAATGTCAAAAATGTGTTTTCCATGCCCTGTCATATAGGCTGCCTTGCACAACTGGTGTGTTGTGTGAGAATAGTATCAGCACCAATTAACAGTGAGAAGAAGACGAGGTGGAATGAGTGAATGAGGAGGATGGGTTGGACAGGAGAGGAGAAGTTGGACATACAGATAGGTGGCAGCTGGATATGAATGGAGAGAACCACATATTAGACAGGGTATGCAGGTATGGCCAGAGACTGGCGAAAGGAGGAGATTACAGCGGAAGGGCTGAGCGGATTGGTGTGAAAGGCTGGAATGAAGGACGGAATTGTCAAACAGGGAAAAAGAATGGGGAGGAAAAGATGGACAAACAAGAGGAGATGGAATGAGAGAAAGGATACGTCGATACCAAGAGATATGAGCGGTAGGAGATACGTAGAGAAGAGTATATGGAGATAGAGAGATAGAGCAGGTGGAGGAGTAAATGAGCAAACATAGAGTGGGTAGAAAGAGACTTGGCAAACATAGAGTGAGTAGAAAGAGACTTGTCAAGAATGAATAGAGGATGGGGAGGCAGTGTTGGAATGAGACATTGCAGAGAAGAAGACTGGTAAATAGAGGGAGGAGATAAGGGAGAGAGGGAGGAGATAAGGGAGAGAGCAGCATGGGAGCGTTGGAGAGAGGGAGTCGAAAAAGCTGGACAGGAGGCGTGGGTAAACTATGGTCATAGATTAATGGAGAAAGAGATGGGGGAAGAGGAAATTCTTACAAAACGTGTAAACAGTACATCTGTGAGTTACATGTGCAGATGACCATGGTTGAGGAGAGAGGGGTGGGGGGAGGAGGTGGAGAGTGAGACAGGGGGATTATGTTACCAGAAAAGTGGGAGAAGGTGATGGAATACATGAAGATGCAATCTTCCCCCAATTTTAATTTTAATGACTCGAAAAATATATAACTGAGCAATGTTGGATTTCGCACCTACTAATAACAGAGAGACATACTTATAAGTGCGTTATCATGCACATTTAAATTTAGGTAGAGTACCAGGAAAAGTGTCATCTCGGTAAGCAAGGTTGGAAGAACTCATTGTGAGTCTTCTCTGTAATACATTTACTGTAGCGCAGCTAATGATATTGAAACTCAAGCGATCGCACTGAAATATCTACAGTGTAACATATTCTCAAATGACAACGAAACATCATCTATATTGGTTTTCGGAGACAAAAGCCTGCATATATACCGCTGCCGACTGTATGACATAGGCCTTACGTCCCGCCTCGGCCCATAAACATCAATATTAGACTGTCGATGACTGGAATCCCGTTGCCTGGTCTGAAGAGTCTCATTTGCAGTTGTATCGAGTAGATGGACGTGCACGGCATGGAGACGAATCCCAAATCAGATACCACGAAATGTAGAACGTAGCAAACCACAAAATGATATTTCACGACACAAATCATAACAACACTGCCATGTTAACACAACCCTACAGCTAATTAAAAAGAAAACGAGACTATAAGCACATAAAACCTCTGTCACATAAGACCAGAATTTAGTGAAATTCTCATACATTAAATGTGAACACTATTGGTAATAAAATAATTATTATTTCAGATGAGAGGCCCTCTCAACTGTAATGAATGAGAACTTTAGCTAATTGTTGTGCCTTCATCTTTTCCATCATCATTGATTTTATTAATTTTTGAGAACAATTTTCTTATGGTCTCAAATTTATTAATCTTGATTAATAAACAATCACTTACCGCATTATATATTTTTATTTTGGACGGGTGGTCGCTGGAACAGCCAGCAAGCTAGTAGTAATTACCTAATGCTACCACGCCGGATGATCACCGCCCACCATTCTTACCAGCTAACGCCTGAGGACGGGCTTAAATAGACTGAAACTGACCTGAAAATAATAAAAAATTTAACGCGGTCAGTATTTTTGTTGTGGTCTTCAGTCCGCAGACTGGTTTGATGCAGCTCTATGGCACCCTGTCCTGTACAAGCATCTTCATCTGAGAATAAGAGCAGCAACCTACATCCTTTTGAATATTCTTACTATATTCGTCACTCGGCCACCCTCTACGGTTTTTACCCCACAAACTTCCTTCTAATGCTAAGTTGACGAATCCTTGACGTCTCAGAATGTCTCCCACCAATCTATCCCTTCTCTTAATCAGGATATGCCAGAAACTCCTTTTCTCTCCAATTCTATTGATCACTTCACCATTAGTTACGAGATCTAATCTCCATCATTCGTCTGTAGCACCACATTTCAAAAGCTTCTGACATCTTTTTGTCTGAACTCTTTATCGTCCACGTTTCGCTCCCACAATTTGCTACACTCCATACAAACGTTTCCAGACAGGAGGTCCTAACATTAACTAATATTGGATGCTAACAAAATTCTTCAGAAACGCTTTTCTTTCCCCAGTTATTCTGCATTTTATATCTTCTTCACTTCAGCCATGAGAAGTTATTTTGCTACCCAAATAACAAAACTCATCTACTACATTTATTGTCTCATTTCCTAATCGAATTCATCACTATCACCTGATTTTCTGACACTACATTCCATTACTTTTTTTTCTTGTTAATGTTCATCTTATACCTACCTTTCAAGACACCGTCCATTCCGTTTAATTGCTCTTCCAAGTCCTTTGCTGTGTCTGACAGAATTAATATGTCATCAGCAAACCGCAAAGTTTTTTCTTTCTTCTCCCTCCACTTTAATTCCTTCTCAAATTTTCTGCTTCTATTCTTTCACAGCTTGCTCAATGTACAGATTGAACAACATTTGGGAAAGGGTATAACCCTACCTTACTCCCTTTCCAATCACTGCGACCCTTTTATGCCCTTTGACTCTTAATAAGTCCTGTCTGGTTTTCGTACAAGTTGAATATAACTCTTCGCTCCCTATATTTGTCCCCTGCTACCTCCAGAGTTTGAAAGACTGTATTCCAACCAACATTGTCAAAAGCGTTCTCCAGAGCTCCACATTCTAAAACGAAGGATTCCCTTTCTTTAACCTATCTGCTAAGATAAATCGTAATGTGAGCATTGTCTCGCGTGTTCCTACATTTCTGCTAAATCCAAACTGATCTTCCCCAATGTCGGATTCCAACAGTTTTTCCATTCGTATGTAATAATTCGTGTTATTATTTTGCAATCATGATTTATTATACTGATGGTTCTGTAATTTTCACATTTGTCTGCATTTGCTTTCTTGGGAATTGGAATTACTATATTCCCCTTGAAGTCACGGGGTGTTTCCCCGGTGTCATACATTATACATACCACGTGGAAGACTTTTTTGATTTCCTAACGTGATCAGCAATTCGAACGGAACATCATCTTCTCCAGGGGTCTTGGTTCTACCAAAATGTTTTAGTGCTCTCCTTGCATTATCGTACCTCATATCTCATCTTCCTCTACTTCGTCTCGCATTCCGAGAATACTGCTTTTAAGTTCATTTCCTTTACATATGCTTTCTATGTATTCCATCGTTTAGTACTGTTGTCCCATCTAAGTTCTTGATATTAATTTCGCTGTTTTTCTTCTCTTCAAATGTCTCTTTTATTTTCCTGTAGGTGGTATTTATCTTTCCCCTAGTTATACATTCTCCTTTGGTGTTCCATTTGTCTTCTAACGACTCCTGCTTAGCCAGTTTGCCCTTCCTGTCAACTTCATTTTTCAGACGTCTGTACTCCCATTTGCCAGCTTAAATTGCTGCTGTATCACTTTTCCCCGTTTCAGACACTCATTGCCTAATGCTCCCTCTGAAACTATCAATCACCTTTCGTTTCTTCAGTTTGTCCAGGTTCAATCTGCTTAATTTTCTACCTTTTGCAGTCTATTATGTTTTAATCTACAGATCATAATCAATAAGTTACTAGAGGACCCGTCCGAATACTTCGTGCAAAAGTTGGGAAAAATGGAAGTAAAGTTAAATGTTCACGCATACCTTTCTTCAGAATCAACCACTGCGAGTGTTTAAAAGCGTAAATGAAAGAGCTTAATCCGCTGAGTGTTGTTAGGTCAAAAAGAACTGCGTATCTTAATTAGAACTGAAGATATCGTAAAACAAACAAACCAATTAAAATATTCACTGCAAGAACAGAAGTATACCGCGTTTGAAAAAAAAAATGGATTGAGAGACTTAAGTTAATTCTGATACCTGATGACAAATCTGCGAATGAATACATGAATACCTTTCGTTTAAAGCAAAAATGAAGGAATTCGATCGGATAGAACGGCCTGACCGACTGACTAGTTTACAGCAAGGACCCCCCCCCCCCCCCCATAAGAAATATACAGAAGGAAATTGCGTTGGAGTATAGAAAAACAAAGGCGAGAGTTATGGAAATTCTGATACTTGGTCACAAACCTGTGGATGAATACGTTTCGTTTAAAACCAAAATGAAGGAAATCGGCCGGGTTGTTTGGCCTGGGCGACTGACTTTAGTTTTCATATATATATATATATATATATATATATATATATATATATATATATATATATATATATATATAAGACTCTCAGAGTCTTATTTGCCCCTGAATATCTCTTACAGTTTAAAACCTGGCCAATGACCATTTATGGCTCAAGATTAAATTAATTTAATTCTTCTTAAAATATCATCATTCTACTATCATCATCATCTGTTGACTCTACTATCTTATATATTAAAAGTATCTACGAAAACTAAAGTCAGTCGGCCAGACCAAACTACCCGGACGATTTCCTTCATTTTTGCTTTAAACGAAAGGTATCCATTCGCAGAGTTGTCAACATGTATGAGAATTAACTTAATTCTCTCCATCATTTATTTTTATTCAAACGCGGTATCCTTCTGTTCTTGCACTGAATATCTTAATAAGTTTGTTTTACGATATCTTCGCTTCTGATTAAGGTACACAGTATTTTTATTTATTTATCTAACAAGATTCAGTTGATCAAGCTCATTCATTTGCGCTTTTAACCACTGGCATTGACTGATTCTGAAGCAAGCTATGCATGAACATTCAGCTTTATTTCCAATTTGCCCCAACTTTTTTGTCATTCCACTAACGGTGCGAAGTATTCCCACGGGTCCTCTAGTATTTCACTAATTGAAACTACCATTGCATTATTATTACTTTTATTGTCATAATACTAATAACTGTTACTATATTGATATTATGTTTCAGTAAATTTCTTAGAAAATGTATATATAAATATGGAACAACTAGCTGAAAACCCGGCATTGCCCGGGTATTTATTCAGACCCATCCCTTCTCTCCATGTCTTTAAAGACGTGTTTTTTTATTTATTTAATTCATTTACATTCGCCTTGAGCACCATCATGCAGACATTTGCGGTATTTGTACACACGTTTCGCTTCAATCTACAGCGAAATTGTCTCTGTAGTTTCGTTGTCAAACAGCTCAGTGGTTATGACGTCATATTTGCTGATCAATGTGTCGTTCAGAGATTGTAACTCCTTTCAGTTATATATTTCGATATTGTTTGCGGAATCTTCTGTGAACAGAGTAATAAAGACTTAACAAAATGTCAAACCTAATGCAGTACGTATTTACGGATGTCACGTTTTTGACGTAATATCTCCTACAAAAACATTAAAAAAACATTATTTACCAGGTTCGTAGAGTCGAATATCAGGAAACTGCCTGCGAAATGTGTTGTAAATGGAATTGGCAGTAACGACGTAGTAAATTACAACCTCATGTTTATTAGGGCGACATTTCATGCATTTAATTTGACGTCATAACAACTAAAATATATGTCGAAATAAGATATTATTTCGAAGGTACATCCATATGTCAAATGTCGCAAAATGCGTCGCGTAATAAAACAAAACGTCATGCGTGATGAGGCCGTTTTTCATGAACCAAATTATTTATGACTCCATATCTCACAAACGGTGTGTCGTATTATGATAAAATTTCGAATGTACGTTCAGTGTTATGTATCTATACTGTCTGCAACATTTCTCGCGAATACAATTAATAGTGCACGAGTAATAAATGGTAACGCCATGCCACATGCCGTAATTTTACTGCATGAACGCCGAAAAAGTAGTAGCAGATGAACTTTTTTCCTTTCATCATTTTGCTGCGGTTGTCAGCAAAAAATTTTCCTGAAGTTATGAAATTATGTTTACAGTTTGTTGCAAGTGGCCAAGTGCTCTCGTTCTCAAATAGTGGACTGATAAAGTCACACTATCACGTGCCGTTATACGGGGACGTTTTCATTGTTTATGACGTCATATCTCCGGAACTATCAGCCGTATCGCAAAATCTTTTCTTAGCTGACGTCTTCCACCTACAAACTACATTTCTGCCAAATGTCAGCTTCATAGGTGAAATAGTTTTAGAGATTTCGTGTTTAGTCAGTGAGTGAGTGAATGAGTGAATGTCCTTTCGTTTTTATATAGATAGAGATTTACGGTATAACGTGTAATATGATAAATCGTACGACCTTTTATAAAATAATGGACAACAGACCTACAAATATGGAATATATAAATAATGATAATAATCCTCAGGTCTAGTAACATGCGGAGAAGTTTACAACACACACACACACACACACACACACACACACACACACACACACCCCAGGCTGGTTGTCATATCGGTGTCAGTGGTGGCAGCAGCAGTCGCGATACCGATGTCTACTTCGTCACAGTCGCGGGAACAACGTAAAGTTGGCAACACCTACAGAATATGCACAATTAGTGAAAGAGAGGAGAGGAAGGGTAGGCATGACTTCAGCTGCTCTAAGGCATTTAAATAACTCAGTGGCGGCAAGTGAAAATCGGACTTTCGCTTTCGCGTCAGCGGTCGCCTTAACTACTTCGCAACCCACGCTCGCCTGCAGATCGGCTCTAATTCCCTCACGTCACAATCTACGGCTGTAGCGACCCTATGGACAATGCGCTCTTGTGCTCGCCATCGGATTGCAACTCGAAGTCAAACGTTGTTACTACATCCCACATGATTGAAACCTACGCCGTCGTTACGTGAAAATACTTAAATAGATTGGTGTGGTGTCTATTCTTTCGGATATTGTACTTCCTGGATTCCCATCAGAGACCGCGCTTGTTACGAAGTCGATCACGCGTGTGTAATCAGCCTGGCCTGTGAGCAGAGTGCATCGCTTCGTCGAAGAATTTCATCTTGCTATAGTGTCACGGCATGCCTCAAGAGTCATTACTAGACTCCGTGGCGGAGTGGCCGAGTGTTTTAAGGCTCTATGGAGCGCGCGGATGCTCGCCGTCGCCGGTTCGAGTCCTCCCTGGTGCATGGGTGTGTGTGTTGTCATTGGGTTAGTTTAAGTTAGTGTAAGTGATGACAACAGCACTTTTATCCAGTAGGTTTACGAACATATAAACATTTAATTTTATTTACACAGACCCAGAGTAGTCTAATACATTCACCAAGTGTCTTTTAGGCAATGACTCCATGTTTCATCCACTCGATGGCGGGAACGCAAAATTTACACTGAAGAGCGAAAGAAATTGGTACATCTGTCTAATATCGAACACGCAAAAGTTTTGCATATGCAGAATAATGTCGTGGTTTATTCGGAAAAAAAAACCTCAACCAGAATGATAATCATGTCTAGGTTTCATGGCCATCTAACGTGTTGTTCCTGTAGTCACTCTGTAGCAATTCTTTACGAGTGGGGGTGTAGCATTAGCCTCCTGGAATTGCCCATACGTCGGAGTGCACAGTGGACATGAATGGATGCCGGGAATCCGCCAGGATGAATACTCAGGTGTCACCTGTCAGACATTTAGTCGTATCATGGTTCCCATATCTCGCCAACAACAAAAGCCTCTCACAATTACAGGGCCTCTGTCAGCTTGGACAGACCTCTGCCGACGTGCTGACGTTGTCTCCATGGCCGTACACGTCCATCTGCTCGATACAATTGGAAACGTGACTCGTCAGGCCAGGCATCGCGATTCCAATTATCAACTGCCTAATGCCGATGTTGAAGGGGCGAGGTGGTACTTAGGCGTTGTGTCGTTCAGTCGACAAGGGTACACACATGGGCCTTCGGCTCCAAAAGCCCCTATCGATGCTGTTTCGTTGTCATTGGAGAATACGTCACGCTGTATTTCTGTGCTATCACTCGAGTTTCTAAGCCATTAGCTGCGCCCCAATAAATGTACTACGGAAAAAACGTGGCATATCGGGAGAGGAGCCTCAGAATTCAGCTTTTCTTTCCGCGATACTTTTCCTAACATTCTGCCGAAATTTAAATACACATGACAGCGTACTTATAACATTCTTTATGTTCTTACTACCTGCAAAATCCGGCATTGCCCAGGTATATATTTTTTATTTATATTAGATATGAAAATAAAAAATCGGGAAAAATTTCTCCCACTTTATCGGGCAACATAATCACCCTGTCTGACTCTCCATCTCCCCCCCCCCCCCAATCCCTCTTAGCTGAGCCATGCCCATCTGAACATGTATCTTACATATGTACTCTTTAAACTTTTTTCCCCATCTCGTCCATCTTATCCTCCACGGAAGACCGACAATGCACAATATTACTGTTCGTGTTTGGAGCACCACCAGCGACCACAAGCGAAAGAAGCGGCAACACTTTCTGTGCAACCCACCCATCACTTTGCCCGACAATGCGCGGGCACATACAGCTGAAGCTGTCGGTGCTCAGTCCGGTCGATGGGACAGGTAAGTACTGCACTACCACTCATCATACTTCCCGGACTTAAGTCCATGTGATTCCGAAGACGAGGGAAACACTTCGTGGCATTTGCTTCAGAACTGTTCCACAGATCTGACAGACAGTAGACCACTCCATTCGCACCATCAAAAGAACAGTGTCTGCTAACGGTGTACTACGCCTTCCACATAGCTGGCAGCAGGTTCTGTACAATGCTGGTGTCTACTCAGGACAGTAACGGGTGCAAACATGTAACGCTTTTATATCGATTGGGAATAAATAGTTGCCACTATTTAAGTTCCAACCCCCCTTTATCTCTTTATTTCCGCTTTTTCCCCATCTGCGTCCTACTCTCTAAACCTATCTCCTGCACACAGATCTATGTCTCTACATCTGCCTTTGTATGACCTATCCTTTCAATCTCCACCTCTTATTTGTCATCTCGTCCTGCCCCCTCTTTCTTCCTCTTTCACTCTCCTTCACCCGAATCTCTCAGATCATCTCCTCCTCTCTCTTCTGCTTCTATCCATTTCTTCATATCCCATGTCCTTCTCTTTGTACGGTCATCTCCTGCTGCCTCCTCTCTGTCTGTGCAGCTCCTCCTCTCCTGTCCACCTGATCCTCCTTATTCCCTCAGTCCATCTCGCCCCTCTCTTACTGTTTTTGACCCTGACATGCAGATTGCTCTGGAAAGCATTTGGATAACGCAGGTTGATATTCCCACATAACGGTTGTGCTGGGCAGCATATATGAGAGGGGACGGAAAACGTTTTGCCCGTATCTGAAAGTTGTTGATGGGCCAACATTGAAATCTTCAGCAATTGGTGGAAGAATTGCACTTCTGTCACGATGAAAGATTCTCTTCAGTCGTTGTTGGTCCCGTTGTTGCAGGATCTCTCTTTGGCCGCAGCGATGGAGCTTTGATGTTTCATCAGATTCCAGATATTCACGTTGTACTCGTGAGATGCTCGTACGGGAAAATCACCAAATCATCGCTACCTCGGACACGCTGTGTCCCATCTCTTGTGTGCAGGCTATAACACCACGGTCAAACTGACTTAAATCGTGATAACTTCCTACTGTAGCAGCAGTAATTAATCTAACGTCAGCGTCAGACACCTATTGTCTTATATAGGCGTTGCCGACCGCCCAGCAGTCTTCTGTTTAAGTACCTATATGTTTGCAATACGCATGCCCATAGCTGTTTCATTGTATTTCATTGTTTGAAAATACACTTCTACATCTACATCTACATATATACTCCGCAATTCACCGTAAGGTGCGTGGCGGAGGGTACACTGTACCACTACTAGGCATTTCCTTTCCTATTCCACTCCCAAATTGAACGAGGAAAGAAAGAATGCCTATATGCCTCCGTACGAGCCCTAATTTCTCTTATCTTGTCTTTGTGATCTTTACGCGAAATGTAAGTAGGCGGCAGAAAGATCGTACTACACTCAGCTTCAAATTCCGGCCCTCTAAATTTACTCAACAGAAATTCACGAAAAGAACGTCGTCTTTCTTCCAGCGATCCCCAATTGAGTTGCCGGAGCATATCCGTGACACTCGCACATTGGTCGAACCTACCGGTAACAAATCTAGCTGCTCGCCTATGAACCGCCTCTATTTCTTCCTTCAAACCGATCTGCTGCGGGTCCCAAATACTTCAGCAATACTCAAGACGTGGTCTTACAAGCGTTTTATACGCGGTCTCCTTTACAGGTGAAGTACATCTTCCTAAAATCCTCCCAATAAACCGAAGTCGGCTGTCTGCCTTACTCACAACTGTCCTTACATGCTCGTTCCATTTCATATCGCTCTGCAATGTTACGCCTAGATATTTGAACGACGCGACAGCATCAAGAAGCTCACTACTAATGCTGTATTCGAACATTATGGAATTGTTTTTTCTACTCATGCGCATCACCTTACATTTTTCTACATTGAGAGCTAGCTGCCATTCTTCGCACCAACTAGAAATTTTGTCTAAGTCAACCTGTATGCTGTTACAGTCAGTTACAGACGACACCCTCCCATACACCACAGCATCATCAGCAAACAGCCGCAATTTACAACTTACTCTGTCCATCAGATCATTTATATAGATAGAGAATAATAGCGGTCCTATCACACTCCCCTGGGGCACGCCTGACGATACACTCGTCTCTGATGAACACTCGCCGTCGAGAACAACGTACTGCGTTCTATTACTTAGGAAGTCTTCCAGCCAGTCACAAATCTGTGAACCTATTCCATAAGCTCGTATCTTCGTTAGCAGTCTGCAGTGTGGCACCGCGTCGAACGCCTTTTTGAAGTCGAGAAAAACACAAGCCCTTCGTCCATGGCTCGCAAGATGTCATATGAGAAAAGGGCAAGCTGAGTTTCACATGAACGATGTTTCCTAAACCCGTGCTGATTCATGGAAATAAGCCTTTCCGTTTCAAGGAAATTTACTATATTCGAACTGAGAATATGCTCCAAAATTCTACATGAAACCGATGTCAACGATATTGGCCTGTAATTGTATGGGTCAGTTCTCTTTCCTTTCTCATACACGGGAGTCACCTGCGCTTTTTTCCAATCACTAGGAACTTTGCGCTGAATTAAAGATTCGCTATAAATGCAAGCTAAGTAGGGGGCCAATGCCGCAGAATAGTCTTTGTAAAACCGAACTGGTATTCCATCCGGACCAGCAGACTTTTTCGTATTTAGCTCTCTCAGCTGCTTCTCTACACCGGAAATACCTATTGCTATGTCCCCCATTTCGGAATTAGTACGTTGATCAAATGATGGTATATTTGTGCGGTCCTCCTGCGTGAAAGATTTCTTAAAGGTTAAATTTAGAACTTCAGCTTTCCGTTTGCTTTCTTCTATTACTGCCCCGGAATGATCAACTAGTGACTGGACAGTGGGCTTTGACCCGCTTATCGATTTTACATAGGACCAGAATTTTTTCGGGTTCTCGGAAAGATCTTTTGCTAAGGTATGGCTGTGATAATTATTGTATGCTTCACGCATCGATCTTTTTATAGACGCACGAATCTCTACTAACTTTTGCCTGTCATCATTTGCGTGTTCTTTTTTTAATCGAGAGTGCAACAGCCTTTGCTTTCTCAGCAGCTTTCTAACATTATTATTATACCACGGTGGATCTTTTCCATCCTTAATCGTCTTTACTGGCACATATTTCTCTAACCCTTTATTAACAATGCACTTAAATTTAGTCCACAATTCCTCTACATCCATAGTCCCGGAATTAAGCGATGCCCATTCATTTTCTAAGTGCGATCGTAACATTTGCTTGTCGGCTCTTCCCAACAAAAACACGCTCCTAGCCTTCTTGACTGGTTTATGAACTTTGGTCACCATCGACGCTATGACGATATCATGATCACTAAGTCCTGTCTCTACACAGACATCTTTAATAAGGTCAGGCCTGTTTGTGGCTATAAGGTCTAGAATATTTCCATTGCGCGTGGGTTGCCGGTTTAACTGCTCAAGACAGTTTTCGGAGAATGTGTCCAAAAGTAGCTCGCAAGACTGCTTGTCTGTAGCGCCTGAAATGTAACTAGCGAGGTCCCAATCTATACTCTTAAGGTCGAAGTCACCTCCGACTAATATTACATGGCCCGGATACCTATGCACTACCTGGTGTAGACTTTCCTTGAATGATTCTAAAACTGCTACAGCAGCACTGGGGGGCCGGTAAAAACTCCCAACTATTAACTTTACTTCTGTTAAACCTGTTATACGTGCCCAGATAACTTCACAGTTACTTTCAACCTCGATCTCAGTAGAAACAATATCTTTGTCCACAGCTATGAACACTCCTCCTCCAGTTGTATCAGATCTATCCTTCCGATATACATTCCACGCTTCCCTAAATATTTCTGAACTTGCCACATCATCATTTAGCCAGCTTTCGGTGTCTAAAACTATCTGAGCGCAATAACTTCCATGCAGCGCTGCAAATTCGGGAACTTTGTTTCTAATACTCTGTAAGTTCGCGGCTAATATTTTTATGTTCGAATTTTTGTTCCGAACGTGGCCTGAATTCGCTGTTTGAATGCTGACAGGCGAGTGCTCATCAGAGTTAGCGCCTAGCCTAAAAAACCCCCATGTGCACTCCACAAGTACTCTGCTACCCGAGTAGCCGCTTCCTTAGTGTAGTGCACCCCTGATCTATCTATAGGGGCACCCTACAATTCCCCACCCGATAACGCAGATCCAGAAATCTGCAGCCATGACTGTCACAGAGTCGGCGAAGCCTCTGGTTCAGACCCTCCACTCGGCTCCAAACCAAAGGACCCCGATCAACCCTGGGAACAATGCTGCAAATCGACAGCTCTGCTTGCACCCCGCGTGCGAAGGCAGCAGCCTTCACCAATTCCGCCAGCCGCTCGTAGGACCTGAGGATGTTCTCAGAACCCAAGCGACAAGCGTCATTGGTGCCGACGTGAGCCACGACTTGCAGTCGACTGCACCCCGCACCCTCGATAGCCGCCGGCAAGGCCGCCTCCACATCTCGGATGAGGCCCCCCGGCAGACACACCGAGTGCACGTTGGAATTCCTTCCAGATCTGAACGCTATCTGTCTAAGGGGCTCCATCACGCGCCTAACATTGGAGCTCCCAATAACTAATAATCCCCTCCCCCCTTGCACCTGCTCGGACCCTGCTGAAGGAGTGGCCACACTTTCACTCACAGGACGAACGGGCGCGGACGGACGTCCAGCCTCCACATTGGCCTTCCGCCTCGAGCGACGCGAACGCCGTACAACCCGCCACTCCCCTTGCGGAGAAGGCGGCTCGACGAAGTCCGGTACACCTGAAGGTGCCTCGGTAGCAGGGGCAGAGAGCGAAGCGTGAGACACCTGAGGTGTCCCACTCGACGCACCAGACTCCCCACCATCGCTGCACCCCGAGACAGCAGCCTGAAGACGGCTGACCGTAGCCAACAGCACGCTCAGCTGTTCGCGAACCGCGGCCAACACCTCCTGCGTCCGCACGAAGCAGGCACACATCCTATCCATCCTATCGATACAATTAACTGCAATTAACAACTTTAAAGAAGCCTAGTACTCTAATGAAGGCGGCTGGCTGCTGACTTAAATGTGGTCAGTGGTAACTACACTGTCAAATCAACAAAACTGAGTCCGGCAGTTTGGCGCTGTTAAAGCTGCGGCACTGGTGGCAGCTGGCACTGGGCTGACTGATAACGAGCTTTAGTAACGGTCTCTGACTTGTTTTGAAATACACCGGTCAAAGACGAAGACTAAACAACGGTATTTATCAAATACGATAGAATAAACTATTAAAACAGTAGTACAAACGAAATCTGCAAGTAGGCGGGAATAAACCTCTTAAAACAGAGTACTAAAGAAAATGAACTAGATTGGCAAATTAAAATTGGCCATTAAAATTGCTACACCAAAAAGAAATGCAGATGATAAACGGGTATTCATTGGACAAATATATTATACTAGAACTGACATGTGACTACATTTTCTCACAATTTGAGTGCATAGATCCTGAAAAATCAGTACCCAGAACAACCACCTCTGGCCGTAATAACGGCCTTAAAACGTCTGGGCATTGAGGCAAACAGGGCTTGGATGGCGTGTACGGGTACAGATGCCCATGCAGCTTCAATACGATTCCACAGTTCATCAAGAGTAGTGACTGGCGTATTGTGCCGAGCCAGTTGCTTGGCCACCATTGACCAGACGTTTTCAATTGGTGAGAGATCTGGAACATGTGCTGGCCTTGGAAGCAATCGAACATTTTCCGTATCCAGAAAGGCCCGTACAGGACCTGCAACATGCGGTTGAGCAATATCCTGCTGAAATATAGGAATTCGCAAGGATCAAATGAAGGGTCGTAACACATCTGAAATGTAACGACCACTGTTGAAAGTGCCATCGATGCGAACAAGAGGTGACCGAGACGTGCAATTGCACCCGATACCAACACGCCGGGTGATAAGCCAGTATGGCGATAAATACACGCTTCCAATGTGCGTTCACCGCGAGGTTGCCAAACACGGATGCGACCATCATGATGCTGTAAACAGAACCTGGATTCATCCGAAAAAATGACGTTTTCCCATTCCTGCGCCCAGGTTCGTTGTTGCGTACACCGTCGCAGGCGCTCCGTCTGTGATGCAGCGTCAAGGGTAACCGCAGCCATGGTCTCCCAGCTGATGGTCCATGCTGCTGCAAACGTCGTCGAACTGCTCGTGCAGATGGTTGTTGTCTTGCAAACGTCCCCATCTGTTGACTCAGGGCCGCTGTGGAGTAGCCGAGCGGTCTAAGGCGCCTCGCTGAGGAACGCGCATTTGCTCGCAGTCGGAGGTCCGAGTTTACCTTAGGTTAAGTAGTTTGTAAGCTACGGACTGATGACCACGCAGTTTGGTCCGATAGATTTACAAACATTTGAACATTTTGTTGACTCAGGGATCGAGACATGGCAGCACGATCCGTTACAGTCATGTGGATAAGATGCCTGTCATCTCAACTGTTAGTGATACGAGGCCCTTGGGTTCCAGCACGGCGTTCCGTATTGCCCTCCTGAACCCACCGATTCCATATTCTGCTAACAGTCATTGGATCGCGACCAACGCGAGCAGCAATGTCGCGATACGAGAAACCGCAATCGCGATAGGCTGCAATCCGACCTTTATCAAAGACGGAAACGTGATGGTACGCATTTCTCCTTTTCACATGAGGCATTACGGCAACGTTTCACTAGTCAACGCCGGTCAACTGATGTTTGTGGATGAGAAATCGGTTGGAAACTTTCCTCATGTCAGCACGTTGTAGGTGTCACCACCGGCGTCAACCTTGTGTAAATGCTCTGAGAAGCCAATCATTTGCATATCACAGCATCTTCTTCCAGTCGGTTAAATTTCGCGTCTGTAGCAAGTTCCATTTTATTTTCTACTTACTGTTTACGGGCATTAATAATCACCAAATGTGCCATAGGAATTATCTCAGACGGGTATACTAATTTAGTAAATGTTATGTGCACCAAATGCGTCTATATGAAGGAAGGAGAACTACGAAATTACTCCTAAGCATCGAATAACGAAGGAAGAGCAATCATGCTGAGGAGAAGAAGTGAGTTCAGGAATTTAGGTCACTTTAATGCATAGTGTAGCTGATCAGCTACATACCTTATTTTCCCATTATCTCTCAAACTGATCAAAATTTTACCACAAATTCATTTTTAGCTGCTCATATACATAATGTTACATATGCTAGTAGCTCGTCCTAGAAATTATAAATTGCAGAGTGTTACCTGAATCATTTCGACAGTTAGCTGCATTGAGTTACTGCTAACATGTGCGTTTGTTTACATTACTACTCCTCTTTTGCCATATAAAAGTAATCAAGTACTACTGTTGCATTACGAGTTACTTTCTGGAAAGGCGAGAGGCATATTAGTGAGAGTTACTAAATCGGGTACATGGAAGCACTATATAGCTGACCAGCTATGAACTTTTTGTTGCTAAAAGTGTATAATAATTTTAAGGAATTTTGTATCGATATTTTTTCAGTATTTCGCATTATATATTAATCATGGTATTTTTATAGCTTGAAATAACAATGTCATGCATTAACGGGTTAAAATGAAGTTACAATGTTGCACTATAACTCAAAATTGCTGCTGTTAAAAGCGGAATTGTATCGCTAGTGTGAGTTTAATTTTCTGCGGCTGTTGTCAACTTCACAAAGAGTTTATCGGATTTGTTTATGCATAACCATGTTTCGTAGACGTTCGTTTCGACGAACTGTAAGCGACCTTTTCCAGAGTGGTGCATTAATGCTAACACACGCTAGTAAAAGTCTT
This sequence comes from Locusta migratoria, assembly GCA_026315105.1. Taxonomy (NCBI): domain Eukaryota; kingdom Metazoa; phylum Arthropoda; class Insecta; order Orthoptera; family Acrididae; genus Locusta; species Locusta migratoria. Next base: position 326,894,032 of record CM048747.1, on the reverse strand, counting down.
AAAATTGTATCATTGCATGGCTACTCAAGAAATTATAAGCGTAAGAAATAAATATGAAACATTTATTTTCGTATAGCGAGAAGATACGACGAACGGGGTACGGTCAGTAACACGATAGGATTTATTGCAGAAACAACAAAAGGGGGTTCATGTGTTTATGCAAGAGGTGATGATATCTAGAAGTTTCTAAAGGTAGCGGGATAAGTATAGAAGCGAGAACGTTATTTTATCTAGTCCAAACTTTATGAAACAAGAGACAGGTATCAAGAATAAAAGGAAGCTGTTGTGTTTTGGGTACATTATGATGTATATCGGTTACATCAGCACGTATTTTAGCTTGGCGCGTTTGCTTAACAAGACCTGAGGTATAATTGCGTCTTGATTTTGATAAGCGCACGCGCAGTTAACTCGACCTGCAACGAGACGTTGTCGTTACTAACGTACCTAATCTGTAAACCACGGAACGCGAGTAACAGTAAGCTAATAAAATATTACAGATTTCCTAAAAGAATGGTACCTGAATTTAAACTGTGAGTCTTACCAGAAATCGAACCTGTGTCTATTGTCTTGCGTAGTAAAAATGCTCAACCTACTGTGCTATCGAGGATTAGGTATGTCTGAATTGCTAATTTGGTAGAACTCTTAGCATGTGAGTCTTACCAGAAATCGAACCTGTGTCTATTGTCTTGCGTAGTAAAAATGCTCCACCTACTGTGCTATCGAGGATTAGGTATGTCTGAAGTGCTAATTTGGTATAACTCTTAGCCTGTGAAAGGCGAATGTTCAGGTTTTACTGCCGGTTGGTAGACCACGAAATTTGTTATCAACGCTGTGATGGAAACAACTCACTCTGAATATTGCCCTCTTCAACAAAATCATTCTCCAAATATTTCTCAAATCGCATTAAAGCTTCTATAATATATTATGACTTACTTATTTGCTGCATCTCCTAAGTGGAGCATAGGGCATCAACAAACTTCCGCCACCGGACTCTGTTCTGCGCCAGTGTCTTGATTTCAGTTCAGGCCTTCCCTCCTTTCTCGGTCGCTTCTGCTATTACACTCCTTCTTCATGTATTCCTTGGTCTGCCTCTTCTCCTGCTGCCTTGTGGATTCCATTCCAGGGCTTGTCTTGCCACGTTGTTTTAGCCACGCCTTAATATATGCCCAATACACTTCCATTTCCTACGGCGTATCTCAATAACAGTGGATGTTTCATGAGTTCTTCTCCATAGTTCTTCGTTGGAGATTACTTGTGGCCACTATATCCTCAAGATATTCCTCAAGCTTCTATTCACAAATATTTGAAGTCTGATAATCAGCTGTTTGTTGGTTTCCCATGCTTCACACCCATAGAGCAATACCGACTTGACAATTGTATTGAATATGCGTAGTTTTGTATAGCTGTTAAGTTCCCTTGATTTCCAGATTGGTCTCAGCATTGCAAATGTCCCTTTAGCTTTAGTTATCCTATTTCCTATATCTTCCATAGTTCCCCCTTCAGGGGTGACTAAACTTCCCACGTAGGAAAACTGCTTGACTTGCTCGATTTCTTTCCATTTATCTTCAGCCCCACCTCCGATGCTTCGGTTTTTAAATCATTCAGCATTCCTTCCATATCCTTGTAACTGCTGCCTAGACAACACAGGTCATCTGCAAAGTCCAAGTCCTCCAACCTGTCTGTCAATCCCCATTGAATTTCTCTTTGACGATTCATTGCCTTCTGCATCACAAGATCCAGCACCATCAGAAATAGGATAGGTGACAGCAAAGATCCTTGCTTAACTCCTGTGTCTACTGGAATGGGTTCCGACAGCATCCCTTGATGTAAAACTTGACATGTGTAGTTCTCATACATTTCTTGGATTATCTTTATAATTTTCTTAGGGATCCCAAACTCTTGCATAGCTTTCCACATCTTCTTACACTGTCAAAGGCCTTTTCAAAGTCTACAAAAAGTACATACAATGATGATTGCAGCTCTGTGGATTGTTCTAAAATTATGCGCAGTGTGTTGATCTGGTCTGTACAGGAATAACCTTCTCTAAATCCTGCTTGTACTTTCCTCAGACTTGAGTTAACTCTCTTTTTTATCCTTTCTAGAATTACTCTTGAGAGTATCTTACTTGGTACTGAAAGGAGGGTAATTCCTCTGCAGTTATCGCATTCTGATAAATCTCCTTCCTTCGGAAGCTTGATCAGGAGTCCTTTTTTCCAATCTGTGGGGATCTTCTCTTCTTCCCAAATCTTTTTGAAAAGTGGGAACAGAATCTCGACTGAGGTACTCACATCCACTTTCAAGGCCTCCGGTGTGATGTTGTCCATACCTGCCGCTTTGCCATTCTTTATTTGTTGAATGGCCCTTTGGATCTCTATTCTTGATGGTGGTTCTATACTGATATCAACATCTTCCTGCCCTTCTTCTGTCGCTGCCTCTGTCACCTCTTCGTCGACTGTTTGAGGATTCAAGATCTCAAGAATGTGTTCTCCCCACATTTCTAGTTGTTCCTTTTGTGAGGTTAATAGTTTCACCGGCTTTTCAGATCCAAAACACTTTCGTATTAGTCTCTTGGTAATGTCGTAAAGGGTCTTACTGTTTTTTTTTTTTTTTTTTTTTTTTTTTTTTTTTTTTTTTTTTCTGCAATCTCGGCTTGTGCTGTAAGGTTATTGATAAATGCTCGTTTGTCACGTCGAAATCGCCTTTTGCCATTTTGTTGAGTTCATTAAATTCAGTTCTAGCTTGTATAATATATTATACTTGAATTATATTATACTTAATATATAATATTATATAATTTATTATACTTCAATAGAAGTATTCGTATGATATAGCACAAAAGCAAATTAACAAGTAAAACGACATACATTATTTATGCAGGGAAGAATTCACTTCGCAGAGCATCTCCGTGACATCAGACTAAATCTGGAAATACATGCTCCATAACGTAAACAATGACTTTATGCCACTTTCACTCACATACACAATATTTGACAATTGCGAGAGTAAATCAGATTCAGTCACGACACTGCAATTTGACATATCAGATACTAAAGGGATTTAGGTACTTCAATTTACTTCTTTCTTTTGCAATACAGTTTGCTATGACAACTCTGTTCAGAGATACGGAAGTATACTTCAATGTGTACACTTTTCCAATCTTTAAAATCATTCCTAACATGATATGAACACTTTTAAAACAGTATTGGTCTCTAAACATGCAGGGGATCTGGTGAATATGCAATGTGATTTGCAGAGTATCCACATAGATGTAGATCTCCAAGAATTTATATATCGTGGCTAGTTCAGAATGCTAATAAGTCGAAAACTACAAAGAAACCCGAGAAACCAAGTAGAATCAGTGTAATGTTCAAATGTTTGTTAAGCTTATGGGACTTAACTACGGGGTCATCAGTCCCTAAACTTACAAACTACTTACGAACTAGGACGGCACAAATATCCATGCCCGAGGGGGGATTCGAACCCCAGACCAATCAGTGTAATGCATCAGAAAGGACGGTACGTATCATTCACGTGTTTTTGCCCGTAATCTGTATCTTTTCATCGTAGACATAATCATTTATAATTGATTTCTCGTTTACATCGCAGTTAAATCTCATTAAAGTGCATAGAATAATATTTAGAATAGTATGTTTGGTAACTTGCTACTGAATAGCTTTGTGTAATTGTTCATTCACAAGCTTTGGAAACTATTTGTGTAATGAGTCTTTATCAATGTAAATCGTAATGGACATTTCTTATTTGATAAGTACAAACGTACTATCGACAATGCAAATCTAAATGAAACAAAACACTTTTATGAAATCACATCAGTTAACCGTATGGCTTTTTAACAACAATCATTCTGCTGTTTCCTGATGCTAACAATTACTAAACAAGCTGCACTCTTATATTTTGCTTTCCAAGTTATTATCTTTCAAAATTCTCGTGCGGTATATATATGTATATTTACACATTTACATATACAGCAAACTGTGTGTTTTTTGGAATACTATTATTTATGAGTTAATTGGACGAAACCATTTACATTGATATCTGTTTGACCAAAAATTGTCTATTGCTTCGATTCACAGCATTGAGTAGCGTGCTAAAAGAGGGAGGCTGCGAACCTCCACGTGAATTTTGAATTCGGCATGCTCAGCGGTTCTGGGTTCACTCCTCCGTGCCAGTTTGGCCTCCACGTTGTGCTGTCGCCAGTATTAAATCATTTGCAGACTAGCAGTTACGACAAATCGCTTTTGAAACCAGACTAGCGTCACACGTCGATGATTCTATTTGGCTCACTCATTAAAACAACTGCAGTCTGACGGAGCCAGAGAGTAGAAATTTGTCTGGGGGTTGTGGAGGTATAATTATAGCTCCGCGGACGTAACACACCGCTCCCACGCAACATGAATATCTCTGGCGTCAGCATAGCGCACTGTACGTATATAGGTACGTGTACGTGTATATAGGTAAACGTGACCAGGTTTCGAAACCAAAATAAGTGTGTTATCTTGAGAAGCTTCATATTACATGCAAAAGAAAAAAAAATCACTTGGAGTGATATTCGTCTCCAGTTGCTAGTTAGTAACATCAAAGGCAATTAACTGTTTCTTCTACGATAGAAAATTTAACCCAGATAGAGTGGAATTTGACAGTTGCGAGAGTAAATCAGATTCAGTCACGAGACTGAAATTTGACATATCAGATACTAAAGGGATTTAAGTACTTCAATTTACTTCTTTCTTTTGCAATACAGTTTACTATGGCAACTCTGTTCAGAGATACGGAAGTATACTTCAATGTGTACACTTTTCCAATCTTTAAAACCATTCCTAACATGAGATGAACACTTTTAAAACAGTATTGGTCTCTAAACATGCAAACTACTTACAGTAACTTATTCTAACAGGAACACACACACACATGCCTGAGGGAAGATTCGAACCTCCGACGATGAACGGCCGTGAACTTCTCAGTAATGCGCTTTAGAGTTCACGGCTTTTCCCGCGCGTCCATATCCTGTTATTGAAAAAAAAAAAAAAAAAAAAAAAAAAAAAAACTGCAGTAAGTTAATTACACTTAGTTTCAATATACGCATATTTTTTGGACTAACACGTGTGGCATGCTTCTGGCATCGACAGTAATACTGTCTCCTGTTGGGCAGCTAGACACATGACCATGTAATTTTAAGCGTGCAGGACAATAAACTGTCTGCAACAATCGACTGTCCTACTTTTACTTTAACAGTATACACTAACAATATAATTTACAGTTAATGGTCTTGCTCGAACACTCACTCCACACAGGTCAAGATTTGATGGAAACGTCGCCTAGGTTTACGATGCACAACAAGGAGGAAGGAATATTACTGTTTAACGTCCCGTCCATAACGTGGTCTATGGTCGGGGGTTCAAATCCCCCCTCGGGCATGGATATTTGTGCCGTCCTAGTTCGTAAGTAGTTTGTAAGTTTAGGGACTGATGACCCCGTAGTTAAGTCCCATAAGATTTACAAACATTTGAACATTTTTTAACATAACGTCGTCATTAGAGACGGAGCTCACGCTCTCACTGAATTTCACTAAGGATGGGGAAGCAGCCATGTCCTTTGAAAGGAACTATCCTTTCATTTGCTTAGTGTGATCTAGGGAAATTGCTGAAAACCTAAATTAGGTATTCCGGAGGTTTGAATCGCTATTCTCCCGAATGCGTGGCCAGTTTGTTTCCACGGCACAATTCGCTCCGTTTACAATGTATAACTGCGTCGCTTGGTAATGTTTGGGTGTCACACTTTTTCGTCTGTTTCATACATGACTACAGCTGTCACATTGTTTAACATGCTGAGTGAACATGCTGAGTTGCAAAATTTCAAGTGAATTGTGAGAGTTGTTTAGTCGCTGTTTGACAGCACTATTGACGATTATCAACTGTTTATATGTAAGAAGGGACATATTCTTTATGATTGGGCCGCGTTACGGTTTGTGTGGCCTCTCCCGTCGGAGGTTCCAGTCCTCCCTCGGATAAGGGTGTGTGCTTAGTACAAGTTTGTGTACGTCAGTTTAAGTAGTTAGTCTAGGGACCGATGGCCTTAGCAGTTTGGTTCCTCGCAATTACTAGTATTTTACATATGTTTTAAAATAGTAAAAAAAGGAGCAATTGAACGATTGATAGGCTTTGGAGTACAGAGTGACGTACTAACACTGAAGAAGAAAGGAAATGTATATTAATGACGAATCAAAGTTGCTCGTAATGTCTGAAGGGTCATCGAATCTTCGTTTCATAATTAATTTTATGAAACGAAGATTCGATAAGGCGATTGTATGGCAGTGTTTGGTGCAAATAGTTTTCAATTGTTAGTAGTAAATTGGATAAATTTCTAAATTATTGTAGATACCCATCTGTTACCTAGAATATTCGTACTGAGATCGCTGTAGCATTGCTGTCATAGTAAGAAATCTAACGTTGTTTGGATTGATGATCCACATTTAAAGTGTAAATACTAAATAAATCTTGTAGGCAACGCCCTTCGATTCCTACCATCATAATCTGTCCTGAGACAGTAAGGAAGCAATCCTGGAAGCAATCCTGAAGAGATCATCGAGTCCTTTCCCGGGGTTTTCCTAGATCACTGACGGCAACGCTAGGATAATTCTCTTTTGTCCACAAATACGTTCTTGGGCGCCGTATCTAATGACTGTAGGAAAAAGGATCCTAAGCACGAATGGTCTTCCTTGCCACATTGCCTACGGTTAATTAATTCAGACAGATAAGTAAGAATGTTAGTAAATCGTTGTTTTGTGCCCAGCTGTGGCATTAGACTTTGGGGTCAGTAGTCAAAGGAAACAGACAGTTTTTTGGACCAAAAACGTACCGTCAGCTGTTTAAAAAAAGACGAAACTATAGAATCTAGCCAGGAACCTTATGAAATCTGTGTTTACAAATGCTTGAAAACTATACTTATAGAATATAACATTCCGTTGGTTCAAAGAAACTTCTCCGTTTACGGGTTGCACACTTAAATTCTTACACACTAGGCCACTAATCTGATAGGCACAGAATTTGTTTCATAGGTGCTTCTTGCGATTAACATTTCCTAAAGAGGATAGAGTTTTGTTATGATGCCACATGCATGTGTGTGGCCATGTTCATGGGTATAACGTCAGAATATTGGTTACTGAGAATCTTATTGTCTATACTGTATACCAATTTAACTCCCTTGTGCTAAATGCGCTTTAGACCGCTCGGCTACTCCACCGCGTCTAGGGCATTACTATCTCGATCCACTGATTGGAAGCCCTTAGACTTTTTCTAGCGGAATTGTGTGAGGCAGCGTATTGACATATCAACTTCATTAGATCTGAACTTGTTCAACGTGTGTGCGTGTGTGTAATGAACTACACTGCTCAAAACAGGGGATCTGGTGAATATGCAATGTGACTTGCAGAGTATCCACATAGATGTAGATCTCCAAGAATTTATATATCGTGGCTAATTCAGAATGCTAATAAGTCGAAAACTACAAAGAAACCCGAGAAACGAAGTAGAATCAGTGTAATGCATCAGAAAGGACGGTACGTATCATTCACGTGTTTTTGCTCGTAATCTGCATCTTTATAATTGATTTCTCGTTTACATCGCAGTTAAATCTCATTAAAGTGCATAGAATAATATTTAGAATAGTATGTTTGGTAACTTGATACTGAATAGCTTTGTGTAATTGTTCATTTACAAGCTTACTATTTGTGTAATGAGTCTTTATCAATGTAAATCGTAATGGACATTTTATTATTTGATGAGTACAAACTTACTATCGACGATGCAAATCTAAATGAAACAAAACAGTTTTCTGAAATCACATCGGTTAACCGTATGGCTTTTTAACAACAATCATTCTGCTGTTTCCTGATGCTAACAATTACTAAGCAAGCTGCACACTTATATTTTGCTTTCCCAGTTATTATCTTTCAAAATTCTCGTGCGGTTGTGTGTTTTTTGGAACACTATTATTTATGAGTTAATGGGACGAAACGATTTACATTGATATCTGCTTTGACCAAAAGTTGTCTATTGCTTCGATTCACAGCATTGAGTAGCGTGCTAAAAGAGGGAGACTGCAAATCTCTACATGACTTCTGAATTCGGCATGCTCAGCTGTTCTGGGTTCACTACTCCGTGCCGGTTTTTCTTCCACGTTGTGCTGGCGCCAGTATTAAATCATTTGCAGACTAGCAGTTACGACAAATCGCTTTTGAAACCAGACTAGCGTCTCACGTCGACGATTCTATTTGGCTCACTCATTAAAACAACTGCAGTCTGACGGAGCCAGAGAGTAAAAATCTGTCCGGGGGTTGTGGAGGTATAATTATAGCTCCACGGACGTAACACACCGCTCCCACGCAACAGGAATATCTCTGGCGTCAGCATAGGGTTCTGTACATATCGCGAACATCCATTTGAGAATTGTTTCATAACTTCCGCATTTTTAGACTTTGCGTTACAGTTGAAAGTTCAACATTAGACTATTTCTCCAGATTTTTATTCAGCGGATTTCAGACCTCTGTTTACAATAGGAAAACGTGACCAGGTTTCGAAACCAAAATAAGGGTGTTCTCTTGAGAAGCTTCATATTACATGTAAAAAAGAAAATGCCATATAAATTTATTCCATAAGATATTAGTCTCCAGTTGCTAGTTAGAAACATCAAAGGTAATTAACTGTTTATTCTACGATAGAAAATTTAACCCAGATAGGGCGAAATTACTTTTGGTTTTAATTTTTTTCAGAAGCTATTAATTATGATCATATGACTGCACGAGATCGTTTTTAGTAATTTTTTTTTCACAAATACTCCATTAGTTTTGCCATACTGCCTTTCTTTCTGGAAGGACGTCAAAATGAATGTTTTAGAATGTTAATGTGTTGAATAATTATTATTAAAATACCATTAAAATTAAGGTAAAATTGATCTGCAATGGGAGCAGACTACTGAAAGAAATAAAATACGAAACTGTGCACGAATTTTTAAATACAAGAATGAAAAGGTAAGTTGCCGTTCTCGACCTTCTGGAAGGACGTCAGTCCTACCTGGGATAACTTCATGGTGAATGCTTGCGGACACTTATTACTCGGTAATGTAGTCACTTGCCCGAGGAGGAATCGTACGTCTTCTTCTTATAAAGAAGTGCGTCCGTTTGTTTGCAATTCTCATAAATTTGCAAATTTATTTCGATACTGATGAACTTTTGCATACATAACATTCAAAACTGGAGTAAATTCACTGTCTACATAAAATATCGTACGTTGCATGTCGGGTGGTCCTTTAGAACAGAATTCGACACCAAGCTACAGTTTTACGACAGTCTTGACATAATTTTATACGATTGACCTACAAAACAAGTGGAACATAACATTCTACTAATCATTTAATGCTCTACATTAATGTTGGCATTGTAGGAATGTTTTCATGGAAAAGGATTTTATACTCTGCAAACCACCGCATGGCTCATGGCGGAGGGTACATTGCAATAAACATCGATACCGTTTTACCGATCACCATCACCATGTAGATTTTCGTAACATGGGAGTAAGAGTGGGCTGATGAGTTGGACGGGGAGAGAGAAAGAGAAAGAGAGACAGACAGAGAGAGAGAGAGAGAGAGAGAGAGAGCGGGGGGGAGGAGGAAGGGATTGACAGCCATGGGGAGGGGGGACGACCGAGAAGGGGGGACATGGAGGTGAACAGAGACAGGGAGAGAGAGAGGGGGGGGGGGGAAATTGAAATTTGAGAAGAGTGGGTGGGGAGGAGCATCTAAACAGAGAGAGGGGAAAGGTGTACTAAAGGATAATTGTATTAAATACGTAATGTAGGAAACATTATTGTGATTTAGGCCTAGAAGTACCATGGTTTGTATCACAATCTGGTGAGAAGTAAGTGAACAGTGAGAGATGGTGCCTAGAAAGGGAGAAGAGGGGAGGGGGGGAGAAGGAGGGGGAGGAGGACCAGGGGAACGAGGCGGAGTTAGAGAAGGAGGTGGACACACATGAGCTTAAATCCTGCGAAAATCCTTACGCCTAGTCCCAGTCCACTGAAATTTCGAGCCCTTCTCAGCGAAAGGCGCTCAACTCAACGGCATCAAACTCCTGTACGTCCACAAATATGTTACTCAAACAGGCAGAGAAACAACAGCTCCTATTTCATAGAATTTAAGTTGTTACGTTTTTACGGATAGGCGAATAATAACGAAACAGAAGCAACTGTAATCTGAAATTCATTCCCTAATGGTATTAACGTCAGTAACATGCAACGACTGTTCTTGTTACAATTGAATAGCTTTTCTACTCTTCTTTTTCTTAAAGGCAACTTGTTTATCTGAAATACATACTCTCCTAACATAAAGCGAAATTTTGCAAGCATAATATAAACGTTATTAAACTAGGCAGCTATTAGTTTTTGTACTGTGTATTTTCACTATAAATTTGTTATTAATCAGAAAGTTTCGTATTGTTTACTAGTTATACAGATCCGATATCGTTCTACATTTCTCAGTTGTAAACGTTTAAAAACATAACCAAACAATCTATGTAAACTGATTTCTCTAACAAAATAACTACCAGTTGAGACTTCCGACACTGCATGTCTAAATATGTCCAATAACAGTGGCAACAGTACAATGTAGTTTGGCTGTATGCAAACATACTAATCCCACGTTCTTGAGAGGATTTACACATTCTTTACAGTTAGAGTTAATTCTTCTTTAGAATTTAAACGTGAGTGAGAAACAAAGAGGCGATTGGCTATCAATATTCTAGAAGGTAGAGGGGGTTCTCTCCTGGAACATTTAGATTGAGGAATAGAAAAAGTAAGTCTACATCCTTCAGGCATAGCTGCATGAAGTAAGGTAAGAATACATCAGTATGAAGGGTTAATAGAAGGGAGGAGGGTTTTTGGGAAGTGGTAGTTCTTATATGCAAAGGACATCGAATATTGAATAACGTACTTCCGTTATGGAAAGACATAACATTTGTTATAAATGCGAAGATTAATAATAATAATAAATCGAGAAATCGATGAAACTCACTAAGAGATAGCTCGCTGTTACACACAAATAACAGATTATTACAGAACATATCGGTGTTACATAAAGAAAAAGAATTAGAACGTATTTAAAATACAAGGGATAAAACAAAAGAATAAGCACGCACCAGTATTTGAACCTTCAACGTTCAGCTCATCATACACATATCTAACCGCACAGCCACACTCACCACGCGCGGAAGAGGAAGTGAACGGCAAAAGAAACAATAATAGCAGGCGGACAATCGAAATATTCTCACTTACCAAATTTATGTTTCCACACTAGAGGTAGCGTTTTTTTTTTAATCCTCACAAGATTCGAATTAGATCATTATGTTGGAGATGACAACGCTACCAGTACAATGTAAAAAGGGGCCACATGACCACAAAATGTAAAAACTAAACTAAGACTCACGACTTTTAGGCCTAAATTTACACATAGTACAGTAGTAAAATCAATGTAGTTTGTTTTCTTAGCAATAAATAAATGTAAAATTCACTGATGATGGCAGAGAGGTGCCGAAACTATTTTGCTGCCCAGGCTCATTCATATCTACTTCTGTTGAGCGACATTGCCTCAAAACTAATAACACATGTTTTTGATAAAGCTGCATTGTGCACCTACTTACGAACGGTGTACTCTAATCAAACGAAAGGTAAATTCGGCGAAAATCCAAATAAAATAAGTGAACTAACTACTGGATTCAAAAGTAACGAGCGTTGAACATCACTTGACGAGCTGTTGGGGTTGTGGGGGAGAGTGCTGGGCGGGGTGAGCCGTGCTGGTAATACAGTGGGGAGGATTGTCGCGGGGTCTAATGTTTGCTGGCTGACATACGGAGAGGAGGGAAAATGGACTAAGGAGAGAATGGAATAAATATCCGGAAAACGCCGGGTTTCAGTATTTGTTTATAACAATGCAGTACTGGATATCTGCCAGCGGCCGTGCCGCAGTGGATAAATGCAGTTGGGGTTACGCAAATCCTTGACTAATACCGTTGTCCAACCAATTGTAAAGTATCCGTATTAGTTTTCTGTTTTTGTAATTCATTTCCACTCTTTTGATTGCACGAAACACATTTTTCCACTTAACATTATGAAAGGTTCTCTCGAACTAGTTTTATGGAAAATGTTATCTCTGGTTCTTCGGTCTTTCCGGAATCCAAAACTGATGGTGTGTCAATAATTTCCTCTATATGGTTTAGAATAATTGCGGTTTACATTGTTTAAGCATGAATCATTAGCGCGAGAGTCCTGTAATTTTCACATTTTATCGTATTCGTCTTCTTGGGGATGGGGATCATAATTTTATTCTCAAAATCTGTAGGAAGTTTTACCGACTCGTAAATGTAGCGCACAAGATTCTGTAACTCTTGATTTATTTTTGCTCATTTTTCAGATGTTCAGTCGGAATACATAGCTGTTAGTGACCTGTAAAAATTACTTGCAGGTAAAAAGCAGTATTGTCTATGAATAAAGTACGCCTCACTTTCGCTGAAAATATTTGTAAGAAATACTTGTACAGAACATGCTGGTTGCTAAAATGTTTTACGAAATTCAGCGTTTATTCACATTTTTTTTTACTAATACACAGTGAAAAGTGGATGAAGTGTGAATAGCTACCAATCGAAATGGAAGATGTTCGATGGATACTAGCAAGGAAGCCACGCTCGCCTGTTCAGTTGGTCAAGCATTTGTCTGGAACTTTTTCTCCAATTGCATGCACCACTCCCTCGCGTCTTCTCGGGGAACTTTTTAACAAGCCTAGTACGCTATACGATGTATGAGACAGGCGAAGTACCCTCAGACTTTAAGAAAAATGTTATAATCCCCATTCCAAAGAAAGCAGGTGCAGACAGGTGTGAAAACTACAGAACCATCAGTTTAATAAGTCATGCTTGCAAAATATTAACACGAATTATACACAGAAGGATGGAAAAGCTGGTAGAAGCCGACCTCGGGGAAGATCAGTTTGGGTTCACGGGAGGCAATACTCACTTTACGGCTTATCCTAGAAGATAGATTAAGAAAAGGCAAACCTACATTTCTAGCTTTTGTAGATTTGGAGAAGGCTTTTCATAATGTTGATTGGAATAAACTCTTTCAAGTTCTGATGCAAGCAGGAGTAAAATATAGGGAGCGTAAGGTTATTTACAACTTGTACAAAAACCAGACAGCGGTTGTTAAGAGTTGAAGGGCAGGAAAGGGATGCAGTGGTTGGAAAGGAAGTAAGACAGGGTTGTAGTCTTTCTCCATTGTTATTCAATTTGTACATTGAGCAAGCTATAAAGGAAAGCAAGGAGAAATTTGGAGAAGGAATTAAAGTTCAGGGTGAAGAATTAAAAACATTGCGTTTTGCCGATGACATAGTAATTCTGTCAGATACAGCAAAGGACCTTGAAGAGCAGTTGAAAGGAATGGACAGTGTGCTGAAAGGTGCATATAAGATGAACATTAACAAGAGCAAAACTAGGGTAATGGAGTGCAGTGTAAGAAAATCAGGTGATGCTGAAGAAATCAGATTGGGAAACGAAGCAATAAAGGAGGTAGATGAGTTTTGTTACTTGGGCAGTAAAATAACAAATGATGGTCTCAGCACAGAGGATATAAAATGCAGAATGGCAATGGGTAGAAAAGAGTTCTTGAAAAAGAGAAATTTGTTAACATCGAATATTGAATTAAGCCTAAGGAAGTCTTTTCTGAAGGCATTTGTATGGAGTGTTGCCTTGTATGGAAGTGAGACATGGACAATAAACAGTGCGGACAGGAAGAGGATTGAGGCTTTTGAAATATGGTGCTACAGAAGAATGCTGAAGATTAGGTGGGTGGATCGCGTAACTAATGAGGAGGTACTGAACAGAATTGGGGAGAAAAGAAATTTCTGGCATACCTTGGCTAAAAGAAGGGCTAGATTGGTAGGTCACATTCTTAGACATCAAGGAATTGTGAATGTAGCGTTGGAGGGAAGTGTGTGGGGTAAAAATCGCAGAGGAAGACCAAGAGATGGATACAGTAAGCAGATTCAGACCGATGTAGGTTGCCGTTCTTATGTGGAGATGAAGAGGCTTGCTCAGGATAGGGTATTGTGGAGAGCTGCATCAAACCAGTCTCCGGACTGAAGACCACAACAACAACAACAACATTGTTTAAGCGTGAACCGTTTTCACATTTTGTCGTATTCGTCTTCTTGGGGATGGGGATCATAATTTTATTCTCAAAATCTGTAGGAAGTTTTACCGGCTCGTAAATGTAGCGCACAAGATTCTGTAACTCTTGATTTATTTTTCCTCATTTTTCAGACGTTCAGTCAGAATACATAGCTGTTAGTGACCTGTAAAAATTACTTGCAGGTAAAAAGCAGTAATGTCTATGAATAAAGTATGCCTCACTTTCGCTGAAGATATTTGTAAGAAATACTTGTGCAGAACATGCTGGCTGCTCAAAATGTTTTACGAAATTCAGCGTTTATTCAAATTTTTTTAGTAATACACAGTGAAAAGTGGGTGAAGTGCGAATAGCTAACAATCGAAATGGAAGATGTTCGATGGATACTAGCAAGGAAGCCACGATCGCCTGTTCAGTTTATCAAGCATTTGTCTGGAACTTTAACTTCTCCAACTTGCATGAACCACTCCCTCACGTCTTCTCAGGGAACTTTTTAACAAGCCTAGTACACCACCATCTTGTGCTGATTACATGGTGTCTCCCTTGCTTACACCCTGCAGCCATGTTTCCCACTGATGCACGCGACTGTGAATTACTTGGTGTCACCATGACAGACACCACACTGACATGTAAACGCACACTTTTTTGGTACAAATCGAACAATACTCATAGGAAAAAATGAAGCATTATCCATTTCCTTATCACAGAGCCACCACCAAGAATTACACTAGATAAATACTGATGTAACATCCTGGTGAACACATGATGATATATCTGAAAAGGTTCGAAAACCGGTACATGGAATAAGTAGTGTTTTTCAGAAATTTTTTTAACGTTCAGTGGCTGCCATTTTTCTGATGTTCCTAATTAACTCTTAGAGCTACGGAGGTGATAATTATAGATAAGCGTATTAGGACATATGCGGAATATCACGTGATAGAACAATTTCTGAAATTCTAGGTAGAATGGCCCCGCGATCTAAGGCTCTGTGCCACGCACTGAGTGGGCGTTCCCCGTCGGAGGTTCGAGTCCTTCCTCGGATATGGGTGCTTGTGTGTTGTTCTTAGCGTAAGTTAGTTTGTTTCAAGTTCAGGGACTGATGACCTAAGCAGTTCGGTGCTTTATTTTTACAAACATTTGAACATTTTTGAATTTCTAAAAAATTGTTCACACCACTACTTTTTACAAGATAAACGCCTACATATAAATAATGAAAACATACCAACTGTTATGCTTGGGTTGACCGTTACAGCTACCATGCGGTGGCTCATAGTGTGGAAAGGTTTCATAGCAATGGCTTGTACCACTAAGGTGGATAAAGACTGACTGTTCTAATTAATGTCTGAGAAAAGTATCTCTATCAGCAAACGAACCCTTTATAAGCCATGGTCTCGTAACAATTTACCAAGTCCTAATGTGAGTGGGTACTTCTGGATGATCGTGTAATGTTCCAGTCGGTAAATCTTTCCGGCTTCGGCACCATTTCGGAGATTAGCCCTCCGTGTTGCTACGAAGAGTAACGCGCCATGGCTACTAGGTAGTACACGTAGTGGGGCTCTTTACGTTCTACGTTCCATCCTGGTCATTGCAATCAAGAATTACTTACACTCCTGTTAGAAGTCATTTTTCTTACATTAACCCGCGAGCACTCGCGCAGTATTTTGCTCACAGTAATTTTAAAACAATCGGCATTTTACCAATTTTCAATAATCAAATATGTGTATTTTCTTATAAACGCAACTAGAAACACTTATTTACACATACTAAGTACATTTCAAACTATTCTTTGACTGTCAGTAAAATGCTATACACGGTACCGATCGCGTAACTTTTAAAGGCGCGAGTTCTTGCGGGTTAAGGAGAATTGGTCCGTAATTATTAGGACAGATTTTCGACAGAATTCAGTATGGTATGGTATATCTAATGTCAATAATGGTTTAGCAGGTGACTTCTACATGACCATACGACCTTTCGTTCTCTGTTGCAATAATACTGCGAAGTCTCATGTGCTTACGATCAGGATTGGAAGAGGACAAATTAAGAAAAAAAAAGTTTTCACCCAGTAGGGGACAGAGTGTCAAGTGTCAGGAATATAATTCGAGAGAATTGACCAGTAAAGGACTATTTAAATGGCAAAAGAAACTATTTACGTAATTTCAGTCACACCGTATGTTCAAAGAATACGAAAATACAACCTCTGACAATAAATTTCGGTCAATACCCTTGTAAAATTAATGTATATAACGTATATGGTCCGGCTGGAATACCAGTTCGGTTTTACAAAGACTATTCTGCGGCATTGGCCCCTACTTAGCTTGCATTTATCGCGAATCTTTAATTCAGCGCAAAGTTCCTAGTGATTGGAAAAAAGCGCAGGTGACTCCCGTTTATAAGAAAGGAAAGAGAACTGACCCACACAATTACAGGCCAATATCGTTGACATCAGTTTCAAGTAGAATTTTAGAGCATATTCTCAGTTCGAATGTAGTAATTTTCCTTGAAACGGAAAAGCTTCTTTCCATGAATCAGCACGGGTTTAGGAAACATCGTTCACGTGAAACTCAGCTTGCCCTTTTCTCACATGACATCTTGCGAGCCATGGATGAAGGGCAAGAGGCGGATTGTGTTTTTCTCGACTTCAAAAAGGCGTTCGACGCGGTGCCACTCTGCAGACTGCTAACGAAGATACGAGCTTATGGAATAGGTTCAGATTTGTGACTGGCTGAAAGACTTCCTAAGTAATAGAACGCAGTACGTTGTTCTTGACGGCGAGTGTTCATCAGAGACGAGTGTATCGTCAGGCGTGCCCCAGGGGAGTGTGATAGGACCGCTATTATTTTCTATCTATATAAATGATCTGATGTACAGAGTAAGTTGTAATTTGCGGCTGTTTGCTGATGATGCTGTGGTGTATGGGAGGGTGTCTTCTGTAACTGACTGTAATAGCATACAGGATGACTTAGACAAAATTTCTAGTTGGTGCGAAGAATGGCAGCTAGCTCTCAATGTAGAAAAATGTAAGGTGATGCGCATGAGTAGAAAAAACAATCCTATAATGTTCGAATACAGCATTAGTAGTGAGCTTCTTGATGCTGTCGCGTCGTTCAAATATTTAGGCGTAACATTGCAGAGCGATATGAAGTGGAACGAGCATGTAGGGACAGTTGTGAGTAAGGCGGACAGCCGACTTCGGTTTATTGAGAAAATTTTGGGAAGATGTACTTCACCTGTAAAGGAGACCGCGTATAAAATGCTTGTACGACCACGTCTTGAGTATTGCTCAAGTGTTTGGGACCCGCAGCAGATCAGTTTGAAGGAAGACCTAGAGGCGGTACAGAGACGAGCAGCTAGATTTGTTACCGGTAGGTTCGACCAATGCGCTAGTGTCACGGAAATGCTCCGGCAACACAATTGGGGATCGGTGGAAGAAAGACGACGTTCTTTGCGTGAATTTCTGTTAAGTAAATTTAGAGGGCCGGAATTTGAAGCCGAGTGTAGTACGATCTTGCTGCTGCCTACTTAGATTTCGCGTAAAGATCACAAAGACAAGAGAAATTAGGGCTCGTACGGAGACATATAGGCATTCTTTTTTTTCCTTGTTCCATTTGGGAATGGAATAGGAAAGGAAATGCCTAGTAGTGGTACAGTGTGCCCTCCGCCACGCACCTTACCGTGAATTGCGGAGTATGTATGTAGATGTATATGTACATGAAATATAAATTACAGTTACCTTACTCTCCTTCAAAATAGTCACCTCTCATAACTATACACCGTTGAGCTCTGTGATATATGTTCTGGAAACGTTGCATCGAGTTTTCCTTCGTATTGGTGTTCAGAATCCTCGTCATGTTTTGTTGGATGTCAGGAATATCATCAAATCTCTTTCCTTTAAAAACGAGTTTGAGTCGAGAGTATAGGGAGAAATCGGGAGGATTGAGATGCGGCAAGTATGGTAATGTTCAAGTTGCACCACCTCGACTTTCTCCAGGATAAAATTCAATACACAAACTCCACAAAATCTAAAAATTAAAAGTTAACTTCAATAATATTAAGTCCTGGGTGCAGATGTGTAGAGAAAATTGCAAAGCTGTTAAAACGTCTTTATTTAGACACAACCAGTTTCACATCGGTAAAGATGCATCTTCAGGTGACATTAGCAAAATGATGACATGATATTTATAAAACAGCGTCCAGCAGCTTTCAGGAGGCCTTGCTAAAATACTCTCACAATAGGGTGTGGTCGTCATTTGATGTTGTTTATTAAATGACAACATTTAATGTTATTTATTAAATGACGACCCTATTGTGAGAGTATTTTAGCAAGGCCTCCTGAAAGCTGGATGCTGTTTCCTAAATATCATGTAATCATTTTGCTAAGGTCACCTGAAGATGAATCTATAGCGATGTGAAACTGGATGTGTCTAAATAAACACGTCTTCACAGCTTTGCGATTTTCTCAACACATCTGCACCCAGACTTTATATTATTGAAGTTAACTTTTAATTTTTAGATTTTGTGGTGTTTGTGTACTGAATTTTATCAAAATGTATTTAAGCTGTGGTTGCCCTTTTCAGAAAATTATTTGTAATAAACCAGGAACCTTATTGTTCGTACTAGCGTAATACCCTACGTAGCCGTTGCATGAAACGAGTCTAAATTTCAACGTACCTTGCAGTGTTCAACGTCGTTCCCTCAGGTAGAAATTCTTTGACTATCGAGATACGTGAATTGTCGGTTCTGACCTTCCTGCGGGCAGTTGATGTCGTAGAACGCCATTCCATGACTCGCCGCTTAGTTTTTTCAGCGTCGTACCGCAGACTCCAGGTTTCATACTCAGCGACAATACGTTTCAAGAAATTGGGTGTCACATCCGCCGTTTCGGCAAAATAATGTGAAGCCTCTAAATATGCCTGCTTCGGATCGCCAGGCAAGTGATGTGGCACAAGACAACGTTTTCCTCTCCCTAAATTCTGGGTAAGGATTTGTCGCACGGAATCACGGTTAATCGGCAGTTCTTCCGATATCATGCACACACTTAATGGACGATAGTTCGTGATTAATATCCTCACTTTCCCACTGTTTTCGTCATAGACTGCGGACGCCGGTCTTCCGCAACAGGGATTGACAGAAACAATTTCCCGGCCTCCTCAAAACCGGCGAACCACTTGTACACACCCTTAATGGGCAGTACTTGACCCCCGTAAACACGTACCACCAACCCAAGCTTTTCTTCAGGTGTCTTTCCAAGCTTAAAACAATGATTTAAATTGTTCCTTTACTGGTTAATGGTCCTGGTTCATGGTCCTGTTCTCTGTTCAGAACCGACGCACTAAACAAGCACTTCGTCCATCAGGTCAAACACGGAGCACTCACGATGGTCAATTGACCTACGGCGGGGTCAGGTTGTCAAAACCGGCCGTTACGCAGTTGCAGCGTTGTGATTCGCCTATGTTGCCGTTCCGTCTTCATTCAGCGAAATTTCCTGTCATTGTTGACTCCTGTATAGAGAGAAATAAATAATCGTCAAAATAAGAGAAAGTTCTGACGGTAGGATTTGTGTGTTCGAATCTGCGAATCATGAAGTCACCTCTAGTGAAACCATCAAATTCCTCTGGAACCATTCTGTGTTGTAAGTTACTCATGTCTAGTCGAGCACTTTTAGAATAAAAAAGTGGCCCGCTGAGTGAAAAAAGGGAGCATTTTATGTATTGTATCCAACCGTAGCTCCCAATCCCTAATCCTAACTGAGTGAATGAATCTCTTCATAAGTAGGCTCAAAGTCAATCGATAATACTGCTCCCAGTGTTCAGAGGTTTTTCAACGCATTTTTGAATTTACTGCTAACAATCTGGACAGTTTTAAACATGGTTGTTGAGACAGCAACCGTTAGTGAAACATGAACACTCAAAAATACAGCTCATCGTTTGCAAAGCTAGTGGATGATTACTTAACCACGGTTTCGGCTTCAACTATGGAAACCTTCATCAGAAGTAAAACATGTTTTAGTTACATGAAATGGACAATGGATCTTGATCAACGGAGCTCACGTTCAAAAATACAAATGTAAATTACATGCGTCAAGATTAAAAAGCAGAACATATTTCTTGTAACGCGCTGCTATGGGTCGCGTGTGTGGCCAGCACTGTTGGCGGCATCTGTCTGTTAGAGTGTTAGGGAGAACTCGAACCTCTGGTGGGGAGCAACCGCGCCTTTCGCAGCGCGGTGAAATTAATCGTCGGAAGGAACCAATGTGAAATTAATCGTCGGAAGGAACCAATGTGAAATTAATGGGATACCACAGTTCTGAGGAAGGATGATAAGCCTTTGAATTTCTTGAAGCACATGGATCCTGCGATAATGAATTCCAGAATAGACAGTTCAAAAGAAGATCAGTGTACTTCTCTGAAATGGGAAAAATAAGGGTGAGGATGGTACTTGCGTAGAAACCATAAGTAAGACGTGAACGCTGGGGAAGGGTAAATGGCAGACATGTTTTTGTAAGGAACTTTAAGCACCTGATGATGCGTCTACAGGACGCGAAACCGATAGTGCTTTGTTAAATAAAAGTTAATTGCAGCCGAAGCGGATTTGGTCTCAAAATGCAAAAAAAAAAAATACTTCGTCTGACCTGACGAAAGAAGGAAGTACAAAAATGTTCAGATTAATTCAGGAATACAGACATCCAAGCCACGTAGAAAGTGTCACTCAGAAATGACTACAGGAAAAAATGTGAAGAAATCGAAAAGGAAATAATACAGAAAAGTAAAAACAACTTTCGGTGTAATTAACAACGGGGGGTGGTAATATTAAGAAGTTCTATGGGAATTTCATTGCTAAATGCAACGGAGAAAGCGGACATGTGAGAGAAGTACATTGAAGCGTATTTGGGGTCGACTTATTGGATGAAACGCAAGAAGAAGAAATGGTTACATAATTGTGACATGAAGTCACGAAGGAGGCAGGCGACCATAATGAATAATGAATGAAGTCTGCAGAAAGCTTCGTAGGTGGCTGTATTGACAAAAGTCATTAGTTGGCTACAAAATGAGTTAATCTGACGCGTTTAGGCTTGGGCCGGTATCAGAATCTTGTGCTTGAAAATAACCAGTACACAGTTGCTCTATAATGATACCTAAAGAGCACTTAACGAATATTACTGACCAACTTGTAACTATGTACTGGTTATTTTCAACCACAGGATTCTGATGATGGCCCAACCCGAAACGCGCCAATTAAAGTCAATTTGTAGCCAACTAATCACTTTTATCAATACAGCAATCTATGTAGCTTTCTGCAGACTTCATTCATGAAGAAATGGATCTTGGGCCAGAATTTAAAAGAGCTCAGGAGGACTTAGTCAAATAAGGCAAACAGGACAGATAACAGACCAAAAAAATTTCTAAAATTATCGGGGAAGTGGCAATCAAATGTGCTCAAATATGTAAGCAGATTTTGTGAGTAGAGAGTAGGTATGTAATTTTCTGAAGACTTTGATATTCTCAGTGAAAGTGAATAAGAATTATAGGATCTTCTGAATGGATTGAATAGGCTGCTGAATGCAGAATATGTACTGAGAGTATACCGCAAAAAGACAAAAGTAAAAAGAACTAGTAGAATGAAAATATCGAGAAATTTATCATCAGATTTAGTGATCATGATGCAGAGGAAAAAATGGAATTCTGCTAGCTTGGAAATAAAATAACGTTGAAGCAAGGAGGCCATACAACGTAGACTGGAAAACGTCTACTGGGATTAAACGCTGGCCTTAATAAGAAAGTGAAATTTCTAGTGCCCACCTTGGTACGAAAGAAAATCCAAGCATTTCAGTTATGCTGGAGAAGAATGTTGAGAATTAGGTGGAATGTTAAGATGAAATATGAGGAGGTTCTTAAGAGATTCGGAGAAGAAAGATCATGTGGAAAACACTGAAAAGAAGAAAGGCCAGACTTATAGGATATCTAAGACAACACTGAGTAACTTTCATAGTCTCGACTAGAGGGATCTGTAGAGCGTAACAACTACAAGAGAAAACATAGACTGGAATACATCCGGCAAATACCTGAGGACGCAGAAACGCTGTTGTAGAAGAGGGATTAGTGGCGGGTCATATCAAACCAACCGTTAGATTAAGGACTTGAATCGCAGTCATTCAGCATCATGCTCCCGACATCCAGATTTAATGTTAACTCAGTAGGGTCCATGTCAGATATCAATGAGTTTTGTTGCAGGTGGCCCATATTTTCATGGAAGAAAATGGTAGGTTTAATCAATTGGTTATCTTTACATCTTATATCCAGTGCAATGTAAAACAATATTCAGTTATTTTTTCACACCTTAAAAGTTCATATCGTATTGTTGATTGAGTGATTGATTTATTTTTCCAGGGAAGCCAAAACAGTCTTGGTCCAACCCGCCACTGCCCGCATCGAAACTAAGTTTATTGTGCGGTATCGCTCCCAGTATATCTAATAAAGCCAACCAATGCCCTTGAACAGTTCAAGGAGTCCCTTTACCAGTTCTTCATTACACACAATTTCTTCGAGTCTGGTTGTCCCAAACATTCTTTGCCTTTTATTCTCCAATGCAATGCATTCGAATATTAGATGTGATGCAGTTTCATCACCGTCATCACAGATCCTACATTTAGGATCCTCTTCTGTTATTCCCATTGTACGTAGGTGTTTTTTGAAATTCCCATGACCTGTCAGCAATCCAACCATGAGACTAATCTCTCTCCTGTTCAGACCTAGGATTGCAGAGCTTCTTTTAAAACATGGCGTTGGCATCATTACCTTGCCATGTTTTTGTTGATGGACTTTGGTCCAATATTCTACGTGCTGTCTTCTGAGCCAGTTACGTAGCTCCAATTTGATCATTGCCTTGGTGATTGTCAGGACAGATTCCGGTCCAATAAATAGTCTCTGCCTTCATCCTGGCTAATCTGTTGGCATGTTCGTTGCCATTGATCCCCGAGTGGCCAGGGACCCACAATAGGTTTACTCTATTGCTTTCCCCTAGCTCTAACAGAACCCTGTGACATTCTGCAACAATTTTAGACCTTGTTGCAGGAGCTGCCAGTGATCTCAGGGCTGCCTGGCTGTCTGAATAGATATAGATGCTACGATCTTTGTAGCACCTACGCAAATTCTCCTCCACACACGCCCTGAGGGCAGTGATTTCGGCCTGGAATTCTGAGGCCACTTTTCCTAGAGAGATGACGCCCTCCAGTCTTGGCTGCACCCCATATACCCCGGCTCCAACACCTTGGTCTGATTTTGACCCGTCAGTGAACCAGACAATATCCCCCATACGGTGTCGAACTATTTTCTTCCACTGCTCCCTACTTCCAATTGTTATATTGAAAGGCTTGTTGAAGCAGTATGGGGTTATAATATAGTCGGCTGGCATTTCCCAACCTTTCCTATATTTACCTCACTCTCTATTTTAGTGTGTGATTCTGGATATCCCAAAGAGTTCCAGTTGTTGCCAGATTTGAGTCTGTATGCACCAGCCGCTGCCTCCATCTTGACCCAAAGGTGTAATGGGAGCATATCCAGCATGGTTTCCATCCCAGCAGTTGGTGTGCTGCTAATTCCGCCTGTTATGGGTAAGCAGGCTAATCTCTGCACCTTACCAAGCTCCTTAGCAGCAACCTGCTGTTCTACTTTCTTACACCACACGACCGTCCCATAGGTGATCCTGGGTTTAATCACTGTGGTGTATATCCAGTGCATACACTTGGGGCTCAGGCCCCAATTTTTGCCACAAGCTCTCCTGGTACTCACAAGAGTAGCTTTTGCCTTGGAGCAAATATTCCTGATGTGAGGGGTCCATGTCAGTTTCTCATCTAGGGTAATCCCTAGATATTTCATTGTCCCCTTCATAGGTAGCGCTTCATTGAAAAGCTTTAGATTCCAACTTGAATGTTGTATATGCTTCTTTGTGAATGGTACAACAACAGTCTTCTTAGGACTAACCCCCAGATCCTGTTTTCTGCACCAGTCTTGCACAATGTCCAACGCACCTTGTGTCATAATCTTTACTGTGTCAGCAAGTTTGCCAAGTATTACTATGACAAGATGATCTGCATATCCTTGGAAAAAGTACTGCCTGGAGTTTAATTCTCCAATGAGATCATTCACCACTAGATTCCGCAATAAAGGGGAAAGAACTCCTCCTTGCAGGAAACCCCTAGTGGTGTTGATTACCATTTTTTCATTCATCATGGTAGCTTCTAACTTTCTTCCACTAAACATGGCCCTAGTCCACCTACATATTGTGGTCCCTAGGTCATGTACCTCTGCTGCTATAACCATGGAATCGAAGGTCGTGTTGCTAAAAGCCCCCTAGATGTCCAGGAAGATACAGAGGGCTATTTCCTGAAAGTGTAGTGCTTTCTCCACCTTCCCAACGACTTGGTGGAGAGCTGTCTCACGTGATTTACCTGGTTGATATGCATGTTGGTTTGAATGTAGAGGAACCCTACTTAACCTCCTTTCTCCAACATGCACATTAACCAGCTTTTTCAATGTCTTAAGAATGAAGGAGAACAGTCTGATTGGTCTCATATCCTTAGCCTTGGTATGATCAATTCTCCCTGGTTTAGGAATGAAGACAACCTTCACTGCCCTCCAGGCATTGGGAATGATTCCTGCTGCTAGGCTAACCCTGAATAACCTGCATAGGAATCTAATAAGATTTTCTCCCGCTTGTTGCAGGAGAGCTGGAAAGATTCCATCGGGGCCAGGTGACTTGAACGGTTGAAATGTTCACACCGCTCATCAGACCTTACTGAGATCGACACACTCCTTGGCCAAATCCCAGTCCTCTTTGCGAATACCTGAGAACCGTTGTCTCTCAGGAATCACATTCTGGTCTGAGTTATCCCCCAGAGTATATTGAGAGAAGTGAGTCTTGAGGAGCAGTTCCAGCATTTCATGTGCTGTCTTAGTATACTCCCCATCCTCCTTCCTCAATGTTCCTCCTGGATTAGTTGGTACCCTAGTGAGGACTTTATGAAGTCTCGTTTGAGCAGCCGTGCCCTCCACTTCCTCACAGAATACCTTTCAGAATGCCTCCTTTGCCTGTCTGATGGCAAGGTTGTAATTGACAAGGGCCTCACGATACTTTGCCCATTGTCCTTTGTGCCTCGCAAGGTTAAACAGTCTTCGTACATGTTTCCTTTGAATTTCCAGGTTATTATTCCACCAAGGCACATTCCTATTTGTGCACTTCTTGGTGATTGAGCAGTTGTCCTGGTATGAGGTCAGTATAGCAGAGGTTACGGCCTCTGCTACTTTCTCAAACTCTGCTGGATTCCTTATCGATGTTTTAATTTCCGATAGGCTGAAGTCAAGGTCTTTCCTATATGTCTCCCAGTCCGTTTTCCTGGGGTTCCTATAGGCCATGGTCTGTCTGGTTCCCATTTCAACCTTGAATTTAATATACATGTGATCTGATGAGGATGGCTCCAGGACTACATGCCACTGTTTGACGTAACTTCCCATCATCATGGAACCAAAAGTTATGTCAATTACTTCTTCCCTTCTACTATTCCTGAATGTAGGTTCATCATCCCTATTCAGGATCTCCAAGTTGTTAGATAGGAGAAATTCAAGAAGCTGCTCACCTCTACTGTTGGTGTCCTTGCTGCCCCACGATAGATTGTGGGCATTGGCATCACATCCCACCACCAGTTCACCTTGCCGATGGCAAGCTTCCGTCAGTCTCCTCACTTCCAAAGAAGGAGGAGAGCTGTCTTCGTAAGGAAGATATGCTGAGGCCAAAACAATTTCCCTCGTGATACCTTCCTCACGTTGCTGCATCCTTATGGTCACCAAGTCCCTGGAACAAAAATCCAACATTGGTATGGAAGGTATTCAATTTCTAACTTAAATGCATGTTCTGGAGTTTTTCAGATTTCTGGCATAAATCAGCTTACCTCCAGTACCACCGAGGCCCGATACACCCCCTTTGTATAAATAGGGTTCTTGTATCACGGCCACATCCACCTCCTGTCTCCCCAGGCGAAGCTAAGGGCAGCAGTGGCCCCTTTACTGTGCTGTAGGTTTATCTGCAGCACTTCCAGTCCCCATCTTGCTGCCATTATTGCCTTTAAGGTCTTTGATTACCCTGACGCAGACCTGCGAGAACCCTAAAAACTGTTTCAGGCCTTGCTCTCGCAATGCCTTCAGGGACTTGTCTCCGACCTACACCACCAGGGTTCGTCCTTCCGGAATGACCTTTTGGTTAATTACCCTCCAATCCTCTGTCGAGACTTTTGGGTTCTGGACCCTTATTTTCTCGAAAAGAGTCTTTGGAGGGACATCCTCAAGGATCTTTGGTACCCACATTGATACCTTTGCGGTCTTCAGGAGTTCGGCTGCTATCTTGACCAGCAGCTTCGCATCCTCCCACGGGGATATCATGGGCACCTTGTACTTAAGCAATTCTGCTGCTCGCAGACAAAAATGAGGGCACCGCGATCTAGATAGACCCTCCTGAATTTGGGTCCTGGACCAGCGTCCCCCCCCCCAATCTCTTCAGAGAGGGCCATCAGCACGAGCTCCTCCTGCTGCGAGGTAATGCTTACCAGTGGGTATCTTTCTTGGACAACCGCCATTCTAAAGACCGGGACTGCAGTACTATAGGTCTGTTTCCCTATTTCCTGCCTCAGCCTTTTAGGATCAAGCTTGACCAGAGAGGAGGGAGTCTTAGATTCCTCCCTAAACCTCTTGCCACCTGTCTTTGCCAGGCAGTTTCTTTTTGGAGGTCTTGGGCTCAAGCCCTTTTGATTCCCTCCACTTATGTTTAGGAAGCCATTCTTTTCCTTCCTTTTGCTTCTGTTCCTTGAGAAGTTTCCTCCTCTGAGCCCCAGAAAAGGTCTTAATCCTAATCTGGTCCAACTGCTCTGTTACATTTTCCACTTCTTGCTCAGGTCTAGATCCTGACTGAGAAGTAGAAGTGCACTCCATCGGTCCTGATACCGATGTCTGAGTATCTGAGGTCTCGGATTGCCCCTCGGATTCTTTTAAAATAATTTTTTCTCCGTGTTCATCTTAGTCCCACGAGATTTGGGGATTTATATGGTCCACACCACGATAACCCCGCGCGGTGCATGGCTACTTACTCAGGGAGGTCGCCCGGTATCCCTGAGGCTCCGTTCGAGACACATCCACCCAAGTGCCACGCACCCCTCGGCACGGGTCGCACCACACCTTGGTTTGGGGGGCAGTTTAACGTCGTGCCCGTCATAGCGAAATAATCTTGAATTATACTACTAGTAAAATATTTAGAGATGAATATGGGGGACTGATGACCTTGCAGTTTTGTCCTCCTAAAACATCCAAACAACAACAACAACAGATGAATATTTTCTTGGCAATTATAATTCCTGAGTATCAATATGGTTCTTCATTAAAAAAAATTGTAAGGACAGAACAGTCATTCTTGCATGGATTTTTCCTACTTTGGTATAAGCTTCGAAGCACAAAAAAGAACCATGTGAAGAACCATGAAATTGTATGAGTTACTTGGTTAAATGTAAAATGGAATAAAACGCCCGAAAGTGGTAATCACAAATAAAAATGAAGTACTTTTTGCTGTTTCGACTGTTGATGGCAGAAAAGGGGTTTCGTAAAAAAGAAAAAGGAAAAAGGGAGATATAAAAATTTTTTAAATTAGTCCATTCCATCTTTTTGTATAGTTATAATACGCACAGAGCTTGATTGCCACGCTAAAATGCTTTACTAGATGAACAGCGCTTCGGATGAACTCAGTGCTAACCATTGACCAGCACTATGGAGTGCGTTTCCTTTCACTTTGATAAGCTTTTGTTCTCGTGGATTATTCTACGTATTGTAGCCCACTGCTTGTCCCTCGTCTACTGGTAGCTTCATAGAAGGCGAGCACTGGTTCTCATGAATTACTTCACTCGTCACGTTTGTTTAATGACGTACCGGCTGCATCAACAAGATTCCTTGGTAACTTACTTACGTGTCTACTTTTACTTACTGTCCGCCTGCACTTTGTCGACAATGGTATTCACACTGAATAACAATTTCACGGGCAAATCATGAGAGGTTATCTACATTGCAACACGATACTAATTTTTCTTCACTTCATTAATACATACTGAGCATGGCGTGCAATTATGAATCACTCATTTTCAGTTAACTGGCGCTGTCTGTTACTTCATTCTTAATTGAAGTTTGTCTATCCTATTCGGTAAATTTGAAATGTTATTTTTTATTATTTCTCTTAAGTTATTATGGTTGAAATTGAAATAAATATTTATGAATATTTAGGTCTTTTATGAATAGTAGGGACAGAGGAATTACTGTTAAAAATATGTTAAACAGAAACTTGGAATTTTAGTTGAGGTGTAATAAGTGAGAGAACAAGATTCAAACTAACGTACCCATGTATTATAAATCACTTACACATTATTAGTAAACCAAGTAAGATTTCAGTATTTCTGCCCACAATCTGTACTGTGTCAATAAACTAGTAAGGGATTAACCATTTGCCTATGAAGATTCACGTAATGTTAGATTTTATAAAGCACCAGGAATTCAAACAGTTGTGGGTCCAAGTTGTATCCATTAACTGCTCTTTTCCATCCATTTACATTGACGACGTATTCCACAAACAAATTAGACATCTTTTAAACTTCAGTAAACATTTTATTTCAAAACTTGCAGCATTGATCAAAATACCTGAACATTGGATATACAAATTAAACAAACGTTCTGCCACTGTTGCAAGAAACGACAGAGAAACTTAAAGATAAAAATTGAAAAACCAGACCGTCTTCAGTGTTTCGCAGAGTTTCTACTCTTGGAAAAGAAGTGATGTGTTGTGATGGACATCTTTGGGCCATCTGTTTATGAATTTGATATAAATGATTCTATCTTGGCTCTGTTTCTTTTCAGAAATTTCCCATTCACGTTAAGGCCAAAGTCAGTAAATTCCTTCCAGCCTATGTCTCCTTGCTTCATCTGTTGTACATTTTGTTATTTTCATTTAAAGGAAAAAAATAATAATTCGACGGAAGTGAATTTTTCACTCTGAAATAAGACTGCAGTTTTTACCTGTATACTGCACACGCTGAATAATGATACTGTTAGATGAAGATCACAGATTGTCCTCTGAGACCTCTTTGCCGCAGTTTATATTTACATAGGCACTCACATCCGATCCGAATAATCGGCTGCTTCTGTTGGAGATGATGTGCTTCTCGCCAGTTGGCTGTCCTGGCGGGATATGACGTCATCGCGTCTCGCTGTCATCCGGGATGGGCGTAGTAGCCGGTCGCTGCAAGCGCCCTCGAGATAACTGCGGCCAGAAACTGCCGTACGTTTCGCCTGCGGCTTATGCTACACGGAATGTTGCTGAGTAAGAGTGGAGTCCTAGCAGTCAGGGGCAGTAGGGAAGGTCGTGGCACCCGTCTAGGGCTCGGCCCACTACAAAACTGGCCCGTTGGCACGCAGGGCATCCCTTCTTGGCATACTACACATTTTCCCCACCACGCCGTCATGCTTTCTGAGCGGTAACTTTGGAGCAATTAATTGCAGAGTTGTTACTTAGACGGCAGAACACGGAACACGACACCGCCTGGTATACGGCTAGTGTTACAGATCGTAAACGCCCTTATTATACCGTTAGTCACTTGTAGTTGTTGTTGTGGTCTTCAGTCCGCAGACAGGTTTGATGCAGCTCTCCACGCTACCCTGTCCTCTTCATCTGAGAATACGAGCCGACTGCGGTGGCCGAGCGGTCTGCGGCGCGCCAGGCACGTTCTGCACGGCCACTACGGTCGGGAATTCGAATCCCCCCTCGGGAATGGATATTTGTGCCGTCCTTAACTAGTTCATAAGTAGTTTGTAAGCTTAGGGACTGATGGCCCCGTAGTTAAGTCCCAAAAACTCTACAAACATTTGAACATTTGAACATTTTTTGTTTTGTTTTGAGAATACGAACGGTAACCTACATCCTTTTGATTCTGCTAGCTGAATTCGGCCTTCCTCTACGATACTTACCCCACACACTTCCTTCTAATGCTAAGTTGACGATTCCTTGATGTCTCAGAATGTGTCCCACCAACCTATCCCTTCTCTTAGTCAGGATATACCAGAAACTCCTTTTCTACCCAGTTCTGTTGAGTACCGCCTCATTAGTTGCGTGATCTTCCCATCTAATCTTAATCATTCGTCCGTAGCACCACATTTCGAAAGCTTCTATCATCTTTTTGTCTGATCTCCTTATCAACTGTATACTTATTCTTAGTATATCAACATGCAACTTCTGAGCATCAACGTTTCTATTATGGCTTCTGAGACGCTTGAAGACTATCTGAAAAAGCTATTTATTCTTTGACGTGTGATATTTATCACAATTATTAAAATACTTTTAATGGCTGATACGTTTTACATAATACGATTCAACATTATGAATACAATGCATAAACACGACGTTAACGTCTTCAAACTGCCGAACAGATTTCGATAATATTAGAATCCTCTATAATTAACATGTTGTGTAAGGTATAACTTCTTCAGTCAACGGTTTATTCACGACATAACATACAAAGTTTCTCTCTGTATTTAATAATATCTTTTTTGTGTCCCAGCCTCGTCGCCGCTTTTGTGTACCAGCTTCGTCGCCGCTTTTGTATCTCGTTTCCGTCGTAGGTGTCGGTTGCCGAGTAGGAATACCGACACAGGAATAAAAGATGCACGCTTGTGCAGGTAGGAGGTGACCAGCCAGTGGGACAGCAGAAACTTGAAACACTAGAGTAAATTAGAACGAGATCTATATTGAACAGAATTTATACAATACTTAACTTTTACATTGCTCAGTACTGCAGAGTGCTGATACATAGTTGAGCTAGAGGCCTGCCTAGTGCCTATCCGATAGCCAAGTCTTCACTGGTGCCTATCTGATTCCGAAGTGTTAACTGGTTCCTATCTCAGTTCCAAGTGAACGATGTCGTTCAGTGGTGGCCACAAGCGGAGTTGCAGCAGAGGGTGCTCGTGGCTGTCGTCGAAAGAACGCCGCGCCGTGCGTGCATGGCGGCGCGCGGCGAAAGTAGGTGGCACGCACTTTGTACTTGTGCGACACCACAATCTTTACTTTCATGTCGAGAAAGAAGTGCAGTATTTACCGTTATTCTACCCACGGTTTATATTTAAACCCGAAAACTGGAAATTTTTCTTTCTTCCTGACGATCCTGGGCATAACGTAAGAACAAAGCTTCGAAATTATTGTACTTAGATGGTCTCTGACACGTATGTGGGGACATCAACGCGAGCAAAGCCACGAGTAACAACTAATTCTACATAAATTTATCAATGATCGCTGTGTTTGCAGCTTTTTCTAAAATCATTTGAATGGTATCAATTTTTAATCAATTACAGTATTTTCATTAGGGTCAGTTGAGGGCACAGTCTAACCACCGTCGTCTTTCGGATTTTTTTCAGGTGCTACCAATGATCCCAGTTTGTGTCGCTTGGGGGCCATGAGGGATGTGTTCCGGATTTTGCGGAAATGATTGTGTTTGTAAATCTATTGGACCAAACTGCGTGGTCATCAGTCCGTAGCTTACAAACTACTTAAACTAAGGTAAACTAATCTAAGGACAACTCACACACCAATGCCGCAGCGAGGCGCCTTAGACCGCTCGGCTACTCCAGCGCGTCGGATTTTTTGGTATTCGTCTACTGCGAGTGCAGCACCTCCGCTGCGGATGCGTCCTGGTTGAGAGAAACGTTAGTTACGCATCCTCAAATTCATATTTAGCTGCCTGATTTTTTATTTGTTCTTTAGACAAATGAACTCTTCAGGAAACCCATTCGATTCAGGATGAGGAGCCATGCTGCAGACAGGCTTTATTCCATGGGTCGTACGGCAAGTTTCAAATTCTTGTGAATTTGCTGCCATTAACTATTGCGGCAGCTAGGGGGAGAATTAGCACAATGGAAACCTGTTTCAATACCCAATTTGTATACTGATATCTTAAGTGTACCTGTGGGTGTCCGATAGTACAAGCTAATTTGCTTCCAGGGAAGGTTTAGCGTAACGGAGGTTCAGATCACTACAGGGCACTGTTGTCTGGATGTGTTCGCTGGAATTGTTGACCCTGAAATGGAGCAGCTGGAAATGATCCATTATCCCTTTATAGAGTACTGGTAAGTATACTTACCATCTCGTACTTTATACAGAAAAATTACGTGTGCTTTCACTATATGAAATCACTTCTTTTAACGCTCTCTGGCACAAATAGTTACCACTTTTTGATTTCCCACATTACCACCTTCTATAAATGTAGTAAGTAGGGAAAGTTATAACCGTTGAGTGTCTCTGGATGTGGTATTGTTTAGAACAGTACACAGTCATCAATAACTTGTACAACTCAGAAACGCTTCAGTTTAGTGCATTTCTGCGTAAGTTGTGGTATATGTCATTTACTTGCTTTGTAAGTTGATGCATATGTTACGAAAATTTGCTGATGCTTTGGGCAAGGCGGGAAGGATACCCGAAAGTTGTTCATTTCTGAACTAATATATCACGGGCTTTCTAATGAATATCGGCTAAGATGTTAGAGTGTTATAATCATACACAGGTCACCCAAAGTAAGTTCACAAACGATTTCAATAGCGAATGTGAAAGTTTGAAGAAAATTTACTAGTTGAATTACCATGTAAAATGCTTTGTATTCCCAGGGTTTATTAGTGGTATTATTTCATAGCTAAGAGTTCTGTTTTGTTGTATGCCTTATTATGTCTGACCAGAGAACAGTGTATAAAATCCAGAATCACAAATGTTCTCTGGTAAGTATGGTTACCACCCCACAGGACGCCATGCATTCAGAAAATCATGGAAATAAACGTCACACAACTTACCTCTTGTCGTGGACATGAAATAAAAGTTTCTCAAGTTTAATTTTGTACTCTCATAGTACTTCCCTATAAAAGTTTATCATTATGTTTGTCAATAAACGTGATTGTGTCACTAGGAGCAGTACCTACACTTATTTTTATACTTTACATTTATACACCAAATCTGCAATTTTAATTGAATGATCGGTGTGATTACTTAGCGTTCAATTAATCTTGAACAACTGTCGATCCCAAATTAAAACGTGTGTAGCACTTTTTATGATAGTTTCAGTGCAGCCCATTTCAATATGAAATTGACTTTTGCTTCCATTAAGCTATTCATGCTACTTTGTCACTTTAAGAATGAGTATATAACATATTACGCTTAACAGCAAAACCCTTTCATCACATCAGCGGCGTCACCAGTGAAACTACAGAGCTTATTGGTCAGACGTTATTTCTGTATACAAATTAGTAATTTACGGGCCAGTTCATGGTTATCATGAATTATGAATGCACTAGGCACGGGTGAGTAGAGAAGATTAATAAAGATAACTCAGTTTGCCCCTTTTGTGTCGTAGGACAATAGTTACAGAATCTAGAAATTTTGGCCGTCTTGTTTATACTATTGAGCATGGCTACTGACAAAACCTGGAATCTTCTGTATTCGACGTGTGTGAGCAACCACACAGGTAAACGGCACACAGCAATAACGATATAAGTCCAGTTTGAAAGATTCTGAGAAAGTTAATTTTCAAATTATGAGGTCTGTTATCTGGCTTCAGTTATTCTTTCTCCTGAAATTGTTGTCTACTTTATTTGTTATATCATGTAATAATAACCAATAGTGCAGCAGAGCAATGGAAAAAGTAGCAAAACAACAATACACAAAATTTCCAAAGTAAAAACGATATAAGTCAACTTATAAATGAATTTAAAAGCGTATAAACTACTCTTTTGCTGAATATTATAACCACTGCATCACTTTTACACTTGTCACACAAGCTATATTCAATAAAGCAATTTTTCATCTTGACCTAATAGTAGATCTACTTGCAGTAATTTAGAAATACAATAAAGAAGTTAATACAAGAAAACACAGAATTTGCATCGTAAAATTATTATCAAACTACGTACAACATTTGAAATTATTTTAAAAGCATAGAAACTATTGTTAGAGCTTTGTTATAGTGAGCCAGTTTTTCTTAACTTATTCAGCTTTATAAATGACAGACAAGTTATTATTTAATAATGCAAACCAGTAACATTAATTCATACTGCTATATAATTAGGGAAAAAAACTAAGTTCATATTTACAATGTCTGTAATATTATGTAACGGTATCTCTTCTTTATCGTTGTTTTAGCCGACTAGTAATGAACTGAAGTATTGTTGAACTTCTGGACCTCAAAATTGCTTCAAAATTAGCAGATCGTCATATTTTGCTTTAGGGATGCCAAATGTGCATTTTCTTTATCATAAGATGCCATTTCATTAAACTCTTTAATCCATGTATTTCCTTCTGTTTTTGTTGTATTTACAATGCGTTTCAAAAGTGAATACCTACAGTCATCGCCAGTGATGTGACTCAGAGCCCGAAGGCATTTTGAAGCATATTTCACTCACCCATGAACCTTTCTCTTCATTGAACAGGATCCCGGTCGTGCAGTACAATTTTCATCTCAACTATTGTGTGACATTGTGAAAGGTTTCGAACACTGATTCAAAACACAGCTACATCACAGCTGACTGTGCACTAACAATGTTATTCTACGACAACTGTTTACGACAATGAATTCCATAATGGATCATTAATGCTCTCTTGTGTGGACTCTGATCGTCCTTCCACGATCATTTCTCCGAAGTCAAAGTTTCACAAAAAAAAAAAAAAAAAAAAAAAAAAAAAAAAAAAAAAAAAAAAAAAAAAAAAAAAAAATCGTTCTTTTTACTACAAGATGGCACAGAAAACTAAAATTAGATCTGGGATGGACTTTGATCGTTCTTTCTGTGCACCATTCATGCCTCTAGTTTCAGAGTACGATCCTGAAGTTCATTTCTAGTTAGAAGCGACCGCGAGAAACAAAGGTCCCAGGTTTGAATCCCGGTACGGCACACAGTTCTAATGTACCAGGAAGTTTCATATCAGCACAAACTCCACCGCAGACTGAAAATATCATTTTGGGAACATCACATAGGCTGTGGCTAAGCCATGTTCTCACAACATTTTCTTCCAGAAGTGCTACTCCTGCAAGTTTCGCTGAGGATTTGTGAAGTTTGAAAGGAGGTTTGTGCAGTCTGGACTATAGGAGGCGAGGTACTGGTGGATCTAAAGGTGTGAAGTATGCCAGGATAGTTCACACCACACTTTAGGTTTGTCTGTAGAGTTATGATTTTTTGAAAACATTTCGGACAAAAGAAAAAAAAATAATAAATAAAAATATAAAGAAGAAAAAATTACGGACGATACGGTTACGACTCTTGTTTTCTGATAAAACCTATGCACCCAGCACATAATATTGCCTATGACAGTATTTTAACAAACATCCAGAATTATTTGACATATATGAGTTTAGCTTTGAAAAACGTACACTTTTTTTTAAATTTTACCTATCTTAACTATCATCTCACATTGTTAGACATCGAGGAATCGTAAATTTAGCATTGGAGGGAAGTGTGTGGGGTAAAAATCGCAGAGGAAGACCAAGAGACGCGTATAGTAAGCAGATTCAAGTGGATGTGGGTTATCGTTCTTATGAGGCGATGAAAAGGCTTGCTCAGGATAGAGTAGGGTGGAGAGCTGCATCAAACCAGTCTCCGGACTGAAGACCATAACAACAACTATCATCTTAGTATCTTTCCCACATTTTCATTATCTTTTCCCGCTTTGCCTTGGTAGTTTTTTCTCTTTTTTAAGTTTATTTTCTTTGCCTGTACTATTTACGAATGACTATAGCCTGGAAGTAACACAGCGTACATTTGGCGTTCGGAAATCAGTCACGTGACATCTCTCACCTAAAACTTGCCCGAAACTTTCTCTTCCATAAGCCATTTTACTTTCTGTATTTGATGATTTTCTTATTATAACTCTTATTATAACATTTCAAAGCAATGAAGCACTGGAAATTATCAAAAACCCGACGTTCTTAATACAATGGATTATAATCTAATGTCTAAAAATGCCAAGTTAGCAGTTAATACCTGCCATCAATGGTACGAAAATCGCTGATTACTCTCGCAGCTGTTCGCCGTAGCGTAATGGGCAGCGCATTAGTTTGTTATGTACGAACATGTTAAACCGTGTATCGAAACCCGCCATGGGCATTTTTTCCATCTTGTTAATTGAATATGTTCTGCAATATTCCGAATTATTTAAAGGTAACAGGACATTCTCTGAAAAGTGCATTTGTTCTGTTTTGTGAACATGCCATGAATTACATACCAACGAACTGCAAACATTGATTTCGTTATCCCATGCATATAAACAGGGGAGAGACCGTTATAATGACTGTTGTAAATGACGTAATTGTAGTAGTGACGTTTATACATATTAAGTACTAGAGTTCTGCGTAATTCAGTATTATCACATATATTCAGTTTTTTATATCAGCTGTAAAAAAAAAAAAAAAAAAAAAAAAAAAAAAAAAAAAAAAAAAAAACCCGCAAGTAACAGTTTGAAACAGAATATTTGCTCTTTATTTTAGCGCAGAACAAAGTAACATGAACAAAGTCATATCTGAAATACAGAAAAAGTAATTGAATCACGCCAAAGAAACATTTTAGTAGACGCATTGATGCTAATTAATGATTTTCAACATGTTCCATAAATAGTGAATAACTGCTTAGGGAAAAAACAAGGTAATTTGCTGCAATATATACACTGTCGTTTCATTAATAACGACAGATGCCACAGAAATCTAGGACTTGATTTATATATGAAACTAACATGGATCGACATGTTGCTTAGAATATTCATTATTACAGTATCTCCCCAGTTCATGTGCATATGCTTCAGATGAGCAATATTCAGTTCGTTCTTACGTATTTCACTGCATGTCCACAAAATAGAACAAACGGATGCACATTTTAGAGGGAGTACTCTTACATACACAAAACTCTAAATATCCTATAGGAGCCAAGGCGAAAAAATTCTAGTACTATTTACAGCTGGTGGTAATTGGTAATATGGCTTTTGTAGACAGTAGATTATAATTTATCGTATTAAGAACGACGTGAGTTATCTAAAGAAAATAATAAAGTACAGAAAGAAAGTTGTCATATGCCAGAGAGAGGTTTGGGCGAGGAATGGCACGTGACTGATATCCGAACGCGTGGTTTCCAAATATCTCTCAAACGGCGAGAGTTATGGAAATAACATAAGAGAGCAAAGTTGTTGAGAATTTTTATCTTTGCAAACACATTTATTCAATTTTCGTTTGAGATGAACGGATACGGCGTTATTTGCAATTATATTTCCTGCTTTCAAAAGGCACAAACGGCATATTTTTAGTGTTACTAACCTATTTTTTGTCCAAAATATTTGAAAAACAGAGGCAGCCAACAACGTCTGAAAAATCTAGCGCTGACAGGTTGAACGGCGTGGCCTAAAAAGTGGGAACACGTTACAGACAGACAGACGTAATCAAATAGAGGTTATTTTTGTAACTATCTCTGAAACAATGCGAGGTATACATAAAGAGCAAAGTTGTAAAGAATTTTATCCTATACATCGTGTATTCAACTTTCGTGTCACATGAACGATTAAGCCGTTCTTTTCATTTAAATTTCAAGCTGTCCAAAGGCGATCGCTAAGAACTACTTTTAGTGTTACTACCGTAACCTGAAGTGGGCCAAAAAGAAACGGTAGCGCGAACTTGCCGACAAAAGGGAAAGCAACCAGATTACAATTCCGGCCCAGCACAGAGTTTGAATCTTCCACGATGTTTCATATTGGAATACACTCCACTGCAGAGTGAAAATATTGTGCTGAAAACATATAACTTGCTTTTCATGGGTGATGCAAAACTTTTTTTATGCATGCAGTTAAAAACGTTCAAATGTTTGTAAACCTAAAGAACCAAATATATGCCCGAGGGAGGACTCGATCCTCCGGCAGAAGCGACCGCGCAACCAGCGACATGGCATCTTATACCGCACGGCCATTCCCAAGCGGCGTTTGGCGTCATGATACAC
Source organism: Locusta migratoria (assembly GCA_026315105.1). Classification (NCBI taxonomy): domain Eukaryota; kingdom Metazoa; phylum Arthropoda; class Insecta; order Orthoptera; family Acrididae; genus Locusta; species Locusta migratoria. Next base: position 326,855,724 of record CM048747.1, on the reverse strand, counting down.
TCCATTATATGTCAGCATTTTTTATGTATTTTGATAATTTTTTCTCAATAAATAACTCTCTCTCGTAATTTCTTTCACATTGCTGAACAATGAAATGCTTATGTCTATCGAAGGACGCTAGTCTATCTATACTAGTGACTTAACCCTTTCAATTATCGTGAGAAGGGCATGTCTGGAACCACAAAATTACTAATACTCTTCAATCGAAATTAAGTAATAATAATACCAAATCATGTATTTGTAGTGAGCCCAGTTTCGTTGTTTCCGGAATTTTGAAACATCCATAAAACACCAAAACTGGAACTTTTGAAAGTAGAGTGACACAGAAGAAACTTAACGAACGATGAGAAGATCGTAGTAAAGTTCAGAATGATGACAGTTATTTCTACATGTTATAACTGTCAAAATTTGTACTACAATTCCTAATTGTTACCATAAGCAGGCTGTTACAGAGCACTGGGTAGATTTTAAACGTTCATTATTGACCTCAGTATTAGGTAGTGTTACAAAACAGATGTATGGCTACATCGATAGTTCAAAATTTAAAATAAAAGAATCACTGCTTCAAATTTTTCGAAGAAGACTGCATAGTAATCAACTAATAGTCTTAATGTCGAAAGATAAATCGCAGGATAGTTCAACACTCGTTGCGTATTATTATTATGAAATTCCCTCGCGCGAGCAGCTACTTATCCGGAAAAGGAACAATTACTATCGAATATTTCTGAAGTCGTAAGCGTGCAATTAAAGCAAAATAATTTACCTGATTGCCGCGCAAATGAAAGGACACTGCCGTAAGATCGATAGACCGCCAGCAATTAACAGCTATCTCGTTGGAGAAAGAGGTAATTTCTTTTTATTACTGTGAAGCTCATAAAATATTTTGATTCCACGGTCACGAGACGAAAATATTGATCAGGAGGCTACAGCGTAGAAATCATGACCATCCTTGTGTGCATACTGGTAACGACTTCATTTACAAGTATTAGTATACTGTTAGTTGCGTTCTTCTCACTGGATGTACAGATTAAATACATATTATCAGCTGATCCTAAAAGCATATATTTTTAACAACACTGAATATGGAGACATATTGAATCACAAGCACGGAAAAGGCTAGGAGATTCGATGTTTGGATGTAATTGCGTATGCTGTCTGGACAGGAGAATATTGTGCCATCCCTGACAGATCGTAATCGTGATCTACTCGGAAAAGTTCGAGTGATGTTAGTTTGAATACCACGTGACAACGAAGGACCTGAAAAAAACTAAGAGACCCGTGTAAATCAGTTCGTATAGCTAGTTAACATCGACCTCTATAATATGTAGTACCTATACATTCCGAAAATCATCATAAGATGTATTCCAAATAAAGTTTTAAACGATTGTCTGTGTGATTACACAGAGCCCCAGTTCCTGTTTTCTTTGCACTGCTTACGCGGAATGTACGTTGCCGGCAATAAACCGACGTGCAGTTAGTTCAAGTGCTGGTTCTCTAAAATTTGACAATAGCATTTCACGAAAAGGATGTTGCGTTCCCTCAGGAAATTAGAATATGAGCTCGCGAAGCACCACCACGATACTGGAGCTTTGACTGAACACAGTAAATCGTGCAGGCCATCCATGAAATGTTTTGACACGAAGATCTAAATAATCTTGTGGTTTTCACTAATGGGTTGTACGAGTCTGCTATAATTTATTCGGTCTCCTTAACAGATTAACCACATGTTTCCGAAGAAAAAAACTACTAATAAGCCGAAGTGAACCACTTACCTGCATCACATCACTTTGCAGCCGCGGCGGATTAGCTGCACGTGATGGAGCGCTGCGGTGCGGTGCGCGCGGCAGTCCGCCGTTGGGGGTTCGAACCCCCCCCCCCCTCGGGGATGAATGTTTGTGTCGTCTTTAGTATAAGGTAGTGCATAAGTAGATTGTGAGTTTAGGGACTGATGACTCCGCAGTTAAGTCCCTTAAGCCTTACAAACATTTGAATTTTTTTTTTTCACTTTGCAACGTTACGCCCAGATATTTTATCGTCTTGACTCTGTCAAGCAGAAAAAATAATGCTGCAGAAAATTACGGGCTTGTTTTGGGAGCACTCTCTCATTGATGAAAATAACAAGAGAGTTTGTCTAAGACATATTGTAGCTTGCTACACGCATTCAACGACGGCACTTTTTTCTACAGCACAGCATCGTAAGCAGCCAAAGACTTCTGATCCTCCTGTCCCTCAGAGAATCTATATGTGGAGAATGACGGTAGTGCTATCATACTTCCCTGTCGATACCCACTTACTGCCGAGAACGACGTGTTTGGTTCTACTACATATCTGGGAGTCTATTCCACATGCTCCTACCTTTGCTACCAGAGTGCAGTACGACAACGTATCAAACGTGTCCTGTAAATCTAGGTATATGAAATCTGTACAGTGCCCTTCATTATTCTTCCGGAGGGTAACACATGTTTCGTGTTCAAAAATGTTCAAATATTTGTGAAGCTTAAGGGACTTATCGGCGGGGTCAAAGTACTTATGAACTACCATATATTATCCATAAAAATGGATATGCATCTCCTCTCTTTATAGATGGTAAGAAATAGAAGAAATAGAACGTTATATTGTCTCTGTAATATTTGCACAGAAAAAAAAAAAAAAACTTATCTCTTTTCATTCTCCACTCCGAGGAGTGGAGCGGGCTGTTTGAGATCCGGCCCATAAAGAGTCGCGGTTCTATTCAGCCAATTATCAGACAAGCTGATAGTGGGGCAAAGGGGGATCCCAATTGGGAATAAGTGGGAGGGGCTTACCAGCTCCGGCATACGCCTTACAACCAAGGAAAACCTCCCGAAAACCTTGGTCGGAGCCGGGGGATTGGGACCAATTTAATTTATCTCCGGGACTTGCCCCGGACTAAAAATGGATTATCGAGCACAGAGGTTTACGTACAATCTTAAAAGAATATTAAGTCCTTATGACTGCGAGTAATATATTAATATTTACAAAAAAATTCAGTAAAATTTGCAAATATGAAAAGAAATTAATTCTAAAATATCGGAAACAAGAACCTTTTGGTACGTGTAGGCACATGTAATATTACAAGGTAACTGTTCACGCTTTCCCGGCGATCTAATGACATGATGGGTGTTGTGCAGATAGTAAGTGTCGAATTTGCACAATATTTAGGCTACGTGACTCAAGTGCGACCTGACGTTTTCAGGATGGACCAGGTCTAGTATTTATGTGTCCGGCCTTCCCCCTCCACTGGTGTGGTAATTCCTATGGTATGGCGTGAACAGAAGAATCATGTTGATGACTGTTACTTTTGTATGACGAATGTAACGGGATAAAAAAATAAAAAATAAAAATAAAAATAAAAAAAAATAAAAAAAGTAAAATAAACCTTAAAAAACATATCGTATCCAAACTTATATTCGGCAATTAGACCTGTTCCTCATAGCTCAGGGCTACCAATCCCCTCTCCACCAACATCAGTGGATTCTCTTGAATTCTCTGAACAAGATGTAAGTGAAGAAAGCAGTGAATCCGACTATTCTGAGTGTGGTACCGATAGTAGCCCAAAACTTATTACTCAAACAGAGCTTGACAATTTGGTGAAAGACTTAAGATTCACAAAAGATGCAGCACAACTACTGGGTTCACGTCTCAGTGAAAATAACTTACTTGCACACGGTACATCATATTCATTGTACAGAAATAGTGAAAAAGATTTCAGGGAATTTTTTGTTGAAGATGGTTTAATGGTGTTCTGCAAAGACATCGCCAGATTAGTGATGAAAATGGGAGCTCAGAAGTATGAGAGCAAGGAATGGAGATTGTTTATAGATTCTTCAAAGTGAAGTTTGAAAGCAGTGTTGCTACATATTGGAAATGACCTAGGATCAATTCCAATTGCGTATTCAGTACATTTAAAAGAGACATACAATACCATGAAAATACTTCTACAAAATGTGAAGTACGAAGAACACCAGTAGCTTGTGTGTGGTGACTTTAAAGTGATTGGCATTCTTCTTGGTCAGCAAGCAGGGTACACTAAGATGCCTTGCTATATGTGTGAATAGGACAGTGGAGCTTATCATGCGCGTTGGAATAGGAGAGAGTGGCCTAAAAGGCAAAATCTGACAGTGGGATCAAAGAACATAGTGAATGAAAATTTGGTTAATCCAGATCATATTTTATTGCCTCCACTGCACATCAAATTAGGACTCATTAAGCAATATGTTAAAGCACTGGACAAAACAGGAAACTGTTTCCAATACCTGTGTAGGCAATTCCCAAATCTATCGGCTGCAAAGTTGAAAGAAGGAATATTTGTTGGACCAGATATAAGGAAGTTGATGTCTGATGAGCACTTTGGCAGTTCTATTATGGAAATAGAACCTCAAACTTGGAGAAGTTTAAAAAAATGTTGTGCATCGTTTCCTTGGCCAGAATAAGCAGCCTGATTACAAGGAAATAGTGGAAGACATGCTACAGTCCTTTAAACAGATACGATGCAAGGTCTCTCTAAAACTACATTTTCTAATGTCACATTTGGCTGACACATCAGAGGAACTTAAAACTATGGAAGATCGTTATCAAGGTCGTTGGGGAATAAACATGATGGCTGAACACTGTTGGTGCATCACACGTGAAGGAGAAGTGACACACAAGAGGATGGATATGAAGCGTTCATTCACGAGCAAACGAAAACGGAAGTAATACCTCTACCTGGTAAGTGCCCACCATAAGATTTGCTTCTTATAATTCATATGCCTTTCTTCAAATTCGTTTTTAACCACTTTACTGTTCCATTTCGTTTCCATTGTCCCGTAATTGCTTACCAATTTCCAACTTCATTCGGCGCAGAGTTAGACAATGGTGAATATGATGATGATAGTGGTGGTGCAAAAACCTGACGTGCTACAGAGAAACAGACTGCAGATTTGTGATCAACAGGGTCAATTTAGTCAGAAATTCATATTTTCATGCAAACCCCAGACAAAAAGTCAAAATTTGTCGACCTGTGATAGTCCCCGTAACGCTTTCACGATTACTAAATGATCCTGTAACGAAGCGCGCTGCTCTCCGTTGGATCTTATCTACCTTCTCTATCAACCCCACCTGGTATGGATCTCACACCGATGAGCGGTATTCAAGCAGTGGACGAACAAGTGTCTGTAGCCTACTTCCTTTTATTTCGGACTGCATTTCCTTAGGATTCTTCGAATGAATCTCAGTCGGGCATCTGCTTTACCGACGATTAATTTTATATGGTCGTTCCATTTTAAATCACTCCTAATGCATACGCTCAGATAATTTTGGAATTAACTGCTTCCAGTTGCTGACCTGATATAGTGTACCTAAATATTAAGGATCTTTCTTTCTATCTATTCGTAACACATTACACTTGTCTACATTGAGATTCAATTGCAATTCCCTTCACCATGCGTCAATTCGATGCAGATCCTCCTGCATTTAAATCAAATTTTCCATTGTTATAACCTCTCTATATACTACAGAATCATCCGCAAAAAGGCTCATTCAACTTACGATGTTATCCACAAGGTCCTTAACTGCGCGTAACGTTGTCCTTTTCTTGTCAACTAGAAATCGGCTGGAGGAAATCCAGTGAATATGGTAACTGATCCAGGACCGTTATTCGTTTGCTGACCAAAATCATGCCGATGGGAGGCTGCAAATGCGTCGTCTTCCGAGGCAACAACTCCTTGACACCGGTACTGTGGGACGGAGACAAGCTAGGGGCCGTTCAGTTAAGCTCTGGCGAAATGGGACTCCATGGGCACACTGGAGCTCCTGCAAGGCACCACGATGTCTAAGAGGTGTCGTACAGTGGCACCACTTCAGGGCGATTAGGTTTCGTAGGAGTGTGATCACGGTGGCGATGATGTTCTGGCCCTCAAATTGTCAGATTTGATGACCGAACAGATGTGGGATGTGATTGAACGTGGCATCAGAGCTCGCATGAAATATTCAAGTGTTTGTAATTATACGTGACCAAATTACTTTGGTGATCAGTTCCTAGTCTTACAAACTACCTAAACTAATTGAAACTAACCTAAGGACAAACACACACATCCATACCCGAGGGAGGATTTGAATCTCCGACGCGGGAGGCCGCGCGATCCGTAACGTGGCGCTCCAGACCGCTCGGCTACTTCCGCGCGGCAGAGCTCGTCTCCCTCCCACGTATATGGAACGTACGGGAATTAGGTGGCTTCTGCTTCCTACGAAGGCCTCATCGCATGCATGCCAAGATGAGTCCCCGCTTTTATGCACGCCAAAGCTGAACATACCTGCTATTAGGTAAGTGGTCGTAATGTTCTGGCTGATCAGTGTCATAAAAAAAAAGCTGAAGTGTTTACTCATCCTCGTGTGAAACCCTTAGTGCAATTAATACATAATCCATTAGTCCATGCGAAAAGATGAAAAAGATGAATTCACTACGATACATTGAAACAGGTCTCAGACAAGGGGATGCAGTCTCATGTGTTTTGTTCAATGTCTTAGAGAAAATAATATGAAAGTGTAGGCAACAGGAGTGGGCTGAAGTACCGATGGACTGTGAATTCAATTGTCTCGCGTATACGGATGACACAGTCCTGGTAAGTGAATGAAAGCACGAGTTGAAAGGAATGTACCAACAAATGGACACCTATGGGCAGAATGTGGGCTCAAAGGGAGTCAAGATAATACAGGAAGATGACTTGAGCAAGAATAATTTCTGGAGATAAATGGTATGAGATTCAAGAGAGTACACCAGCACAAATACTTGGGATCTTGGCTTACCACAGACAACAAAATAGAAATGGACATCAAGGAAAGAAAAGCAGTATGTATGGAATGCATGTATTCCCTCAAAGAAAAGCTCGGCTCTAAATCAGTTTCTTTCAACACTAAGATGAAAATCAGAGACACACTGATATGTCCAGTGGTAATGTACGGTTCAGAAACATGGAGATTGACTAAACGAGACAAGGAAAAACTATTAATATTTGAAAGAAAAGTAATGAGGGAGATATGGGGACCAATTTTAGTTAACGGAGAATGGAGGAGGAGGACGAATGAGGAGCTCTACCTTCTGATACGACAGTCAAATATCTTACAAAAGACAAAGAGCAGGAGACTACAGTGGGTGGGTCACGTAACCCGTAGACGAGAAGGAAGACAGGCGTTGATGGGACTAGAAGGGAAACGAAACACCAAACGACCCATTGGATGACCAAGGCAGCGCTGCATGTACGATCTGGCGAAGGACCTGGCAGCCATGGGGATTAAAGACACCTGGAGGAACCGGGCACAAAACAGGAGGGAATTGAGGCAGTTCGTGGAAGCACCGCGTGGTCTGCAGGGCCTGTGATCGCTGGATTGTTATTGTACATAACAAGAACATATTAATGCCATAATAAAGCTTACACACACGAAACGATTTAATGACATTTTAAATTTTGTGAAAAAGAAAAACAAATACATTTAATTTCCTACGGTATCAGAATTTTCTTCTTTTATATGTACCGAGTTCATTAAAAGAGGTAATGCTGCAGTGAATGCACTGGTTCTCGACAGAGATAAGCACTGTCGTGAGACCATGTGATCACCTACTTGATTGAGAAGTAGCGGATTCGGTCACGGTCACTGGGAACGGCTTGCAAAGTCTTGTGCCTGATGGCCATATGTCACTCCTCACCATATCTGTCAACGCCTCTGGCCATAGGTCTACATGACTATACAATTTACGCTTAAGTGCTAGGCTGTCGCACCTGAAACGATCATCTAAATCTTTCCGTTAAATATCTCAATTCTCCTAACTTTTATACAGGGTGTCCATGAAAAGTACCACTTTCAAAATGTTGTACGGGGCAGAAGGACTGGAGATTTGATCTGAACATACTTGACGAAGGGGGAACGCACTGGCATACACAAAAAGTTACAAAACGAAAATGAAAAATAAATAGAAAATAGATCCTAACTTTATCGATATATGGCGGTTTAAGAGGAATAAGAAAAGTGCATGCCTCTGAATGACGTCTAAATGTTCAAATGTTTGTAGAGCTTATTGGACTTCACAACGGGGTCATCAGTCCCTAAACTTACAAACTACTTATGAACTAGCTGATACTTAAGACGGCACAAACATCCATGCCCGAGGGGTGATTCTAACCCCCGATGGGGAACGACATCGTATCATAGCGCCTCATTGCGCTTGGCCGCTTTGCCGCGGTCAAAATGACATTTACATCATGTACAAGTTTTGGTACTGTTAGTGGAAATCCCGTCGACTACGGCTAGGTCGTACCACATCGAATGGAAAAACAAATGGTTTTGATTGCCCTTGAGCCAAATACTACAGAAAAAGAACGTAAAATGTTACGCTTTTTAATTATCCTTTGGCCAAAAACCGCAGAAGAGCACGTAATATAAAACCTGCCACCTGCAGCCAGTGTTACGTTGTCCAAAGCTTTAAGTAGCGTGATTTAATATGTGTGCATTTGCATTACCGGTCAATTTTTAAAATTCTGTTGCTGCTTCTATTTGTAAGAGCTTTATTCTCGCGTACTTGGCATATTTAGTTGGTGGTTCTATCTAAGAACTTATTCGGGATATTTGAGAACTACTGTTGTGTTTAGTTTTCGTCTGTGATCTGTGTATTTCAAAACGTGTCCGTTGCTACAGCTAGATATCAGTCAGTCTGCTGCCAGCTGTCACAAGATTCACATCGTTCAGAGCGCTAAGTAGGATAATTTAATTTGTGTGCTTTTTCATTACCGTAAATTTCCTAAATTGAGTTAGTGCATCAGTTTTTAAGAGATTTATTATCACACATTTGGCAGTTTTCATTGAAGCTTCTGTTTTAAGAGTTATGAACAGTGGGCGTTCGTTTATCACAGCTCAGTCAGCTACCAGCCGCCATTATTAAAGCACTAATGTAGTAGCGAATTGATTTAGCAGCTTTATTGTTTTTACTTTTCAGCTATTTCAGTAGCAGAGGTAGGATGGGTAGGGTGTGTGCGTGCTGTGTGCGGACGCAGATGGAATTGGCCGCTGTTCGCGGGCAACTGAACTCGCTTTTGGCCATGGTCAGCCGTCAGGCTGCTGCCTCTGGGTGTGACGGCGTTGTAGAGTCTGGAGTGTCGCGTGACTCGCCCACGGTCTCTGCTGCAGCGGCTCCTCCACTTGTACCACAGTTGATCTACCCTCGCCGCCGGGTGAGTGGTGGGTAGCACGATCGCGTCGCTTGAGGCGGAGTACCAATGTGGAGGCTGGTCGTGTGGCATCGCCAGTTCATCCGGTCCTTCAACAGGGTCCGAGCATGCACACTGGGGAAGGGGCTGTTAGTGATTGGGAGCCTCAGTGTTAAGCGCATTATAGAGTCCCTTAGACAGGTAGTGTCCAGGGTCGGAAACTATTCCGATGTGCATACGGTATGTCTGCCGGGGGCCTCATCCGTGATTGGAGGTGGCCTTGCCGGTGGCTATTGAGCATACTGAGTGCAGTCGTCTGCAAGTTGTTGCACATAACGGCACTAATGATTCCTGTTGCTTGGGTTCTGAGGACTTCCACAGATCGTACGGAAGGCTAGCGGAATTGGTGAAGATTGCTGGCCTCGCATGGGGTGCGAGCGGAGCTTTCAATTTACAACATCGTTCCTAGAGTGAATCAGATTCCTTTGACTTGTATCCGAGTGGAGTTTCTCAACGAAAGGGTTCGTCGACTCTGTGGCAGTCATGGCTGCAGATTTCTGGTCCTACGTAATCGGGTGCGGAGTTATAAGGACCCCCTTGATAGGGCAAGGGTGAACTACACAAAGAAAGCAGCGACTCGGGTATCAGAGTACTTGCGAAATGCCCTTTATTATAGTCTGATGAACACTCGTACATCGATATACAGACAGTGAAATCAGGTCGCATTCAGGAGGAATTTAACCTGTCAGCAGTAAATTTTCAAAGTATTAGAAACAAAGTTCCTGAATTTGATACATTGCAAGAAAATAGCCGCGCTCGAATAATCCTAGGAACAGAGAACTGGGTGGACCACGACATCCCGACACTGGAAGCTCCAAGTTAATTAGCGAAAAATGGGATCCATTTAGCAAAGATCACAAAGACGTAGATCAGGTACGATCTGAATAGGGGGGGGGGGGGGAGTGTTCATTGCAGTCGATAGAAGTATTCCTTGTACTGAGCTCAAAGTCGATAGTGACTAAGGTTATCTGGACACGTGCAACAGGTATAGTTGGGTATTTTACCAGCCACCCGGTTCCACGTCACAGTGATAGAGACATACAAGGAAAGTTTACGATCATTAGCACGAAGGTACCCGGACTATGCATTATTACCTGTGGAAGACTTCTACCTGCCGAGTGAGACGTCTGTGCTTACATTATAGGGGCTACAGACAAGTTGTATTATGAACTATTGTTGAGCACATTTTACGAACACTGCTTTGAGCAGCTAAATCGTCAGACCAAACGCAATGGAAATACTTTGGACATTATAGCTACAAACAGGTCAGACCCTGTCAGTGATGTCACTGCACAGACATGGGTTGGTGATAATGATGTCGTCTTAGCGACAGTGGTCACCAAAGTTAACAAATCGGTCAAGAAGCCTAGGAGAGTGTTTATGCTAGAAAGAGCAGATATACAATTGTTAGCCTCCCACATAAGTAATGAATGGACATAGTATAGTTTCGGTGCGGTGGACGTAAAAGACTTATGGACAAAATTAAGATGCATTATAAATATTTACATCACTTACAGAGCACATAGAAATCCTGGAATAATTAGTAATAATTACAGAGCTCAAATCATTTATGACTTTACTGTCTCATTGTTCAGACAAGAAGAATGAAAATGGATATGCATCTACTCTTTTTATAGATGGTAAGAACTAGAACGTTATATTGTCTCTGTAATACTTGTTCAGACAAGAAGAAGGAAAATGGATATGCATCTCCTCTCTTTATAGATGGTAAGAAATAGAAGAAATAGAACGTTATATTGTCTCTGTAATATTTGCACAGAAAAAAAAAAAAAAAAAAAAAAAAAAAAAAACTTATCTCTTTTCATTCTCCAATCCGAGGAGTGGAGCGGGCTGTTTGAGATCCGGCCCATAAAGAGTCGCGGTTCTATTCAGCCAATATCAGACAAGCTGATAGTGGGGCAAAGGGGGATCCCAATTGGGAATAAGTGGGAGGGGCTTACCAGCTCCAGCATACGCCTTACAACCAAGGAAAACCTCCCGAAAACCTTGGTCGGAGCCGGGGGATTGGGACCAATTTAAATTATCTCCGGGACTTGCCCGGGACAAAAATGGATTATCGAGAGAACACGAATGCACTCACGACAATCAAGGATCGGACGCACGAGTTACTCTCGTAATCTCGTAGAGATCAGCTCGACCAACAGTGGACAAGCATATCCCTACAGGAACCGCACCCGTGGGCACGGTGTCCTGTGCGCCCTGATTTGCACAGAGGTTTACGTACAATCTTAAAAGAATATTAAGTCCTTATGACTGCGAGTAATATATTAATATTTACAAAAAAATTCAGTAAAATTTGCAAATATGAAAAGAAATTAATTCTAAAATATCGGAAACAAGAACCTTTTGGTACGTGTAGGCACATGTAATATTACAAGGTAACTGTTCACGCTTTCCCGGCGATCTAATGACATGATGGGTGTTGTGCAGATAGTAAGTGTCGAATTTGCACAATATTTAGGCTACGTGACTCAAGTGCGACCTGACGTTTTCAGGATGGACCAGGTCTAGTATTTATGTGTCCGGCCTTCCCCCTCCACTGTGGTAATTCCTATGGTATGGCGTGAACAGAAGAATCATGTTGATGACTGTTACTTTTGTATGACGAATGTAACGGGATAAAAAAATAAAAAATAAAAATAAAATAAAAAAAAATAAAAAAAGTAAAATAAACCTTAAAAAACATATCGTATCCAAACTTATATTCGGCAATTAGACCTGTTCCTCATAGCTCAGGGCTACCAAACCCCTCTCCACCAACATCAGTGGATTCTCTTGAATTCTCTGAACAAGATGTAAGTGAAGAAAGCAGTGAATCCGACTATTCTGAGTGTGGTACCGATAGTAGCCCAAAACTTATTACTCAAACAGAGCTTGACAATTTGGTGAAAGACTTAAGATTCACAAAAGATGCAGCACAACTACTGGGTTCACGTCTCAGTGAAAATAACTTACTTGCACACGGTACATCATATTCATTGTACAGAAATAGTGAAAAAGATTTCAGGGAATTTTTTGTTGAAGATGGTTTAATGGTGTTCTGCAAAGACATCGCCAGATTAGTGATGAAAATGGGAGCTCAGAAGTATGAGAGCAAGGAATGGAGATTGTTTATAGATTCTTCAAAGTGAAGTTTGAAAGCAGTGTTGCTACATATTGGAAATGACCTAGGATCAATTCCAATTGCGTATTCAGTACATTTAAAAGAGACATACAATACCATGAAAATACTTCTACAAAATGTGAAGTATGAAGAACACCAGTAGCTTGTGTGTGGTGACTTTAAAGTGATTGGCATTCTTCTTGGTCAGCAAGCAGGGTACACTAAGATGCCTTGCTATATGTGTGAATAGGACAGTGGAGCTTATCATGCGCGTTGGAATAGGAGAGAGTGGCCTAAAAGGCAAAATCTGACAGTGGGATCAAAGAACATAGTGAATGAAAATTTGGTTAATCCAGATCATATTTTATTGCCTCCACTGCACATCAAATTAGGACTCATTAAGCAATATGTTAAAGCACTGGACAAAACAGGAAACTGTTTCCAATACCTGTGTAGGCAATTCCCAAATCTATCGGCTGCAAAGTTGAAAGAAGGAATATTTGTTGGACCAGATATAAGGAAGTTGATGTCTGATGAGCACTTTGGCAGTTCTATTATGGAAATAGAACCTCAAACTTGGAGAAGTTTAAAAAAATGTTGTGCATCGTTTCCTTGGCCAGAATAAGCAGCCTGATTACAAGGAAATAGTGGAAGACATGCTACAGTCCTTTAAACAGATACGATGCAAGGTCTCTCTAAAACTACATTTTCTAATGTCACATTTGGCTGACACATCAGAGGAACTTAAAACTATGGAAGATCGTTATCAAGGTCGTTGGGGAATAAACATGATGGCTGAACACTGTTGGTGCATCACACGTGAAGGAGAAGTGACACACAAGAGGATGGATATGAAGCGTTCATTCACGAGCAAACGAAAACGGAAGTAATACCTCTACCTGGTAAGTGCCCACCATAAGATTTGCTTCTTATAATTCATATGCCTTTCTTCAAATTCGTTTTTAACCACTTTACTGTTCCATTTCGTTTCCATTGTCCCGTAATTGCTTACCAATTTCCAACTTCATTCGGCGCAGAGTTAGACAATGGTGAATATGATGATGATAGTGGTGGTGCAAAAACCTGACGTGCTACAGAGAAACAGACTGCAGATTTGTGATCAACAGGGTCAATTTAGTCAGAAATTCATATTTTCATGCAAACCCCAGACAAAAAGTCAAAATTTGTCGACCTGTGATAGTCCCCGTAACGCTTTCACGATTACTAAATGATCCTGTAACGAAGCGCGCTGCTCTCCGTTGGATCTTATCTACCTTCTCTATCAACCCCACCTGGTATGGATCTCACACCGATGAGCGGTATTCAAGCAGTGGACGAACAAGTGTCTGTAGCCTACTTCCTTTTATTTCGGACTGCATTTCCTTAGGATTCTTCGAATGAATCTCAGTCGGGCATCTGCTTTACCGACGATTAATTTTATATGGTCGTTCCATTTTAAATCACTCCTAATGCATACGCTCAGATAATTTTGGAATTAACTGCTTCCAGTTGCTGACCTGATATAGTGTACCTAAATATTAAGGATCTTTCTTTCTATCTATTCGTAACACATTACACTTGTCTACATTGAGATTCAATTGCAATTCCCTTCACCATGCGTCAATTCGATGCAGATCCTCCTGCATTTAAATCAAATTTTCCATTGTTATAACCTCTCTATATACTACAGAATCATCCGCAAAAAGGCTCATTCAACTTACGATGTTATCCACAAGGTCCTTAACTGCGCGTAACGTTGTCCTTTTCTTGTCAACTAGAAATCGGCTGGAGGAAATCCAGTGAATATGGTAACTGATCCAGGACCGTTATTCGTTTGCTGACCAAAATCATGCCGATGGGAGGCTGCAAATGCGTCGTCTTCCGAGGCAACAACTCCTTGACACCGGTACTGTGGGACGGAGACAAGCTAGGGGCCGTTCAGTTAAGCTCTGGCGAAATGGGACTCCATGGGCACACTGGAGATCCTGCAAGGCACCACGATGTCTAAGAGGTGTCGTACAGTGGCACCACTTCAGGGCGATTAGGTTTCGTAGGAGTGTGATCACGGTGGCGATGATGTTCTGGCCCTCAAATTGTCAGATTTGATGACCGAACAGATGTGGGATGTGATTGAACGTGGCATCAGAGCTCGCATGAAATATTCAAGTGTTTGTAATTATACGTGACCAAATTACTTTGGTGATCAGTTCCTAGTCTTACAAACTACCTAAACTAATTGAAACTAACCTAAGGACAAACACACACATCCATACCCGAGGGAGGATTTGAATCTCCGACGCGGGAGGCCGCGCGATCCGTAACGTGGCGCTCCAGACCGCTCGGCTACTTCCGCGCGGCAGAGCTCGTCTCCCTCCCACGTATATGGAACGTACGGGAATTAGGTGGCTTCTGCTTCCTACGAAGGCCTCATCGCATGCATGCCAAGATGAGTCCCCGCTTTTATGCACGCCAAAGCTGAACATACCTGCTATTAGGTAAGTGGTCGTAATGTTCTGGCTGATCAGTGTCATAAAAAAAAGCTGAAGTGTTTACTCATCCTCGTGTGAAACCCTTAGTGCAATTAATACATAATCCATTAGTCCATGCGAAAAGATGAAAAAGATGAATTCACTACGATACATTGAAACAGGTCTCAGACAAGGGGATGCAGTCTCATGTGTTTTGTTCAATGTCTTAGAGAAAATAATATGAAAGTGTAGGCAACAGGAGTGGGCTGAAGTACCGATGGACTGTGAATTCAATTGTCTCGCGTATACGGATGACACAGTCCTGGTAAGTGAATGAAAGCACGAGTTGAAAGGAATGTACCAACAAATGGACACCTATGGGCAGAATGTGGGCTCAAAGGGAATCAAGATAATACAGGAAGATGACTTGAGCAAGAATAATTTCTGGAGATAAATGGTATGAGATTCAAGAGAGTACACCAGCACAAATACTTGGGATCTTGGCTTACCACAGACAACAAAATAGAAATGGACATCAAGGAAAGAAAAGCAGTATGTATGGAATGCATGTATTCCCTCAAAGAAAAGCTCGGCTCTAAATCAGTTTCTTTCAACACTAAGATGAAAATCAGAGACACACTGATATGTCCAGTGGTAATGTACGGTTCAGAAACATGGAGATTGACTAAACGAGACAAGGAAAAACTATTAATATTTGAAAGAAAAGTAATGAGGGAGATATGGGGACCAATTTTAGTTAACGGAGAATGGAGGAGGAGGACGAATGAGGAGCTCTACCTTCTGATACGACAGTCAAATATCTTACAAAAGACAAAGAGCAGGAGACTACAGTGGGTGGGTCACGTAACCCGTAGACGAGAAGGAAGACAGGCGTTGATGGGACTAGAAGGGAAACGAAACACCAAACGACCCATTGGATGACCAAGGCAGCGCTGCATGTACGATCTGGCGAAGGACCTGGCAGCCATGGGGATTAAAGACACCTGGAGGAACCGGGCACAAAACAGGAGGGAATTGAGGCAGTTCGTGGAAGCACCGCGTGGTCTGCAGGGCCTGTGATCGCTGGATTGTTATTGTACATAACAAGAACATATTAATGCCATAATAAAGCTTACACACACGAAACGATTTAATGACATTTTAAATTTTGTGAAAAAGAAAAACAAATACATTTAATTTCCTACGGTATCAGAATTTTCTTCTTTTATATGTACCGAGTTCATTAAAAGAGGTAATGCTGCAGTGAATGCACTGGTTCTCGACAGAGATAAGCACTGTCGTGAGACCATGTGATCACCTACTTGATTGAGAAGTAGCGGATTCGGTCACGGTCACTGGGAACGGCTTGCAAAGTCTTGTGCCTGATGGCCATATGTCACTCCTCACCATATCTGTCAACGCCTCTGGCCATAGGTCTACATGACTATACAATTTACGCTTAAGTGCTAGGCTGTCGCACCTGAAACGATCATCTAAATCTTTCCGTTAAATATCTCAATTCTCCTAACTTTTATACAGGGTGTCCATGAAAAGTACCACTTTCAAAATGTTGTACGGGGCAGAAGGACTGGAGATTTGATCTGAACATACTTGACGAAGGGGGAACGCACTGGCATACACAAAAAGTTACAAAACGAAAATGAAAAATAAATAGAAAATAGATCCTAACTTTATCGATATATGGCGGTTTAAGAGGAATAAGAAAAGTGCATGCCTCTGAATGACGTCTAAATGTTCAAATGTTTGTAGAGCTTATTGGACTTCACAACGGGGTCATCAGTCCCTAAACTTACAAACTACTTATGAACTAGCTGATACTTAAGACGGCACAAACATCCATGCCCGAGGGGTGATTCTAACCCCCGATGGGGAACGACATCGTATCATAGCGCCTCATTGCGCTTGGCCGCTTTGCCGCGGTCAAAATGACATTTACATCATGTACAAGTTTTGGTACTGTTAGTGGAAATCCCGTCGACTACGGCTAGGTCGTACCACATCGAATGGAAAAACAAATGGTTTTGATTGCCCTTGAGCCAAATACTACAGAAAAAGAACGTAAAATGTTACGCTTTTTAATTATCCTTTGGCCAAAAACCGCAGAAGAGCACGTAATATAAAACCTGCCACCTGCAGCCAGTGTTACGTTGTCCAAAGCTTTAAGTAGCGTGATTTAATATGTGTGCATTTGCATTACCGGTCAATTTTTAAAATTCTGTTGCTGCTTCTATTTGTAAGAGCTTTATTCTCGCGTACTTGGCATATTTAGTTGGTGGTTCTATCTAAGAACTTATTCGGGATATTTGAGAACTACTGTTGTGTTTAGTTTTCGTCTGTGATCTGTGTATTTCAAAACGTGTCCGTTGCTACAGCTAGATATCAGTCAGTCTGCTGCCAGCTGTCACAAGATTCACATCGTTCAGAGCGCTAAGTAGGATAATTTAATTTGTGTGCTTTTTCATTACCGTAAATTTCCTAAATTGAGTTAGTGCATCAGTTTTTAAGAGATTTATTATCACACATTTGGCAGTTTTCATTGAAGCTTCTGTTTTAAGAGTTATGAACAGTGGGCGTTCGTTTATCACAGCTCAGTCAGCTACCAGCCGCCATTATTAAAGCACTAATGTAGTAGCGAATTGATTTAGCAGCTTTATTGTTTTTACTTTTCAGCTATTTCAGTAGCAGAGGTAGGATGGGTAGGGTGTGTGCGTGCTGTGTGCGGACGCAGATGGAATTGGCCGCTGTTCGCGGGCAACTGAACTCGCTTTTGGCCATGGTCAGCCGTCAGGCTGCTGCCTCTGGGTGTGACGGCGTTGTAGAGTCTGGAGTGTCGCGTGACTCGCCCACGGTCTCTGCTGCAGCGGCTCCTCCACTTGTACCACAGTTGATCTACCCTCGCCGCCGGGTGAGTGGTGGGTAGCACGATCGCGTCGCTTGAGGCGGAGTACCAATGTGGAGGCTGGTCGTGTGGCATCGCCAGTTCATCCGGTCCTTCAACAGGGTCCGAGCATGCACACTGGGGAAGGGGCTGTTAGTGATTGGGAGCCTCAGTGTTAAGCGCATTATAGAGTCCCTTAGACAGGTAGTGTCCAGGGTCGGAAACTATTCCGATGTGCATACGGTATGTCTGCCGGGGGCCTCATCCGTGATTGGAGGTGGCCTTGCCGGTGGCTATTGAGCATACTGAGTGCAGTCGTCTGCAAGTTGTTGCACATAACGGCACTAATGATTCCTGTTGCTTGGGTTCTGAGGACTTCCACAGATCGTACGGAAGGCTAGCGGAATTGGTGAAGATTGCTGGCCTCGCATGGGGTGCGAGCGGAGCTTTCAATTTACAACATCGTTCCTAGAGTGAATCAGATTCCTTTGACTTGTATCCGAGTGGAGTTTCTCAACGAAAGGGTTCGTCGACTCTGTGGCAGTCATGGCTGCAGATTTCTGGTCCTACGTAATCGGGTGCGGAGTTATAAGGACCCCCTTGATAGGGCAAGGGTGAACTACACAAAGAAAGCAGCGACTCGGGTATCAGAGTACTTGCGAAATGCCCTTTATTATAGTCTGATGAACACTCGTACATCGATATACAGACAGTGAAATCAGGTCGCATTCAGGAGGAATTTAACCTGTCAGCAGTAAATTTTCAAAGTATTAGAAACAAAGTTCCTGAATTTGATACATTGCAAGAAAATAGCCGCGCTCGAATAATCCTAGGAACAGAGAACTGGGTGGACCACGACATCCCGACACTGGAAGCTCCAAGTTAATTAGCGAAAAATGGGATCCATTTAGCAAAGATCACAAAGACGTAGATCAGGTACGATCTGAATAGGGGGGGGGGGGGGAGTGTTCATTGCAGTCGATAGAAGTATTCCTTGTACTGAGCTCAAAGTCGATAGTGACTAAGGTTATCTGGACACGTGCAACAGGTATAGTTGGGTATTTTACCAGCCACCCGGTTCCACGTCACAGTGATAGAGACATACAAGGAAAGTTTACGATCATTAGCACGAAGGTACCCGGACTATGCATTATTACCTGTGGAAGACTTCTACCTGCCGAGTGAGACGTCTGTGCTTACATTATAGGGGCTACAGACAAGTTGTATTATGAACTATTGTTGAGCACATTTTACGAACACTGCTTTGAGCAGCTAAATCGTCAGACCAAACGCAATGGAAATACTTTGGACATTATAGCTACAAACAGGTCAGACCCTGTCAGTGATGTCACTGCACAGACATGGGTTGGTGATAATGATGTCGTCTTAGCGACAGTGGTCACCAAAGTTAACAAATCGGTCAAGAAGCCTAGGAGAGTGTTTATGCTAGAAAGAGCAGATATACAATTGTTAGCCTCCCACTTAAGTAATGAATGGACATAGTATAGTTTCGGTGCGGTGGACGTAAAAGACTTATGGACAAAATTAAGATGCATTATAAATAAAGCGCTGGGAATATGTACCGACTAAGTGGATTAAGGATGGAAAAGACACACTGTAGTTTAATAGTAATATTCGAAAAATTCTGAGAGAACAAAGGCAGTTGCACTCTCGGTTCAAGAAAGGTCAAGCAAATTAAATCAGATGAAAGTTAAGAGAGATTCGCGCGTCTATAAAAAGAGCAATGCGCGAAGTATATAACAACTACCACCGTCATAACTTAGCAAAAGATCTTGCCGGGAAACAGAAAAAATTCTGTCCCCATGTAAACTAGTTAGGTGGATGGAAGGTCTCTATCCAGTAGTTCGTTGGTCTTTCTGGGGTGATGTTAGAAGATAGCAAAATGAAGACTGAAGTTTTAAATTTAACATTTAAGAAATGATTCACGCAGGAGGATCGTGCAAACATAACTTCATTTGATAGTCGCACTAACTCCCAAATGTAAATGAGACGCTGGTAATTGCTTTAATAGTATTTAACAGCAAAAAATTATCTAAATTTAGATAATTACTAAATTGAACTGTCTCAAGGGCGGAAGCAAGGGAGGGTAAACCTCACAGTCAATGCTCCAGAGTCACACCTCAGGAATGTAATAAGGAAAAAATATATAATTAAAACACCGGAGAAGGTATACAAGAAGAAGAAGACTCCCCAAAATCAATAAGATAATCATTCAGATTTGGAGACAAGAAACAGCAGTTGTTGGGTAGTCAAGTAATTGGACGGACAAAGCCCTTAACATGTTATTAGAAAAAAAATTGCCTGGTATATATATATCGAAAAGAAATTGCCCTATAACAACTTGTTAGGCTGGGTTCAATATTTGATTAATTTGGAAAAGGCTGACCTGCTTATTCATTTAAAAGGTACTCTAGAACAGTTCATAAAGATACAACAGTAGGCCTGCTTCAAAATCAAGAGGGTGTGGTTATAATTGATATTACCGAAAGCTCCGGTAAAATTTAACATAACAGTAGTAGTAACTGTTGCATAAAAAGACAAGGCCTAATTGATACAAATACAAATAAAAGGTAATCCAAGAAAAGGCCAGCTTAAAATTTTAAAGGAAACGTACATGAAAAATTAGAGGAAGGCTTAGGCAGATGTTTACAGAAATACTTTTCTTAAGACAGCTGCACCGAAGGGTAATATCAAATTAACAGAAACGATAGATTAACAAGTAATTCAACAGTCGGCCTGATGGAGATTTAAAGGAAACGCTACAAGATGTACAGAAAGACACTTAACAGTAGATCTGCTTAAAATCTAAAGGAGACGTCACAGGATGTGCGGAACACGCTTGGCAATATTTAACATAACACTGTATCTCAAATGCATCATCCCGTAACAGTGAATTACAATTATGATTTGTTCAACCAAGCTCGGATTCTAAACCTAACACTAGTCCCGGTGAGCAATAACAGCAAGAAAGGAAGAAGGGTGGGCGGGGGGAAGAGGCTATGACACAGATTCTACACACGAAATTAACAGGAAATATTTACTGCCCAACTATAGCAACGGTACTGGCAGGACGTACTCGCGACCGGAAAAATACACTGCCTACTATACAACCGCCACCGGACAGATAACGGACTACGGAGGGTCACCTAGCTAGACAAACCCCCAGACTAACAAACCCGATACAATCAAATATTTTAAATCCTGGCCTACCAGTTTTACGGCAGGACACGGAATAATCAGAATTTAGTTTTACTTCAAATGAACGTGCTCTTGACAAGAAAGTTCATGAACAAACGAATGACACCATAAATGCCACACTGAAGACGAGAACAGCAAGCCAACCACCGCCAGGGTTCAATGGCTGGACAATGCACAAATATAGACGCAACACAATGAGCACAGGCAGTAACTAGATGGACAAGCCGAGAGCACTAGGGCGCGGTGGTAGCACCATTTGTAAGCAGCTAACGGCGTTCGGGCAATTCCCAATGGGAATGAACGGCTCACTCCTCACATCATCACGGACGGCACCAAATTGCAGTCGAGATACTTCGATGGAGCACGCTCCCGAGAAAATACTGCTTCAGATGTAACGAGCAGTGGCAGCAAGGTCGGGAATGAGTGGAAACTTCCAGGTCATGTTCAGCAAGCAGTCGGCAACGAGTTTTACGTGATCTCGAAGTGCGAGACAGGTGTTAGTCTCCGTAAGCCACGTACGCCACCGAGAGCGCGGCGAAGATAAACCAGAAGGGCCGCCGCAGTCAACGACGCCGGCCGTCCCGCTGCCCAGCCAAGACTGCACTCACTACCACCGGTGCCGGCCAATCGCGAAGCTCCCGGCAAGGCTCACAACAACGCGTGCAGCACCACCGGTGGGGAACCGGCACTACTGTCATACGCCTAGGAAGGACGCCAGCTGACTTACAAAGGCAAAATTAAAAAAAAAAGCTGACACTAAGAATCTACAAGAAGAGGAATGAGGACAAGTACCAAGAAATAATCAATAAGAGCCGACACAGCTCAGTAATAGTAATAAGCATAGCTGGTGTAGAGAAGCAGCTGAGACAGTTGAAAACGAACAAGTCGCCAGGTCCAGATGAGGTACCAATCCGGTTTTACAAAGAGCACTCTGCGGCATTGGCCCCTTACTTACCTTGCATTTATCGTGAATATTTGATCCAGCGCAGAGTTCCAAGCGACTGGAGAAAGGTGCTGGTAACTCCCGTATATAAGAAATGAAAAGACTCACGAAATTACTAACCTATATCATTAACATAAATTTGCTGTAGCTTCTGTCCATGTGTCATCACGCCTTTAGGAAGCACCGATCGTGCGAAATCCAGCATTGCAATTTTCTCTCATGACATATTGCGTGCTACGGATGAAGGGCAACATTCAGACTGCATATTTCTTTATTTTCGAAAGGCGTTTGACACGGTTCCGCACTACAGACTGCTAACGAACGTATGAGCTTATGGAATAGGTACCAAAATATGTGAGTGGCTCAAAGACTACTTTAGTAATGGAACCCAGTACATTGTCCACAATGGTGAGCGTTCATCAGACACTAGGGCATCGCCAGGGATGCCCCAGAGAAATGAGACAGGTCCGCTATTTTCTATTTACATAAATAATCTGACGGACAGAGTGAGTTCCAATCTGCGGCTGTTTGCTATGTTCAAATGTTTGTAAATCTATCGGACCAAACTGCGTGATCATCAGTCCGTAGCTTACAAAATACTTAAACCTAGGTAAACTAACCTTCGGACAAGCACACACACCCATGCCCCAGGGAGGACTCGAACCTGCACGGCGAGCAACCGCGCGCTCCGCAGCGTGACGCTTTAGACCGCTCGGCTACTCCACCGCGGCTGTTTGCTGATGATGCTTTGATGTAAAAGAGGGTGTCGTCATTGAATGACTGTAGTAGGATACAGGACTGAGGAATGAGGACTGGCAGCTAGTTGTAAGTGTAGAAAAATGTAAGGTGTTGCTGATGTGTAGGAGAAACAATCACATAGTGTTCGAATAGAGCATCAGTACTTCGCTTCTTGACAGAGTCGCATCAATTAAATATCTTGGCGTAACGCTGCACAGCGATATAAAATCGAACGAGAATATAAAGGCAGGCGTGGGGAAGACAAATGATCAACTTCCCTTTATTGGGAGAATTTTGGGAAGGTGTGATTCGTCTGTAAAGGAGACCGCTTATAAAATGCTTGATTTACATATTAACAGACTGAGCTTCTCCGGGGTTGGATTCTCCAGTCTTTCCATTCAACTCGAAATAAGAACGGCAACCTACATTCTTTTGGAATTGCTTACTGTATTCGTCTCTCGGTCTCCATTTACGATTTTTACCCAACACATTTCCTCAAAATGCTAAGTTGGCGAGTCCTTGATGCAATAGGATGTGTCCTACCAACCTATCAGTTCTCTAAGTCAGGATATGCCAGAAACTCCTTTTAGTCTCAATTCTGTTGAGCACCTCCTCATTAGTTACGTGATCAATCCATCTAATCATCTGTAGCACCACAGTTGAAAAACTGCTATTATCTTTTTGTCTCAACTCCTTATTGTCCAGGTTTCACTCCCATTCCAGACAAATGCTTTCAAAAAGAACTTCCAAACATTTAAATTAATGTTAGAAACGGTTTTCTTCCCATACACATTTTGCATTTTATATCTTCTTTAGCCGCGGCGGATTAGCCGTGCGTATTGGAACGCCGTGTTGTGGTGCGCACGGCTATTCGCCGTCAAGGGTTCGAGTCCTCCCTCGGGCATGGGTGTTGGTGTTGTCCTTAGGTTAGTTTACCTTAGTTTAAGTAGTTTGTAAGCTACGGACTAATAACCCAGCAGTTGATTCCGATAGATTTACAAACATTTGAACATTTTTTATCTTCTTTACTTCGTCCATCAGAAGTTATTTTACTACCCAAATAACAAAACTCGTCTACTGCTTCTCTTGTCTCATTACCTAATGTTAATTGATATTTAATTGACGCGATTACCTAATCTAATTCTCTCAGTAACGCCTGATTTTCTGACCCTATATTTAATTACCCTTGTTTTACTTTTGTTAATGTTCACCCTATTCCCTCTTTACAAGACACTGTGTATTCCGTTCCATTGGTCTTACGGGTTCTTTGCTCTCTCTGACAGAATTACTATGTCGTCGGCAAACTGCAAAGTTTTGATTTCTTCTCCCTGAACTTAAATTTCTTCTCCAAATTTCTCCTTGCATTCCATCACGGCTTGCTCAATATACAGACTGAACAAATTTGGGGAAAGGCTACAACCATGCTACCTTCAGAATTTGAAAGAGTGTATTCCAGTCAGCATTGTCAAAATCTTTCTCCAGATCTACAAATGCTAAAACTTAGATTTTCCTTTCCTTAAGGTATCTTCTGAGAAAAGTCGTAATCTAAATATTTTTCTCCTAAATCGAAAGTGATCTTCCTAAGGTCGGATTCCACCACTTTTTACATTCTTCTATAAATTATTTGTGTTAGTATTTTGTAACCGTGACTTATTTTCACATTTGTCTGCACTTACTTGAAAATAATTTGTGATCATTTACAATGGGGTTGAGGCACATTTACTGCAGCCACCGTTAATTATATTTGAAAATGCTTATGGGGGAGAACCACAGTACACTGTTACACATATTATTGCTACTCCTGTAATCACACTGGTTAAAATATTCAGTGATTTTTAGGCTATAAAGTTTTCACAAGTTTTATGATGACTATTTTAATTATATCTGAGAATGATTATAACATTTGCAACCACTATATAAATGTTGGGTGTAATTATCGCATGTAAATAACGAGTATTATGAATACCAACAGCTTATTACTCTTACAGAAATGACATGTTGATATCCACACAGGATAGTCACCCCTTGAATTCAGTATTTAGCGAATCGCTCTTCAGTCCGATTTTGATTCTGAAACTGGAATTCTCTGTTAGAAAAATTATTTAGAATGTTCGATCTCCCGACTCGGCATAGTTTCGACACAATAGTGTTTACTGACAATCATCTGTTAGTGCTGTATAATATGTGTATTATGTCAAGAATAAGCAAAATTCTTTCCTAAAGTTAAGTCTTAAATGCTCTCCTAAATTTTACTGGTATTATTTCATCAAAATCGGGAAGTGAAATAATTATTTTGATGTTAAAGATTCATCCGTAACCATAGTGTATTGTGTGTGTTTGAACACGCCAATTTCAAAAACCACAGCAAGAATTAAATGTGGTTTTCACACGTGATTTGATAGTAGCTTCGGTAATCATTGAAGTCTTAATTCGTCAAAATAGGATCAAGGAAATGAAATGTGTAATAATTTAATTTTTTTTATTGAAAACACTTTCTGTTGAAGTAGTTTATTTGCAAAGTTATTAGACAAATTTTCATGCGTGTTTAACAGATAACGGGAGCAACTCTAATGCCAGGCTAGAGGGATTGTTTCATCAGAATCGGATCAGGAAAGCGGAAGCTATCTCTGTTTAAACTTGCATCCTTAACCATCGTGTCTACGATACTTCTGGATGAATTAGTGTTGGTTTGTCACAGGTGAATTCAGTGAAACTTGACGCACCATGTAAGTCTTATTTCATCAGAATCTAACCACGGAAAAAAATTTATCGTAATTTAATTTTTCTTATCAAAAAAAGCTGTTCCTCTGTTTTTATCTGACAGTGAATGCTAATTTTCAAAACTAATTGATGTATTTTTAGGGGTTTTGACAGGTAAACTGTGCAAATCTCGGGTCAACATGTAACCTTGAATTCATCACAATCTAATGAAACAAACGAAATTTATCTTAATTTAAAATTTCAGGTATCTAGCCTACTTAGTAGAATGGCATAAAACACCAAAGCACCAACACATCGTGATGTTTATTGCTCATTACATCAAAGAAGATGGGGCTGTTACGCTTTCTAGATAACTGTCATTGTATTTGAATATCTTTACGAATACAAACTAACGTTGAATTTACTTGGATGGCATAAAGGAACTACTGATTTAGCTTTATTTATTAAAAACGAAGTTACATTTATTTGTTTCTTTCTATAGGTTTCATTTAAATTTGACTTCATGCATAGGAAAAACTAATTTATTCAATAAGTAATATGGGTTTCGTATTTATCTATTTCATTACTGAATCCCTGGAAGCGACTATTGGCGTATGCCATTGTTTAATTTCTCTTGCGAAGTACGAGCGTGTAGCTAGTGTGGAAAAGAACTGAATTTTGTAAACAGTTAATCTAAATACGACCTGTTTTATGTTAATTATGGAAATAACCTATACCTTACAACCAGACTTGATTCATGCAGGTCACATCTGATTTACAAACCTAAGAGTACAGAATTAGCCCATTTGTATTCCGTATAAGAAATTCTGTGATATGGAGATTACAGACTGTAAGTAAACAGAGAGAGATGCATACAGTGATCCTGTAGTATAATTTGGAAGTGAGTACTCGAATAATAGCGCTAGCCTCCATAAATTACCCCGGAACGATTTCTCGGACTTGATACGCTCCGTCGGCAGGCGTCTAACATACTTCTTGCTCCCGCAGAAAGAATTCATAAGCTGAGCAGTGTTCATCACAAGAAAGACTGCGATTTAGGCTCATATAACGTTGCAACCAAGGAGGTTAGAAAGTCTGGAGATGCCCTGACACTGAAAAAGTGAAGCCAGCAATCTGGGCGCCCCGTTATTTGTTTGTGCCCAAAACATTTGTCGTAGTGCTTGTATATAGTAGTTCTAGTCGTTGAAATGTACGTCATATTTACGAAAATACTGAGATGCGACTCTCAGTCACCATACGTAAAGCGGGCAATATTCACACAGGGTTTAAGTAAGAAATCTTTGTTTTGGGCACAAAAGTATGGCCCTTCTGGCTTTAATCAATCCTTTTTTCAGCATAGATAACGCCACCTCCCTTTATTCTAACCTCCTTGGGTGCAACAGACATGCAGCGCGACGTGGCTACTTAATCTCTGACATCTTATTATTGCTTCTCTGTTACGTAGCAAGATTGTAGTTATGCATAACTTGGTTGTAAAATGAATTCGCATTACTATACGAATCTGGTTTCTTTAGATTCATGGCTTTTTATTGATACTTCACAAATTTGCAGTTTTATTTATGTATTTGAATAGTTAACAATAGCAAAATACAATTGCCGAAAGAAAAAGGGGATCTAAAATTATTTGACGTCTTTTTGTCGGTTGTACGTAGTGGAGACAACAACATTACCGCAAATAAGGATGGTAAATAAGGATTGCTACAGAGTAGGTTGATGCTGAATTGTGTTTATTCTACCAAATAAATCAGTATGTAGTTGGCTTCAGATAGTGCAGTGAGCACATAGTGAAATGCAACAACAACGTGACTTTCCAAAGCTATGCCACTGATAGCCACAGGAAGTTTGGAAGCGAGTCATACATAGAGGATGGTGGATGCCTCTATTGGAGTGCCCGAGTGTCTCAACGTGTAATTACCAGAACCTGGACGCGATTTCAGACCACAGGAACTGTTAAAAGAAGGCAAGACCAACGTCGTCTACGGGAAACATCTGTAAGAGATGACCGTTATCTCCGGTTAGCAGCCCGTAGAGACATGAGTCTGAATTCAACTCAGCTGCTACGCACTATACAGGCAGCAACAGGACTCGCAATATCAACACAAAGAGTCCGAAGTCGCCTTCTGGAATGTGGCGTCTACGCATTGAGACCTATGGTGTGTGTCCCATAAAAACCACGATACCTCTTAGCCCGCAGAACCGTAACGGAGGATTATCAGGATTGGAGGTATAACAAATGGCGCCGGGTTCTGTTCACAGATGAGTCAAGATTTTGTTGCATATATTTCGCATTATTCAATCGAGGGGACGATCTTGACATTTGTTTTATTTTAGACAAGCGGTTTCGGAAAAAAATGGCACCTCATATGACACGGTGCTTAATGTCTGTATTATAAAAGTCGCAAATATAACTGTACTGTGTTAAGCAAATATATGCTGGAAGTGAGAAAAAAAAAAAAAAAAAAAAAAAAAAAAAAAAAAAAAAAAAAAAAAAAAAGGTGATGTGACGAGGTATGGCATGTGATTTTAAATTACGGCACATCTAGTTCATGCCTACTTTAAACAGTGCATTTAAAAATGTTTGACTTTTATAACTTAGATGTAAGTCTTGGGGTAAAGCACTGGCCTGGAAACAGAAGGGTCGTGAGTTCGAAACCCTGTCGAACCTCGGGTTTTTCCAGTATGCGTTTCAAACCTCTCCTTCAGCTCTCAACGATGTGAGGAGTCGCCAGAAACGACCCGTGGTTCCGATTCCACGTTAACCTGTACGTACTCTTCCCCGGTTGGATAATTGGGGTAATCTAGGAACACGCAAGTCGCCGAAATAGCGTCCAATTAAAAGACTTGCACCAGGCCAATGAGCCACAGGAAATAGTAATAATTATAGTAATTAACATAGACATGAAGCATCGTGACATATGAGGTGCTATTTTTTTAAAGCATGGAGATATTAAGATGATAATTAAGTTTATCTACAATTTAACATTCAACAAGCGATCTTGGCGTACATATTTCTCAACAAATATCAAGATTTTGTTTCAGCGGGACAATCGTTGCTCTTACACCTGGAGAGAAAGTGGACCTCGGAACTATCACGCTGATGTGCAGGAACCACCACCACATCATAGTGGTGGACCAATGGCGTGGGCAGGACTCGGTGGACGTACGGACCACTATGTCGTTCAGAATGACGCTTTTAGTGCTCAGAGGTGTAACGCGATATCGTTCGCCCTTCTGTTGTGCCCTACGTTGGTGCCATACGAGATGCGTTCCTTGTGATGGACGATAATTCTCGACCCCACAGTGCTACACTGGTGGACAACATGCTTGAAGCTGAGGGAATTGACGAATGGAGCAAGCGACCGTGTTCACCGGACTTAAATCCCATTGAACATGTTTAGGATGTACTTGGAAAACTCACTGCAGCCAGACCAGCATCTCCCACAACGGTTGCAGAACTGGGTATTGCATTCGTGGAAGACTGTCCGAATACCCATCGAGACCTGATTGCTGACCTCATACTGTCCATGCCAAGCTAGTGTGAAACTGTACTGGCCGTGCGAGATGAGCACACGAAAGCAGTGAGAATGATTTTTCACTATTATGGTATCCCCATGGTGCCTCTACGTAAACATGTAAACCTCAAGTAAAGAGATGAGACCGCAATCGTACTGTATCACACATAAATTACAATTTTAACCAATAACTTTACAAAATACTTCAGCATATGGCCATATTGCCTGATACACTAATTGTTTGGAGCATTGTAGCAAATTAAGATGATAAAGGAGTATCAAAAAGGAACAACTTCCTGATGTTCTGTAAAACTTATTTATTCGTCAGTAACCGGCTTTCGGCTTCTTAGGCCATCATTAGGTAACAACTGACTGTAGTATACATTTTTTCAAAGATGTTACAAACATGCTACGATTTACAGAGATTTTTTCAGAGAAAATCGAATAGTTCACAGGAAAATACATGACAAGTACATATTTATGAGAGTTATTAACATTTATATAAAAATATGATAAGTTTATGTAAAGGATCAAAACTGAAATGATTAGTTTAGTTGAAAAGGAAAGTTCGAAAATAAAACTTATTTCAGTAGAGGTGTAAAGGGGAACTGGATCTGATCATTTAATACTAAACTGGCATCCTGAAACATATGTTTATTGATTTCCAATGTTTCCAGTAGTGTCATCTTCCTGCTTTTATTCAGGGTGTGTAGGATTTCATAGTGTACATCGTAATCACGGTTTTCTCTGAACAAATGTTCAGCAAAAGTTGAACTGTCTTTTTAACCTCCAGCTTTTCTCGTGTCCTGACAGTCTAATAGCAACAGACCTACCAGACTGACCAACATATACTAACCCACAATGTTTGCACGTGATCTTGTACACACCACTCTGTTATAGGGGTTGAATATTGTCCTTACTATTGAATAAATACTTTAAAATGTTGTGATTCTTCAGTTTCTCCCGGCGTATTTGATGATCAAAATATCCACGGGTGTAATGCCGGTCTATAGTGTCCAACGGGCACAATATTTCGGCGATCATACATGTCGCCATCATCAGGTGAACTGACGGACTGAGCTCCTGGAAACGCGCCGGCACGGAGATCCGCACGCTACGACTGCTCGAAGAGAACTGGGTTCTAGCCCGGTAGCGGGCCATTTAAATACCCTCGGCCCGCGGAGCGACCCCTCCGCGGTCCGCGCCCCGCGCCGCGGCCGCGCAGTGTAACCGATTGCGCCGGCGTCTGAGAAGACGTGGTGTGAGGGCTCTGTCCGCCGTGGTCGTTACTTCGTTACGTTTGCTAGATTTACTCTTAATTAACCCAATGGCTGGTTCCCAAGCTTTGCTAAGATTATAGCCAGAGTCACGGTTTATGAGGTCGTCACTTGTGCGAATTTCAATGGCCTCTCTAACGACGCAGTCCCAGTATCTCGACGTCTGTACCAGAATCCTAGTGTGTTCATACTCCATGGCGTGATTCTCCGACAAACAATGTTCAGACGCCGGCGGAATCGGTTCCACTGCGCGGTCGCGGCGCGGGGCGCGGACCGCGGAGGGGTCGCTCCGCGGGCCGAGGGTATTTAAATGGCCCGCTACCGGGCTAGAACCCAGTTCCCTTCGAGCAGCCGTAGCGTGCGGATCTCCGTGTCGGCGCGTTTCCAGGAGCTCAGTCCGTCAGTTCACCTGATGATGGCGACATGTATGATCGCCGAAATATTGTGCCCGTTGGACACTATAGACCGGCAGTACACCCGTGTATATTTTGATCATCAAATACGCCGGGAGAAACTGAAGAATCACATCATACACCCATACGGGGAGGAGATGTATCGCAGCATGAAGAAATTTGAAAAGTTGCGCCAACGTAGATGTCGTTTGCTAAGTACTCTTGCTTTTCTAAAGAGATGTCGTTCCGAGAATGTTGTTCCAAATTTTGCTAAGGTTACGCATCACATCGATTCTGCAGCAGCCAAGAGAGTTAAAACGCGGGCCGGTCTCGCATTGCTTCGTGAGAGAGTGCATTTCACCCGCCGTAGTCTTGAGTTCGTCTCTCTGGAACTATTCCATATGCAACTGGCTAGTCACTTCACGTCTTTTTCCTGGGATTGGATTGATGGTGTTACTTCGGTTGGAGCCGATTCCGCCCATAAGAAGGCAACGGGACGTCAAACAGCAAAGTTCCCAAGCCTCCTTGACAAGCCATCCCTGCAGGTTCCGTGCAAGACCGTCATCAATCTGAGTGGCATGGAGTTGAGTGATGATGCGGTCTCAGTTTTAGAGAAAGGACTCAACTTTGCTCCTACCCCAAAGTTCACACCGGTCGCAGAAATTATTAGTGCTGAGGAACTACGTCGTGAAACTTGTCGTGCATTGACGAAATCCAAGCCCATGAAGTCGAACATCACTAGTAAAGAGAGGGCGGCCATTCGTGACCTGAGGGAGTGCCCTGATATTTTTGTCTTACCGGCTGACAAAGGCAATGCTACGGTTGTTGTCTCCCATACGGACTACACTGATAAGATGCAGAGCCTGCTAAATGACGATTCCTACCGGAAGATCAGCGTTGACCTCACAAAGAAGCTGGAAAACAAGACGAGGGCGCTTCTCAAGGATGCGGATTCACCGGAGGGTGTCGCCAAGAAACTGCTACCTCAAGGTCTGGTACCGCCAAGACTTTATGGACTCCCTAAGGTTCACAAATATGGGGTGCCGTTACGTCCAATTGTCAGTAACATCAGAGCACCTACATATTTGTTGGCCAAATACTTGACGGGAATATTAAGTCCTTATGTGGGTAAATGCCCTCATCACATCCGTAATTCTGTGGATTTTGTGAAACGCCTTAACAACTTCAGGCTGGATGAGTCAGATATCATGGTGAGTTTTGACGTCGTTTCGTTGTTTACGAGGGAGCCCCTTCGAGAGTCACTAGATTTGATTGGTCAGAAATTTGACGAGAAGACCACCGAACTTTTTAGGCATGTCTTGACCTCCACGTATTTTCTTTTCAATGGCGATTACTACGAACAAACGGAGGGAGTCGGCATGGGTAGCCCACTCTCCCCTGTGGTCACAAATTTGTACATGGAGAATTTCGAGGAGGAAGCCCTGGCATCATCTGAATGGAGACCTACTTGCTTTTTCCGTTATGTGGACGACTCTTTCGTCATCTGGCCACATGGTATGGATAAACTCCTTGACTTCCTTACACGTCTGAACTCCATACACCCCAACATCAAATTCACTATGGAGATTGAAACGGAGGGTAAGTTGCCGTTCCTTGACGTCTTGGTCAAGAGAAGAGCTGATGGCACCCTGGGTCATAGTGTATATAGGAAGACAACGCACACTGATCTCTATTTACACGCAGACAGCTGTCACCACCCTTCACAGAGGAATGGGGTACTTAAAACTCTAGTACATAGGGCGCGCACTATCTCCGACGCAGAGAGTCTACCCCAGGAATTGGAACACCTGAGAACTGTATTTCGAAAAAATGGGTACTCAGAGTGGCAGATTCAGCGGGCTCTCCGCCCAACCACTACAACACAACCTGTGGAAACGGATGAAAACGCAAGGGAGGATGTAGGCACTGCGTTCGTTCCATATACCGGCGCACTCTCAGGGAAGATCGCCCGCATTTTGAGAAAACGCCAGGTTGGAACTGTTTTTTGTCCGCCGAATAAAATTCGTGCACTGGTGGGGAGCGCTAAAGATGATCTCGGTTTGAGGAAGGCGGGCGTGTACCAGATTCCGTGTCAGTGTGGAAAGTCATATATTGGACAGACGATGCGTACCGTCGAGGATCGATGCGTTGAACACCAGAGGCACACACGATTGATGTATCCGAGGAAGTCGGCGGTCGCTGAACATTGTTTGTCGGAGAATCACGCCATGGAGTATGAACACACTAGGATTCTGGTACAGACGTCGAGATACTGGGACTGCGTCGTTAGAGAGGCCATTGAAATTCGCACAAGTGACGACCTCATAAGCCGTGACTCTGGCTATAATCTTAGCAAAGCTTGGGAACCAGCGATTGGGTTAATTAAGAGTAAATCTAGCAAACGTAACGAAGTGACGACCACGGCGGACAGAGCCCTCACACCGACGTCTTCTCAGACGCCGGCGCAATCGGTTCCACTGCGGGGCGCGGACCGCGGAGGGGTCGCTCCGCGGGCCGAGGGTATTTAAATGGCCCGCTACCGGGCTAGAACCCAGTTCCCTTCGAGCAGCCGTAGCGTGCGGGTCTCCGTGCCGGCGCGTTTCCAGGAGCTCAGTCCGTCAGTTCACCTGAAGATGGCGACATGCATGATCGCCGAAATATTGTGCCCGTCGGACACTATAGACCGGCAGTACACCCGTGGATATTTTGATCACCTTAAAATGTTATTTGTATTGTATAATGCATGCCTGTAATTTCGACATTTTAGCTGTTTACCAATATGATCTGAAATTTTGCCTAAATATGAGATGACGCACCACTTTTTCTGACTATTGACTTGTTCTTGCTGGCAAGCATATAAAAGTTTTGTAATTTTTCTCATTTCCTTGTTATTCAGTATACTGCCAATCAGTGAACGGTTATAGCCATTACCGGAAGCTATATGTTTGAATGTTTACAATTCTGTTTGAAATGCTGAATTAAATAATGGAACAGATATGACACGATGGACCATGGAGTGGAAAGCTGCATGTTTATGGCTGTGTGGATGCTGGGAACTAGCAGGGATATCTATATCTGTTACTATGGATTTTCTGAATATACTGATTGTTTCTTTGTGCTGATATTAATAGTAAGGTCGTAAACGTGTATTTTGAACTTCACATATCCGTGCGAGTTCGATTGTTTTGATCGTAATGTGCGTCAAGGTGTTACTCTATCACTCACCAAATTTATCTGGGTCAGCACGAAAAGCTGCTGAAGTTAACTGGTGACAAAACACTTGCAACATCAGAGGTATCTGTACCTGATCGTATCACAAACTTATCCACTACATTTATGACTACAGACGAACTAAAAGTGTTAAATAAAGGTATTAAATAGGCTCCTCCATGCACCATCACCAGTAAACAGTTGGATGTACTGAAAGTGAGGACACTCTAGGACAAGATATCTCTACAAAACACTTAGTAGCCTATGAAATTAAATATGTTCCTTCTAATTTTCATATAGTATCACGCAACGAAAGTACGATGTTGCAGATGTTTAAAAACAAAATAATTTCTGATGATTTCATAGTTTCTAAAGCTGATAAATCAAATAGTTTGGTACTTATGAACAAAAGTGATTATGTTAACAAAGTGAACCAGTTCCTTAATAATCCAGATTTTAAGCAACTACCTAAAGATCTTACTGATAGTTTCAATGAACAAGTTAAAGACCCTATGAAATCATGTAACAGCATCATAACTGAAAACAACAGCCGAGTGCTAGTGAATATGAACCCCTTAGCTCCTACATTATATGTTTTACCTAAGTTACATAAAGATCTGATTCCTGTAAGGCCAGTAGTGTCATCATTTTCTGCTCCTTGTTACTTACTAGCAAGAAGCTAGATTATATAATAAAAAAGAAAACCAATCTTAAATTTTGTCAACAAGGTTTAAGACGTACAGGTCCCACCTAATTCTAAACTAGTATCATTTGATGTCACCAGTTCGTTTACAAATGTTTCCACTGATGAAAGTATAGGCATCTTTACTAAACTTTCGCCTAAAGGTAAAGTAAACCCTGTCGAATTAGATGACATAATCATTGCTACTGAAACATAAAAAATAAAGCAAAATTATTTCCAGTTTGAAAATAAGTACAACAGTCAGTCTCATGGCCTAGCATGGGTTCTCCACTTAGTCCCATTCTATCTGAGATCTTCATGCATCATTTTGAGCAGATATTCTTACAGAGGGAACCTCTGAGGTGCAAAATTGGATACTGGTTCAGATATGTAGACGATGTCCTGTGTTTATGGAGTTGTACCATCAGACAACTGGATACATTTTACAACATTTAAATTCCAAATTAAAAAAAATAATTTCACTATGGAACTAGGAGGATCTTCAAGAAACGTTTTGTATCTTACTATTGATATCAGCACAAAGAAACACTTGTTCAGTATTTTTAGAAAATCCATAGTAAGGGATTCATTTATCCCTGTTAGTTACCACTTACTATTGATATCAGCACAAAGAAACACTTGTTCAGTATTTTTAGAAAATCCATAGTAAGGGATTCATTTATCCCTGTTAGTTACCACCATCCACACAGCCATAAACATGCAGCTTTCCACTCCATTGTCCATCGCCTCATATCTGTTCCACTGTCTAATTCTACATTTCAAACAGAATTACAAACAATCGAACATATAGCATCCAGTAATAGCTATAGCCCTGTCCTGATTGACAGTATACTGAATAACAAGAAAATGAGAAAAATTATAACACTTTTGTATGCTGACCAGCAAGAACAAGTCAGTAGTCAGAAAAACTGGCGTGTCATTCCATATTTAGGCAAAATTTTAGATCATATTGGTAAACAGTTACAATCTCGAAATTACAGGCTTGCATTTTACAATATAAACTTTTTAAAGTATTTATTCAATAGTAAGGACAAAATTTAACCCCCTATCACAGAGCGGTGTGTACAACATCAAGCGCAAACATTGTGTGTATGTTGGTCAGTCTGGTAGGCTGTAGCTACTAGATTCTCAAAACACGAGAGAAGCTGGAGTTGAAAAAGACAGGTTCAACCTTTGCTGAACATCTGCTCAGAGAAAACCATGATTACGATGTACACTGTGAAATCCTACATTCCCAGAAGAAACGCAGAAAGATGACACTACCGTAAATATTGGAAATCAATAAACATTTGGCTCAGGATGCAAGTTAAACGATCAGATCCAGTTCCCCTTTACACGTCTACTGAAATAAGTTTTACTTTCCAACTCTCCTTTCCAACAAAAGTAATCATGTCAGTATTGATCCTTTACATATACTTATCATATTTTATATAAATGTTAATAACTCGCATAAATATGTACTTGTAATGTATTTTCCTGTGTACTATTCGATTTTCTATGATAACATCTTTGAAAACATGTATATTAGAGTCAATTGCCACCTGATGATGGCCTAAGAAGCCGAAAGCTGGTTTGAGACGAATGAATAAGTTTATTATTATCATGTACTGTCAAGCACCGACGGGAAATTCAATTCATTTGATAAAGGAGTGTTTACCAGATTAAGTTTTTTAATTGTATGCGTGATTAAGAAACTGTTCAGTATGTCACATTTCGTATTGCTGTAGAAGTTTCAGCTTTTTTTCCATTATGTCCATGATAATTTTTCTATCGACCGTCGTTTTAATTTGCGAAACGCTGTATCAGTTGTCATGCGCGCTCAGTTCCTTTAGGTTTCTACGTACCTACTGTCTGTGATTTATATTTTCTATTCCTGTATGCTGCATTCCTCTGCTGCTTTTCTTTAGAAAATATGATGTTAATGTTGAGCTATTCTCTTCTATCGTTGGTGTTCATGGTGAACTGTTCGATTTCTTCGGGATATTGTAACGTTCCTGTTGTTCATGATCTTTTGAAGTACACAACTAACTGTTCAGCTTCTTCAGGATATTGTGATTTTCAGCTTCTTCAGGATTTTGTCTCCTTCGCAGTTATTTTCTCTATTTCATCGTTAACTGTTCAAATTGTTTGGGATCTTGTAACGTCCGACTTTTTAAAGCTATTGCCATGTTTACGTTGAATTGTTCAGCTTCTTTTGGATATTATGGTTTTCTTCCGGATCTTGCAGAGTCCATGGGTAGCTGTGAATTTGTTTCAGTATATTGTGCTATTCAACGTTTGAAGAAGATGCCAAGAGTGTGAGTGAACCGTTGATCGTTTAGGAGGAACATGACACGGCCACGCAATCTAGAAAATTTTACCCTCAATGGAAATGGTCATGAAGTCAGTTGACGCACACATATTCTATTTATTCCATTCTTTTGATTCTGTTCATATGGCGACTAGTTTCGAATTTTAACAACAATCATCTTCTGACCACTGTCTTCCAATAAGGAGGTAAAACATGAATGAGTTGCATCAATTACAACTTTATATCGGTCAGTATATAAAATGTTAAAACTGGTCTAAGAAATATTGGTCTGTGGTAATGGCTATAAAAATTATTAAAATAAGTTTGTAGATTAGTCGGCACACTAACTCGTACATTGTCAAACTTCACACTACGTGTTTTTTGATGTATGGTCCAAGCGAGACGAATTCAGATGCCACATTTAACACTGAATTTGTCTCGCTTGTACTGCCGATAAAAGTTTGATAATCTACGAGAAGGTGCAACGACTGATGAAGGTTTTTTTTTTTTTTTTTTTTTTTTTTTTTCTCTATTGGAAAAGAGTAATGTATTTCGGCTCACCTTGACTGTCCGAAGCGCCCGTCGGCTTTGACCAATTGCGTCATGTATTACGTCATTTTGTCACAGATGTGTTTCTATTTATTTATTACTAGTCGCTGATTATATTTAAATGTGTCAAGGATAATATTTATTAGAATGCATCAGTGATCTGCATTTATTTATTTACGCGGTTCATCTTAACCAATTTTATAAGATTGCGTTTATTTCTTTACGTGTTTCGATTTTTTTTTATTTTGTAATAAAATAGTGTCATAGGTAACACTTATTAAAATGCATTTATTTATTTACCTACGAGTCTTGTGTTGAACAATTACTGCAGCGGTAGGAAATACTTTAAAATATTTAAAAACGATCCCAGTAATATTTATAACGTTTGAAGCGCAGTTTAAAGAGTCCACGAGTGGTGTTTCATGTGTAGACGTGGCAATGGCGCCGTAGCGCATCATTCTTAATAAAGTTACAGTTCGTGCGTGTG
Organism: Locusta migratoria; assembly: GCA_026315105.1. Taxonomy (NCBI): domain Eukaryota; kingdom Metazoa; phylum Arthropoda; class Insecta; order Orthoptera; family Acrididae; genus Locusta; species Locusta migratoria. The sequence continues at coordinate 326,817,935 of CM048747.1, read as the reverse complement.
AGCTTATTAAACATCGATCTGCCCGCATCACGCGAGGTTTTTTTTTCTTTAATTTTACACAGCACATTAATCTGGGTATTTCTGTGCCTGCAGTAAAAGACAGATCTGTCTGAATCCCGTGATTTTTTTCTTTTTTTAATAAATTGAAACATGAGGATTCAAGTCCCATTTGCGTAACAATTTGCCGGCCGCGGTGGCCGAGGAGACTGAGGCGCTTCAGTCACGGTCTGCACGGCCACTACAGTCGGGGGGTTCGAATCCCCCCTCGGGCATGGATATTTGTGCCGTCCTAGTTCGTAAGCAATTCATAAGTAGTTTGTAAGTTTAGGGACTGATGACCCCGTAGTTAAGTCCCATAAGCTTTACAAACATTTGAACATTTTGAACGTAACAATTTTGGAAGCATTATTTTCTCTCAACAGACTCCGTTCCCTCAGCTTCATTGGTTAACAAAAGAACATCGCAAAATGTAACTTCACTTTTACACTTCGCTAATCTCCAGGACCGTATTCCACCATTTTCGTAATTGTACTTCAATATTACGAAAACAAGCTCTCCTCATGCTACATCGTATTCAAGAACTTCAATAAATGAGCCGTTTTCAGGGTGACTTTGTGTCCTAAGTAGTCCGGAAGTGCTATTTACATAGAGTGAGACGTTGTCATTGCATGTTTATTTTTTTTTTAAATTTATTTCTTTAGTTTTTTCGATGTTTCACTTCTATTTCAATATTGCTATTTCTATTGATTTCCTATGTAGAATCTCCTCACTCAAAAGCCCTTAATTCCCGCGATAATCCCGTTAAATTCTTTTACTTATTTTTTGTTTTTAGTTTTCATGTATATTAGTGGGGTTGTTTATTTCATGTTGTTATCGACGCCACATTCCATTCGTATTGAAATATGAATGTCGGTTATCCTGATGACGATGTGCCTGACGTCAGGGTTAAACGCACACGGGTGGTATCGGAATATCAAGTATTGCCTGTTTTTTATCAGTTTTAACATTTTACAATACTGACTGACTAAAAGTTTTAATTGGTGCAACTGTCAACTCACATCATACCTCCTTATATAAGTGTGATATTCTCATCGACAATACTTGAAAAAATTACTTTCTTAAAATATTTCCACGGAAACCACTCTTAGCATTGTCGTACATACTTATAAAGGACGACGCGGGGAAGTTTACGCAGAGTTTCAGAACCAGGTCGCTCGAGCAGGCAACATTCTGTCGAAGTGGGTCATGAAGGCGACGTCGCCGCCGTGGAAAAGTCACAGGAGCGCAACAGCTGAGGAGGCGGCGGCGTCGAAGCGGTTTGCCGACTACTGCAAGGTAAACTCTGGTGTTGTTTAGCACTTACGAAATCATCGCAATCTGCAGTTAGTCTTTTTCCATTTGCACTCCTCGTTCTTTTTATATACCTACGTTTACGTGGAATACGAGAACGACCACGCTACCGTCATATAAGTCATTGCATGTGAAAAATATATGGAGGCAGTGGTGTCGGCGTTGTTAGTGGGCTAGTTGAAGGTACGATTTGGTGTTTGAGCACGTACGAACTTTGCTCACATACACTCTTTTTTTCTCACCTACATCTACCCGGAGTTCAGTAACGACGATTCGCCGTCGTATAAGATGATGTGGCGGCGCCGAATCTGTTCGCGAAGATGCGAGTATATCCTAGTGTTGAGAACATGTGAACTCTAACGACCTTTCTTTTCTTTTTCAAAATTTTGAATCTATCTGGGTATGGTGATGACGATGACCTTGTGCAAAAGTCTCCGGAAGTGTAGAACCTTCAGAGGCGACGGCGTCAAAGCTGTTTCTGAGTGACTGGAAGGTAAGTTGTGGTGCTCGACCACGTAATAATTGTAATGCCTTGCAATAACCTTGACAATTTATACGCAATTTCGTTTTCCTCAGATTACTGTCGTGTACCTGGACTACGAAGAAAGGACGCCGTTGCCATCTTTAAGTCTCTGGAAGCGTAAAAACTGATGAAGTAGCTTCGTCGAAGATGCTTTTGGATGACTGGAAGGTACAGTTTGGTTTTTGAACACGTTCAAGTTGTCAGGAATTGTAGTAAACCTAGCTGATTTAAACTAATTTTTTTCGATGCGTACGTCTGGAAAAATATGGATTTTATTTGTTTCTTTTCATTCCTCTTCAGTGTGCTGCGTATAGCTGAGAACAATGACATCACGTAGAAGTCCCTGCAAACGCAAAAGCTGAGAAAGCCACAGTTTCGAAGGTGTTTTGAAAGACTCGAAGGTAAGCTTTAATGCATGAGTAATTCTGAATTATTTTCGATACAAACTTATGTTTTTTAAATGGTTGCTCCATATTATTTCTTAATCAATCGATTGAATGAAAAATCACAAAAGGAATGGCGTTGGTTGCATCGCGATACGTCAATTACATCCGGAGAAACTGCGAAGCGAAGTTGACGTTTGATATACATGAGGGGCGCTGCTAGCGGGTGTTCGAGACTGAAGCGAGATTCGCGGTTGCGCCTCGGACATGCGCTAGCAGCGCGCCTGATGTATTTCAAACGTCAACTTCGCTTCGCAGTTTCTCCGGATGTAATTGACAAATCGCGAAGCAACCGACGCCATTCTTTTTGTGATTTTTTATCTTATCGATTTTTTAAGAAATAATATGTGGTATCCATTTAAAAAAAACATAAGTTTGTGTTGAAAATAATATTTCTTCGCGTTTTAGAGTGTCTCATATTACGTAGCCCCTGCCATACGTTCATGACCGTGAAAGTCGTTTTTCAATATCTCTTGTAGTTTCAGAGATATCTAGGGTGAAACAGTTGAGTGGGACACACTGTATATGTAGATGTACTCTACATTTAGTCGTGCTTCTTGCTTCTCCCACATGTTATTTAGCATCAGTCCTTCACGGCTACCGTGTTTTTTTCTGCTCAGTCTCATTTCAGCTACTCTTCATTCCATTTCCTACCTCTAATTACGTCTCAATCTCAATGTTTTCGGCATGCCGATCAATTTGCGCATTCCCCTAATTTACTTCACTTTCACAGAAGACAACCATACGTTTCAGTCATACTCCAGAAAGTTTGTTTTATTTTCATTCTGCATCCTCGAGGAAGATGAACAGTAAACGAGACATATTACAACGTAGCTTTGCGCCTGCTTTATGACCGATGCTTGAATTATCATTTCCTTTCGGTTCTTGCACAATTCTTAGTTTTCTTATTTTCTGATAATTACACAATTCTTACTCCTCTTCAACCTATTCCGTAAAATCATTAAACGCGACGTAAACACGTTCAACTATCTTTTGTCCTACTTCCATTAACATAACATCAGAATTGACTTTCTGTTGCCTTTATCTGCCCTAAATCCAAACGAGGAAATAAATTTTCTTTTGCATTGTTCTGTAAAATATATTGATTACCAAGCTGATGCATGCCTTGTCGAAGTAATAATTGAATAAGAATAGGTATACTATGGGACTTCTGAATCCAAATTTAAGGTTTCTGGACGTGGAGATGTCATCAGTGACGTCATGACCGCTGCAAGATGGCAAAAATAAACAATATAGCGAATATATCGGATAAAAATATATAGCGACATAAACAAGATGGCGTACATAAACAACATGGCGGACATAAACAAGATGGTGGACATAATATTGCGTGATGTGTCTGAAATGACCATACCCACAGCTATTAGTTTATCAAATACTACATTGAGTCAGCCTAACTTAATGAGTACTAAATTTACCTGAAATATGACACACCTTTTATGATTTGGCTTCAAAATTGAAGCTGAAGCGCCATAGTGCCCATCCCATTTCGTCACAAGTTTACATCAACCATTTTGCGAACATTTTGAATAGTTTTTCCAAAACCGCTGACGGTTTTTGTCTCCAACCTAACGTTTCCTAACTGCCCATCCTATGAGAGTTTGGGCAGATTAAAGCACTTTCTTTTTTTTCCTTTATTATGATTTCCATTCCCCTAAAAAGGGGCGGGCTGGCAGCGCTCACTGGTGCTCTTCAGCCTACAGAAATAAAATTTGATACAGGAGAAACATTCGAACATAAAGGAGATAAAATGTTGGAGATAACACATACATACAACGGAGATGTAAAATGGAGATCAAACATAGTACATAAAATGGAGGGAACGGCCACATAAAAGAGTTGGATAGTGATGAATAAAAACAGCTGTCGTAAAATAAAACGATGTAACTAAAACACATCACACTTGTTGAAGCACTCACATGGAATCACAAAGCAGGTTCCATAGACGGTGGAGCACTTACAGCATTGAAGACATTGTGTGTGGGGGGGGGGCGGAAATGGAATGAGAGGAGAGGGAGAGGGTGGGGAGGAGCCACAGGGCCAGTGGGGGATGATGTTCCACGAAACCACGGGGAAAAAGGAAAGGGGAGGGCGGTAAGAGGAGGATCCGGAGGGACAGCTGGGGGAATGAGGAGAAGGGATGGGAAGGGAGGGATAGTCGGTTCCCTCAGGGAGTGAAGGTGAAGTGGGAGCAAGGGGAAGGATCACAGCTGGTATGACAGGTAGTTGTCAGGTTGGAGGGCATCATCCAGGAGGGGGAGGGTGTGGAAGTTGCCACAGGAAAGGATCTGGAGAGTGGACAAGTGGAGAGCAAGGGGAATACAGTGGTGGAGGCGTGGCAACGGATCAGGTGCAGAGAGGAGGGGATGGACTAGATGATTAGGCGGATCTGATTTGCGGGATATGTAACGAAGGTGGAGATGTTCAATAAAGAGAACGAGTCGGGGGAAAAGGAATGAGATTGTAGAGGATCCACGTAGGGGAGGGGAGATAAAGGGGGATATGGAAGGCGAGGCGGAGGGCATGGCGCTCCAGTATCTCCAGAGATTTGTAGAAGGATGGGGAAGCGGCGGATACAGAGGATAGGACGGATGAGGGATTTGTTGGTATAGAGGACGGTAGAAGGGTTGAGGCCCCATGTTCGGCCAACAAGAAGTTTGAGGAGGGATTAAAGCACTTTTTCTTTCCTTTATTGAATTTTATACCAGCAGTACACAGGTAGGCTGGCAGCAGCACTATGGGCTGCTCTTCAGCCGAGAGTAAAAATACATATATGAGTGGAGAATTAAAATACATAACAGGACATAAAACAACAGAGATAAAGTGACATAGACAAGGCGACAGTTTGGAGTACATGACAATAGAGAGATGATTAAAACCACATATAGTTAGTTAAAAATGATGAGCCACGGTGACCTAAAAACAATGTAGGACGAAAAGAACACAGGATGGCGAGTACACGGAAACACAACTTGTCTGGTTGTGGTGGACGCAGTTAAAAAACACACACTTCACTGGAGCACAGCACACAACACTTGACGTAGCACTGTTAAAACTGTCGGTCCAGGACCCCGAGAAGGGTGGGGGAGGAAGCGTGGGGGAGAGGAAAAACGGCGGGGAAAGGGGGCGGCAGGGAGGAGCCGTAGGGACTCCAGGGCAGGGAGGGGGTAGCCAAGCGAGGAAGTGGAAGGGCAGGGGGGGAGAGGGGGCACTTTATCTATGGGTGGGAGATCAGAGCTGGTAGGATGGGTATATGTCGAAACGGAGGACGTCATCAGGGAGGGGGAGGTGGCGCAAATTACCCTGGGAGAGGACATGGAGGGTGTGGAGATGAAGGGAAGGGGGTATAACGCGGTAGAGGCGTGGCAGAAGCCCAGGGTTGGTAAGGATGGGGTGGACCAGGGGGTGCGGGAGTCTGTTTTATGGGTGGTATAGAGGATACAGATATGCTGGAGATATTCAAGGAGGTGGGGAAACGGGATCAGTTCATACAGGATCCGCGTGGGAGAAGGGGGCCGGATGCGGTAGGCGAGACGGAGGGCGTGGCGCTCGAGGACTTGAAGGGTTTTATAGTAGGATGTGGGTGCGGAGATCCAGGTGGGATGGAAACTGCAAAGGACAGGACGCATGAGGGAGCGGTAATTGGAGAGGATGGTGGAGGGGCTGAGACCCCACGTCCGGCCGGTGAGGAGTTTGAGGAGGTTAAGGTGGGAGAGGGCTTTCTGTCAGAAAGTGCGGAGGTGGGGGGTCCAGGAGAGGTTACGGTCGAGGGTTAGGCCAAGGTACTTCACGGTGGGGGTGTGGCGGATAGGGCGGTTGTGGAGGGTGAGGTAGAAATCATGGAGACGGAAGGAGCAGATAATTGCCTGGGATTTGTCAGGATTGACGGAGAGGAGCCACCGGTTACACCATGAGGCGAACTCGGTGAGGTGGGACTGGAGCAAAAAGTGGGAGCGGGCCAGGGAGGGGGCGAGGGCTAGGAAGGCGGTGTCGTCAACATATTGTAGAAGGTAAACAGGAGGCTCGGGTTGGGGCATGTCGGCGGAGTAGATGAAACAAAGGAGAGGAGAGAGGACGGAGCCTTGGGGCACTGGTGGCGATGGAGGTGCTGATGGATACGACGGGAGAGGATGGTTTCCAGGACCTTGCTGAACACGGAGGTAAGACTGATGGGACGGTAGGATGAGGTCTGGGATGGGGCCTTATCAGGTTTTAGGAACATGAGAATATGGGAGGTCTTCCACAGGTCGGGGTAAAAGCCAGTGAAAAGGATGACATTATATAAGGTAGCAAGAGCTTCGTGGAAGGAGGGGGGGGGCAGGCTCAGAGGTGGCGGTAGGTCAGCCGGTCGTGACTGGGGGCGGTGTTGCGTTTAGTCCGAAGAGTGTCAATGATGTCACGGGCGGTAATGGGTGTGTTCAGTTCTGAGGGGGGGATGTGGTCCATGTACTGGAATCCGGGGGCGAGCGGAGGAGTGGAGGTATCGGTTCGCTCATGAACGTCCGGGAAGAGAGAATAGTCAAAGAGAGGATCATCAGGAATGGAGAAGACTTCGGAAAGGTAGGAGGCAAAGTGTTCTGCCTTACTGGCGTTGTCAGGAAAAGGACGGTCATCATGGAGAAGCGGGTAGTGGGGGGGGGGGCGGGAGGAGTGACTGCCAGTAAGGCGGCGGAAGGCATGCCAGTACTTGGAGGAGTTGACAGGGAGCGTGGAATTGAGGCAGGTGCATGTCTGGCGCCAGTTCTGGCGTTTTTTCGTGGACAAGAGGTTTCGGATGTGGCGTTGGATTTGCCGGTGGGGATTAAAGCACATTAAATGATGGCTGTATAGCTGTCCATACCTAATACCACAGTGAGAGCAAAACAAAATGTGTGCAAATAACTGAGAATCAAGTATTGTTTATAAAATATGAATAAGGCAATAGTAATATGCAACTGATCACGAATTTTTAAACCTTAACTACTATTGCAAAAACCGAAAAATGTGAAATCCGACTCCTTGTTGTTTACCATAGCAGTAACTACTTTGTTAGAAGCAAGATAGGTAATTTAACCGACATTGTAATGTTGTTATGAAATTAATACCCATAAACTAAGTAAAGGAAGTGACCTCATGCTCTTTTAAAGTTTAATAACAACTGAAAATAAACAGTTGTTGTGATAAAATATCTGTCTCAAAGACGAGCACTCATCAACTTAAGCACCTTGTCCACAGATGGCAGCATCAGCAGCAAACAAAGATACTGAAATATTTTACATTAAATTCTGGTGTTTTTTCGGGAAATTTTCGTGAAAATTAAGTATATCCCTAACTCAAATGAGATACTAATATAGTATGTACACAGAAAATTCAATATTCATGGTAAAACAAAGTAAAGTTGAACGTGCCCTAAAATCGTAATTTTTACACTATTTCTGCAGTTTTGTCACAGATATATGGCTTGAATAGTAAAAATTAAGTAGACATCTCTTCTAATTAACCTACTAGTACAGAATGCAAGCAGCAAAAAATCTTTATGGTAAAAAAAGGAAAGTAGAACTTATCTTAGAAATGGGATTAAAAACATTAATCCTGCAATTTTCTCATAGAAGTATCGCTTGACATCCATAAAGCAAACTCCCTCCAACTATTTCCATTCTCCAGAAGCCCAACATTAGTTTAAAAAGAAGATAACAGCCGTGATACAATTAATATTCAAAGCCAATAGCCTACATTTGGTGTGGTGTTGCTATATGACCTTTTAACTGCTATCCAGACAAGAAATATATCACACGTAACAGGAAACATTCCCTATGCAATAGCTGATGCCTGTTGACCTAATTTCCACGTTTAATGACATGATTATATCAAAATACGAAATGTTTTCGTAAAAAATAACGTAATGTTTATACTGTGAATATCGTAAAATCGGTGCCCACACCTCTAACTTCAGTATCTCTCAGTTTCTTACAGCCCTAACGTAGCCATTAAACGCTGAAAATGTTGTAAATAGCAGTATATAAGCAAAATATTGTAAATAGCAGTATGTAGGTAAAATAACACAATACTTCGAAACTAACCTTTTCGGCCCTAAAACTGCAGATAATCCACTAAAAAACTGGTCGGTAAAAAGGAGACACCCATTGCTACGAAGGATGTTACTTATAGATTAAGAAATATCACATATAGTATACAATATCTTGATACCGAACTGCTGTTTCGCCAAAGACCTAAGTCACAGAGAGAGTCATATTGCAATACCAAAGAAATTGCTATCTCGATATATCGAAATTATATAACTAACAATTTTTAAAAAATGGTACTGCATATCACCTCAATAAAAGCAGTTGTTCTCTGATGCCATTTCCCTTGCTGAATAACAGCTTTAATTTTGCAAGCAAGGTGGAAATTCAGACCCAGCAATACGCTACATAAATAAGTCCTGTCAACCCAAATACCACAGTAGTACAGTAGTACTATCAATAACACAGCATATAAAAGTATTAAAGGTCACTATAGCACTTGCAGCAACATTGTGGACTCTTTTGCATCAGAGCATCAACATAACAGGAAAATAAATAAATGAATAAATAAATAAATAAAGTTAAAAATAAATAAAAAATTAAACGTGCCTAGTACGACTTTAGTACTACTCTTAAACTTACAATTTTCTTTCAGACCCAGCAGTAACACGATGAAAGCTATGTATTAACAAGTCACAGGGTTTGCTTAAGGATTTGTTCCAACATATTACAATAAATAACGAATATTTTTAATTTTTGTTCGAGAGGTATTCCCTTGTAATTTATTTCTAAAACTAAAGTTTGTTTAGTGGAATGTTTCTTGTACATTATTTCCGCCTGTGTGAGGAAAAAAATGGCTGTCTTTCTATTTCGTCAAGCTGTGTCAGTTGCAAACGGTCAGTCGGTTGCAAATGTTCAGTCGATTTCAAACGGTCTGTTGGATGCAATCGGCCAGTTGGTTGCAAACGGAAAGTTGGTTGCAAACGGTCAATTAGTTGCAAACGGTCAGTCGGTAGCACATAGTCAGTTGGTTGCAAACGGAGAGTTGGTTGCAAACGGTAAATTAGTTGCAAACGGTCAGTTGGTTGCAAACCCTTTAATAATTTAACTTAAATAGTGTTAGAATAAGACAGAAAAATAGTTCAGAAAGATACCTTCCGTATTTTTACTGAGGATGGTTTAATAAAACCGGAGAATATCAACAATACGATTAGCACAGTGACTGTGCATAAGTAGTTAAAAAGAGTATGCAGGGAAGATGACCTACCAGCTCTCCATTGCCATAACTTTCTAGAGTAACTCCTTGAGGTGTCATAAAGAGCCATGAAAATGGTCAGTGGATGATTGCAAACGAGCATTTTGGATTGGGATATCACCTTTCTCCCATAGGTAATCCATAGGAAGGGTATGGGTTTGGCGACATTGTCTTGACCACTAAGAGATCACACATACGTTAAAACTTATCTCACTCACATTGGTCACTAAGCTATTGGAGTTAAATGAACCCTGTGCTTCTCGACCAAAGAACATTTTAAACCACCACTATCATCTCCTGTACATAACCAAGATGTGGCATGTTCCTCACTAAACAATGCACAAAACAGCTTACCAGGAATGATGAATCTAAACTTCAACCAAGTGCTATTTGGTTCAGAACTGTGGTCTCTTGCAAAATCGTTTGCACATGCATCTATAATAAGCTCATTCATGCTTGAAGAAGAAGAGATTAGACATACTATACAAATAAATAGGCAACAGTTCACACAATGAACTATCCGGTGATATATATATATATTTGAGCATATTGCTGTTGAGGGAATCCTGGAATGTGTGTGCATTACAGAACTGCCTCTTGTGACTGTAGCTCGCATCTTGAGCATCATCATGATGTTGTGGTATCGCAATGGGGAACATAACTTTATTAAATCGACGGATCTGAAGCCCTTTGGTAGTGGCTTCATTCATTATAGCAAATATCCATTGATTTTTAATAAACAAAACCGTGACGGAGATAAAGTTATTGAATGTCCTGAGCAACAAGAGACCGAAGTGGAATCCTGCTCTAATGATGTCGCTCAATATAAATGGCCCCAGGAGGCTTTTACTAAGACCCACCATTCATGAAATAATAAGTAGGTAATACTCCCTAAAATGCCTGCGCTTAGATGACTTTACAGAAGGATCAGAGATGATTGTTAGAGTCATAAAAAAGATTGTTTTCAGGGGTAAAAGTAGATATGTCCTTGAATTGGAGAACAACTCATCACTGTATCTATCAAGTTTATCTGAGCACTGTGTGTACTTTTGTTTGGTCCTCTACCTGCACCTGTCATTCGCGCATGGCAGTTAGTTTTGCACTTTACATTATTTGCTGTGATGCCATCTAGTATCCGTACTTTGAATTCAACGTGCGATTTGTAAATTTAATATTAGTGATACATGGTCGAGTGAAACTGTCTGGCCGTACGAAATGACCGCGTGGTCTAAGGAAACTACAGACTGTGCGCCCGTTCCAGTCCTCCCTTGAGCGTGTATGTGTGTTATCCTTACTGTAAGATATTTTAAGTGGTTTGTAAGTCTAGGGACTGATGATCATAGCAGATTGGTCCAATATGTTTACAAACATTAGAAAATGATTGAAACTTTTTGATTCACCACAGATAAAAGTTGGAAAGCTCTGCTCCAGACATAACGATACTTCTCCGGCCTGTATTCCTCCTATGATTGTTTTAAGGCTTTTCACGTTGGAAAGGCACAAAACGCAATTCGCCTGAGAAAGACACTTGTCACCTTGCAGTGAACGTCTACTTCCGGCACTGGCGTGCAAAATCCAAATCCGATGGAGATGACTGGGCATTGGCGGCATCTGCAGCAGAGGCGCCTACACAGCAACGTAGGGTTTCGAACCACCAACCTTGCGCGTCACAGTTCAGCACCTTGCCCACTACGCTTTTTTTTTTCTCTATGGGTAGTTCTTGTCCGTGTGGACGCTGATCCTGTTCGTTCGTTTTGGTTCTACGTGTTCTTTAGCTCAGCTTATTTATTACAGGGGCGCGTTGAGCCACGGCGCCCGGCTGAACTAGCTAACACTAAGGACGGCACAAATATCCATGCCCGAGGGGGGATTCGAACCCCCGAACGTAGTGGCCGAGCAGACCGTGACTGACGCGCCGCAGTCCTCTCGGCCAACACGGCCGGCAGTGCTACGGCTATAAATCAAAGCAGGCCTTCTTTAATGCCGGCCGCGTTGGCTGAGGTGACTGAGGCGCTCCAGTCACGGTCAGCACGGCCACTACGGTCGGGGGTTCGAATCCCCCCTCGGGCATGGATATTTGTGCCGTCCTAGTTCGTAAGTAGTTCATAAGTAGTTTGTAAGTTTAGGGACTGATGACCCCGTAGTTACGTCCCATAAGCTTAACAAACAACAACAACCTTCTTTAATCTCACACTATTGATGGCCGTTGTTAACTGTGTATAATATGGCATTTGTAGACATTAGATTATCATTTATCGTACGAAGAACGATGTGTTTTTGTTAATTCCTCAGTGTGCCGTTGCTTTGAAATGGCAACGTGTAAGTTACAATAAAAAAAATCATCAAATACGCGAGGAATTGTCACGTGACAACTCCGAACGGCTGATTTCGTTAATTCTATGGAGGGTGTCAAATCTCCGTTAGTTTTGCAAATATGTCTCAAACAATAGGAGATATGAAAAAAAAACATAAGGGAGCTAAGTTGTAGAGAATTTTCTCCCCCTATCAATTACGTTATTCAGTTTTCGTGTCAGATGAACGGTTCGTTTGCAATTATAATTATATTACAAACGGTTTTCTTTTTGTTTTACTACCGTATTTTTTGTCCGAAAAATTTGAGAAAGCGAGGTTCTGGTCTCGGGTGGCCTACAATCATGCCTGTAAAATTTGGTGCTGATCGGTTGAACGGTTCGTCTTAAAAACTGGGAACACGTTACGGACGTACAGACAGACAGACATACATACATCCCAAAATCGCCGTTATTTTTGCAGCTATCTTTTATATATATATATATATATATATATATATATATATATATATAAACAAAAAAATACAACCATAAGAGAGCAAAGTTGTAGGGAATTTTCTCCTCTACAAATTCGGTTATTCAATTTTCGGGTCGGATGAATAGTTACGCCGTTATTTTCATTTAAATTTCGAGTTGTCAAAAGACGATCGCAAAGGCCCACTTTTAGTGTTACTACCGTAAACTAAAGTGGGCCAATAAATAACGGAAAATATCAACAAAAAACTTCAGGTTTTCCGATCAAATACGCCATCAGAAATTCAGTTTCTAACTCACTGGTCAAAGTGCTGAAATATACAGAAACTGCATTGATTGCAACGCACTGATTGAACACGTAAAAAAGGAAAAAAAAAGTAATAATAATATACTGAAGAACCAGATACAAAGATACTAAATAATTGCAGTTATTATTATGGTCAAAAGCGGTACAATACATCTCCTCGAGTGAAAGTAGGGCAAGATGACTTCTTTACATCTAGGCAAATTAAGTTTGCAGAAGTTTCTGTTTATCAGTAAGTTCTCATATATCTGTATATAGTCTAATTACTTTTGTCAGTACGACGTTTCGGGACTTCCTTATCCCATTTTCAACTACCTGAAAAATTTATCTTCTATTAGGCAACGTCATCAATAAGATATACGCAGTATACGTGTTTTGTCATGATAAACATCTCGTATAAAAGAAAATATACTGCTGCTATTATACACAGTTTTGTAGTCATTTCTATTTCGCGGAAACTACTTCACCTTTGGGTGTCAGATATTACATCACAATTCTTTGGTAAACTAGTATTTGGCAACTGGCAAATAAATACGAATGTTAGAATATGTAACACATAGAGATCACTTTGACGGTACTATCTCTCAAGTTCGCCTGTGGACAGTGGATAAGGAAATGTTGTAGAACCTAGGTAAAACAAAACAAAAAAAAAGTGTCTTTTTCGGAGAGTGTAAAGAAAGAAAATACACTGAAGACATCGATTATCTATAAAACCAGATGTTGTCAGCATGGAGATTGGGTGGTCGTAAATTAGTTAAATTCATAACATTTATGAAATAATTGATAAAAATGGCCTAGACCACAAAGTGAAAGTTTTATATTTATATACAAAGTGGTGACTAGTTTCGACATTTCAGTCATTTAAAAACGACTGTTTTTGATTGAATATCTAAAGCAAGAGTGAATCTGAGCAGTCAAAAAGTGTTATGTTTGACGGTGTAAGGCACGGACTCCAAATCATGTATTCATACGAATGTATTTTCACCAGCGCAATACAACTTGCACTCATCTACTGAGCGTGTGTAGCATTGGCAACACACGACATGATGGGCTTATTGAGGTTCTGGATACGTGTAACAAATGTTAATGTCATACAGGCTACCGCCAAATTTCATGTGCGACTGGCGTATTTTATGCTCTGACTGAACAAATTTTTAATTGATGGAACTGACATTTTTTGACTGGACATATTATTTGCTGGTTTACATATTCAATCAAAACCAGTAGTTTGTAAATGACTGAAATGTCGAAACTAGTCGCCACATTGTAAATAAATATAAAAATTTCACTTTGAGGTCTAGGCTATTTTATTAATTTTAATTAAATTGTTTAAAATTTTATGAATTTTAGATATCGATTAGTAGTAGAAACTAATTTGCGTACAACAAAGGTTTGGCATCGATTACGATTCACAGTACGTCATTATGTCATTATTAGTGTCACAGAAATGATAGAAACTATACTGGTGTAACTTAATTACGCTTGCAGTATAAAAATAAAATTGGTGCGCGCGCTCCCGCAGTGAGGCAGATTTCAAAAGTGTGGCGTTCCTTGTCCGTGGCGTTGTTAATTACGTGCAACAGTTTTCTTGCGCGGACGAGGAGCGGCGCGCGGTGCGGAATGGTGAAGTGTGCGCAGAGACAAGCGCGCGAGGGTGTGGGGACTCCCCCGGGGCGGGCTGTTGCGCCGCTAATTACGTCGTCGGCCGCGCGGAGCGCTGCCTGCGGCGCTGGCGCCCATTGAGGCCGGGCTGGGCTTTTCACTGGGGGCTGCGCTGCGCGGCTGGCTGGGTTCGTCGCGCCCGGGGCCGCTGCCGCTGCCGCTTGTGTAGGCTGCGCGCCGCTTCTTCACTTGTGACGCGAATCCGCCAGCCGGCTCCTCAGTCACACCCGGTGTGAGGCCGGCTGAATGTGCAGCCCACCTGCTTCCTTTCAGGCAGGCTTTTTAGTCAGCAGCCAGCGCCAGCCACATTCCGCGCCAGAGTCTGCGGTTAATTACATACTGTCTCGCAGATAGTTTGCCTTGACGGTGGATATCTACAGTATATTTTTCTTATACAGCAGCAATTCCCTTTTCCTTTAGCTGTGGGACAAACCTATTATGTGTAAATAAAATAAAATAATTTAAAAAATAGCTACATATTCAAATATTCTTGTTGTGGTTTTCAGTCCGGACACTGGTTTGATGCAGTTCAAAATCAAATCTATCGGACCAACCTGCGTGGTCATCAGTCCGTAACTTACAAACTACTTAAACTAAGATAAAACTAACCTAAGGACAAGACACATACCCATGCCCAAGGGAGAACTCGAACCTCCGACGGCGAGCAACCGCGCGCTCCGCAGCGAGGCGCCTTAGACCGCTCGGCAACTCCACCGCGGCTGATGCACTCCTCCACCCTATTCTATCCTGAGCAAGGCTCTTCATCTCCTCGTACAAACGGCAACGTACATCCATTTGAATCTGCTTACTGTATTCATCTCCCCGTCTCCTTCTGCAATTTTTACGCCACAACTCCCCTCCAACGCTAAATTTACGATTCCTGATGTCTAAGAATCTGTCCTACCAACCGATCCCTTCTTTTAGTCAAGGTATGTCACGAATTCCTTTTCTTCCCAATTCTGTTCAGCACCTTCTCAGCAGTTGACGCCTGCTCCGGCCACCGCCACACGGTCGCCGTTAAAAAAAAAAAAAAAAAAAAAAAAAAAAAAAAAAAAAAAAAAAAAAAGAGCTGTCAAAAATTACCTTCTCATTATTTACGCTATCCAGCCACGTACTCATCAACATTCTTCTGTAGCACCACATTTCAAAAGGCTCTATCCTCTTCCTGATGACGCCCGGAAATCCAAATGGGGGACTATTTTATCTCCGGAATATCTTACTCGAGATGATGCCATCATCATATGTTCATACAGTAGAGCTGCATGTCCTCAGGAAAAGTAAAGGCTGTAGTTTCCCCTTGCTTTAAACCGTTCGCAGTATCTGTGTGGCAAAGCCACATTAGCTGACGTTACAAGGCCAGCTCAGTCTTCCAGACTGTTGCCCCTGTAACTACTGAAAAGATTGCTTCTCCTCTCCAGGAACGACACGTTTGTCTGGCCTCTCCAAAGATACCCCTCTGCTGTGGTTACACCTACGGTACGGCTATTTGCATATTTGAGGCACACAAGCCACTCCGGCTCGGCAATTTCTGTGGCTCATAGGGGTGGACATATTCAAATGAAAAATAAAAATTCAGATCTATGGAGTGGGAAATTAATAGAAACACCAGGCTGTAAAGTACGAGAGTTGGAACTTAAATAGTGGCAACGCTGCTCTGAAGACACTA
Source organism: Locusta migratoria (assembly GCA_026315105.1). Taxonomy (NCBI): domain Eukaryota; kingdom Metazoa; phylum Arthropoda; class Insecta; order Orthoptera; family Acrididae; genus Locusta; species Locusta migratoria. The sequence goes on along the minus strand of CM048747.1, from coordinate 326,801,926 downwards.
TGCAGTGGAATCTACTAAGGTCGCTGATAGCACACTTTGTTCACAAACCTGCCTCACCTTCGCCCGTCTCACGTCACCGGCGTGCGCATAGTCGGGGGAAAAACAGTCTCTTGTGAGCGAGCGATCTAACGAAACGGTCTCACTACGTTTTCGAAACAGGAACAGCGGAGGTGGATCAACACTGAATGTGCCAGAGGTCGTAAAGCGGGACAGTTGTAGAGTAAACAAGTTACACTACATTCCTCCTGAACGATCCAAGATGACCATTTTGGGGGGGAGGGGGGTTAATTTAGAAGTTATAAGGATTCGTACTGTCCCGGATATTTTGTTTGTCCAGGTGGACGTCCGGACACTTAAACCACAAGTCCCAGTGATATTGAACAATTGGATTTATACCTGCAATAATGTTGGTGACAAAGAAGAAATATATTGAAGATATTTGGTTGATACACGAACCTTAGATATATGCTCTCTCTTGTTATTAATTGTTGTACATTGAGCTGCCGGTCGCGGTGCCCGCGGGGACTGAGGCGCTCCAGTCACGGTCTGCACGGCCACTAAGGTCGGGGGTTCGAATCCCCCATCGGGCGTGGATATTTGTGCCGTACTTAGTATAAGGTAGTTCGTAAGTAGTTTGTAAGTTTAGGGACTGATGACCCCGTAGTTAAGTCCCATAAGCTTAACAAACATTTGAACATTTTTTTTGAGCTATGGACTCGGAATGAATGAATAATTCAGAATTTCATGGTGACTGTTAAAATAGACTACTCCTTTTGAAAAGTATTAGTTGGGTTCAAATAAACCTTTGTGTTCTATTCAGCACTATAAACTTTGAAGTGTTCTGATTTATCGGCGCAAATATTTAATACATAGATACAAGTCTCCTTCTTCATTATCCGGCTGATACCTTCTGTGATGACTGTCCCAGCCTGTGTAAGAAGAAGCTGTTTTAAGAGGAACATTATTACTGAGCGTCTGACCAATAATTATAATCCGTAAATCTGAACTGACATGTTCATATTAAAACTTACTCGGTCACACCACATAGTGTCCTCAAGGTCTTCAAGAGGTGTGCGGAGAATCGGCATTGCCGTACAGAACAGTTGCATGATAGGTAAAAGCCTTCAACGAAGGTCGGCAAACTTGTGGGAGACAGGTCGTCCTAACGTCTCTGGAGAAGTAGTGTTGGCCAGTGATCGACACCAGACGATTCGTCATCTCGTCCACCAAATCGGATTAGCGCATACGCATACTATAACGTTTTAATAGATTTTAAGTAATTACAGTTTATTCTCCCGATACTCATCTTTTAAACATTACAATGTATGGGGGTTCTGCTAGCTGCAACATTATTCTCCTGAGGCGTCGTGGTAGAAATAAATACTCTATATGTACAATTTTTCATTTCTTCTTTAATTTAAATCAAATTACTTCTCCACCAAAACATTATAGTTTGAAAACATACACAAATTATCACAACAACACAGACTGACATAGATTCCAAAGTACTCGACAAAAGACAAAACTCGAACCCCTCCACGAAAGGCGGTGAGGCAAATATATAACCTTGACAATAATGACTTTACATTATGCATTGTTCATAACAATTGAATATACTGATTTACAATTACCAAACATACAAATAAAACATTTCATGTACACAAAAATAATCACAATATAAAATGAAAAATATGCATACAATAATTTTAGATGGCACATCTTTTTAAGACGAAATCGCGGTACTATTTGTTTCACAACAAAGAATAATGATATATGTCAATTAATTTGTTAATGAGTACATCATACATGTTCCTAACATATATTGAACTATCAAATCTCATGGCCATTCACAAAATATACTCAAAATCTCACGTCAGTCAATATATACAAAGAATTCAATATTGATAATTAATGTAATAGTCGAAATAACACAATTAGCTGGTCAACACAACTTGTTTATGAGCCTAACATATATACAATGCTATTTATTTTCCATTTCTTTTTGTGTTTCACAAAGTTTTTACAATTCGACTGTTTAAGTCTTTAAATAACATACAATGTCGAAACTATTGTTTATAGAACTGTCTAGAAAGCCTCTAAGCAAATCTCTTAATTAATGAAATCTATCACTTGTTTTAATCACAGTATCATCGAGACACTGTCCTACACTGATTTCTAGGCTGGCTATTTCGTTTGTAACTTCACACGCAACATGTATCACTATTGAACCACACGATTCCGGATCCGACGCAGACGGTATCGTACAATAACATTGAGATGAGAGGGCCGGCAGTATCTTCACAATACGCATCCTGAAGGAACGCCTGGGCATGCGAAAAATTGCATCATGAGTTCCGCATGAATTGACGCAAATGCAGAAATGGATGAGTTACGACGCTGCTCACAGGCACTCGGAGCGCTATGAGCGTGAAGGAGAGGCTTTCTTACGCCGTATCATAGCACTATATGAGATATGAGCCACATCGTACAAGCCAAAACTGAAGCGCCAGTCCAACGAATGGCCGCGAAGGTCGAAAGTGCGTGAGAGCCCCAGTACAGGGAAAGATATGGTGATTCTCTGGACGACAGTGATGGTGTTATCCAAACTCATTACGTTTCTCCATGGCATACCATCAAGGCACATTGGACCATCGCCTGTGCGACGAGCTTTGCGAAAGAAGCTGACAACACTTTCTGCACAAACTACAACAATGCGCGAGCGCACACAACTCAAGCTGTGGCTGTTCTGTTCGGTCGATGGGGCTGGGAAGCATTGTAACATCCACCGTACTTCGCGGACTGAAGTCCTTGTGACTTTGATTTGATTCCGAAGATATAGAAACCACTTCGCGGCATTCGTTTCAGAACTGTTCCAGAAATTCGACAGGCAGTAGACCACTCCATTCGCACCATCAAAAGAACAGTGTCTGCTAACGGTGTACTACGCCTTCCACATAGCTGGCAATTGGTTCTACACAACTCTGGTGACTACTTCGAAGGACAGTAACGGGTGCAAAGATGTATCACTTTTGTATTGGTTGTGAATAAATAGTTGCCACTATTTAAGTTCCAACCCTCGTAAATCTTATGCCACGTTGGTACCACTCTGTATGCGTCAACACTGACAAGGTACATTCGCAGTGGTCACTGGTACTGATATAATATGAATCACAATGGAAACTTAAAGTGTAATCAATTATTGTTACACAAATTCTATCTGCCGTAGCGGTAATTATACATGCTGCTTAACCTTATAAATAGTGGTGCAATAATGAACAGAACAGGAAACACTGAAAGTTGTCTATAAAAAATTGTGGTGGTGTTTTTAAAAGAAAAATCCCTTTTTGTGTGTTGTTGCACGCACGGCCTCCCGCGTCGGGGGTTCGAATTCCCCCTCGGACATGGATGTGAGTGTTGTGCTTAGATTAATTTAACTTAGTTTAAGTAGTTTGTAAGTCTGGGGACTGATAACCAACGTAGTTTGGTCCCATAAGAATTACAAACATTTTTTTGTGTTGTTGCATCTGACTGTGTGTGAATGAACACTGAATATACATTGCTTATACATCTAAACAGTAAAATGGTCCTACAATATAGTCTGGCTAAGTTCGTTGCAGGTCTTCTAAGTGAGTTCGTCTGTAACTACTCCTAATGGAAATCGCAAAAAAGAAATAAACTTTAAATTAATTTTCTGTCATTGTGTTGGCCTTGAGAACTAGTGACTGCTAAGCAATAAATATAAACTAACTGCTTATAACCTGGAATGAAACTTCACTCTGCAGCGGAGTGTGCGCTGATATGAAACTTCCTGGCAGATTAAAATTATGTGCCGAAACCGGGACTCGAACCTGGGACATTTGCCTTTCGCGGGCAAGCGCACTACCGACTGTGCTATCCGACACGACTCACGATGCCGCCTCACAACCTTACTTCTGCCAGTACCTCGTCTCCTACTTTCCAAACTTCACAGAAGCTCTCCCGCAAACACGCAAGACTAGCACTCCTGGAAGAAAGGATATGGTGGAGACATGGCTTAGCCACAGCCTAAGGGAGAATCGCAGATTTCCTGTACATTCAGGCGCGGTTCCAGAATTTCTAAATAGTTGACAGAGAAACTCAGAGATGTAGAGAAAAAAATAAATTGTAAGAATTAGATACATTAATAGAAAAAATAAACTTCTGTCTCTTCTTACGGCCGGTTTAACGAATCTTGTAATTACTTTTCTGTCTCAAATAATTTAAGTACAGTATTTATGAAAGTTTATTTCTCATTCATGCTTTGAGAAGTTTTATATAGCGATCAAGTATTGGCGTATTGACTACCCTCTTAAAGTTACCTTTGATAGATCTTATCTGCTGATCCATGTTAGCATCTAGCCAAAGGAACAGCATGTCTTGGTCTGAAAGGCTACTTATTATTGTTTTTATAATATAATTTTTATCACTGGATATTTATATAAAGATGTTATTATTGTCTCTCTGTGATCCCCTTAGCTATCCAAGTCGGAAGGTTAACAACGTGAATTACGTTGAATTACAATTCTACTGACTGCAATAATTTCTTACTGGGAGATGTTTCAAGAAAGCCTATATTAAAATTGTCAGCCATTGCTAATTTTTTTCTTTTTTGTTGTTAAATAGGCCAACAGAGCTTCAAAATGATTTATGAACAGATTAAAGTTACCGTTTGGTACTACGTACACACTCGCTATTATAAGTGATCTATAATGAAATGCTACTTCTGTTGCATAAGCTGCCATATGATACTCTAGACAACATTTATGAATGTCTTTTATACCAATTTCTAATTAATTTGGCAACTTCTCAATCACAGGCACTACTAAACAAATCCATGCCTTTAGTCACATGATATTCAGGGAGGCGGATTATGTCAACTGGGTTGGATGACAGTAATTCTCCAATACCGATAAGTAGTTCATTGATTTTATTTCTTAGCCGTCTAATATTCTGATCCACTAAAGGTAGTTGGCATTTTACATTGACTGTGGTGGAAATAAAACTTCTGCCAGTTGGTGACAAGTTTTAACCAACAGCTGTTTTTGTTGATCTAATTTGTCAGAATAATGCTGTTTAGTTGCCTTATTAAACTGAAGGTTTGATTCAATACTGGCTTCTCTTAAGACACCTCTTAGAACTGTCCTGCCTGTCTTAAAAAAGGTACTGCTCTAACATATGTAACGACTGGTATTTTACCTCTAATGTCAGTACCCCCTCCCCCCTCTTTAAGTTTCCTGCTATTAGCCCAGCCAGCTTACCCTTCCGTTTCGTGTTGAGGTACCAGCCATGCCTAGTATAGTCCCTCCTACTGAGTGAATCAACAGGAACCATACCACACCTGATACAAGCAGCCGTTCCAACTCCAAATTAGCTCTCCCGACAGCAGTTAAAATGAGATCGGTAGTGGCGCCCCAAAACAAACAAAAACTCAACACTGGTATGCTTTGATGCTGATGCAGTCTTTTCCAAGTCACACTTTATGTTGTACCCCGGATCTCTGTCAATAGTTTTCCTGGACCACCAACAATAACCACTGTGGATTCGATCCAAAGAGATCAGCATGAATACCATTTTCAATTCAATTGTTTCTAATTGCAGTAATCTTCCTAATTTATGATGTAGAAATAGCATTAATTTTATCAATCGTAATTATTATAAAAACATCTAAGTCCTTACAAAGTGAACCTTAATCCTCTGTCACCTGACCCAAAGCAACACTGGGTTCCAAAAACTGGTATTTCGTTTCTAATTCATCCTGCAGGAGTTGGCCCACACCTGTGCCACGTGAACTACCTAACATGAAAACTACCTTTCTTCTTGTTGGTTTACCTACATTCTTATTAGATTTGCTATTGAAAGTTTGCTTAGCTCTGTCTACGTCTACTTGTTTCTGAGGCTCATCAGTTTCTAATTGAACCAACAGGTCAAACCTATTTTGCATATTACCACAAACATGTCTGATTGAATTCTGATCCTTTTCTTCCCAGCTGTTGGCAGTCCTAAACTCTCTTTACCCTTCTCCCTTATTAACCTGTACAGATCCTTCTTAGCCTGATCTAACTCAACCTGAACGGCCTGTTCCATTATCTTCATATGTGTATTGTATATCCTACAAAACCAATATGAGTCCCTCCCACTTACTCAATTACCCCGCTGCTGAATTCAACCCAGTGGAAATAAACTACAGCACCCATCACGCCATAAGCCCGAACTAAGAATTCTATGGCAAATCACTAAATTCTCTCTTGTTGTAAAATTAAATTACCGTAAAAATAAAGAAAATGTATGCGAATATTAGGACTGCTCGCGATTGTATTTAAACAGAAGTAATAAGCACAAAGACTATAAAACAAATTAAAATTTAGGCTGCTTTTATGCAAATAAGAAATAAAATAATGAGAGGATACGTTTTTTAATATGCTAGGAGGAAAGACATGAACAATTCACGAGATTCTTTAAAATTACTGTGGAAAACACACAAGCAAAAATAAGTTTGTAAATCCACTTGATCTTTACGCTATTTCTCGAAAAATCCGCAAAGCAAAGTGAAATCTTTAGTGGTGCTCATGAAGAGAGCACTAATACACTTTATTAATTACCTATCGCTATTCAAACAAGTTTTATTGTTGTTTAAATTACTTAACTTTGTGGGAGCACAGAAGTCGCAAGTCTCAGCTTACTCAGGGCTGCCAACTGTGTTGAATTGGAAAGTTTTAAAAAGTGAACAACATATTTATCCAGATATTACTCCCAGTTTTAGTGGTGAAAATGTAAATAAGCTAAGCGTTTGAATTAATCATTTTGCTCTCAAGAGGACACATGTAGCAGGTTTGCAGGAAAAGTGGCACAACAAAAAGAATGCAATACCTGAGAAAAGTGAAACTGTTTTTGGTGTAACAAATCGTGGGAGTCTACAGCAAAAATATCACCACTGAGCTGAAGCAGACAAATCGCGAGGTGGAACTGTGACATTTCTTAGTGCATTTTTGGGCTCTTTAGAGCTTCTCTTGCCATGTTCGACGTGACTAGATGGGCCTTACTGTGGAAAAAAAGTTGAAATACCAGAAATAAGAAAACGATCCATGAATAGAAACCTGCATACGAGCCGCACTAGGAACTGATGTCAGTCACACATTGCGTTAATTGGTTTCTGCTGTCGATGAAATTTACAAAACTATTTAGCCACTTTACGGCGTAGCAGTCAGAAACTAAACCGGACCACGAATGTCAAAAGTTAGTTGACAATTGTAATGACCTATATGGAGATTGTATCCTTGCAGAAATTCCAAGACTCAGGATACGGATTAAGTTACAAAGAAGGATATCTTGGTTCCATAACTTTAAGATGCACTTTGTCATTGAACAAGAATTTTCAGAGTCTGTTAACAACCTCACTATGATGGCATTTAATTTTGTTTGTCTAGGTGGCGTCACGTGACTGCAATTTTCAAAACTCAAGATAATTAATAATAATGATATTGGGCCCACTATGACTGAATGACAATCCCTAATTTGCAATTTTGTCAATCGATTATAATTTGTCTTAAATTTTCGGCAAGAAAAGTTGGAAATAATAAATTCTACTCGACTTAATGTTACTTATCACCAAGATATTTGATTGTTAATACTGCGTCATTAAGAATATACTTTCTTATTCATAAAATCACTACTAAAAATAATACTATTTTGATTTCATTCATCAAAATGGCTTATAAAATAGTTTTATTACTTAACAAATTGTGCAAAAAATACTTAAAATGATTATTTAACGTTTGTGTGCTATTGCTTTCGGACGAAGGGGAAGGGGGGTTGGTGACATTGCAATAGCTGTCAAAGTTTCTAGCTATGGCACCAAGAGCAGATTCTGAGGTTGGGGGCAGCATAACAGCGCGTGCCCACCCTTCCCTAGAGAGCCCGACGACAAATGACAAGAGAGAGAGAGAGAGAAAGAGTGTGGGAGAGAGAGGGAGGGGAGAATCTCGGCATAAGACTAATTAACTTTTACTCACAGGCAGCATGTAATTGTGAGATTAAAAATTCAAAATTACTGTAATCAATATAACGCAGATTGAATTTTTGTGTGATGCTTCCATTTAATTGCTTCTTGTTCCTTTTTTACCAGTAATTTACGATAAAAGTAAATGAAACAGAGAGTCGTTTATTGTTTCGTGATCGCTTGGAGCTATTGTTTATGTTTTATTCAAATTCAAGTTCAAATAAAGTTAACGAATTTAACAATGTGAAAAAAATGTCGTGATATTCTCGGCTATATTCAGGCTGGCGTATTCAGGTGTTTTCAGTAAACAATTTATCTCTCTGGATTCGTTTCCTAGACAGAAGGAAATAGTTGTGCACCCATTGTAAACAGTTTTATTTGAAGCTACACGTATCGTTTTTACAGTTATTGGACAAATTAACTTTTGAATGCATATTTCCACACATCAGATACAAAAGAATTTTATGGTACTAGAAATTGTTCTAGAAACACAGTGAAGTGTAATTTTGTTGATCGGGATATCTTTCTTGAAAACCTATCACGTTTTTCGTAGCAACTCTATAAAGCATGAAGAAGAAATTGATTATGTGCACAGCGACACAGGAAATATGATTTTAGGTTGTGTGGAAATATCAAACTTAGCGCGATGCATTTACTGGCTGTTCGATTCTGACCCGTAATTGGACGACATTATAGGTTAAGCTGTTTTTCAATTTCTTTATTTTTGTTCAGTGCATTTATAAAGACACAGCTAATATTTCGTGTCTAGGGGACACGTAATACTGGCAGTACCCCGAAAGAAATGAATGTCCTTCAACTAGTGCAGATGTTTTCTGCTCGTGGCAGCTTCAGGTACAATCTGAACTTGTAAAATTACAGAGTGCTAGAGATTTGTGCGACAGTCTACACGTACTACAAGCATGTAACTATTTTAGTACAGTAATACTACCATGAGTAACAAAGAAAAGAATAGATCAGCATAAATAAATGTATATAAACCAGTAAGGAGGAAACCCTTCAACCCACACAACCGCAGAAGTCGTCATATGTTGATGAGACACCATCGTGTTCATCTGTGGGCAAGTGTTTCATCCTTTATCATCGTAAAGGATGGAACAAGTGTGTCCACAGCTGAACTCTGGACATTCAAGTTCTGTGTTTAGTTCGCTTTGTAACTGTTTCTCAGCTTGGCCAGGTGGGTATATGGGAATCCCTATATAGAGGACGCCAAGCGAAATTGGCATAGCTTTCTCTACATATTTATAAATTTGGAATAATTGGACAATAATTTTAATAAGACTGACCACTCGAGAACTGAAACAGTTGTACAATATGGTCGAAAAATAACAGTTTTGTACAATGATGTCCACAGTATTATCGTACTAAACGAACCAAATGACCGGTAATTGTACGAAAAGCCAGGTCAATGGTTTCATAGACATTTTGATAAATGTAGTGTTCCAGACATGAAATTCTCAACTTTTTTTATTTTGTGGTAAATTTTGAAACCTTCACTGTTTAATGTGTTTGAATCATTCTAAGATATTTATAACCGTAGCCACTTTAAAATGACGCTATAGTGCGCAAAAACTAATAGTTCATCGGTAGTTAGGTGGAAGTACATTAAAAAGCTTATTCTAAGAAGCGAAACGCACGGCTAGCGTACGAGTATTTCAAGCGTCAACTCGGAATGTATTGGCGTATTGCGATGCAATCAACGCTATTGCCTATGTGATCTGTCATGCAATACATTGCTGATGAAATAATGTAGGGTGTCCATTTGAAAACACATATGCTTTCTTTTTGGAATGTTTCAAGATATTCATGAGAGCCTGCCTTACATTGACACCAGTGAAACTTTTTACAATAGTTTTTGTTGTTCCAGAGGTATTTTGGGTGATCGAGATAACTGGGACACCATTAGTCTGACGAAGAATTTGAGGATTCACCCTCCTCAGCCTTCTGCTGATTCAATATAGAAAATGACGTTACATAAATATATCTAGCACACAAGAAATGAAAAATACAGGAAATAAACAAATTTAAGACAATTTATACATTACGTTAAATCAAACTGTAAGATACAGCGACAGGTGTACTCTTACATCCTGTTAACCTTAAAACACATATTTCATATGGGAAAAATTACATGACATAAAATAAAGATACATAATATTGGTTACATGGCATTACATAAGATACAAAAGGTAGGAAGTTGCATTACATTATTTACAAAATTTGATACGTTGGGATGCGTCGGTGTGTGACGTTATCGGCGTTTAAACCTGCAAAAAATAGCACTGCACTGAATTGACCTTCATGACCGAGCTTGATAGCTCCACTTTATTGCACATCACTTCACACGCTACATTTCGTAGTCCCGATGGATGAAGCGGTGTGTGTGTTCCTTTGAAGTCGCTACCGCCCATGGCTGTCGGCTGCTTTCAAGTCGCTCGCGCCGGCGGCTGACCGCGCGACGCAATTGTTGCCTATGGTAGCGGCTACCGCTGGCGGCACGTCTAATGTCCAAGAGCGCATTGTCGCCGCTCCGCCGGCCCGCATACCAAGGTCTCATCCACTTGTTTTGTTTATTGTGTGCTAACCTGCAAACGGGGCTTAGCTTCAGTCTTTCATCTCGCATTCACATACACAGTAATTAAAATAAATGATAAGTTATACAATACATTAATATTTACAAGTCATGTTTATCACATCAGTCTTTCAGTTGTAGTGTAGTTCCCCTTACAATATTATGGTTACAAATTACACATTAATAATAGAATTTTTTAATGTCACATACGTGTCTGAGTCGTACAATTTTGTTGTTCTTTATGGACACCAGTTCCATAACATTAGCATGTAATTTTATTTACACGGTAGGGTCCCAAATATCATCGGTAAAACTTCTTGCATCCGTTATCATGTGGTTTGCCCAGCTTTTTGTTACTTCTTTCTGGATATCTATTATCTCCTCAGGAATGTTTTCAATATTAACCACTTTCTGACGAATCCTTTGTCTTATATCTTCCTCTTCATCCGTAGAATGATTTACGTCATAATAATTAGTCTCCTCTTCTTCGTTAAGGTACACAGAGTCAACGTAATGTTGCATCTCAGCGTGTGTTTTCTCTTTCTCTTCGAATAAGTTCCATTTCGTCTTGATTCCACCATCATTCCATTCTATATATTTTTCATAATAATTAATCTTCATTTCTAACTTCCGCATCGTGTCCGCACCAATCACGACGTCGGTCTTTAATCCTCTGACAACTAAAAATTCTGCCACTATGGCTTGTTCACTTACAATAATCTCTAGCATTACTCGTTTCCGTACTTGCACGCTTTGCTTTGGTATAATAGATGATGTGTTTATATTACAAGAGTCTTCTTTGATAATTAGCTTCTGCTGACGGCTAATTAAGTACAAATCCTCTTCGATTGCATTGTACTGGCTTCCGGTGTCCGGTGTCACAGTAAAAATCCGTTCTCCTACAAATCCGGTAATCATCAAGTTAATTTCGGTGTCCTCTTGGGTGTCGTCTTCTTCGAGTAAAAAATGTGTCCTTTCTTTGTGTGTCAATCCAAATAAGGTTTCATTTTGCTATACCCCACTTCTTCGTCCGCTGCAATGCTCTTGATTCACATAACTACAGTCAGACGGTTCATTTACAGTTGAGTGTTTCATTTTCACGTGTCGTCTTCTCCAGTACTCTGTGCCGGCTCGCGGCGCGTCACGCCTCATTGTTGTCGGCACGTTGCATATACCGTTAAGATCTTCAAATTGTTCGTCCTTCTCTTTTAACCTTTCTCTTTGCCTTTGTTTGTCATGACCTATTTTTATGTCTTACTGGCTGCATCTGATATTAAATGTTTTTACTGGATGTTCAACTTGCTGTAATAATTCGGTGGTGTACTGGTTTCCTTCGTTTTCAACAGTCAACATATTTATTTTTAGGTCCACGACCGCTCTAACTTTCTGTAGCCAATCAGCTCCAATTATCAACGGAATATTTATTTCTTCCACTACTACAAACTCATGGTAAAATAGTTGGTTAAGCTGATTGATTTTAAACGGCAAGAAAATCTTCTTCTTTGATACCACAAATTTAGAATTGAAAGCTCCATACATTTTCAATCTAGTTGCTGGAAGTTCTTCTATTCTATGCAAGCTTTTCTTAACATCTTCATAAATCGACCGTGTCAAAACTGAAATCATCGACTCAGTATCAATTAATGCTTCATAATCCTTGTTTCCGATTACCAGTTTTAGTTTCGGACATGTATTGCTTTCGCTCTCTTTGGCGTCTCTCAATACTCGTATTTCAGTTCTAAGCACATCTTCTTCTTCCGTTGATAACCTTTGTTGTTCATCTGACGTTCGGATGGCATTTCATTGTCTCATCTGCGGTGCTGTTGTTGCAACTTCGTGGTGGCTCCAAATTTCGATATGTTCGATGATGTCAGGAAACTCATTCTGCAATGAATCGTAATTTTCTGCTACTTCTTCCGTACAGGTGGTTACGGTATCTGCTGCTTTGTTGTCTGGTTCTCCCTGCTCATCTTCAGTCGTATCTGATTCGTCACTGTCTTCCGTCTCTTCCATGTCAGTATCTTCTTCCAGTTGAACACAACAAAATTTCTTATCTTGATCATTGTTGTCCAGTAGCGCATCTATTGCTCCAACGAACATTCTTTCATGGTATTCTTGTTCCGTTTCTGGCCCGACTGTTACTTTATTTATTTTCGCTGATGCGTCAATAACTTTGTTTATTTGCGCGCCCTCAAGCTTCTTTGCTTCTACAGTTGTTGTTTGTTCATTCTTGCCATGTTCAATTACGTTCGTAGTCTTGTATATAACGTCAGATTCGTCTTCATCATCTGTCGTTATCCATTCATTATCGGAGTCTTCTTTCTTTGCATTTTCGTCTGAGCTCGTCGGTCCTTCAGTCCACTTTAAATGCTTTGCGGCCTCGCAAAGCAGGCTGCTCAATTAGTTTAAACAACGTGTGTTTTCTTCATGATTGTTCGTACTTTGATTACGTATTTCGTGGTTGGTGTCTCCATTATCTACTGTGCGTGCTTCTAACGCATAAACCTGTTTGTCGCGAGGTCCCGGTTTCTCGTAGACTGTTCTTCCGTCTCCTCTACTTCTTTCATCATTACGTAACTGATTGTATTCTTTGGGCCTAGCTCTGCTGTTTTGCCAATCATTTCGATTATTCCTCTCTCTATTACGATTTTCCTGTCGGTGTTGTCTCGGTTCTTCTTCTCTCTGATGACGTTGCCGTCGATCATCTTGTCGGCCGTTATTGGTATCACCTCCTCGTGACCTGTCTTCCAGTGTATCTGCTTGTCGGTGCCCGTATCCGTTATCTTCACGGCGAGTACCTTCGTCCCTCCGATAATGTCGATCATCTGTTCCGTTCCTATTCCCTCTCTCCTGTCGGTTGGGTCGGTCTCCATGTTTCCAGCTTCGATCACATCTTTCCAAGACTTCCATAAATTTTTCTATAGATAAAACTGGTTGTACAATGATAAGATCTCGCACACGTCTGGGCAATTTTGCCAACATTACTGAAATGAAAGCTCGCTCCGGTATTGGATAGCTAAGATACCTATTCTTATTCCAGTAATTTTTCACATATTTGTCCATCGTACTGAATTTATTTGCGTTAAAGATCGGTGCTGTGTGAATATCTTCATAAACTTCATCTTGCTTTGCTGATGACCAATATTTGCGTATTAGTTGATCCTTAAATTCGCGGTAGCTTCTGCTCTCGCTACTCATGTCCATAACGTCATTATGAATACTTTCATGCACGTTGGACAGAATATAATTTATACACATGCGATCCGACCAATCTCGCGGTAATGTTTGTTCGATATGATTCAAAAATTTCATTATATGGATGTCGCCATCTGGTTTGAATAGTGGCGGTCTGATACTACGCAAATACTTTTCCATTCGTCTATCATTTTCGGTTCGCCTTGCCTCCTCATTGTTGTCAACACAAGGCAATGGCGCAACATTTCTTTGCTCCGGTACAGTTCCGTTCAAATTTATTTCGTAATGCGAATTCCCGTTACTGAATTCGGTGACAGATTTTATCGTTTCAAAGCTGACGTTTACTGCCTCATGAGACGATAACAATTATCTGTTGCGTCATCATTGTGACTGCCAACTTGCGCTTCTGTACTAGGCGGGGTCCACGTATTGTTTTCATGTTCCAAAACACGCTGGATTTCTCTTTGCATCTGAACAATTCTTTCCTCAGTGTGTTTTAATCCCTGTTCGAGTCCTGCGACTCTGTCTTTGGTTCTGTTTAATGATTTTTTAACCAAAGTGACTTCGTTACTGCACTCGGTGTGACGCTCCTCACAAATTATTTGCCCCTGCGTAATCTGTTGTTCCGTTTGCGTGGCTAAATCATCTGTCCTTTTGTCCTGTTTACTTATTTGCTTCCTGACGTGTTCATTTTCCTTTCTTATTTCTTCGATTTTTTTATCTATTTTCTTTATGCCCTGTCCAAGTTCCTGTCTTAGTTCTAACTGTGATTTTTCGATTTTTTGATCTATTTTCTTTATTTCTAACTGTGATTTTTCAATTTTTTGACCAAGATTCCGGCTCATTTCCAATGTGACTTTTCAAGATTCCGGCTCATTTCTAACTGTGACTTTTCAAGATTCCGGCTCATTTCTAACTGTGACTTTTCAAAATTCTGGCTCATATTTTGCATGAATTGCATTAACGCAATTATGTCTGCAGTTCCTTGAGGCACAGCATCGCTCATTTTTGTCCTTCGCCTATCCTTTTTATTTCTGTCGATTTTCCGCTCCTCCTCACTACTTGATGACAGATCATCAGATGAACATTTAGCCTCCAATTCGTTCTGATGTTCGTCAATTACCTTTTGCTGATCACTAACATTGTCCGCGACCTCATCCACGTTAGTTTTCTCTCCATTAATTACGTGACCCACGTTTATCGCTAACCTGCGATCGTTTGAGTGTCTCAAATATGTACTACTTTTTCGAACCTCATTTTGACCACGCGTAATTTTTTGTCGATCTACGTTCAAATTTGAATTTTCCATTTCCGGTACCTTTTCTAATCTTGAATCCATTGTTGATACCTGGCTTCTACGCATTATCGCGTTCCTAGTAAGGACCCTACTTTTCTCTATTGTTGCGTCACGATGACGCTGCCCTACTGGTGCCATGTTTAAACTTTTGAACAATGTTTCAAAATCAACAAACGATATACCAATTTCAAATCCAATAATCGGTTAATCAATATACAGAACAAAATAATAAATCAAAATTTAATGATAACTTAATTACTATTACTTAATTAACAAATTTCTTGCCAAACCAGTTACAAACGTAGGCGCCCAAACTATCCTGGCAGTGGTGTCACCAATTGTAAGAAAATTGCCTGTTGGAGGTCGTCAAATAATCTCAAAATTTAGAATGCTTAATAATATACTCTAGTAATAATAATTTCGTTATTGAAAGTTGCAGCAAATCACAACTAATGGGTCGCAACAACACTTTCGCTGTGAAAGTTAAAATTTTGAATAAAAAAAAAGATATTAATTAGCTTGAAACAGTCACTGTGGTAATTAATTAAGCTTGGCCCTATCTGACTTAGCATTGAATACAGCCTCCAACTAGCACCTCTTACGATTCACGAACAGCATAACTTCACTAATAAATGTGTCAGAATTCATGTAGTGGTGATGGCGTGTTCGTGTTATAATCAAAATTGTAATAGCAGATAGACTCTGATTGCAATGATAATAGCTCAGTACAGTGAAACTCCGTGGTGCAATGAGCTTCACAAATACTACAGTCAAAGTTCTCAATAATTTTGACATTATTGTTTAAAGCATTCAAGTTCCTTATAAAACTTTACGTGAACTTTTTTTTTTTTTTTTTTTTTTTTTTTTTTTTAATTGGTTCCAGGGCCTGGGTAGCGTACGCGTGTAACTGGCTGAGCAGAGTCTGGCATTTAATGTATTTCATAAAAATTACTTTCGTCAAGTCTGGTTAATCAACTATAATACTTTGACTACTGTTAGCCTGGTTACTTTCTACATAAATGAAACCAACTTTACTTTACTTGCAAACTCTCTTGCACTCTCTTTCACTTTAATTACTAGTCTCTGTGGTTGTGACACGTTTAGCAATTCTTTAACTCGTCTAGCAATTTCTTTAAAACTGATCGTAATTACTTTGAAAAATGATTGCACTTGTTGGTCAATGTACAGGCTTGCATAACAAACATAATCTAATGATGGTGATAATGGGGTGACTACAACTACTTACAAAATTAAGACTGGTTTCAAAATAAGTCATGTATAATTGAACCAAAGTTCTGATTGGGTTGACACTACATTTACATGCATACAAAATAAAATGTTATAAAAGTACTCATCTGCTTACGTCGTCTTCGTCGTGAAGTCCATACAAGACAGATATGATTACAATAGGTACTCTTACTGCTGGTTGAAATTATTTTTTATCGACAACTCTTTGTTCAGCTCGTCTGGCTGAA
The DNA here is from genome assembly GCA_026315105.1 of Locusta migratoria. Taxonomy (NCBI): domain Eukaryota; kingdom Metazoa; phylum Arthropoda; class Insecta; order Orthoptera; family Acrididae; genus Locusta; species Locusta migratoria. The sequence continues at coordinate 326,785,355 of CM048747.1, read as the reverse complement.
ATCTCCGTGCATTGATATCACCTCGAAACACCTTCAAATCTCATTCATTATAGCAACGATCACTCTCGGTGACAATAGACTTGATAACCAAACAATTACTTTTCTTGCACACATGAAAAAACATTACTCTGATCACTTTCGAGTATAAATAAACTTATTTCGCACTTCCTTCATTACATTAAACAGTACTTCTCTCAGGCTTATTGCAATTGCGTTAAACTCGCGCCACACTGCGCCTACCGTGCCTCTGCACCATCAACAGAACATTTATGTGTTTACTATAGCGAGTCCGCTCCGCGACTGCTTCAGCAGCGCGACACTCACAGCTACTACTTCTGTACCAAAGACAGTCTTTACAACAGGTTCAACATTTTCTCTGGCGCATTGCTAACTTAGCATAAGAATGTCCGTGCATTCATGCGGGTTTACACATATAGTGCATGTTTACACTAAATATAGAAAATGACGTTACATAAGAAATATATCTAGCATACAAGAAATGAAAAATACAGTCAATAAACAAATTTAAGACAATATATACATTTCGTTAAATCAAACTGTAAGATACAGCGACAGGTGTACTCTTACACGCCCACATGCTGCCTCCCTGAGAAGAAAATTTGAACTCAGCCGCGCATGCGCATTGCAACGCTGCGACTACTGCCGACTGGAAGTGAACGCGCTACGACTCGTACACATGGTCTCTCGGCGACGTAATTCGTTCCTCATGCGATGAAAATACTTGCAATGTTTAAAAACAGTTTTTACTTTATTCATTTATTTACATTTTTTTTTACTACGAGCCTTTTTCCGGGGGCTCACTGCATTAGTGAACACATAGGACGCGCCGCCACAGGTAATGTATCAGATGTCTCTCGTATCACGTAACAGCACTCTCTGTCTGCTCGACCACCCCCGTCTGCGCGAATCGTCTTCCATTGTTAGGTGAACAGATGTAGAGCTGACCTGGCGTCTGTAATGGAGCGATCAATAAATGATGCGGACAGCGGATGTGTCGCGGACGCAGTGCTGGACGGCGTCAGCTGTGCCAGGCGAGCACTCGCCGTGGACACGTCCGGCTGAAAATTCCCCAGCTGACAGCGGCGCAGCAAATGAAGAGTGACGCTCGTTGCCACGGACGCTGCTGCGCCATTAACCAGCAACCGCGCCACTCCAGACACCAGGTGTGCTTCGACGCTCCTGTCGTTCAGAGTTGTCCATCTCTGCGCTTCTTTTGAAAGCCGGCGATAAACCACTGTTGCGTATACACTGTCACTTGACACTATCTACATCTACAACCATACTCCGCAAGCTACCCGACGGTGTGTGGCGGAGGGTACCTTGTGTACCACTATCGATTTTCCCTCCTATGCCAGTCACGTATTGTTCGCGGAAAGAAGGATTGTCGGTATGCCTCTGTGTGGGCTCTAATCTCGCTGATTTTATCCTCACGATCTCTTCGCGAGATATACGTAGGAGGGAGCAATATACTGCTAGACTCCTCAGTAAAGGTAAGTTCTCGAAACTTCGACAAAAGCCCGTACCCAGCGACAGTGCGTCTCTCCTGCAGAGTCTTCCACTAAGTCTGTCATCTGCTTTACCGACGATTGATTTTATATGGTCGTTCCATTTTAAATCCCTCCTAATGACTACTCCAAAAAAAAAAAAAAAAAAAAAAAAAAAAAAAAAAAAAAAAAAAAAAAAAAAAAAAAAAGGTCAAATGTTTGTACAGCTTATGGAACTTAACTACGGGGTCATCAGTCCCTAAACTTACAAACTACTTGTGAACTACTTACGAACTAAGACGGCACAAATATCCATGCCCGAGGGGGGATTCGAACCCCCGACCGTAGTGGCCGTGCAGACCGTGACTGGAGCGCCTCAGTCTCCTCTGCCACCGCGGCCGGCATGACTACTCCCAGTTAATTTATGGAAATAACTGCTTCCAGCTGCTGACCTGCTATAGTGTAGCTAAATGATAAAGGATCTTTCTTTCTGTGCATTCGCAGCACATTACACGTGTCTACATTGAGCTTTAATTGCCATTCACTGCACCATGCATCAATTCGATGAAGATCCTCCTGCATCTCAATACAATTTTCCGTTGTTACAACCTCTCTATATACAACCGCATCATCCGCAAAAAGCCTCAGTGAACTTACGATGTTATCCGCAAGATCATTTATACATATCGTGAACAACAACGGACCCACGACACTCTTCTGTGGCACACCTGACATAACTCCTACTTCGGAAGACTTCTCTCCATTGAGAATGACCTGCTGCTTTCTGTTATCTAGGAATTCCTCAATCCAATCACACAATTGGTCTGATAGACCATATGCTCTTACTTTGTTCATTAAACGTTTGTGGGGAACTGTATCAAACGCCTTGCAGAAATCGAGAAACACAGCGTCTACCTGAGAACTCGTGTCTATGGCCCTCTGAGTCTCGTGGACGAATAGCGCGAGCTGGGTTTCACACGAACGCCTTTTTCGAAACCCATTCTGATTCCTACAGAGCAGATTCCTAGTCTCGAGAAATGTCATTATATTCGAACATAATACGTTCCAAAATTCTACAACTGACCGACGTTAGAGATATAGGCCTATAATTCTGCACATCTGTTCGAGGACCCTTCTTGAAAATTCCCCAAATTCCCAAATAGCCTACAGCCAATCCCCCTACACCCAGGAGGTCGAAAAGTTTTCCCCGGGGAGTTGCAATCACAGAAGGAAGTGCCGGGTGATGAAAAAGTCAGTATAAATTTGAAAAATGTAGATAGAGAGGTAAAAATTGACACACATTCTTGGAATGACATGGGGTTTTGTAAGAAACAAAAAAAGTTCAAAAATGTCCGCCAGATGGCGCTTCATCTGACCAGAAAAGCAATAATTAACATCACAAATTAAGACAAAGCAAAGATGATGTTCTTTACAGGAAGTGCTCAGTATGTTCATCACCATTCCTCAACAATAGCTGTAGTCGAGGATTGTTGTGAACAGCACTGTAAAGCATGTCCGGAATTATGGTGAGGCATTGGCGTCGGATGTTATCTTTGAGCATCAGTAGAGACGTCGGTCGATCATGATACACTTGCGACTTCAGGTAACGCCTAAGCTAATAAACGCACAAACTGAGGGCTGGGGACCTGGGACGACAAGCATGACGAAAGTGGCGGTTGAGCACACGATCATCACCAAACGACGCGCAAGAGATCTTTCACGCGTCTAGCAAACTGCGGTGCGGCGCCATCCTGCACAAAAATCGTACGTTCTAGCAAGTGTTTATCAGCAAGGCTAGGGATGATGCGATTCTGTAACGTATCAGCTTACCTCTCACCCGTCACAGTAGCAGATACAAAACCAGAATCAAGTAGTTCCTCGAAGAAAAAAGGCCCGATAACAGTAGATGTTCTAATAAAACCCTATGTCGTTCCAAGCATGTGTGTCAATTTTTACCTCTCTATCAACATTATCCCGTGATTTATTAAGTTTTCAAATTTAAACTGACTTTTTGATCGCCTGGTACGTATGGCTAAGTGAAATATAATGTTAAAACTATATTTCCTTGTGTAACATTAATTACTGACTGAATAAATCATAAATTGTTTTATAGTGATGAATAAGCGCAAATTCTGAAAACTGTTTTCAGGAACCAATCGATTCGTAAAAGAACTTATACAAGAAGTAATTCTGAAAAATTGGAAAAGGAAAGATCTATTTCTTTAAAAATTTATACAGTGAGATCTTTTTTAATGGGCGTAAATTGCTTGAAATGTGAAACAGTCGTTAAAATATAGTTTTCTATCAGTAATCATGTAAAAATAGGATCACGTATTCCACACTGAAAAATACACAACAAAACTTCGTCCATAAATCCAAATGAATGTTGAAGCAAAAAGAAGAAGATTAAATTTGTTTATCGCAGATAACATAGTTTTTTAATGGGTCGGGTGGACAGGGGAGGGGGGAGGGTGCCAGAATATTTTTCAAAGCGTTCAAATCTTTGCAAATCTTATCTTTGCAGGGTCATCAGTCTCTAAACTTACAGACTACTTAGAAACCAACTTATACTAAAGACAACACAAACATCCATGCCCGAGGGAGGATTCGAACCTCGGTGGCGAGAGGCAGCGCAGTCCGCAACTTGGAGCTCCAGACCGCTCGGCTACTCGCCTTGGGGGGGGGGGGAGTGCAGCTAAAGCCCTCCAAAGCTGAGCTTACTTGGCCTCCAATGTTATGGGGTCACCAAATCTCTAAAACTATATTGTTTTAAACTGTCTCGTGCCTGTACTCCTCGGGGGGGGGGGGGGGGCGCTAAATCTCAAAAGTTACGTTTTCATGTATTTACAAGTGTACAGGGGCCCTCATTTTGTATTTCCGCCGCCTCGGGCCTCCGGAAGCCTTAGTCCGCCACTGGCTTCATGGTCTTGCTTCGTGCGTAACCGCCTGAGCTGGTGTAGCCTGGAGCTGGCGTCTCCACCAGCTCCAATCCCAATTTTAAAAGCGGCGTTTCCCCTCGCCCCTCTCTGCTGCAGGAGCTCCCATATTCTGTCTCCAGGGAGTTCAGAAAAGAATATAAACCGCAGCCGCGCATGCGCATTGCAACGCTGCGGCCATTGCCGCCTGCATTAAGCGGCCGCGCTACGACTCGTATACGTGCTGTCTCCGCGATGTAAAGCGTTTCTCATGCGATAAAAATATTTTTAATGTACATATAAAATGAAACGAAGAACGTTAGTTCAAAAACACTTCTTACTTTATTTATTTACTTTTTTTTCACTACGAGTTTTCTTCCGGGGGTTCTGTGAACACAGAGGACGCGCCGCCATTGTTCTCTTTCTACATCTACATCTACATCGATACTCTGCAAATCACATTTAAGTGCCTGGCAGAGGGTTCATTAACCACCTTCATAACTTTTCTCTACCGTTCCATTCTCTAATAGCGCGCGGGAAGAAAGAACACCTAAATCGTTCCGTTTTCGATCTGATTTCTCTTATTTTATTGGGATGGTCATGTCTCCCTAAGTAGGTGGGTGCTAGCAAAATATTTTCACATTCAGAACTAAAAGTCGGTGATTGAAACTTCGCAAACAGATCACGCCGCAATGAATAACGTCTTTCTTTTAATGATTTCCACCCCAATTCGTGCAACATTTCCGTGACGCTCCCCCCCCCCCCCCCGTAACGTGATAAAACAAAACGAGCTGTCCTTCTCTGAACCTTCTCAATATCTTCCGTCAGTCCCACCTGGTGAGGGTCCCACAAGGGGCAACAGTACTCCAAGAGAGGACGCACAAGTGTGATGTAGGCAGTCTCTTTTTCATACATACATTTCTTTAACATGCCGAATTTCACCATGGATATTTTATATTTCTCTTGCCCGATTTGCGACCGAAAATGGCGCAGTGCCTAAACAAAATTATAGTCTCGGAAAAAAAGAGCAGCTCCAAAGCCAGACGTTTCAGAGGTCTTTGAATATCATTAAAACATATTTCCTAAAAAGAGCTATCAATTGAGAGTGAAATACATGTCCCTGTCCAATTGTTTTATAGAACATACGTCAAACCACATAAAAAAGTGAAGGTATATAAAAGGCAATGTCCCAATTGACTGACTGACTCATTATACCCTTGCCCAAATCACTGAAATTTGCAGAGGGTGTAGATCGTATACTGCAGGCGTCGTTCAAGAAGTGTTTCGTATTTTCTCTTGTAGACAGTGTAACAGGTTAGCCTATTATAAAACCCACATACACAGTATAATTCATCTCTAAGGATGTGAAATAGGCTGAAAAGTTTTTAAAATACGTTCCTAATTAGGTAATTATGAAGTTTGAAGTACAAAATTTAGGTCTTTGATTCTTCATTAGCATTTCCGAAAAACGTATTTAGAATTTTTGTTTTGCATTTCCAAGCATGAAAGCGATGAAATTGGGGATGCAAAAAAATGTGTTTTGAAAATACTTCTTTATTGACGCATATTTGAAGGTAGAACTGCAAAAATTTGGTTTTGGATACTTTGATAGAATTTAAAAAATAGATGTTATGGTATTTTTCGAAATATATATGAAATATATATGATTACAGAGGTGAAATAGGCAAGGAAACAATTCATTTTAAATACATAGCTATTCAGAAAATTTTGGACCTTAACTACAAAAACTAGTGTTTGCATTATTAGTTGAAATTAAAAATATCCATGTTCCGGTCTTTTTGGAAATTCAGCTAATGAATGAGTGAAATAAAGGACGAAACATTTTTCAAAATATGTAGCTCTGAATCCAATTTTGAAGGTAGAACTGCAAAAATTAAAAAGATACGTGTTTTGATATTTTTGGAAATTCGGCCATTATGGGGATGAAATACGGGATGGAAAGTTTTTTTTTTAATATCTTGCTATTAAGCCAGTTTCGAAGCAAGAACAACAAATATTGATAGTTGGATTATTGCTCGGAATTTAAAAAAAAAAAATCCAGCTGAGAAAGCACAAAATCCAAGACATTCATCAGAACATGATCTTGCATAAAGTCACTAAAGGAAATAAATTAAATGTTTCAGAAAATATGTAGATATGTTGTTATTGTGGTCTTCAGTCCGAAGACTGGTTTGATGCAGCTCTCGACAATGCCCTATCAAGCCTCTTCAACTCCACATGAGAACGGCAACCTACATCTGTCTGAATGTAGATATATAAACATTTAAAACACCAAAGGAAAAAGGACTCAACGATGAACTATAGGCAGTAGATAATAATTTCTGCAGCATTTTAGATGATGTATTGTAATATCAACAATCTGCCCCCCCCCCCCCCTACCCACGCGATAGGTACTATAGACGAGATATACTGGTAATTAACAGAAATAGCAAGACCCATGGGCGCCACCTGGTGATCAGTTAGATTACTGTCTGCTCGTGAACAAATAGCGAGCTCATGCGGTTGAATGTGATGAGACCTTATAGTAACATGCCAGGAAGACGCATGTATGTAGCGATAATTGTTGTGGGGGCAACAAAGTGTACATTTTATCATCTGATAAGCAGATTTTATATAACTGACAAACCCGCAACAATCCGTACAGGCAGAAGTAACGTATAATAGTTGGTTAATCACTTTTTCACAGGAATGTAAAGAGCATTGTAGAATGTATTTACATTTTAACATTTTTGACAATTGCTGACGTTAGCTATGCGCGTGCATTTATTGATCCTCTTCTTTGTGTCTTTTTTTATTTTTTATTTATTTCTGGTGATGGCGGCAAGATCCGCCGAAACCGGTCAAACCAAGTAACGATCTTGGCAATAAAATAATTTCACAGTACAATATGAGCGTCTACTTTTGTGACAGTTATTATTTTCTTAATTTCATGGGAGAAGTCGGTATAATTTCAATTGTATCAGATTGCAGAGGTATGGACTCTTCCATTAATGGCGTTGTCTGTGCTATTGAATATTTAGATTCTATTTTCTCCACGATATTTAAAAAGTGATTATTAAAAATGTTTTCAACTCCTGCCTTTTTGTTAGTAACTTTTCATTAATTTTAATGGTAATTCAATGTCCCTGTGCTCTTGGTTACCCCGTTCCCCTTTCAGTTATATTGCAAATCGTTTTGATTTTATTATGAGAAGTACTAATCTCTGACATTATGTACATGCTTCTGGATTTTTTAATAACTTTTCTTAATATCGCGAAGTATTTTTTTATAATATTTGACTATTTATGGGTCATTATTCTCCCTTGCTGTTGGTTACAGTTGACTATTGCGGTTACAAGATACTTTTTTCCTGTAGTTAGCCATGTTTTTTTTTTTTTTTTTTTTTTTTTTTTTTTTTTTTTTTTTTTTTTTTTTTCCACAGTGTGCCGCCCGCGGTAGCCGAGGGGACTGAGGCGCTCCAGTCACGGTCTGCACGACCACTACGGTCGGGGGTTCGAATCCCCCCTCGGGCATGGATATTTGTGCCGTCCTAGTTCGTAAGTAGTTTGTAAGTTTAGGGACTGATAACCCCGTAGTTAAGTCCCATAAGCTATACAAGCATTTTTACATTGTTTCCTACAATTATTGTAACTTTGGGGAAACAGTTTTCAAATACACTTAAAGTGTACTGTTCATTTTGTTATATTTCAAATTGGCATCAAGTTCTTTGTATGCCTCTCCCCAATCTGACTGCTGTAAACCTTTCGCTGAACTTGGCATTTATTTAATAATTAATTGATGCACTAATTTCGATGTATCTTTTAAATTTCTTTACGGCGCTACGTCATGTACTGTTACTAGGTGTGCACAATGATCAGAAAGACAAATATCAACAGGATAACCATTTATGTTTTGGCACTTATCTTGGTCTATGAAAAAGTTATCTATCAGTGTGCTGCTGTCCGTTACTACCCGAGTGGGAAAATCAATAGCGGATATCAACCCGTAAAAATGTTCAAATGTTTGTTAAGCTTAAGGGACTTAACTACGGGGTCATCAGTCCCTAAACTTACAAACTACTTATGAACTACCTACAACTAAGGACGGCACAAATATCCATGCCCGAGGGGGGATTCGAACCACCGACCGTAGTGGGTCAAACTGTACGAACCATGTAATACTTCAACGCCTTTCTTCATATTACACTCTTTTAGAGGATCAAGATTAAACCCTCCACAAATAATAATTTGGTCGCCCCTGTCAGAATATTAAGAACAAATTACTGCTACGGGACTGTGTAGGGTAATACTTTGAAAGCAATTCTGCGACCAACTGTTATTATAAAAGGACGTGTGCTTTCCAGCTCCTATGGGGTTTTAACCCACGGCCATGTAGAAGACAGGCAGTGGCCACATAACGATATGAGTTTCGATCAAGCGCACATTCTTTCGTCGGAGTTCCTGTGTGAAAAATGGCAGCTGTGGCTGTGGAAAGATGGGCGGCAGTGTGTGATGTGAAATATTAACTCACACTCGTTCCACTTGGTCTCACCCGGTAATAATTTTCAGTTCTCTTGTCATATCATGGTGGCGAGCGACGAGGGTAGCTGGTGAGCTTGACGCCATATGTGGACATTCCTCACCCGCTGCTCCGTCATCTGTCTCCTGCAATATCGATATTTCATGTCTTCCCACCGACCACGACAACGACGCTCACGGGTCAAGCGCGTTTATCGAAGTTCTAGAAAGCTCTTAAAATGTTCTGCACATCGCATAGTGTATTTTTCTTTATTAAGCCTTTTCGACTACTGTCATCATCAAAGCGAAACTTAGAACACTTAAAACGATATTCGACATCTGGTGTTATAAAACGTTATTCTAAGCATCAATCCACTGCCTCGTTTAGACGTAGGTTATCTTGTAACAGTGAACTTCGTTTTATGTTTTTAGTTAAATTAAGGGGTCCAGACGGTATTATTCCCAAATACCACAATGAATGAGTTTATTAGAGAGATGCTCCTGAAACCAAACGTAAACTTCTTTTCCTACACGATGCCTTCAGAAATATACAGAATGTTTGTAACGATACACATTTATTTTATTTTATTTATTTATTGATTTTTTTGTTTATCTTTGATCAGCGATGCACAATGCCTCCGGTTCCCTCTGACTCGCAATGCAACTAATTTAATTTTGTTCGTCATTTTTTACTTCCGAACAAACGAGCAGACGGAACCGTGATACTAATTTTACGCACTCTTTCTTGTCTGTATCCGATGTGTCAAGACGTCTTTCATACGTGTATCCACTCATGTAAGTACGAATAATGCAAGCTGTTGCTGAAAATGTATTATTTAAATTTAAAAGCATTCCCTCTCTTTGGTTTTCATTTAAATCAAACTCCTCCACGTCAAATATTTAATTTCTTAATGTTTTCAGCTCCTCGACATCCGTAATAGTTTAATGTTCAGACACCATTACAATCGCTTCGCATTGTCTGCAAAATTTCAATCACAATCAATCATCCTTATTCAATACTTTGCTTGATTTTAGAACCTGCAGTTATTTCCTTTGTAATTTCACGAAGTCCGATCATTTGTTATATTATTCCCAAGGTCACACAACAATGAAAAGCGAAGTCAACAGTCTGAACATTGATCTCTTACGAAACGTATTTCGAACGTTCACGTATTAAACAAATAAAAGTTTTCATTTCCAGCTTCTACAATACGAAGCGCAGGATCCAGCTAGATGCTTTCCGTAAGTCTTATAACGTGCTGTTGCTTGTATGGTGCGCGACTTTAATATGCAACCCGCGGTTTATTTGCTTTAATGTTCATTTTGTGCTGTACTTTAACTAAATTATTTCAAATTCAAAAATACGGTACCATCAATTCCTTGTCCAAAACATAATCGCGGATTCTACTTTAACAGTTATGGCATCATACGAGCATTTTACTTATTTCTCGCTTCTGATCAGTCAAAAATTTTCTCATATGATTTTGAGACAGTGTATCTCAAAAACGTTTCTATTATGAAAGGATTTTTAACCTGTTTCAGGTAATGATGATTATGATTTGAACAAAACGAGACACGCATTTCAGTTAAAATTTTCTGGGTATGTGATTGATGGTATTATAAATGTGGTGTCGCACAAGTACAAAGCAACTGGCCAGACGTCATTGTACCTGGGTTGGTATGGACGCTCAGATAGAGAACATGACGTCACAGTGTACTGTTTGTGCGGAGCATCAGGCGGCTCCTCCGCAACGTTTCTCAGATTGGCCACACCCCAAGGGACCATGGCAACGTTTACACATTGACTTTGCCGGACCTTTCTGGAATACGCGCTGGTTAATCGTTGTAGACGCTTTCAGCAAGTTTCCTTTTGTGATTGCCATGAACTCAACGACGGCGTCTAGTACGATCAGTGCCTTAAGATCAGTGTTTTGCATCGAAGGCTTGCCTGAAACTATCGTCAGTGACAATGGACCTCAGTTTGTTAGTGCGGAATTTCAACAGTTTTGTCGTGTGAATGGCATTCAGCATATTACCACTGCACCTTTTCACCCTCAGTCTAATGGTGAAGCAGAACGTTTCGTTCGAACATTAAAGTCTCACATGGAGAAGATGAAAGGTCAGCACTCCAGGCAGCAAGCTCTTCAAATTTTCCTGTCTACATATCGATGCATGCCACGTGACGGCCCGTCTCCTGCCGAGCTGCTACACGGCCGCCGTCACCGCACTCTCCTTCACCTGCTGCAGCCTCCCACGCACCAAGTCGGTTCGTATGGCGCTACGCGTTTTCAGGTTTCCACGCCGGTGCTGTACAGGGTGTTTGCTGGCAACAAGAAGACATGGTTGCCGGGCACCACTCAGCGCGTGCTCGGTCGCAATATGTATGTTGTACGTTCTTCCACAGGGTCGGAGCTGCGGCGCCACGCAAACCAATTGCGCTTGCACAGGCCGCGCGATCCTGTCTCCGGTTTCTTGATTCCAGACCCAGTTCACCGCCAGGGAGCACAAACACATCGTTCGTCAACGGGTCCAGCGTCCCCAGACTACGATATCGTCCCGATGGAGATCGACGCGACGCCGCCGCTGTCGCCGCCGCAGATGACAGCGTCACCGAGAGGGACTCCGGGACCGTGCGTGCCGCCGCCGCCTGGGCCACGCACCTCAGAAGAAGATGACCTGCTCCCTCTGGGCGGGGGCGGGCGCCCTTCCGCTGGTTTTCGCGGGTTTTCCAGCGGATCGCAAGGTGTATACCGGGGCGCGGACGGCGTCTCGATCCCAGCCTCAGCTACGACGCCCGTCCCACCAGTAACGCCCCCGCCCAGGCCCTCCTCCCAGTGCCGTCGCCGTGGCCCTCAGCCCTACGCCACGACGGCGCGGCGGTTTGGGGGGGAGGGGTGTGGTGTCGCACAAGTATAAAGTGCGCGCCACCTACTTTCGCCGCGCGCCGCCATGCACGCACGGCGCGGCGTTCTCACGACGACAGCCACGAGCGCCCTCTGCGACAACTCCGCTCGTGGCCTCCACTGAAGGAAATCGTTCACTTGGGACTGAGATAGCAACCAGTTAGGACCTTCGTAATCAGATAGGCACCAGTGAAGACTTTGCTATTGTACAGGCACTAGGCAGGCCTCTAACAACTATGTATCAACATTCTGCAGTACTATGTAAAAGTTAAGTATTGTATAAATTCTGTGCAATATATATCTCTTTCTAATTTACTCTAGTGTTTACAGTTTCTGGCTGCTCCCCTCCGTACCTGCACCAGCGTGCTATTTTTGTTCCTGTGTCGGTCTCATTCCACTTGGCCACCGACACCTACGACGAGGCTGGGACACAAAAGCGGCGACGAAGTTGGGACACAAAAGTGGCGACGAGGAGGGATAGAAGAACCGTGGACCAGCCCGCTTGCAGCAGCCAGACAGCAGCAGTCGGAGCACGCAGAAATTGCTCCCGCCCACCTACCCTTATTATAAGATTTTTGGGGGAATATTTTCAGTTACGTGTTTTGTGGACTTTTTTGTTGCAGAGCGTCCTCATTTATCTTGCATCTGTGTTTTGTTATAAGTTACTTGTATGTGCGGCGCCAAATCGGTCAGCATGGCCACTACCCCGAACAGAAACTTAATGGAAACTATTCAGTTACAGACGGCGCAAATAACACAACTCCTGCAGGCTGTGGCCCAGCTCACAGCGCAAGCAGCTAACCAACAACAACAGCCGCCGCTTCAGCAGCCCACACCTGCCGCTGCACCGCTTCCTACATTTCGCCAGTACAACGAACGTGAGGAAGAATGGAGCGACTACTTCGCACAGTTTCAAGAACTCGTCGCGGCTCATCAAATTACAGGTCAGAGAGTGAAGAACCTTTTCTTAGCGATTGTGGGCCCCCAGACCTTCGTATTATTGGAAAAACTTTTCCCTCACGCATCTCCTCGTGATGTAGACTTTGAACACATTGTAGATGCACTAAATGCTCATTATGAGAGAAAAGTTCTCGTAGCTGCGGCACGGTACCGATTTTTCAGACTTAAAAAATTACCTGAGCAGTCACACCAGGAATGGATTACGGAATTGAAGGGCTTAACCCGCAAATGTAAATTTACTTGCTCTTGTGAACTTTCGTATAGTGACGTGATGTTGAGGGATGCGATTACGCAGAACATTCAGGACCCCAGAATTAGGGCAGCAATTCTGAAACAATCTGACCCCTCATTAGACAGTGTACTGCAGCTTATAGAAGCACATGATACTTTTGACTTAGCAGATGTAGAAATGCAAAGCCACAGTGTTAATTCAGTGCGCCGCAACGGACGCTTTCCTAGCCGTAGTTCTCAGTGTAGCACTAGTGATTCTTACAATAGTACAGGCCGTGCTGAACAGACAGTGAACAGTAGCCACTGTAAAAGTGCGACACAAAGGTCGCCCCGTCGTGTTAGAAACAGTGATTTGAACAACGGGCGCCAACGCTCATTTCAGAAAAATGTACGTAAATCTTGCCCCCAGTGTGTGTCTCGCCACAAGCGTGCTCATTGCCCTAGTCGCAACGCAACCTGTTATCAATGTGGCAAATCAGGACATGTACAGTCTGTGTGTATGCAAAATTGCAAATTAAAAACTCAAATAACGGAACCGTTAGAAACAGTGCTTCGCAGAGTGCGAAAACAGTTCATTCTGCAAATGTTATACGGGCTGTGGAATTGAACAGTGCTTTCCTTGGATCTCAATTGCAAGAAAGTAGTTCTGCGCCTATGGCAAAACTATATAGTGCACCACGTAGCAAGCGCCGACGAGCGCGTAAAACAGTGCAACGGAAAAGGGTTCGGGACAAGCAAAATGACTATGAACAGTGCATTCCTGTAGTGAAAATAGTGCCTTCTGCAACTGCTCCTTGTAATAGTGCTCAGTACTGTGTAGCTAGTGACAGTAGACATCAAGTAGCTACTCAAAAGTGTAGTGCAATAGTTAGTACATCTGGAGTAGCTTCGCATGCTTGCGCGGACGCCGATCCGGCGGTAGTGCCATCTAGTGATAGTGTTGTTAATCCGCTGCGTGCCGAGTCTGCGCCGCTTACTTCACTACGCGGCCCGCGCAAGCGCAGTAAACAAACCGTAGCAGACGTTGCCCACATTCGCGCACCTGTCGTGCGCCAGAAGCACAAACTTTTTGTAAATCTCTCCATAGAAGATAAGACTGTGCAATTTCAGCTTGATACTGGTTCCGCTGTCACATTAATAAATAAAGATACTTATGAACTTCTGGGTTCGCCAAAATTGTCGCCGTCACAGCAAGTGTTAACAGCTTATACAGGTCAAAATATTCCCGTGCTAGGAACGTTTAGCCTGCCCGCCTCTTTTCAAGGTGTAACAAAAACAGTTGCTTTTGTAGTTCTTCAGGCCAAATCGACACAGAACATTTTTGGAGTAGATGCTTTTGACTTGTTTGGTTTATCAATTCAAAGAGATGTGCTTCAAATTTCGTCAGTAGTGCCTCAGGACAAAATCAATGCATTGTGTGAAACATATAGTGACTTGTTTTCGCCGGAATTAGGTTGTGCAAAAGACTTCGTGGCACATGTAACTTTAAAAGAATCTGCAGTTCCAAAATTTCGTAAAGCTAGATCAGTGCCTATCGCCTTGCGTGATACAGTTGCCGAAGAACTTAAACGTTGGCAAGATAGTGGGGTGATTTCTCCTGTTTCTGCGAGTCAGTGGGCCTCGCCTATAGTAATTATACCCAAGCCGTCAGGAAAACTTCGTCTCTGTGCGGACTTCAAATCAACAGTGAACAGTCAAACAATTGTCGACACTTATCCCCTGCCCAGACCTGAGGAACTGATGGACAAATTAGGACAGTCTCGCTTCTTTTCCAAGATTGATTTAGCAGAGGCATACTTACAGATTCCACTTGATGACGAGTCAAAAAAGTTTTTCGTCATTAATACTCACATGGGCCTTTTTCAATTTCAACGCCTACCCTTTGGCAGTTCTTCCGCCCCCGCTATTTTTCAGCGCTTTTTGGAACAGCTGACAGTTTCTGTACCGTGTTGCTCGAACTACTTAGATGATATTGTGGTATCCGGACGTACAGTTGAAGAACATTTAGCAAACCTGGAGTGCCTTTTCAAAGTGTTGACTGCAGCAGGCCTACGTTGTAATAAAACGAAGTGTTCGTTTTTTCAAACTGAAATAGAGTACCTAGGCCATGTGATTAATGCCCAAGGAATTCATCCCTTACAGTCACATCTTAGAGCAATCAAAGACTTGCCTCCTCCTAAGAATGTGCACGAACTGCAAGCAGTAATGGGAAAGCTTAACTATTATTTCAGGTTTATTCCCAATGCGTCTCAGATTGCAGCTCCACTGCATCGCTTACGTAGGAAAAATGTTCCTTTTGTTTGGTCCAAAGATTGCCAGGTTGCCTTTGACAACTTAAAGTCTGCACTACTCAGTGATGCATGTTTGATTCCCTTTGACCCACAGAAGCCTGTAGTGCTAGCAGTGGATGCCTCATCGTACGGTCTGGGCGCAGTAATCTCATATCGTATTGGTTCTCACGATCGTCCTATTGCCTTTGCATCCAAGCTACTAACGCCAACGCAACAGAATTACAGTTAGATAGAAAAGGAGGCCTTAGCAATCATTTACGGTGTCACAAAGTTTCATCATTATCTCTATGGCAGAAAATTCTATTTGTTGACAGACCACAAGCCTCTCACGTCGTTGTTCTCACCCATAAAGCCGATTCCGCCACGTACGGCACAAAACCTTCAGAGATGGTCCTTGATATTGTCTAATTATCAGTATGAGATTTTGTACCGACCTACCACTAAACATGCTAACGCGGACACACTTTCCCGACTTCCGGTTGGCCAGGATGTATCATTTGATTCTTCAGAAATGGCATGTTGTCAGATAGACTCCAGAGATGCTTCCGCTGTCGCAGACTTTCCTTTGAACTCTCGTCGGGTTGCATAGGAAACAGCTGCGGATGCAGACCTAAGTGTGGTAGGACGTTTTGTTCGCTCAGGGTGGCCTGCCAGAGCCAAAGACATTGATCGGCCTCTGGTTCGACGTTATTTTGCACAACGTCATGCATTATCTTTAAGTCAGGGTGTACTGTTGTTGCATACCAACAACGACCAAGCAAGAGTGATTGTTCCTCGCCTCCTGCATCAAGGACATTGGGGTATTGTTAGGACAAAGCAACTGGCCAGACGTCATTGTACCTGGGTTGGTATGGACGCTCAGATAGAGAACATGACGTCACAGTGTACTGTTTGTGCGGAGCATCAGGCGGCTCCTCCGCAACGTTTCTCAGACTGGCCACGCCCCAAGGGACCATGGCAACGTTTACACATTGACTTTGCCGGACCTTTCTGGAATACGCGCTGGTTAATCGTTGTAGACGCTTTCAGCAAGTTTCCTTTTGTGATTGCCATGAACTCAACGACGGCGTCTAGTACGATCAGTGCCTTAAGATCAGTGTTTTGCATCGAAGGCTTGCCTGAAACTATCGTCAGTGACAATGGACCTCAGTTTGTTAGTGCGGAATTTCAACAGTTTTGTCGTGTGAATGGCATTCAGCATATTACCACTGCACCTTTTCACCCTCAGTCTAATGGTGAAGCAGAACGTTTCGTTCGAACATTCAAGTCTCACATGGAGAAGATGAAAGGTCAGCACTCCAGGCAGCAAGCTCTTCAAATTTTCCTGTCTACTTATCGATGCATGCCACGTGACGGCCCGTCTCCTGCCAAGCTGCTACACGGCCGCCGTCACCGCACTCTCCTTCACCTGCTGCAGCCTCCCACGCACCAAGTCGGCTCGTATGGCGCTACGCGTTTTCAGGTTTCCACGCCGGTGCTGTACAGGATGTTTGCTGGCAACAAGAAGACATGGTTGCCGGGCACCACTCAGCGCGTGCTCGGTCGCAATATGTATGTTGTACGTTCTTCCACAGGGTCGGAGCTGCGGCGCCACGCAAACCAATTGCGCTTGCACAGGCCGCGCGATCCTGTCTCCGGTTTCTTGATTCCAGACCCAGTTCACCGCCAGGGAGCACAAACACATCGTTCGTCAACGGGTCCAGCGTCCCCAGACTACGATATCGTCCCGATGGAGATCGACGCGACGCCGCCGCTGTCGCCGCCGCAGATGACAGCGTCACCGAGAGGGACTCCGGGACCGTGCGTGCCGCCGCCGCCTGGGCCACGCACCTCAGAAGAAGATGACCTGCTCCCTCTGGGCGGGGGCGGGCGCCCTTCCGCTGGTTTTCGCGGGTTTTCCAGCGGATCGCAAGGTGTATACCGGGGCGCGGACGGCGTCTCGATCCCAGCCTCAGCTACGACGCCCGTCCCACCAGTAACGCCCCCGCCCAGGCCCTCCTCCCAGTGCCGTCGCCGTGGCCCTCAGCCCTACGCCACGACGGCGCGGCGGTTTGGGGGGGAGGGGTGTGGTGTCGCACAAGTATAAAGTGCGCGCCACCTACTTTCGCCGCGCGCCGCCATGCACGCACGGCGCGGCGTTCTCACGACGACAGCCTCGAGCGCCCTCTGCGACAACTTCGCTCGTGGCCTCCACTGAAGGAAATCGTTCACTTGGGACTGAGATAGCAACCAGTTAGGACCTTCGTAATCAGATAGGCACCAGTGAAGACTTTGCTATTGTACAGGCACTAGGCAGGCCTCTAACAACTATGTATCAACATTCTGCAGTACTATGTAAAAGTTAAGTATTGTATAAATTCTGTGCAATATATATCTCCTTCTAATTTACTCTAGTGTTTATAGTTTCTTGCTGCTCCCCTCCGTACCTGCACCAGCGTGCTATTTTTTTTCCTGTGTCGGTCTCATTCCACTCGGCCACCAACACCTACGACGAGGCTGGGACACAAAAGCGGCGACGAAGTTGGGACACAAAAATAAAACTACCGAAGTTTAGACTACAAACTGCTGGCAGTATTGATTAGTCACCCTGATTAAATCTGTGTGTTATATTTAGCGGAAATATCAGTAGATTTATCAAAATACGACGTGTCCATAGACAAAAAAAATTGCTTAAATGGACTGCGGCTGTGAAAGTACTGGAAAATGGAAAAATGAACACTATGAATTCGTCGACGCAGCAGAGTGAAATTATTCTCCAGGACGTATACAACACACGCTCCCACATACAGAGCCATAAGCCCGTCGGTACAGTCACCAGAATATGCGCAAAGTCGACGCTAGTACCGTGCATACCATCCTTTTACGACAATGGCGGCTGCCGTTTTACCGCGGAGTCTCGCAAAATGGCATGCCAATCATTTTCCACCTGGTGCCTCAGTTGAGCTAGATCTCGTGCCGGTCGGGCGGACCGCACAAGATGACGTTTCATCCGGCCCAAATGTGCTCAACGGGGGACAGAACTGGGGTTGTGCTGGCCAGGGTTCTTGAAGAGCACGTTCGGTTATACCAGATACATTGGATGTGCATTGTCGTGTTGAAATAGCATACCGCCTTCTTGGTGTATGAACAGTGGCAAGACGGGTTGAATGGTGGCTTCAATGTACCGTGCACTGTTCAATGTTCCCTCGAAGAGCACAAGGGGAGAACGAATATGACTTTCCACACCTTGATTGATGCACCATCATGCTGGGCGTCTTCCGCTTACGCCTCAACATGGTTCATCCCGCCTCCAGTGGTATTGCGATAGGCTCCTATAGAACTACGAATGGAGCCGTGTCGTCCTCAGTGATGAGAGCCGCTTCTGCCACCGTGTCGGTGATGGTCGGACGTCTGTTTTGCGTCGTGGAGGGGAGCGCGAGAATCTGGAGGGTTTAACACAGAGGCACACTGGGCCAACACCCTGCATCATCGTGTGAGGAGCCATATCCTACATTGGCCTCTGGAGATCGTCGTAGGAACATTGAACATTGAAACCAGCATTGAACCCGTCTCACTACCGTTATACACCAACAAGGCGATATGCTTTTCCAACACGACGCTGCACGTCCACATGTATCCCTACCAAGTGCTCTTCCAGGTGTAAATCAGCTACCCTGGCCAGCACATTGGCCAATCGAGCATGTTTGGAACCGCATGAAACGTCATATTGCTCGGTCTGTTCGATCGACACGAAACCTGGATCAACTGAGGCACCATGTGGAACATGATTGGCAGACCAATTCCTAAACACTACATTCGGCAACTCAACGATCGCCTCCATGCAAAAGGAGGGTGTACACGGTACTATCGCCGACATTGCGCACCTTCCGGTGACTGTAATCACGTGCATATGGCTCTGTGTCATCATGTATTGTATACAGCCTCAGTAATGCCTCAATAAAATTTCCCTGTCCTGGGTTGACGAATTCATAGTGTTATTTCTTTCATTTTCCAGGAGTGTTGACTGAAATCATTTCCTTCCTCATATGTGGTCAGTGGTATAGGAACACAGTAACGTCGCTGACAATATTTCGATCTCTACCAATGGGTATCGAGTTGTCAAACATACAGCTTGAATAAAGCGAAATTTTCAAATCACGCTAAGCCCTGACGTCCGTTAATATTACGTACAATTTTTCATTCTCTTTCACTTTTATGGAGGAATGAGCTACGAATGAAAGAAGTCAAAAACTTGATCCCAATATCGCAAAAATTTGTCACGGGTCAATATGGCGAAATATTACTAATACATGAAAATGAGCACTCTGGAAATCTGTTATTTTTTTCAGTACGTTATAACCTTAGCCAGTGCACTAGTCTGACAACAGGAGTAGTAATTAGCAGCAAATTACATTATGCGAAGGTGGGCAGCAATTCAAAGGAGCAAAGTATAAGTGCGGCCACTACCGACACTGAAGAATCGAAAGCAGTGTTGCTTACTTAATGCACATAGATGTCACAGGCCAACTAAAAGAAATGACGACGACAGTGGGTTAATTAAAAAATGGAGAGACTTTTTTAATGATTTATGACGCGAGTTATTCGATAGAACGACATAGATGCAGCAGTGGAATAGTTCAAATAAATTCCCCACATCGTTTGATCGGAGCAAGAGGAATGAAAATGAAACGTTGCTAGTGGACACTGCATTTTTATCCTGAAGTGGGAACTACGCAGGGTGATAACCCCTTAACAACCCGCGTGTAAAACCTTAGAGTAGGAAGGTCTTGGATGCAGTGATCCTGGAATGGAACGACGAGCCTCAAGGATGACGAGGGCACATACAGACCAGAGCTGGGCACAAATTTTATTAACATTAAACATTAATTTTGCTCATCAGCAACCTTGTCGGCATCCAAATCTAAACAGCCAAGTAAAGCTACAGTTTGTCTGTAAGCAATCTTCTTAAATTTGCAAAATACTAACTGAAACAGTCTATAATCTGTAAGAGTGAACCTAGACTGAGACAGCTACTTACACTTTATGTTGCGGCTATCTGGTGAGATTTGTTAAACTACTGATCATTAAAATTGCTACACCAAGAAAAAATGAAG
Source organism: Locusta migratoria (assembly GCA_026315105.1). Classification (NCBI taxonomy): domain Eukaryota; kingdom Metazoa; phylum Arthropoda; class Insecta; order Orthoptera; family Acrididae; genus Locusta; species Locusta migratoria. Next base: position 326,764,940 of record CM048747.1, on the reverse strand, counting down.
ATCTACATCTACATGGGATACTCTGCAAATCACATTTAAGTGCCTGGCAGAGGGTTCATCGAACCACCTATATACTATTTATCTCCCATTCCATTCTCGAATAGCGCGCGGAAAGAAAGAATACCTGAACCTCTCCGGTTTAGCTCTGATTTCTCGTATTTTATTCTGACGATCACCTATGTAAGTGGGAGTCAACAATATATTTTCGCATTCGGAGGAGGATGTTGGCGATTGGAGTTTCGTAAGAGCCCACGCCGCAGCGATAAGCACCGTTGTAATGATTCCCATTCCAGATCCTGTATCATTTCCGTAACGCTGTCTCCCCTGTACAGTGACTGTACAAAACGAGCTGCCCTTCTTTGGACTTGATAAACGGGTATTCATTGGACAAATATATTACACTAAAACTGACATGTGTTTACATTTTCAAGCAATTTTGGTGCATAGATCTTGAGAAATCAGTACCCAGAAAAACCACCTCAGGCAGTTATAACGACCCTGATAAACCTGGGCATTGAGTAAAACAGAGCTTGGATGGCGTATACAGGTACAGGTGCCCATGCAGCTTCAACACGATACCACAGTTCACCAAAAGTAGTGACTGGCGTATTGTGACGAGCCAGTTGCTCGACCACCACTGACCAGACGTTTTCAATTGGTAAGAGATCTGGAGAATGTGCTGGCCAGGACAGCAGTCGAACATTTTCCGTATCCAAAAAGGCCCGCACAGGACCTGTAACATGCGGTCATGCATTATCCTGCTGAAATGTAGGGTTTCACAGGGATCGAATGAAGGGTAGAGCCACGGGTCGTAACACATCTGAAATGAAACGGCCACTGTTCAGTGTTTGCTGTTCTAAGTGCCGTCGATGCGAACAAGAGGTGACCGAGACGTGTTACCATGACGAATACACCCTTCAATTTGCGTTCACCGCGGTGTTGCCAAACTCAGAGGCAACCATCATGATGCTGTAAACAGAACCTGGATTCATTCGAAAAAGTGACGTTTTTCCATTCGTGCACCCAAGTTCGTCGTTGCGTTCGCCATCGCATGCGCTCCTGTCTGTGATGCAGCGTCAAGGGCAACCGCAGCCATGGTCTCCGAGCTGATTGTCCATGCTGATGCAGACGTCGTCGAACTGTTCGTGCATATGTTTTTTTTTGTTTTGCAAACGTCCCCATCTATTGACTCAGGGATCGAGACGTGGTTGCACGATCCGTTACAGCCATGCGGATAAGATGCCTGTCATCTCGACTGCTAGTGATACGAGGCCGTTGAGATCCAGCACGGCGTTCCGTATTGCCTTCCTGAACCCACCAATTCCACAGTTTGCTAACAGTCATTGGATCGCGACGAAAGCGAGCAGCTATGTCACGATACGATAAACATCAATCGCGATAGGCTACAATCCGACTTTCATCAAAATCGGAAACGTGATGGTACGCATTTCCCCTCCATATACGAGGCATCACCAAAATGTTTCACCAGGAAACTGCTGTTTGTGTATGAGAAGTCGGTTGAAAACTTTCCTCATGTCAGCACGTTGCAGGTGTCGCCACCGGCGCCAACATTGTGTGAATGTTCTGAAAATCTAATCATATGCATACCAAGGCATCTTCGTCCTATCGGTTAAATTTCGCGTCTGTAGCACGTCATCTTCGTGGTGTATCAATTTTAATTGTCAGGAGTGTGTATTGTATTTTATAACTCGAGCACATTCTCATTTAAACGTCGACGATGGCAACTAGTTTCGCTGAAGCTGGTAATGGAATAAAATAAATTGTTTTAACATAAGCAGTCTTGGCAGTAAACATAACAACTCGCCATTTCTCTTGAAAATGACCGGCATTAAACAGTGAGAGTGAATATCGCCTACTTCAATTTAATAAATTTTCAGTTTCTGTATCTGTACCTGTACACGCCATCCAATCTCTGTTTGACTCAATGCCCAGGCGTATCAAGGCCGTTATTACGGCCAGAGGTGGTTGTTCTTGGTCCTGATTTCTCAGGATCTATGCACCCAAATTGCGTAAAAATGTAATCACGTCAGTTATGGTATAATACATTTGCCCAATTGTAATGCTGCTTTCGTATGAAAATGGGTGTTGCGTATTAAAGTTAAGGTTGGGGACCGCAAATGAAATTTAACCAGGTAGTGAAATATTTTTAAATGAGATTACTAAGCAATTTTGACAAGGAAGGGGCAATTTAAACAAAATTATTGGATTCCGCCATTAAATGGTAGCGATCGTAATTTCGGTAGCAAATACAACACCAGAAAGCAACATTACAGAAGAAGTCGGCGGAATCTAAATTTTACCTTATTGAGAGCTGACACAAACATTTCAGTCATGTTCTGTAGTGATTCTAGCTGAGATGACTGGAATATTACTTCGATAAATTGATGATGGGATTGTGCGTTCCGGTTACTATTGTTCTATGACCGTGTTGAAAATTAATCATGGTAGTCGCCAAAAATTATAAAATTATCGGACTTCATAAACATTACGAAGATTTTTCTGCAGGCATTAAAATGTAACAAACCATTCATAGACACGACATAAATAAATGTTACACAGAGAATGTTCTTGTACAATCGCGAAACAAATCGCAACAATACCCGAGCATCACTTTATGAAGTACTGGATCTGCTGAAAATAAATAACTTTAAAATTAGCGAGAATGGGGAAGGGATTGTAAGTAAGTAAGATATTTCATATTAACTGTGGGGGTTTATTGAAATTAATAAAAAAACTAAGCTCACACTTACATGAATTGGGACACGTCCAAGCACATGAAGCAGAAGAAAGTAAGTGACGAACAAATCCGCTCTCTCCCTTCAGCTTGTTGCAAAAAAATTGAACGTGACAAATGTCATATGTTTATCGATACGCTGGCAGAGAGAGGGCAGAAGTCAGCGACAATCATCGCACAAGTTATAAAAAAATCATTAATGTATTACTACGCAATGAATACCCGTTTATCATCTGCATTTTTTCTTGGTGTAACAATTTTAATGGCCAGTAGTATAGATTTCTTCAATCACATTTAACTCCATTTATGAGCTGGTGCCCACAGAGTGTTTTGTACAAATCTGTGGAGAATGTCACCAATCAGTCGCAATTTTTGTTTTTATTTTCCAGATCTACATAGATTTTGGGCACAGTGTGGTTATTCTCAAAGCTTTGAGTAATGTTTACATCTATACCGTAATGTTGAACGTAACTCTCAATACGACAGTTTACATGTAAGCACATATTAAAAGCTATGAGACTGGCCACTCAGTGGCCGAAACCTAAGTAGATCTGAAAAGTAAAAACAATAATTGCCACTGATTGTTGATATTTCCTACAGATTTGTGTAAACAAAATTCCACAAACGTTTTGTGAAAAAAAAAAAATTAAAAACCGGGGAGGGGGGAAATTTAGCAGCTCGCACGGGGTGGCACTTTGGCTTGCGCTGGCCCTGCAGAAATACAAACAAAACTAGTTGATCCGTGAGAATAAGTCGGACCCTGTTCTGATCAGGCACAGATAGGTAAGATAGTAATTAAGAAAAGGTAGATGCAAGTACATATGTAAAAAATATAATGTAATTTATGTAGTAGTAACAAAGATTAGTCTCATAGTAAAATAATTCATACAATTAAATACATTATGATTAATTGTGAAAACTTTTTTATTTTACAAAACTACTTTAGCGCAAACATAAGTATCACTGAATGAGCGAACTCGTGAAGAAGCCATGTATAAGTGTCCATGAGAAAATCAGATTCTGGTAAATATAATCCTGCCCTTGAAGCGTCTGATCTTGTGATTTATTTATGGTCATAGCGGAGGCTACTTTTATTGGTAACTGTCTTCTTATGATCTGGAAAGCCATCGTTGGATCAGAAGGTGTGAGGCTTAAGCGGGGTATTAGCACATTTTTAAAGCAGTCAATGAATTTACCTGTGATGATGTACTCGCCTAAGTGAGGCACCACTCATCTTGCACCATTAATTAATGTCTGATTAGCGTTAGGATTTCTAATTAACATAGTTATACACGGTCCAGTGGCTGATGAGAGCAATCGTAAATGCATATTCCATTTACGACTGAGGTCTGCTTTTTATCTTCTATATCCATTGACGTTATTAACGGTCGCTGACAATAGCAGCTTTGTAAAAAAAAAAAAAAAAAAAAAAAAAAAAAAAAAAAAAAAAAAAAAAAGAGGTTATTGAATGTAATTGTTATTCAGCAAATGAAGATTTTATGCCACGACGTCATGCGGGTAATATGGAAGTTAGATTAGTGGCCATATAGTCGCCTTATTTAGTGCAAGACACAAGGTCAAAAGACAGCGGCTTACTTCTTTGCGCCATTTTTAAAGAAATATCCAAAAATAAAAGCAAACCCAGCATTTTCCAAATAAAGATAAATACGCAACAACTAATTATTAAAAAAACGTTCCTCAGAAATTTTGAAAAAACCACACCCTTGTGGTAACTTATTCATTAAGCATTTGATCTTGAAAGTCTAAAATAAGCTTCAGAAACCTGTCACATAAATACCAGTAGCACATGGAAATCATTCCTTAGACTTGTAAGACTCTAAATAGAATTGTTCTGGCCGCAGTCTCTCTCACCAACAACAGAAAATAGAGTAACAGCAAACGTGGTCTGCAGCAGCATCCATAACAGCAAATAATCAGAGACAGTTACAGTAAAATAAATAAATGAAACTCCTGGCCCGAAGCAGTTAATTGGCATTCCAGTTCCGTTCCACTATAAATTTTCAACTTCGCAGTCTAATTCAATGCCTGTAACAGAATATCTTAAATTCGCAATAGAATATTACCAAGTATTAAATGTATGAGAAGCGTTTCTCTTATTGTTATTGTGGTGTCGCACAAGTACAAAGTGCGCGCCACCTACTTTCGCCGCGCGCCGCCATGCACGCACGGCGCGGCGTTCATACGACGACAGCCACGAGCGCCCTCTGCTGCAACTCCGCTCGTGGCCACCACTGAACGACATCATTCACTTGGGACTGAGATAGCAACCAGTTAGGACCTTCGTAATCAGATAGGCACCAGTGAAGACTTGGCTATCAGTTAGGCACTAGGAAGGACTCTAGCTCAACTATGTATCAACATTCTGCAGTACTATGTAAAAGTTAAGTATTGTATAAATTCTGTGCAATATATATCTCATTCTAATTTACTCTAATGTTTCTAGTTCTGGCTGCTCCCCTCCGTACCTGCACCAGCGTGCTATCTTTATTTCTGTGTCGGTCTCATTCCACTCGGCCGCCGACACCTACGACGGAAACGAGACGCAAAAGCGGCGACGAGGCAGGGACACAAAAGTGGCGACGAGGAGTGATAGACGAACCTTGGACCAGTCCGCTTGCAGGAGCCAGACAACAGCGGTCGGAGCACGCAGAAATTGCTCCCGCCCACCCACCCTTATTAAAGATTTTTGGGGGAACGTTTTCAGTTACGTGTTTTGTGGACTTTTTTTGTTGCAGCGCGTCCTCTTTCATATTGCATTTGTGTTTTGTTATAAGTTACTTGAATACGCGGCGCCTAATCGGTCAGCATGGCCACTACCCCGAACCCAAACTTAATGGAAATTATTCAGTTACAGACGGCGCAAATAACACAACTCCTGCAGGCTGTGGCCCAGCTCACAGCGCAAGCAGCTAACCAACAACAACAGCCGCCGCTTCAGCAGCCCACACCTGCCGCCGCAACGCTTCCTACGTTTCGCCAGTACAACGAAAGTGAGGAAGAATGGAGCGACTACTTCGCACAGTTTCAAGAACTCGTCGCGGCTCATCAAATTACAGGTCAGAAAGTGAAGCATCTGCTATTATCTGTGGTGGGCACCAACACCTTCGTGTTACTGAAAAAAATTTTCCCCGATGTATCTCCTCGTGATGTAGACTTTGAACAAATAGTAGAGGCACTAAATGCTCATTACGAGAGATTTTCTCGTAGCTGCGGCACGGTACCGATTTTTCAGACTTAAAAAATTACCGCAGCAGTCACACCAAGAGTGGATTACGGAATTGAAGGGCTTAACCCGCAAATGTAAATTTACTTGCTCTTGTGGACTTTCGTATAGTGACGTGATGTTGAGGGATGCGATTACGCAGAATATTCAGGACCCCAGAATTAGAGCAGCAATTCTGAAACAATCTGACCCCTCATTAGACAGTGTACTGCAGCTTATAGAAGCACATGATACTTTTGACTTAGCAGATGTAGAAATGCAAAGCCACAGTGTTAATTCAGTGCGCCGCAACGGACGCTTTCCTAGCCGTAGTTCTCAGTGTAGCACTAGTGATTCTTACAATAGTACAGGCCGTGCTGAACAGACAGTGAACAGTAGCCACTGTAAAAGTGCGACACAAAGGTCGCCCCGTCGTGTTAGAAACAGTGATTTGAACAACGGGCGCCAACGCTCATTTCAGAAAAATGTTCGTAAATCTTGCCCCCAGTGTGTGTCTCGCCACAAGCGTGCTCATTGCCCTAGTCGCAACGCAACCTGTTATCAATGTGGCAAATCAGGACATGTACAGTCTGTGTGTATGCAAAATTGCAAATTAAAAACTCAAATAACGGAACCGTTAGAAACAGTGCTTCGCAGAGTGCGAAAACAGTTCATTCTGCAAATGTTATACGGGCTGTGGAATTGAACAGTGCTTTCCTTGGATCTCAATTGCAAGAAAGTAGTTCTGCGCCTATGGCAAAACTATATAGTGCACCACGTAGCAAGCGCCGACGAGCGCGTAAAACAGTGCAACGGAAAAGGGTTCGGGACAAGCAAAATGACTATGAACAGTGCATTCCTGTAGTGAAAATAGTGCCTTCTGCAACTGCTCCTTGTAATAGTGCTCAGTACTGTGTAGCTAGTGACAGTAGACATCAAGTAGCTACTCAAAAGTGTAGTGCAATAGTTAGTACATCTGGAGTAGCTTCGCATGCTTGCGCGGACGCCGATCCGGCGGTAGTGCCATCTAGTGACAGTGTTGTTAATCCGCTGCGTGCCGAGTCTGCGCCGCTTACTTCACTACGCGGCCCGCGCAAGCGCAGTAAACAAACCGTAGCAGACGTTGCCCACATTCGCGCACCTGTCGAGCGCCGCAAGCAAAAACTGTTTGTGACTCTCTTCATAGAAAATAAGACTGTGCAATTTCAGCTTGATACTGGTTCCGCTGTCACATTAATAAATAAAGATACTTAGGAACTTCTGGGTTCGCCAAAATTGTCGCCGTCACAGCAAGTGTTAACAGCTTATACAGGTCAAAATATTCCCGTGCTAGGAACGTGTAGCCTGCCTGCCTCTTTTCAAGGTGTAACAAAAACAGTTTCTTTTGTTGTTCTTCAGGCCAAATCTACACAGAACATTTTTGGACTAGATGCATTTGACTTATTTGGTTTATCAATTCAAAGAGATGTGCTTCAAATTTCGTCAATAGTGCCTCAGGATAAAATCAATGCATTGTGTGACAAGTATAGTGACTTGTTTTCGCCGGAACTAGGTTGTGCAAAAGACTTCGTGGCACATGTAACTTTAAAAGAATCTGCAGTTCCAAAATTTCGTAAAGCTAGACCAGTGCCTATCGCCTTGCGTGATACAGTTGCCGAAGAACTTAAACGTTGGCAAGATAGTGGGGTGATTTCTCCTGTTTCTGCGAGTCAGTGGGCCTCGCCTATAGTAATTATATCCAAGCCGTCAGGAAAACTTCGTCTCTGTGCGGACTTCAAATCAACAGTGAACAGTCAAACAATTGTAGACACTTATCCCCTGCCCAGACCTGACGAACTAATGGACAAATTAGGACAGTCTCGTTTCTTTTCTAAGATTGATTTAGCAGAGGCATACTTACAGATTCCACTTGATGACGAGTCAAAAAAGTTTTTCGTCATTAATACTCACATGGGCCTTTTTCAATTTCAACGCCTACCCTTTGGCAGTTCTTCCGCCCCCGCTATTTTTCAGCGCTTTTTGGAACAGCTGACAGTTTCTGTACCGTGTTGTTCGAACTATTTAGATGATATTGTGGTATCCGGACGTACAGTTGAAGAACATTTAGCAAACCTGGAGTGCCTTTTCAAAGTTTTGACTGCAGCAGGTCTACGTTGTAATAAAGCAAAGTGTTCGTTTTTTCAAACCGAAATAGAGTACCTAGGCCATGTGATTAATGCCCAAGGAATTCATCCCTTACAGTCACATCTTAGAGCAATCAAAGACTTGCCTCCTCCTAAGAATGTGCACGAATTGCAAGCAGTAATGGGAAAGTTGAACTATTATTTCAGATTTATTCCCAATGCCTCTCAGATTACAGCTCCACTGCATCACTTACGTAGGAAGAATGTTCCTTTTGTATGGTCTAAAGATTGCCAAGTTGCCTTTGACAAATTAAAGTCTTCACTACTCACTGATGCATGTTTGATTCTTCGCAAATGGCGTGTTGTCAGATAGACTCCAAAGATGCTTCCGCTGTCTCAGACTTCCCTTTGAACTCTCGTCGGGTTGCTCAGGCAACAGCTGCGGATGCAGATTTAAGTGTGGTAGCACGTTTTGTTCGCTCAGGGTGGCCTGCCAGAGCCAAAGACATTTATCGACCTCTGGTTCGACGTTATTTTGCACAACGTCATGCATTGTCTTTAAGTCAGGGTGTACTGTTGTTACATACGGACAACGACCAAACAAGAGTGATTGTTCCTCGTTCCCTGCAACGAGAAGTGTTACGCCTCCTGCATCAAGGACATTGGGGTATTGTTAGGACAAAGCAATTGGCCAGACGTCATTGTACCTGGGTTGGTATGAACGCTCAGATAGAGAGTATGACGTCACAGTGTACTGTTTGTGCGGAGCATCAGGCGGCTCCTCCGGAACGTTTCTCAGACTGGCCACGCCCCAAAGGACCATGGCAACGTTTACATATTGACTTTGCCGGACCTTTCTGGAATACGCGCTGGTTAATTGGTGTAGACGCTTTAAGCAAGTTTCCTTTTTTGATTGCAATGAACTCAACGACAGCTTCTAGTACAATCAGTGCCTTAACATCAGTGTTTTGCATCGAAGGCTTGCCTGAAACTATCGTCAGTGACAATGGACCTCAGTTTGTTAGTGCGGAATTTCAACAGTTTTGTCGTGTGAATGGCATTCAGCATATTACCACTGCACCTTTTCACCCTCAGTCCATTGGTGAAGCAGAACGTTTCGTTCGAACATTCAAGTCTCAAATGGAAAAGATGAAAGGTCAGCACTCCAGGCAGCAAGCTCTTCAAATTTTCCTGTCTACGTATCGATGCATGCCACGTGACGGCCCGTCTCCTGCCGAGCTGCTACACGGCCGCCGTCACCGCACTCTCCTTCACCTGCTGCAGCCTCCCACGCACCAAGTCGGTTCGTATGGCGCTACGCGTTTTCAGGTTTCTACGCCGGTGCTGTACAGGGTGTTTGCTGGAAACAAGAGGAAACTATGGATGCCGGGCACCATTCAGCGCGTGCTCGGTCGCAATATGTATGTTGTACGTTCTTCCATAGGGTCGGAGCTGCGGCGCCACGCAAACCAATTGCGCTTGCACAGGCCGCGCGATCCTGTCTCCGGTTTCTTGATTCCAGACCCAGTTCACCGCCAGGGAGCACAGTCACATCGCTCGCCGCCGGGCCCAGCTTCCCCGGGCTACGAGCACCCGATGGAGGTGGACGCGCCTCCTACGCAGTCCGCCTCTCCGCCTCCGTCGCCGCCGCAGATGACAGCGACACCGAGAGGGACTCCGGGACTGTGCGGCCCCCCCAGCTTGGGCCACGCACCTCAGAAGATGACCTGCTCCCTCTGGGCGGGGGTGTGCGCCCTTCCTCAGGTTTCGCCGGGTTTCCTGGAGGATCGCAAGGTGTATACCGGGGCGCGGACGGCGTCTCGATCCCAGCCTCAGCTACGACGCCCGTCCCACCAGTAACGCCCCCGCCCAGGCCCTCCACCCAGTGCCGTCGCCGTGGCCCTCAGCCCTACGCCACGACGGCGCGGCGGTTTGGGGGGGAGGGGTGTGTTGTCGCACAAGTACAAAGTGCGTGCCACCTACTTTCGCCGCGCGCCGCCATGCACGCACGGCGCGGCGTTCATACGACGACAGCCACGAGCGCCCTCTGCTGCAGCTCCGCTCGTGGCCACCACTGAACGACATCATTCACTTGGGACTGAGATAGCAACCAGTTAGGACCTTCGTAATCAGATAGGCACCAGTGAAGACTTGGCTATCAGTTAGACACTAGGCAGGACACTAGCTCAACTATGTATCAACATTCTGCAGTACTATGTAAAAGTTAAGTATTGTATAAATTCTGTGCAATATATATCTCATTCTAATTTACTCTAGTGTTTCTAGTTCTGGCTGCTCCCCTCCGTACCTGCACCAGCGTGCTATCTTTATTTCTGTGTCGGTCTCATTCCACTCGGCCACCGACACCTACGACGGAAACGAGACGCAAAAGCGGCGACGAGGCAGGGACACAAAAGTTATGATAGACATTTTCCTTGTCACACAATTTTTATAGAGCCTGATTATGCACCCATTCTTCTAATTCACTCGAAACACTAATACACGAATATTTTTGTAGATGTAATTATTTTTCCTTCAATAGCGAGAATGTTGAAGATACCTATTATTTGTGTCACAAATTCTGGCACCAAATGGAGATTTGTTTTTTTTTTTCTACGTTATCATCTTTGACGTTTTGTTATCGTGTGCGTTTTGTTACCTACAGGTGAGGTACTTGTCACGTTAAATACTGTGGATATTGCATTCCGCGATTAATTGATTTGAGTGGAAGTATAGCGATCATATCTTTGCATTTTCTGGCACATATACATGTGCACCAAGTATCGGGTCTTCTGATGTTTACTAGGAAGTTTTTCTTGTTAAAAAGACCTATCATATTTCATTAAATCTCTGTAGGTTACAAGATAATCATGTGGTGACGTGCCGATGCCTATTACCCAGATTCCTTAGGAAATTAGAGAAACACAAACGAATTCTATTTTTTAGTTATTGACAATTTTTATAGCTTTACATACGATCCCTATTGTAAAACATATTCATTTCATTTCATTTATTATAAATTATTGACCTGTTACCTTGCTTGTAGAATGGGACATACATGATACCGTTTTCATTTACCATCTATTTTATTTATGATTTTTTTTATTTGCATTTATCTGCAGACTTTTGAAATAATAAAACTTTTAAAATGAGTAATAAGAAATTGAAGTTGAAAAACAAATAAAATTTTCCTATTTTAAGAAGAATGATGGATGATAGGAATGTGACTGACGGTGAATTCGTAGGATTGGTTGTCTTCGAGTTGTTGATCGGCAGTTACAAATCTGTGTAAGAAATAAACTACAGTATTTTCACTGATTCAACATTGTACGCAGGACTGACTAGCTGGCTTGGAGCTCTACTACCGCCGTGAGTAACAAAAGCCACGCAGACTACAATATAGGTAGTAAGATATGTCGGGCCGGCCGTAGTGGCCGAGCGGTCTGCGGCGGGCCACAGCCTGCACGGCCACTACGGTCGGGGGTTCGAATCCCCCTCGGGCATGGTTGTTTGTGTCGTTCTTAGTGTTTGCCAGTTCATACGTAGTTTGTAAGTTTAGGGACTGATGACCCCGCAGTTAAGTCTTTTAAGCTTAACAAACATTTGAACTTTTGGTATGTCGGCTTACGTTCACCATTCGGACTCCCGCACGAGGTCGCAGGACATTACCGCATCTGCGCCGGTGTCGCGTAGGTATATATATGGTATTGTGTCTATTCTTTCGGACATGAGCGCTGCTATAGTCGTGTCCATGTTATGGTCGTTTGGGACAGTCGATAGGCTTGCGAGGATGGAAAAGGTGGCCGCTAGCTCGAATCAGGAGACCCAGCTACCAATCCCGGTCCCTGCACAAAATTTCATTTCACATCAATGATGTATTTCAGTGTTTAGTGGTTAATGCCCTGCCTCCTTCATAATAATCATCTATGCCTTTCAGCGTTCAGTCTGGAGCATAGTCTCGCGAATACGATTCTTCCACGATCCCCTATTCAATGCTAACAGCGGTGCCATGTCTAATGTTAAGCCTGTTACTTCAGAATCATTCTTGATCGCTTCTAATTAGTCTCTCGTTGATCATCTACGACTTCTGTCACCCTCTGCTGCGAAAACCACGAGTCTCTTAGGTAATCAGTAACACACCCCACCATCTCAGCCTGTTCACTCGTTCATCTATGGTGTTCATTTGCAGTTTGTCTTTGATTTCTTCATTATGAACAACGTCCTGTCATTGCTCCCGTCTATTAGTACCTGCGATTATCCTTGGTACATTCATAGCTGTAACCTCATCCGTATTAATAAGGTAACCTGTATTCACCCAAACAACTTACGGGTATGCTGCCGGGTGACGTCGTCGAGCAGCGCTGATATTTCGACAGGAGGACACCCTGCCATTCTCAAGGCACATCTGTACTCAAACAAGGATTGTGCAAGAGAATTTAATACCTCTGTTTGCAAAGTGTAAACATGGAAGATAATACACACAGAACAACTAACAGCAGAGCCAACACAACCGAAGATGACATCAGGAATATCGATAGTGACTTAATCAACAGGTGAAGCAACATTAATTCTGTCTCTCTGTTTTGGAAGAGAGTCAGGGCCGGATTACAAGCAGAAGTTAAACAAAAACCACCATCTTTATTTATAAGGCCGCTTGCTAGTTTAACATCAACCTCTCCCTTAATAACACTAACCCAAAATGTGGAATTGGTACCGGAAGCTCAGTGTATTCCAGAGGTTGACCTTACCAAGACAATGTTCTGCAACTACGGAATTGCTCGGCTCTTGTAAGCGAGTGTGACGCTTGTGTTTAATACACCGGTCTCCCACATTCCTGATTGTCTGACCAATATATGGCGCGCCACAAATGGAAAGAATACGATAGACACCACCCTCACGCACACCAAGTCATCCTTTACGGACCTTAACAGGACTTTCATCTTAGAAGGCGGCCGAAAAACAAATTTGAAATATTTCCGTAAAATACGACCAATTCTGTTGGAAATGCTTCCAGCGTAAGGCGAAAAGGCCATAGATTGAGGTGCCACTTCGTTACTATCGTCACTCACTCGCTGCTGATAGCGCAACGCACGTTTTATCTGCCTATCACTACAGTATAACCATTCTGGCAAAAGGTAACCTCAAGATGGGACAACTCAGCTGACAAACGTTTAGGATCTGAAATGACATGTGCCCTGTGAGGTGTTATTAAGGAAGCTGTTGAAATTAAATTAGCAAGCGACCTTATAAATAGAAATGGCGGTTTTGTTTAAATTCTAATAATAATAACAATATGGTTTTCTGTTCCACAGGACCTAATTGAGGAGTGAGACTCCATGGTTATGGAACAAGTCAATACATGAAGTTTAACACAAGAATGGTAACAGAAAATTTTTAAGTAGTCCTATACACACGACAATCTTAAGACAAAGTGAAAAGAATCAATAAAGAAAAAAAATGAATTAGGTCAATTGTTTAGCTTTACTAGGAGTTCCTCGACAGAATAAAAGGAGTGAGCCACGAGGTAACTCTTCAATTTAGATTTGAAAGCGTGTGGGTTAGTGCTAAGATTATTTAGTTCTTGTGGCAGCTTATTGCAGATGGAGCTGCAGAATACTGTACACCTTTCTGGACAAGTGTCAAGGTGGTGTGATGCAAATGTAGATTCGACTTGTGTCTAGTACTCACCGAGTGAAAGCTACTAACTTGTGCGAATAAGCTGATATTATTAACAACAAGAGACATTAAAGAAATTGTCCAAATTCCCAGACTACTGAAAAGGGGTCGACATGACGTTCGTGAACTTACTCAACATATAGCTCGAATCGCCCGTTTCTGAGCCAAAAATATTCTTTTAGCATCAGGCGAGTTACCCCACAATCCGGTCGTCTCTCGTGAAAAAACAGAGGAACAAAATTCAAGTTGCCTCACCTGTTGATTAATAGTTCCTATGGATGTTCCCGATGTTGTTCATCTTTGGTGTTGTTGACTCTGCGGTTACTTGTACTGTGTGTGCTATATTAATTTTACCCTTTGCAAACCGAGATACTAAATTCGCTTGCACATTGCTTCCTTGAGTGCAGCTGTGCCTTGAGAATGGCAGGGTGTGCTCCTGTCGAAATATCGGTGGTGGTCGACGACTTCATCCGTCAGCATACCGGTAAGTTGTTTGGAACATTCATCAGCCGGGAAAATTTAAGGTTTATCTTTGTATCCACCTAGCTTTCACTCCCATACAACAAGTTGATAGGAAGGTAGAGTGGTGCACTGCTAACTTAGTCTTGTTACTGACTTCCAGGAAAGGGGAGAATTGATAAGGGAATGATCAGACTTGTCATGACGAAACATGTATTGATTTTTTTAGCACTGTTAATTAACATTGAAGGAAGTCTGTGTACAGAATGTTAGCTGCTGACATGGCCTGGAAGTCACCCAAAAAAATCACGAAAATGGCTGTTTTTGCTGCTTGGTGGTTGCTGTGACGGCTGGCCACCCCTGGTAATGGCGAGTCGAGAGCTATTGTTATGGTGAGCGTTGTGCACATGGTCGGGTCTTATCGCGGCGTTCACTAAAGAGGAATATCGTTGCATGGTTTTGGTGGAAAGGGTGTGAGACGGGGGCTGTAATTAGCCTTTCATACTAACCTTGTGTTACTGTATTTTTCTCTTTACGCTAATTATTGAAATATGTAACTTTTTCTCTGTAGATCTTTCTTTATTTGATCTCTGTGCCTTTGGGGACACATCAGGGGTGGTGGGCTCCTGGGATTGTAGTACATTCTATGTTTATATGAAAATTTCGGGAATTTGATTTGGCTGCTAAATAGTGGTTTTATGTGTTGGGTACGGTCAGGCCGCGCAGAGCAGAGATGCTCTTGCGGGTCTCCCCCTCCCACCAACTTTCACTCGCCTTCGGGGAAGGACGAGAGGGGCTGGCTTGACTTGTTTGGCGCCGACGCTACAGGTGGCGGAGTATACCTGGCAGAACTTTTTTCGAGTGTGTGGGACGCTTTACAAAATGCTGGACCACGGTTTACGGTGGGCGATAGCGGGGACGGCCTTTTTAGTCATTCGGCCGTTTCGCAAGAGAGGAATTTGCCGAATAAAAACAATAGCAGAGTTCTCTGGGTCCCGGGCTGTTTATGGAGACGTATTGCCCTTAGGCGTTTTCTAAAAAAAAACTTCCTTGAAAGCAGCAGAGTTTGAACATAGTGTGACAAATGGTTAAGTTGAGAGGAAAGCTTTCTGCCCGTCTGGCACCCCAGGGGTTTGGCTCCAGCGGCTGTATATATAGCACATCGTTAAGATTTTTAGGTCGTGTGACCATAGCTAGGAGCAAGCTGAAATTCCTTGCAGGGTATTCACCCTGGGAACGGTGAAATCCGCGGGAAGATTTGGTGGTGTAAGCGGAGCCTCTTTTCAGCTGCAGAGAACGCGTCCTGATTCGGCAGATTATTTTGTTATGACAGCTAAACAATTTGTCAACGGCACTACGCCATCCGATTGGTTTGACTATTAGCCGTTAGCAGACATTGGTGCGTCTTTTCGCGCGTGGGTGTGGCCGCCTGTCACTTGCCGTGAGCTGCGGCAGAGCGCGAGGGGAGAGGACTTCTGTTGGTGCGTCCGAGGGGTACATACCTCGGGAGCCTCCTGTTTGAGCGTCCGAAGTGTACGGACCTCAGGGGACACAGAATACTCCGTTTAGATTCGCGGGGAGGACATCGTCTTAAACGGTCCTCTGGTTAGACTTGTGTGTGATTCCGAATATTCGGACCTTGTATAAATTGTGTTTTCTTCGCGGACGTTACATTGTCCTGTGGTTATGCTGTGAGCGGCCACAGTTTGGTTTTCGTTTTGCTAGAAGTCTCTATTTGAGCATTCGCGCCTTTACAAATCGGGCATTGTTTTTACAGATCTTATTACGCAAGTGACTGATCGATTTGTGCCAAGTGGCCTTTCTGTCACCTATGCAAAAAATTGATTAGTCTTCTAGCATGATAGAATCGCACAGCAACTGCCTAGCAACGCCGACACTAGTCACGCTGCGTTAAGTTACATGTCGGCCCTGCTTAACAGGTCGCAGCAATTACGGTCGGATAAAAAAATTTCATCTCATCCTCTCCCACCGCCTGCTGCCTGCGACCCTGAGACGCTGCCGTCAGTGATCATCTGTGTGGGTAATGTGATGCTCTTGCTGAGGGGTTATATGAATCAGACTTGTTGGATTCTGTCCCATTTTTTTTAAAGATCTGCCTATGTACTCTGGGGAGCTTAGGTCTAACGATAATTTCAAGCCCCAGTGTAGCCAATCTAATAGCAGTCTGTTTTGCAAAACTTCCGACCTTTGACTCAGCCAGTCATTTTTGTGACTCAATATTTTAACATTTATAAAAAATTGTTTGAATACCATTATCTGTTTTACATGGTAGGAAATCTCATCTAATTCATTTTTTATGTTTAATTATAATAAATTGATTTTGAGCAGATGGTCTTTCATTTAAGAACATTCCTTTTTCACTATTTTGGAGGGGAAACAGTATAATTAAATTCCACAGTTTACCAATAATTTTTCAAGAACATTTTTTTGTTTTTGTTTGGTACAACTGATAAATTGCAGTAGAGTAGGAATATTTATTATATGTTTGAAAATATGATCACATCATAACTGATCAGTAACATTTTAATTTTCCATATTTTGGAGAAATATGGTGGCGGACCAAGGTAATTAATTGCTGTCATATAAATTCCTAACTAACGTCATAGTTTACAAGGGGAAACGAATATTCGTTTCTGTGGCATGCACTTCCTCTTTATTTCTGGCACGTATTTCGAAACATACCGTCCTGAAACTAGTTAGAGATGTGAAAGATATTCTGTACGTCTACATCTATACTCAGCAAGCCACTTTACTGTGAATATTCAATCTCCCCTCGCAAGTGATGGCAAACCTTGTAAATGTTTTGCAGTTTCCTAACACCAGCCGAATTTTGTCTACGGATGTCTAACAACGCCTATGATTCGCAGGGCTGTCATATGTCGTGTTTTCTTGTATGTTCTTGGTGCACAAAAAAAAACCTGTGTTTTGAACATTGTAACAATATTTCGCATTTTTGCGGTAATTAAAAGAAATAAAAGTTTGACGTTTACGTATTTGTGTATATTTCATAGCTATTTGGAAATAATGTTGTAGATAACATATCAGCTACATTTGTCAACGAATTTATTATTATCGTATTTATTAATTATCATACGATCACTTTCACTGGGCGAATCAGCTCTCTCACAGCTGTGGCAGGAGAGCGGCGCGTAGCTAACGCCACCTTGTCCCTAGATGGCGTTGGTATAACGTAGCGAGAGACGTCAGGGTTGTATGTACAACTAGCAGTTATAAGCGTGGAAACCATGCGACAATAATGTCATACTTCATAAAAGTTTTTACAGACTTCCAGGTCATTGCAGCAGCCAACAGTCTGCATACAGACTTCCTTCAGTGTTAACTGACAGTGGTAAAAATAGCAACGCAGGTTTCGATATGACAAGTCTGACCATTTCCTTGTGAGTACTCACAGCATTAGCTTTGATACACCTTCGTTCCTCTCATTAAATGTTCGTCCAGGAAGGGGGGGGTGGAGTGTGTCGAAACTGTTAGACTGTACTTCAAAGTGTGAAATAAGCGTTAGCTACACCTGTCGCGCCGGCCGCGGTGGCCGAGGGGACTGAGGCGCTCCAGTCACGGTCTGCACGGCCACTACGGTCGGGAGTTCGAATCCCCCCCCCCCCCTCGGGCATGGATATTTGTGCCGTCCTTAGTCTTAGCTAGTTCATAAGTAGTTTGTAAGCTTAGGGACTGATGACCCCATAGTTAAGTCCCATAAGTTCTACAAACATTTGAACAAATTTGAACACCTGTCGCACATTGCGTTCAAAGTAAATTTAAGCGCGAACAAAATGGATATGCCAATAAACTTTGTACATTTTTAAAATCTTCATACCTGCTCTTTTTTCCCGAGCCAACATCGTTTTAGAGTTCCTTTAGTCGTTTTTCACGAGTTCGTCCCCTTAAGAAACGTCAGGTGGGCGGCGAGGTGGTGTGTTTGTCGGCGCGTGTGACGGCCGTCTGTCAGACGGCTGGCGCAGGTGTCGGTGTGGGCTGTGCAGGCCAGGGCAGGAGAGTGGCGCCCCGGGCACTGGCGCCATTAATCACTGCAGCAGGGGCGGCTGGCGCGGCGCGCTTAATATCCCGCCAGCTGGGCCGCGCGCCCCCCGCCGGCGCTGTGGGCCCGGGTGCCAGGCACTAGCCGCCAGCACTGTTCCACCCCTCAAGTAGCTCACGCCACCGCCGCGGTCTGACGTCTACATAAAGGCCGGCGCACAGCAGATCCAGCCATCTCGTACAAATGCTTCTTCAGTAATTTGCAGAGCTATTACTTTGAGCCGAATTAATAAAAAATGTAACCGAGAACATTGGGTATCATTAAATATTATTTTTTTCTGCACAATACTTTTATTAATTTTTTATTTAATGACGATGAATTTAGTTTCCGCTTTTAGCCATTTTCCAGCCATCTGCAGTACTTACACAATATTTAACCGTAATCATCATCGTATTTACAGACTGTTCCGTCGGTTCTTGGTAGAATATTTGATGTATTTTGAGTGAAACACAGGAGATAATTGTGCAATATTCTGCAAATTTTATTTGTTACTAACCGGTTTTCGGCTGTTACGCCATCGTCAGGTAAACACTACCGAGATATAGTTATGCAGCTTAGAAGTTCACAGGTCAAAGATCTTAAGTTGTTGTACAGATAGTTGGTATACAGAAATTTCTTAAATAAGACTAGTGTTATAGGTATGATTACATCATTGAACTTGTAGAACTTTGATAAAATATGTGACACAAAATATAAATTACAACACAAAGAAATAATAACATTTAAAATTGAACAAAATGGTCTATTGATTAACTGCACAAATATTTACAATATAGAATGGAGAGTATAAGATTAATGAAACATCTGTGAATATATAAATTCCATTTTATGAGTTATTACTGGCATAAATGTCCATTAATAACAGAACTAATTTATATCGGGCAAGTAGGCTATTGTTAAGCAGCAGTGGCTAGAAACCGAATGCAAATCTGTAGAAGAATGTATAAGAAGGGGAAAAGTAGATACTGCCTACAGGAAAATAAAAGAGACATTTGGGGACAAGAAAAGCAACTGCCGGCCGCGGTGGCCGAGGGGACTGTGGCGCTCCAGTCACGGTCCGCACGGCCACTACGGTCGGCGGTTCGAATCCCCCCTCGGGCATGGATATTTGTGCCGTCCTTAGTTGTAAGTAGTTCATAAGTAATTTGTAAGTTTAGGGACTGATGACCCCGTAGTTAAGTCCCATAGACTCTACAAACATTTGAACATTTTTTTTGAAAAGCAACTCTACGAATATCATGAACTCAGATGGGAAACCAGTTCTCAACAAAGAAGGGAAAGCTGAAAGGTGGAAAGAGTACATAGAGCAGCTCTACAAAGGAAATGAACTTAGAGACGATGTTGTAGGAAGGGAAGAGGAAGTAGATGAGGATGAAATAGGAGATACTATACTGAGAGATGAATTTGACAGAGCCTTGAAAGACCTAGGTCGGAACAAGGCCCCAGGAGTAGATGACATACCCTCAGAGCTACTAAAGTCTCTAGGAAGCCACGCTCGCCTGTTCAGTTGGTCAAGCATTTGTCTGGAACTTTTTCTCCAATTGCATGAACCACTCCCTCGCGTCTTCTCGGGGAACTTTTTAACAAGCCTAGTACGCTATACGATGTATGAGACAGGCGAAGTACCCTCAGACTTTAGGAAAAATGTAATAATCTCCATTCCAAAGAAAGCAGGCGCAGACAGGTGTGAAAATTACAGAACCATCAGTTTGATAATTCATGGTTGCAAAATTTTAACACGAATTATGTACAGGAGAATGGAAAAGCTGGTGGAAGCTGACCTCGGGGAAGATCAGTTTGGGTTCAGGAGGAACGTAGGAACCCGGGAGGCAATACTCACTTTACATCTTATCTTAGAAGATAGATTAAGGAAAGGCAAACCTACATTTTTAGCTTTTGTGGATTTGGAGAAAGCATTTGACAATGTTGACTGGAATACACTCTTTCAAATTCTGAAGTCAGTAGGGGTAAAATAAAGGGAAAGAAGAGTTATTTACAACTTGTACAAAAGCCAGACCGCAGTTATTATACTCGAAGGGCATGAAAGGGAAGCATCAGTTGGGAAGGGAGTAAGACAGGGTTGTAGCCTTTCTCCGATGTTATTCAATTTGTACATCGAGCAGGCGGTGAAGGAAAGCAAGGAAAATTTTCGAACAGGGATTAAAGTTCAGGGGGAAGAAATAAGAACATTGCGTTTTGCTGATGACATTGTAATTCTGTCAGAGACAGCAAAGGACCTGGAAGAGCAGTTGAATGGAATGGACAGTGTGTTGGAGAAAGCATATAAAATGAGCATTAACAAGAGCAAAACAAAAATAATGGAATGCGGTCTTAGAAAATCAAGCGATGCTGAAGGAATTAGATTAGGTAACGAAACAATGAAGGTGGTAGATGAGTTTTGTTACTTGGGTAGTAAAATAACATGCGATGGTCGCATTACAGAGGATATAAAATGCAGAATGGCAATGGGAAGAAAAGCATTTTTGAAAAAGAGAAATTTGCTAACATCGAATATTAATTTAAGGGTAAGGAAGTCTTTTCTGAAGGCATTTGTGTGGAGTGTTGCCTTGTACGGGAGTGAAACATGGATGATAAGCAGTGCGGACAGGAAGAAAATAGAGGCTTTTGAAATGTGGTGCTACAGAAGAATGCTGAAGATTAGGTGGGTAGATCGCGTAACTAATACAGAGGTACTGAACAGAATTGGCGAGAAAAGGAATTTTTGGCATACCCTGACTAAAAGAAGGGATCGCTTGGTAGGACACATTCTTAGACATCGAGGAATCGTAAATTTAGCATTGGAGGGAAGTGTGTGGGGTAAAAATCGCAGGGGGAGACCAAGAGACGCGTATAGTAAGCAGATTCAAGTGGATGTAGATTACCGTTCTTTTGAGGAGATGAAAAGGCTTGCTCAGGATAAAGTAGGGTGGAGAGCTGCATCAAACCAGTCTCCGCACTGAAGACCATAACAACAACAACAACAACAACTTATTTAATGATGATGAATTTAGTTTCAGCTTTTAGTCATTTTCCAGACATCTGAAATTCTAACACAATATTTATAAATGTGGTGTCGCACAAGTACAAAGTGCGCGCCACCTACTTTCGCTGAGCGCCGCCATGCACGCACGGCGCGGTGTTCTTACGACGTCAGCCACGAGCGCCCTCTGCTACAACTCCGCTCGTGGCCACCACTGAACGACATCGTCCACTTGGGACTGAGATAGGAACCAGTTAACACCTTCGGAATCAGATAGGCACCAGTGAAGACTTTGCTATCGGATAGGCACTAGGCAGGCCTCTAGCTCAACTATGTATCAGCATTCTGCAGTACTGAGCTATGTAAAAGTTAAGTATTGTATAAATTCTGTGCAATATATATCTCGTTCTAATTTACTCTAGTGTTTCTAGTTTCTGCTGTCCCGTTGGCTGCTCCCCTCCGTACCTGCACAAGCGTGCTATCTTTATTCCTGTGTCGGTCTTCCTACTCGGCCACCGACACCTACGACAGAAACGAGACACAAAGGCTGGGACACAAAAGTAATGACGAGGATGGGATACAAAAATAAACATAATCATCATCGTCGTCATCATCAAATTGGCAATCGAGGACCCTGTAGATCATGCGCCGACATCACAATGCTCCTCCATAGATGAAGATCTCCTGCCCTAAGCATCCAGTTGTCATGTATTCGTAGCTGACAAAGAATTTCTTGTATTCATTTCATCTTGGTTTAAGGGGCGACCTTAAGTAATTAGTACCAAATGTTGCCAAGGTCACTATTTTATTGTCTGGATGACTAGTTTCGGTAATACACAGTTCCCATTATCGGATCATCTTTAGAAGAGGTGAATGTTTACATTGTAATTTTAATTAAAACCCGCGAGAGAATTACAGATGTCTTAAAAAATACTGTACCTGTTTCAGACAAAACGTTTCGGCAATTAGCGAAAGCACTTGTATTGTCCCATCAAGGGCGACCACAAAACGATAGTCATAGGCTGCCACATTAACGCAGCTAGTGGTGCTTGTATGCGTAGTTTCCAGCTCAACATCACAACCATAACTGAAAACGTGTGTTTACATGGTACACAAGGGCTAATTCGCCTCCAGGTAGCGCCATGGCATCAAGGCAAAGATAGAGTGCGTAAGATATGACAAGTAGTACATAGAGCACCATATAAAATTGTAATACCTGTATGCATCCTAAAACTTTGCAACCTAATAACATAGTGGTGCATTGTCAATTCACACCAGTCACATTAAAAAGCATTATGTGTTAAAATAATTCAATAAAATCAAATAACAGAATTGAGAGATACAATGTGACGTTTCAATTCGTATATGGGTACTTTCATGAGAAGCGAAATGTCACTCCTCAGAAACTTTGAATGTAAATAAGACTCACGTAAACCTTCCATGTCCCAATATATTTTTTATTTGTTGTTAAATTACGTCGCTTCTCAAGAAAGTACACACGTTTAAATGTAAAAAAAAAAAAAAAAAAAAAAAAATAATAAAAAATAAAAAAAATAAAAAGTTCTGTGCTTTATGCACGAATTTAAACGTCACATTGTGTCTCTTAATTTTATTATTATTTTTGTATTATTTAAACACATAATGCATTTTGATGTGAGTGATGTTAATTGACAATGCACCTCTTGTCATCCAGCCAACATTTGATGCTATCTTTTTGTAGTTCATCCCCCAATCGTTTTATTTGTCTTCCAATTGGATGGGTACCATGAGGTTTTCCCATAAGAACGGCTTTTGGTCGTGAGGTGTCTGGCCTCTTCGTGCTTTCAGTTTTTGTACGATGTTTGGTTACTTAATCAGGTCATACAATTCTTGATTCTTTCTCCGTGAGTTCTCTTCACGGAATGGCCCAAAGATCATTCTCGTGGTTTTTCTTTCAAACACCAACAAGAGCTCTTCATCTTTCCTTGTTGTGCTTAGGGTTTCTCTTCCATTCACAATGCGTTGGTTCACTTCCTGTTTTAAATCGTTTTGTCTGTTGAACCATGTACCCAGGTACCTACGGTTTTCCACTTTAGCAAAGTTCCAAATGACTACCTGTAATGGGATTTCATTAGGGGCTTCTCCATTACCTCCGTTTCTATTGCATTAATTCGTATTCCGATCCTACTTGCATTTTGCTCTAGGCCCTTCACAGTTTCAACTATCTATTCCTCTGGCTCTCCTAGCACTGCAATGTCGTCTGCATATCCTGGTAAATCTGTTCTTCCGTTTAGCTTCAAACCTTTGCTGTCTCTTTCCATTTTTCGGAATACCTTCTACAGGACCAGATTAAATAGCAGTGGTGAAATGACATCGGCTTGTCGCTCATCTGTTGTAATAGTGAATAAACATAATAATATAAATATTTATGAATGCCTAATTTAATGAGGTAGGTTCATATACGGGGTGTTCAAAAAGTCTCTCAACGATGTCGTACGATTGTTAGCCGCGCGTGGTGTCTGCCGCAGTGAATATACAGAAATAAAACTGAGTGAAATACAAGTTATTAATTTACTGAATACTATCAGGCTTGATTCCATGGTGGAATGGGTGCTCCACGACTGTATTTGATTTGTGGTAATTATTTCAGCAATCAGTCGTCAAAAAATAAATTTTTATTTGTTTGCAAATCCAGATTTCGACTGAATACTAGCTTAAACCCGCGGCTCCGCTCGCGTGTTGGTTGATTATGATAGATAAACTATCTTCCAAATGTTCAAATGTTTGTAAATCTATCGGACTAAACTGCGTGGTCATCAGCCCGTAGCTTACAAACTGCTTAAACCTAGGTAAACTAACCTAAGGACAAACACACACACACCCATGCCCCAGGGAGGACTCGAACCTCCACGGCGAGCAACCGCGCGCTCCGCAGCGAGACGATTTAGACCGCTCAGCTACTCCACCGCGGCAAGAGCTATCTTCCAGACATTGTAGCACGCATGGATCAAAGATATGGTCTGTGGCATCACGTTTCGCTGTATGTAACCTCCTTGCTATAGAGTTGCAAAAGTCATCGCTGGCTTTCAGTCGAAACTTTTTAATAATTTTGACGAATTTCAACCACCATATCTTCCACTCGTTTATAGCTATCAGCATTGAACTGTGTTATGGTGTACAACGGGAGACTTCGGACAACAATTACACACAGACCATTCGTTTCGTAGTTTTCGCTGCAGAGCGAAATATTAACACACATACACGTAGAATTTTATGTATACCGATAACTTGCCACCCCCATAATACTCCAACCTTTTATCATTATTAACCCTCAAGCAACACTGCAACCAATAAAACCATTATCAAAGAGTAAATATAATTTTCAAAGAGTAATTATTGTTTGCACATTTCGCGTTATAGTCTTCAAATTACTAAATGTCTATCAGATCGCTATAAAACCGTGCCTAAAACCTTCTTCAGGTATACATTAGAAACTGTAGAAATATTTAAGTCTGTGCGTCTTGTCGCTCGGACGTGATAAGCGCACACAGATCAGACATTTACATTAATATACATAGATAAATAACTATCCTATCGCCATAAAACCGTGCCTAATGTCTACCCTGGGTAACCATTAGTACTGTAAAATTTTTTAACTCTTTATATCTTGTGGTTCAGACGTGATAAACGTACACCGAACAGACATTCACATTTATAGATAGAGATTTATTTTTACTGAAATATTTTTCACATTAAATGTCAGCTTGTTATGTCAGGCAATCGTGGAGGTCAGAGTCCAAATTCATCAAGAAGCAATGATATTGAAACGCGAGCTCTATGCGGGATTGCACCATCTTGTTGAAAATTATTACACTTAACTCAAGTTCTCCTATGAATGGGTACAATCACTACCGTATTGTTGTGAGTTCATTGTTTCGTTGAAACAATATGGGACCCACAGTGCGACCTCTAAAACTTGCAATCCAAACTATGCGAATTCATGTACCTGTATAAATGAAACCACGCCTCATCAGTAAAAAACGTTTTGTTACGACTTTCCATTCCATTTTGTTGAACGTAATTTTTAACCGTTGACAATTATGCTTTATCCCTCCATGATCATTATTTTGCTATTCTTGCACGACTGTAATTTTCTATGGGAAAATTTCTAATTTTTTCCTTACAGCTGTGTGGGCTGTTCCTACACAACATCGATTTCCTGGGCAGTTTTCTTACTGACTTATTCGGACTAATAGACATATCGAGTAATTTATACTCAGACAAAACGCTAGAACGACCACTTCTATGTGCATCTACCACCGAACCCGTACAACGAATTTTCTTAATCATATCTCGCACAGCTCAGCGGCGTGAGATTGTTGTATCCGAAAAAAGGGCATTAAATGTTTTCCGAATTGAAACTGTGTATTTACCGCAAGTTTTGAACACTTATTCCACTAAAAACACGTGTTCTTCAACGATTAGCATTATAACAGTGACCAAAACGAATGAAACTAGCAAAGGAACTAAAACGTTCAAGTTTACCCGTAACAACATACACTAACCATTTTTGCTGATGCTGGCTGAGATATGAAAAACAGTGAAATGTTAAGGGAAGTTTCCCAGACAGGAGTACAATCATACGGAATACGAAAGTGGTTTAGTTTTCACAAATGCGACACTACAAACAAAGAAAGCTTTATTTATTCCCAAATAATATAAAAAATAAATAAATAAAATAAAAAAGGAAATAAAAATTTAAAAAGAAATTCTACGTTTCAAGCTGAAAGCACCAGAGATTCTATCAAAAGTTTTAACGTTGCAAAATAAAATTTAAGCGTGTAATACTCCAATCTTTGACATAGGTAACTATCTACGAGATATCGCAAATACAGTGATTTGTATACAACCTGGATGTATAACTTTGCTGCAGCTTCCCTGCACATTTATATCTTTTGCACAGTATTTTGCATTGCCCGCCATGCTGTAATTTAGTAAACGAGTTTTCTTTAATTTGTACCTGAGAATGAATCGCTCCCTTACTTCTTACTGTGAACTTTGATAATATGCAATGTTTCAATTTGGTATGGAAGCAGAATCGAAACGTATTCTCTTTTCGTGATCTTCTAACATTTTGTAGCAGGCACATTGAAGTTTGAGAAGAGGCGAAATGTGTACATCTGTTAGTGGCACGCTTAGACAGCTGAAGTTCGAGATCCAGGTGGTACAGAGATCACTGCACAAATACGAAATATATAGTCATTCTATGCAGATGTATCACATGAAGTGCACTGTGCTGCAAAAATAGCATTAGTGTAGTTAATAAAGTGCACAAAATCATCTAAAATAATTATCAACACAAAGGCTGTGAGAGAGTAAACAATACAAGGCTTTAGGCTGTAATAGAAAACGTAAATGTATAGACCCACAATATTAAATTAAGCTTTAATAACTATTTATACGATTATGTTTATAAATATTCCCGACGACTTGAAAATGCCGAAAAGCCAAAACAAGATTCTTCGACATTAAATGAAAAATTGTTGTGTAGAAGAAGGAATAATTATTTATTTAGTGTCTCGTGGCCGCCGGTTGTTCTGGGTGTCGGTGGCCGAGTAGAGAGAGACCGACACAGGGAAAGAGGATGCACGCGTGTGCGGATACAGAGTCTGAGGTGACCAGCCAGTGGGACAGCAGAAACTAGAAACATTAAGCTAGATTAGAACAAGATATATATTTCGTAGAGATAGTACAATACTTAACTTTGTTAACTGAAGACTAGTGGAATGCAGATATATAGTTTAACTAGGTAGAGGCCTTCCTACGGATGAGAGTCCTAGTGCCTGTCTTATTGCCAAGAGACCGATCCAGTTCAGTGGTGGCCACGAGCGGAGTTGCAGCGGAGGACGCTCGTGGCTGACGTCGTAAGAACGCCGCGTCGTGCTTGCATGGCGGCGCGCGGCGAAAGTACGTGGCGCGCACGTCAGACTTGTGTGACACCACTATTTAATACGCTATTCGCTGATTTAATGTCAGTTTGTGGAATAGAGACAAAAACTAGTGAAAATTAGCAAATATTTATGTTTTAATGATGAGAGTATAAATCAAAAGAATATGAATATACGAGGATTGGTAGTGACAATACACTACGCAATGGAATCTACTACTGTCGCCGATAGTACACGTGTTAACATACCTAAGTTACCTCCGATAAAATGGAATCGATTGCAGAACGACATGTTGACCATAGCTGTTTATTAATTCTCAATGCTACCGGTTTCGGTTTTGTAGCATTGTCAAGCGTTAGCAGAGATTAGCTAACGGGCAAATGGAATCGCCCGTTCCAAGTCACTGGCGTGCGAATAATCGAGGGTTACTTGTGAGGGAGCGGTCAACGTAACCGTGTCACTATGTTTTAGAGACAGCAACATTGGAGTTGGAGCAGGAGTCGTACAGCGCGACAGGGTGATCAAGGTCTTCAACAGGAGTGAGAGGAATCGGCATTGTCGCACAGAACAGTGGTACTTTCGGTGTGATGGTGTTACTCTAACGCATTACGTTCCTCCGCGGCAGACCATCAGTGCACAGTATTGCTGTTCGTTTTTGGAGCATCGCCTACAACCTGCTTTGCGAAAGAAGTGGCAACACGTTCTGCCCGGCCGCGGTGGCCGAGTGGTCTGCGACGTGCCAGTCACGGTCTGCACGACTACTGCGGTCGGGGGTTCGAATCCCCCCTCGGGCATGGATATTTGTGCCGTCCTTAGTATTAGCTAGTTCATAAGTAGTTTGTAAGTTTAGAGACTGATGACCCGGTAGTTAAGTCGCATAAGCTCTACAAACATTTTTGCAACTGGTTCTGCACAACCCACCCATCAATTTGCACGACAAGGCGCGGGAGCATACGGCGCGTTGGCAATTCGGTCGATGGGACTGGGAAGTACTGTACCATCCACCGTAATCTCCGGACTTAAGTCCTTGTGACTTTAATTTGCTTCCGAACATGAAGGAACCACTTCGTGGCATGCTCTTCAGAACGGTTCCAGATATTCGAAAGGCAGTAGACCGTTCCATTCTCACCATCAACAGAAAAGGCTCTGCTGGCGGTTTACTACACCTTCCACATCGCTGGCAACGGGTTCTACACAACACTGGTGACTAGTTTGAAGGGGAGTAACAGGTGAAAACACGTAATGCTTTTGTATCGGTTGTGAATTAGTAGTTGCCACTATTGAAGTTCCAACGCTCGTATAAGAAAGATAAGTGAAATGTAAAAGTGTACGAATCATTAGACTCCATACCGAATCGTTAAGTCTACGTTTCTACGTTTATTTCACGCTTATTCATGTCTCTTGATATTCTGCTAATGTTCGGACCCAAAAATTGTAGTAACTATTTCGTTACTTAAGTAGAAAAATATTATAAACACTCATTACTTGTACGGTTTCTTGCCCTAGTGTCGTTGCAACTTTCAATCAGCAACAATTTTTACAGTAGTGAATGTGGGTACGGTACAGGTTAGACTATGTTGTAGCACTAACTGTCTTCTGTTCCCCTGGCCCATGGCCGTTGGTGTCATTACAATGCGCGACGCTACAAACAATTCACCACCGAATAATGCAAATGCACGAACTACAAACCACTTCCACGGCCGAAAATTATGTATACATTTCATTTGTTGTAGCTTATACTTCAATTTTAAAATTACTGTTTATAAGAGATTTTGTATGCTGTGCAATTAGTAACAATTCTTAAAATGTACTGAAGAGCTAAAAAGTGAGAAAGGAATGTGTATGCATACACAAAAATATGTGAATATAGTGTTTGAAAATGGTATTATATTCAGGGCACGAAAGATGCCATACAACATTTCCGAGGAAACGATAAGGCTGGCATTTTCCCTTGCAACCGGGGGCCGTTCATGATATTAGGCAAGTGTCGTAGTTTGTTTGGCACTTCAGAGTAGTTGCAAATTAACCAGTTGGTTTGTGAAGTTATATATGTGACACCATCCCTATCTCTACAGAGAGCACATGTCAGTTTTATATTTTCGCTTTCCTAATTCTGACGAACTCAAATATGTTCAAAAGTTTGTAAACCTACTGGACCAAACTGGTATGGCCATTAATCCACAGACTCACAAACTTTTATCTATTTCACCTCTTAGAAGCACACGGCCAAGAACAGAAACCGTAATTCAGTTATTCTCTCTATAGTTTGGATATTTCATACAATAGTTGCTTCTTCGGAGAATGAACAGAGGTTTTCTATGTTTCATTTCACGTACATACGGGAAGATAAACAAATGGGCTGCACGCCTGCACGGAGGCATCAGTCTGATGCCTCCATGCACTGCAACCCATTGTGCCTACTTTTTTCTAAATATATATATATATATTTTTTAAATTTTGTGACGTAAGCTTTACAGTTGAGTTGTAACTTTTATTATGTGACTTGTTTTAATTTATAATTTCTGATGAATACAATCACAGTTATTGCCGAAATCAGGTTAAATAATTTCAATTTTACGACCTAGGGCCGCCTTTTTATACTCTGACGTGTAAAGGTCGCTGATAGCAGCTATGTTCAAAATTTCAAAATGCGAAGCAGTTTTCCTGAGTCCTTTGTGATTCGTTAGATTCTAGCCTATGTCAAATGTTCGTAAACCTACTGGACCAAACTTCTACATCCATCAATCCTTGGACTTACAAGCTACTTAAACTTATTTAAACTACGGAAATCATACACAAACCTACGACCGAAGGAGGACTCGAAACTCCAACGACGAACAATCTTGCGGTTAGCAGCAAGGCGCCTTACAGCGTTCAGCCATTCCACCGCGGCATCTGACCGAATATTGTGCTCGCGCTCAGTTGTAAGTATAAAGTGTTCTTCAATTTAAAGCGCCGGAGATTAAGCGATGACGTCAAGATGCTATCGAAACCGGCCATCGTTGAGTAAGTGATCTTGGCTTCAGAAGATATTTCTTTCCATGTTCCATTGCACAGTGAAGTGCAACCTATGCCATGAGTGAACAGTTAACTATAATTCACAAAGCCGGCCGCATTATCCGAGCGGTCTGCAGCGTGCCAGTCACGGTCTGCACAGCCGCTGCGGTCGGGGGGTTCGAATCCCCCTCGGGCATAGGTGTTTGTGCCTTCTTTGGAATAAGCTAGTTCGTAAGTAGTTTGTAAGTTTAAGGATTGATGACCCCGTAGTTAAGTCCCATAAGCTCTATAAACAAACATAATTCACAATCGAGGCATATTTAGTGCAGTTCCCCAGAAATTCTTTCCTTCTTTAAGCTCGAAATGTTTACTTTGGACGGATAACCACAGATTTGATTGTCCGTCTCACGTATATTCTCTTTTACAGTGGCACCTAAATCTTCGGTTATGGACGACTTCATTGGACCTTTTTCGCTAAATACAATCCTACGGTTTCCAAGCGACAACTATTTACATTTGTTAGTGTAGTACATACGTAACATATCATAAGACTGGCAAAAAAGATTCACACAAAATTGCAAGATTACGTAAAATTACAGGATTCGAGAAAAATATTTCCATGCACCTAACAGTAATCCAGTTGAAGACTACAGACGTTCTACGTTCCACATCGTTACGAAATGTCGTATTCATCATGTATGGAAAAGGTATGAATCTTATCCAAAGTCTTAAAACTTCTGCGTCGCACCCACCAGGGGTCGCTCGTTCTTGGTCGGGAGTTCGGCATCACAAGAGGGAAGTACTTGCGCCATAAAATAACTGGGGGTTCACTAGTACAATAATATTTGTCGAAATGAAGTTTATTTAACGTCAAATTTTTAGATTTCCTTGTGTAACATTCAATATGAATTGAATACATCATATATTGTTTTATAATAGAGTGTGTTAAAATGTATAAGCGTAAAGTCTGAAAACTGTTATCAGGAACCAAGCGATTCGAAAAAAAGAAAAAAAAAAAAGATCTACTTCTATACAAATTGTCTATACAGTGAGACCTTTCTTAATGAGCATAATTCGCTTCTGAGTGTTGCCTGAAATGCGAAACACTCGTATAGCAAAATAGATATTTGTATTGGAAATCATGTAAAAATGAGATAATGTATTCCATTCCGAAAATACACACAAAAAACTTCGTCCAGCAATTTAAAACGAAGCTGAAGCAAAAGGAAGAAGATTCGTGTCGTTTGAGATAATCTAGTTTTGTAACAAGTCGTGAGGAAGGTTTTTTTGTGTTTTCTTTATTGTTTTTTAACACCAGCGGTACACCAGTAGGCTGGCAGCAGCTCCACAGGCTGCTCTTCAGCCGAGAGGATAAAAGACATAAATGAGATGAAAATTAAAATTCATGACATTCGATAAAACAACGGAGCAAACAATGACACAGACAAGGTGCCAATTCGAAGTACAAACAGTTGACAGATGATTAAAATCACATTTAGTCAGTTAAAAACGAGGAGCCACGGTGACATAAAAACCATATAGTACGACAATAACACAGGACGGCGGGTACACGGAGGCACTAATTAAAACACTCGGTGCGATACTTGTTTGTTACCGCTGGACGCAGATAAAAAAAAAAAAAAAAAAAAAAAAAAAAAAAAAAAAAAAAAAAAAAAAAAAAAAGGAACCACACACACTTCTCTAGAGCACTGCACACAACACTGATCGTAGCACCGTTAAAACTGTCGGTCCAGAACCCCGCGGGGGGGGGGGGGGTGGGGGAAGGTGGGAAGCGCTGGGGAGGAGGACAAGTTGGGGGAGGAGCCGTAGTGACTCAAGAGTAGGGAGGAGGTTAGCCAAGCGGGGATGGGAAGGGGAGGGGGGCGGGAGAGGGGGCTCTATATCTACGGGGAGGGATCAGGGTTGGTAGGATGGGTATATGCACAGAGTAACATATACAGAGACGCAGCCCCCTCTAAACCACTGTCCTATGCTCCCCTCGTAGTTCCGTAAGATGCTAGCAGGTGTCAGGCGGATCGCTGGCTTAGGGTGCCTCTCGCACGTCAGAGGGTAGCGTGGAGGGGAGGCTGAGGGGAGAGAT
Organism: Locusta migratoria; assembly: GCA_026315105.1. NCBI lineage: Eukaryota > Metazoa > Arthropoda > Insecta > Orthoptera > Acrididae > Locusta > Locusta migratoria. Next base: position 326,732,621 of record CM048747.1, on the reverse strand, counting down.
CGTGCCGCCTGCCACGAGGCCACGGCTGTGTCCGGCTTGCTGGCGTTTGAGGGGAGGTGGTGGTGGGGGCAGCCGCTACCTGCCGCATACTCTGGCGGCTGCTTCTGACCTCAGCGCCATCATGGGACATCTTACGGAACTGCTGAAAATCCTCCCTCCCCGCACCCCTGAGCGTAGGACCGGGCCCTTACGGAGGTTTCCCGTCTGTATATATTTGTCTGTGGTATATGTCAGGACGGAGGACGTCATCAGGGGAGGCGGCGGAAGTTACCCTGGGAAAGGATATGGAGGGTGTGGAGATGAAAGGAAGGGGTTATACCGCGATAGAGGCGTGGCAGGGGTCCGATGAGGACCAGGAGTTTGCGGGAGTCTAGGTTGGTGTAGATACGGATATTTTCTAGGTATTCAAGGAGGCGGTAGGCGAGGCGGAGGGCGTGGCGCTCAAGGACGTGGAGGGTTTTATAATAGGAAAAGGGGGGGGGGGGGGGGCAATACAGGCGGGATGGAAACTGCGTGAGGAAGGGTGTCGCTAGAATATTTGGAAGGTCCTAATCTAACCAGTATTGATAACGTAATTGCTACAATATCGTTAATGCCTGACACTTCCAAGCTTTCAGTCAATACAGCGTGGTCCATTGATATTGACCGTGCTAAATATCTCACGAAAAAGCATCAACAAAACATTTCTAACTTGAAGGGGGAAAACAGATGGCGCTATGCTTGGGCCGCTAGATGGCGCTGCCATAGGTCAAACGGAACTGCATTTTTTAAATAGGTACCCTAATTTTTATTACATATTCGTCCAGTACGTAAATAAACATGAATGTTTTATTTGGAACACTTTTTTCACTTTGTGATAGATGGCACTGTAATAGTCACAAACGTGTAAGTATTTGGTATCGAATGACATTTCGCTAGTGCGGACGGTATTTGCATCGTGATGCATTACTCGGGTTAAAATTGAGCAAATTGAGAGAGAATCGGGAATCTCAAAAACGTCGGTGTTGAGAACTCTTCAGCAACATACTTTTCACCCATACCATATTTCTATGCACCAGGATTTGCACGGCGAAGAATTTGAACGTCGTCTACAGTTTTGCCACTGGGCACAATATAAATTACGGGACGATAACAGACTTTCTTTTTCACGCATTGTGTTGAGGGACGTATCGTCATTCACAAACAGTGGTAACGTAAACCGGGATAATATGCTCTATTGGGCAACGGAAAATCCACGATGGCTGCGACAAGTGGAACATCAGCGACCTTGTCGGGTTAATGTATGGTGCGGCAGTACGGGAGGAATGGTAATTCGCCCTTGTCTTATCGATGGCAATCTAAATGGTGCAATGTATACTAATTTCTTACGTAATGTTCTACAGATTTTACTACAAGATGTTTCACTGCATGACAGAATGGTGATGTACTTTCAACATGATGGAGTCCGGCACATGGCTCGAGTACAGTTGAAGCGGTCTTAAATGGAATATTTAATGACAGGCGGATTGGTCGTAGAAGTACCATACCATGGCCTGCACGTTCACCGGATCTTACCTCCCCGTATTTCTTTCCGTGGGGAAAACTGAAGCATATTTGTCATCGTGAGTCACCGACAACACCTGAAAACATGCGTCAGCGCATTGTCAATGCATGTCAGAACATTACTGAAGGCGAACTACTCACTGTTGAGAGGAATTTCGTTACACGTATTGCCAAATGCATTGAAGTTGAAGGACACCATTTTGAGCATCTATTGAAGTCATGAGGTAATTACAGGTAATCACGCAGTAACACCATGCGTTCTCATAATGTATATAAATTCCACAAAAGTACATGTATCACATTGAAAGAACCGAAATAAAGTTCAAACGTACCTACGTTCTGTGTTTTAATTTGAAAAAAAAAAAAACCTATGTTACCCACTGTTAATCTAAAATTGTGAGCAATATGTTTGTGAATATTACAACGCCATCTATCACAAAGCGACAAAAGTGTTCGAAATAATACTTTCATATTTATTTACTTACTAGACGAATGTGTAATAAAAATGGGGATACCTATTTTAAAAAAGTGCAGTTGATATCCGTTTGAACTATGGCAGCGCAATCTAGCGCGCCAATCATAGCGCCATCTGTTTTCCCCCTTCAAGCTAGAAAAGTTTTGTTCTTTGTAGTTTTTTCGTTTGATGCTTATTTTGTGAGGTATTTCGCCCGGTCACTATCAATGGACCCTGTATAGGAATGTACGAAGGTTAGAGTGTTGTCAGCACGGGAATCACAGTAGGTGCTACGTGCGTTGTAGTGTAAATCAAACAAACAAACCAACATAAATAAATAAATCGCTTCAAAACGAAGAACGCCCTCCGATACTTAATTCAGGAGAACTTCCCCACTGTTCATGCAGTAGAGCGGGATTCGGCCACGAGTCAATACTAAATTACTTCAGTTACTTTTACACTACTAGCTGTAACAACGTGACTTATACTGATTGTATCACTCACTGTATAAAATTGAATTTACCTTCTGAATTGTATCATTGTACAACACATAGAGCCGGCCGCGGAGGCCGAGCGGTCTGCGGCGTCCCAAACACGGTCTGCACGACCCTGCGGTCGGAGGTTCGAATCCCCTCTCGGGCATGGATATTTGTGCCGTCCTTAGTATAAGCTAGTTCATAAGTAGTTTGTAAGTTTAGGAACTGATGACCCCGTAGTTGAGTCCCATAAGCTCTACACATATTTGAATATTTGAACAACACATAGTTCAGAAGATAAGAGGTGATAAACAATACGTTAATGTAAAACCACCCCAAGACTGATGAGGTTTTAATTGGCTCTATTCTCAACATATTTCGCTGACAGGTTCCCAATATTCCACTGTATATACCTGGAAAATTGAAAGCTTTTGCAATCTGGTGTTACGAACGAATGTTGAAGATTAGATGGCTAGGTTGCGGAACTAGTGATGTAGTAGTGAAGAGAATTGGGGGAAAACAAGCAAGCACTCTTTTAAAGGAACGGCTTACTTTTTATAACTGCATTCTATAGACATTTAACAATTGTCTGCACTGGAGGCCGCTCATTCCGCTTTAACATCTAATACGTGCAGACATGTACAGAATGAGGAGAAGTTGGATATACTACTTTTACGCGTTGTATGTAAAAGAAATACCGTGCAAGTAATATAGCGGCATAGCAATATCTAACCTTGAACGTCAAAACGAGAACAACTGAAAGACTACATTAATAAGTTACTCTGGCTACGACGTTAATGAATCTGCACAGTGGTACGAGACATATTTCCCAGGAATGTAGAATCAGACAGCCGAGTGTATTTGGCATCTTGCTTCGACACAAATTCCACCCCTATCGACTGTCACTACACCAGGCACTCGGCGGCTGTGTTTTCGATTGTCGTACAAAATTTCGTCGCTTTGTTCTTCAGAAGCTGAGAGGCAATACTAGGTTTTTCCATCGTGTGCTCCTTACCCTGAAGCAACTTTTACTAAATACGTTAATGTAAATTTCAAAACATGCACTACTGGGCAGTCGAAAATATACATTGGCTTCGTCAGGTGCAACATCAACGGCCCTAGATTGTAAGAATACATTGTGGCATCATAGGCAATTTTATTGTGGCACCTCACTTCACCCCAGACACGTTAATGGACATTCGTTCGCACACGTCCTTACGAACATTCTGACAGTTCTTCTAGAGGTACCACTAGATATTCGAAAGAGTATGTGTTTGCAACACGGCGTAAGTCCAGCTCACTCGTCCCGTGTTGCAACGCAAAATCTTTCCCTTTCCGTCCCATTCAGGCATCTAAATGCCCACTGGGTACCAACCGGCCGCTGTGTCATCCTTGTCAGAAAGGCATTAACGGATGCGATATGGGGGGGGGGGGGGGGGACAGGTGGGGGACGTGGTCAGCGCCCCGCAATCCCAGCCGTCGCGACCGTATGCGCGACCGGAGCCGTTACTTCTGCAAAGCAAATACTGGAGGAAACATCTTCTTCCCCCGATCTGAACCCCCCCCCCCTTCCTTTCCTTATTTCTTTCTTTGGGAGTATGGGATGGTGAGGGCACTAAAAGATGCACTCTATGACGAATCACGAACTACGCTAGGCCGATATGCTTCGTCGAATCCCCGGTGTATGCTCTATCATGCACTGTAGCTACATCTGTTTTATTTCTGTAAGATAAACCTAATGTTATGTGTTTCGGGTGGTTACCAAAGCATTTTTAATAAATTGTTCATTAGAGTTACGCATGTACGAATTGCATTTCAGTGTCAAATAAATCGCCAGCGTGTACTGCTCGTAGCTGGTAACACTGTCATTACGCACTTACGATCTACATGAAACGATGATTTGTTAAGAAGAATATTTACTTTCCGATGTACATTTGTTTACCAGTTTTTTTTAATGAAATATCTATTTCAATGAATGTGTCCCATATAATATAATTTAGAGCAGTGTAGGTTGAGATAGTTTTCCGACAGTATTTTTGTCCCTCTTAGAAGCACACAGCCACGTACAGGAAATGATACGTCAATTATTCCTTCTATAACTTAGATATTTCATAAATTAGATGCTTCTTGCAGCGTATAAGACCTTTTCATTTTCGAAGAATGAACAGGTGTTTTCTCTGTTTCAGCTCACGTACATCTGGAAGATAAATAAATGCGAAAATTTTTCCTAAGCCCTTTGTGATACAGTAGATTCTAGTCTAACAAGGGGAACACCAAGTATGGTAAAAAATAATTTTGGTGGGTCGCAGGTATGTTATGCGGGAACTCCTGCAGACCACCAAGCTAGAAGGATTTGTTCCAATGCGCCTTGGTTTCCACGAAAATCGAGATCAAAGACCATCGCGTAGTAGCTTTACCTATACTGAGTCACAAACAGTACGTCGTAAGCTAGCGTGGTATAATTAGCAAGGCTCTCGACTGTCACACAGAAGACTCGCTTCCAAATACTGCTTGGAACCTACCTTCTTTTTTATTTTTTACTTTTTTTACACTTGTCCGACGACTGATTGTGCATAATTATATGCTTTCATAGCCACTCTTGTGTTAAAGTTTGAGTAATTTGTCATGATAACAACTTATGTTAATTGCTTAATATGTTATAGATTGCGCACGATTATTATATTTTATTCGTTATTTCAAAGCATAGTTTTACGGCGACTGAAAGATCAGTAAACAGTCTGTAGTTATCACTATAACATTTGTGCAGCATTTGCTAGCTGCGTTTACAATCTCCGGCCCCACTTTCGTTGTACCTACGAATAGAGTGTGTGCCCACTTGACGCGTTCCAGAGGATTATTATGTTCCGGCTAGGCGGCTAGTCATTCGTAGCGTATCGTTCACATGTGACTTTATCTTTGCAATAAGAATTGATAAAGTGGGAAAAACGAATATAATTATACACAATCGTCGGACGAGTGAGGGAAAAAAAAAACAGGATTTGAAATCGGGTTGTCTGTGTGACAGACTTTTTTTATTATTTATTTATTTAATTAATTTTTTTTTGATGGGTAGCCTGTTCCTTGCGTTTGCTGATCTTGTTTGCTCTTAGTTTTCGAAATGTTCTTGGCTCATTTTATTTTTATTTTTATTTTTTTTATTATTATTACAGAGAGCGTTCAGTCCTGTGACCTGACGCGCTGAGCCGCGGCCCCCGGTTAGTTGCTAATTACACCATGCTGACTCACGTACAGCTGGTCACTTAGTATAAGTATAGCTGTTACGCACTAGACTTGATCTCGATTTTTGTGGAAACCAAGGCGTATTGAAACAAATCCCTTTAGCTTGATGGACTGGAGGACTACTCGCACAACATACCTGCGACCCATCAAAATTCGTTTGTAAGTCAAATCTTTGTAAACTATTGGAACAAACTGCTATAGTCATCAATCCTTAGACTTATAAACTACTTAAACTGAGGGAAACACACACACACACACACACACACATTCCAAAGCCCGAAGGAGGGCTCGAACCTCCGACGGCGAGCATCTGCGCTCTCAGCAGCAAGGCGCGTTAGAAATCTCGGCTACACCACCTAGAGACAAGACCTCACAACAGCCCGTGTCACGTCCCACGGGCCAGGCTGCAAGTACCAGCTTAGGCCGCTAGCAAATTACCCGATTTCGCCCGTAGTGGGAAAAAAACCCGTACAGGCATTTTTCTTAGTCGACTGATGAAGCGCATGGGACCTTTCACACTGCATGGTTACAACGCGGGCACGACTTTTAGTCAAGTTCAAGCCCCTACCACGTCCTAACGTTCAAGCGAGGCAACTGTCCACGAAGTGAAGCAGCTGATTGGCGCCATTTGCAGGGAAGTATCCTAGTACTGGGGTTGTGGTTTGAAGTGAGTGAGACGGAACAAGAGCAAAATGAAGCACAAAATAAACGCATGTTTGTTTCCTAATTTCCGAAATGCTTCTGCATAGATACACGAAATTTTAGAATATAAGGCTTTTATTGAGAAGGGGGAGCGATTTTGCATCGAGATATTGTCATAAGATAATTCCATGAAACATGTAAAGTAGCGGACAGTGCGATTATTATTTAATCCACGTAATTTTCTGTCAGGTCCTGTTTACTTTTTGTCGGCTACTCTGTACGTTTTGCACGCTTATTTTTGGACACGAATTTTTGTCTACTTTCCATATTACATAGAATTTTTCTTTCAACTTACTCGAATTTGGGAATGAATAATTGTAATAAACAATAAAACTTTAAATAGTCATTTCATTCGCACATTACTTTTTAACAGAGATAGTACTTCTCAAAGTGGTTGAGTATGCAACATTCGATCAAATAATGACCATTTACGAAGTACAATCACCACCTGTTAAGTGTCTAAAAGCAATTATTCGCCCTACTTCTGCAGCAAACTGATATATGTGATTACAAATATAAATACCTCTCATACGCCTAGTTCTTCATTCATGATTGTTACTAATTCATCTGCAAATAAAATATAAGTACTTAACATGCAACAATGTACTTTTCTCAGTTTTAGAGAATCATTTGTAAGAGGAAACCTAAACAAAAACAAACACTCATGATTTATTATTCCTCCATGAAAATACTACTCGGTTTACAAGTAATGATTGATCTGTGAAATATAACATTGTTTCCGTATTCGTGTTTTCTTCCATTCTTACTGTTACAATTAAAAGCAGCACACGAACGACGCATGATTACGCACTGTTTCCCTGCAAGTGGCGACTTCTGTTACGTTCAATGTGGGGACGCGACACTAGCTCCAGCGAGCGGTCTAGTTTCTATTTAGCTTAAGTCCATGGTCACGTGCATCCGCCCAGTGGCACTGCTCCCACACAGCGCCGTGCCGTACTCTCGGATCAGTGGCCCATGTGGCTAAGTGCACACTTTCACACTACACGTGACCAAGGGCACGCTCAACAATCCACTATTTCAGTCGTGCGGCAGCTGTCCCCAGTTTTTTTTTCTACTGCTTTGAGTTTGGTTTCTGTTTGCGGTTTTCGATGTTTTTAATTTGTGTGTGTTGATGGCTTATTTTCACAATATGTAAGGAATTGGCGCAGATTTTTTGATATCGCTAGCTGAACGAAAATCTGTGTTACGGGATAAAACTTTGGATATTTGTAAGGATAGAAACGCAAAAGAAAAAAACCTAGAAAGAAGTATGTTCAGCAATCAACCAAGATTTTGAAAGGATCAGTGATACAGAAGAAAAGGGTTTGGCAAATACTACCTATAGGCAAAGGGAATACTTATTTCTAAATAATTATTCGTATTATGTCTGAATAACATTTTACTTTTCCCTTTAAGGCCTAAGTTCATTTGATGCAATCCTTGCAATATAAATAAGCAGTATTATTATACCACCAACAAATGTTAATAATATAATATAAGACAATCAAAATCTTTCTATCAATGTTCCTGTTATTAGACTAATCAATAGAGTTTGAATAATAATGAGTATTGTAATTCATATATGGTGACTTAATAAAATTAGTATTTTTATGTTTGATGTTCATATACCTATTATTTTGATCTTTCAAGAAATAGGTTATTAAAATATTGGTTTTGGGAATCAATAATTGAAAGATTTTCTACCTTTGAAGTTTTGAAGGTGTTCTTCTTTATTTTGGTTTACACAAAATGAAGGCATTCGCAATACATATTTCTGGACGAGAGTCTCTGAAACTAATTTCATGCTTTTCTTCATTTCATGTAGCCAACACAAATGAGGAATAAAAGAAGATCAGTTTAGTGTTTTAATGCCTCAAAATGTACCTTTTAAAGGCCGGTGCGAGTACAAACAGGCTTTAAGCATTTCTCGTTTAATTTCAATCCCCACTGATACGACAAAAGAGGAGCAACAAGTGTTCTTTCAGCGTATTCCTCTGTTGGGATGTACTTCACTCTCGACTTTCAAAAAGCACTCACTCTGAATGGCCGAGAGCGCTTGGAGTAGTTTTCTGATCTTTCATTAATGAATGTAATAAAATCTCCTCTGCGGAATTCGGCTTATATATTTTGCGATAGCATTATACTGAGGCTTCATTCTCAGCAGAAGCGTTATTGAGGTGAAATGCAAAATGACCTTTCTGGGCGCCTCATAATATTCATAAAAGGAGGATTTTCCACTTCACGTGTAATTTAGCGAGCACGTCAGGTGGCTCTGATATTGTTGGCATTATAGTCATCCTCTTGAGCTGAATAAAGAAACAGCCACACAGTGCCATTAAAACGGACAAAGACCAGATTATCGGAAGCAAACAGGAAAGTTTGTCAGCAAATTCAGGGAATTTCGGATAGTTTCATTACAAGTGCAGCTAATTTTATTTGTGTATTCAAAAGGCTGTTGAATATCGTCCGATACAAACTCCAAACGTAAATTATATTCTCTCGTAAGGAAAACACTCAATAATTGCCGTAATCAATTGGACGTCCGACTTCAAGGTCTTTAGCATCCAGACGTTTCATTAAAACAGGAGTACAAAGCAGCCATAGTAATAAGCCGTAGGAAAAGTGAGTCAAACCATGTGTGCACACACAATGGGCATTAAGAGAGTTTACATTTATAATTTAAACTTTGGCTAATGAGAAGGAAATGCAGACGACGTTAAAACAGCTGGATAATCGCATGAATAAAATAGTATAAGTCAGACACTTGGCGGTACAATAAAACCTCCAGCCTAAGTTTTTATTTTTGGATATTTGTTTAAAAATGATGTAGATTAAGACAATTTATTTTGACCTTGTATCTTCAATAAATAAGGCAACTGTTTGGCTGCTACTCTAATTTTCATGCTACTCGCATTGTAATATGCAATAGAATCTTTATTTTCTAAAATATTTTACATATACATTATCTTTATTTGCTATAAACATTATCTGGACCACATTTGATGTATATTTTCTGTAGCACTACATAACAATATATTTTAAATGACAAATTGAAATGCCTCAATGGTCAGTATGTATTATATCGGTATGCAATTCCAAATTATGTAAAATTAATTACTATATATAAAAATATTTTGTATTTAAATTTTTAATTGCAAATAATTTTGAGTATATATTTCTACTCAAGTGTATGTGTATCTTACTGACAGGTTACAAGATGATGGGTTAAGCCCGAAACCTGTTGTGTATGTAAAATAAATAATCTACTAACAACAACTAAGAGATTTTCCAGCAACCTATAAACAATTAGGTAAGTTTTTAGGCTGGAGCCGAAACACATAACAAGACCTGGTTCCGAAACACATAACAACACATTAATACGTTTATTTCACTCATGTAGCCATCAAAATTAAAAGCAGATCTCCACTGAAGTTCGCTTCTGCAGCTAGGAATACGATATGAAATATATTCATTTAGATTATGGCTTACAGATATTTGCACGCCACAGGCCTGTCGGCAGAATGGAACCATGTTTGAGAAGACAGTGCCCAATTCAGAGGCAAGCAAGGGGTTCTTCATCTGGCCGGAGTGATTGGCAGGATGATCTCAATTGTGGGGTGCTTCATCATCTTCAGATTATTTTCAGTTGTTATCAACCATTCCTCCTCCTACTACTACTGCAGGGGCGTCTGACATATCATAGAAACGAAATACTACAAGGTAATAGTGCAATGTGTCACATCGTGTGCTTTGCAGGTCTCCTTGTCAGCGAGATCTGCTGATTTATTTCACCGAATTCCCATATATTCCAGAAGCCAGTAGAATGACTTCTGCTTTTACCATCGTTGGATGAAGTAGAGTTGGTCACGTATCTGCTATTTCAAAATGTGAGCTAGGTAGCCAACAGCTTCTTCAACGACTGTAGTGCACTACGGGAATTGGAGCAGACGAGAAGGAGTTTGTCTCGAACTCAGCTGAAAAAACTCTATATTTATTGAGAAGGCGAAAGCTGATGGCACCATCGTGAAGCACTATGTAACAATCGAACGAATCCTGTTGTTATGAACGATCAGTGTGCGCCAGTGAAAAACCATGATGCTTATCTAACATGGTAAAAGATATAGACTGACAAGTAAAAACTGAGGTCAAACTTTCTTAAAATTCGTCAGGTCTAAAATACATCTGAGCCTGTGGAATAGCCATCGTCGATGTAATACGTTAAAACCAGCTACACCCATATCTAAAAGGTAGTCTTTCATGCGAATCCCCTGAGGCCTGATCAGCCTTGCTGATTATTGAAAACATTATGGAAATGCAGTGAAGTTGAAGGTAATCGTAAATCAGTTTAGATCGCAGGTTTTTTTTATTAATTTGTGACCGAAAATCGGCTTTTATGCCATCGTGCAACATTTTCGAAGAGAAAAATTAGACATTAGTTGTCAATTATTTAAAATTATTATAAAACAAATTATACAATTGCCATAGTAAATCTTGACCGGTTTTGATTCCGCTAAAGAAACATCCTCAAACCTCTGGCTGAAAACACATCGCAAAGATTTACTACAGAAATTACGCTACGACAAGAGTAGATTGTAGTAATAAAAATAAAATGTATCAAAAATCAGACAAGCTTACACAAAGTACAAAAAGAAGATGTCATCTTTAAATGTAAGCCTTGACTAAACGGAGGAATAGAATCTAAACCGGAAGGTAATAGAATCTAAACTTGTAGCCAATTAATGAACATTCTGCGATTCAGACATATTCGCTATTAACTTTCCATTGGACGCTGAACAACGTCATGGCATACAGGTGGGTATGCGGTATATATGACTGGTGCACCATGAGTAACTGTCACTAATACGAAATGATGGCTCAACAGCCTCAATAGAGATGCTCGCTACAAGGCTTGTTCTAAATGTCAAAGTAGCCAACTTTTCATGGTGCAAAATGCCCGTCATCCTTAAATAAAGATGTATCTGCGGACACATACTCCGTGCGCCTGTAATAAAGGCAATATCTCACGATGGCTGCAAAAAACAGCAACAGATGTCCTGTCTTCTCCCCGCGTATTGTGCGAAAAACACTTTAAAATACTTAGTACTTTGAGGCACACTGTTTTCATGTCTTCCAAGTGTGGCGACGGTGTTATTTGGGAGGCAAATATGAAGCCGTAAAACATCATCGTGTTCTCAAGGTTCTTGGAGCTGTCAGTGAATAATTTGCTACTAGTGGCCTTTAAGATGTCAAAAGATATGTTGTTGTTGTTAGGTGTTTAAAGGGGACTAAACTCCTGGGATATCAGTCCCCTGTTCGCAGCTAGGAGTTCACACCCATAAAACTGAGCCATTTATGCTATGTCCAGTATACGCTGGTGACAGAGTGTCGCCGCGGTTGAGTAGCCGTGCGGTCTAAAGCGCCTCGCTGCGTAGCACGCGGTTGCTCGCCGTGGAGGTTCGAGTCCTCCCTGGGGCATGGGTATGTGTGTGTTTGTCCTTAGGTTAGTTTACCTGGGTTTAAGTAGTTTGTAAGCTACGGACTGATGACCACGCAGTTTGGTCCGATAGATTTACAAACATTTGAACATTTTTTTGACAGTGTCAGTCGGAAGACACAGTAGGTGTTGACCAAATAGGCAACAAAACTAAAATATTGCAGCAGAAGTGTGTGGCTGGCTGACCACAAGGATAATACAGGATGAACCAGCCACATTGCACACACTTAAAACCTCCAGTTTATAACCAGACAGCAACTAAAAACAAGACAACACATTAAAAGTTCTGTAGGGTAGGGGGCCCCGAGAAATCAGGCAAATGAGTCCACTACTAAATAGAACGGTAAAAGCCAGCTGTGTGGAAAAAAAAAACCAAAAACACGGTCAGCCATTGAGGCATCGTCAGCTAAAATTGACGGAAGCGCAGTTGGCAAATTAAAGGAGTGCCTTAAGGCAGCTAAAAGCGGACAGTCCATTAGAATGTGGACCACTGCCAGCAAAGTATCACAATGGCACTTTGGTGGATCCTCTCGGCGAAGGAGGTGGCCATGTGTTAACCACGTATGGCCAATACGCAGTCGGCAGAGAGCAACAAGATTCCCGACGAGAGGCCCTCAGGACTTCCATGCACCCGTGGAGGGTTTAACTGCGTGGAGTTTATTTGGTACACTCAAATCACCCCATTCAGTGTCCCAAAGCCATAGGACCTTGCAGCGCAACTGATGGTACTCTTTATAGAACGGTTAATGTTGCCGCGATTTCTTTCTAGACTCGTGAATAATACGGCGATATTTTTCTCTCACCACTTGAAAGACAATAAGGTTCTCTACAGTTGGCCGGCAGTTTAACCTACACAGAGTCTCCTGCCTGGCTCTGATGGATGAGTGACATTCTTCACTGAACAACAGTACAAACTGTCTTTTCAGTCGTCCTGAAGACTGCAGTGTGGATGCTTCAGCTGTGGCGGGGAGCGTTTGGTTACTATTATCCAACAATTACTGGATAATGACACGACGTTCTCACATCTTACTCCTCAAAACGGATGTAAAGTGCCCAGTCTGCTCTTCTGAGTACCCATGAGCCGGCCATCTTACACACTCCAGTCGATCTGACTGGTGAGCCCAGAAAGGGATCACTTCCATGACGGTCATGGACCATTTTGCGTGGGAAAAGAATGGAGAGCAGAGAGACTAATAACGGAGAAAGACTCTTTTGCAGTTAATAAGTGAGCAGTCTGGCCTGTTACAGCAAATGCGCATATAGTTGCACAGCCCCAATGATCGCCAGAGAGGATCAGTGGAGTTACGAGGTCGTGCAGAGACTATTTCTTAAAAGTGTTTTGACAGAGTGAACATATAATCAATACATGCCACACATTCATAAGCACGCCCTGAGAGCAGTTGACACACAATAACGGAGCAGTCAAAATTCAAATGTTTGTAGTATTTATGGGACTTAACTACGGGGTCATCAGTCCCTAAGCTTACAAACTACTTATGAACTAGCTAACCCTGAGGACGGCACAAATATCCATGCCCGAGGGGGGATTCGAACCCCCGACCGTAGTGGCCGTGCAGACCATGACTGGAGCGCCTCAGTCTCCTCGGCCACCGCGGCCGGCACGGAGCAGTCGTTCATGGGTGTCGACATCCCATCTTCCGCACGGTGGTGTGGAGCAAAGCCGTTTCATTTATTGAATCGTATTAGGTTTTGCATGTAGGGTCTCACCTTAGGCGAAGAAAGCCTATACGACCACTTTGGGGTCAATTACATGTCAAATAAACATACTTTTAACCTGCATTTTACCTCATCATCTCAGATGTTGATGAAACTTGGTACAGAGGTAGCCCACATGTAGATTTAGAAAAGTACCCAATTTTGTTGAAATCCATCAATCCATTTTGAAAATACGACGATCTAAAGTTGTTGAAAATCGTCAAAAAGCACCCCGCAGCCATAATTTCAGATTGTTGTAGCAATTCTCCTAATTAAGCTACAATGATGGGAGAGGTGTCACTTTTCAGCATTTTCCATGAGCTTTCCAATGGTATACAACATATTATTTACTATATATTACACTACAAAGTGCATTTGATGATAATATAATTGAAAATATCACATTTCAAGAATGGGTTACAGTAGACTTCGGTGCAACTTAGAAATACTGCAGAAAACCTCAAACTGTGTTTCACATTTAAATGAAAATTTAAATTTTTATTTCTCAAAAAACGCATCTTCAAAAATTTTCAAAAAAATTCATATAATGCTTTAGATTATTGTTAACTAATACCCTGAGTATTAAAGTTCACACCTTTACAAAATTTCAAATATTTACACTTCAGTAAAAATGACATTTGTGTAAAATTTGTAGATTTAAATGGACATATACACAATTTACCAGTAATATATATTTACACTTTTTCTGAAAGACTTATTTAGTGCAATATCAAAGTTTCAAAGCTGAAATGCCAGCAATGATAATCGGGTTTTCTAAATTAGCAGAACTGCGCCCAAAACACACTCAACGCTCAGTATGTGTCTGCACTACGCATCAAAATGTCAGACTAATGATAGAAAATGCCAAGTTTGTTACCTTAACCAATGTAGAATTGGCCTCTAATAAACACTGTTTGGCAACACAGCGTCATTGCAAGTTGCATTATGGGAAACTGTAGTTCTTGGCCAGGAATTGATCCAATACAAAAACACTACAAAGTGCATTTGATTATAATGTAATTGAAAATATCACATTTCAACAGTGGGTTACAGTAGACAGATGCAACTTAAAAATACTGCAGAATACCTCAACGGAATCCATTGAATTATTTTCTGAAACACTGTACATTAATACTCCATGAGCTCTTAACTAAAAGAAGTCAAGGAAAACTTTACTGAGGGTGATTGTGTTGTTATATGTGACTTCTCAGAGAACTATACTTTTATGATCCATAGTTATCACTGGTCAGGTGATCATACAACATTGCATCCCTTCCTAGTGTATTAAAAAGGAGAGAAAACAACAGAACACATGTGTTACGTCATAATTTCTAACTGTCTACAGCATAATACAGTAGCAGTCTACTGTTTCTTTAAAAAAAGCTAATTCAGTTTATAAAAACAAAATTTCAGACTGCTATACAGATGATATACTACTTTTTGGATGGAGTGCAGCCGAGTACAAAAATGAAAAGAATTTTTTGAACATATGCTTCCAAAAAGAAAGTTTTGGAATAGAAACTGAATAGCAATTCTTTTTTTTTTTTTTTTTTTTTTTTTTTTTTTTTTTTTTTTTTTTTTTTGCCTCTGCTCATTGGAAAGGACCTTGTGATGGTGCCGGAACTGTTAAGAGATTAGCAATAAAACTAAGTCTGCAGAGGCTGTATGAGAACCAAATTCTTACTCCACAACGACTTTTTGACTGGACAGTTAAAAACATTACATCTGTATATTTTGAATTTTCAACAGTAGAAGAGTACATTCAAACAGATTCCTGGACGAGCACTGCAGTCAGTCTGTTTCCATAAAAAGGACAGAAAAGTTACATGTTTTTATAACGATTGCCTCAAGTACTTCAAAAATGTTGGTAAGTACTTTCAGGCGCAACAGAATCTACTGCCGAAAAAAAAAAAAAAAACTCCAGAAAGACTGGCTTTGAAAAACAATCATTGATATGTTACTGTTGTCTATCACAAGAAATGGTGGTTATCTTATGTTTTAACGAAAGACTAAGACCTTGATGAAGTTAAAGTTACATTCCTTTACCATGTGGCCCATCACCGTCTTACACATTTTCTATAAAACCAGATATTCTTTTGTTATTTATAAGTGATATTCTTTGTAAGGTAAAACCAGTAACACTGGCCGGAAGAATGTATCAGATTTCTGGGAATGAAAGTGTAGAAACAAAAAAGCACCTAACAAAAAGTCGAATCTTAAAACACAAATTGTATAAATTAGGTTTGGCACATTTGGAATGTGTGCGTTAACATCAAATTTTAATGTGTTTGTAGATACATTAGGAATGAAATTATGTATCTTTCTGCTTAAATCAATAAATTTTACAAAAATGTCATTTTTTTAGTGAAATGTGAATATTTGAAATTTTATGAAGTGTCAACTCATTACACTTCCACTTTGATACTCAAGTTATTAGTTAAAAATAATCTAAAGCATTATATACAAATTTTTGAAGATGCGCTTTTTGAGAAATTAAAAAATTAATTTTTTTTAATATGTGAAACACAATTCTAATCTCAAATAAAGAATATGTTGTATATCATTGGGAAGCTCGTGGAAAATGCTGAAAAATGACACCTCTCCCATCATTGTAGCTTAATTAGGAGAGTAGCTAAAACAATTTGAAGTTATTGCTGTGGGGAGCTTTTTGGCGATTTTTGACAACTTCAGATCGTCGTATTTTCAAAATGGATTGATGGATTTCAACAAAATTGGGTATTTTTCTTAATGTAGATGTAGGCTACCTCTGTGCCAATTTTCCCAAAATGTGAGATGGTGAGTAAAACCACTGTCTTGATGTGACATGGAATAACCCTTTGGCAAATTGAACGTCAAGACAAAAGATGCTGACCTGTGGCCGTTTTCGGAAATAACTGGACGAAAGCGACCTTCGCATACTCTATTTCTTGTTGAAGTTCTTTGGTGTCTATATACATAACCTCCTGTCATGTTGGCTAGCCACACCCATAACACTATACAGGGTGTATCAAAAAGGATGGTGTAAACTTAAACCGTTGAAAGTACACGGTAGTAGAAGCAGAAATATCACAGTAAACATGGGTCCGCAACAAGCCCTTTCCGAGATAATTACGAATGTATGGTTCCTAGCCGCCACTGAAGTCGTTGTAAACACCGTCTTAGTTAGTACACATTAATTTGAAATTTTTACTTTACTATTAAGATTTAAATCGCACGTAGTTTACATTTTACGTATGGGTTTACCTGTTAAAGGATGTGATCTAAATGTCTTCCTTGCATCTGGATGCAATACTGTGCTCGTCTCTGCAATGAATTTCTAATTCTCTCGAAAACCTCGGTATCATTTCGGAATTCTTGAGAAGTGTGTGCAACTCTCCACTCCAGTTTCTCGCACGTCGTAATGGTGTACTGTATACTTCGCTTTTGAGGTGACCCCGGACACAAAGCTCCAAACGATTTATATCATGTGATGTTAGAGGCCAAGGTACAGGTCGGCCTCGACCTATCCATCTTTGCCCGTATCTGCGCGTTAGATGGCGTCTCACAGCAGCAGCAAATGTGCCGGAGCTCTATCATGCATGTTACACATACTCTGACGTTCCTGAAAGGCAATATCCTCAAGCATGCCTGAAAGATAAGAAAGTCTAAATTTCAAATTAATTTGTACTAAATAGGACGATGTTTACAATGACGTCAGTGGTGGCTTGGAACCATACATTCGTAATTATCTTGAAAATGGCTCTTTTCGGACCCATATTTACTGGGCCATTTTTTCTTCTATTATCGTATTTCAACCGTGTAAGTTTCCGCCATTCTTTTTTATGTGCCCTGTATAGATGTAGTGCGCAGTTCACTACTGTCGACGTATTCCCCAATCTTATTAGGATTTAACTTCTCGTCGACATCGTCATCAGTGTTTCAAGCAGAAAAGTACTGTTGACCAGCCTCTTAGTTGATTTGGGTGACAGTTCATGGTCCGTAATTGGTGTTGTTAATGACAAATAGTAAATCAAGTTGCCTGCATAGACAGTAAAGTGAAATTTGGGTAATTTAGCGTAAAGATCTAACGGCTGTGTGTGGAGTGAGGAATGTGATAATGCAAGTATTGAGGCTGCCGCGTTATCTGGCTATAACCGCTGCTACGTGCTTCTACATGGAATCAAAGAGACTCTGATTGTGTCGTTGATGGATAGCAGTCGATGCAGTTTCCGTAAATTGGCAACATTGATGTGGTGTAGATACGGCCGGTGTATGCTGGGATTGTCGTTCCGCAATTATCGACCAGTATTTTTCCACTGACGAGAGATCGGGAAATGAGGGATGTGAAGATAGTAATGCAATCCGATTGGCGACGAAGATGTCTCGCGTGGCACGTGCGGTCGTTCATTATCGTGTTGCAAGTCGCCGTTAGAGTGCTTCGAATTTAAGGGAACACGAATGACGTAACACTGGCTTCTTAGTGTACTGACAATACGTGAGAAAGCTCGGTATGGAGGGGTGAATACTGGAGTGGAATAAATACCACCCAAAATCATACACAGAGAGCATGACCAGTATGGAGATGCAACAGTTAAAGAGTATCTTCTTCGTGATGGTAAAGGCATAATCGATATTCGGCGGTAAAGACAATATCCTTGGAATACAAACTTATGTTTGAGTTCGTCGTGTTAAACTGTTAAGTTTTGTATCTCTAGATAACTGCGGTCATGTGGACCGGGTAAACGTCCAGGAGTTGTTTAATTTTGCAACATTTCTCCAGTATTTACTTTCAAAGAAGACAGTCTCAATTTCTGTTAAAAAAAAAAGTTAAAATGTTTGTAAAACTTATGGGAATTGACTGCGAGATCTCAGTCCCTAAACTTACAAACTACTTATGAACTAACTTATACTAAAGACACCACAAACATCCAAACAACGCCTCAATGCGCTCGGCCGCTCCGCCGCGGGACAATTTCTGTCTCAACGATTCTGCATATACATTTTTTTTAAAAGAGCTGACCGCCATTTGACTGAAAGTTTTGTTTATTGTCACTACCTGGTTTCGGCCTTAGGCCATTTTTAGGTGCTATGATAAAAGTTGTCAGATAGGTTTCCTCAGGTTATGGTAATAATAATAATAAAAACAAAATCTGACAACTTCTATCACAGCACTTGAAAATGAACTAAGGCCGAAACCAGCTAGTGACAATAAACAAAACTTCAAATGGCGATCAGCCCTTTTAAGAAATTTTATATGTCTGAGGCTCCTGACGCCCACAAAATCATAATTTTCAAATGTTTCTAAACAAACTGCTGAGATCATCAGTCCCTTGGCTTACGACTACTTAAAGTAAGTGACACTAAGGGCAACACACACACACACCCATGCCCGAGGAGGACTCAAACCTCCGGCGGAAACTGCCGCCCAGTCCGTAGCATGACACCTTAGATTACGCGGTATTTCCGCGGAGCTCTTCACTTATATCTTTCAGTTTTCGATCTAATTTCTCTTATTTTATTACAATGATGGTATCTCCATATCTACGTGGGTGCTAACAAAATATCGTAGCATACGGAGGAGATATTTGATGAAAGAAATGTCGCAAACAGATCTCGGCGGAACGGATAACGCCTTTCTTTTAATGGTTTCCACTCCAGCTCCTGCATCATTTCAGTGACAATCTTTTCTCTGTATCGGAAAAATACAATACGAGCTGCCTTTCTCTGAATTACTGTTGATCCTCCATCAATCCTTCTTGGTGCGGATCCGACAATGTGCAGTACTATTCCAAAATACGCTGTACAAGTACAGTCTATTTCGTAGAACTGTAGCATCTTCTAATTGATCTGCCAAAGAAAAGTAGCCTTTGTTTTGAATTCCCTACAGTATGTTCTGTGTGTTCTTTCTAAATAAATTGCCGCTAGTATATTTTATATATGACCAGAATTTCTTTGGATTTTCTGCAATATTACGAGACAGATTTCAGTTGTAGAAAATGTTATAAGCTTCTAGTTCTCTTTAAATTTCCAGTTTCTGTACAAGATTGCCAATCTTGGGAATTTAATGTCTGTTTAAATTTGACATAAGCCACATTCGATCTACATTCACATTTTTAACTTCAAAAGACTGGAGACTGTCAGGAAAGCGTTGAGCTATTTTATCTGCGTTTAGAATAAATCTTTCCTTTGATTTTGATAGCTTTGGGAATTTCGATACTCAGTACCGATACGAAAATGCTGTGCTCACGAATCCCTGTGTTTTTATTGATACACTTTATTAGTTCCGGATTGTTTGTTGCAAGGAAGTCAAGTATGTTTTCACAACCATTTACTCTTTTAGTAGGTTCATGAACTAATTGCTCGAGATAGTTTTCGGCGAGTGCGTTCAATACAGTTTCGGACGATATTTTACGCTTTCTTTTTTCTGAATATATTGTACTAGCTGTTTTTCGGCGAGGCTAGGAACAATACTATTTTGTAGCATAATGACACTGATAGTTTGAAGCGTAAGGGATCGTCTTCATGATGGAATTCTTGTGAGCGGGGAGGCATTAGTAGAATGACCATGGCATGCGCGAACACTCGATGAGTGAAGTTATGTTGCTAGACACAGTAGGATCTTCCCGCTGTGGCAGTAACGGTGGGCATATTTGTGTTACCAACGAAGCTGTTTAGTGGTAGCAACAGTGCACTGTAGCTGTGGAGCAGTGCTTTTAAGCAGAATGGAAAATATATTACACTGCAGACATGAATTATTATTGTTAGATATAAAAAAGGGGGAAAGCAATTGATAAAATTTTTATGAGCTTTAAATAATATGGATGTTTTCAGAAGAGGATGAACAGGGTAACATTTTCCACTGCATTGTTCTCTACCTATAACACGTAGTTTTCTTCTAATTTGGTTGAAATACACTTCCATATCGGGAAATTTATAATTTTATTTCCTTTCGTAAACTATCTAAGAGGTTCAAGATAAGATAATGACGTTTCCTGCGTTGTGTCCTGATAAACATGTTTCTAACGAACTAAATTTTGTCAGTTAGGACGTTTAGTGGTTTTTACAGAAAGGATCAATACTACTGCGTTACGAAATAAGTGAATTGTTTGAAACTTTTGAAATTATAGACTGCCATTTGATTTGAAAAGAAACTTTGTCTGTTTGCATTACAATTAGTTGTTACTCAAGTAGTATTATTCGTTCAATAATTCACAGACAACTTTCATTACCTCCTCTTACAGAAACCAAGTTTTCAGCAACGAATTATGAGTTATAACTGTGAATTGTTTGTTTCAAGTGCCGACCTTATGTTTAGGAATGTCTCTTCCTGTTGGTGTGGAGCTATTCTGCCTAGGCAAACTTTTTGGCATCTTTCGTTTCTGGGATTGACTAATGCGAAGAAAAGATGAAGTGCATGGGACACCTTGTATATATATTACTGCGGGCTTCAGATGGCCAGCATGTCTATGGATGTCATTAGTGAAAGGCATTTATGTCAGTACATATTCATTGAAGTATATAAGAGAGAGAGAGAGAGAGAGTTTATTGTTTGTTTAAATATATTTTCACGTATCATATGCAGATTGATAGCCTGGCTAAACTACATATTAATTATTGATCTTGTTTAAACAGATTTGGTAGCTTTTTAGAAGCTGACAGAACAGAGATAACGAGTCATAAACCTTTTACTATCCTGAGTTATGTATTGCCCAATTCTTACTGGTGAGTACCGATAGGAAGGTCGCAGGCTGAGCAGTCACATCAGCTGGAAAACTACATTGATTATTTACTGTAAGAGTATAAGTAGGTACATTACAGTTATTTACAGTATGTAAAATAACAGGTAAGGCGGACTGTCTTCAGTAGCCTCAGACTGCGGTACATCAGATGAATTAGTAATATCCACATAAGTTGGCAAAAAAAGTTTGTATAAACTGGAAGTGTTAGTATGTAAGGCATGATTATCCATATCGTGCAGCTACCCAGTATCACATGAGGTTCACAGTAATTTTCAGAATTAGATGACACTGTCTCTGCAGAAGTTCGCAACAAGATATATTCAGGCAGATAAAAAAGTTTCCTGAGGTTGGTGTAATAATGATGGGCATACAGAAACTCTAAGTCAAAAGGAACAGATTTATGTAGTTCAAACAGCTGAGACTGATCAGGAACAGATTTAATAGATTTCAGATTCTAACACAATGTTTTTATAAAGCTAAGTCATTAGCATACCACTCTCATTAGAAAAGATGGTGGAATAACACTCATAGTTATGTAAAATGTGAGACAATATTACAGGAGAAACAGAGAAATAAGCATTATTTCTTAATGAGTGGGTATAGAATCATCATCATCACAATTAGAAGAAATTGTGGACCAACAGTGCCATAAGTGTCATAAGTGCACCAAGATTTCAATGAGAAATATTATCAACACACATGTGATTATCATGCAGTATTCCAGGTGCAGATGTGTGTAATGTTTCTGGTTTATATTTTTCCTTAAAAGAAGAGGATACAGTTTCATGTTACCCAAGAAGCTAAGCTAAATAAGAAATAGAATTAAAATAGAACTAACAGATTGCATGTTGGTATCATATTGTTAACTGAGAGTATGTTAGTGTAAAATGTATCATTCTGATCAGAACAGGATGTAAAACAACTATAGTTATTTTGTGTGGCACCTGACATAGTATCTAAGTGAAAAACATTATATAATAAAATACTGTCACTGCCTTGGATGGTAAGCCCAGTGTTTACCATCTGTACTGTACTATCTGAATGAGAAACATAATCAACTGAAGTATTTTTGGTATAGTCTGTGGTAATCACATCCTTCAAGCTGGCCACAGCATCATCTAAATGAGATATTTTATCACATGAAATGTGTTTATTCTGAGCAAAGTTTCAGACACAAGTACTGTATTATCTATGCGAGAAATATGATTTACCAAACGAAGGGAAATTTCTATTACATTACTGAACAGAGGTTGTTTTAGAGGCAGAATTACGCTGAAATTCTTAGCTAACGGAATATAAAGTAGGGTTTATTGAACAAGAATCACTAAAATGAATTCTTAGGAACCAGCTGTGTATTGGTTACGTTTTATCGACAACCTGCTACTTCTCCAGTCTGTCACAAAAATTGTATTGACATACCCGGACTTTCCAATTAATGATGCGAATAAGGTCTAAATTATGGGCGTTTAATTCATCATGTTTTGAGTACCATTCATTATAGAAACTTTGAAGTACATCATAAGAGTAATTATGTTAATAAATGTTAACAAAATTGTGGATGTGAGCATCATCAACATACACAGTATCAGGGAAATTATCACTTAAACAATGAATTATTTTGTTTTTGTTTTGTTTAGAGAGTACTGAAGAAATGATTGTACTGTTGCTATATGTAACCAGTCTTTAGATAAGTTCAGTACTTTGTTAATGAAGTGGGAAGAGACTTGCATTCTGTTTCATTTCAGCAAGTAGTGATTTCATCTGCTGAGGAACTGCAATGAACTGATCTTCTTCATTTGCGGTACAAAAACGAATTTAATCTCACTGCTCAGTGTTTGTTCACGATAGATGGCAAATCACAAGTGCACATTAGTGATTGATAAATCTTTACAGAGTGTAACATATGCAGAGACCAAATTTTTCATGTGTGAAATAATTTGTTGGAAAGATTCACAAATCTGTTTATCTTCTGTTTGTGTTTATAAGTCAATTTCTTTATCTGTTTTAATAAGCTGTGATTGAGCTTGATTTGGTTGGTCTAGGATTTAATTTAATTTTGGCAGATGTTGCTACACTACTAATTTACTACATGTATTATGACTGTTTAGGCAATGATTACTAGTTTCAGTAGAATATGTGTCGTCCTGTATTGTGGTTCTATCACGAATTGATAAGGTTCCAGAAAAATTCTGAGTTTCAACTAAGGGTACGCGTTGCATGTTAACAGAACATTTTCGTGGTAATTCTGAACTGAGTGATATTGTCGGCGAAACAGATATAGTAAACGTGGCATGGCGAAACTGTTTGGTGGTACAGTGGTACATACGGATAGAACAGGGGCCTGTAATACACGATTGTTTTGCATAGTTGTTACAAAAATGTTATTATTGGAATCTGAAGAATGAAATTTACTGAATAAAAACTGTTTTTGCGGCTTGATAGAACTGCGAAATCGTGTGTTGTTTCCGTTAGAAGACAAAGAAATAAATAAAACAGAATTAATTAACAATTTGCTAATGAAACAATAGTATGACCAAGACGGATCGTGAGAAAACAGTAAAACGGATTGTAATGATACAAAAGCAACCATGTAGATTTCAAAACAGAAGCCACGTAATACATAATACATGACGGCATCGTGGTGCACTATAGCGCATAGGTGGCGCCGGAATGAGGTACAAGTCAGCTAGTCTCTCTGCCCTGCAAACGTCAATAAATGCATGCATTGGAAGCAGACGTACCGTCGTTGTTGAGACGGTGAGTTGAATGTGCCAGTCGGACCTAAACATGTATCAGTTGGAGCAACGAAAAAACATCAAGTTCTGCCAGAAATTAGCAAACCGCTGTCAAAACATTTAAAATAATACAGCTAGTGACCGGTGAGGACACATTGAGTCGCATCATTGTGTTAAGGTGGTAACAACGTTTTTGTGCAAGGACGAGATATTTGGAAGATGATGTGCTTACTGGTCGGCCACAACAATTCGAACGGAACGCATGTTCGAGAAAGTGGCAACGTCGGTTCGTGCTAACCCAACTGGTAGCAGTAGCAGTAGCAGTAGCGGCAGCAGAGGTCTGACGGACTGCTATAGCGTGTGTCGCGTTACCCAGCACAGTCTGCCACGAATCCTGCCGCAACACTATGATCTCAGGACGATTTGTGGTGACATCATCAGTGGTGCGGACAATGATCCGATGTTTCTCAACCGGATAGTAACTGGAGATGAAACATGGTGTTCCCTTTCGATCCGCAACTGAAACGACAATTAGCCATCTGTAAAGCGCCATCATCACCACAACAGAAAAAGTAAAACACACGACAAGACAAGACAGGTCAAACTGTTTTCGATTCAAATGGAATTGTTCATATGGAGTTTGTGGGAGTAGCTGATTACGCGATTATTTATTATGAATGAACGAGTTTTATATTTATTAGTAAAGGTAATTAAATTTTTTTATCAAAGTGTAAAGTAATACTTTATGTAAACTTGAGTTGATTTGTTAATTTTATCATGTCCGCGGTATTCCACATAGCTTCCATTGGAAATGTATGCGGCAAAGATTTTATTGAGCCATTGGAGTTTTATATATATATATATATATATATATATATATATATATATATATATATATATATATATATACAAGGTGTCCCAGCTATCTTGTCCACCCAAAATATCTCTGGAACAATAACAGCCATTGGAAAACGACTTTCACCGGTAATGCCCATGAATGTACATATTTGGAAACATTCTAAAACGAAAGCAAATGTGTATGTTTTTTTTAATGGACACCCTATATTTTCTCTTCAGCAATCCATAGCATGACAAATCACATAAACAATGGCGTTGATTGTATTGCAATATTCCAATTACATCCCGAGATATTGCGACGCGAAGTTGACGCTTGAAATACGCGAAACGCGCGGCTAGCGCTCCTCCTGAGCAACATGGGGTTCACGCCTGAGTCTCAGGACGTGATATTTTGGGTGGACAAGATAGCTGGGACACCATATATATATTCTGGTGTTTTTATTGTTGTTGTTGACTTTATAAAAGATACAAAAATAAATGAGACTGAACTTGAAAAACGACCAATGTATTGTGAAGGCGCAATAAAAGTCGTACAAGTACATTGCATTCCAATTTGGTACTTTTAACTCTCCAAAGGAGAAAAAAGAAGACTGTGGAAACGACAAGGGTTCCAGATTTGACAAAAACACGGTAATTTATTAAAAGCTGCGGGGAACCTTCAAAAGTTCCTCCCAGACGGTGCAACGTAAACAGAACCCGCCACAAGGAGAACATTGGCTGTTTGCACGATGCAGTTCAGTGTTAGCGACGTGGGTTTTGGCGTACAGAGAATTGGCTGTTGCTGCACGACAACACCCCTGCTCATCGCTCTGGCCTTTGGCCAAGAGAAACTTGCAATGCAACAGATGACGGTTTTGCCAAATCCTCCCTACTCGTCTGATCTCGCATCATGCAATTCTTTTCTCTTCCATTGCTTGAAAGCAGTTCTACGCAGGCACAGCGTTAATAGCAGCAGTTATACCAGCTTTGGCAACGTGCATAATATCCAACGACGACTATTTTGAGAGTACATGTCTGTGTAGGTGTACGCCGTTTAATAAAGCAGTGTGTGTAACATACAGAGTTGCGTGGGGGCCTATCCTCCAGGCGTCAACTCCCAGAACTTACTAACTGTGTCACATATACTGCAGGATGTTCATAAAGTCCGAGAAAAACATTGAATTATTTATTCCACAAGAAACAAACATTGTACAGATTTCATACATATGTCGTTCTGAAGAGAAACGCTGAAAGATTTTTTTTCTGTGTGTATACCGCCACAGCGTAGTTTGGTAATTTTCTGATGACACTAGTCGCAAACATGGCGAGTACAGACGGGAGCGAGCTTTCTGTGTGTTGGAGTTCGACAGAAACACGTCATTAACAAAAGGCTATGCCTTGTCGATTTAGCCACGTACTACTCTCAATTGGCAACATCTACAATTTTTCAAATGATTTTCGTCCCAGATCTTCTTTGATGTTTTTTTAAGAAAATTGCTCTTGGCTTGCTTCTTGGTTTTTCTCCTAAAATGTTTCCGTCAAACATATTGCTGCAGTTTTATGATGATGCTGTGGTGTGTGGGAGCATGTCCTCTTTAATTGACTGTAATAGCGTACATAATGACTTAGACGAAATTTCTAGTTGGTGCGAAGAATGTCAGCTAGCTGTAAATGTAGAAAAATGTAAGGTGATGCACTTGAGTACGTAAAACAATCAGATAATGTTCGAATACAACTTTAGTAGTGAGCTTCTTGGTACAGTCGCGTCTTTCAAATATCTAGGCGTAACAATGCAGAGCGATATGAAATGGAACGAACTTGTAAGGATTGTGAGTAAGGCTGCCAGCCGATTTCGGTTTATTGGAAGAATTTTGGGAAGATGTACTTCAACTGTAAAGGAGACCGCGTATAAAACGCTTGTACGACCACGTCTTGAGTATTGCTCAAGTGTTTGGGACCCGCAGCAGATCAGTTTAAAGGAAGACATAAAAGCAGTTCGGAGGCGAGCAGCTAGGGTCGTTACTGGTAGGTTCTAACAATGCACGAGTGTCATGGAAATGCTCCGGGAATTCAAATGGGGATCGCTGGAGGAAAGAGGACGTTCTTTTCGAGAAATTATGTTGGGGAAATTTAGAGGGCCGTAATCTGAAGCTCAGTATAGAACGTTCTTCCTGCCGCCTACTTACATTTCGCGTAATGACCACAAAGACAAGATAAGACAAATTATAGCTCGTACGGAGGCATATTGACATTCTTTTTTTCCTCGTTCTATTTGGGAGTGGATTAGGAAAGGAATGCCTAGTAGTACTACAGTATAAAATTCTCAACGCACTTTACGGAGGATTGCGGAGTTTATATATGGCGATGTGGTTGTATTCTTTAAGTACTGTTTGTGCTTCATTATATGTCCTATCATTTTTTATTTTCTTCTTCTTATACACTTTAGCAGCGTTTTTCTTTCATTCAATTATGTTAATATCTTATTATTACTACTTCTGTTCATCCAGCTTGTTTTCGTCATTATTCTCCAAATCCACATTTCTATTGTCTCTAGTTTCTTTTTCTCCGCCTTTCCCAGAGTCCAAGTTTCACATCCGTATCGTAGGCCCTCTAAACAAAAGTTTTGGCTTTCTTCCTCTAATATCTAGTTTTATATGGTTATCTGCAAGTTTATTTTTTTTTAATGCTTGTTTTGACAAAACTACTCTTTTCCTTATATCTGTAATACATTAATTACCTTCACTTTCCTCCCCAAATAAGAGAAGCTCACAACTTGTTCTAGAAAGTCATCTTCTAATTCGATATCGACTTTACCACTTTCTTTTGTCTTCCCTACTACCGTAATTTTTGTTTTTCTCTTATCTAGTATTATGTTAAATTCTCTTTGTATTTTGGAAAATGTTAGCGACATAAATAACATTTCTTCTAACTATGAGTCAGAAACTACTACTTTATCATCTTTTGTTTGTATAGCTTATGGGACTTAACTACGGGGTCATCAGTCCCTAAACTTACAAACTACCTATGAACTAACTAAGACTAAGGACGGCACAAATATCCATGCCCGAGGGGGGATTCGAACCCCCGACAGTAGTGGCCGTGCAGACCGTGACTGGAGCGCCTCAGTCCCCTCGGCCACCGCGGCCGGCTACTTTATCATCTGCAAAATGGATACAGTGTATGTGTTTCCCATTAAGTTTAATTCCTTTTGTTATTTTATCAATTTTCATTGCATTTTACAGTAAATAAATTAAACAAATACAGTGATAATGGGCAACTTGCTCTATTCCCATCCTTCTTTCTTCTTCACCTCATCCACTTGTATCACTGTTTCTACAGGTTCCAGATTAATCTCTCTCTCTCTCTCTCTCTCTCTCTCTCTCTCTCTCTCTCTCTCTCTCCAATCGAGATTTATTTCCCTCACTGTTTGGTATAACAGTTTCCAATAAACCACGTCAGAAGCTTTTTGTAAATCAATAAATGTTAACTACGTTTTCCTACTAATTACGGTTCGTCTTTGTAATATCATACTCAGAACACTATTGTCTCTGTAGTTCTCTGTCCACAATGAATCCAGATTGATCTTTCTGCGCCAGGTTTGCAGAAAATTTCTTTTTTTGTTCAATTTTTTACTATGTTTTATGTTATTTTGGAAGTGTGGGATAATAGGGAGATAGTTGTATAGTTCCTACTTTCTACAGCATTTCCTTTTTTTTCGAATTTATTACTATTTTATTGTATAGTAAATCTGTAGGTGTTTCTGTACCTTTTTCATAGTACTCTTTGATGAGTTAAGTACTCGTGTTTTGATTCTCCTATTTCCTTCAATATATCTGACTGGATGTTATTTTTGCCTGCCACTATGCCATTACTTAGGGTATTCAAAGGATTGTTAAATTCCTCATTACATATAAGTGCTCCTATTCGAGCACATCCAGATTGTTCTCTTTTTCCAGAATTTCCACATTATTAACTATATCTTTTCCTTCATATAATTCCTCAATATATTCTTTTGAACTTGCAGACACATCCTCCAACTTGAAGAGTAGGTCACCATTTCTATTATTGACCATACTTGTTTTAGTTGTTGGCTTTTATCTGCACTGCTTAAATTTTAGAATGTGCTTTATGAGTTTCTACTCCCTTTAGATCTTGCTGAATTTCCTCATGTTTTCCCTGCATCCACTTCCTGTTATCGGTCTACATTTATGCATACTTTTTGTACTTATCAAAATTCTGTTGCCTCACTCTACTTCGTTCGTGAAAAACGACTACTATGTCGTTGGTCATCTATGGTTTTCTTGGCTCTAGTTTCCTTAGTCTTACTAGATCTTTAGCAACTACATCGATAGTGTTTTTTTGTTTTTAATTCGTCCCAAACATTCTTATTACCTATCAGGTTATTAGTCAATTCTTTCATCCCTGCAACTACTTCTTTTTCCTTAAGTTTTTCTAGGCACCATTTGTGTTGATTACTTCTTTGTATTGCTTAAATAGAGATAACGTTGTAAATTTTACTTAAGCTCTTAAAAGCATATTACTTTAATTTTAGTTATTCTACAGTCGTTTCTTGCTAGAAAAATATATTGAATAAGAAAATATAACATCGTATATGTTCTATGGTAGAATACACACTACATCGTGCTTTTCGTTTAGGAATAAAAATTTAATTTTTGTCTGTGAACAAATTGTATCTTCTGAAAAGGGGATGGCTGAAAATGTAACCATGCAAAAGAGTAGAATTTTCGGGTAATAGAGTATTGCATTTTTTTAAAAGAAGATGGCTGAATATGTAATCTTTCAAAAAGAGTAGAATTTTCAGGCAATACAGTATTACATCACTAAGCAGATGGATGGCTTTCGTGCGACTTCGACCATTATTCCGCAGCCGATCTAATAATAAATCCAACCGTACATCATAGCTGGGTTATCTGGGAGTCATGATAACTGTATTCTGGAAGACGCTCCTCATACCACTCAGAGATACTGC
The DNA here is from genome assembly GCA_026315105.1 of Locusta migratoria. Classification (NCBI taxonomy): domain Eukaryota; kingdom Metazoa; phylum Arthropoda; class Insecta; order Orthoptera; family Acrididae; genus Locusta; species Locusta migratoria. The sequence continues at coordinate 326,702,717 of CM048747.1, read as the reverse complement.
ATAAAGAGTAAGCAGCGATCCGATGGTAAAGCCAAACACAGTGCTATTACGGTCGATATTCTTATTCATATATACAAAACGAGGTTCATGCTCCATTAACATTCTATGCATATGAATGAACGACCCCTCTTTGCTTCCAACTTACGTTCAGAGGAAAGAGTTTTTGGCGGAATTACTAGCTTGATGTACGGCTCCTTCCCTTCTTGCATGATGACGGAAAAAAAGTGCGAAGAACAAGCAACAGTAGATGTAGTTCGCAGCAACTACAGGTTCTAAGTGGGATTTGTGGAAACATGAGAAGAAAATGAGCTTAATATTGCCTTACGATCGTATCCGGTTTAACAAGGAAGGCGGATAGCTGTGTGCCGGCAACCTGGACGAGTTACCGGAAGCTCCTGGCTTTTATAGCTGCCTTTTTTTATTCCACTGGTTTCGAGGCAGCGGCGCAACGTATTGCTGGAGGTATCAAGATTCAGCGGGCTCTGATAAAACCGTTCGGAACGCGATCGCCTGCTATCAGATCTCGTGACGTACGGCTCGTCAACATGCCACACGATACGATACGTCCCTCTTATTTCATATGATGAGGGGCTTAATAACGACGAGCTTTCAAGAGTTCACCTGAACTTGCTTCTCATGTGCGGATCATTACCTGGTACTGATTGAATGTACACCACAAATAGGATTACCTGCATCTACGTTTGCTACGGTTCTCTTAATAGCAACTGCAGTATTTGTACTCTGATAGCGTTATACAGCACAGAAGGTTTTCATATATTTCATTATATTAATGAAATAATTTGTAAATGATTTTACAGCTGTTTGACTATATAAGTGTCTTTATTCTTTTGATACACTATTCGGTTTAGAACCATTAGAAGTGGGAACTGTAAGATAATGAATATCACAATAAGGGTTTGAATGCATATACTTTTTAAAATGCCGTATATGCACTGAAAAAAATTATGTAAAATTAATTATGCTGACACTACCATAACTTATTTCCGTCCAATCAGTTGATGTATGTAGGTTCCCAAGTCGCCATCATAGCAAATTATACAAATGCGTATGGGTACCCATATAAGTTATAATTAAATTATAAATCAATACCACAATATAATTTGGACATGCTGATATTAAATTAACAAACCGTAAGGTTATTATATAGTCATTCATCCTCACTTGGGGGAAAAAAATCTCCGACACTATGGATTTATTGTGGGCGTATGCGAAACTACACAAGACAAAGATCGTCTATGTAATGAAAAATATAATAGTATAGAGCTCAAAGATATTACATGTTTAGCAGCAAACTCTTATATTTTTATGTTTTAAAAACAACCTTTGGAAGCAGATCTATACGTGAGGATTTAAAAAAAATCTACATTTGGGTAGAATGAACTTTAAGAACGCAATTTCTGGACATCAAATCGTCTTTTACATTATTATTAATGGAAACATTCAGAAGTATGAATTCATTGTCTGTACTTCAATGCAAAATGTACAATGTTCCCCAAAATTATAGTAGATTGCGAAAACGTGTATTAAACAGTAGCTAGAATTAAGTAATTCTGTGGTGAGAAAATAATGATGTAATTAATAGTAGTGAAAACTACAGTAGGTTTCAACTTATTATTCCATTGCAATATTATCAGAAAAATATTACACGTACCAAGATCTTTACATTTGGAGAGATACATGGTGTTGTTTGCTACCATGCGCTTAATGAAGAAAGTGTAGTCTCAGCCTTATACATGTGATATGTAACAATTGATTAGATGGTTCAAGTAAAGGTAGTAGTTTAATTTTACATTAAAGGTCTTCAGTGTTATACTTGATTCTAACACGTAGCTAAATGTATCCGATATATTATTTTGATATACTTTAATATGTACACTTGAAAGTACCTCTAAAGCTTAAATCCGGATAAATAAAGATACTTATAAATACTTATACAATCAGATGATGTTACAATCATTTACACCAAAGCTTTTGTTTTTATTGTAGATATACCGAGGAGATTACAGTGTGTGTCATTGTCTCATTAATTCCATTTCTTCTCAGTTTGTCTTCTATAATTTAGACGTTTCTACTCTATGATAGATTGTAGGCTACAAGTTCCTTTCAACGCTATCAGCTACTGTTATAGTTTGTCATTCTACGAATAGATGTCTTGATCAGTCTGTGTGACAGTAGTAATCTAAACATTAATCTTTAATAATTAACAGACACATAATTGTCAACTTTAGTGTTTTTATTGTGTCATATCATTACGTAATTCTGATGCTATCAGTCACTGTACGAGATTGTCTATCACTCCACCCAAGATCACATTTAATTTTGGATATCAAATTTGTGTCAAACATTGATCAGTATTTAATTTAATTAATGACTAATTTGTGTGTCTGATTAACGAATTGGGATTTGAGCTACAACCGGACTTGTCATTCATTGTTTAACCAGACTCGTGATCGGGATAGTTGAGCGCATTAACAGGACCATACATATTGCTATCAGTCGATGCGAGGCTGATTAATTATAACATTTACTCTTACTCGATAATCAGACAGTCAGATAAGTTTTTACATTCACAGTGCTATACCAATCTAGATAGGTACTGTTGCATCAGCACACGAATCTTTCACACTCACACAAGCTAGTTTCGGTCTCCGATACTGACTATAATTATTTATTTTATTTAATGTAAACATATCAATTATATTTAAACATAAAAGTTTCATAATGTATTGCAGTATTTTGGAACATACAGTTCTGTGCATGAAATCAAGAAACGCAGGTGTAGTAGTTTTTTCTGACTTTAGTCTTGTGACTGCTTTTATGAGAATCATCTTATTCCTGTGACCACTACATCATTCACCTGAGCAAAATGTCTTCCGTTATTTACTGGACATAAACCAGTATGCAGTAAATGAGGCTCCTAAAATGGAGTACAGATGACTAAAATATGAAACTGAAAGGAAGTGCTCAAGGCTAAGCTGGAATTTCTAGAGGGCAATGCAAGTGTGTATTGGAAAGTAGTACTAGGGGAAAATAGATATCGTCTACAGGAAAATAACAGAGTCATTTTAAGAGAAGAATAAACAGCTGTTATTTACATCTTGTACAAGAACCAGACGGCGGTTCTTAGAGTTGCAGGGCGTGAAAGGGATGCAGTGGTTGGGAAGGGAGTAAGGCAGGGTTGTAGCCTTTCTCCAGTGTTATTCAATTTTTACAGTGAGCAAATTGTAAAGGAAAGCAAGGAGAAATTTGGAGAAGGAATTAAAGTTTAGGGTGAATAAATAACAACATTGTGTTTTGTCGATGACATTGTAATTCTGTCAAGAGACAACAAAGGTACTGGAAGAGCTGTTGAACGGAATGGACAGTGTGTTAAAAGGTGCGTATAAGATGAACATTAACAAGACCAAAACAAGGTTAATGGAATGCAGTCTTAGAAAATAAGGCGGTGCTGAAGGAATTAGATAAGGTAACGAAACAATAGAGGTGGTAGATGAGTTTTGTTACTTGGGCAGTAAGATAAAAAATGATGGCCGCAGTACAGACGACATAAAATGCAGAATGGCAATGGGAAGAAAAGCGTTTTTGAAAAAGGGAAATTTGTTAACACCGAATATTAATTTACGCGTAAGAAAGTTCTTTCTGAAATCATTTGTGTGGATTGTTGCCTTATATGGGAATGAAACATGGACGGTAAACAGTGCGGATATTAAAGGAATAGAGGCTTTTGAACTGTGGTGGTACAGAAGAATGCTGAAGATTAGGTGGGTTGATCATGTAACAAATAAGGACGTACTGAAGAGAATTGGTGAGAAAAGGAGTTTCTGGCATACCTTGAATTAAAAAAGGGATCGGTTGGTAGGACACAGTCTTAGTCATCAAGGAATCGTGAATTTAGTATTGGAAGGAAGTATTTGGGGTATAAACCGCAGAGGGAGACCAAGAGATGAATACAGTAAGGAAATTCAAACGGTTGTGTGTAGCCATTCTTATGAGTAGATGAAGAGGCTTGCTCAGGATTGAGTAGGGTGGAGAACTACATCAAACCAGTCTCTGGACTGAAGCCCACAACAGCAGTATTTGAATTTAATACATAGCGACGTTTTTCGCGTCTATCGATGTTTTCATTACTAAGATTTCTTTTCACGAAACACAAATTTCCTGTCTGATTTCGGTGTGTACTTATTACATCTTGAGTCCATTATGTTTAGGAATGCCTAGAAAACTGTTTAGTACAGTACAGAACAAACAGAGGCCCTGTTAGTTATGCAGTGCACCAAAGAACTAATAGTTGACGCTCCTGCATTTTTTAATTTTTTATTTCTTTTCGATGGTTATGCCATTGAACAGCAATGAACCATTGAAGGTGCTGTTAGTTTTGTAGTGCTGCAGAGAAACAATACATGATCGTGTTGTGCGTATTCCTTCAGTAACGGAAGTATTTTGAATTAAGAGCCGCAATCGTATCTCTGCAAATACAAACTAACATTGAACAGTGATTTTCTGATTACACTTCGCATATTCACAGCTAAACGGCTTTTCGTTGCTTCTTTTGACAGGGAACATTTGAATATAAAACATAACGACATTCCTTCGCATCTATCGATACTCCAATTTACAAAAGATTTCTTTGCAAGGAAATGGAATTTATGTAGTTCCCTTTCTGATTTTGGTGTATCCTCATTACATTTTGAGTGCGTTCTGTTTAGAAATGCATCGAAAACATAATAGTACAGGAAATGACGTAGTTGCGCGACAGAAGCTCGAAATTTAGCAAGGATTTCAATGCGAGATGCCTACAATACTTTTCAAGACAAAACTCTTTCTCGAAATTTGACTGAAAACACTAAGAGAATTTTGTCATATATTAAATATACTTGGGGCAAAACACAAACAATAGTCTTACTACGTGATACTAATGGCGATCCTTCCTATGAAAATAGTTCTGAGGAAAACGATAGCCCAATAACTTCAAAAATTTCTGCGTACTGTATCGTTTGGAGATACGCAGCGGGAGTCATTTGTCATCTGAGTCGAACAGTTCGATACTGTATCGAGTTCTACGCTGTATCTGGAAATCTCGGGAATGTTCGAACGCAAGTATAGTTCGCCCAGTCCTACCAAAATGAGAGAGATTGGAACTTACGTGGAGGCTTCATGCAAATAATAGCTAAACAGATTTAATTATAGCGTAACGAGCAATTAAAGGAGACACTTGTTGTGGAGAAACTCCGCACGCGCTATCGGCGGTGGGCAGAGATGCGGTCCTTTGAGCAGGCCCCAGCCGCTTAAAAGAAGAGAAGCCTGGCAGCTGTGCAGCTTGTTAACACAAGTTGGACATCACGTCTCGCTTGTGAGATAAGTGCCCGAGTCTCGTGAAAGCACTTTCTTAATGCGAATCATTCCAAGAAGCTCTTTGATAACGGCAGTGGAACTTCAGCCGGCGAGTTTTCCCGTCGCCAAACAGAAAAATAAAAGCCTTGCTCACAGATATTTCTATAAGCTGAAAAGTTTTAGTTTTCTCGGATACAGACGGTGAATATGAATTCTCGATAACGTTTGATCTTAAAGGGTCTGTGTCTGAAAACCGATGTCAATTCATAAACTGGAGCTCTAATTTGATTGGAATTATCCAAGTTTTAATTCATTATTTTTTAATATCTTGGTATTTTTGATTACTCAGGCAGTCTGACGACAGAATAAAACTTATCAAACTTACTAATCCGCTGTTAATGGCCATTAATGAACGTCGTATCTGATACGTGTTACCGTTTGAACACGTCACGTTAACCTATTACCTTTCGCCAAGAAATTGCTTCGCACCTGCCATTACGACAGTTCTGGAGGAATGCGCATCATTGTTAAAGCTACTGTCCAACAGAAAATGAGCCATTACCAAACGTTAGCTGTGTCTTAAGACTGATGTTATGTAACGCCGTCACTGCTTTGCTACAGGAGCTGAATGTAAATTTACACGGCACTTGAGCATTTTTCCTTTATTACCATTTTAGGCTAAGATCAGTATCCAGTGAGAAGCTCAAGCACGCACAAGATTCTCACAAAAATTAAGTAAAAATAATGTTAGCATTTTTCACTAGAATACTGGGGGATTAAAGAATAAAATCGACGATCTTCTGGTTTCTTTCGATGATATACACTGGTAATGTAATAGATATAGTATGCCTGTCTGAGCATAACTATGCCACTGCTATGGAAAAGGCGAATCTTAGTGGAAGCTGTACAAGTTAGTAGAGATAATAAAGAAAGAAGAGGAGTTGTTATATATGTCAAACGCTATCACTGTGTAAAAATGTAGAAACCTTTTTCGGCCTTTAAGGAAGGTCTCTCACTTTCCATTCTTACTAGACGCTTGTTCCATTTTCTTCTGTACTCTCAAATTTTATCGTTTAGGCTAAACATTTATAGTTCTTGTCTAATATCTTAGTTTTTTTAGCCTGTCTTCTCTTATTCAACCATTGACTCCTCTCAGGAATTTAATTTCTTGTGCCTGAATGCGCCTTTCTTACTTCTTGGTAGTCACCGAAGTTTCACTTCCCTAGAGCTATGTGGAAACTGCGGCGGGTTTGTAGAAATTAAGTTGAGTGTATTTTCTTGTTTTGTTCTTTAGGTTTCTGTTAATTATTCCGTTATTAAGGTTAATTTTAATATCTTTGCTGTAGCCTTATGGCATCTCTCATCCGAGGCAAATGAAATGGTTTACTTGCTATAAAGCACTTGATCTATCACTATTTTAGTTCTAATTGGTTCTTTCCCCACGAAGGCAATTGTCTTAGTTCTTTGTTTTGAGACTTCCATGTCAAATTTTGCACTTATTTGTTTAGTAAGTAGATTCTTTTCTGAAGGTCATCTTCCTTATCTGCTAGGATCACTGCATCATCAACATATGGTAAATTATTTACAAGAGTGATCCTGTCTAGGTAGATACCTTATTGAAATTCTGTTTTCCTTATTATTTCATGGGTGCAAATGTTGAACAAAGTTGGGGAGATGCAGCAGCCTTGCCGAAATCCTTTGTTAGTTGTTATTCTCATTAGTGTTTTTTTCCATTTAGCATCTATTAAATGCTTCGGATATCAGCGATTCGTCATTAATTCCCAAAGTTTCTGTCTATTGACATTGCAAACATTTTATGGAGAAATTCGAAGAATAGGCTTTAAGTACTACCAGAAAAATGCCAAATGTATGCTTTCGGTACATGGATGATACTTTTGTGCTCTCGGTTCCACGAACATTTGAACAATATACACACGAAAATTCACAATGGAGGAGGAGGCAGACGGCACATTACATTTTCTGGATGTGCTTGTTTCCAGGAAAGAAAATTCTAGTTGGGCCACACAGTATACCGTAAACCAACACATATGGATCGTTATTTGCACCGGGATTCGAACCACCACCTACAACAGAAGCGGGGTATCATCAAGACTTTAGCGGATAGAGCTAGAAACATTTGTTAACCTGAGTTGCTGAGATGGAACATCACAATTCGTTAATGAAGAACGGATACTTGTCAGCAGAAATAAAACGTGCGTTGAAACAGCCACCCATAACAATGTCTTCAAAATCTAAGGTGTTTCTACCGATCACTAAAATTGTAACGGAAGAAATTGGGAGAATCTGACGAAGCGGAATATTTCCGGAATTTACAAATCAACCTGTAAGACACAGGAACACCTTAAGCCTGCGAAGGACGCTCACAAACCATTTGAAAAAAACTGGAGTGTACAGGATCCCGTGCAGTTGCGGAGATGTTTACGTGGGTGCCATCAAAAGAACTGTCGCAAAACGTTTGGAAGAGCACAAAGGCAACTGGTAACAGCCAGGTAACCACCGCATTCGCTTCGACGATACTCAAGTACTAGCGGCCACAAGCGGAAACTATGAAAGCCTCTAAAGGGGGTCAATTGGAATCACCAAACATTCTAATAATTTCAGTTGTAAGGAAAAAGGCATTAAACTAAACGGTATATGGATGCCAGTGCTGAAGAAGAGATGTACCACCCGTCCACTACAGTGAAATGGCAACGGCAACGGCAACGGACGACGGTCAATTACACTGACGTCTTGAGAAGACATGTGACGTCACGTGGGAACGCGCGGACGCCGAACTTAGCGGCAGTCAATAGCGAGCCAGTGTGTGTGTTGGACCTGCAATCCGACAGACCGCCCTGATGATGCCATCCGCGGACGGGGACGAAATGTTAGGTTTATGGCAACAAATTAAACAGACCATGGCATAACAGCCTGGATAATTTTAATGGACATTGACAGTTTCCGGCGAGTTAGTGTTCTGCGCTCTCACCTGAAGATGGCAGCCAGTTGGTCTGTTGAAATATCGTGTCTGGTTGACGACGGTATCCGGCTGCATACCCGAGATCAATATTATACATTATTTATGAGGGTGTTGTATTTCTCATTCATGATATCTACATCTACATACCTACTCCACAATCCACCGCAAGGTGCATGGCGTAGGGTACACTGTACTACTACTAGGCATTTCCTTTCCTATTCCTCATCCAAGTAGAACGAGGAAAAAAAGATTGTTTATACCCTCCATACGAGCCCTAATTTCTCTTATCTTGTGTTTGTGATCATAACGCGAAATGTAAGTACGCGGCAGGAAGATCGTTCTACACTCAGCTTCAAATTCCGGCCCTCTAAATTTCATCAACCAAAATTCTCAAAAAGAACGTCGTCTTTCCTCCAGCGATCCCCATTTCAGTTCCCGAAGCATTGGTCGAACCTACCAGTACCGAACCTAGCTGCTCGCCTCTGAATCGCTTCTATGTCTTCCTTTAAACTGATCTGCTGCGGGTTCCAAACACTTGAGGAATTCTCAAGAGATGGTCGTACAAGCGTTTTATACGTGGCCTTCTTTACAGATGAAATACATCTTCCCAAAATTCTCCCAATAAACCGAAGTCGGCTGTCCGCCTTACTCACAACTGTCCTTATATGTTCGTTTCATTTGATATCGCTTTGCAATGTTACGCCTAGATATTTGAACGACGCGACTGCATCACGAAGCTCACTACTAATGCTGTATTCGAACATTATGCGGTTGTTTTTCCTACTCATGCGCATCACCTTACATTATTCTACATTAGAGCTAGCTGCCATTCTTCGCACCAACTAGAAATTCAGTCTACGTCATGCTGTATGCTATTGCAGTCAATTAAAGACGACACCCTCCCATCCATCACAGCATCATCAGAAAACAACCGCAAATTACAAGTTAGTCTGTCCATCAGATCATTTATATAGATAGAAAATAATAGCGGTACTATCACACTCGCCTGGGGCACGCCTGACGATACACTCGTCTCTTATGAACACTCGCCGTCGAGAACAACGTACTGCGTTCTATTATTTAGGAAGTCTTCCAGCCAGTCACAAATCTGTGAACCCATTCCATATGCTCGTATCTTCGTTAGCAGTCTGCAGTGTTGCACAGTGTCAAATGCCTTTTTGAAATCGGAAAAAACACAATCTGCTTGTTGCCCTTCATCCATGGCTCGCCATTTGCCATGTTGGAAAAGGGCAAGCCGAGTTTCGCATGAACGATGTTTCCTAAACCCGTGGTGATTTATAGAAAGAAGCTTTTTCGTCTCAAGGTAATTAACAATATTCGAAGTTAGAATACGCTCAAAAATTCTACAAGACACTGATGTCAACGTTATTGGCCTGTAATTATGACCACTGTAAACATCACTTCATCTATTGAACAGTACTGATTCAGGATGGCTAATTTTAAGATGTTGCCCAAGTTCGCTACATACCGTACAAGATAGACGACCTCTCCCATACCTTACTGGAATATGCAGGAATCCCATTGCTTGCAGTGGTTTTGAAATAAAAGTGTGTATGAACTTTTGATTCACTTTGTACTACCACCTTCTAAAATATATACTGTTAAAATGTTTGTTGCAGATTGATAGAATATATGAGTTCCTTTAAATATATTCCTTCATAAGTTCTCAACTGATAATTCTGCAAAGAAATCAAATTCAAAACAAACGAAATTGTACTTCTTATGTGATTATTGTACTGTTGAACGTGAGAGAGGCTTTGCTGTTTATTAACGCCACGTAGCTGTTTCGGAAGCTTGTTCAGTCGGGAGAGTTCTTCCATAATCTTTCCTACTATATACAACATGCCTATGATATGTGGTAAACAATCGTGGAATTACTCATTGTGGCAGAAGAGCGCTCTGTTGTGTAGTGGAGATTCTGGCTGGTAATCTGTGCGCAGCAAACGTCTGCGGTACGCCTATATTTTCTTGGCTTTAGCGACAGTTGCCTATATGGACGGCGCTGTTCCGGCGATAGACGCCGTCAAGGAACGTACATTCGGAGGCTCTACAAAATATGACGTTTTTCAGTTATGGAAATCTTCTTTATGGAGAGGAAGCTAACGAGAAATTATGATCAACGATTTAATTTTGTATCTAAGATTATATTAGTGTGCTCACCTGAGCACGTTTCCAAATAAAGGAATTTAGACAACTAGATGTCTGAACGAGTGTCCCAGACGTTAGTATGATTATTTAAATGAGTAAAATATAATTGAAGATATAAATAACTCTAGCGAAGATAACGAAACTCAGCCAGAGTATGCAAGACAATGTTTGCGACAAAAGTTATAAACACGAACCTGGGCAAGGAACTTACAACTCAGCGTGTGTTACCGGTTTGCCAGATGATTTCCATGCACACCGTGTGCTGTACGGTATAGATGTAAGTGTACATCAAGCTGAATGTTACTTGATAATGTCGCCTTCATCTCATTGCGGTGTTTGGAGGGAAGAAATGTTCACATGAAATGAAGATTCCATTCCATAGAATGATAACTAACAAAAGAAATTTCAGCAATGGTCGGGAACTAACGTTTATTTGTTGTTGCAAATCGATGTCGACTATGGAATAGTCATCCTCAGTGCACACATACACGATCTAAATGAAACGTTTCAGGTTTTACATATCCAACCGCAAGGCATAGCTACAAGATGTTTCAGAATAGTGTCGTGATTCTGCACTATGGAAAACACCATTGTGAAACATATTGTAGCTATGCTTTGCGGTTGGATATGTAAAACGATTGTACCAAACTGCTGTTGACGTCAGTCTCTAATCTTATCAACTACTTAAACTAAGGACAACTCACTTACAAACTACTTATGAACTGTTGTTGTTGTTGTTGTTGTGGTCTTCAGTCCGCAGACTGGTTTGATGCAGCTCTCCACGCTACCCTGTCATGTGCAAGTCTCTTCATCTGAGTATACGTTCGGTAAACCTACATACTTTTGAATCTGCTTACTACATTCGTCCCTCGGTCTCCCTCTACGATTTTTACCCCACACGGTACCTTCTAATGCTAAGTTGACAATTCATTGATGTCTCAGAATGTGTCCAACCAATCTATCTCTTCTCTTAGTCAGGGTATGCCAGAAACTCCTTTTCTCTCCGATTCGGTTAAGAACCTCCTCATTAGTTACGTGATGTACCCATCTAATTTTCATCATTCATCTGTAGCACCACACTTCAAACGCTTCTATCAACTTTTTGTCTGAACTCCTTATCGTCCACGTTTCACTCCCGTACAATGCTACACTCCAGACAAATGCTTTTAGGAAGGACTTCCTAACATTTAAATTAATACTGGATGTTAACTAGTTATGAACTACCTTATACTAAAGATAACACAAAAATTCATGTCCGAGGGGGGTTCGAACCTCTGACGGCGTAGCGGACGTGTATTTACTGTTTCTCTGAACATCCTCTACAGGAATAGGCAGCAGAATAAATTAGTAAATAAAAATACCAAAGCTGAAACTTCCGAATGGAAACCAAAACGAACCAACGGTGATTGCAAGCGCGAGGGGCAGGGCCGTAGCGCCGGAAAGGCAGGGAGTGCACAGCCAGCCCCCATTTACGACCGGGCGGGCCTGTTGAGGTTGCCGAATAAGCGCGATATTTCAAACGTATTACCTCTGGGAGGGAGACGTCCGAATAAGATAAGCGCACGGTTACTGCGCCCAATAAAACACGGCGATAATGCGGGCGGCATCAGCCGCGGCAGCAGCAGGTGGGCCAGGGGGCGCCTCTGGCTGGCTGGCGGCCACACCAGGGGCGTCTTACTGCCGGCACGCCGGCTGGGCGTGTACGGCTTTGAAGAGTGCTAGCGGTCGTGTATTGCTAGGTGCAACAGCTCTACTTTGATTGGTCCTCTCGGTTCCACTCTAGTGGTTACAAACAGTGAACAGATTGACGCTCTTCCTGATTTCACGATATTTCAGAGGTCCAACAACTGGCCACAATCTTCAAGTGAAAGCGCTGGTGCAGAATCAAGGTCATCAGAGACCACGAATCCCAAATTATGTGATAAAAAGTATCCGGAGACCCCGGAAAACGAAAGCTTTTTTTCTTTCTTTTATTGTTTGTTTAAATTAAGTGCAATGTGCTGCCACCTGCTGCCTGGTACTCCATATCAGACGTCGTGAGAGGTCAGAATGGGGCGCTCCGTGAAACTCAAGAACGTTGTCACATGGTTGGATGTGAATTTCGCCAGAAGTGTGTACGGGAGGTTTCCACACTCCTAAACATCCCTAGGTCCATGGTTTCTGATGCGATAGTTGTATCTTGAAGGGATTCGTACAGCACGAAACTGTACAATACGACCTCGCCTGCTGACTGACTGCTGACAGTTGAGGTGAATCGTACAGAGTAATAGGCAGGCATCTATTCAGACCACCAAGCAGGTTCCACTCCAAGTAGTATGACAGGCGGGAGGTGAGAAAACTTGGATTTCGTGGTCGAGCGGCTGCCCATAAGCCACACGTCACGCAGGTCAATGCCAAACGACGCCTCGCTTGGGGTAAGGAGCGTAAACATTTGACGATTGAACAGTGGAAAAACGTCGTGTGGAGTGATGAAACACGGTACTCGGCGATACGATATCAGGGTATGGGTATGGCGAATGCCAGACGCCTGGCTTGGTTAAAGAGCGTAAATATTGGACGACTCGAAGTGGAAACACGTTGTGCGGAGTGATGAATCACGGTACACATGTGGCGATGCGATGTCAGTGTATGGGTATGGCGAATGCCAGACACCTTGCTTGGTTAAGGAGCGTAAACATTGGACGATTGAACAGTGGAAAAACGTTGAGAGGAGTGATGAATCATGATGCACATGTGGCGATGCGATGTCAGGGTATGGGTATGGCGAATGCCAGACACCTTGCTTGGGTTAAGGACCGTAAACATTGGACAATTGAACAGTGGAAACACGTTGTGCAGAGTGATGAATCACGGTACACATGTGGCGATCCGATGTCAGGGTATGGGTATGGCGAATGCCAGACGCCTGGCTTGGGTTAAGGACCGTAAACATTGGACAGTTGAACAGTGGAAAAACGTCGTGCGGAATGAAAAATCACGGTACTCATGTGGCGATTCGATGTAAGGGTATGGGTATGGCGAATGCCAGACGTCTTGCTTGGGTTAAGGAGTGTAAACATTGGTCGATTGAACAGTGGAAAAGCTTTGTGTGGAGTGATGAATCACGGTGCACATGTGGCGATCCGATCTCAGGGTGTGGATATGGTGGGTGCCAGCGTGTGAAGTGCCGAAAGTAAAATTCGGATGCGGTGGTCTTAAAGCGTAAAAATTCGGATGCGGTGGTCTTACAGCGTGGTTGCGTTTTTTATGGAGGAGGCTTGCATCTATTGTTGTTTAGCGTGGCACTATCATCGACCTACATTGATGTTTTAAGCACCTTCTCGCTTTCCACTGTTGAAGATGCACGGCCTGTGGCGGAGTATACCCTTGTAATGGGCTGGCCTGCACAGAGTTATGACTCGAATCCTATAGAACACTTTTGGGATGTTTTGGAACGCGACTTCGTGCAAGCCTAACCGATCTAAATCGATACCTCTCCTCAGTGCAGCACTCCGTGAAGAATTGGCTACTATTCCCCAATAAAACTTCCAGCACCTGACTGGACGTATGCCTGCATTAGTAGAAGCTGTTATCAGGGCTAAGAGTTGCCCAACACCATACTGAACGGAGGGCGTCACGAACTTGTTAGTCATTGGCAGCCAGGTTTATGGATAATTTTGCTCATACAGTGTAGTTCAGAGCAACTGCCAAAACGACGACCATCAGTTTGACAAATTTTGCATGAACGTTCTGTATCTAATATATAAAAATTGAGGTTCGTTTGTTTGTTTGTCTTTATGCTCGTATTTTATGCACGGCTATACCGTACATCCGATTGCGATTAAACTTATTGCTTGCACTTCGTGAAGTTTATAGGCATAATTATGTCACTGTACGATGAATAGTTCAGGAGATATGACGTCATAAACACTGAGACGTATGGGAAAAAGCCGCTTCATGTTCTTCGTATTCTAAGCGCTGCCTTACCGATAATCCGATTGCGATTAAACTTTGTACCCTTAATTTTCCATACAAGCGGAAAGACACTATCTACCTAAAAAATTTTATTATGTATAACAGAGGGAGCTTTACCTATGAACTTCCAGAATATCTACTGTTTCATTCAGATCTTGACGAAATTTCTTCAAAACAGAGAAACGTAAACCAACTGCGTAATATTTCAAATGGTACATGGCGGAGCGTACTGTGCAGAATACTTTGAAACCACTTTACCGATCAGCGTGAAAGTTAACAGAGCTATATAATTGTTGACAGATGGAGGTGACTGGCGGAGGAAGGGAACGTGGAAATGGACAGAGAGGGGGTAGCAGGATGTGTACAAGAGAGGGGAAATAAATAGAGAGAGGAGGGAGGGAGAGGAGGAGATGGGCAGAGAGATAAGGAAAGAGGAGGGGGGTAGAGAGTCAAAGGAGAAGGTGGGATGGACTAAAAACTTGAATAAATGTATAGCCTGGAAGCAGCGGGTTTTCAGCTACTTGTGTATCAAGAGACAGGTGTTCGGGCTTTTTACAAACTTTTGAAAAAATCAATGTCAAAGTGGATGATGGAAAATAGCGTTTCAGTGTTATATATCCAGCATTTTTTACTAATATAAACGGGGTCAAAAGATAATAACGTTTCTGTGTTCTCATGCTGTAGCCTGGGTACTCGCAAAAATGAGCGAATTTCCGAGCGCCGTCGCCGGATGAGCGGTAGCCAGGCGCAGTGACTCAGCGCGCTCGATCATAGGGCCTAACTCCCTCTTTAATGAAGAAATAAAAATAAAATAAAATTAATAAAATGGAAAAGTACTCAACGAACAATTCAGGTCGCACATGAACGACCGCAAAGCATCGATCTTCGCGGGGAAAGAAAAGGTGGAGGGGGGGGGGGGAAGCGTTTCTGGGCTTGGACTATCAAACCGTAAATCCAGGTTCGAGCGTCCAGCGTAGGATTTCTTTGTTTGTAACACCTTTTCTTGTCATATTTTGGAGTGGAGCATCGGGAAGTGTGAGTAATATTCAATTTAGTGTATTATAATCGGGAAGCATCGGCATTTGATCTTGGTGTATAGTGCTCTCTGTCAACACCCTTAATTTGGTTTTTATATCTGCCTCCTCTTTGTTTTCTGATGTTATTACTGAGCAAGATAAATAACATTAAACCTATCTGAAAGAAAAAAAATTCTTGTCACCTGATTTTTTTCTGACTTGTCCTTTCTCCCTCCTCCGGTTTCAAAGAAAAAATGTTCGAATGTTTGTAAAGCTTATGGGACTAAACATCGGGGACATCAGTCCCTAAAGTTACAAACTACTTATGAACTAACTTATACTAGAGACAGCAGAAACATCTATGCCCGAGGGGGGGATTCGAATCCCCGACGGGGAACGACCTTGCGCATCGTAACATAGCGGCGCGGCCTTCCGGTTTCATTGAGGCTTCTTCTTACACTTACATAGATACGCTTTGCCATTTGTTATGAATTTCTAACATAAGAACAGAAATGTATGACAGACAAGAGCCTTATCTCCAAAACAAATGCAAGTTTGCTAACGTTCTGGTAGTCTGAGTGGTTTTTGTAGAGCTTTCTGCACAGGGCTCCCCGTGCTCCTCTCCAGCGCGGTGATGCACTCTGCTTCCCTGTTGCATCTGTTGTCTTCCCTTTTGCGTCTTGGGATCGCCGCCTACTCAAACGAACCGCGGGCATCCGCGGTTCACCGCAACGCCATATTTCTGTTCGCGAATCACAGTACGGGTGGTCTCCCGCAGGATGGTCGACGATCTGGAGCGATCGGACTCTGGTGGTCTCAGAAGGGTAAATTTGGCGGAATGCACGGCTCTGAGGTAGTCTCCAAGAAGTGTGGCAGCACAAGTCGCAGGAACTCCACTATGTAATGTGGACCAATCCTTTCAGGTGGTTTTCAAACAGCTTAAATTTCAAAGAGTGGTGTTAGGTGCACCGTGTTTGAGGCAAATTGAATTGGCGTCCGCCATGTTATTCGGGATATCGCTGACAGATAGTATGCCACATCCACTATAAAATTTTCCCTGTTTTCACGGTTTCACCTTTTAAATAATGGTTGACTATTGATTAGGGTTCTGCATCAGAATCCGCCAGTGTATCCAGACTTTATCGATGCTGTGAACTAACGAAACGGATAGTGTGTTTCCTAAAAATGCGGTGATGAAATCCCGCGAACCTGTCAGTAATACGGTTCCAATTTGAAGTATAACGGTTAATTGAGGTTTGCAACAACAACCAAAGTGCCACTCTGAAAATATTTGTGTTGATTATAATGCAAGTACATGGTCTGAAAGTGCTTCGAAACTTATACAGTGACCAGTAATAATTATAATGATCAGTCCTCATAATTTATTTGCATCTGTTGTTAATGTGTTGTAACAAATGGTGTTTATTAACCCTGTATTGCTACACTTATTTTCATAGACAGGTCTGCTACACTGGGGTACAGGTGTACCCCAAATAAAAACGGATTTTAAAATGATTAAAAATAAATTTTATTTCAAAGTAATACATTAACATTTAAATCACACTTAAGAAAAAAAGAAAAAAATGCCCAGAAAGAAACAATTACATTAATGAAGACATGAAGAACACACTTTTCGTTGATGATCCAAACAAATAAATTTTTTACATATAGCACATTTAACTCTTGATTTTCGGTCTCAAGCCCTAGGGCAGAAAATACACCGTCCTTTTGTGGATTCTGGAACCTCTTGGGCTTCTGCTTCCTTTGGCAGTTCTAAAATACCACTGATGGTTTGACGGAGTTCTCGTCTTAAAGTTGGTTGTTCCAAACGCCTTAACATTTGTGGTCGCATCTATAGCCAATTTCTTCAGGTAAGATCTTCCTTTTTTTAAATATTTCCTTATTATCTGCAGAATCTGAATACGCTGTATTTCGAGAATATCCTCCTCCTTTGTAAGGTCAAAAGTCTGTTTTCGGGATGTCATTTTATTTCACCTAAAATTGCTGATAATATTCGATTATCCACTATAATTCTTGGAAACAATCGGTACTAGCATTGTTGTAATGTCTTTGTTGCGAATAAGTATAAATATTCTATATTTTACATCATACTTACAAACCTGAAGAATCTTGGTTCTAAAATTTCTTACAGCGATTATGCTACACTGGGGTGCACCTGTACCCCAAACATTAAATAACGTGAAAAGTATAAACCCTATTGACACTTTGATGGTCACACCCGTACTGACTTGTTAAGGCATGAAACTACTGGAAAGCGCAGAACTTCAGCGCTAACTGTTGGCCACTACCTACACTTAATAGAAGCACTTGGGTACAGGGGTACCCCTAGTAGCATTCCAGGGTTAAATGTATAAAGTTCACATATTTGTAAAATTACAGTCAAAGGGTTTAATTCTAAAGTTTTGTGGTCGAAATTTGAGTAAAAAGACGAAAGTGACAACAAAATACTGCAAATAGAAATGTGCCTGGGTCAGCTACCACGAAAGCATTCCACACTGAAATAACGTATTGTGAATAACTTTCCTTGTTGCCATGCTGAAATAAGTAAAGTATGTTTGTCAAAATTTGAGTAAAAAGACGAAATTGACAAGTGGAGTAGCCAAGCGGTCTGGAGCGCCACGTTACGAATCGAGCGGCCTCCCGCTTCGGACGTTCGAATCCTCCCTCCGGCATGGATGTGTGTGTTGTCCTTAGGTTACTTTAACTTAGTTTAATATTAATTCGTATTAGAATTTGATCAAGAGTGTCAAGAAAAATTTCAAAAAAAAAAAAAAAAAATTACACAATCTAAATTGTGGAAAAAGTATGTTTGTTACACTCTGAGTTTATGCAAAACTGCGTGAAACTTAACAAAGCTATTCATACTCACCACTTTGCAGTTATGCAAAACCATGTGAAATGGACATACGTAATTCATGACTGTTCCTGCTTCAGGTATAAAAATGACCATCAAAAAAGAACAGTAGCATTTTGTGCTGGCATGTCAATGCTACAAACAGCAATACACATTGTCATGTTAGCGAGGACTGTAGCGCATTCTACTGGGAGAATCTGTTCAGTTTACTTTATAAGGCAGCAAGGTAGTTTCCAGTGTTGAACTTCTATGGCCATGATGAAAATAGAGTTAAATCTTTGCTTTGCACATCTGCAAAGCAACGCCGTGAATGGTTAATTTTACGTTCTTGGCAGATTGTGCAATTTATTTTCTATGCGAAAATTCTACCAGAATGCTTCGTCTTTCATTCCCTTCATACACTACATAGTCTCCTTGGGTTATATCTTCGCTTCCTCTTCCTACAATCGAATTACACTAACCCGTTTCTATTACATCATTGTATACAACCATAAAAACACGAAGTTTAACAAATGGAGACAACATCTGAATTAGGAAAAGTGAACACCGACTATCATGGGAAAAAGTGTCATCCCCCATATACCATGATGTGTACCGTGGACTGTCGATGCAAGTGTAAATATAGTATTGAACAATTCCCTAAGTTAGTTTCCAAGGATACTAAGATGACAAATCTGTAGCATTTTCCACACACATGCTGATTGCACTAAGTTATACCGTAAATATTTTATGTTGTTCTACAGTACATGTAGCACTAATACGAGTTTTGCACGAAAAATTATTAAGCTTTTCAAAGTTAGGCTTATAGATTTCAGTGCACAATCTAACTTCTCTTGTCAGTATGACGTAATTATATTCAATGCGAGCACGTCGAAATGTTTTTACCGAGAGCAAAGATGCCATTTATTTCCAATTATAGATATTGTGTCTGTCCTTCCGGGTATGACCGAAAGAAACGACAACTGTCCCTCGAACAGGCAATTGTCTGTTTCAGTCCGATCCCTTGGGGAATACAGAGAAGGCTGCAAATAAATGCAAAAATAGGCAAGGTGAAATACATTAGTAGTATACAATAATTTGGTAATTTTGGCAGTATGAGAAGCATGTCCGAAAAGCGTAATAGTTAAAGCGACCGCGGGTCTAAAGTGGGAAATCCAGGTTCGAGTTCCGGTCCATCAAAACTTTTCCACTTCGCCACTGAATTTAATTCAAAGCCAAAGTTCGGGATGCTACAATATTTCCAATTCATATTTCGGTTTTGCGTGGTTGGTTGCAACACATCAGACGAATTTTATCAGCAGTCATTACTAAAGACTTAAATCTCACGAGAAAGAAAGCACTCGTCGCAGTAGAACACCAGAGAAGAACTGGAAATTATAGTTTTCATGAAATTTGTTATTAAATCAAAGCTTTTGGCTTTTGTAATGTTACTTTTTTTTTATCGCTGGTGTTGTCACAAGATGAAAGTTGAAAACCGGAATTGAAATTTAACTAACTGTATGATCTGCAATGAATATTAATTTTTGAAATTGTTATCAGTTCTCAGTAGCAATGTAATTTAAAAATTACGACAACACCAGAAAGCACCATTACATAAGAAAATAGCGGAATAAGTTACCTGGTATGCATTCATTGGTGGAAGCCGTGACACTGCAGTTGAACCTGTATGAATTGATTAATATCTTCGTTCTCGTAAACTGATGCTTGGTTTCATGACTATTAATTATTAAAGTTTTAAGACTGTGTGTAATTTTGATCACTGTGGTTATCGAAAGTTAAAGAAATTATCGGACTTCGCTTTTAACAGAATGAAGATATCCTGCAGGCATTGAATTCAATGTTTAACACAAAATGAGAGTAAATAAATTTTGCATTCTTTTGTCATCATGAGACAATAGGCAACAATGACAAAGCATCAATTTACTAATATTGCTGAAAATAAATCAATTAAATGAAAGATGGGGATAAATAGTCATTATTTAAATGAAATAGGAATTCCAAATGAAAGTTAAAGTTTATTAAGTAAAAGGGTGCTAACCAGAGCTCACACTTACATGATTATGGAGGTCGAGTAAAATACGTCCGCTCAGTACAAAGGTAGAAAAACGAAAGAACGACAAGCGATTCCGTTTTCTCTCCAGATCGTTTGAAATAGTTGAAGGTATAACTTGAAACAAGGATAATCAGAGATTTATTGGCAGAGAGAACGGATGCTAGCGACAAGCGTCGCAGATATAATTTTCAATAAAAAAAATATTAATGTATCGCTACATTTGCCCCCTCTGGCTTTGAGTTGGCAAATGCGCATTTCCTACTCAAAGACATCATAAATTTCTTGTTATATAATTTCTTGTTATACAATTTTTTTTTTTTTTTTTTTAAAGATTATTTAAGACTGTGTGAGCCCACTAGATATGAGATTAGAAGTTACAGTTGTGTCTTTTTCCTTTTTATACATATATATATATATATAGTTTTTTAATTTTTTTAACAATTTTCATTATTTTTTTTATCTCATATTCAAATTGTACAATGTGAAGAGTCGATGGTCGGACCAGCGGTGCAGCGAGCGGTCCCCAGCGCGCCCGGATTGTTGACCGGTGGGCGTGGCGGTGCGGCGGCGACGCGGTGCAAGGCGGCAGGCCGATTGATGACGGAGGAATGCGCCGCAGACTCGGCCCCAGCGTTGTGGTGGGGCGAGATGCCAGGATGAGGTGCCCTTTGATAGAGCACGGACTGCTTTTCCCGCATCGCCTCGGTGTGGTTTTACATGAAATGAAAGTTGTACATATGCCATTAAGATCTATCCCTTAACTAAAAATTACAGGTTTGATTACTGAATGAGTTTATTTCTGTTTTATTCAGTTGAGTGTTTCAGTACTATTATAGTTTTTAGCGAACGGATGTAAGTGTGAGCTTTGATTTTAATAGCAAATATCGCAACCAACTGACATGAACATATGCCCATTCTTGACATAAATTCATTAATGGAAACTAAATTATATACAAGGCATATGTTCAGTTTATGACTTTACCAAGACTTATAATTAACATATTACGTAAATAAAAAAAAATTTCTTCGGCTCACTGTGGGAGCTTTAATCGTTCATGAAATTATTTACTAAGACTTACGTACTAATTCACATATATACATATAGACATTTAAAAAATATGTACAGGCATTGGTAACTGGATGTTACATTTTAGCGAATTTAAGTTGTTTATTTTTCTGACATAGGGTATTCTTTGTACGTATCATAGCACAGTTCTTTGATTGGGAAATGCCGTAGAGGCGGTTTTCGCTGTGTTCATTATACAAATGTTAGATACATTTGTTTATTTTGAAACCATTCACAGTGGTAGTTTGAATTTTCACACGGCGGGATTGGTTGCGTGACGTAATAGTCAAGCGTCAACAATGAATAAATTTCTACCGCTGGCCAGCTTCAGCAGTGTTCGTTCAAATGTGGCAGCGGCAACCTCGCGAGCATTGCGTACAGCACACAACTCGCCGACTTTGTGTTTTCGCGTGTGTTTTTCATCTTTCTTCCAGAATAGAAGATTCATCCATAACAGTTCATAGTGAAGATCGTCGCAGCGCGGTGAGTACCTAATTATTTATATTAAGGTGGTTACGTCCGCTTACTTGCTGCGCTTTCTTCATTTATTTTTAGGCTGTCATCTCAGCTGCGTTAAAGTCCATTAGCTGAGATAAGACCTACGACTTCGTATGCAAATATATACGAATAGCCATCACTTCGTATATGCACTTCGAAAGTCACTTCACTGCACGATTTTTTATCATGACTGTTTATGTCGGGATGCCGCACGTAACAAGTTTTTGCGGTTTATTTCAGATCACACTATTTAAGTGTCCATCACCGTAATGCTGATATACATAAAGTCAAGTATTTGTCAGTCTATACATTCACTTATCACTTGAGTTTATTATGCGAGTGCTACCTTTTGTAGTCCGAGCTCACTATTGTCAATGACAAAATCACTTCACTAGTTAATTAACATGTTCATGAAGGCATAGACTTCTGTCGCGCACTTTGACTATAAATGCGTCCTAGTTTTGTGAATACAAACACTGTTTGTGTTGATAGTTTTATCACTAAAAGTTTTCTGTCACTAATTTCTCACAGTAGTATCACTGTCCTTTCAGTTCGTTTTATCACGTTCTGCACATATCTTCTGGATTTTATACAGTTCATATTAACCTATCGTTACTTTACTATTTACAAAGGTTATATACAGTGACAAATTATTCTGAAATACTAGTCATTAACAGAATTCATAAATCTTCAAATGACATACAACCCACATTTTATCTTTTTGGTTATTATTTAGTCATCATTATAGTTTTTTTAGACAATATAGTGCATTGTACAATAAGTCGCGGCCTATGTTCATGTCAGAGGTCGGTTGGAGGGGTCCTTGTTTTCAGCAATATTATTCCTCATAATCTTTTTACTTTTGAGCTTAAAGGTTCATCATTAAGCATTCATATCACTACATTGAATATATCAGAATATTTTTTTAAGGAATGAGAAGTGGATCTTTGGAATCTTTTTTTTTTATCTGATTTTGTCAGTAATAACATGGGAGGTGACGTCTGTCACACAACATTAGCAGTTAGCGTATAAATTGGGATGATTCTTTTCTTTTAAACAGGTAATGCAAATAATTTTTGCTGACACAGGCAAGGTCAGACTCATCAGCTAATTTGGTGCATAGATTCGGGCTAAATAGCATTCAGACTAAAAGTCGAGTGAGAGAGAGAAAAACAGCATTATAGTTAGAGAAGTCTCTCTAAAATAGTACACAACATAAATTCAGCACATCAATCCATCATTTGCAAAAATTACCATTTATATTATTATTATAAAATATTACGTCAAACTAAAATATTCTAACGTCTCTCATAGCAAAGCACTTCATGCTTCTCTCTCACTTTAAGTTTTGCATGCGTTCTGACCTGCTATTGCCTGTTCTTTCCTTATCAGAAATGAAATGTGTAGTTTAGATTTTCTGTTTTAAATACGTGTCTGTAGTCCAGAAACATCGTGCTAAGTGTCTAATATTTTCAATCGTCGTGTTGTACGTGTGTGTTTAAAGTGTCTTAAAACAAAATAATAGTCATATATATATATATATATATATATATATATATATATATATATGTGTGTGTGTGTGTGTGTGTGTCTCCTCCGTCATTTTGATGTTGAGTTGACGATCTTCTTACCGTTGGCAGGAACACAATTCTCGTGCACGTCGTCAGCTGAAAAAGAAGTCTTAAACTACTGCTTATACTAAAAGTTGTTTAGTCTAAAGATTGATTTTTCAATTAGTGAACGCTTCTGACACATCAGCTTGTAATGTTGTTCAAAATATTTCATATCTGTTTTGATATGTAAATAGTAGTATTGACGCAACATCGTAATGACACTGTTATCTTAATTACTGCCAAGCTCATAAGCATCAGCATAAAGTCTTGTGTAATTTTTAAGAAATTTTTGTCCCACAATACGTAACTAGAATTGTTCAATAAACTTAGATGCCTTTAAAGGTCATATGTTCCCTCTTAAATAAATTGCACAGTTGTTGACATGTGTTTTACCTGTCAGCTGATCACCATTAATCTATAGGTTCCTAGTGGCTTATGAAACTTCATATCATTTTTACTGTCTTTGAAAAGATAGCAGACTGCAAATACGTTACGTTATCATGTCTCGTATAGCAACATTGTTTGGATTTGAGTGTGTGTGTGTGTGTGTGTGTGTGTGTATTTGTATGTGTGTATGTGTGTGCGTGTGTGTGTGTGTGTGTGTGTGTGTGTGTGTGTGTGTGTGTGTGTGTGTGGCTCGTATTAGGAGCCGTTGGGCAAACAAAACATTAATATATCCTTATCACTACATCTCTTCCAAAAAAAAATCCTCCTACTTCAGATCCATCGTACTAAAATAAATAATTTGCTCCATATATTCATTTTCATCATCATAAATATTCTCTTATACTTATACTAATAATTATAATAATTAATGCCCATAGTAAGTGTTTTATGTTGTATTAAACATAACAGTGGTTCGATAAATCTGTGTTATTTGCTAAGTGTTTGACATGAGAACAGTTACACCGTCTGTTAATAGTTGTTGTCCATGACGTAAAATTGTAAGAGAAAAAAATATTTTGTTCAGCTTATTCTCCTTGGATCTGTGAATGTTTTACTTATTCACTAGGAACTAGGTGTCATATTTATCATTTTTGTTTCTCTTGCTTCAGTGATCAGCTTAAAATCTAAGCCTAGAACTTTTTCAAATGCTTGTGTGGATATAAACCTCTCACTCTTCCCGAGTGTACTGTAGATAATAAATAACTTCCCTCGTGCGGAATTTGAACAATTCTGAAGGGCCCAGAAAATAGATGTTGCCACTTTTTATTACGTTTTATGATAGCTGATGGTTTAGGATGATTTCGCAGAAGTACTAGGTCTCCGATATTAAATGTTTGTGTTCTTTTCAGCTGCTTATCATAGTAGGCTTTTCTTTTTATAGCTGCATCAGTTAGGGCTACTAATATTTGTCTTACCTTTTCTTCCAGTGATACGTCACCTCGGGGAAATTTTGGTATCGGTTTTACCCATTCGTTTGTCTCTTTGGTTTGTAAAACTAAATCGGTGGGTGTATAGGGTGTAGAATACAAAGGTAGGTTGTTAACCACTTGCTCAAATAGTCCAATATATTCAACCCAGGATGTTTGTTTGTTGGAAGCATATGTTCTGATGAAGCGATTTAATTCACGGAACATGCGTTCCATTGGATTGGCAGAAGGATTGTAACGTGAAATGAGAATGTGATTCAGGTAATATTTATGAATGAAATCTTTCCATGCGTGACATGTGAAAGTTTTTGCATTGTCGGACAGAATTGTCGTCGGCTTCCCGACAAAAGGGAAATAGTCGCGCTCCAGGCGCCGAATCACTGCTTTTGCGGTAGTAGTTTTTAATGCGTATAACTTCACAAATTTTGAAAACACATCATAGATGCCAAGAATGTGTTTGACGCCTCCGCGTCCAATCGGAAGAGGTCCTGCAGTATCAATTGAAACTAATTGAACAGGTTTATATGGCAAGATAGTATGAAGCGGCATCTTGTTTGACTGATTGTTAGGCTTGCATTTCTGACAGATTAAACAGGATTTCAATGTGTAATGGATTTTTCGTGACATATTCGGAAAATAACAGTATTGCTTAAGCTTACGGAGACACTTTAGTGCGCCAAAGTGTCCCCAAACTCTATGAGTGTGCCAAATTAGAGATTTTTCATATGTAGCAGGTATGCAAACACACCAGAGTTGCGATTGTACATGTCTACGAAAGAAAAGTACTCCTTTGTAGACTTTGTAGTGTTGATTTAGATGTGCATCTGACTTGTCTGTAATTTGTGTGATAATTTTCCTCCATCTGTCATCTGCTTGCTGTAATACCTGCATGTTTTTGCACATATCTAAATAATATGTTCTAAATTCCATGTCCTTCATGAGCATTATCTTAAACTCTGTGTTTGACTCAAGGTAGTCTTCAAATTCTGGTAAACCCTGGGGAAGTCTGGAAAGTGCATCAGCTATGACATTATCTGATCCTTTAATGTGTTCAATTTCAAAATCGTATTCTTGTAGTATCATGGCCCATCTGGCTAATCTATTGTGTAATAGTCTGCATGACGTCAAAAAGCTAAGTGCCTGATGATCACAGAAGACTCTTGTATGTTTACCAAAGATATAATGATGAAACTTTTTGAATGCCCAAACAATTGCAAGAAGTTCTAACTCTGTGGTTGAATATCGACGTTCGCACTCAGTGAGCGTGCGACTAGCAAAACTTATGACTTTTAGGGACTGTGGATCCAGATTATTTGAAATTTGGAACAGACACGCCCCAACCCCAACGACAAGCGATTCCGTTTTCTCTCCAGATCGTTTGAAATAGTTGAAGGTATAACTTGAAACAAGGATAATCAGAGATTTATTGGCAGAGAGAACGGATGCTAGCGACAAGCGTCGCAGATATAATTTTCAATAAAAAAATGTTAATGTATCGCTACACGTTCATTGCAATTACGTTACGACAATTACATTGCATCCGGAAACACATCATAAACTCATAACGAAGAAAAAGTTAATTCGATCTCATCCGTTCTCAGAGTGCGTTCAAAGATTTTCGCAATTCCAAAAGGATACATTTTTAAATGAAAAAACTCTTAATACAAAAGCGTATTCTTTCCAACAGTAGTTTCAATATGTAACATTAGTAAATTCATTCTGAATGTATTTCCTTAGGCTATCCTACAAAATTACCAGAAATACAGTTAATATCGCGCGAGCAAACATATACCTCAGTTTATCAGATCATTTCTCTTCAACTCAGGAAACATCATGCTACAACTGTTGCATGCCTCATCTCTGACAGCCAAAAATACACAGCATCCATCTATGACGAAATCTCGCACTAGAATCTTCTACTAGTCTACTAGTATAATGTCTGTGAGTATAACTAGCCTCTTTCGACAAACGATAATTTAGCACAACAGATCTGCTATCTCGTTGGAAGACTCCAAACTCCACAGACTCCTCCAACATATCCGTATTACAGCATCAGCTTGCTATTGTACTGTATTGAAGGTTGATTGGGAAATCTGTAATCTACAGGTTGATTTAACTGCCAACTTACGACTGGATAACTGCCCAACACAATGTGAAATAAATTCTACAGAAGGAAGGAATAGAATAGGAGAGAATGGGTGAGTGGATGTGCCAGGCTTTAGCACTGTATGTAACAGGTAATAGTTTTAGAAGGTGGCGACGTAATTCATTTATTACACTTTTTCCGTCTATAATTGTTGCTTTCCTTAGACAGCAATCGAAGGTTGTTTCAATCTGTATCACGCCGGTTACTCTCCTGATATTCCACAACCGCAAATTTCCCATTCGGTTTTAACGGCGAATGGTGCTCATACCGTTTTTTGTGACCATTTACTGGTCACCCATTTTCGAATACATACAATCAATGTTTCCCCCAACGCAGTCACTTCATAGACTACCAATTGTGGAAGTACATCTACATCTACATACATACTCCGCAATTCACCGTAAGGTGCATGGCGGAGGGTACACTGTAATCAGGGCATTAACTTTACGACTAAAATGTAATTTAAAAAAAAAAAAAAATAAGTTTGATCTATATGCCATTTTCTGAAGAATTTCGGTCATGCCAACTGTAACTCATGAAAAGAACAGTAACCGTGTAGAGTGAGAAGGTAGTTGGTCTTCAATGTCTACTTCTATTTTCCGCTGGACACGTTGAAGAAGTTATATGACATAGCACTTGGTGACTTTGAAGACCCAAGTCCATTTTTCAGGAGGACATTATAGTAGCGTATTATCGAAAGTTCTTTGCTTAACATCTCATTGTATATTCTACACAGTTATTATTATTATTTTTAAACCCTGCAAATAAAGCGAATATTTGTGTTCATACATTCGTGAAAATTCAACATTACATATTTTGCAACAATTTGTTTTCCGTTGCTTTCTTATGATAACTTCGTTTATTTTTGCAATTTAAATGCTATTTTTACTCTAAATACTATATATATTTTGGGAATATTGTTTCCTTGTTATGAAGAAAAAATACTTTTTAAGTTTCTTTGTTTTTGTAGCATGTGTTGTGATTTCGTAATTTAGCAAAAATGGTAACAGAACAATTTCAATGTAATAAAATCTTCTTTCTAGTTTTACTGTTTACTGATGGTCGTATTCATGTTTATCATATTATAAGTAGATCACAGTCTAGCTGGAAAGGGATCTGCAAATTATTATTCCGCTGTTATTACAAAGTATTTTTCATCTTTTTGTTTTGATTTGTTGGATACAAATAATACCTTTCCATTCCGTTGATGGAATCTAATGTGCCCCGTCGGTTCATAGTGCTGTCCAAAGCCAAGACCACTCTCTGCTAGAGACATCACACATCATGAAGTTTTCTGTTGTGAAGGTCTTGATTTGATGCAGGTTTTGTGGGTCATGATATCATATGACGATTCCAGCGATGCCAACAATGTAATCATATAGTAGAATAGCACAACAAGCCTACACTCGATGTGACGTTTCACGCAATAGGTGTATACTTGTTGACTCATGGTGTCACACATGTTCACATGTTTGTTGATCTTATGGGAATTAACTGCGGGGTCATCAATCACTAAAGTTACAAACTACTTATGAACTACCTTATACTAAAGACGACACAAACATCCATGACCGAATGGGGATTCGAACCCCCGACGGCGGACGGCCGCGCGCACCGCAACACAGCGCTCCAGCACGCGCAGCTAATCCGCCGCGGCATTAAGTATTTCACGACAAAGCACTATTAGTTTGCAAAGAAAGTCACTCGTAAATGTTTTCACCATGTATAAATTATTCTAGAAACATTTGTCGAGTGCTTTTACAAGAGTACATTTTTTCCAATATATATATATGCCTCATGTTTTACAGAAAATGTCTTGCTGAAAGTGAGATGTGCAGTTAGTTCCATTCACTAGAATTGAATGTGTTCGTGGTAACACAGCTATTCAAGCTTTTGAGCCAGCCAATATTTCGAAAGATTCAAACATTTTGACTGTTACAGGATATTGAGATAAATTCAATGGCGAAGATGAAAATTTGTTCTGGACCGGGATTCGAACTGAAATGTTCCCTTTGGGGAGTGCTCGTCTTAAACAATTTGGGCTTCCATACATGCTGCCCAAAATTCTCAGATTGTCGCAAACTATTATTGTCACGCTCCTGTCCATTACTACCTCTTGTTCGCAGCTTTACCTGAATTTCCTCAAGGGATCGGACGTATCTATGCATTTGCACAGAAATTGTCATTTGGCAGTTGAAGGCATACTTACGATTGTAAATATGGTATCTGTTTTCACCGACATGTTGGTATCAACAGACCATACGTACAACGGCCAATATTCATTCAATCAGGCATCATGCAACATCTATATATATATAAAAATGAGTGTTTGTCTGTATGTCCTCTATGAGTTCATGAACCATTTATTAGATTGCAATCAAACTTTGGTGGACTCTTCACCGTACGCCCACGTAGGTTCCTGTTCCAAAAACAAAAGAGCACGACACATAGCTCAATAGATACGACGTAATAAATAATGATCGGCCACCGCGTGAGAATACTCAGATTTATGCGTCAATTATTGGAAAATGGGAGTAGTTAGGGAGCTGCAACACAGTTTGCATGTAATTTCGGACGTTTATGAACCATTTTGTAACTAACTCCCCCCTCCTTACAAAATGATGAAACGAAAATAAGTCTACCGCTCACAACAGTTCCTCTGTAGATGCTGTAAAACTGTCGCATCAGGCACGAACTTTAAGCAATATGTTTTCTTAATCTCTATCTATATAAAAGCGGAAGGGCACCCATTCACTGACTAAACCCGAAATCTCGAAAACTACTTGACCTATGAAGCTGAAATTTGGCAGGTATGTAGTTTATAGGTAGAAAAGGGCATCTAAGAAAATATTTTGTGATAGGTGCCTGGCGGAGCATACTTCTCCTACAGACTCACGAAATCTACAGTTTCATTCCGATCTTGACAAAATTTCGCACGTTTCGCCTTCAAATCGGGAGGAAGGTCACCGTCTACCTCAAGTCTCATACGGTGCATGGGGGAGGGTACTTTGCAACATAAAAATGGATCCCTAAATTCCTTGGCCACGCTATAACTTGAGAACGGCTCGATCGATTTTACAAATGTTTTTATAGTTTATGGGACTTAACTACGGGGTCATCAGTCCCTAAACTTACAAACTACTTATGAACTACTTACGAACTATGACGGCACAAATATCCATGCCCGAGGGGGGATTCGAACCCTCGACCGTAGTGGCCGTGCAGACCGTGACTGGAGCAACTCAGTCCCCTCGGCCACCGCGGTCGGCTCGATTTTACAGATCCTATTTTTATTGTTTCTGTTATTCTCAGAACAAGGGTTGTATGAAGTAAAACTGGAATATTTGAGAATAACAAAGTGCATTTTTCAATGTGACCTTGCGTTTCTGTTGCATAGAAATCTATAGTTTTGTTTCGATATTGATGAAATTTTGCACACTTTACCGTAAAGAAAAGAGGAATGTCACTGTCTGTGTAAAATTTCGTTCGGTGCATGGTGGAGGGTACTTAACTTACGGAATTTTACAAAATGCATAGTTTTGCTCCAATCTTTATGAATTTTTGCACACGTGACCTTTAAACCAAGAGGAAGGTCACTGAGAACATAAATGTTTGTATGGTACGTGATAGAGGGTACCTAACAAAAAACTTTGCCGAGAGAGGAAAAGGTGGAAACGAATAGAGAGATGGGAGAGAAAGAAGTGTATGCAGACAGAGGGAGGAAGGGGAAGTGGATTACGAGAGTGTTGGATAAATAAACACCCGGGCAACGCCGGGTTTACAGGTAGTCTATAATACATCTGATATTTCCTTTATCAAGTACACAAGGTAATTCTGCAGGAATTCTAGAGGTATAAAAACGATCACTGTATAAAATGAATGTGGAAGGGAATATTGTGTGCCCTAACAATCCAGATTTCAGTAGGTCCAGGCCTTTGTTTCATACGGATAGCTTCTGAAACTTTTGCCTTTCCCTGACACAAACGAATGTATGATATCCACTAGAAAATGAAAACCGAGTGGCCTTAGAAAGTCACCTGCCGCAGCAAGTCAATGACATGAGGTCTTTTCTAGTAGGTTCTCGTCTATTAACGACGATTACGCATTTCCTTCGTGTGTTGATTGTCTTACGTGTCCTTGATGTGGCGCTACTTTTCACTCGTACATCCTGTTTGCTGGACATTGCGTAATAAACTATTGGAATGTACAATGACAAATGCCTGCTGCCAGTGTCAGCATGCGATGCGAGTACACGCATGGCAATGTTTACCCCCGGTGTGTACGGGGAAGCAAACACTGAACACGGTTGAAAACATGTTGCTTCGTCGGAAACAATGATGGAAACAGAAACGTGTTTTTGAATTCACAAGGGACTCCAGTGGCACCGACAGCGCGGAACCGCGTGAAACAATGCTTAGAATAATACTCGATCACAAAAAAGCGATTGATATGTGTGAATTTCTTGCAAAACGTTGTATTCTACTACGAGTGATTGTCGAATAGAGAGAAGCAAAGCTACAATGCCACAGGTAGGAAACTGCGCCCAATCCAGTGACATCAGTTCATCATTATATTTCCGATCAACAGTACCAAAAACCTCAGTAAATGTAATGGCGAACAATACATGTTCTACACAGCTAATAGAACTTTATATTAGTTTTCATTGATGAAATCGTTAAAACTAAGTGGGAGATTACTTGATAGTTATTTCCGAACTTCACTCTCTGCCAGAATGAAACTTTCACTCTGCAGCGGAATGTGCGCTGATATGAAACTTCCTGGTAGATTAAAATTGTGTGCCGGAACCGGGACCCGAACCTGGGACCTTTGGCTTTCGCAGGTAATAGCGCGAAAGGGAAATGAAATGAATGTATGTCAATGTCATAACCTGCCTGACGTGAATGTATTGCATCGTAGGCTAATACTTTTGTTCATCAAATTCTTTGTAAATCATAGAGTTTACATGTAAATCATAGTGTGGTTTCTTGTACTGGACTATTTGAATGCGAATGTGATTATGAATGTACAACCGTGACTTGAGTGAGGCATACATACTGTTTACTTCCACTTTAACTACTAAAACGAAATCCCGCATCTGCACTTTGAGGATTAATGTAAGTGCTGTCGGCTGTGTAGGAGTATTTTGCCCTATTATAATTAGCTGAAGCAGAGGGTGTTTGGCAGTGTTAATTGAAAACACAATTATGCTTTGACGTCATTGGATTACGTATAATTTCCTTCTAAGGGTAATGATTTTTTTGTTACTTAATTTCTCTCCATTAAAATGTGACTCGAGATAAAATGAAATGTTTTACATGGAAGATATACACAACATTGCGATTCCGAGCGTCAAGGTCAAAAGTGGCCCTCATTAATGTAATACCTTTATTAACCATTAGGCGTTAAATAAGTTTCGAAACTAATGTGGTATAATCTACCATAGCTGTATCTTTGTACATGTAAGTTTAAGACCGAAATAACATAACAGCTCACAAAGAAATACAGCTTCACGCATTATCAAAGCATAAGTTCCATGAATAGCAACGTTGAATATTTTATGTTTAAAGGGTGAATATTTTTATTTTTAACGGCTTACGTATTTTAATTTAAAATAATCAGTCAATAATAAGTGTGTTTATTTCTGTGTTTCAATGACTTTATTTCCATTTCTGTTTAGAACTTCAGTTTTTGTGTTAGGTATTTATTATTTAATGTTCTATTATAGAGTTTTTATTGAATGAGAGTTGATGTCAGGGTTCTCAGAAAAGTAGTCAAGCTGATATTGGATGAGAATAGAGAACATATAAAGAAAAAATGTAAACGTAAAAGTTTCTTATAATGAAGTGAATAAATAAATAAATAAAACAACAAAGTTTGGTTGACATAAAAGCGGTGATTGATGTAAAGAATTCTGTAGGCATGAAACCTCCTTATGTCAAAAGGGAAGAGTACGAAATATATCAAAGACTGGATAATACCAAGCAAAAGAGTTGTTTCACAAGCTGAGACATGGTCGTGAATCCAACAATGATCCAATAGTGTAATTTCACTTTCTCTATGTCAATGTTCACAATCTTTTCTTTCTTAAACTATCGGTTTCCGCCAATAATGATGTTTTCAGATGTCTCGGCGTGATTGACGAACAGTGAGCTTCTTGAAAACAACTCCACAGAACATCTGGAAGGTCGATATTAACCAACAAGAATTATAGTTTCCACACTAAGACGACTCTTCCAGCTTACATACACGATCGAAAACGCCTTCTGAGTTTCAGGAGTTGTACTATTGCTTGTTTCTCCGCTGAAAAATCTTCAGGATTACAGATGTAACTGGTTTCAGCAAAGATGGCAGAGGGCTTGGATGAAGAACTGAAGAAGTTCTTGAAAACGTCTTTCATTGTCTGTCACTTTGAAATTGAGCACTGATGACATCGTGCTGATGACTGTGGCTTGATTATAACAAGGACCTCAATAACAGAAAAGTAAGAGCAATTGCAGTTGTACCTTATCACCAAAAAGTAATTCCTTTTAGCTGTACTTTATTTAACTGAAACACTTAAATCAATAATTTCTTGTACCATAAAAATATTAGAGTGCTAACATTTTACCCTTGCTACCGTAGGTACGTTTACTATAATCTATATAAAATTTAACATTTAATTTAGTATTTGACGTAAAAAATAAGTATTTGGAAATGGCGACGTAGTACGCCGAAACTAGTCGTCTATGTAATACACAAAAAAGGTGAAGTTTGACCCATCAGTATTGTACTGATATGTGACAAAAATGAATTACTTATAAACAGTTGCAGACCTGGTTGACAATATGTCGTTTTTAAAACTTAACGGGTCATGTGGAATTACGCTATGCTGATGCACCACTTCATCGTCACTGAAGGAAGACGTATCTAATGTGTCATAACCTAAATGCAAATATCTACAGTGATGTTTACATGTTTTATAAAATATATGAAAGTCATAGATTCATAGATTATAACTAAATTTCGTATAGTTCAATAATTGTCACCTTGTGTGTCTCTCGACCGTGGGGGGTAAAGGTAGGACGATTAGATTTCACACAGCGGAGTACGGGTAATGGTTTCGTACCCACGAACTGTTCTGGCCAAAATAATTACGGGATCAGTTGAGATATATCGGTTCCGAAGAACTGACATCGGCAGAATGAACTACAGTTGTTCGATGTCTACGGACTGGAGACAAGAACATTACAGCAACCGACATTGAGGTAGTAACAAAAAGTTTCTGCAGAGGGTATTGGTATTGACTTGTGTTTACCCTACCAAAATAATTACACAAGTAGTGTTGAGATAGTGTAATAAACAGGCAGTACAACGCAACAACAACGCGACTTACCCGAAACTATGGCTTGGATAGCCATAGGAAGTATGGAAGCGGGGAAGACATAAAGGGAGGTTTAAAAATGCATAAGGCTAGCCATCAGCTGTTTATTATATTTATAACGTTACCGGTTTCCGTTTAAAACAATCATCAAAGTAAATTAAACAAACAGATTACGGTGATTGATTGTCTGCCACCTTAACCATGTCAATCAATAAAAGATTTGTAAAATGTCAAGCTGCATTATAGTGAACCAGGGTCTAGGGAAGGTGAACCGGGGTCTTGGGAGGTGGCTAAAGCTATTGGAGTGTCCTAAAGTGTAATTTAAAAGGAACTCCACGCGACTTCAGACAACAGAAACCGTTGAAATAAGGCAAGGCCAATGTCGTCGACGGTTGACATCACCGGTTATCAGTCCGACGAGATAGGTGGCTGAATGCAACTTAGCTGCAGCGCATTCTCCAGGCAGCAAGAGGATGCGCAATATCAACAAATACAGTCCAATTCGTCTTCGAGAACGTGGCCTCAACGCATGGAGGCCTAAGGTGTGTGTTCCTTTAGGACCACAACATCATATAGTCCTTAGAAACCGGGCGGAGGAACATCAAAATAGGAGTCTTAACGAAAAGATTTTATGTTCAGACGGACTGTTTTAGTTCCGTGATCTGAAGATAACGTGCACCTCGGAAGAAACCCACTGATGAGCAGGAAACATATTATCGCGGTGGAAGAATGGTGTGGGCAGGAATCAGTACCGGCAGAAGTACGGACCTCTATGACGTTTAAAATGGCGGTTTGACTGCTCAGAGGTATAGAGACGAGATCCTTCGACCTTTTGGTTTTCCCTATGCTGGTGCGATAGGAGATGGGTTTGTGGTTGTGGACGATAACACTCGTCCCCACAGAGGTGAACTGCTGAACAACATCCTTGAAGGGAACTGAACGAATGAAGTGGCCAGCCTATTCATCGGACTTAAACCAGATTGAGCATGTCTGGAATGCACTTGGCAGACGCATTGCAGACAGAGCAGCACTCACACAACGGTTGCAGACCTGGATATTGCACGCATGGTAGCATGGCGGACTGATAACCTCATACTGTGACAAGCAGATGTGCAACTGTAATGGCCGTCCCTGAACTTCCTGGTACTGACTGGAACTGCCATACTCCTCCATACTGACTGTCGTGGTTGTGGTGCGTCGGCATATTTTGGTGAGTCTCCTTCTTCCTATTGGCCGGTGCGCGAAGTAGGCAAAGACATAACGAGACTGCGGGCGCCCCCAGCGGAGCGCCCCCAGTGGAGCGACTTGTCGCCTCTTCTTGTGCGGTTACTTGTGTAGACCGCGGACGTTGTGGCGAATAGCGACGCCACAACAAAAGCTATTTGTGCAAACATTTAATTTCTATGTATTATTCTTCAGGGATCCTTGAACAATCACTTAATGTTCACAGACTGAGTAAGGATCTGAAATTACTTACCGAGGAGTGAGCCGTTATGAAGCAGAGCGTGATATATACTCACGTACGTGTAACAAGAATTCGTACTGGTGTAGTATTCAACTTTTCTAGAATACAAATCACAATTAAATGCAAAAGAAAGTTGAAATTCAAAATGTTTGTATATTATTTCATTTTTACATTATTAATTACACTAGAAGACATTTAGACGAACTTAAAATACACAGCAAAGTTTTGGTTTCCTCAAGCACACACATATTGGTAAATTCATTGCTAAAGTGTGAACTTCCCCACTAGGGAATGTCACACTTACAATAAATTTTCCGATTTGTGGTGTGCTCACATGAATTTATTTGTTGGAAACTAAGAACAATAAATTAATCTGACCACGACATAATAAATTTCACTTGTAAACAGTTTTTCTTAGTTTTAATGTATAAGACATACTAACGCATTCGGATTTTTGGAGTCTTATGGAGAAATGTGTCTTCGTAGTAACCACAATCATTCTGATTTCTGACTACTTTATCAATCTTCGGATCTGGGTTGTTGCCAGAGAATCCTATTGCAATAAAATCGACTTGGTCATCTGGCTCCTCATCATTGTCAGTGGCTTCTAAAACAAAGTTTCACAGTTCACTTCATTGTAATGGTGTTATATTAAACACAATGTTATGATGTTTCACGTACGGTACATTTCTGAAACTTTGCAAGTTTTGAAAGGTTCCAAAAATTGCAATTTTTTGTAGTGTTCTATGATTTATTAGTATACAACTAAGGCTACAATTAAAAATACCGCATTTGTTCGTGGTATATATCTATATCTATAAATGTGAATGTTCTGTTCGGTACACATTTATCACGTCTGAACCACAAGACATAAAGAGCTAAAAATTTGTACAGGTACTAATGTCTACCTGGGGAAGGCTTTAGGCACGGTTTTAAGGCGATCGGATAGCTATTTATCTATATGTGTAAATGTAAATGTCTGTTTGGTGTACGCTTATCACGTTCGAACGACAAGACGCAGAGACTTAAATATTGGTACAGTTACTAATTTATACCTGAGGAAGGTTTTAAGCGCGGTTTTATAGCGATATGATAGATATTTAGTAATTTGAAGAATATAACGGGAAATGCGGAACAATAATTACTCTTTGAAAATTATATTTACTCTTTGAAAATGGTTTTATGGTGACATTGTTGCTTGAGGGTTGATAATGATAAAAGGGTGGAGTATATTCTAATGGAAAGTTCTCGGTGTATATAAAATTCGACGTGTGTCTATGTATAATTGTTGTCCGAAGTCTCCCGTTGTACACCGTAGCAGTTCCATGACGATAGCTATAAGGGGGTGGAAGATATGGTGGTTGAAAGTCGTCAAATTATTAAAAAATTCGGGCTGAAGGCTAGCGATGACGTTTGCGACTCTATAGCAAGGAGGTCACATAGAGCGAAACGTGCTGCCACAGACCACATCTTTGGTCTACGCGTGCTACCAATGAGGTTAGAATTCCTTGCGTGCTCTTTCTCTGTAAGGATAAGCATACGAATAAGGAAATATAAGAATAAATAAATAAAGCAGTAAAAAAGAAATTTCTTCTAACACATCTCTTTAAAACTCGATTTGAGGTTTCTCGCTTTACATCAAGTGATCGATTTGTGATATTATTACAATCATTATTGTTTAATTTCGTGATTGGATTCTTCGAAACGAGTGCATTTTTAAGTGTGATTTGATCTCATAGCACACTACTGAAAGATAGCTTATCTATCGTAATCAAACAACACGCGAGCGGAGCCGCGGGTTTAAGCTAGTACTTTATACGTGGCAAGGGCCTTATCGGCCATACGCATGCTCCACGAGCCTCTGCCACAGCTTTCTGTCGGACGCGCTGGGTGTCCAGTTGGTGTCGCTGTTCCTCCTGGCTGTGTCTTCTAGAATGTTATCTCGCCACCTGCTTCTGGGTCTGTCTCCTCCTCTCGATCCAGCTGTTGTTCTGCTGAATGCCATTCTCGGTAATCTACCTTCTGTCATTCTGGCTATATGGCCTGCCCAGTTCAGCCTTCTCTTCTTGAGCACTTCGACGATGTTATCGGTGTTTGTACAGCTGTCTTAGTTCTTTATTTTTTCTTATTCTCCATTCAATGTTATTTTCATCATATACAGGAACAAAAATTTTCCTTAGTAGTTTTCTTTCAAATGTTAACATTTTTTCTTCAGCTTTCTTTCTAAATTTTAATGTTTCACATGCATGTAAAGTTACCCGTATAATGGTTGGTTGATTTAGGTGGATTTTGAAGTTGCTGCTAAGTGATCTTTTTCTTAGAATTTTGTGGAAACTAAAAAGCGTCTTGTTCGCTGTTGCTAAACGGGCATCTATTTCAATATCTGTTCTATTGTTTTTACTGGAAAGACTTTCTGAGTACTTGAACCGCTCAACAGTCTTAAAAGTGAATCCAGCTACAGTCAAAGGAGCCTCTTTTCTCCTTTTCTTACTTATGACTAGGTATACTGTCTTTTCTTCATTAACATGTGATCATGTTTTCCCGGCAATTTTGTAATAATTTTGCATCATTCTGATTCATTCTGTTTTCGTACTGCTTATTAATGAATTACCTGAAAAGGCAAGTCTAGTAATATTACTGGGCGGTAGTTGGATCCCTTGTGGGTTAGGTTTGGTAAATTCTCTATCGATCTTCTCTAGAATAAGGTTAAATCAAAATTTTCAGTTTCTCCTACAGGTGTCTTTATGCGACATGCAGTTTCGTCTATACACATTTCCACTAAACGGATTAATTTTCAGAGCATTCCAAATTCCTTCAGTATATTTAGGAGTGTCCTTCTGCTATCATAGGCCTCTTTAAAATATACGAATAATATCTGGATATCTACATTGAATTCCCATGCCTTCTCAGTTACTTGTCTTAAAGAGAATAAGTGATCTAATGTGGATCTGTTTCTGCGGAAACCGCATTGATAGTCTCCAATTAATTCTTCTGTTACAGAAATCAGTCTGTTTAATAGACGGATGGATAGGAATTTGTAGGTGAAATACAATAAAGAAATTCATTTGTAGTTGTCACACACGAGGGGTCATTGTTCTTAAATATAGGGCATACAATTGCGGTTTTTCAGTCTGCAGGAATGGTTTCTGTCTTCCAAATTGATTCTATTAAAGACTCTTGGTCTATATACCAGAGGGAAAATTAGATATAAACATGAATAGTTGTGTGTTAGTCTCGCTAAAACTCAGAAACGGCTTGGCCAATATGAATAACCAGCTTAAGCCCGCGGCTCCGCTCGCGTGTTGGTAGATCAAATCACACGTAAAAATGCACTCGTTTCGAAGAATCCAATCACAAAATTCAACACTAATGATTGTAATAATATCATAGATCAATGCGCGAAACGTCATACTGATTTTTAAAGAGATATATCAAAAGAAATTTATCTTTTACCACTTTATTTATTTATTCTTATATTTCCTTATTCGTATGCTTATCCTTACAGAGAAAGAGCAGAAGACATTGTAGCACGCATGGACCAAAGATATGGTCTGTGGCATCACGTTTCGCTGTACGTAACCAAGGAGGTTAGAATACAGGGAGACGCCCTTGGGCTCAAAAAGTGAAGCCTGCGTCCGCCGTATTACTAGGCTTTGGAGAAGTGTTCGTATTGTAGAGCTAATGTTATTTTCACTTAAAACAGAAATAAACCGTTCGACGGTTTTGCCTTGGTGTAAAACGTGTTAAACGAGTGCAAATTAGCCGTTAGAAATTAAGTTGTCAAATCTAATATGCTGAGTATTTTTTACTATGTGTTCAAGAAAGTATATCGTTTGAAAGTACATACTTCGCAGTCACTGCCAGCCCAGTGCATTAAGAGTAAGAGAGTCAACGGAAAAATAGCCATCCAGCACTGACCAAGATGGCGGACAGGCTTCAACTGACGTATGTGCTCTGCATAGGTAATGCCACCTCCCTTTATTCTAACCTGCTGGTACGTAACCTGCTTACTATAGAGTCGCAAGCGTCATCGCTGGCCTTCAGTCCGATTTTTTTAAATAATTTGACGACTTTCAATCAGCATATCTTCCACCCCCTTATAGCTATCGGCACCATCATATCTTGCACGCCCTTATAGGTATCGGCATGGAACTACTATGGTGTTCAACGGGAGGCTTCGGACAACAATTACACACAGACCATTCGTTTGCGTTCTGTAGTTTTCGCTGCAGAGCGGAATATTAACACACACACACAGGTAGAATTTTATATACACTGATAACTTTCCATCCCAACATACTCCACTCTTTTATCGTTATGAACCCTCAAGCAATAATGCAACCAATAAAACCATTTTCAAAGAGTAATTATTGTTCCGCATTTCGCAAATTACTAAATATCTTCCTCAGGTATGAATTAGTAACTGTACAAATATATAAGTCTCTGCGTCTTGTCGTTCGGACGTGATAAGCGTACACCGAACAGACATTCACATTTACATATATAGATAAATAGCTAACCGATCGCCATAAAACCGTACATAAAGCCTTCCCCGGGTAGACATTAGTAACTGTACAAATTTTTAGTTCTTTATGTCTTGTGGTTCAAACGTGATAAACGTACACCGAACATTCACATTTATAGATACAGATTATCCTTCATCACTTGAATACTCTCATACACAATTGTTTGGAAGATGCAGCTCGGGCACATTGCTACATCTGTGATGCATCATAATATTAATAGTAGAACACGAAAATTGGAGTATCGATTTTAACCTTGAGAGATGGCAGCCCATCTCTCATCTTTATTAACTGTTTTTATCGTCTGTATAATGACGTAAAGTGACCAGTACGCGCATTTTTCTATTGCTGTCGGGAATGCAATGCAGGAAAGATTTCGGCAGAGGTGAGAAACAAGCTGACTTTGTCTTGACGGTGGAGAGTGGAATTTCGTTGAAGGCGGCCGTTACGGCCTTCTCTACCTGCGACTGGGGGCTCGCCGTGGCGATAGCAAGGTGCCTAAATGTTACTCTGTGCTCTGGCCGAGCGGCAGCTTGTGAATGTGTTAGCCTAGTGTCCCAAACTGAGGAGGAGAAGTATTGTCAGGTATCTTAGAACCACTCCCGATTTTAGAAAAAGATAGGCGGCCCCTCCGTTGAGACAAACACCAACAATCTTGTGATTCTTGAGTTTCTCCCGGCGTATTTGATAATAAAAATATCCACGGGTGTACTGCCAGACTATAGTGTCCAACGGGCACAATATTTCGGCGATCACACATGTCGCCATCTTCAGGTGAACTGACGGACTGAGCTCCTGGAAACGCGGCACGGAGATCCGCACGCTACGGCTGCTCGAAGGGAACTGGGTTGTAGCCCGATAGCGGGCCATTTAAATACCCTCGGCCCGCGGGATGTTCGCCGCCATTACCCGCAAGGAGTTGGATTCGGCCTTGCAAGACCTACTATTGACTGTCGAATATCGCAACAGACTTCTGCTTGGGCTCCCATATCAGCCGATGCACCCTGTTCGTGGAAGAGTTGGTCGTGTTTTTTTTTTTTTTTTTTTTTTTTCGTTTTTTAGAGTTTATGGGACTTAACTACGGGGTGATCAGTCCCTAAACTTACAAACTACTTATGAACTAGCTAATACTAAGGACGGCACAAACATCCATGCCTGAGGGGGGATTCGAACCCCCGACTGTAGTGGCTGTACAGAACGGGACTGGCGCGCCACAGACAGCTCGGCCGCTGCGGCCGGCTTCAATTTTTAAAGACAATTTTGTTATCATGTATAGAATAATTGAAATGTTAGATTTTTTCTTTTTGATGTAAAAGTGTGATAAAGACAAAGATGTTTAGTCATTATACAAAGTGTTGTAGTTAAATTACTGCCAAATAACCAAACTTCCGGTTGGGCTACGTATGTAGCCTGCGCGTGCACTTATGAAAAGTTTATGGTCGCGTGCACTCCAGTGTTAAGGAAAGTCGACAGCTGGGGTTCTGCTGCAAAACCCTAATCAATTACAAACACAACACCGAAATCACGGAACCACACAGGGAACAACTTCAAGACACGATAAATGCAAATCGACAACAGCCAGATGGGCAGCGTGTGGAAGGAACTAACCTCAAAAGTGTCGTGGGAGCTGGACACCGCGATCATGCGCCCATCCGTCATAGCCTTCCTGGGGATACGTAACTAAAGAATCTTCGACATCCGTAATGAATCCCACAGCTGGCGCTCGGTGATAGTTGACAGCAATGTTGCGGTTAAACACCCGCAGCCTA
The DNA here is from genome assembly GCA_026315105.1 of Locusta migratoria. NCBI lineage: Eukaryota > Metazoa > Arthropoda > Insecta > Orthoptera > Acrididae > Locusta > Locusta migratoria. The sequence goes on along the minus strand of CM048747.1, from coordinate 326,660,505 downwards.
GGCGGGATACGTTACGACACTGACCAGACGTCTGAGCGTGGCCCTACTTGCTGCCGGGCTGAGTGCGTCAGTCAACAGCGCGCGGACTCCCAGTACTCCAGCCTTCAAATTGCACAGCCGAAACCACAGTGAATCGCTCACACCGTCTCTAACTGCTGCTGCCCTGTCTATCGGCTCAGCGTGACCGGCGCCCGACAGAAACACTGTCGGAACACGCCAAACTGCAGACTCACTCACTGCGGCCGAAATCCTCTTGCCTTCACCCGCCACCAGATATACGCGCCGATCGCAACAACTAACGCCGGTCGCGAGACAAAACACAAACGAAAACTAGCCACGCCACGCGCGGTGAAGTAATGCAGATATATTGATACGTGAGTTGGATCGAAGCAACTGGCGCTAATACAAGTAAATCGAGCCAGCAGGCTTACTACTGTCTCTAATTACTATCACAATTACCACATGTTTGGTATCAAATTGCCCAGAAAAAAGCATACATAATGTTTAAGTGTTGGAAAAATGAAAATGACAGTATTTTTTGACTCCTTGCGCAGTAGTTCATATTCGCTAATGTTAACTGCGGAGTCATCAGTCCCTAAACTTAAAAGCTACTTATTAACTACCTGATGCTAAAGACAGCACGAACATACATGCCCGAGAGGGGATTTGAACCCCCGATGGGGAACGGCTTCACCCATCAGAGCATAGTGCCTCACAACTATATTCAAGAAAGGCAGTAGGAGTAACCCACTAATCTACAGGCCTACTTTGCAGCAGAGTTTTGGAACATGTCCTGTATTCAATTATTATGAATTATCTCGAACAGAATGATCTATTCAGCCAAGGTCAACACGGATTTAGAAAATATCGTTCATGCCAAACACAATTAGCTCTTTACTCAGACGAAGTGATGGGTGCTATCGACAAGGGTTTACAAATCGATTCCGTATTTCTTGATTTGCAGAAGACTTTTGACACCGTACCTCACAAACGGCATTTAATCAAATTATGTGGTTATGGCATATCGCCTCAATTTTGCGATTGGATAGGGAATTTCCTGTCAGAGAGGACATCGACTAAAACAGATGTGATATCGGGCATTCCACAGGGTAGTGTTATTGGTCCTCTGCTGTTCCTTATCTACATAAACGATTTATGGGAAAATCTAAGACCTCTCTTAGGTTGTTCGCAGATGACGCCGTCACTCACCGTCTAGTAAAATCATCTGAAGATCAAAACCAACTGGAGAAGGGTTAGAACATACACAGAGGCCATAATAGAGAAGAAACAGAAAACACAATAAAAGAAACTGACCGAAATGTTAAAACAGAAAGCATCCAACACAACAGATTGTACAGTAACTAACATCACTACAATGAACACACATTCCACAAAAAGTTGTTTCAGAACAAAAAATAAACAAGAATGGTAACAGGAAATTTTTAAGTAGTCCTTTGCACACGAAAATCTTAAGACAAAGCAAAAAGAATCAATAAAAAAAATGAATGAGCTTAATTGTTTAACTTTTCTAGGAGTTCCTCGACAGAATAAAAGGAGTAAGCCATGAGGTAACTTTTCAATTTCCTGAACATGGGCTTTCCAAGACAGCTTACTGTCTACATGAATACCTAGAAATTTGAACTGTTTAGTCTCACCTATCATATGCCCGCTATGTGTAATCAGTATGTCAGCTTTCGTCAAGTTATGTGTTAGAAATTGTAAAGACTGAGTTTTACTGTGATGTAACATCAACTTGTTTTCTACAAGTCATGAACTTATCTCTTGAACTGCATTATTTGATATTGTGTCAATATTACGAGCAACATCCTTCACTACCAAGCTGGTTTCATCAGCAAACAAAAATATTTTACAGTCACCTCTTATACTCGAAGGCACATCATTTATATAAGTAAGAAACAGACCCCTGGGGCACCCCACACTTAATTGTGCCCCATTACGATTGTACGTCATAGCCATTTTCTACACTGCGGAGAATTATCTTCTGTTGCCTATTATTAAAGTAAGAGATGAACCAGTTGTGAGCTACTCCTCGTATTCCATAATGTTCCAACTTCTGCAACAATATTTTGTGATCAACACAATCAAACGCTTTTAATAAATCAAAGAAGACGCCTTATGTCCTTAGCCTCTTATTTAACCCATCAAGTGCGTCGCAATGAAACGAAAACAGAACATTTTCAGTCGTTAAACCACTTCTAAAACCAAACTGTAAGTTTCACAACAAATTATGTGAACTGAAATGATCAATTAATCTTGAATATACAGCCTTTTCAATAACTTTAGAAAAAACCGAGGGCATAGAAATACGTCTATAGTTGTCTACATTATCTCTTTCTCCTTTTTTATAAAGTGGTTTCACTAATGAGTACTTTAATCTGTCAGGAAACTGACCACTCTGAAAGGTAAAATTACAAATGTGCCTTAGTACTGGGCTGACATATGGAGAACAGTACTTTAGAATTATGCTAGATACCCCATCATATCCACAAGAGTCCTTAGTCCTTAGTGATTTCATTATTGACTCAATCTCCCCTATGGAAGTATCATGAAGGACCATTTCAGGTAACAGCCTCGGAAACGCATTATCTAAAAATGTTGTATGATTACCGGTAGAAAATCGGGTTTTTTGAGTTCACCTACTATATTCAGAAAGTGATTATTGAATATTGCGCAATTATCTAACTTGTCAGTAACACAAATACTTCTACTATGCACTGGCGTTATATCTTCTACCTGCTGCTGCTGACCAGACACTTCCTTCTTGACTGTCCAGATAGTTTTAATTTTATCCCGAGAGTTTGCTATTCATTTTGCATACCACATACCTTTTGCATTCTTAATGACATTTTGCAGAACCTTACAGTACTGTTTGTAATGAGCTACTGCATCTTATTTCTGATTGCTTCCAACATTTTGATACAATTCCCGCTTTGTTCTACATAATACTCTTCAAAAAATGTTCAAATGTCTGTAAATCTATCGGACCAAACTGCGTGATCATCAGTCCGCAGCTTACAAACTACTTAAACCTAGGTAAACTAACCTACGGACAAACACACACCCACACATGCCCCAGGGAGGACTCGAACCTCCACGGCGAGAAACCGCGCGCTCCGCAGCGAGGTGCTTTAGACCGCTCGGCTACTCCACCGCGGCGAATGATACTCTTACCACTTTGTCAGGCACCCTGGCTGTTTGTTACTGAGTTCGCAACGGATTGTACACTAACTAAAATCACTACAATGAACACACATTCCACGAAAGATTGTTTCAGAACAAAAAATAAACCATCCCTCTGATGATAGCACAAAATGTGCTGAAACATGTTTGGGAAAAATTAAAAATGTTCAAATGTTTGTATAGCTTATGGGACTTAACTACGGGGTCATCAGTCCCTAAACATAAAAACTACTTATGAACTAGCTAACACTAAGGACGGCACAAATATCCATGCCGGAGGGGGGATTCGAACCTCCGACCGTAGTGGCCGTGCAGACCGTGACTGGCGCGCCGCAGTTCCCTCGGCCACCGCGGCCGGTAATTAAAAATCAGATGTCTTCCTCACAATTTATCCAAGCAGGTACGGAAGAAAGAAGAACGGCAACATCAAAAGATGATTATTTATTGTCAGGGGTTGTAAAAAATTGAAGCGTTGTTTTTGTGTCCCAGCCTCGTCGCCACTTTCGCGTCTCGTTTCCGCTGGTTGTAGGTGTCGGTGGCCGAGTAGAAAGAGACCGACACAGGAATAAAGGAGGCACCCGTGTGCAGGTACGGAGGTGACCAGCCAGTGGGACAGCAGAAACTAGAAACACTAGAGTAAATTAGACCGATATATATATATATATATATATATATATATATATATATATATATATATATATTACACAGAGACTTAGTAATACTTAACTTTTACATAGTTCTTGACTACAGAATGCTGATACATAGTTTAGATAGAGGCCTGCCTACTGATAATTCCTAGTGCCTATCCGATAGCCAAGTCTTAACTGGTTCCTATCTCAGTTCCAAGTGAACGATGCTGCACTCGTGGCCACGAGCGGAGTTGCAGAAGAGGGCGCTCGTGGCTGACGTCGTAAGAACGCCGCGCCGTGCGTGCATGGCGGCGCGCGGCGAAGGTACTTAGCGCGCACTTCATACTTGTGCGACACCACAATTGTACTTTGACACGTTTTACGCTACATCTCACATTATCTTTTAGTGGCAGAGCTATGACGGAGAAGCTGAAAAATGACCATAATTTTAGAAACCCTATTTCTGAGATCACGTTCTATCCGTCCCTCAGTCACGAAACTAACAACGGGAGCTCGCGCGCGCGTGTGTGACGGACGCTAGCAGCGGTGGGCATAACGGCGGTGAGGGATTTCGCTTGTGTCGGCATTGCCACATCGATCGCGGCGGTCTGCTTGGCCACGGAATGGCAGCGGCCGTGGGAACTCGGCGCCTGGCCGCGGCCGACTGAAATAGCCGGGCTCACTTGCCTGCTGGCCCGGGGGCTCGTTTCCGGCTCCCATCCCGCACGCGTGCATTACCGGGGCGTGCGCGCCGGCAGTTGTCTGCCCACCTGTGCCTGCGCGGAAAAAGGAATTATACGGCCGGGCCGCCGGGCTGGCGGGCTGCGATTGCGCCGCCGCTAACAGGCCAGAGACTCTACATGCAAATGGCGCGCCTCCCACTGCCGGAACAAGCCGTCGCGACCCCGCAGCCCGCCTGTTAGCCTGTTGGCGCCAGCACCACTGGCGCCAGCGCGCCCGCCGCCGCCTTGCATTTAAATGCTCGCCCCCGCATTACGCGCGGCTTAGCCGCCGCCGCGCCATCTGCCCCCTGGGTTGCGCTGCCTGGTGCTCGCCGGAGATGTCACACTTGTACCAGATTACACATCTAGGCATAGGCGCGGGGCTTAATTTCTGCACTAGCTGCTACAGCTATTCGCTGCATACCATCTCAGGATGTAAGAATGTTCAAATGTTTGTATAGCTTACGGGACTTAACTACGGGGTCATCAATCCCGAAACTTACAAACTACTTACGAACTAGCTAATACTAAAGACGACACAAATATCCATGCCCGAGGGGGGATTCGAACCCCCGACCGTAGTGGCCGTGCGGACCGTGACTGGAGCGTCTCTGTCCCCTCGGCCACCGCGGCCGGCCAGGATGTAAGACGGAGGTCACTTGTCACTACTCCTATTCCCTGACGGTAATTTGCAAGCCTTTGTGCAGAGCGGTGTTCCCGTCAATATATATATATCGAACGTATGTAACGATAGTTCGATATAGTGTTTCTTATCCGGAGATTTAGGCGCTATGCGCCGTCACGTACTTAAAAAAACAAAATAATAATTCTTGGCTAACGCCAGAGATGTCACATTCATACCACATTACCCATCTAGACAGAGGCACGAGGCTTAATTCCTGCACTAACAGCTACATCCATTCGCTGTATACCATCTCAGGATGTAAGACGGAGGTCACTTGTCACTATTCCTATTTCCCTCACACTGTCATTGACTCAGATGTTCCTGATTGTCTTTTCCCCGATTACTTCTACTTTAAAAGATTATTACAAGTCCAGTGGCGGCTGGTGGTTCAGATGACAATAATTTGCAAGCATTTGTGCACGGCGGTGTTCCCGTCAATATATATATCGAACGTCGTAGTATTTAACGATAGTTCGATATAGTGTTTCTTAACCGGAGATTCAACTACAAAAAAAAAAAAAAAAAAAAAAAAAAAAAAAAAAAAAAAAAAAAAAAAAAATTCTTGTGTAACTCCAGAGATGTCACACTCGTACCAGATTACACATCTAGGCATAGGGCTTAATTTATGCATTAACAGCTACATCCATTCGCTGTATATCGTCTCAGGATGTAAGACGGAGGTCACTTGTCTCTATTCCTATTCGCCTCACGTATACACTGACATTTGACCAAGATGTTCCTGATTTTTTCCCCGAATACTTCTACTTTAAAAGATTATTACTGTGGTTTCGCACAAGTCTAAAGTGCGCGCCACCTACTTTCGCCGCGCGCCGCCATGCACGTTCTTACGACGTCAGCCACGAGCGTCCTCTGCTGCAACTCCGCTCGTGGCCACCACTGAACAACATCGTTCACGTGGGACTGAGATAGGAACCAGTTAACACTCCGGAGTCAGATAGGCACCAGTGAAGACTTGGCTATCGGATAGGCACTAGGAATAATCATTAGGCAGGCCTCTATCTAAACTACGTATCAGCATTCTGCAGTCAACAACCATGTAAAAGTTAAGTATTACCAAGACTCCATGAAATATATATCTGCCGCGGTGGAGTAGCCGAGCGGTCTAAAGCGTCTCGCTCCGGCGCGCGCGGTTGCTCGCCGTGGAGGTTCGAGTCCTCCCTGGGGCCTGGGTGTGTGTGCTTGTCCGTAGGTTAGTTTACCTAGGTTTAAGTAGTTTGTAAGCTACGGACTGATGACCACGCAGTTTGGTCCGATAGATTTACAAACAAACAATATATATCTCGTTCTAATTTACTCTAGTGTTTCTAGTTTCTGCTGTCCCACTGGCTGGTCACCTCCGTACCTGCACACGCGTGCATCGTTTATTCCTCTATCGGTCTCTTTCTACTCGGCCACCGACACCCCCGACTACCGGCGGAAAGAAGACGCAAAAGTGGCGACGAGGCTGGGACACAAAAATTACAAGTCCAGTGGCGGCTGGTGGATCAGATGACAATAATTTGCAAGCCTCTGTGCACGGCAGTGTTCTCGTCGACATATATCGAACGTCGTAGTATGTAACGATAGTTCGATATAGTGTTTCTTAACCGGAGATTCAGGCGCTATGCGCGGTCACGTACTAAAAGAAAAAAAAAAAAAAAAATAATTCTTGTTTAACGCCAGAGATGTCACACTTGTAACAGATTACATATCTAGTCATAGGCACGGGGCTTAATTTCTGCACTAACAGCAACATCCATTCGCTGTATACCATCTCAGGATGAAAGACGAAGGTCACTTGTCACTACTCCTATTCCCCTCACGCATACACTGACATTTGACCCAGATGTTCCTGATTTTCTTTTCCCCGATTACTTCTACTTTAAAAGATTATTACAAGTCCAATGGCGGCTGGTGCTTCAGATGGCAATAATTTGCAAGCCTTTGTACATGGCGGTGTTCCCGTCGATATACAGGGTGTTTCACTAAGTGTATTTGCCTCTGTAACTTATAAAATAATAGGTGACGGGAAATTTTAATGCGGTAGGTACACAAGAAATGTTACACTTTCTGAGGAGCTATGGACAGAGTTTATTGTATCATTCTCCAAAGAGTTACAGCACAAATATATAATTTTTAAATTGAAAAATAGTTTTTTCTATCGTGTATTGGATTGGGTTAAACCAGCTGCGTCCAAATCAATTTAAACTACATTCCTATCAGTGTTAGTTTGGGAGCTACAACTCTTCAAAGTTTAGGGGCATGTGGCTGCGGCATAGTTGCTGACTGGCTGGTGGTCATGAGACTGTGGGCTGTGCCCCAGGGGATAGCCACTCGGCCAGTTAGCTACGCTATCGAAGCCTCCGCCCCCGGAATTTTGAAGGGTTGTAGCTACCAAACTAACAGTGATAGGAATGTAGTTTAAATCGATTTGGACGCAGCTGGTTTCAACGAATCCAATGCAGGATAGAAAAAAACTATTGTTCCATTTAAAAATTATATCTTTGTGCTGTAACTCTTTGGAAAATGATACAATAAACTATGTTCATAGACCTGCAGAAAGTGTAATATTTCTTGTGTTGACCTACCACATTAAAATTTCCCCTCATCTATTATTTTATAAGTTACAGAGGCAAACACACTTAGTGAAACACCCTGTATATCGAACGTCGTAGTATGTAACGATAGTTCGATATAGTGTTTCTTAACCGGAGATTCAGGCGCTATGCGCCGTCACGTCCTAATAAATTCCTTGTTTAACGCCAGAGATGCCACACTCGTGCCAGATTACCCACCTACACATAGGCACGGGGCTTAATTTCTGCACTAACAGCTACATCCATTCGCTGTATACCATCTCCGGATGTAAGACGGAGGTCACTTCTCACTACTCCTATTGCCCTCAAGTATACACTAAAGGCTGGTCTATACGACGACACTAGGTTGCGAAACTCGTTGCATTAAATGAATTGCACGCAACTGGTTTCGTGTATGTCTGTAGACATGGAGCCAATACCATAAACTTCAGTTTCGTTGTTTTGTGAGTACCGTAGTCGCCGTAAAATGAAAGTTTTGGTAGCTGTACGAGTTGTGGGGAATCTATGGCTTGTCTGTGTGAAGTCGCTGCATAAGACTAAACATAAAACAATAAGAAACGTGTTTTTAGTTCGTGAATGGATTAAAAAAAGACGTCAGCTCTGTTGCTCAGCGAATTTGCTGAAATAAATTGTGATTGAAGACCCTAGAAGTTATTTTAATCAACTTAGAGTGTCACCAGAGCAGTTAACGTTCCTTTTAAACAGAGTTAGTAATTCAATAAAGAAACAACTTACCGTTATGCGTGAATCATTGTTACCAGAACTGAATTTACAAATTGCATTAAGTTTCTTGTGAAGTAGATATTCGTCTGTGCAGTACTTGTTCCGTGTTCCGAAATCCACAATTGCCATACTTCGTTTGTATAGGAATTTCGAATTGGATGTATTTTAGTCTGCAATTCACTAATCGTCAACCCATCAATATTTAATTTCACAAATAATTGCCAGAAGAGCACTAACAAGTCGTTAAAATCGCACAAACACCTACGCAACGCATATATGTTCAAAAACCGAATTATTTCTCTCGATGCCCCCTTTATGTTGTATTTTGTTCTGTATTGGTCATAACCTAACCTAAAAACACGCGCAATCAGTCTCGCTAAACTTGGAACGTGCCGAAACTAGTTAGTTTCGTCAACGAGTTGCGCGAACGCCTGCCGTGCATGCGCTTGGCCAGTAGCGCAGTTCCTTGAAACGTAGTGTCGTCGTGTAAAGTAGCCTTAACATTTGACCCAAATGTTTCTGACTTTTTCCCGATTACTTCTATTTTAAAAGATTATTACAAGTCCAGTGGTGGCTGGTGCTTCAGATGACAAAAATTAGCAAAGCCTTTGTACACGGCGGTGTTCCCGTCGATATATATCGAACGTCGTAATATGTAACGATAGTTCCATATAGTGCATCTTAACCGGAGATTCAGGCGCTATGCGCCGTCCCGTATATATATAAAAGATAATTCTTGGCTAACGCCAGTGATGTCACACTCATACCAGATTACCCATCTAGACATAGGCACGGGGCTTAATTTCTGCATTAACAGCTACATCCATTCGCTGTATACCATCTCCGATGTAAGACGGAGGTCACTTGTTACTATTCCTATTCCCCTCACGTATACACTAACATTTGACTCAGATGTTCCTGATTGTCTTTTCCCCGATTACTTCTACTTTAAAAGATTATTACAAGTCCAGTGGCGGCCGGTGCTTCAGATGACGGTAATTTGCAAGTCTTTGTGCACGGCGGTGTTCCCGTCGATATTATTATATCGAACGTCGTAGTACCGAACGGAAGTTCCATATAGTGTTTCTGAACTGGAGATTCACGTACTAAAAAAAGAACCTTCTTGTTTAACCTATACCTAACCTAACTTTGACTTTAAAAAAGTGATTTGTAGGAGAAGGTTAGGTATAGGTTTAACAATAAGTATTTTAAGTACGTGAGATTTTTTAATCTTCGGTTCAGAAACACTATATCGAACATTCGATGTTCATTATGAAATATGCGCTATATTAAACGCATGCCAACAGGTTTCCATTCGCAACAGTGTGTAACATATTAAAATTCCATTATTTAGTGGTTATAAAATGTTTCATTAATGCATTAATCACTTTCGTAAATACGACGTCAAATGTACTTCACGTGAAACACGCAATCTTATTGGTCGCCATAAAGTGATACCTGATTGTCTGCTATGCTGCGATACTACGACGTTCGATATATATCGACGGAAACGCCGCCGTGCACAAAGGCTTGTAAATTACCCAGCTGACTGATGGTTCACTTCCTCATCTCATAGCAGCGCTCACCCCCTCCCCACCTCCTGTTTCCAAAGAGACAATCTGGCATACCTCCGCGAGAGGGCCTGGTTCCCCCCTACCATCCCCCAATTTAGATATATGTTCGTTAGAGGATCTGCACAATGTCTTACCTCGCCTCGTTTGCGCTTGCTTCGAGCTGAGGCGTCGGCCTATCAAGCTTCTTTATTTCACACTTCTCTTCCAAGCTTACAGTAATTTGTTTCTAGAAGATAATGAACGTGTAACCATGCATAATAAATAAATTACGTCTTTTTCGCAACCAGAGCTCGTCCCCTCTGGCCAGTGGAATAATTTATTTAAACCCCTCAACTGCATATCGCTAGCCAGACCGCAGGAGATAAAATCGAATTACTTGGGATTCTGCTTCTGTTTCGAGAGAACATCATCGTACCAAGTAAGTGTGGCCCACCAATAATTATTATTAAAAAATTAATTTCAGTTTACCCATTGCAGTTTTTCATTTATAACTACCTCCATTTTCTTTAAATATTTATTAAATTCAGTTGCTTTCTTTAATAAATTGGCAGTTAATGTGTACAACAATGTCGGGCCGCCATTACAGTCTAAAATAAATAATTAATATTTAATTACCTTTCCACCGGGACCGATCATAAAGAACCTAAAGCTTTTTGATATTTCTTTCTAAGTCCGATGCTTTGATACATATAAATTCAGCGCCACGCGCCCCGTTGAAATATTATCACGTATAGCAAAATCCCGCCCGACATTATTACGTACTGTTGTCTAGCAAATCTTATTATGGCACCAAGTGTACGTATTTGTAAACATCTTAACAATTTCGGAGCCTACAAGAGTAATAAAATTCCCGCCTATGCTGAATTTTCATAATTACCTGTGTGTCGTAAGTTTTTTTATAACGTTGCTTGCAAGGACCCCCCCCCCCATTATTCTAAATTCTACCAGTCATATTATTATTATTCTTTCATTTCCGTTACATTCTTCGCTGCATTCAGGGCTCATTTTCTCCTCGATGAATATTTATTTTGTATTTTTATTTTCACGAAACTCACAAACTATATATATATATATAATCATTTTGCTGTCCCGGTAGTTTACGTAACCCGCAGGTAACGTTATAAACTTTTAAACTTTGTTAATCTTTCTTTGATAGTAAACACCAAAAACTTGTGAATATGCACATGAACACTAAAACACCGTGAGTAACTGATTACACTGTTAAGTGATTGTGACAAAATGAATGTTATGATCAAGAGACAAGCTGCTTTCGGGTCGTAAGCAGCACCCCTTCCTAACCTTACGCATGCGGAAAAGCTGCTCTGACACCCCCCCCCCCCCCCATTTTTCAAAAAGTTATATATTTATTACAACGAGAAGTTCAAATGTTCAGATGTTTGTAGAGCTTATGGGACTTAACTACGGGGTCATCAGTCCCTACACTTACAAACTACTTATGAACTTTGCTAATACTAAGGACGGCACAAATATCCATGCCCGAGGGGGGGGGGATTCGAACACCCGACCGTAGTGGCCGTGCAGTCCGTGACTGGCTCGCCGCAGTCCCCTCGGCCACCGCGGCCGGCACACCGAGAAGTATAAATGTCATTTACCTTCAAAATCGCGACACATTTGCAAGAAACATCCGAAGTATATGTGGCAAGTAACAATACAAAAGCCATTGTTGTTCCCGTATCTGTTAAAAAGAAGATTGGGTTTAAAAAAACATGCTTCCAGTCTGTCTCCACCCAAATACCTTCGACACTGCTGCGTGACGCCACTAGTCACACGACTATTCCCACTAGGAGGAGAGTTGTGACTTCATTAGTATTCATGATCGGACCTTCTGAAGGCTTCTGTAGTTGATGCGTCTTTAATTGATAGTTGCAGTGTATTTTCCCAAATTGACGAGTTGTTGAGAAGAATGCCATCCTCGTAAGCCAGCAGTTATAATACAATCTGCAACATTTGCTATTGAAAGGACAGTAAGTGAAGCATAGCGGAACTGTATATTACATAGGACTTTGTACCATCACAAGCACACCCAAGTCAAGTATGAGTGAAAGATGAGCTAGAGGTACGTTTGCCAGCAGTTGCACTGTTAAAAACCTGTTGGCAACTTCTGGGCGCACAAAATCTCTTATCTGCGTTGTGGTAGCAGTACCATCTACCACTGCTGCCCTTACTATATGGCGATCTGGGCGGACGTCTCTGGTGTGTGAACGTACACAGAACCTCCTCTACAGAGTAAAGAAGCTTAGGGTTTAACGTCCCAGTGACAACACGGTCATTAGAGACGGAGTTTACGACCTTACTCTTGAGTAGGGATGGGTAGGGAAATCGGCCACACCCTTTCAAAAGAATAATCCGTCATTTTCCTGGAGTCCATTAGGGAAACATGGAAAATTTCAAATGGCCGAAGGTGGATTTCAAGCAACGTCCTCCTGAAAGTGACTCCAGAGTGTCACCACTGCGCCACCTCGCTCAGTGGAACGTCACATACGGATGCGAGAGTGATCACGAGAACATCGCAGCAGTCATCGTGATACAACAGACACAGCACGTACATCCTGTGTGTCAATGTTTCTAAATGGCAATCTGGTCTGCAGAGACTACGATTTGACCTAACTCGCTAAGTTGGCTATAGGAGGCACAAATGCATCTTTGTGTCTAGGAGCCTCTTTGCTTCACAGTTAGTAGAATCCATGCAGTATAAGGTGGACGGTACACGGAGACGAGGTTTCGTCGGAAGCACCGGCGAGTTCATTCCTTCGTTCAGAAGAGGAGGCCGCGTCATTTCACTTCCGCCTGCCGGCCAGTGAGATGGGCACTGCTCCTCCAGCGTTCGCTCACTGCTCCGGCCGTTACCGCCACCACCACCGCTCTCCCCACACTTGTCCAGTCGTCTGCGCATCTACCGGCCAATTTATCTTGCATGCACTCTACCACACTCATCCATAATTGTGTAAACATTTCCAATCAAACGGTACACACAGGTGGCGTTCTGCAAAATATGTCACTACGCTATCTGTTGGTGAACGAACTTGAAACCATTATAACTACACCTACTATCCCCCAGGTGGCACCCACCGCCAAAGTATCGTCGACGTCGTTTTCCCAGGTGTACTATTTTTGTCTGACATTGTATTAATATAGTCACTATACATGTTGGTAAGTAACTAATCAGATAAAAATTTATGACAAAGTGGTTAAATATGTGCTTACTTGGATATTAAGATAACCGACGGTTTTAAACGCGATCTCACAAGTTATGACGGTGGAAGTACTGCACTCTAAGACATTTATTTTTACGTTTCATGTTTTTCATCCCTTTATTTAACGATTTACATTTCCATATCCTCACGTACCTTCTCTGCCTGAACTTACGACGCATAGTCTCCAAATAATATAAAGCCTACCCGCTAGCTTCTTATCTCTAGTGAGCAGTGTCACTGCTGTGGTTCAAACTTCGTCCGCTGTTAGCGCCACAATCCAACATTCTTTGTCGTGTCCTACAGAAGATACATAAAAATATGTCGATGTCCCAACGGCCCATCTTGATCACTAATGTCGAGAACAACTCATCTTTTAACAAGGGTAAAATATATTGTTTCTTGGTATTATCATACTGCAGTTACGGTAAGAAGTGCATCCAACGATTATTAGGCCTAAACGATAGGTTACAGTTAAAATTAAAAGTACAGATCCAAAAATTTTGGTTCTTATTTCACGAGCGGTCACGGAATGAAAACAACAAGTTTCCCATATGCACTGTTTCTAATTTTAACCATTACATCAAGATAGCTTTTTTCGATTCTATTTTCTAAAATTACTAATTTGTAAGAATTGTTAGGCGCATTACCCTCTAGAGCTTCTTTTTTTTTTTAAAAAAAGTTTCTTTTCTTTTCGCAAAATATTCGCTAGGAACCTTGTCTATGAAGGTGCTTTTTAAATTAGTAGCGCCGCACAAATTTTCCCAGTATTAATTTGCTCAGGACCTCTGCAATAGAATTCTTACTGCACAGTAATATGATGTTACGACTAATATGAGGCAGTAACGTACGTTATGTAACACTGTGATGGGGACTTTTGGATGGCCT